>CM051621.1:9970702-11458827 GCA_028020825.1 Podargus strigoides
TTTGTAACCTTTTGAGCTATGAGTTATGAAATATTCGACATCACCAAACTGTTACTTTAGGTTGCTATGCTGATACAGCTCTTTATTTGTGCAGAAACTGATTCTGGAAACAGAACATTTTGCTGAAGTAGCTTGTTTTAATGCACAACTTTGGTGATGCCCACTCTTGCTTCACAGTACAGAACCATTCACTAAACCTCGTTAGTGGCATCACATTGCTTTTCATACTTACGTCATCTTATGCTTTAAGTTCGCTTTGGTGTTTGTTGAGCATCGGAGGATTGAATCAATGATCTCTCTGTCTCTCTCTCGTGCTGTTTTGTAAAGATGCCCAGTGCAGAAAATGAAAATAGCAGTAACAGGGTTTTAGAGCTCATGTCTTAGATCTTGCTGTACTTCTGTTTGGATAAGGTATAGTGTCCTTTTAAAACAAATACAAACTCATTGTGAAATTCCTGATAAAAACGTCCCTGAAAGTAACTACTTATATTGGAGTTTTCCTACTCCTCTTTTAATGTGTCTCTTCATAAAACGAGAAGTAGACTGGTTTTAGAAACGGGGAACACTGAAGTTGTCAGTGTGGTCAAGTGCACAGAAAACACCGTAAAAACCCTTTGGTCTCCATAATCTCTGAATTGCACGTAGCTGTAGTAATGGGTTATTTGCAAATTAACTGGCTCTCTAGTTTTTGTGGTTGTTACTAGCTTGACTTAATAGAATGATTCTGATATTTAGAAATGTTTCTGAAGGCACAGTTTATATTGCTGAAGAAGGAAGCAACTTAAATAGTCTCAGGAATGAATAGAAGAATGCAATCATTGGTTCAGTTCTCTGCTATGTATGATGCATGATCAACTGTTATGTGAATTTGCTGCTGAGTGTCCATAGCCATGATAGCAATTCTAACTGTTCAACTGTTCTTGATATTACAGTGGACTAAAGAGGATGGATATAGAACTGCCACCTCTGCTGTCCCTAACCTGTTTGTTCCATTGAACACCAATCCAAAGGAGGTCCAAGAAATGAGGAACAAGGTTTGTAATAGCAGTAAAATAACTTGTATTTGGTCATCGCTACAATTAATTTGCATACCTGTAATGAACTTACTTTGCTCTAGTGACTTTTTTGGGGTTCAGTAACACAACTCTGGTATTGCCCTGCCCCTTTACAACTAGATACTCAAACAACTCCTAATGTTGTGAACTCGTCTTGGAAAAAGATGGCATTACTGTCTGCTATATGAAGATTTTCATTGTTTTATATTTTGTTTCTGTCAGACCAGTTGCTGGATACCTCTGAATCAGCCACCACTGAGTTTATGGTAGTGATTCTGTTCCCTGAGGTTATAGTTTACATTATTGACCTGTTTTCCTGTGTTGGTTTCACCAGTTGAAATTGTGGCCTAGAAAAAAGAAGTCTCCATATTATATTTTATAATATTGTAATATGCTGTGGTTGTTGCAGAAGTTTTTTGGGCCTTTTGAACTCTGTGTTAATCTTTCTGAGATGACCTAGCAGTTAATTTTCCAGTCTTTGAATTTCAGATCTTCTTGTCACCAATCTACCATCAGGAAAGCATTGAATGCATTGGGATTTTTTTCACTTTATTTCTTTTAAAGCATAAAATATGCACTGGTATCTTGTTAATACTTAACTTGTTCTAGATTGTTTTGCTGCTTTCTAACTGATGGCCATATGGGAGTTGGCATTATGTCACAGGGAAGTCTGCGTGCCGGGGTGCTAGCAGGAACACGTTTGTGTTCTAAAATAATTTGTATCAGGATGACAAAGGTTTTGCTTTTCCTGACTGGGCACTGTAAAATAATAATCACTTGAAATGAGAAGTCTGGTGGAATTGCCAGGCTGTGTCTTCATGTTTGAAACACAAATACTGTAAGAGGAGAGAAGTGAAACTTCAACCTTTTTACTTTCCTGATGACAAGAAGGGTAGTAAACTAGAAACAAGCACAGATGATGCAGGATCTTTCTGCTTTCTGAAATGCCAAATATTAATAATACCTTGTGTTTGTATACTTGTGTGCTTGTAATTTTCTATAAATTGAATGTCCTTTTTATTTGTAAAGTAGAGGTCCTTCTGGATGCATGATTTTCTTCATTTATCTTGGAATGAGAACCAGAATATTTTAGAAATAATTTTTGAGTCAGTTGTTAAGAATTCTTTACTACTGTAGGATATCTAATTTGAATAGATAATACCTGGGTTTGAAGACCCGGTTTCTATTCCCATCTTCTGCATGGGAAGAACTGGGATGTATTTGAGTACTCTGGAGTGTCAGTTTATGCATAGAAATATTTATGTCCTTTTGAAAACATGGTCCTGACCAGCTGCAAAAATTAAATGTTGTACAGTGTTGTGCAGTGAGTTCTGTAGGAAGATGATATTGTGGTGCAGTATCAGTGACTGGTGGGTAGTGACAGAAACCTGTAAATGACTGCTCAGGTACAATAGACATATAAATATGATGTCTGTAGCAGAGGACAGTACCTGCTGTGGTGCTTAAAGACTAAATTCTGCAAAACATGAGGAAATAACTCAGAGTCTGAGCATGTATCTTCAGATGGTGTTTATAAGCCCTGCTTGATTTGATGTGTAGGGCCATAGCAATCAACACTAATTGCAGCCTGCTGGCAGGTTCGCCCAACCCTTTGTCAAATACAGAAATGTGGTTAACTTTTCTCTGTTGTTCATGGGACTGTGTTCTGCTGCTTTCCTTTACAGATCCGGGAGCAAAATTTACAAGATATTAAAACTGCAGGCCCTCAGTCACAGGTTCTTTCTGGGGTAGTTGTGGACAGGAGTCTCGTACAGGTGAGAGTATAAAATGCCTGAAACTTTTAGCTTTAAGTTAATCTATGATATCCTCTGCTTTCACCTAATATATCACTATAAAATTATTCTTTAATTGGCAGAGAGTAACTATTTATAAGGTAAGTCTTAGAGGTAACGCTGTTGTCTTTGCGAGAGCGCTCAGGGTCAGAAATTTCAGAGGCTTCAGCCATTTAGCCCAAGCATGTCTGTGGAGGATGCTTCTTGGTTTGTTGTTTTGTTTTGGTTTGTTTTTTTTTTTTTTTGCTGAATGTAATGCATGAAATTTAGAAGGCTCATTTATATGGGTTAGATTCGTGTTCAAAACTAGTTGGGCTTTGTGACAACTTTTTGTGTGTTTGTTTGTTTTCCAAGTTTATGTATCTTGAAGTATTAATACTGGGCACAGCAGGCTCACTGTGGGGCAGTAGTGTTGAGTGTTAAATATGTTTTATCATGCTTCGTAATGTTTCGTTTGAAGAGCAGTTTGGAAATCAAGCTCTTATACATGAATAAAACTTAAAAGCAGTATATCTGGATATACAAAATACTTTCTTTATGAGTTCAAAGTAAAGTAAGAATTGGAGTTATACTGTATAGCTGAATGACTTTAAAGCTGTATATATCTGAGTGCCTTAACTGCCCCAGATAAGTATTTTCTGATATACTTTTAAAAGTTTTGCAAGTCTTATTGTGACCATAGCAGCATTCATGTTGGGTGTCATACTGTGTGCATGTTAATTCATTGTTGTTTGCAGTTTTATCTACCAGTTACCGTTTCTTTGCATGTTTTCAGCAAGCATCATGGTGCTTTTGGTTGATGTTTTAAAGCCTGGGCTCGGTTTGCTCTGTTTACTCAATTTACTGTTGCAGGATGCTCCCCTCTCAGACTGTACGGAATCTATTGAAGGGCTCGATCTCACAGAGCAGGCCTTTAGTCCCGCTAAATCTCTGTCTGTTAGAAAGGTACTGCCCTGTCATACTGCTCTAAATACTGTTGTACACCCTTCATTTTACCTCTTCCTTACCTGACCTTTTCCCTCTGTTAGCTAATGATGTGCCTAGAGAAGAAAATAAAAAAAATAGATGGATCTCCAAATTATGTGTGTGTAACTATACAAGCAGTTACTTTACCCTGTTAAAAGTCTCTCTTAAGGATTTTGATCTTTGTCTGTGGAAGCTGTTGAGGAAACACTTCTGATGTTAAGGTGTTGATTAGGTTCTGCATATAGTGGATTTCTTTGTGCATGCTATTAGTATTGAATTACTCTTAATTTTAAGCTAACTCAAAATGGATCTCAACTCAGCCCAATTACATCAGTGTAATTCCAAAGATATCCACATGTTCAGAGTGTGTCATGCTGACAAACACTGTCAGCTTTTGATCCTACGTTGCTAGACGTCTTGTTTCCTTAACACTGCCTGTGGTTCTCTGAGAGTTGCTGAGTAATGCTCCATGCTTCCAAAAGCAATTTGCTTTCAAACGTGTAATCACGCTTGTGCTTACCTAATATCCTTCAAATACAGAATAAATTCCAGAGATGTGTGTATGGTTGGGGTGGGCAGTCCCTGGAGGCTGAGTGAAGTCTGCACATTGGAAACAATCTGCCTTTAGCTGTGCTTAGTTTGGTTTATCCATATGCTGAAAGGGAAATGATAAAATACTATTTCCACATTTAAGGTGAAAAATAAAACAAAGCCAAATTCTTCCAGGCAGTGCATGCCTTTTATTCTTTGCTTAATAATACCTTCAAATGAAAAATTATTTTTATGATAGTCATCCACTGGTTATCACAACACAGGCAGTTTCTTTCATCAATGATGTGCAAGATATCTTCCAAGTATTATTTTTGAATAATGGCATCATCTTTCTATAAAACCAGTCAAATATTTTACATGGGTTTTTGTAGATGGCAAGGAGCCAACAAAGATCTATTGGTTATGATTTTGTGTAGGATAATGGTTACGGTTTAGATGTCCAAATGATGTGTTTTCTTTTTGTGGTATCATGAAAGTGCTTTCCTCCTGAAATACTGTGTAAAATTAGAACAGAATGTTAATTATAGTAGGAGTGGCCTATTTTCTAATCTTTAATCTTTAAATATGGGTTGTGACCTGAATGCTTAATAATTTCCTGTTGGGGGGGAAGAAAAAAAAAACAAACCCCTCCCCAGCAAACAAACAAAACCCCCCAACAAAACAAACCAAACAACAACAACAAAAAACCCACCAGAGACATTTGCTAGAAAGATTATGCAAAAAATCAGTTGTGTATTGTGGAGCAAAGGTTAAGTATAATCTTATGATGCTCACATAAACCTCATGTGAATCTTTGAGGAGACCTGTACATCAAGGACTTTGAGGTACCAGATAGTTACAAGTTCCCAGTTGACAAATTCTTAGACACTCGATTATGGTTTAAGTAAAAAGTTCCATCTGACTGCAGTAACACTTAAAATGTATCATGTTTTCAGTTAACGTTGAGATTTATGTCAAATACTCATGCACACTATTTTGGATGCAAAACCTCCTGTTTGTGTACAGTATGCATGTAATGCTTTGAGTCTCCTGTGCCTATGGCTGCAGTACTGAATACTCCATTTTGCCTTGTCACTTGCTTTGTCCGTGTTCTGAGCAGTTCTGGCCATGTTGCACCACAAGCTCCTTCTGCATCCTGTAATTTTATATATGCTGTAGACTTGGTTAACCAAGCTGCTGCTGCAGTCTTGGCTGAACGAGAGGGAATGCTGGTTATTCTTACCAATGACCATTTTGCAATCTGATTTTAAAAAAAAAAAAAATCCACGTGAAATTTCAAGCACTTGAAGTACGTGGGGAATCACCCCATGGCTCTCCCTTTAGAATGGAAATTCTGTGGCTTTGCTCTTCATGAAGAGCCTCTCAGTTCTGCCCCAGAGGTGGCACTCTGCTTTAATGGTGACTTCTACATGAACAGTACTTTAAGAATCTTAAGTTTTTGGATGAAGGCACTGCATTAATGCCAGATTGTATTAAGAGTGTTAACTTTAGACAATTACTATGAACCTGCTGTCTGATTGAGAGGAAAATTGGCATGTATAAGGTGCTGGTTTTGCTGGTGTCTGTCCCTGAGAACAAGGTGAAGTGCTTGCCTGTTAAATGATGGTCACCTCATAGAGGTTTTGCTTTTTCCACTGAAAGCAAGATTTGGTGGAGAAGTTGCAAAATGACATGATAATCTAAAATTTCCTTGTAGGCTATGTGAGGTCCGAGTTCAGTGTGAAGGTACAGTGTGTATCTTAGCTATGAATGACTTCCCCTGTGGGGGATCTGTGTGGCAGTGTGTGCCCCTACAGAATTCTCAGGAGTGAAAATATGTTCTGTTCAGGAATGTAACTACTCCCTTATTTCTTACAGTGGAGAAAATGCTGGTGATGCTCAGGTGCTTACACATGCAGTCAAACTTCAAACAGTCATCAAAATGTAGTACTAGAATCATCATCAAAATAATACTGGTCTCAGCATAATCCAGAGGAAATCACTGGAACATTACTTTTGTGCATGTCACCCTGTGTTGAAACAGAATGCCAGTCTTTTATATGGGAATTAATTAATTCCCTCTCTATAGCTCTCTACTACTGGAAGCAACTCCAGACCAGTTTTCTTGTTCAGTTTTTCCAGTTGTCCGTAGGAACCTCAGGATGGCACGGGCAGGTTAATAGCTCTGCAAAGTCTGGTCTATTTTAGTGTCACATTTAACAGTCTAAAATGTCTCCTGTACTGTCTTTCTAGTCCTTCATACTTGTTTTCCTTCTTTCCCATGATACTCTTTTCATTTTGTGTTGTGTATTTTTATTTTAATCCTTGGAAGGCTGCTTTGTGGCCTGGTCTGTTAAGTAATATATCTCTACTTCTTTGATTTGTACATCTTTTAGAGTAAGCATGCTGCAGAACTTAATCACATAATACTATAATTTATTTTCCTCATAGAATCAGTCCCTCTATTCTTGTAATTTTTATTAGTGGCCTTTGAACTGCTTCCATATTATTGATACTGAGCAAAACTGGATGTGTTAATCTGGAAACAGCTTTTAGCAGATCAAAAGTTTACCTTTCTGGTCTCTCGGGTAATTCTTCAGCTTTTACGGTCCAAAAACCACAAGTGCTTTTTCTTTGTCATGCATAATCCGCTTACTGTCCTTGCCTCTGATCTTTTTCAGTATTTCTCTTGGGCCAGAGATATTCCAGTAGTACAAATCCTGTTTGCATTGACTGTGGGTGTGGGTTTTGTGTGTGTTTGGTCTTGATTGTTTGTTGTGGGGGTTTTTTAATTCAGTAAATGTGCTAAGCTTGATGCACGGCTTTTACTCCCAGTAGTTAACGAAGGTACGCTTATGAGGAGGAGAACACGTAATGCCAGTTCACTAATCATCTTGCTGCAAACTGCATGTCCTGCTGTTTGTCACTATTAAATCACCAGGCATTCAGTAAAATTTATGTGTAAGTTGTTCTACGCAGTCATTTTGGATTTAACTCGCAGACAAGACTCAAGGATTCTTCAGCATTCCAGGGATACCAGTGTGCACTGTATGTCTGTTCTGCTCTTGACTTTTTGTAACCCTAGAAGGCTCTAGAACCTCTGTCTGAGATCAGTGCTTTACAAGCCCCTGCTACTTATTGCTGCATTTCACTTAAAACTACATATTTAGCTTGAGAGGTGGGCAGGGACAGAGAGAAAAATACAAAATTGCCATGGGCACCAATTTGCTGCCATCATTAAAAGCTGGGACCTCTAGTTTTGGGGCTGTTTTACATTGTCTACAGAACAGTTAGGATTTGTACAAAGGTTGATGTTTTCGTGACTCTTCAATGCATTGTCCTGTGAGACAAGCCGTGACCATCAGGTGGGAGGGCTTCTGGTGTCAAGACAGCTGGTGCTTAATGGAACAGTTGAGAAATGGCTTTTGACATTCTATTGACATTCTGCATCCAAGATAAGAGTTCCTCTTACTTTATGGAGAAACAGAGGTGATCTGTAGTGTTGCAGAGATTCTCTCCCACATGCCCTCTCAGGATCTTACAGTGGAGACACGTTACTCCATTTGTTCTTCAGTACTTCTGGCTGGTGTTTGCTTCCTGACGAGCAGCACAGGTTCTGACAACCAGCTGTTCTTACCTCCCTGGATTGCTCCAGACCAGATTTCTGGAGATCCCTCATGAGGCTTTCAGAAATGTTTAACTGCTCTTGTCCCCATTCCATCTGGACATTCTTCTCTGGCACACTTTTGGTGCTGACAACTTGTCCAAAGCAGCTCTTAACATCCAAAGCAGCACTCAGTCTAATTTCATCCTCAGTTTAACAGTGAAGGTCTCAGGCTTGTCCATCATGTATAGACATGGAATGGAATGTTTGTCTCTTTGTTTGAGTGCTGTTTATTTTTGAACTGTGCTTTCTAATGCTTTCTTTTAAATATTGGTACAAATCATATTGAATAGGAAGATTCAAATACTTGGCCCAATGGACTTGGGCCAGTCAATAACCCATACTTATTTGGTAATGGAATTCAAATACCTCTTTCCAACAATGAAGACAATTCAGGTATCACAGTGACACGAGGCGCAGACCACACATCACTCATTTCCAAACTAGTGTCAGTAAAGTTCTGTCTATCCAATTTAAAAAACAAATGCTTAAACAAGTCAGGTGAAAGATACAGCAGCTCTCCAGGCAAGCATCTTCTGTGCCCCTGACAATGAAAAGCCAATGGCTTTAGTCTTTACTACGTGATTTGGGAAGAAAAACTAAAAACTTGGCACTAAGCTCTAATGCAGCTGCTTTTATCCATTTGAACTTACTGTACTGAGAATTGCTCGTGTTCTGTTTTTATTTGTATAACTTTATCTGGCTTGTGTGACATGTTATAGATGTAAATATACTAACTTGTATAAGATTACAGTTAGCCTTAACTACTTAAAAGTTGCTTGTAATAAACTGTTCATCTGGTGCGTGCAGAACACCTACAAGATGGCTTTTTACTGTAACATCTGTTAGATGTTATGTACTAGCTACTAACAATGGCTTTTCCCTTGTTAAAAAACAAAACCAAAATGAAACCAAAAAAACCCCAAACAAAGTACAAACAAAAATACTTACGAGTTAAGTCCTGTGAGCTTCTGCAGGTATTCTGAGCCCAGATTGCCATGCAGTTGGGCCTGGTATCCTGTTTCTTTTGTGGGGAGAAAAAGAAACCTGATACTTCTGTGATTTCAGATATAATTCAGCTAGACTCTTTGGCTGCTCTTTGATTGACTGCTTAATGGTGGATATTCCCCGGTGGAAACACTGATGTGTCTGTAAGAGTAATTAATGAGACCTGTTTTCTCCTTTATATTAACCGGCTGTTGATTAAATTTAAAAAATAAAAATAAAAAAATTCTCTAATAGGTTTTTTTATCTAAAAGAAAACTAATATAGCATTTTTCAGATTATCTTTTAATTTTGTTTTTGGTTGCTTTGTAGCCTCTGTACTTCTCAGGGTTCTGCAAGTTACTGCTTGATTGCAGATGTACCTTAATTTTCTTTTGTCAGGGAGAACTGGTGACTGCGTCAAAGGCAATAATTGAGAAAGAATATCAACCCAAAGTCATAGTGAGCACAACAGGACCGAATCCCTTCAATAAACTCACTGATCGAGAGCTGGAAGAATACCGCAAGGAAGTAGAAAGAAAGCAGAAGGGACCAGAAGGTTGGTTTCTGTGTGTGTTTTGTCTGCAGCAGCCTGTAACAACAGCAAAGTTTATTACTAATTGGAAGGTGGGTTCCCTGCAAAGGCTGTGGGTAAGTTATTCAGCTTTTGTGGTTTTGCAGTGTGAATTAGGAATTTTAAAAGCATGTTGGAGACAGGATGTGTGATCTGAGTGCTAATGCAGTATTCTGTAAAATGCATACATCTTACTTGAAAAATTATCCTAGTGGGCAAACTGAGGTGTTTAGTACGGCTCGTTACTGCTGCTGTTAGGGAGTTGAAAGCTTCAAACCTCAGACTAGGAAATGTCAGGTACTGCCAAGTACTGCAGGTTGTACTGCTTTGTTTCCCTTAGTGCTGGGGACAGTCTGGGGTGAGAGAACGGTGTTGCTTTTTAACAGCAAAACTGCAATTTTCTAACTCACTGAATTTTGTGGATTTGAAAAATGCACTGAATGGGGAAGACACAGAACATTTGATTGGTACTTGGAAACGGCCCATCCTGGGGACTGCCCCCAAACCTGACTTTGTAGATCATCAGAGAATGATGAGAGAACTGTGCTGTAAAATGAGATGGTGGCTGCATGTGAAGGGGTTACCCTGCTTTAGTGCTGTGGAGTTTTAAGGGATGATAGTTATGCCACTCATCTGTTGTTCAGTTTTGAATTTGATATGTACTCCCTGCTTCTGCTTTTTGATGATGTGATACAGGAGCCACTGTAGATTGTGTGTGTTAGTTGAGTTGGACTGTGTGGGGTGGGATACTCTGCTGTTATGCCTGTATAACTGCATACATTTATTCTCTCAGTAACATTGCTACATCCTTCTTAGACAAGGTATCAAAATATGGAGAGACTCTGTTACTGAGACACACACCGGCTGGGGAGCAGAGCACATTGCTTAGAAATCACACCAACAGTCAGCAAAGTATGGCAGATAAAAAATCTCTGGATTTGAAAGGCAGACCAAAAACCTTTCAAGGAACCGATACGAAGACTGTACGGGATCGTGGCATGTCATCGCTGTCTAAATCTTTAGATAACACTCAGTTTGCTGCTGCGTGGGTTTCTGGTCAGACCACGCAGCAAGTCATCTCTCATCTTAACCGAGAAGAGCCCGATGGGCAGAAGTCCTCCCATAAGGAATTTCATACTGCAGTGATCAAAGCATTAAGTTCCAATCCTGACCTTTTGGCTGAGGCTTCAGGTATTGCTGATATGGTACAGCTGGGCTTGCAATGTGGGGAACAGCCTCTTTCCCTGCCCTGGTTGGACATTCTGTCAGTTGACTCTCATCTGTGGGACTGATCTCACTGCTGATTGTCTAGGTGAACTGTATGAACAGCGTTGTAATGCTCTCCCTCATACCCGGTGTACTCTACAATAGTGTTTTCCTTCGGATCTAGGGCTGGTCAAACCTGGAAGCCAGGGGACCCTCCTTACTAATAACAAACATGCAAACCACTGTGAAATCTCTTCTGAATCATTTAATTACTGCATGTTTCTCTGATGATCTGTGCAGTCTTCTTGTCTTTTGGGATGTGATTATTTTGCTCTGAGTTTTAGCAATACAAAGCAAGCAAAAGAGCGTTACTTTGTGTCGGTCTGAGAGCATTTCCCCTCTGCCTCTCATTTGTTTGTCTTTCCTGGGGTTTTTCCTCACAAGTTTTCTGTAGAACAGCGTGATGAACCAATTGATAAACAAATTACTCATGCCCTCTTACCAAAAAAACAAAATACCACAGAGCTCAACTGTGACTCCCAGCAGTTTTGTTAATATCAAACTGTCAACTAATTTTCTTTTGCTTGCTTTGGTAGGATTTAATATCCTGGCAGAGTTTTGATTGAGAAAAATTTATTCATATCTCGTGTATGGAGCAAAAAGACACTTTTGTTCTGTCGCATGCTGAAAGGTTTTCTGGGCCTTTTCTATTTCTCCTTGTGTACCTCTGCAGAACCTTCAGAAGACGGCAGACAACAGAAAGAGAGAAGTCCCCCTGATCACACTTCAGCTCGCACTCCTCCCAGTACGCCCATTAAAATAGAGGAAGGTATGTTCTGATGGAGGGGTGGGGGAACCAGTAACTGCATCATTAGTGACTGATGCATGGAAATATATGAACCAGTATCTAATAAAGGTAACTTACTTACTGTTATTTTTATACTACCTAAAGTAAAGACACTGAACTATGAGTGTAATAGGAGTTATGTTTACAATAATAAAGAAGTGTGCATTAATATAAAGACAAATTTTCATCTCTTCAGAATTGCCTTGTCATCTCTTGGTGTTTCCCAACTGATTTACCATTTTGTACATTTTCTGCAAGAAAGAATTGCTCTTATGAAATGAAATAGTGTCTGGTGGTGAACCAGACACAGATTTAGATGCTTTGGTAAATCTCCTTCACTGATTGCACATTTCTTAAACATTATTGTACTTGGATTACACCTCAGTAAATATTTTTTCCAATTCAATTTGAATCTAAATATCATTATTTGCTCACCTTATGTAGTAGTTTTAAGTAAAATAAGAGCAGGGCTGGTAAAGTCTACAATTTCCTTAAAAAAAAAGGACAAAATAACTATCTTGAACAGGTGTAATCTAATTTTTGTCTTGTTTCTTTTACCTTGTACATTGGATATATCACTTGTCTGTTAGTCTTCCTTTCACTACTTCATCTCATTCTGTTTCCTATAAGAATGGTTGCAACCATTCTTCTGACTTAACCCAATGGCTGTGATGAATGCATAGATTCTCTACTTGTGCTTTTTTCTTCTTGTGGCTGCGTTACAAACAGGAGATGGATATGCTAAAGAGTACCTGTTACCATAGTAAGTATCATTCCATACTCTGACCTGCTTATGTGCTTTGCTTCACTTTTGCTTCTTTGTTTACTGAGGTGTTTTTTTTGTTGGGTTTGCTTTTTTTTTTGAAAAAAAAAAAGCAGTTTTTTTCAGTTGAGACGCTGATTTCTTTAGTTCTTGATTTCATTAAATTGTAGCTAGTTACAGATCTTATGTTAAAGTGCACTCCCCCTTTGAAAGAGACTGTGAAAGTGACATCATGTGTTTCCATATCTGTGTGTCCAGTTCCTCAGTTTAAAAAGGAATAGTCTGATGTTGTCTTTCCAGATTTAGCTGAAACAGGTCTGGGAGTTTCTGCCCCTGCAGTTTGCTGCTGCCTACATAACTTGGACCTGGCAATGAAATGGGAGAAAGTTCTGATCTATTCCAGTGCAAAAGTTACCACTGGCATTGATGTCAACTTACCCAGCAGACTTCTGCACTGAAGTGGATATGGAACTACTCCTATGTTATGTAGATCAGCTGTAGGGAAATTCAAATTCCAGCCAAGGAATGGCAGCAACTTCCAGAGCTGTTTGGTTAGATCTGCAGGGCTGCATCAGATTATACTTTAAATTAACAAGGATGTTTGGCCCCTTCCATTTGTATGTCCTGTTATATCCCAAAGTCAGTGTGTTTGTCATAGATACGAAAGTCAAACTGCATCGTAGACAACTGTGATGTTACTGATAAAGTTCTAAAACCTGAAAATTCTTTTAAACTGAGAATTGTGTTCTACAAAGTCTTCTAGTTGTGTGAACTTTCCAGGACAAACATACAAAGCTTATTTTAGAGAGCAATACAGCTGCTTCTCAACATTTTTTTCCTCATATTGTTTCTATTTAAGTGTAGCTGAAGTCAGAAGAGTGTTTGTGTTAACTCAGTTATAGCCTGGTTTGTATGTTTGTCCACGTTTGTGTTGAAAAAAAACCCCATAAACCTTTATTTTCATAAGGAGTGTGAATTCTAAACACACACCAATATCAATGTTACTTTTCAAACTTTCATGCCACAGTATATATAAAGGGAGAGCATGGGTGTAGACATGATTATTCTAAAAAACTTCAGAAATCTTGAGGTACTATTGAGTTCTTAAGCCATAAATAAGTTTTGCAGGAAGATATGTTTTTAAACCTTCCTAATTACATCACTGAGATCTGTGGAGTAGCAAGGCATTTACACATTTGTATGCTTTCTTTAACAAATGTGGCATTTGTAAATCTCCCTAATTTTGGTAAAATACCACCCTTAGTAAGCTCAATAAACAGATGTTTGTTTGGTTCCAGCATAATGTTAATCCATTTAGTAAAGATGAGGGTAATTTGACAAACTGGGAAGGATAGCAGTCCTGGATTAATGAGATATAAAACTGTTTGTATTTGTCCATCACTTAGGCCAACTGGCAAATGCTATTTGGATGCCTGTAGCTTCCTATTCTTTAATTTTAAGAACTTCTAATCCCTTTTTTAAAACTTTGTTTAAAACTTCCTCTTAAACTGCTTTTAAAAAGATAAAACTGACTGACAATCTAATATGATGCGTGTTCTAAAGATGGGGCCAGCTAATGAATAGAATAGAATATTTTCCCTCAGAAGGGACCTCCAACAACCATCCAGTGCAGCTGCCTGACCAGTTCAGGGCTGACCAAAAGTTAAAGCAGGTTGTTAAGGGCATTGTCCAAATGCCTCTTAAACACAGACAGACCTGGGGCATCCACCACTGCTCTGGGAAGCCTGTTCCAGTGTCTGGCCACCCTCTTGGTACAGGAATGCTTCCTAGTGTCCAGTTCAAACCTCCCCAGGCACAGCTGTGAACCATCCCCATGTCACCAGATCACAGGGAGAGGGGATCAGCTTTCAGTTAATTCCTGAAAAGTAAAATGAAATCCAAGAAGAGTGCAGTGGTAGTGAAGAATTGTAGGTGGTGCTTCTTACAGGTCAGTGTGTCGCATACAGAAATGGGTTAAACTAGAGGCAGCTTGTAATGTACCTAATCGCTTTCTCTCTTTTACTGTGTTTGAAATCCTGCCTGCATTATAACTTTTAAACTGCTAACTTGTGCATTCGGAGTGTTTGGCACTGAGTACTACTGCGGTTTGTTTATTTAACCTGTTAGAAGTTCATGGCGCTCTACGCAAAACACGTTGGGTTTTCCAGCAGGTATTAGCAGAACAGAGCCCTCTCAAATATATTAGAGGATTATTAATCCCATCTGGCAGAAATAAAATGAATACTCATTGTCATTTCCATAGGAAAAATGGGAAAGTATGAAGTATTTTCTGTAAATTCTTATGAAAGCCTTCAGTCTTTCCAAATTAAAATGAACAAGATTTTAAAAGGGGGAAAAAATAGTTGCCTGCCTTTTGTGCCTTACGACGAGCACGGCCTGGATTTTGTTCTAAATTCCTCCTTATGTAACATCAGTGGGGATATATTTGACACTGCTAACGAGATGCTTCTCGGCGACAGTGCAGTGCTGCACATTGCAGGGAGCTTTAAAAGTGCTCGTTGTTAAATGCACAGAGAAGAGCTTCAAACAAAACATCTCTAAAGCATCATGGTGAACGAGGGAAGCATTACACTTGAGGGAGCTGTGGTAAAGCTCGCCTTTGGACGTAAAGTTCTCACTGGAGTTTTGATGTTCTTTTATATAGGGGTGAGTTTTGCTGTTAGACAACACATATTTGTATCACATAACCTGCTGAGCTCATTTAATTTGATAAACTACATGGATTGTACTTAGAGGAATCCATAGTATATACTCATACCTTGCAGAAGGAGTGAAGCCTTTGTGATAGGAAATGATATTCTGAGCATCTGTTAGATCTCACGGAAAAATGTTCTGAAAACCTAAGCATTGTGATTAAAAACTGGCAGCCAACAGTTAATTAATGGATTTGCATATATCTGATCACTGCAAACCAGCAATTAGTTTTAACTCACCAAAATGAAAAAGAATAAAGATCTGGAATGTCACAGAATGCCAGGTTGGAAGGGATCTCAAGGATCATCTGGTCCAGCCTTTCTTGGCAAGAATTTCGTGACACTCTTCAATGCCAATGAAATTTGTAGGTTTAATTCCTGCTTACCGTACTGAAATCTCATGTCACTTACAAATGTTAGAAATGAAGTCTGAGCAGTTCCTTCCTTGCTGGTTTCCGCCCACATGATGGAATGCAGCCTTAGCTGTTCTGTGGTAAGGAGCTGAAAACCAAAAGAAACCTTTTGAATATCTTATTTCTATCTCCGTGCCTAAAGCTAAAGGAGAACAGACCTATTACAGAGGCTTTTGTGCAAAGCAAATGTATTAGGGTTTTTTTATAGAGAGCGCTCACCATCAACTTGCTTGGCTCTCTCTGTTGTAGGGACACTTAGGTAAACTAACTGTGTCGTTGTCTGTCCGTCCGCTAGAGACACAGCAGGACCAGACTTACAAAGATGACAGTGATGCTGCAACTTTCAAGCAAACCCTCCCAGATCTCACCCCTGATGAGCCTTCAGAAGCACTCGGCTTCCCTCCCTTAGGGAAGGAGGAGGGGAGATGTGATGAAGATGTGCCCAAAAGCCAAACGGAATCACCTGCAGTGGAAAACAAGGAACCCCCGTCTCAACCCGCTGAAGAGCCGGTAACACCAACGGCCGAGGAGGGGACGGCAGCTGATGCAGGTAGTGATGAATCTCCAGGGAAGTCCCCATCAAAAAAGAAAAAGAAGTTTCGCACTCCTTCCTTCCTGAAGAAGAGCAAAAAGAAGAGTGACTCCTAAAGGCCAAACACACTGCAGAAACACTGTCATATTTTAAAATCCATTAACCACTAGAATGTACCAGATCGTACTGAGTGTTTTGTCTTATTACATACATGAATGCAGCAAGTAATCCAACCAGCCCCTCGAGTTACGGCTTGATTGTTTAAGGTTATAACCAGAAACTAATGTCCAAAAAGGTGCTAATCCGGTGTTTCCAGCAGCTACCACAGATCTGATCCCTCATTTATAATCAAACCTAAATGACGTCCACAGGGAAGGCGTTGAATCCCTGTTTTTAATTTAAAGCTTGCACTGCTTTGCAAAAGAATTTTAAAAAAAAAATCAGAATTAAAAATGAAACCCACATTGCTTACCCCAAGAAGTGTTCTTCTCCAATACTCTGTTCCAAGTCACAAGTAAATTTCTTCTTAAATAGTGACTTTTAGAGAGGATGCTTTTGCGGTGGTGATTCCCAGGGGGATGTGTTCTCGAGCTGACAGGTAAACTTCTGCAAGCTCGTGACTACCCGTCATGTTTTAGTCGAGCTTTGAGGCCACCCGTTCCTTCCTCTCTCTCTCCCCTCTGACTATTGTAACAAAACAAAGGTGGTTTTCACTTTGTTTTATTTCACAGCTGGCACTTGAAATCATCTTCAATGTCTGGGACTGAAATACCTGTGGTGTGTTCCGCTCATGCTGTGCGTTGAGAGAGCCCAATCTCTTTTTTCCTAGTGAATACAGCTCAAGGGAACTCTTTCTCTCTTGCCTCCCCAAGAATCAGTCAGTCACATGGTAATTTGGCTGGTGGAAAAGGTTAAAAAGTCGCTATTAAAAGTTTTGCAGAAGTTTTTCAGCTGGTGGTGTGAAGCATGGGCAGTTGTATTTTGGGCCTTGGCACAGGGGGGTTTCACCCTCTTAAAAATCCCATGGGTGCACGTGCAAAGCTGTTGGACCCTCGTCATGGCCTCTTGTGTCTGTTCCTTCCCACGTACAAATGTAAATGCGTTACACTGAATATTTGACCTTTTTTAGTATTAATTATTTTCACTTACAAAAACTGTCATTTCTTTAATATTTTTTATTGTTGTTGTTGCCAGCAGTAAAGTACAGCAACCCCAGGTAACCCTACAGGTGTATTCTCACAGTTTGCTATAAATGTTTGTTTAATATGTAGCACGGTAAAGAAAAAAATCACTTTCACCACCGAATTCACACTTTTCCAGTTATTGCCATGCTTCTGTCTGTCACTAATTGTAAAAGTAGTTTAAGATCAGATAGGTAAAGCTTGCAGGAATTCTCCAGAAACCGTGTGTAATTCCCCCAGCAGGAGGGGGGGAAGGCTGTGACCCTGCAGCAAACATCGACACCCCTGGGGGGAGGGAAGCGCATTGACTCACAGTAGGTGTCTGTAACACAACAGAATATGGATGTAACCTTTTAGGACAATATTAAACATAGCAATTGGTAAAATAGCAGAAATCTAATGCCTTACATTCATGCAGCAGAAAGCAGGGAGAGAGAGGTGGGGTGGGCAAGGCCCGGGAGGTGCTGAGGCCTCTGGCTGGTGTCGGGGAACAGCTGAAAGGAGGATGGGGGCTGTAGGGCTTCCAATGGGCAGAGGGTTGGAGGGAGTAGTGGGTCCCATGAGAAGGGTGTGGTCTCCTGTTGTGGAGGGGCAGAGGTGGGGTGGGAGGGCTGTGTGTGCAGGAGGGGCCCCCAGCAGCAATGGTCAGTCAGGACTGCATGGCAGGAACGGCTTTCAGCTTGTACTTTAACCCTGTATGTCCTCTGTACACTAGGAAGCATACAATACTTATTTTGCTAAATTGTGTTTTAATGCAGGGTCGTAATTAAATGACTAATTGCTATATGTTTCAGTTCTTTAATGGAGTCCTTCCATTTATCTTGACCATATATGCAATGACTCTTAATTTCTAATTTTGTAGTTTGTTCTTTTAATTCTTTGTATTACAATATGAAATGTAGTCATGTATGGTATGGTTACACACTTCGGGGCAAAATAAAGTCCTGTATTTTTCTTTCTTTCTTGTATCATTAAGTTCTACTCACAAATAAAACTCTTCAAAAAAAAAAAAAAAAAAAAAAAATCTTTTCTTGCTCTGCTTTCAAAACTTGCACTGTTTGATTCTACAGCTGTAGCCTGTTTTTTAATTAGCCCTGCTTTCTTTTAATGATTAATGTGTTGATTAATGATTGCTTTAATGTATTCTCAGAAAATACTCAAATGTGTTGCTGGAGGGTGTCCTTCCCTGAGAGCCCTGTGTGAGCCGTAGGCAGAACCTGGTGTGTGTGTGTGTGGGGGGTCCTTCCCCCACCTTCATGTCCCTGCCTGGGAGTTGGGGGGTTGGCTCCCTCCAGGAAGCTTTTGGCCCTTTGGGTGCAGTTCTGGACCCTACTTTGGCTCAGCCATGTTTGGTTTAGGTGGGTGTCACATCTTCACTGCAATTAACTGACTAGAGGAGTGTACAGTGTACTGCTTTATTTATAATGCAAAAAGAACAGTTCTTGGTCACTGGAAAAGATCACACAGTATTAGAAATATAAAACATCTCTCAAAATTTGTGTATTAAAAACAGTCCATCTGTGCCAGAGTGTCAGTCAGGCTCAGGAAGCCTGCAGTATGCATCTCACTTTTGGTTTTGACCATCATGTGTTAAGGCAGTTGATCACAAATGCTCAGTGGAGCTGGTAAAAGCTGTTGAGATCTCGTGACAGTTGTACAGAAACCTCAGGTCAGAGCTGTGCTGGGGCATTGTTCTCTGCTAGCCAAAACCAGAGAGAAGAGCCCCCCCTTTGCAGGGGCTTCGGGCAGTGGCTCTGGTCTGGCTTGTGCTGGTATGGAAGGGCGAGGAGCAGACAGAGCTCTGTGTACACCACAGTTCAGCAGCCCCTGATGGTGAATGGGGATTGCACTGTGCTGTGTTGCTGTCATGTCCGTCTCTGCTTCTCTGATCTTAATGCTTTACTCAACTGTTTTGTCATGGGGTTGGTTTTTTTTCCTATTTGCAACATTAGCCAAGCCAGCTGGGAGGGCTGTAAGAAACCTGACTGTTGTTGCTGCAGATGGTCATGGTGTATCCCCTTCCAGAAGATCCAAAATCCTCCTCTTCCCGTTTGATCAGCAGAGTTGGGTGCCAAGAGCCAGGTCCTGTAGAGGTGCTGGTGGTGGGTCTGTGGTTACTCCCTACTCCTCCTTTGCCTGCTGCTTTATAGAACCGAGTAGAACGAAGGGGATGAGGAACAGAGCTCCACAGAGAGTGAAGCAAACCTCTGCCCCTGCCAGCCAGTAAACTGCAAAGGAGACAAGGTTGAGCTCGTTAGTATGCCTGTCTGTGCATCGGTGTAGGCTGGCCTTCGGAGCTCCTGCCAGCTCACTGACCCTGCTGCAGAACACACACCTACTGCATCACTCGCTGCACCTCCTCGCTGGCACAGAAGGAGGGGGTGGCCAATGGCAGTGCTGGTTCTCTTCCAAGGAAGCAGCTTGTTAAAAGTGGCTATTTTAAATAGGATATTTTCATTCTTGGCAGTATGGAAATAGGGAAGTTCCTATTCATGCATTCTGCTTTAGTCATGAGGCAACTATTTAACTCTGCCCCAGCACCTCCTCCACGGCTGCTCCTGGTGCTCTCTGTGCTGCTCTTGAAGGTCTCTGTCTGTCTCCTTAGGTGAAACACTCAGGAATGCAACGCCTGGGAAACAGGTTCTGGCTTTGCTCTAACTTCACATTAGGTTTGGGTTCAGGCTCTGACTTGCTGTGTGGCTGCTGCCCCTTGTTCTGTCCCTTTCGGCCATAGCCATGGGCACCAGGCACTGCACACCAGCAGTAGTAGAGTGTGGACTCCTTAACCTACTTCATAGCTTACAGATGCTTTTAATGCTGAAAAGTCCTTCATTGCACATAATGCACTGTCTCTGCTTAATTTGTATCACCTTGGGATGCAGCTTCAGGAGATGTGGGGAAGCAGTTCCCACAGCCCTGGAGCCCTTGACTTCAGTGCCAGGCTGGCCCCTAAGCAGGCAGGGTTACTTGCTAAAACAGCTGAAAGTAAGCCCAGAAAAGGGAAGGGTTCCTGTTCTGCCTCCAGCTCCCTCTGCATGCTGGGGCCAGGCCCTCTGTGGTGTTCCTCTGCCTCCACAGCTGTCTAATTTATCTCCGTTTGAATGAACATTTAAATTCATCCACGAGACTGTCACTGGTGCTTACAAGGACTGTGTCCCACCCCTGGTACAGCTCTCAGAGGTACCTACTGCTGCAAAGACAACTGCATGGCTCTGAAATGTGCTCTGCTTCCCCTTCCCCTTTCCCTTCAGACCCACCTGGGCTGTATGTTGGCAAAGGCAGGAAGGAGCACGAGGCCGCACTCACCGGTAGCTGACAGGATCGGTCCCAGGGCTCTGGCGAGGGCACCCAGGCTCCTCAGGATGCCCATGACTCGTCCCTTCTGGCTGGCAGCACCTGTGGGAGCAGAGAGCTGTTACCCAGTGAGGAGGTTTTCCTTGGGGCAGAGAAAGCAGGCAGGGCAGGACACAGTGGTGGCTCGTGGAGCCATGTTCTTCTGGAGGGATTTCCCACATGCTTCCCCACCTCCTTTCATTTCACACTCACTGTCCAAGCTGCATTTATTTCCCTTCCACCAAGATAAACATGCCTGTTTGTTTCACTGAGAGAACACCAGGAATTGTCAAGAGGGCTTGTCCATGGACAACTTTTAGTGTACCCCTCTCAACAAGAACAACAAAGCAGCTTCACACTGTGCACCAGCTTTGCTGAGGAGGCACAGGTGTGCCGTAAACCCAGCAGCATGGATGCAAGTTAAATAAGTAAGTGCACCGTAACAGTGACATTAATGAGCAAAGCTTTGCTTTTTCACCTCAGCAAGCACTGTAGTGCTGACAACCAACTGAACCAAAGCTAAAGAACGAACTGTGTCATCCACAGCTGGCAACATGGCTACAGCTGCTGTATGAGGTTACACAGCAAACAGCGCCGCAAACCCAGAAGATTTTAGAAGGTTCCTTAGGAGGTCTTTTCTAAGGAACTGGGAAGAAATGATTTCACTGCTGGCAGCGATGGCTGGTGTCTTTTTCAGAGAATCCAGGCCATTCCCAGCTCAGTGCTGTTTGCGGCCTTTGCCCATGATATTAATTCTTTGCCCACTATTCTCCATCTGCATTTGGGGTGAAAGAGGCCTCCCACAAAGCCCAGCAGCAGCCAGAGTCCCTGGTGCAACACTCAGATCCGAGGTGGACTTAAGACACGAGTGTTCCTGTTGATGCATCACCGAACTTGAGGTCAGTTCTGTATTTGAGCCAAGTCAATACACAGGTCAATGATGCAGCCAAGGGCTGCTGCTCAAAGCAGGAAAGACACTCACCATAGCCTGACACCACTGCTGACAAACACGGGATAACAATGGCTGCAGCTGGAAAAGTCCACAAAAGAGACTGTCAATGAACAGCAGAGAGCTCAAAACTGTTACAAGAGCAAGAGTGAAAAACATGTGGCTCAAACTCGTTATTAATGCAGAGAAATATGCTGAGCTCTGGGGCACCGTACCAACAATGAATCATCAGGTTTAATCCAGTTCAATAACGAACAACCACCTCAAAGCCAACCTGCACGAAGAGCCCAGAGCCACGAGTGCTCAGAGCAGGTGTTTCACATTAGCATCTCTCATTCTGAGCCCACAGGAAAGGGGTGCGTAGGTCAGATCTGCTAACTGGTAGTTTTCCAAATCACTGTGGCCTTGTCAGGTGGAGCAGGGAAAGGAAATCACTCATACTTCAAATGGACAATGAGGTGGCTGTACACAGAATCCCACTGTCCCCACACATATGGCTGTACCGTAATTGGATGAAAGAGCTGGCTACAGTATGTCTTCAGAAATAAGACAGTCAAGTCCAACAGGAAGAGGTTACAAAATTTTTTGGATGCAAAAGCCAAAAGCCGTTCAGCAATCACTGCCCTCTTACTGAAACAGGGGCTGCTTCTGCCAAGAAGAAAGTGCTTTAGGCATATAAAGTAGAATCTTTTTCTGGGAAGGAAAGGACAACTGGAGAGCAGGAATGATAGATGTATTGCCTTAACTGCAGGCACCCTAACTCCTGGGACAGAGGGAGAAAGAGAGGGGGAAAAGAGGCCCCTGCAGAGGCATTTCTAGATGGCTTAACTAAGGCAGAGATGGGGCCTTCTGCCCAGTTATGGACCCCAGGAAGACAAGGCTCCTAACTTAAAAGCACAGTTAGACAAAATGACTACCCCCTCTCACCCCTCCTCACCCAGTGGGCTTTCAAAAGCGAGCTAATCTGTAACTAGTCATATTTGAAGCTTTGTAACAATTGCTTCTTAACAATCTTAGCAGCATTGGGAATATCTGAAATCCTTTTTCAGATAGGCACTGCAGCAGGTGAATCCAATGTCATTCATATTTTTTTCCCTGAATAACAGCTTAAATTGGCAGAATAATATTTATGTAAACACTTAAACATCTCTGAAAACCATCTGCACTTATCAAAAACAATAGGTGGAGTTTTGCTCCCTCCCTGAGCTAGCAGCACGCAATGCAAGAGCAGAGTGGTGCCCAGCCAGCACAGCCCTGTGCCGCAACGCTCGGCGACTTCCCTCGCTCTTGCTCAGCCTGAACACACACTCCAGCCTTCAGCTTCAGAGCATGCAGGTCTCTTCAGCCTGTTGCCTAAGAAATAATGCAGCCACCATAGAAATATAAAAACATGCCATCTCCCTTCTTTTCCTTAGCTATTTAGTGAATATTTTGCTTCTAGGTCTGATGAGAGGGGGGAAAAGAGCACCCTCCAGAGCTCCCCAGTGAGATGGGACAACAGGAGCACTGACGATGCATCCAAATATCACCATGGCAACTTCCTGTGATACAAACAGCTTCAGTAAAAAAAAAAACCCAGATGCTATTTTTTCCATATTTTATAAACAGAAACATCAACTTTGTTACTTATAGCTGAAAATTAGAAGTGCATCTTTTTTAACAGGGTGAATAAATATACGAAGAAAAATTCTTTGTGCTCAGTGTTCAGTGCATTTTGAATAGCTCACCAAAAGAGTACAGCAACAGTCCAACACTCAGCATGGTCACATTTGCAGCCCATCCAATTAACAAGAAAGCTGGAATCAGCAACATAATAGCCTGCAAAATGAACAAGTCACACGGTTACATTTAAGCCCTGGTTGTTTAAGCCGAACTCCAGGTGTCCTGCCAGTTCTCTTCCGCTGATGGAACTGCATTTAAGTCAGAAACAGAAAGACCTTTCTCCCCAAGCAGACATATCAAATTCACCTGGATGGTCACACATCAGCCCAATTTACTTTTCTGTTCTCTCTCACTGACTATCACATGATTGCAGGCCACATGAAGGCTGGAGTCACCTGGAACACAGGCTGTAGTTATCCCACCACCCATTTCCCACAGCTGACGGAAAATTGATTTTTGCAGAGTTCCCTCTCTCACAGTCTGCTGGGTTTTGGTGGTTTTTTTTCTCGTGCTCTGTATTGACAGAAATCTAGCTTTAACTCCTTACCATCTCCTGAGCTGGCACAAGAGATCAAAAAGCTTGTGTGAAACAGGACTACAGCTCCTCTGACTTTTCTCAGCAGTACTGATTGATTTTTAAGGGCTACTTTCAACTCTCTTGAGCTTTCAGAGTTCATACTTCTGGAGCCAGTAAGAAAAGATGGGGAGGGGTGGGGAAGGAGAGAGGAATGGCATTTGAAATTCAAGCCCCAAAAGAAAAAAAAAACATTCTTTGCCTCCTCCAAGAGCCTGGACTTCAGTTCCCCTGTGATGTCTCCCTTGCAAACAGAGCTTTCGCAGAAGAGTTAAGATCTGCTGTGCATTTCACAAAAGAGAGCATTCACCCTCACTAAACATCTCATTTTGAAGATTCAGTTATAAATGAGCCACTTCAATCACTGTGCTAAGAGAGGCCACATTTGCCATACATTCCAGATTCACGGATTGCCAGAATAATTTCAGCAAAAGGGGCAGCTCCCACAAAAGCCACTCAAGCCCTGTACATCCACAGAAAGAGTGTCCCAGGGCCAGCTTGTTTCTGCACAGTGCACACGGGTGTTTATGAGAAGTGACCAGCCCAGCCCAACTCAACGGAGTGTTTCAAGGTAATGACACTTGTCAGTGCAGGGAAGAGGAAAGAGTATAAAAATTAGTGGGACAAAGCACAGTTTGCATAAACTGCAGTGCAGTGACAGCAAACAGAGCAGGCTGGCAGAGCACATGGAGGAAGCTGATGCAGAGGATAAAGCAGCACTAATACAGCAGGTTGAGTTTTCATTTGCAGGGAAATGCTTCCTATGTGACAAACAAATGTGCCTTTAACTCTGGCCTGCCAGGGAGCAGGTGGAGATGGTTTCACCAGAAGAAATAACTTCAAGAAAAGCCGAGTCAATTCACTGGAATGCAGTGAATTTTTTTACTCTGCCACTGGCCTCAAAATAATGTATAAAGAATTGATGGAGGCTTTAACAGTCCAAGCATACCTATTAGCAACCAGCCAACTAAAGTTCAGAAATACTCAAAATCTGCTTTGTTTAGTTCCACGCACAAATGTAAATGTCAAAACATATCTACTTGTCCCACAGCTGCATAAGCTGCAGGGAACTGTTCCCTGTCATCCCAGTACAGCAGCAGCAGCAGAATCTCTATGAAGAGAGAGGTGAGCAAAACAAAGACATGCACAGTTTTGTCAGTGAAACTGCTGCCTGAACATTAGTACATGCTATTGTTACATGTAATACCCATGGCCACAAGTTGAAGACTGAAGGAAGAATCTATTTCTGCCTACGAGTGAAATATACTCTAGGGAAAAGCTGTCAAGCACAGAGACAGCCAGACCTATGATGTCCCTGAAAATAATTTGCCAGAAAGAGAGTCAGAGATCAGCTCTGAAGCAGCTTTAGTGGTTTTAATGTCTGCACTGCAAGAGAAATCACCAAAACAAAGCATAACCTTCACAGCATTTTACCTAGCTTACACGGACACCCTGTTCTCGTTCCCTACTGCACTTATATATGATGAACACAAAGTTTCAATAATATTGTAGCTGATACAGTAAGAAATGGCTCTACTGTTCCAAAGCTTAGTTAGACTGGTAAGTGCCCAACAACTACGGTCCTGAAAAGCCATTCAGCTGGATTAATGACACAGAAATTTCTTTTGATTGACAAGTACAGTTATAGCCTCCAACTACCTTTCCTTGTACTTTTAATTCAAAATTAACATATCAGACTTGTAGGGAAATGGGAAAAAAAAATGTTATTTTTTTTTTTTTTACCCTTTTTACAGCTCTGATTTCATTTCCTGGCTTGATTCGGCGAGCATAGCCTCCCTGGATCACAGCCATTGTTATTCCAATAAAGAAAAACATCTTGCCCTGCTGCATGCTGGAAGGGAGGCAAAAAACACAGATTATGGAGTCACGCACAGAGCATTCCACCCTGGGATTCACAGGCTCATTGTAGACCCTTTCCTGAACCAGAGAGAGAAAATGCTTTTTGGTGCTCCCATGATGTCCTGGCTCCTCAGGCACAGACCCATGGGCGGTGAGTAGCCCCGAGTCAGCTGGGAGATCCAATCAAGGCAGCTGACTCACTGGTGTATCCCATACCACTTCATCATGCTCATTATAAAAGGAGGGAGTTTACTGAGGGTGGAGAGTTCTGCTTCCTGGGCCTCCTTTCGCTTGGCCTTCTGCTCCTGCTGCTGACCCTAAGGACCACGATGAGTATAAGCTGGTATACTTTATGTTGGTGCTGGTATTAGTTTTGTTATTTCATTAAATCTGTTTCTAGTCAAGCCACAGGGCTTCTCTCTTTTCTCCCTGATTCCCCTTCTTAGCTGGGGAGGGGTCACTGCGTGGTAGAACAAGTGCTAAATTCTTAATATACTGACATTAGTTTCCATGGCAGGCAGACAGCAGGAGGATAAACCTCTGAGGTCTTGCACAGAGATAGGATGGCTGCTGGCAAATGCTGGTATCATCTCTAGACTGCTATGATGTAGTTTAGTAGTTTCTAGGGTGGCCCACAAAAAATCTACACGCCAATTACCCCGTACCGTGGAAGTCTGCACCACACCCACAGGAGTTGCTGTTTTCCAAGGAACAAGCATGTTGCTTTCTCACAACCACTGCCCCCACTCATGCAGAATTTGATTAAGGTCACCAAGGCACAACACGGGCACTGTCAGGGTGGTGCTCATGTATTGCACTGGGAAGCCTGCAACATCACTCCCTCCACCCTTAAATATTTCTTCAAATTTTCCTTCCACCTCTCATCTACTAAACTATGTGGATTTTCTCACCTAAAAGTTTTCACCTCCATAACAAGCTCGTTTGTCACACAGCCTGTACTGTTGGCATGAAGTTGTGCATCTATATGGCCACCCTGAAAGGACTGGGCAGAAGCAAGCTTAATACACTAGAAAACCTCTCCTTGACGCACACACATTAGTTAAGCCACAAACCATAATGAAAGACAGACAGGGAAAGATGAGACAAACCCCTGAGAGTTACTCAAAGGGGAGGATGCACATAAGGAATCAAGCTGCAAGATCATGTTCCTGGCTGGAAATCTTCCTATGAGCTGGTAGGAAAAGTATGTCAAGCTGAGGTGCTGTTAGTGGATTCTGTTCTTTTTCTTCTCTAGTGTTTGACTAAAGGAAATCGAACTCCATGATGTAATGACTGTACACTGTATGCAGTGCAGAACTCTGATGAGCAAATATAACACATAGCTATCCCTCCATCTTTTGCCTTTTTTGAGGTTCAAGATTTGTTCTGATATTGAAGAACTCTTCTGGGCTAGAAGAGAAAAGGTTTTATTATAATCAATACAACTGGCCCAGCTATACACATTTCAGGAGCTTTAATTTAATCTTTTGTATTGATTTTCTCTCTAGTTATTAGGAATTGTAGGTTCAGTGGGTATTTTCTTTCATGATAAACAGTATGCCTGTATTTTCATATATTCTTCCCACAAAGCCCAAGTATCACTGAACACAGTGGTTGCTTTCTGAGGTTTTTTTACTAACCTCATAAAGCCTCTCTTGAAAATAAGTGAAGATACCTTAAATCAAGATTTTGGAAAATATCCTAGACAAAATATACAACATTTATCTTCCAAGTGTGCTGTACCTGCTGAACTGGAATCTCTGGTGAGTGAGAAAACTCAGTGTATACTCCAAGCCGGAAAACAAGAAGAGGTACAGGAAATAAGCCAGGCCCAAGATTTTGAGATTCTGAAGATCTAAACAAACAACAAACAAACAAACAACAAGGAAAAAAGAAAAATACAGTGGTGTTTTTCAAGCATAGCTTGAGAATGTAACAACAACAGTAGAGCAACATTTACCAACTGTACAGGGAAAAGTTCTCACCTCAGATGCTCATTTTAAATACCCATAAAAGACATGCTGCAAACTGACTCCTGCCCACTACCTCCCTTCTTATGAGGGAAGGAGAGTCAAAAAGACTCATCTCTCTCTGGGTCACCCTGGTCTCACTCGCCCAGTCCAGCCCCTCTGCCTCACACTGACCTATACTGAGATTTATTTCTTTATTTTTAATCAATACCTAATCAATACATTCTACCTAATACCTTGGTGCCACTGTCAGGATGATATTGGCTAAAGCACAGCATCCCTTTTTCTTATCTACAAATGGTCTGTGAGAGGTTACCTTACTTGTTTTTCTGCCAGTGCAGGTTTTAACAGGTTTTCTCTGAAGTGGCAAATATTACTCTACTCCTGATGCAGCAGCAAGGAAGACTGAATGATAAGCTGGTGCACCTGGCAAACACTGATTTATTTGCTATGGCTTAAATAATTTCATATAGAGAAACAGCCAGCTCAAATCCTACATCTCCAAGTCCTGAACTGAGAAATAAAATTCAAGTCTGGTTTCCTGGTTTGCAGCTTGGATGTGCAAACTCACATCTCCCTTACTCGTGCCTTGATCTATCTTTTTAAATTACTTCACTTACTGCAGCCTACCCCATGCTGCAGCCAGTGCCTGAAGAAAAAGCAAGTACAAGTTAGAAATCTTCAAAACACTAATCTCTATACCCTCCTTTTGGGAATAACAGGACCAGCACCCAAGGGAACTTGCAATTACCTGTTCATAAGTTAGTAAGGTGGGTTTTAAATAAGTGAACAGAGTGTGGCTTCTGAAATGGATTGAGTAAAGTTTTCACTTAGATACCACCACCACATATAAAAAGACATACAATATTAATATAAAAAGCCAGCTAACACTTACTCTCCTTTGAAGGGGATTCCTTTCCTCGGGTGACTGCAGAGAACTGAAATAAAGCCAAAGGACTGAGCAAGTCAACTGCTGCCTGAAATCCAGATGTCACAGAAGAGACCTGATATGAGAAAGAAAGAAGTTTATTTAAAAACCTGACATAATAACTACTGCAAGAATTGACAGTAACAGTCAAATGTACTTCTACACAAATTATCTGAGATAGAATCATAGAACCCTAGAACGGTTTGGGTTGGAGGAGACCTTAAAGATCATCTAGTTCCAACGCCCCTGCCATGGGCAGGGACACCTTCCACTAGACCAGATGAAATAAGGCAACTGGCATTGGGGTTTGAGTGACCTACAATAACGGCCCAGACTTTCTGATCACAGAACTGGCTCCAGCACTATAACTAGAAGGTAGAGCACTGATAGCAGCTTTCACTGAGGAAAGATTCTTCCCTGTGTTCTTAAAAAGCAGAAGAGGATCACTCTCCACAGCCTTGAAGGTGGCTTTATTTGGTTCACTTTTTGCATCATCCCTCATGTCCAACAAACATTTACGGGGAAAACAATGGCACATCTGCCTGCGAGCTCATGGGAAGCTGGGAATTTGCGTGTGTGTACAGGTCTGAGAACAGCATGTGTGGCACACCAAACAACGGTCTGTTTTTGTACTGGTTGCTCTTTTAGCCAGCCAGTGACACCTCCTGGGGAAGAAAAGGAAAATGTAATTTTTATAGAGATTCCTTGGAGAGATTTTAGAGAGATTTCCAGAGAAAGTGCCCAGCCACTTTGTGTAGCTTTTTAAAGAGGTACATTTACTTTGTAGTACTTTGGTCCCTGGTACATCTCAACTGAATTATGCATTTAGTGGCACTCTACCCACTCCTTATCAAGAGGAGCTTAGGAGATGCTTATTTTTTCATCTATGGGGAATCTATTTTATTTTGTTTATTTTTAATTCTAAGGCATAGAAAATTAAAGAAAATACTAAAGAAGAAATAATGCCTAAATTCTTAAGGAAACAATTCCTTTTAAAGTAGGAAAATTTAGACTGTGACTTTACATGACAGTCACAGGAAATGATAAGACAGACTCAAGAATCCTGAATAATCACACTTAGTATATCACATCTTCAAAGCACTGCACAGGCTTTATCTGATGAGTTTCCTTCTCTTCCCAGATAGGGAGGGAGCTATTACTCCCTTGAGGGCAGAGATTAAAGTGCAAATTATCAGTGGAACTTAATCTTGGTGCATGACCTGAGGACTCATACAGACTGGATTTAATAAAGATGTAAACAAATCAACCTTCAATACATTATTAACATGACCTCTGTCTTGTTTTGATAGTCAGAGCTTCTGAGTATCCGACAGCAGAGCTCTGGAGCCCCTTAGTCTCACAATGGCAGCCAGTTCAATACAGCCTGGTTTTGTATAAAGCCATAAAGCTGCTGATCCACATAGAACAAACTGGGTTATTTATTTCCCTTTCCACTGCATGTACTGCAGAGAGTAAACAGACACTCCCAAGAAGAAGTTTCCTTATGCTTTTAAAATGTCTGTAAGAGGATTTCCTGAAGCTGGCTTGGAGCAATCCTCAGTTCCTGCATTTGTTGGCATGATGGGGTTTGTTATAGCATAAAGAATCTGGTCACAAGCAACTCTCTTCAAGCATGTTTGCCAGTAATAAAAAACAAATAAATTAATTTGTACCTGTTTTGAATTATTATTGATGTCAGACAGGGTGCTGAGCTGCTTTGTACTACAAGACCAATTTTAGTTTGGTCCTGAGGATATACATTATATATGTTTAAAATCTTAAGTGTTCTATGAAATACATATATGTGTATTAGATTTTTTTTAATATGTGTGTGTGCACATACATTTCTTTTAATTTCTCCTATCTCTGCCCTAGAAGCAATGGTCTACAAGTGACTTCATCCACTGACTGATAATGAAAATATTGTCCTACAACTGACAAAAGTGTTTTATCACCCCCAAATAACAAAAGTATACACTGCCAATTTCAGTCAATGTCACCAGCTGCAAGGAGCTTAGACTCTTCTCAGGTTCAAAATCTGCAACATTTGTATTTAATTTCTATGCTTATGATGTATTACTCCAAAACTGCTGAATTTTACCTCATGGTCACCCCAAAAGTCACCTTGAATGGTAGACATTTTTCACAGCCTTTGTTTACTCTGTTTTCCTCTAATGCAGAGAGACCAAGTAATATATCTTGAAGGCACAGAGACAGTCCAAATCAGGAACGCAGCCTGGGCCTTCCAGGCTCCAGCCTTACCCTTCAAACCAGACACTGCTTAGTATTCATAGAGCAAAAGCCTTGTTTTTCCATAAGTCTGCCAGTGATGCTGCATAGCTCCACACACAGTCCTTACATGATAAGCTGGACACCAGAAAAAAAAAATATGCGTAAGACCCTCCCTCTGGCAAGGCAGCCTTGCCCATGACTGGCTTAGCTAAAAATTAACTCAAAAGCTCTTAAAGGAGACAGATTCCACTGGAGACCTTTCTATTCCTCCCTTCTCCCAGGGAGGTCACAGCAGGAGCTGTTTAGGCCACCTCACATAAGACCAGTGTCTCTGGCGGGTGAAAGGCACAGTTCTCTGGTCACTCTTCACCTGATAAAATTGTGGAATGGTTTAAAAAAAAAAACGGGAAGAAGGATAGTGAAAATGCTGTTCCCTTTGGATAAAAACTCATCCTTGTTCCCCCATCTCCCCTTTTCTCAAGTTAATTTCAACATGAATGAATGTGAAATACTTCATCTCTCCTTTGAAAAGAGGACCAATAGAGAAACAAGAATATTACGAGACCACAGCATATTTCAAGGAAACAGATGTCTGATCCCACTGGCACATCCCTCCTGTCGGTTATCATTATCATTTCCCCTCTTCTTACAGCTTTGTCCTTCCAACACATCCACGCCTATACTCCAGTAGCACCTGCTCCAGCTCAGCCCAGCCAAGTTCCAGAAAGGCAGCCAACCCACCCGTCCTTCCTCTATCATCCAGGGGCCAAGAAAACTGCTCCCCTCCCACTCAGAAAGTGTGAAGAATTACCCAAGAAAAGGGCAAAGCAGCCTAATAAGTGAAATTACAAATACCCTAGGACACATAAATCACATGGCGCCACTGCCCAGTTGCAGGCTGGAAGGAAACAGCACAAAAGCACTAACACTGGTACTGATCACAAGAAGCTCCGATGCCAGACAAACCACTATCTCACAGGAAATCAAACACACTGTGTGTTCTGCGTGACTGGGACCTGACCCTGACAGGCACCTATTAATCCACCTCACACAATACTCACTGCTGAAGAGACGGAGCTCCAAAAAGCAGGAACACAGCATTCATTTTCTTATCAAAATTCAAGTCATGTTGGCTAACACAAACTAGTTTCAGAAGAACTCTCGAGGATAATTAAAGTGGGAGGGACATATTCAGTCATCATACAGTCCTAAAGGCGCCGAAGCCATTTATTGCTCTACAGCAAAGGTGGAATTATTTATAAAATACAGATTTGCTCTACAGCACTTCCCTACATCAGCATGTTGCCACCACCCCCGAGCGTGCAGCTCTAACCAAGAACAGGATTTTACCTGGAATGTTTAGAAACAGCCAAATAGGACAGGGGAACAGATGATGCATGGAAGAGCTCTTAAAAAAAATAAAATAAAATAGCTGTAGTGCTTGGGAAGATAATGTGAGCAACCACTGGGACACAACCTGCTGGGAAACACGCAGGGAAGGTCTGAAGTTTTGTCCCAGCAGGAGCACTGCAGACAAAAGTTTCTTGAACAATTCTCAGTGTTAAATGAGTTTGGCCATCCAGAGACCAAGCACTCTCCAATGGCTGAGGGCTGCTTAGAAACAAGGGACAACAGGAAAGACCCAATCCAGCTGAAAGCCTCAAATCGAGTGCTGAATCAAGGTACCTACGGCTGAACTCAGTCTCTCCCACACTACCACTACACACTCTTCCAAGAGACTTTCAATCAGATGTATCTTGGACAGTGTTTGATCACACGACATTAAATCATAATGTTAATAAATGTTTGGCCCCAAAGATCCAAACAATATAGATATTTTGTATCTGTGGAAGACAGCACAGCTCAGAGATAACAGTCAAGCATTTGAAACAATCAAAGGCAAGATAATAGCTAAGAAAATTTCTAACATATACTGGCTAAATGAAAGCAAATTAAGTCTCTGATGCATTTACTTCTATGATTAGCTGAAATTCATCCCCAGGGAGTCACTGTGATCACAGTTTAAAGTTCACCCTCTTCCTCCTAGGCTCCCATTACTTTTTGAGAAATTTAAACCTAACACACCAAAACCAGCAATTAAGCAGACATGTTAGCTAGAAAGAATTTCTCATATTACACTGGGCTAGGAGACGGGATCATCATGAAACCACTTTGACACCAGCTTGAATAATAATATTAAATCCCAGTCCCAGGAATGAGCTACATTCCTGACATACTGGCTCAGCCCCTTCTTCATTGTTTCCAGTATTTCAACGCTTCTTAAATCCAGTTTTTGCAAGAAACAGAGATCTTCAGCTTGATAGTCCATTTACCCGTTTTTCTTTGGGAAGTGTCTCTGGAAGTAGGAAGAAGATGAAAATTAAATCAGCCACAGCAAACATGAGTGCTAACAACGCTGAACGAAGATAGAAGACTTCTCCCTTCTCTGTCTCCATGGCTAGGTAAGCTCCGATCATGGGACCCAGGGTAAAACCGAGGGAGAAAGCAACGCCAATCATCGCCTGCAGTGATGCAATAAACACAGACATGAAGTTTTAGAAACTAGTTTGTTCAGGTAGCTCAGTTCTAAAACAATCTGGATTTCCTGGCATTTACCTTAAAGAAATGCAACAAGACACAGAATGTAACTGCCCTGAAGACATAGGGAGTGCACAGCAACAAGTGCTAAGTATGAAAATAACCCATTATTTCTAAATAACTGATTTTATTTTCTGTCTAGTCAGGCAAGTGGCAGGAACAAACTGCAACATGGTTATGAGTGAAAGGAAGCTGGGAAGGGAAATAATGATTCTCACCTTAGGGACTGCTCAGTCAGCAGATCCTTCAGTAATAGGATAAACTTTTGTAGTGTAAAACTGGAGAAGGGAGGACAACACCATGGTAGGAGTTCATAACAATGTCTATAGCTTCTAAAATGCTTTGGCAATTTCTGTATTTAGAAATTTTCATCTCATAGAACAAACAGATTGAGAGGCTTCCCAGAATAATCTGAATTTAGTGCAGTTACTAAAAAGGATTTATTAACTCACTATGAAACTAGCACATAGGAAAAGAGGTAGGATGTGTACACATTGGATGGGAGCTCAAAAGAGCGCTGATTTGAGTCATCAGCCTCAGTGAGACTGCTTAAGAACACAACAGTGCAGAGTCTGGCTCATTTTCTTCTCCATAAATAAAAATATACTTTGGCTCACCAGGACCACAATAAATTGCTTGGAAAATTCATTAGCTATCACTGTGAAACCTAAAGTCTTCTCCTTCCAAGAAGCAGCTGTCCTGCATAGTGGCTTACAACAATCTGTTAATAGAAGTTTGGGCCCCCATAAGATAAAAGATCTAACTAGTAATTCACAGGCAAAGTTCAGCCTGCAGGGTGTTTCCATCTGGTCCACTGCCTTCTGGAAGAAGACATACTCCTTGCTGCTCAGTCAGCCAAGTGCCAGCCACATCCTTTGTGCGCTGAGCTCAGATACTGAAGCCAGTGCAGCATCCAAGGAAGCCAGGAAGCACACTGTGCTGTGCAGTGCTGCTGCACTTCCACAGAAAAATGGGCTGTCCTATAACTGGGTTCCAGCTACTAAAACTGGGCCATATATCCTTTTGATTTCTAAGCTATTATAATCAGGATTACAGTTATCAGCAGGAGTGACAGTTACAACACTTACACAGGTAGTTTTTCCACCTCTAGGGCATCTGCACTTCACTTGCAGGTAAAAGTCATTGATGAGGAAAGTCTGAGAGCTCACCAGCAAAACAATCTGGCAACTTTTCAGAAGCGAGGTAGTATATAAAGTCATGTTTTCACTTGATCAATGAATACACACCTGAGGAAGACATTCTGAGCACCTGAAATCCATTAAAAGTTACATAAAAAAAGTTACCCAAACATATACGTGTAACTCACCATGCCCTTGCTCCGTGCTTTTGGAGAGTGCAAGTCAGCAATTACAGCTGTGGAGAGGCTGACATTCCCTTTGCTTATTCCACCTATGATCCTGGACAGAAGAAAAATGCCGAAAGTCCTAGAGGCAGCCCATAGTGCATATGATGTTATCAAACCCATCTGCAGAAGCAAGAAAGGGTTCTTTATAAAGTAGAGCAAAGCTGATCTCATTTCTGCATATTTCCCAGCAAAACATTTAATTTTTGTTTGCTTGTTTGTTTTCAACAGCTGCTCTAAAACCCATGTAACAGAAATGTCTGAATGTCCTGATACTGAACTATGCCCTGAACAGTGCTATAAAAGAAGCAGAAACAAATCCATACAAACTGGATGTGAGATTATTAATAGAATTAAAAGAGCAAAGAAAGTTCAGAGAAAGCTAAATCAGCACAAAACCACTTTTGTACATCCCACTTCACTTGTTTCCAACTTTGAGAATTTTGAGTTCAAAATAAGAAGAATTCACAGTTCTAGCCCTTAAATTTCATAGGCAAGAATAAGCACTTATTTAGTTCACTCTCCACAAAGCCTATGGGATATGGGGATTTGTATATCACTCGCTGCCAAGTTCCACCACGTATATGCGCACTTGCTCTGCACTGCTTCTATAATCAGAACCCCACACTCTGACTAGCAACAGAGAAAACTTTTTGGAGAACATTCACGTTCATAAGAAATAAATCTTTTACTGCTATATAGGAGTTCCTAACCAACTATCCCCAGGCTCTGTGAAATAGGACATGAAGTGATCAGCCCTTCTTAGTCACTTGGGGAAATAAAATACACAGGGATTAAGTCTAACATTTGTAAACAAAGTGTCCGAAGTCATACTCCTGTACACAGAGGAAAGGGATTTTCGAAAATCCCAGAGGCGGATAGGTATTTTGGTATCTTCTATGTACAATTCTGGATCCAGGAAGCTCAGCTTAAGCACTCACATTTGAAAGCATAGCCAAGCGACTTGGCAAGAAGCAGTCAACAACCAACAGATCTAGAACGTTCAATTTCCCAATCCTTTGTGCTAACCACAAGACCATAGTGCCTTCAACTGTGTATTGAAATGGCATGACTAAAATCAGTATGAGCCACATACCACTGTAATCAGCATGACAGGCCTTCTGCCCAAGCAGTCTGACACAGCACCAGTGAGGGGAGAGGAGAAAAACTGTAGGATGGAAAAGATTGAGCCAATCAGACCTAAAATAAAATAAATACATATATCATTAGACTTGCTGCCTTCATCTTAAATACAAAGATAGTCAACCTGTTCCAGACCTATTCTCCATTATGTCCTTTAAAGGCACAATTAAATGTAAAACACAGCTATAAAGAACAGCTTTGTCTCTGAAACTAAGCCACCCTCAAAGCACCTTTTAGAGCACCATCTTGCATTCTTATTGAACTGGGGCAGCAAATATAGACAGAGCAGATACACAGACAGACTAGAGCAGCAGGCATAAACCAGATGTTTTAGGGTTACTTCACTGGTAAGAAGGCACTTGAAACTCACTGGTTATAATGGAAAGCTCATTCTCCAATGCTTCCCCAGCTGACAACATACATTTTATTTTCTTAAAGCAGAGATAACACAGTTCTTTCATAGTCACAGTTCTTTTAAGATTTTTTTGATTGTTTGAACCTGATTCTGTCACGCTTAATTAGCTTTTCTTTCCTTCTTATCATGGAAAGGAGGACATAACTACTGCTGTTAGCAAGGCACCCTAAGAGCTAGGAGTGATTCCAACAGACTCCAAGAATCTTTTGAAATCTGCCTCCGGCTTCTGTGATCTTTAATTCCTCTTTTCTCTTGCCATTTCTAGCTTCACACACTTATTAATTTGCACTATACTCCCAACAAATAGGCAAAAAAATGCCTTGCTGTCACAGTTTTTCTCTAAAGAAAGAACTGGGTTATATGTCTCAGATAATTCAGCTATCAAAGCTTTAAAAGGCAGAGAAGAGAGAGACCAGAAGTTCTGCTCCCATCAACTTTGAGGAAGGCAGAATATTGATACTGAAAACCCTGGGGAGAACAGCTGCTTATGATAGCTGAAAAGCTAAAAAAACCTGCAAAAAATCTTACAGAGTAGCACACTGGCAGTTTATGTTCATGAGAGACAAGTTTTCTTCCTTGTATTTCTAGCACTGTAAAAACATCCAGACATGAGAAACACTTCATAGCCAGGGAGCAGCAAGAGCAGGGCTGTTCCACAGTGGGGGATAAACAGGAAGCTGAGCGTGACCACAGCACTGGCAGTGCCCTCACCAACCAGGTCACAGTCCCACACAATGCAGATGGGTTGGGCAGAGCAGGGTGCTTCTAGCAGGGTCTATTGACAGTCCCAGACAAGGCAAGGGTTATAGATCAGGTGACTCCAGGGAGTCCAGTCAAGACGAGGAAACAGGGATGGAGAAAGGAGTGGAAACAAGACTACAATGTAGGTCTGTTCAGGAGATAAGAAGCCTGCAATGTAGTTCCAAGGTCCACCCAAGGGACAGGCCCAGAGACAGCCCTGGATACAAGGCTATACCGATTGTATAGCTCAGGAAAGGCCCAGGCCTGAGCTGAAATACAGCTCCTGAATCACTGGGCAGAAAATGTGTAGGTGAAGGTTGGTCACAGCAACTAAGTACTGGTGCCCTTAGGGCCTTGACATGGGCAGGGAAGTTTTCTGCCACGAAGTGTTTGCACTCTAAGCAAAGATGAAAGAAAGTGGGATATATCTTGCACTGGGAGAAACACTAAGATGACCTTGCAAGTATTTTTCCAATCCTATGCTCCTTGTTGCAGATGAGGGCAATGAGGGAGTACAGGCCACGGGAAGACTACAGTGGCCTCTGCTTAACATCACAAGTATAATGAACCTTTCCACTATAACCATTTAAGGTGCAATATGACAAGATGGACTGAGACAGGAGCTGACTGCAACTAAGATGGCTTGTCCATCTTCCCCTGCTTCTGCAGCCTTGGTCAGCTCTCCAGTGAGCTAACAACTCACTCAACTCAATCTGGCAGAAAACTAATTTAAAAAAAAAAAAAAAAAAGAAAGAAAAAAAGTTTTGTGCTGGTTTAGCAAATGTCATCAAAGCCAGCAGAAGAGATGAAGTCAAATGTGGCAGATATTAGGTTAATTCAGACCCCTCATCTGCACCCTCACTGCCTGTGGCTGCTGTGGTAATTAGTGAACATTCCCATCACTGCTCAATACTGCTTCTAAATTCTTTTCTCTCAGTACTTTTCTCCTAGAGAAGCAACAGCAAGGGATACCAGCTTGCTTTCTGAGATGAACAGTGTCTGTTTTATTTGCGTGTTCCCAGTTAGATGCTGTATTTTCTTCAAAGAGCAAAACGGTCAGGTGGACTCCTCTGGAAGGAACAGGGACAGTTCTCCTTCCCCTTGAAAGCAACTGAGCCAAGTCCAGGGATACAACACCCCCAAATCAAAGGGCACAGCAGGTACGAGGAAAGGCAACAAGTTGGACACAACTGTGAGCTCCCAGCCCCTTGTTTAAAGTCTGAGATGGTAAGAAGGTGCAAGGAGGAGGCTTGCAGCCAGGCCTTAGGGGAGACAGAAAGCAGTTTCTGAGGGATTAAAGAAAACTGTTTCCCACTACTCCAAGCCAGTAATCTGAAATCCCAGTTTCCTCACAACTCTCTAGATCACGAGGAGTCAAAACAGCCTCTGATGTGTAACATAACATGTATGCTGCTGGATTTCCTGCATTACTCCTGCTGGAGCTCACCCACATCAGTGTCCTAGCGACAGCTTCTAGACCTTACAAGGCAGCAGCTCTGCTGCTTTTAATAGGACTAATTAGATTTAGAAGCAGTGCTGCACTATAGCTGCCCAGGGGGTAGATGAGACTTGAACTCAACAAGCTTCTGATTCCAGAGTTTCCTACTGACTGATCTCCAGTCAAGTGCAGATCATTTGTGAAGGGAGACTAATTTCTGTGACTGTGCAGCGTCTAGCACAGCAGGCTCCTGACCCTCAGCTGGCAATCTGACAATAAGGAACAGCAGGCCTTTATTTCTCTAGCAATCTGCAGAACAAATTGAACAAGATCATAAGATAATTCAGGTTCAAATGGACCTCTAGAGGTCACCTATTCCAACCGCCTTCTCATAGGGTCAGCTATGAGGTCAGACCAGATCGTTCACGGTTTCATCCAGTCAAGGTTTGACAGCTTCTGAGGATGGAGACCACAAAACCTCTCTGGGCAACCTGCTCCACTGGCTATCCTCACTGTGAAAAAGTTCCTCCTTATTTCCAGTCTGAACCTCCCTTGCCTGTTGCCTCTCCTTCTCCCACCATGCAGCACAGTGAAGTGCCTCGCTATCTCCTCAGTAACCTCCCTGTAGGTACTGGAAGGGTGCCAATGGCTCCAAGGTGAACAAGTCCAGGCTCCCCAGACGCTCCGTCTTCCTGGCCCTCTGCTGAACTCATTGCAGTTTATGGATGTCTTTCTTGAACTGGGGGTGCAAAACTGGATGCAATGCTCTAGATGCGGTCTAACAAGTGCTGAGTAGAGGGGGACAATCGCCTCCCTTAATCTACTGGCTCTGCTTCTGTTCATACAACCCAGGTGCTGTTGGTGCTTTTGCCGCCAGGGTTGGCTCACACTCAGCTTGCTGCTCACCAGGACCTCCAGGGCCTTGACAGCAGAGTTGCCCCCCACCAGTCAGTGCCCAGTCTGTATCACTGCAAGGGAATACTCCTTCCCAGGGGCAGGAATCTGCATTCGTCCTTACTGAATTTCATAAGATTCCTGTTGGAACTGCCTGCCTAGGTGTCTTCAGGTGACAGACAGGGCTGTCCAACTCTTCATCACTGTCAGTGTGATGAAAACAAAATAATTTACAGCCTAATTTAAAAGACATTTTCTGTATTATTTAAATCTAAATCCAGTTAACAGGCAAGTATGTTTTTTCTGTATTTCTTGTCATTTTCCTCATCATTCCTCACATCAACACTGCAAATAACTTCTTTCCAGTCTGTTAGCTTGTTTAATTTCCATACCTCCAAACAAGACACTGTTGTACTTCCGCTCCGGAGGCATCCCAACCATCACTGCAAACCAGTCCACACCACGTTGCAATGACAAATAGAATCCATCCTGCAAAACAGATAGCTGGGAAATAGAACATGGTGCTGGCAGTGGAAGCAAGTGAGTGTGTGAAATACTGAAATAGGGTAAAAGCTCTCATCTCTCTGGCTCTTAGATAAACCCCAATATGCAGACCCATTATGGATTGTTGTTTACTCTATCTCACCAGTGACATCAGCGTAAGCCATAAATTCACTAGTAATTACAAGAACTAGCCCTTAAATACTTGAATTTTTCCCCCAAAACCCCCTCATTTTAATAAAAAAGCAAGAGGAAAGAGTCTCATGTAGGTTCACAAACAAGTTCAGTCCATGAACCATTTAAATATACTAGATATTGTTACAGCTATTTGGTTTGCCCCAAGGCAAGGGCCTTTTCTTCCATCCTGAAGAGCTCATACCTAACGTTTTCAGCAGGCTGACTTTCACTGTTACTTACCTCCGTCTGGCTGTAATAATCAAGGATGGAAGGAAACAGTGGCAAGATGAGAGCGAATCCCAACAAGTCAATGAAGAGTGCCAGGAAGACGATTGTAATAACACGACTACTGTTCTGTTCTCGCTTGTCATTGATGGAGCTACTGCTGATTTCTCTCTCTCGCAGGGCCATGTTCCCAGGTGCTCTGCTTCTATAAAATTGTATTTATACACAGTCAATAGGAAGCAATCTGCAGGCCTCTCATAAGAGTATCTTGCTCATTCATTCTCAATTTCCATAGACTTCACAAAAATAAATACAAGCTATGGCCATATTAAGCTACCTGGTTTTCAAGTGAACAGGAACCTCAACTCTCTAGTCTTGGTTATTAGCTCAGCATCAAGTTTGCTTGCATCAAGAACAGGCTACAAGGGCATAAAGTAACAATCTGTATCATAGGAGCATCCCAAATAAAACACAGAACTAAGGAGCATTTAAAGTTTAATGTGTGAGCAATCTAATACAACTTTCCCAAATGTTTTCAACTCAACACTACAGTAAAATAGGTAAGAAAGCACACTCTTGTTTTGAATACTCACATTCAAGTAACTAATAGATTATTTATGCCTTCAGTGTATACTAGAAATGACTAACACAATAACAATTTTTTTTTTTAAAAAAAGGAAACTTCCTAACTATTGCAGGAATGCTGTCTTCAAAATAAATCCTGGAGGGCAACAGCAACTGAAGAAAAAACCAAAATTTTGAAACTTGAAATTTTTTCCTTTCTCTGGATGACAGCCACTGACAGGTTATATGAGTTGGGGCATCAAATAATTAAGGCAGTGGTTTAGTTTGCCAGAAATATCAGAACTATCAACATTCTTTGATAATCCTCCAAAACTGTCTGAAAGATCTAAACAAGGATACTAGCCATATCATGTTCAGTATTTAACAAATAAGGAAGTCAGTCTGTATCCTGAAAAAACCTCCATTTCAACAGATATCAAAATCAAGGAGTAACACACAAACCATGAAACTACAAACTTCAGATTTGTAAAACATTGCAGTATGTCAGTCATAAAACAATTAAATTCGCAGTCCCTTCTACGGCAAAAATCCCTGACTGTCTGTTGCATTGAAAGAGTAAAAAAAGAGACAGAATTTCATCCCAAGTCAACCAATACTAGAATGAATATCCATTGAATTTGATCAGTCAGGATTGACAACACTAAGCAATTCTTAACATATATTCTGTTTCAGAGAAGACATATCATATAACACACACCAGGCACTGTTGCATATAATGTATTACACCAATTGAAGACCACACACTTTGTTACGCTCAGCAATAAAGATGATTGTGACATTTCTTTACCTGTGGATCCAGTTTACTAGCACTGAAGCGTTATTAAAAAGTTCAAACGCCATGAGGAAAAAATGGAAGGGGCCCACCTGCAATCATTTATTAAACTCTTGTCACAATGCTCGTAAATCTGCTAGCGAACGGAGCAGTTTGGTTATGTCCAAGATCCTTTTATTTAAAATGGTAAGTCATGACCACTACAAATATTTAGCATTGTTTACCCAAATGATATAAGAGCATCTGGAGCCAAAACAAGCATTCCTTCAGACAAATCCTCCCTGGCCCTAGGTACATCTAGCCAACAGCTGAGGGATGGGTTCACGGTGGCAGGCTCTATCTTACTTTTCCTCACAATTTGTTTATTCATCCACTGAAGAACTGTACGTCCAAGCTGAACTTCATTCCAGGGTTATTTACACAGGGCAGCATCCTTTACACCTCACCCTTGCTGCCATTTCAGCTAGCGTGCAGCTTGAACCTACTGATGCTAGCACTGACCTTTCATTCAGCTCCACTTTTGGCTACGCGGCTGCAATTTCCCTTACGCAATATCCCAAGGTACTGCGTGTCTCTGCCTTTGTGCTCCATCAGTTTTGTTGTTCAAACCTCTCCATATTTTTCGCTAAGCAGGAAACCACCAAACGTTTTATAGGCCCTGGCAGCTCGTCAGCAAAAATAAAACACTTCACCTCTACCGTGACATCTGCGTTCTGTGAGACATGTTTTAAGTGGGGGTGGATTCTCAGTTTAGGGAAGTTGTTTCTCTGGACACTCGTGTCCCTGACGCCCGCTGGGCTCTGCCTCGGCTCTCCCCAGCCGCCCCTCAGGGCTCCCCATCCGTGCTGCCCTCGACCTCCGGCGGCAGGCCCAGGGCTGGATGCTGCCGGCGCCTCAGGAAGGGATCGGCAGCCGAGCCGGCCCTGCCTTAACGCGCAAACAGGGATGTGTCATCCGCCAGCAGGAAGAGTTTCATCCTCCTGGTGTTTTCTTACCAGCCCTTCCTCCCTCTGAAATTTCCTAGGCCCGGCTTTACCTGCTACGCCTTGGGAGGGCTCCTCTGGCTCCTGAACAACGTCCTCATTCAGGCCAAGAGCAGGAGCTTCAATAGGGGGAAGGAGAATAAAAATTAAAATTCCCAGAGCAGCCAAAGCCCAAAGGACGGAGCGGGAAAGGGACGGCCCTGGAGAGACGTGGTGTCCGAGGCGAGGACCCGCTGTCCCCTCCCGCCGCCGCCGCCTGGGCTGAGCCCCCAGGGACCCGCAGTCCCGCTGAGGCGAGGCGAGGCGAGCTGTGCCCTGCCCAGACCGGCTCCTCCGGCCGCCCGCCCTCCCGCGCCGCCGGCAGAGCCTGCCCCGCTCCGGGCCACCTACCGCTCCTGAGGGGGCCGGGCCGGCAGGGTGCGCGGGCGGGGCCCCTCCGCCTGCCAAGAGCTCTCCCGTGGGGATGCTGCAGCCGGGCGGCGGCGGCTCCTCCCCGGCCCTCCGCAGCGCCCCGGCGGCCTTCCTCTTCCGGCCGCGGACAGAGCCGCTCCCGCGGCCCCGAACCGGGCGGCGGCGAGGAGGGAGCTCGCCCGCCTTGCGAGGGGGATGGCGGCGAGCTGGCGGGCTCCCCTCAGCGGGGCGGGAAGCGGCCGCTGCTCGGGGCTGAGGGGCAGCGAGGCAGGGCCCGGCGGCCCTGAGGGACTTAAACAAGTCAAGACAGCCCACTCCTCTTAAATCAACAGTTTAACCGGGTATCCCGTGCCTCAAACCACAGCCTTTTAGTGAAAACACACTTCTTGGAAGAAGATAGGGATGTTCATTCATTAGTTGCTACATAACCATGTTACAGCAGCAGTTAGCTGTGGTTTTGAGACATTAAAATTTCCTGGTATCTGACAAACAGAAAAAGGCAGTTGCAAAAGACATAACTGTTCCTAAAACAGTATGTTGTTTTAAAAATAGAGAATGTGAATAGATTCGATATTGACAGCACTGTATAGCATCGTTCTCTTGTCCAGCCACGTCTAGTGTCCAAGCTGCCTAATTAAAACGTAAGTATATGGTTACAAGTGGACTAATCACATACATGTTTAAGACTATGAATATATAAGGAACTGCCAACAAAGCATTTCAAGCACATTAATACAGGTGTTGAAAGGACTTCCCCTTCACAGTAATACAGTTTGGTCAGTGGTGTGGATTCATAGCTGTTAGCATGCGGATGATGTTGAGTGACAGCTGTCACTGATTCCCCAATGGATTAGATTTGGAGGAGCTTATCTAAGCATAACATCAGCATTGATGTGCCAGTTAGACGAAATAGTGAGTTGTTACTCTCATCTTCACCTGAACATTTATGAATGTGGTAGATATGGTACATACTCTGAAAACTGGACAATTATGCAAGGATCACTGCTGACTTGGAGGCAAACTTCTGCTTTGAGGTGCTCCAAAGTAAGCATAAACAGTCATTTAAAACTTGGAAAATATATGTAGCTATATTTTTCTGCCTCTGAATCATTGTATATAACTGACCAAGCACCATCTGAATTCAGATGTGTTTAAAGAATAAAAAAATCCAGCTCTTCCTGTTGTTAAACCTACCAGCCCAAAGCTTTTGCAGATCACTGAGCCCAGCTGTGTTACTGCAGTCAACCATATCATACGATCCTGCATGTAAACACATCGCACTGTTTCTAGAACTAGATAGGTCAGGTCATTGCCCACCCCGTCCCAGTGGAAGGCCAGTCCAAAACCTTGCAGGTCTGACAGATAACAACTTGAATTTAGTTTTTAGATTACATGTATTAGTGGTGGTTGGGTTTTTTTATGTCAGTCTTGGTTTTTTTTACTCAATTACCGCCTCCTTCCACTCTGGCTGTTATTTCCCTGCTCTGTTGCTGAGAAGCAGTAGCATTACTATACATTAATATTTTAAAGGATTTAATGCCATACAGGATCTTCATCTTAGTCAGTATTTTATACTCAGCTGGCGTTAAGACTTCATGGGAAATTTTAGTTACCCAGGCCAGACCTAGTTTATAGAATAAAGCAACCACCACCCCCCAAAAAACCCAAACCCTTACCCCTGTGGCTGAACAGGCTGCAGTAACAGAGACATCAGCCTCTGCCCAACAGAGCTCCATTTCTGCTTCACAATAAACTCTACCTGCGGAGCTCCAGTGCAGCCTCAGTACCTCCACATAGCAGAAGCTGATGGCAAAAAGGGATGGCCTACAAAGAGTATGGTCACATCACAGTAGATGATAGCTGCTGCAAGGCAAAACAGAGTATCAAACTGCATACCACCTTTCAACAGACAACCAAAAGGCTAAACTAATGAGGAAGCTTTTTGTGCTGTCATAAATAAGGTAATTTATGCAATTTCTAGCTGAACAGTTTTATTCTCACCCTATTCTTCAGAGTATTCATATTCAGGGTAGCTATTCTCTGGAAGAGCTGATGTTGACAGACAAATTACCTGAACTAAAGGCAAAATGGTAATTTTCCTTTTTTGTGCCTGATTTGACTGTAGTTACAGAATAGTTTCTTTTTTGGCTAATTAACAACAGATTTATAATTGATAACAGATGTGTCAAAAGGCCTGTTATAACAATTCCTGGTCTAAGAGCAACACAGAGACAAGAAAATAATTAAAGAATGTGATTGTATTCAAGAAACCCTGTGAGAAAGGGTTTGCTGACTCTCAACCTTGACTAAGCCATTTGTATTCCAAATGACCAGATCTTCCTACCACCTTCTACAGCATCACAGCACCACCACTGTCTAGCTGCTATGGTAGGCACTGGCAAAACTATCGGACCATACTGATCATTAAGGTAAGGCAACACTAGGTAGTCCTGCTTTCCTAGTCCTGTAAAATACTACATATATTAAGCATCACCATTAGCCCCATGTTTGTAATATTAAATCTGATTTTAAATATTGACAATACAATTTGTAAAAGTGCATGCAGTGATTTTTCATTTAACATGATTTCAAACACAACTACTTTCCATCTGGCATTCCAAAACAGTTCTGTAAGTTTATCAACTGAGGTTTCTCTGTTCTTTATCTTCATCAGCATCACAAGATAGCCCTGTATATTCTCTTGTCCCAAAAAACATCCTTTCCCACAAACACTATCATCCCAACTTACTTTTGTCCCTCCCCTATTTCTTTCTTACCTTCCTTACTGAGGAGTAACAAGCAGCTGCAAGTGGTATCAAAGAAATCACTGCCCCAGGATCAAAGTGCAGCTGTCAGCCTCCCTGTGATTCTAATACCCTGCTGGATAAATCCTCTGAAGCTACTTGCTGTTGGAAAAACAAAGTCAGATAAATAAACAATACTTTTTTGACAGTTTATTTATGCAAAGGAGAAATATACCAGGACTGAAACCTCAAACTGAAAGTGCTGATTTATAGCATGAAATAGGAAGTTAACTCCTTCCTCATTACTTCAGTTTCAAGTTTTTGGCTTAAACTATATAAAATATTTTGGTTTTAAAGGTTTATTTTTCTTAAGAAAAAAAATCCATACTGTGCCAAATGGAAATAAAACAGGAGGCATACTAGTCTTCTGAGATCCCTCTGACGTTTCAGAGGATGGCTTTACTGATTTTGGAAAGGTTAACTAAAAATGTGTTTCCTTTCAGAAGCGTGAATGGATTCCAAACCCAGAAATCTTATTGATTTTTATGTGACATGAGTATCTCCCCCATGCATACTTAGTATCCAGCCTATTTTAACAGTTAATACAACTGATTTTGCAAGTCAAAAATGCTGATGATAATCACACATTACTTGCATTGCTACAGTCACAATGAGATTCAATAAACGCCCTTTTCTACAAATAAAGTGCTTCTTTTAAGAAACATACATAGTTAAACTGTTAACAAAACTTACCTTACAAAGATAGTTCTGTCATTATTGTTTCAGTGTAAAGCCTAAGTGTTTCAACTCATCCCCTCCTAGTATTAGTCCTGCTTTCATTACAAGTTTGGGGAAAAAACAACAAAAAGCCTGCAAACAAAAACTGAACAAAGAAAACATTCTAAGCCAGTCTGAACAAACCAGGCCTAACTATTAAATCATATTTACTGACAGCGTTTAAGTCTTCATGAACAGCAGTTCATGAAATTACCTATTGGCCAAAATACCAGAGATCAGATCTAGGAACAGTGTTTAAAAACTGAAGAGGTTTTGGGGTTTTGTTTGTTTTTATAAAGAACCATGGCCATTAGTTCATTCTTTATAGAATCTTCTTTATAGTTTGTTGTTTAGATTGAAATTGGAATGTTATTGTAAAAGGGGATTTCATTTTCATAAAGTTTTCCAAGAAAATAACACCATTTTCTTCAATGCATAACAACCATCAGTGAATTTACCAATAGGCACACAGATTACAGTGAATACCTGAGTAGTGAACCTAGTTCAGACTAGTACCTTTAAATAAATGTGATGCTCTTTGTTTCATTGCAATGTTTCTTCAGAAATATAGTATTGAAAAAAGTGTTAGAATTATTTATTGGCTCTATCTGAAGAGCAGATGTTTTCCAAAATCATGCTGGGCAGTTATCAGCAATTAGACACACACGATAAAGTAAGGGGAAGAGAGTTATTTCACTGTACACTCAATCAGACAGTTATGAACACACTGAGGAACTCCAGTTAACCACCCTAGATTATTAAGATTTTCAGAGCTGTGCTCAATTCAAAACTTACTGAAGAGATGAATGGATGTACAGCTTCAAAGGACTTCTTGAAAGCCAATTCTTGTTACTCCACTGAATACATGAATTAGAATGTCCCAATTCTACAGACTAATTAAAATGTCACTGCTTAAACTGCAAATACACTACCACTATGAGAGCTGCCTGCAATCATTCAATATTAAAAAAGAAAACAAAGGGTTCCTGCTGTACAATATTTTGCACATGTGTAGTTCAAGTTAGACTCAAACCTGGTCACACAAACCTAAGAATTCTCATTATTGATCCAAATATTCTCTATTATTAAAATAAACAAAAATATACCACATACAAAAGTGTTATTTTTATTTTCCTTATGAAAATCTGTGGACTTTTCCAATAAGCAGGTTCACTTTTTCAGACAGATCTGATGACGATGTCTCCTCAAAAGGAATGCATCCAAAGAATGCAATTAAAATCTGTTCAAAAGCCATAGGATTGGGCTATTTTATATGGCAATACAAACACAGTTTCCTGCTGTAGACAGTCCCAATTAATTCTTCCCTTTTTTCCTTTTCATTGCTTTCCATTCACCTTCCTGTGTAGCAAGGCTACCAAGAAGCTCTTTCACTTTTCTTTTTCTGGCTGAATCTCTGTAAAACAAACAAAATATAAAATACCTCAGAAAGATTGCATTAGGGAGAATATTTGGACAATAATTATTAATTTATAAAAAGCCCCCCCAACTCTTAAATTTCACCAAGACACACTTTAAATAAAAATATTGTGTATATTCTTAAACTGGAGAAATTGAATGCAAAGTTGAAGACACTTTAAATTACCCCTATTGAAAATGTTTGTTTTTCCCCAAATTGCCTAATTTTATTTAAGTTTAGTATGGTTGATCATTATTGTCAGTCTTGGCATGCAGCAAAGAAATGAACACACAGCAGAAAAACCCCCAAGCTGGTGCTGAAACAAGGCTACATTACCTCTCCATGATCTCTGAAAGTTGCATTCGAGCCAAAAACTGGTTATCTTTCCGAATCTCACGAATGGCTCCTTTGAGTTCACGTTTATGCCTGTGAATCAGCTGCTTTCTTTCTTGTTCCTTCTTGCTGCCTCCCTGCTTTCTTCCAAACTCTAAACTGAAATGGGAATGTATGTGTGAGCACAGAATACTTAACAAAAACAACTTCTTCATGTTTATCAGGAGTGAGTTTTTGTATGAATGCTAACTCAGTATTTTAATTCCTGCATATTATATGACTAACTTACAAAATAAGGAGCTGCCCAATGAACACTCAGCAGACCTTCTAGCTGCATGTCAACATCATGCAAACGACAAGCAGACAACACATTTCAATCCCCCATATGTAGCCTGCATTTTGAACAGACTGAAAAAGCTAGAATAGAAGAATGAAAGCTGTTTGGAGAAAAACCAAACTAATACTATTAAAATTTAATTCCAGAACAGAATACAAAAATGCACAGGATCATTGGAAGCTCTATAAAAAAAATGGAAAAAGCCCCATGTTTTTTGTCATTGCTGCTGTCAGAAGGTAGAATGCTGCTTGGTTGAGGGAAAAAGTGGAATGGGGCAAGTAAGTATGCTTAAAGGAACACTTAATCTGACTCATTGTTATGATCAGCAATACAGGTACAGGAATAGTCTGCCTTATCTTTTGCAATGGTGAAGCACCTGTCAGTACTGTCACCATCCATCCTTACCTTAATATAGTTCACATACATATGAACTACTCACTGTTGTTCAGGCTTGAGTGCTTGACAGAGCATTCAGTAAAGCATCTGACTAGATAATAACTACCTCTTTTCATCTTGAAATTTTTTTAATTTACAATTGATTACATGGGCAAGAGTTGATTTCCAATGCTATTTTTTCCACAAGATAATCTTTGTTCTATTTCTTAGAATTCCTCCTTTTTCCTTTCCCTCCCTACCACCCAAATAGCTGCTCCCTTGTGATTTGTGCACAAAATCTAGCAAAAACCAGTTATCTGTTTCAAGTCCTGTTTTCCAAATCCTTCTAGCTTGCTGAAAATGGTAATGTTTAAATGCACTTTTCCTTTGCATCAACTTTGCTTTACTTACACTTTCACGATTTTAGGTGTATACTGCTTCAATGGCACAGGTTTCTTTTTCTCACACATCAGTGGGGTATAGTGTTTTACTTTGTTCTCTAGCTCTTTCAGAGCACTGTGATACCATTCCTGAAAATGCAAATCAAATTACAATTTTAAAAGCATATCAGAGACACCATAATTCACAAACAATTGTAAATTGAATCAACAGTAATGTTTGCCCATATGTTCTTTTTCTGGGTAATGTCACTGTTATTCATTAGGACACTGCTAACACTGAAATGATCTAAGCCTTCCAGGCTGGATAATTTTTAAACGCTTTTGGAAGTCTACTAAGATGGTATCATGGACAAAAAGAAAAGTCTGCCGGTAGTTTCGCCTAACAGATGAAGAAGCATGACTAAAGCCAGTTTAACTCAGACTCTGCCTTTCAGGGTAATTTTAAGAATGACTGTTCATTTTGTTGATTTTGATGGTAAAAAATACAGGCCATTTGGCACCATTCACGTTACAAAATCTCTAAGGGTATTTCATGGTGCCTCTTTGAAGAGAAGACAATTCTGCTACATTCAGAAGAGAGATTAAAAATTTGAACCTCACTGCTAGAAAATAAACAACTGCCCTGCTTTAAGTAAGGTAGCTGGCCAGGCATATTTATGTTAGCTTTACTTAGTTATAAACACTACCTCATCAATTTGGTACATGTATTTGGTTGTACCAAGATCTTACAGATTCACAACAAAAGTACAAGAGCAACTGGATGACTGGACTACTATTCTCATAAATTAAGACACTCATGGAATGTTACATTATTACAAGCTAAGTGCTATTCTCTTCAATTACAGGGGCAAGACCAAGATACACAATGAAATAGTTTTTTTTCTAAACATTCTGTGGAAAAACCATAGAAGAGCAGAGAAACATCACTATCATTTTTGAATAGCACAAAAGGCAAATGCCAAACCCTTGAAAAAAATCTCACTTGATGTTTATACTTGTTTTTTGTTTAAGCAGAGATAAAGATCACAAATTTATTAATAAAACAAGCATAATTATTTCATCCTTGAGCAACACTTACTTGCAGTTTTTCAGGATATTCATTCACTGACACATGTTGTGTAAGGAAAACTCTGACAGGATGCATTATTTCATGGAACGATGGTAAAGACTCATATAGAGCTGCACATTTTTTAATAAGGTCAAAACACAGGGCTAGACATGATAACCTGTTAATGCACAAAAGAATTAATTATTTTATTACTAAAGTAACACTTTCTAACATAGCGTTTGTATGTAAATACAGTTATTTGTTTTTGAAGAGCTTGACAGTTCAAAGTACTGAGCAACTCCTCTGTATCTGTGTCATCCTCATCAGTCCACAGCTGTACGAAAAAGGAGTGGAAAGGCTGAGCACTGCAACAAGTGCTCTGCATAACGTTCCAGCAGAAGATTAGCAATTTCATATGCTACAGAGTAGTACCATAAAAATAAAGCGCAAAAAACCAAAGAACAACTTACTACTACTATTTTGACTCCTAAGAACACTGTCACTGAGACTACCCAAAAGATGATCTGGTGTTTCTTCTGTTCAGATTTCCTACATACCTGATATGATTCATTTCTGTTCTGCTGATTTCCTTTAATCTTGTCACAATACTCAATGGCAGATTTTGCTTCTGCCAGCTTTCCAGATCCTTCTTATCACACACCAAAAGCAGTTCTAAATTCTTCCCCACTGGTGTAAATGGATGCACAACAGTATAGCCTAAAAACAAGAACAATAATAATTAAACAAGATCAATTCTAAGCATTCTTTCTGAAGAAAGAAAAACCAATAACTCTTTTAACATTTTTAATCATACTGCCTTAAAAAATACTTTATCAGTATTACGTTTTTCTAAAACAATGGAAAACACTGGAGCACGGGTGCAATCATATGTACTGGACTTTTTTTTTTCTCTTCTTTGTTTTCCTTACATCCTGCAAGCTTGCAATGGAACTTATTTCAAAGCTTTTTCAAACTGTAAATTAAGATTATTTACATGCTCTAGAACCTATACATGGCTCTTTACAGACAGGCTAGAAGACATTATGTTTAAACTAAGATTTCACCCAAAGTTGAGAGACTAACACACATATGCAAGATCAGTAAGATACATGAGTTTTATAAGCTGCATTATTTGTGAGAGAATAGCAGATCTCATGAACAATTCAATTAGCTAAGGCTATCAACAATGACAATTCCTTCCCAAACCCTCTACCTCCAGCTTTTCTTCTTTTTTAAGGTGATAATTGTGCTTTTAGTCTAAAGCAGACTGTATCTCAGTCTTTTATGAAGTTAGAGCCCATCTGATTTTTTCATGTGAGAAATCTATGCATCAAGCTTAAACAGTAAGAGTTCTATTTGCCAGTTCTACTTACTGTCAAAATTGAACCCCAAGAAATGTTTTGGTGTGACAGTATATCAATATTCCAGAGAACTGGATGTATGCTCATTTTAAAAAATTCTGTGTTGACAGCCTAACCATCACATTCACCAGCAATACTTCCACCATGAATATTTAAAAACATGACTGGATACTTTGATAATTTCAAAACATCAATATTGACTGAAAAATTCTCAAAGAGAAAACTGTCCCTATAAGGTATCTTCTACTGAGCTGTTCCTCGTTGCTAACAGAAACCAACACCATGCAAATTTAACTAGTGCAAAATCACTAGCAGAAATACAAAGGAAATTTAAAATAAAAAGGTTAAAACTTGATCATCAATTACCACTAAATATTTTAAACTAGTTTCTTATCTGATTTTGCAGAATCCTGTATTTTAACTAAAAGAAGAAGCTTTGTAGATCAAATATTCCTAAGAGAGCACACAAAGGAGAAAATACTTGAAGCACTATGTAACCCACCCACTCCATAACCTCTTCCCACCTCCTTCTAAGAGTTCAGCTGTTGGCGTTCTGAGAATCCAGGGCTTAGCTCTGATGCAGCCCAGCTGTGTAACCTTGGCTCACACTTCAGAGGAAACTGCTAAGCTGTGAGAAGCAGCTGTGAGAAAGTCTGTAGGCTAAGGCCATACAAGATAAAAAAGGTGAAACTGCAGCACTAGGCTTGTTGAGAAAGGGGGTCATTAGCAACTCAAGAATTCAAAAGGAAAAAAAAATGCCATCATGCAAAGGCATAAAAATCCTAAAGGGAAAAAAAAAATAAAATGGAGCTGCAAGACAACCACTCAGTACTACTGAAGGTGTACTGGAATACTGCAGCAAGAGAAGCTGAACTTTCCTCACCAGACTGATGAATGCCTAAAGACACCTGAAGAGCGTCTGTTCTCATCAAGAGTGATGAGCATATTAATACGCAGCCTGCAGTTCCTTACACCCCAGACGTCTTGTGAGTTTACCAATAAATAATTGATTTTTTCACTTGAGAATATCCTGCCTGCTGAGTCTTTTCACACATGCTAAGTGACAGAGCACCCCAGACACACTGAAACATCAGTCAGTTACTATGCTCTGAAAAAACTCCTCATAAGTGAATTATTGTCACTAAACTTGTCAACAAAAAAGCCCCAGATCTAGAGTATTTTTAAAGCTAGAAATGAATCCAAAAGAAAAAGCTGAAGAAAGAGGAAGACTGGCAAACAAAAATCATTTGCTAGCGTATGGATCAAACTGAAAAGATATTTTTACTCTCTTTATTGTCTGTGCAAATTGCTAAGTTTACATAGATGTTACAGCACAGACTAATCCTGTTTGTGGGGAAAGCTGCCCTGTAACACTACAACAAATCTATGTCAAATAAATAAAAGTGAAAAAATACCAACTTTGTTATATGCTTCTCATTTATCTCAGTTATATGGCTATTAGCTGAAGAGGGAGGGTATCTGCTCCATGCTGCCTCACTGTGAAGATACAGGGTGCCCATCAGGAATCTGTTAGGGACTGAATTTCGGCGCACAGTCCAATCACACCATCTATTTAGAAAAATAATATTGCAAATATACTGCACTGTGGGCAACATGACTTCATTTCCTTTAATAATTTCAGGTTTTTCCTTCCTGACAACAACACTAGAGAATCTAGTTCATAACAAGGTGCCCAAGAATCATGGGTTGTGTATGGCTAACCTAGCAGATGATTTTGGTCTTTTGTTCAAAACAATAAATTCAGTGCAAAATATTTTTATTGTAATTTAAAAGATACACTCTAATACTAAAATTTATTACTCATTTACTCTAAAGAAACTCACCCTGGGCCTGTTTTTTGGGTAGAGATATGTGAAGTACTCCAAGAAGAAAATTGATGAGTTCAGGTACAAATCTTCTGGAGAGAGATACATATTCCAGGAACAAACAGCAGACAAATAACCCTTTAATAACATCTTGCAATGTTGTGATGCGACACTAAAAGAAAAAAAAAAAAAAAGCACAAAATATTCATAATTAGAAGTCCATACGTCACAAATGTAGGATCTCTCAGAAAGCAGAAATATTGAATAAGTTGCACAAAATTAAAATATGTAAAATTACACCCTTTGGACTTAAATGAAAAACATATTGTCTTTCCCTTGCCTTCGCTAAAGAGTATGCACAGAACTGAGTAAGAAGTCTGTCAGAACTGGTTTAGCCACTAGACGGTGCTAAACCACAAATAATAAGTTCTTCAGAAATGAACCAAAGAAATCTAAGGCTCAGAGCAACATGGATATCTGACAGCAACAGAACAACTAGACTTTTAAACATATAAACAAGATATTTGGATAGAAAAATAAGGACATATTTTAACTGCACTGCAATGCATTGCATGAGGTACATTTTCAAGGAAAACAAATACTGCCAATTTTTAAGTAAATAACTTTCCTAAGTAGGAACAAATGCAATACATGGAGGAGAAATCACTAATGAATGACTTCAGACTGTATTCAGTCTGTTCTGTTAGTCCTGTGTAATTTGCCATTTAAGGAATTCTTGTGTGACAGCTTGAAAAATTATTAGGTATGGTTTTGTAAGTTCTGCCAGTGTTTTCCTCACTTTTTCTTCCAATCACTATCTATGACTACATCAAACACAAAGCTGCCTTTTCAGTAAATTTCCAATATATACATTAATGCTAACACATATATTTGGAGTCCTAAGAAGAAACAAGGAAATGAAGTTACATACTGAGATACAACATCGTAGACATACCTTGGTAAGTAGCTGACTCATGTACACAAAAGCAGGTGTTACAACTGGATGCCAGAAGTCAGAAGTTGGAAACAGCAGAGATGTAATTTTCAAATAAATAAGCTGATGGCACATAAAACAGAGTAAGGCAAGACACAGTAAGACATTACTCCCAGGATCTTGACTTTACACATAGGTAACTAATAAGTGAGTAACTGCCATGTAGTAGTCTAAAAATACTACAATACCCATAATTCTGAGAAATCTGAATGATACGTGACCTATTTATTGAGATGACTGTTTAAATCACATGAGAAAACAGAATATCCATTGTAAGTCTAACATTGCATTAATTCAACAAGGCAGCTGTAAGAAAAACTAAGAAGGAACTATGCCTCCCAACCTCATTTACTCTGTAAGATCTGACTCCCTCCAGCCCACCACAATCACACACTCTCAACATGAGCCTTCATTCAAACAAGTACTTTGAGAATAGGAGAGTGATATAATTCCACCCTAAAAGACAATGATGGCTTGAAAACTGAAAAAGTCCACTGCAGGGAATGAAAGGCAGAAGCGTGACTGGTGTCACAAGGGTGACAGTGACAAAAAAATAGAAGTTAAAAGCTCTCTACAATACATTTCCTGCAAAATCCAAAACATCCTGAATAAGGACTCTTCAAAAGAACTCAATATAAATATTTCCTAAGCTGTAAGAACCAAGTCATCTAAGCAAATCCTTCAGTCTATTTTCTTTCAACAGTCTAATTATTCCATTAGGCAGCACTGCTTCATTAAACTGGGAGACTGAAAACAAGTAGCTCCCTTTGGATTACTGATTTATGGGCTGTCTTTGCAACTGTTTACTACAATAAACAAACACTCATTTTCATAATGGTCCATGATGAAACAGCCATTTACCTAGACACTGAAAAAGGAGTCTGTTCACATTTGGCATGGCCACTGAACTTTTGAAATATTATTAATATAAGAAGGAAATAACAGTTCTTTCTAAGTCATTAATTTAGCAATTATCATAGAAAGTACTAAGAAATGTTGTATTTTTATACCCATAATAACATTTCATTGCTATTTTTGTTAACCTAGGAAATAGTGAACTTCTATGTAGCACTTTCTGTAAACATTTGCACTTAACACAATTAAAGAAATCACAGAATCACAGAATCACAGAATCACAGAATCACAGAATCACAGAATCACAGAATCACAGAATCACAGAATCACAGAATCACAGAATCACAGAATCACAGAATCACAGAATCACAGAATGTTAGGGATTGGAAGGGACCTTAAAAGATCATCTAGTCCAACCCCCCTGCCAGAGCAGGAATACCTAGATCAGGTCACGCAGGAACATGTCCAGGCGGGTTTTGAATGTCTCCAGAGAAGGAGACTCCACAACCTCTCTGGGCAGCCTGTTCCAGTGTTCTGTCACCCTCACTGTGAAGAAATTCTTCCTCACATTTATGTGGAACCTCCTATGTTCCAGCTTACACCCATTGCCCCTTGTCCTATCATTGGATGTCACTGAGAAGAGCCTGGCTCCATCCTCATGACACTCACCCTTGACATATTTATAAACATTAATGAGGTCACCCCTCAGTCTCCTCTTCTCCAAGCTAAAGAGACCCAGCTCCCTCAGCCTTTCCTCATAAGGGAGATGTTCCACTCCCTTAATCATCTTTGTGGCTCTGCGCTGGACTCTCTCGAGCAGTTCCCTGTCCTTCTTGAACTGGGGGGCCCAGAACTGGACACAATACTCCAGGTGTGGCCTCACCAAGGCAGAATAGAGGGGAAGGAGAACCTCTCTCGACCTACTAACCACTCCCTTTCTAATACACCCCAGGATGCCATTGGCCTTCTTGGCCACAAGGGCACATTGCTGGCTCATGGTCATCCTGCTGTCCACCAGGACCCCCAGGTCCCTTTCCCCTACACTGCTCTCCAGCAGGTCAGCTCCCAACCTGTACTGGTACATGGGGTTGTTCTTCCCCAGATGCAAAACTCTACACTTGCCCTTGTTGAAATTCATTAAGTTTCTCCCCGCCCAACTCTCCAGCCTATCAAGGTCTCGTTGAATGGCAGCACAACCCTCTGGTGTGTCAGCCATTCCTCCTAGTTTGGTATCATCAGCAAACTTGGTGAGGATACATTCTGTACCCTCATCCAAGTCGTTGATGAAGATATTAAACAACACCGGTCCCAGTACCGACCCCTGAGGGACTCCACTAGTCACAGGCCTCCAACTAGACTCCGTCCCATTAACCACAACTCTCTGGCTTCTTCCCTTCAGCCAGTTCATAATCCACCTCACTACCTGATCACTAAACCCATACTTTATCAGCTTATCTACAAGGATGCTGTGGGAGACAGTGTCAAATGCTTTACTGAAATCAAGATAAATCAGGACATAACTGACAATATCACTTCTTCCTAGAAAGACGCATTTAAGTTTCATCTGGAAAACAAACAATGCTCTGCTATGAAAACTGGAGTGGCAATTTTAAGATCTTTTCCACTTATTACTATTATAGAGTCACACTTCTATTCTGAATGTGTGTGGAGGGGCTTGGTCGGTTGTTTCTCAGGACTGATTTTTTTTTTGTGTGTGGTTTTTTTTTCTGTTACAACTTCTCTACAGAGAGGCAATTTAAATGTTGTGAAACCTAAGAAGTCACAGATGCTAATAATTCACTACATACTTTGAAATACAAAATTAAATTTAATGTCATCTTGCATTTGCTGGCATTTCTGTACTAATGGAAAGAACAAGAGATTTCCCTAGCAATATGCTTTTGTTACCGTGTCTAAACCTGGAAATGTTGCACGGCCTTTGACTTCAACTACTTCTTCCATATCATGTGCAGCGTCTCGAAGGATAAACTTAATACTGTTGCTGGCTGCCTCAGGAAACATCTGGCAAAGATTGTACAATGGCCTATTAAAAAGAAATGTAAGTCATGATCAAGTTACACCATTGATGCTAATAAAAACCTGATTTTTAAGCACCTGTAAGATTTGTGTTCCATATACATTGTAACAATAACAAATTCCCTGAAACAAATTATTCTTTTTTTAGAAATAGCCACCCAGTATATAGATTATTTTTGTAATACTTTTAGTTTACAGACTAAAATTTTTCATTGGGCCTTGTGAGATAATCTTTGATTTGGTGGCTTCTAAATCTTAAATAAAAAATCATTAAAAACTTTAAAATACATTTCCAAATAATCTGCTAAGCTTAAAACATGTCCTTCTGAATCTCCTAACGCCACATTTTACTGCGCTGAGGTATGCTGCCACATACTAGGCAGCCCACTACTCCAAATACTCTTAAGCAATGTTAAACAACATGTGAGGCAGCAATGTGGTTAGCAAAATTATTACAAGAAAAAAAAAGTACCCACAAAGTTAGGTCAGCCCCTGGTCTATGGTTAGGGCCTAGAGGGAGATGCAGTCAGGAGTCTGCATCTGTTTGGTCAGTTTTGCCAGTATTTTCAGTTAAAAATGTCTGTAGTGATATTAATAAATCCCAGTTCTACAAAACAAGCAGAATGTGTTTATAATTTCTTACAAAGCCCCAGCATGTGTGTCATTGTCAACAGGCTGGTGCTCTTGCTGAAGAATGCAACAGAGCAATGAAATGCTAAAGCTGCACATAACGCATTTTTAAAAGCTTATTTACTTTAGCATGAAATAAAAACCATACACTGAAAACTACACTCAAATAACTCACTGAAAGAAAGCTGCCTAAGCCTGCAAAGTCAAGATACAAATCACAGACTAATTTTGGTTGAAAGGGACCTCTGGAGATCACCTGATGCAATCCCTTGCTCAAAGCATAGCTAACTTCAAAGCTGGATCAGGTTGCTCATGGATTTGTCAAGTGTTCTGTATCTTCAAGGGTGGAGATTCCACAGGCTCTCTGGGAAACTTGTTTCAAAGTTCAGCACCTTTGATGTGAAGGTTTTTTTCCTTACATCTAATTGGAATTTCCTTCGTTGCAGCCTGTGTCCATTGACTCTCATCCTTAGCCACGTACCTCTGAGACAAATTTGTCTCTCGTCACTCTAACTGCCTGTTAGGTATTTGAAGATAGCAACACCAAATTGATATCTTCCTGCAAAGTGCTTACTTGGAACTTCTGTATGGTCTTACTACAATACTCTTCCATTTTCTTCTAGTTCCCTGAGTGAATTCACAGAATGGAAACCCATGGAAAACACAAAGACTGCAAAGGGAACTGCACACCATCATTGCAAAGCTTAACATCCTTAATCAGCAATCTAAATAATTTCATATACGGAAGTTTGCACGCATACATGGTATTGTTTATCCAGTACCCATGAAAAGCATTTTGCAGATCAAAAATTACATTCTGAGGTTCTGAAAATGCCTTGGTACAATAGTTCAAGCAACACATGAAAAAAACAGAACACTACAGAGCTGAAGAGTTACCATTTGCCTACACTACCTACAGAACTATTCAAAACAAACAACATACTAAATGCTTTACCCTAGGTAGCTTTTCTCTTGAAATCATAAAGGAGCAAAAGTCCATAGTGTTTATTACTTACAGGACCAGTTTGTCAATTGTTCTGAGCTCTGGCACATCCAGAGTTGCCAGCTCCCCAATATACTCCAAAAGGAAGCCAAACAATTTCTGCAAGAAGCATAATATGTTAAAGTTATTAGTGTGTTTGTTTTTTTCCATTGTACGTATTCATAAACAGCATATAAGAACAGTGATATAGAAGATAGAAAATGAAGAGTGGTATGTTGTTTCTACTGCTATTCACAATGTAGGAGCATGTATGTTTTATAATGCTTCCTGAATACATACTAAAACTCACTCTGGAATTCAAAGTTAATTTTAAACCTTAAAACAAAACAAAACAACAAAAGCCCCATACTTCCAACTTTGCTTTGTTTCCCACTGCAAGGCTTGGATGATTGCATTTCTGAATTCTCTCCAGTATAATAAGCTGTTGTTCTATTGTTCTTCCCGCCAATAAAGACTTAAATGTCTCATAGGACTCAGGAACTAGGAAGTAAAAACAAAAAATTGACCAGACAAAAATCTCAAACTTAACGTATTTAATTCAAGTGAACATCTAACAAATTTCCAATTTAAAAAGATTATTCAGAAAAAAGATACCATCCAGCTTTTAAATAATCACCTTTTAAACACTAATAACCTATCAGCATCTGTGTAGCATTATGTATATGAACATAAGCCAGAAAATAATGTAAATGTTTTTCAACAATTAACATTCAATTCATCCTGAACGTGCTGCCTCTGCTGAGCACCACTATGTTGACACACACAAAGCAGAATCAATTAAGCACACATTCAACCACAAATTTACCATACTACAATTACCTCTGTTTAATTCACACCTAATAAACTTTTATTAATATCCTTCATACAAAAGTAAGAATCTTGCCACTAATAGAAAATAATAATTAAAAAAACACTGGCATATATTTAGTCTTTTGCATAAGTTCACCTGCTAGAAAACATCCTAACTGGTTATGTTCTTTGAGTTATTTTAATGTGACTGCTTTCCGGCTAAATTGAAACCTGAATGCAATTTAAAAGGCTTTGTATAACATAACTTATCACTTTTTGATGGAAAAATGCAAGCATTTAAGGAAGTTGCTTGACAGGTTGCTCAACCTTTCAACAGACACTTTTGTTAGAGGGATCTATACTAGGACAACAGTTAGATGCATTATATACTTAATATTAATGAATGTATTGTGTACTACTTGAAACACGTCTCCTCCTTCCTCCTAGGCACAGACCCAAAAGGAGTCAAACTTTGAGTGCCTCTATTTAACAATATTGTGATGTTAAATCACAGGGATTAAACCTCAGAATCCTGCTTCTTCCAGCATCTTCTCTGACAAAAATGTCAGTCCAAACACTAGAGAAAGTAACTTTTTCCCATTTAAGTACAGTTAGTAGAATATTATTCTGGCTTCCCTTATGCAAAACACTACCCCTGTGGATTGAATGTGCTGGTGGCCTTCAGAAAGGAGTACAGATATTTTCATTTTTCTCCCCAGTATTTCAATTCTACAGCTGCTTGGAGGAGCAGGAATAGCTCTGAAGTTAAACAGATCAGATCCCCACTGCTCACAGCATGATCACTAAGAACAGCAGTTATGGGCTACTCTTGGACTAGTAGAAGACAACTATGAAGCAAAACTTCATGGATGAACAGGAATACACAAGATCCTACACGGCAGAGAATGAGACTGTTTATAAACCCCCTGGAGACAAAAGGCATCTCTGGAACAGTCCTTTGCTTACCAGCAAATGTATAGGGAAGCTCTGATTTGGCAGCTTCCATTTTTGGATCCAGTTCCTTCACATTCTGCAATTCATTTTCATTTGTTTTGTGTTTCTTCTGTTCTTCATTCTCTGCAGCTTCTTCTTCACTCTCAAGGTCAGATTCAAGATCAGAGTGGCTATCTGCAGCACCATCCTCCTCATCTTGACTAGCAGATTCTTCCTCACTTTCTTCATTCTCATTATCTTCTGTCCCACCTTCCTCTTCTTCCTCTTCCTCCTTGTCTTTTTCCTCCTCCTCCTCTTCATTTTCAACATTCATTTTTCCATCCTGTTAGTAGAGAAAATAAGGCAGTTAAAACACTGATGAAGTGACAGCACCTTGCCAGAATCACCATGCAAAGCTATCATTAAATACACTTTAACAGGAACTGAGCCTTGCTACCTTGACCAGTGAATGGCAGCAGTGCCAGCCAAGAAGCAATTTTAAGGAGAGAACATACATACAGATATAAGAATAGGAGGGTATTTACAAGGGGCTGTAAGGAACTGAAAGAATAGTAGGTAGCATATGCAGACTAAAAGAATCAACACAAAAGTAAAAACCACTAGAAGATGAAATAAAATCAACATCACCTACAGAAGCATTCTTGGTTAAAAAAATATTTTCCTTATATGTATTAAAATAGCTAATCAGATAAATATTTGTTCCCATCCCGATTTTATTAATCATCAGTTTAAATTCACATTCACAATTCGTATTCTCCCCTTCAAAGACAACAGCAGTTCCCTTGCTACTTAAATGCAAGAGGATGAGAGGATCAGTACACGCACACACGTGCCACAGTCAGGGTGACTTACTACATCAGCTCTAAGGTTATATTGCTCTGCTACCTTAATCAAAGCTATGTCATAGGGAAAGGGTTCTTTCAGAAATCCACTCATACTCAGGCTGAAATTTTTTGCAGTTGTATCAAATATAGCAGAAATTTTTAAAAAAATTATAAAAATGACCAGACCAGCTAAAGCCCTCTCTTCAGCCCAGTAGGCTAACAGCATAGAAGGCTACCAGAATAGCAGAAGTATAGTCAGTAGACTGAGGGAAAGAACCACGTCACTGTACTCAACACTTGTAAGACTACATAGAATATATTGTCCAGTTCTGGACCTTCAAATATAATAAAGACATCTATAAACTGCAGCAAGTTCAGCAGAAAGCTGGGGCACCTGCCCTATGGAGAGAGGCAGGTGATAAAGCTCTGAGCAACCTGGTGACCTTGCTTTGAGCAGAAGGCTGGACTAGAGGTCTCCACAGAGGTCACTTCCAAACTTATTTCCCATCTTCTTTTCAGAACTCTGAAAATTCCAACATTTTTAACCTTACCTTGTAAGACAATAAACGTCTGTCATCTTGATCCAGGATAAAGCCATCAGCTAGATCATCAGCTGACATGTGGCTGGGTTTCTTTTTATCTGCCTTTTCATCTATTCCACGCATCCGACGCAGTCGATCTGCCTGTGTTTTGGAACAAAAACCACACACAGATGTGAGCCATCTAGATCAATCAGGTAACTACACCAAAATGAAAGATCCCTCGAACACTACATCTAAGAAAATCAAAGGGAAAAAAAAGTCAACTAGGATTACTCAAAAAGTTGATGAAAAGAAAAAATAGCAAGTGAGAAATTATGGACATATACCTTATTTTTTGCGGGGAATGCGATCTGGCAAGAGCATATAAATAATCAGATTAGGTTATTTGGAAGGCTTTAAAACTGAGTTTACCAGAAGCATTATGTTCTCTCATTTTAAAACTTACCTGTTTTGCTTATGAGACAATGCACCATTACTAAAAATCAAAATCAAATCAAAGCGATACATTTTTATTGAAGAAAGATCAACTCATTTCATAAACCTCTCTAGTCACGTACTAAGCTTGGGTTTTGTTGTAATATGAGATTGCAAACAAAACACAGAAGATTTCCTGAATTCAACCTGACAAACTGCAGTTTAGTGCAGCCACTTTCAATTTAAGGTCAAGCAATGAATATAAGTGGTCACTCCCAAAAGACAGGCCAGAAAACAATCTAAAACCATAAATGTTATACCTCCAGCTTCTGGAGTCGTGCCTGTTCCTCTTTTGCCAGTTCTTCTTCTGTCTTCATCCTTTCTGAAGGTTTTGCTTTCATCTCGAATCCAAGTTCTCGAACAATCATATCATATTCGTCAGGCTAAAGAGATATTTATATAATTGTTTATTATCTTAAGTTTTATTTTTCTGCTTTGCAGCCACCCCTCTGCCAGACTAACTACTAAGAAATAAGATTGTTAAGGTATAAGCAAAAGGCTGTTTCCAAAGAAAGCCGCAGGAACATTCAAACCCAGTATTAAGTCAAGGAACAGAATGAACACTTGAATAGAAATTCTTCTGGAATTTCCCCCTCCCCTATTTAAGTTACTCACAACTGAAAAACTTAGAAATAGTATCTTAAATAAAAACTGGTTTACTTATTAATTAAATAACTTTAAAATATTGTTTATTAATAAAATACTATTTTCTCAAAAAGCAGCTAGAATTAATAAATTTACTGTTTACATTCACTTCCTATTGTCAGATGAGCTAAGTCTTTGTTATCTTAGTTACATAGATGTCTATCTTACAGAAAACAAAAAAGGATGCTGATATTCAGTGAGTTTAAGCAGGGAAAACAGTCACTAGCAGAGATGACACTGGACTTGTGAATAGAATCTTCTTGATCACTGTGTAAATCACTAAACTATAGAGCTTCTCTAAAATCCAGTTCTATGCATTTTTCTTCTAACACACGACTAGATAATTTTCTCCCATTCAATGTCAATGTTATAGAACATTACTAATTCACACTTTGCATCCTTGATAATTCTTAAATTGGATCCACCACATGAAGCAAGAAAATTTCATCTTCCTTTTCAGCAAGTTATGATGACAAAAATTTTGTTTAAGATACCACATTACCAACATACTCGAACATTCAGCATGTTATAAAATATCTTAAGAACAAAAATCAATAGATCAAAATATGAACTTTTAATCCAGTATCTTCTGTCCATCATTTGAGATCAGTTTTAACATAAGATCAGTTCATTAGTTCAATCTTTCAAAAACTGAATTCTACTGCCAAGGAATAAATGGAAATTCACAGCGTTCTGAAATATAACAGAAAATTTCTACAAGAAAAAAATATAGAACAACACATTACAATACCTATTCTTAGATTTAAAAGTTTATTTCCCTTAGTATAAAATACAAATGATAGAAGATTTGAGACCATAAGAAGATATCCCTTTTTGTAGGGACAGGACTTAACTTACAACAAGGAAATGTTTGTTGTCAACTATGTTGTTTTATCCAAGGAACACTGCAAAGGCATTCAGACTAAGTCAATGTTCTCTATTTTAATTCATCAAGAAAATGTATTTCTTGTAAATGTAAGATGTAGCCAACAGTGTTGTTCAGCCTGCAACCTCTCTCAGATTTGATAGGCAATTATAATCAGATAAATTATATAAAAACCTGAATTCCTTCAACTAACCAAACTGTCCTAAAACTGTAGCATTCCTTCAATGAGAATAGAAGGCAACCTTTTATTTTACAAAGTGGTGAACTTTGCCTTATACTTCAGCCACTATGAGTCAAAAGCACAAGTTATTAGAACAAAAGAAAGTGATCTAGTCAAAGCCTTACCTTAGGTTTTTCTGCTTCTTTGTCCTTTCTCTCTGACTTTGGGGTTTTGCGGGCAATAAGGGTTTGGATTTCCTTCCAGTCATTGTTAAGCTTTTCTGTGAGTTCTAATGCACTTTCTCTTCGAGTTTGCCTCTCTTGCTAGGAAAGAGCAAAACAAAACAAATGTAGCAGTTATGTTCAGATGAACACAACACAGCATCTACAGCATAAAACCAAAATGTTGTATTCAGCAAATGAATAATTTTAAAATATTTAAAATGTGTAAACATTCTTTATGGAAGAAGCGATATAGACTTAGGCTGAATGGCACACTGAGTGCATACTGAAACAAGTTAGGAGTCAACAGAAGGGGAGATTTGAGGATACAAAAGAACAGCAGACATTTGATGCTTATCCTAAAATGACTACAAAGTCAGATGGATTTAATTCCAGGAGCTTGGACTCTTCCCCTGGACAGCTATCTCCTTTGTTTTCTATGCCACTACTACTATATTTTGCAAAGACAGACATCGTGACAGCTTCTTAATCATTCTCATTTATACTTCAGGGCTAAAAACTCACCTTTTCTTGTTTAGATTTGGCTATCATCTCTTCTAGGAGTTCCTTCCTAGATTTAGGTTTTTCCTCCTCTTCATCTTGCTGTGCACTTGATGCTTTTTTACGAAGGAGGCCTCCACCCCCTCCAAAGTGAGCAGCAGTTAACTCAGCTAGAAAATAAAAAAAAAAGTGGATTGTGAACCCTTTTCAAATCCATACATTAGTGCTGGAGTGCTGTTGCTGATGCTTGGACAGTATCTGCCTATTCTTTGAGAATGGGAGCAGTTCAAACTATTGTATCAATCATGTCCTATTCCCATCCCTATGGCAATGGCTATACCAAACAAGTTAGATGCTAGACACATAATTTATGCTGACAAACATTTTTTATGAGGTAGGAACATGTTTTTTCAATATTTTAACTAGTATTTAGGTGCAGAAGTGCAAGAAAGCAACCAGAGATATCACACTTCAGATTCCGCCGCCCAAAGGGCTTGAAATACAGGTACTTATGTATGCTGAAAAGCATAGATTAAAGAAGCTCACCAACTAGGTAGTGGCATTTTAGCATCTGCTAAAATCCACAGAGCTGTTCTGTGTGTGGTTAAGAACAAATCAAATCTAGCTTAAACATCCCAACTAATTACACAACATTATTTCTCTGTGAAAGACAGTAATGAACAAATGATGTACACGTACCAACAGTAAAAGCAGCAGTGGGATGCTAGCTGACATGTCTTACCTGACAGTGTTCCTCGTTCTTCTGTGTCACTGTCACTATCAACAATATCATTTAGTTTTTCAATTTCTGCCAAAGATTGGCCAAAATGAGTCAACTCCTCATCTTCATTAAGATTATAGATATTCTTCTTTCCATAATTTTGCTAAGAAATGTAAAACAAACCAATTAAATAACAAAAAGATTTTTAGTTCCCAAGAAACAAGTTCATAAAGCCTACATTTTTAATGCTAGTTGAGGAGATTCTTATTCCAGTGTTCTGTTCCAGCAGAACAACCAGACCAATATTTAATTCAAATACATTAAACCTTAAGTGAGGAAATATGATGTCTCTCTTATATTAAAGTAGAAATGGAGTAACTCAGAAAATCTAAGAAAGCTTGAGTATTATCTATAGATCAGTTACTTAGATTTTTAATTACTACATTTCAGGCCTAATGAAACAGACCACAACCCATACAAATTACCAGTAGAATATGATATTACACTACTCAGCTCTGCAGACTGAGGTTAATGAGGCAGAAAGAACAGTACTGCACATACAATTCACATTACAGAACGACAGCAAGTTACAGAGTTCTTCTAGTCAAATGAAATGGCTGCTGTTCAACAGCTGTACTAGAATCTCAGTGTGTACTTGATGGTGGTTGCCTTTTCCTAATTCAATTCCCAAACCATAGTAGTCAAAGCAGTCAAAGAAAACCAGTCAATCAATGATCTGCTTCAAACTGACTTTCTTGCTTATCAGCGCTCAAAGAAATTTCTGCTTCCAAAAGCTGTCTTGCAAAACCAGAAATCTGTCATTAAAAATTTGGGATTCCCACAAAAAACTGCCTTTTCCTAAAAGTTCCAAACATATAATCAAAAAGAAAACATTATCCTGTGAAACCCTCTGTTAAGGGGAACACTCCCAATCTAAAAAGTCAAGTGTTTCTTGTGGTTTGGGGTTTTTTGTGTTGTTTTTTTTCTCTTAATTCCCATACATTACCTGTCTTTCCAAAGTGAATCGTCTGATCATCTTTTCCTCTGGACTTATTTTGGTGTTATATTCACCAAAACGTTTATCTTTAAACACATTTGCCTTTTCCCTTTCTTTATATTCTTTCAGTAACGTTTGGGTACGCTAGAAGAAAAAAAAACCCAAAACAAGAGATCAAATTAAAAACAAAGAGAATAACTCCTTTCAAAGCCAAGGCAAAAAAGGCTCCATGGTATCCTGGCAACATAATCTAATTTATCAGAATGCAATGAAAGAGCAGGAAAAATTAACAAGAGATGGAAAGCTCATACAGTATATTCAGTCATTAAGTTCTCTTACAAGCTGCCCACACGAAGATCACAGAATGTTAGGGATTGGAAGGGACCTCAAAAGATCATCTAGTCCAGTCCCCCTGCCAGAGCAGGAATACCTAGATCAGGTCACACAGGAACGCATCCAGGTGGGTTTGGAATGTCTCCAGAGAAGGAGACTCCACAACCTCTCTGGGCAGCCTGTGCCAGTGCTCTGTTACCCTCACTGTGAAGAAGTTCTTCCTCATATTTATGCAGAACCTCCTATGTTCCAGCTTGCACCCACTGCCCCTTGTCCTATCATTGGATGTCACTGAGAAGACGCTGGCTCCATCCTCATGACACTCACCCTTCACATATTTATAAACATTAGTGAGGTCACCCCTCAGTCTCCCCCAAGCCAAAATAAAATATGGTACGCTGTATCTCGCCTTTATTTTATCACATATAAAAACTCTGCACTGTGACTGAAAAAATCCAATTTGTCTCAAGATTAGTATACAAGAATAACATATAAAAGAAATCAAAAAAGCCCCAGTGTCAGCTGAACCTCTTTTGGTCTTGTCATCTAAGACATAAAAATAAAAATGTCTCAGATGACAAGTAGGTACACACACATCGCTCTCTGCTTTAGTGTTGAGCACAGGGAGGTTATGCATCAAAGCAGTAAAAGTAAGTTTAGCAGACCTATATGAGGCAGTATGTGCTGTACTTATGGTACAGGTAAGAAGACAGGTTTACTTTCCAATGCCAGTGATCTAATTCACGACAAGCATTCGATTTACCTTACTATTAAACAAAAACCAAATACCTTAAAATGTATTAAACATTCATAAAGTTTTCTAAGATCTGGACAAATAGTAATGAATACTGAAAGCTAATTTAGAATTCCATGCTGAAGATATTATATAGTTTCTAAATGAAGTAAATGCTGGCTGTATTTAGACTGAAAAAACATTCCATATTTATTCAAAACACGTTAACTGAATCTCATGGAAAGGTACTGTTACTGTGCATATTACCATGAACTCTTAAACTACTGCACTGAAGGGAAAGGCTGAGTCTCCTACAACAGAGCTCTGCAGCCTCACTGAGCGTTCAGACGCCGCTGTGACTGACACCTGATCTCAGGTTTAATCTACTACTGTGCCAGTTCTGCCTTGAATTTACATCTTGCACAGAATATATAAATTATGCAGCTTAAACACTGTGCATGAACTTTAATATCTCTTAATACCTCGGATATGGAAAATCACTTTCGTTTATTAATTATTTGATGTCCTCTCCCATTGATAAAAAATTATTTAATGTATCACATATCACAATGCATGTAAAATTATTAACTACTCATTGCCTTTTGTTGCACTACTTTAAAAAAGAAATTATCTTTTCAGTAAATGCTCTAAATTCTGTTTGACAACAGATTGTATGTACCATGCCAGAAAGAATCTCAGGGGCAAACTTTCAAACTATGTTTTTTTCAGCTTTAACAGAATCTACAGAGCTTTGAACTTCTTTCCCGGTCTGTTTGAAGGGACAGATCATAAAAAATCCCGGTGCTTCACTCAAGGATAAGGCAGGTTGCTGGAATCCTAGATGCATAGCATGACACAACATTCTTCCTTATGCGTTACAGATCAGGTAGCTAGTGATGTCAGTAGAGACAGAAAAAGAGGCAATTTTAAAATGGCATAAAGGTGGAAGATAACAGATTTACTCTTCTTAAGTTGTATGGTCATTCTTATGACACAGATCATTATTTTGCATTCCAGCAACCTGGTGTAGTGGGAGGTCTCCCTGCCCGTGGCAAGGGGGTTGGAACTAGATCTTTGAGGTCCCTTCCAACCCAAACCATTCTATAATTCTATTTAACCAGCATAGAAAAAGCAATCTGTGTGTTTTCCAAATCAATGGTAGTTTCCTTGTATCTACACATTTCTCACTGCATTCAGACCTTAGTGCCCTTTGAACCTTTCACAATTAGAGCAATGTTGCACCATTATCAAAAAGCTTAAAATCCTACAGCAGGCAAAACTGACCAACATAATGAACATTTACAACCACCTGCACTCTGATCCAGTATTTGTATGCCAACAACATGTGCTGTTGTATTCCAGACCTGGGTAATTTGAAAAGAGAATATTCCCACACAAGTGATAACAGAGACTTGCACTACCGAACCCTGTGGGCTGCACTGGAGCGAAACATTTCCAGCAGGCCCTCCACCATCACCTGGGCAATGTGAGGTGACCAGCCACTCCTCCTGTGCACAACGAAGGTGGTCTCCTATCTCACCTGAGATGGCTCCAGGCTTATCAGCTCTCCACCACAACATCTACAGATGCCATCCTTCCTCCCAACTTTTGATGCCCTCTTACCTTCTTGATGGCCTTGGACCGCGAGACACCGGGCAGCCCCACATCGTTCTTGGTTTTCCTCCCCAGGATGTTAAACTTCTGCCTGTTGACTTTCACCTCAAAGGGGTTGCTCTTGACCATGGCCATAGCTGACTTCACAGGACCCCTGGCTGCGGAGGGCGCTGAGGCCTTTCTCTTCCGCTTAGCCGCCTTCCCCATTCTGGTCCGGCTGCCTGTGTGGACGCGTGTGGGGAAGGAGAGGCTCAGCACTCCCTCAGCGTGCAGGGGACAAGGCAGGAGGCCGGACAAAATGGCGCCCAGGGAGGCAAACCCCCCCGAACTACCCCTCGGGCCTGACCGCTGCCCTCCGACGTCCCCCTCCCACACCCCGTGAGAGCCGGCGGGGACGCGGAGCGAAGGAGGGAGCGGAGCGGTAACTGCGCTCCCCCGAAGCCGCCGTGCCCCAGCGCTACCACACGCGCACCCGCAGCCTCGCACGTCTCGCGAGAGTTTCGCCCAAACATCGCGACATTTGCCTCTCTTTTCCCCTCCCGCTTTGGGACGAGACGGGAGGGAGGCTGGGACTACATATCCCAGCACACAGAGCGCGGCGGGCTCCGCCGAGACGGTAGCGCCTTGGCGCGAAGCCTGCTGGGAGTTGTAGTCCCGAGGGACAGAGCGGGGAGGTGGCACGGGAGCGCAGAGGCGGAGCTGGCAGAGGCGAGCGGAGGAGGGCGGTAGAGCCATGGTCGGGGCGGGCGGTTGCTGCCTGCTCCTTGCCTCCGCCCTCGGGGAGGGGGAGGCCGGTGCCGGGGCGAGCAGCGGGTGATGGGGAAGAGGCGAACGCGGCGCTGAGGTCCTGCGGGGCCGGATGAGCGGAGGCTTGGCGTCGCGGCGGTGGCGGGGCTGGAGGAGGGGGCGAAGGAGGCAGTAGGGGCGGCCTCCACTCCGCTTGCCCTGAGGGGAAGAAGCCCCCGACCATGGAAATCGAGAACATCGTGGCCAACACGGTGTTGCTGAAAGCCCGGGAGGGTGAGAGCCGCGGGGCGAGGCGGCGGGAGAGGCGAGGGGGGAGGAGAGGCGAGAGGGCGCGGCGGGGCGGGCTGGGGAGCTACCGAGGGGGAGGAAAAGGGTCTGAGGTGAGGGGAAAAGGGGCCGGCGAGGAGCGGGGAGAGGAAGTGATGGAGGAGGAGAGGGTGGGGAGGGAGGAGAGGCTGCCGGGCAGGGGGGTCCGGGCGGGGCGGCGGACCCCTCGGGGGCGGTGCGGGAGCTCTCCCCGCCGCCCCGGGCAGCGCCCTGAGGCACCTGCCCCGCTCCTCCCGCGGGCGGCTGTGGAGGGACCGGCTTGCAGCCTGCTCCTGAGTAAAAACCTTTCCTCCTTCCCCCGTCGGGCTCTTGGTTCGAATGGTGTTTGTACCGGATGTTTTAAGAAGGTCGTTAATCTGTAGTTCTCGGGTTATTTATAAATGTATATGCATGTGGATATAAAGGACGAAGGGACATAAATCTTCTCTGGAAGAACCTTGCACTCTACCTCGCTGAAATTCCTGCCTGCGAAAAACACAGCTGGTGAATCCTACCTGTGTTTTGCAGCCCGATATTTTGCATTAACCGAATGTTTAAGTGTGCTGTTTCCCATTAGATCAGTACTTACAGTTTGGTTCCCCAGAACGTCTTGACTTGAAGATTCCTTCCCCAACTAACAAACATTTTGGATAGATAATGAAATTTATTCTAGCACGTGGTTGCTGTTTAAAAAAAGTCCCGAAGATTGCTGTACTGCTTTTTTGTGTATATAACTGCCCGTTTAATGGCCACTTGAAAGCCTCCCACTGTACTCAGTGCAGAGTGTGTTTTTCAGCTATGAAATGTGCATGTTCTTTTTGGATTGGATCCTACTTTTCTTAATTGTGTTGAGAAGTCCCATTAGTTTAGCTGGAGCTGTTTAAAGTGAGTAAGAACAACAGAATCTGCCCTCGTATGTTTTGCAAGTTCCTCCAACTCTAAATGGGTTTGGCACTTACGCCATATGTGTATCCAGTTAAATTTGCTTTAAGCAGCAAGAGAGGAAAATCAGCTTTTTGACTTTGAAGTGGGGTTTAAAAAACAGAACAGTGATCACAATTTTGGGCCATTTCCCAACCTTAGCTGAAAAGACCACCTCAAACTAGAGGACATGTTTTGGCTGGTTTCACTGACGGTAACATGTCTGTGGTGTTGCTGCCTGAATTTGGAGTTTGCATTGAAGTGATCTGAGAAATGAAGGGAAAGTGGAATCTGGCTCAGAACTTTACTGTGCCCAAACCCTCACCGCAAAGAGTGGAGTGGTAATCTGGAAAGGCTTTTAAGTGGCTGCTTAATGTCAGGTTGCCTCTTTAGTTAAGGTTTCACTATGTTTAAAATAAATTATAGTGGTAGAACTGACCAAACAAGATACTTTAATGAACTAAATTAAAGTCTGACAGCGGCTGATGTGAAGAAGATCAGTTCTACCTGATTTAAAACTTATAAAAGTAATGGTAATAAGCTGTTAACTCTTTTGTACCTTCAATTGGCCTGGACTGTTTTGTGTAAGCATGCACAAAAATGTCATTTCTTGTTTTGAAACTCTAAAACTTCCTTGATCAATTACTAGAAGGTCTTTTACATTTTCAGGTCTGAGTTTATGTGCATGGGATATTTTTTACATCACATTTTTCAAAATGCTCCTTGAAATTAAAGTACTTTCTGTCTGTTAGATGCTTTGTCTGGTCTGGAAATGTCTGGTTTGCTACATCTGTCAGGACCATTCCATAAAATCCCTGTCCCAGCTCTGTTCTTATGTGCCCAGTAGGCTCCAAGGGAATGGAATTTGCAAAGTTAGTATGTGAGGTAGATATTTTACTGAAATACATTCTTTGCTAAAAGGGACGCACAGCTGGGACAGAAGAGCAGACTTCAGTTGATCTTTTCCTTCCCGCATTCCTATTATTTCACTGTATAGTGCGTATATATATAGTGTAGTATAAAATAACAGCTTAACTTATTTTCATGTATAGGCTTGAGCCACATCAGTAATTCTTTTTCTAATTCCTCAGTGTCTTCAAGACTGAATAAGAGAAGGTGTTGACCTGGATAATTATTTCAGGTCCAAAGCAAAAGAAACAAGATTTAAACTACTGTGCTCTTATTTTATAGTTTTCAGTGGCATGTTGAAAGAAATCAGTGTTGGCTTAATTATGGCTTACATAGGTCAGTCTCAGTCTAACTTGAGATTCCTTCATGGTGAAGATAAGAGTAGAGAAAGATAGTACTCTTGAAAGCATCTTATGAAGTCTTTTAACCCTAGAGATATGTCATCTTCATTTTTAAAATACAGAAATGGAATTAAAGATGTTGCATACTTGTTCTCATCTGGTGAAAGGCTATGGCAGAGGCTTAATGAGAATTTAGAAATGACTGGTAAATAACCCCAAACAAATCTAAACAAATCATACCTGAGCACTTAAACCAGACCTAACAGTCAAAACGAAAATCCTAGATCTGTACTCATAATTTTCTTCTAGTTTTAGACACACTAATACTTCTGGATGTGGATATTGTTAGGATGAAAACATCATTTGGGTTTTATGTTTGTAGGTGTGCAGAATTAGCACACCTTGAAGAGCTAGGTGCAGTCAGAGAGTCAGGAACTAACTAGCGTGTCCTTTTTACTGCTAATTTCTTCTTCAACAGAATAAAAACAAAGTGGTATTGCTATTTATTTCTAGACTAACTACCTTCTGCCTTCTCACTAATAGTCTCAACATTTATTTCATTAGAGGTGTGAATCTTCTATTTCAATTTGCATGATGGTAACATCAGTTTGTAAGAGTTTACTAGTCCCATTTTTTTAGGCCAGATCAAACATCAGCTTCCTCCCAGCCTCAAACTTTTAAGTTTTGTCTTACAATGCTGTTCTCTAAGAGGATTTTTCAAACCTTTTCATAAAATAGATTATTTTAATAGAAGCCTGTTTCTTTCCAATAAAGACCTGCAATCTCTCTGTAGCAACAACACTTATTTCTGTGAAAGAAGAAAAGTTATGAGGATTCCTTATCTTCTTTTAATGTGACTTTTTAAATAATCGAATGCCAGTTCTTCGCACAAGTTGGTGTTAGTGACAGCTCGTATGTGACTCTTGTATGTACCTGCTGCTAGGAAATGGTACTTTATGGATGAAGGATTAAGGAGTCGGGAGCTAAATTGGGAGGGTTTTTTTTCATCGTCTACTTTTCCAGTTGATCTGCTCGTACTCAGAGCTAACCTGTCCATGGAGGGAGTTGCCTCTGGGTGAAAATTGTAATGGAAAGTATTCTGGGATTCCCTGTCCCAGTTTTCTGGGATAAGTGGCCTTCTGTGCCAATCCAACTCTTTCTTCTTGTGCATATACTACTTTTTGAGGGAAATTTATATGTGAGAAAGAAAAACAGAAAACTTCCTCTTAAGGTGAACCCTGTGATGGAACAAGCACAAGTGACTCAGTAGAAAAACAAGAGATTATAAAGCAAACTCAAAGCTGATCTTATGAACACTGTAGTGCAGTGACTGGGACAGAAAAACAGGTAAGTGTTAAGTGATAGTGATGTATGAACTGTGAGATAGACGGTGTGAAAGCTTGCAATTTCATGATCTCCTTACTCAGATTTTCATATCTAGGGATTTTTATGTGTGAAAGAATAATGCATAGCAATATGATTTCTAGTTTTATATAAGAGCAGAGGAATTAACACATTCATTTTTTCCTAGCAGAAAAAATTACGAAATTAGTATCTCTTGAAAGACATTGAAGAATTTAGCCAGTAAATTGGGGCAAAAAGTAAATATAAACTAGGTTATTCTGAAAACAATCTGAAAGTTCACAAAAATGTATATTTATTTTATATTCACTTTTTTCTTTATTTATACTTTCATATTTTGTTTGTTGTAGATATTTCAATGACTCTTAATAAATCCTATGAGTATATGTAAACCCCAAATTCATTTCAGCATCCCACACGTAGTCTGTGATGTTCTGAAGGAAAGAAATTAATCATGGTATGTTTTAAACTGCTTAGGAGCCTTCCTTTCTTTGTTGCCTAAGGTAATAGTCTCCAAAAATACTGCCAAAGGGTAGATCTGTAGTTCCTTTGAAGTCAGTGGCAGTTTACTCCAATTGAAGATCCATGCCAAGAGTGCATTTTAAATATACCTGGTCCATTTGCATCCACTTTAAAAATCATTTGTACTGCTCTGGCAGGAGAGTTTGTGAATGAGAATTGAGTCTGCTCTTAGACATGTAATATGTTCTGTGTCATGATTGATTTAGCCTAAATTAAGCTCATGCCTCAAGCAAATTTTCCCCTAAGCTCTTGATTGTATTGGTTCTAGCCTCTGGTTGCAGAATGGGTAAGATAGTTTCCAGTTGGATCTGTGAACCAATCTAGGGGGTGTGGGTTTTTTCCTATGTTGTTGGGTGTTTTGGGTTTGAGTGGGTTTTTTTCCCAAAATTAGTTGTCAGATGGATCAGCAAGTTCCTGCAGATTTGATAATTGCTAGGTGCAGCACAAGGATGGAATTAGCAGGAACCTTTCAGTAACAGAACGTGGTCACAGTTTGGCTTAAGTGAAGCCTGAAGGATATTTGTTTCAGAATTGACATTGTATTAGTTTGGCACTCTTCACAAAAAAAAATAAGTAGTCCATTCAGATTGTGTGTTTTATCTATCTAGGTTTAAAAACAACTAAAATAATTCTGCAAACAAAATACATCCTATTTTTGCTTGCAGTATAGGGTAATAATTCAGTATGGTATAGGTGATGATACATGGGCAGCTATCCTATAATGTGTGTATTTGTAACGAGGAAGAAAATTCTAAGGAGATTGCTCAGATCACTGCAATTTAGCTATCAAACTGGACTAAAATCTTTAATTAGTTATGGAGTACGGACAAGTGGGAAACCAAGGCATAGTCATACACAGAAAGTCCATTCACCAGCAGCAAATATGAATTGTAACATGAGTGCTGTGGGTTTCTGCAGTTGCTGTTATTTTTGTCTGTTCTTCCCTTATTTGCCTCCTATGTTCTATTGCACTCCCTTATTGCATTGTGCTTTAACTTGCTGTAAACTCATTGTGGCAGGAAACATGTCTTCCTGTGTTTGTACAGAATTATGCACAATGTCTGCCTTTTTGTCCTTTATTTAATGAACTGTAAGAAGAATGCATGCGGGCATGGTGGAATCTAAATAATTACATTTACTAAATAAACACAACATGAGAGGTCTAGTTATTGATACACACTGCTCCTTTGCTTATTTCAAAGGTGGCAATTCTAGCTAGAGGTTTCACAATCTACTTACAGGGATTTTACTTCTTTTCTATCTAGTAGAGTCATGTCGTGCCATCTTGATAAAAAGATCCTTGTTTGCCAAGGAGTTGTCTGTGAAATTGGAGTTTAATAAAACTGTTGTAGTTTGTTGTGTTTTTTTTTTTCTCTAGGAAACCCTGTTCATTAACTCGTTGTTACAGACATTTCAGAATGAAATGTATACACAGATGTTACATTGTTTGACTGCAAGATTAGATAAATAATTTCTGGTTCCAATGAGTTACATTTACTTAAATTGATACAAGACTTTCATACCTAATTTTGAAGAGGTGCAGAAACTATTCAGCATGTATGCACTAGCATTCATGTGCACATGATTACTGGAATTGTATATAGAGCTGATGTGAAGAACCAGTTGTTCAAGTGGTTATAGCTGTGGGAACAATAAATGATTGTACATATAAACAAGCTGCACGAATGTTCATGTAGCTACATGGCATTTTTAACTGCTTACAGTGTTACTGCTCTGACAGTCAGAGGAGCAACAGGACTTGAGCATTACCTTGCTGAAGTCCGACTCTAAGCACTCGAATCCAGGAGTGTGAGGAATATTATCTTAAAAATGTCATAACAATCTGTAATCTATAGCTATCTTTTAAGTGTTTGTTTATTGAACTGTTTGTATTTTTGCTTCTGTTTTTGTTCAGAAGTTCCTTGGTCTTTATAATGCTGAAGAGTTAGGTGCCTACCTTGTGCTGAAACTTGAATTTTCAGCTAGGTGATTCTGGTAAACTTGCTAAGAGACAGCCACATTATATGTATCATACTTCTGGAAAAGGTATTTCTCCATGTAAAATAGATGCCACCCTGTTAAACCTAGTTGTTAAACTGTGAGCAGCTTGTTTTTGAAGGAACTGAGATACCAAAAAATACATCTCACCTGTGCCATAGAGAAGGTTGCAGAAACCCCTCAAAGCAGTACTGTATAAGCTGTCTGTGGAAGCATGACAGCCTTCCTCAAGTGATGGTGAGTGTGAGCTTGTCTCCTAGCCTGAAGTTAGTGGTACTTTAGTTTACCATTCTGGTCTGAAGACCTGAGGTATCAGTTCCGCAGTGTTTTGTGTTTTGAAGGTGGAACTTGCACAGTAAGGTCATGTCATCAATATTTGTTACTTAGTGGGCAGGGTTTACATTGTAGTGTAAGGCCATAGTTAAACAGGAGTGTTCTGATTTTTCAGTGAAAGGTTTAGTCTTTATCATGAGTGGTTTGAAGGAAAATGTGGCTGTAAATAGGAGAAGATTTGAATTCATGTGAGTTTAAAATCTGTTAGGAAACTTGCATGCAACTTTCACTGCTGTGGGAAAGATATAAGACAGTTTATCTCCCTAAATTATTCTCATGCATCTCAGTGCAGATGATGTAGAGCTTCTGCATCAATTCTTTTGCATTTTTCATTGAACCAATTGTTTGATTTATACAGTTGAAGGTGTGCTGTAGGTCATCTTGTTGCATTTTTATGCTTTCAGAGCTTATCTGGGTGTGGCCTCATACGAATTTCTCAGCTGGTATCTGACAATCTGGTTTGTGGAATTAGTTTTGCAAGAATGATGTTGTAGCAATCATGCACCCTTAGTGCTACAGAGCTCTGTGCTTCTCAGCCACAGAGATGGGTTGCTTGCCCTTTACAGGCAGGTCAGCTGAAAGTCTCTGAACAACTCAATGGCAGAATCTTGGTGTTGGTGTCGTAAGCCACCAAATCTTACCACATATAGTCTGTGTACATTTATTAGCCAAAGATAGTTTGATGCTTCTCACTATTTTCGTTCTGTAGGACCGAATCCATGTTTTCTATGTCAAGGAAGACAAACTAATAACGTTAGGTGAACATTATGCTCAGTGAAATGAGTCATGCTATAAATTCAGTCTTTAAGGAAGGTCAGTCTTTAACTGGCTGTGGGAGGTCCATCTGATGGCTTGAAAAGTATTCTTATTTGTCTCAATCTGTTTCTACACCAGATTGCTTTGTTTTGCTACAGCAGTGTTTTGGTTTTTTTTTGCAACCAGTTGTGTTTTTACTGGTGAGTAAGCCAACCACCTTGCCTCACATAAGTTTTTCAAACGTTTTTTGAAGTTTAAAAAAAAAAAAGTTGCAAAATGAAAACATCTAAACATCTTTTCCATACCATATTCTAATGCAATGACCTAACTGAATTTAGTATCTATCTTTTTAAGAAGTAAAAACACGTAATGAGGTAAATGCTGAAATTCTAACTCTAACAAGTAATTTCAGGAGAAGGTAAGGTTCTCATGTACCTGGGGATGTAATTGCCGTGTTTCGTCACTGTAATGGTGTATTGCTGCATCCACCCTTCTCTTTGTAAGAGATGAGTCGCTTCAAGTTGGACATTGTTCTAGCCAGCAATTACATCTGAAAGAGGCAAAAGTGGTAATTCATCTGAACCACATAGGTCAACCATAAAGCAGATTAACCTAATGGCTTTGCTGCTGCTGTGTTGGAAAGTCAGCTGTTGGTCTTTCTGGAAGAATTTTATCTGAAGTATTTTAGAATGAGATCCAGAATAGAAGCTCTGAAATCAATATTAAGACACTTACAAACCACAACTATTATAATTTGATTTGATACTTCTTTTAAACTGCCTCAGAAATGGAAAAGGACTTTGCAATTAGGGATTAATATGACAAACAAATTGGCTTCCTCCCATAACTTTTACCAGAAATGGCTAATTTATCTGTAAATGATGTAGGTCATGCATTCTCTTTACATTATTGGGACATACAGACTTTTTCTGTGCATTTGCTGTAAATATAAGAACAGTCTCTTCAGAGAAAAGAGAGAACGTTGATTTAGTTGGTACTCCTAAGCACTTGATTCTTGTGTATTATTAATAAATTATATGTAGTCTTTACTGATTTATATAGGATGGTGAATTTAATTGTTCATAATGGTCACATCGTTAGTAACTGGCCAAATATTTGGGGCAAAATACAGCAGACTTTCTTGTGTTGAACTTGAAGTATAATGCACCAGTGATCCTCTTTTTTTTTTTTTTTTTTGAGTTGGGTTTTTATGGTTTGGTTGGTTGGGTTTTTTTGGTTTGTGTTTCTTCTTTGCCTGTGCTTCAGAAGATGATATACCTGGTGGATATCACAGTTCAGGTTTACATTTTTCAAGCAGTGTTTTGATATGAATTTGGGTCAGTTCATCGTTCTTGGTCAGTACTGATTGTACTGTGTCATGCACAAATGAGTCTTTCTGAGCAGTTTCTAACAGAAGAAATTTAACTTCTGTGGACCTTGCAGCTCAGTGTATTTTTCAGTTGCATGACTGAAAATGATGTTTCTGTCCGTTGTTTTTCATGATCACATAATCTTTACTAAATCCTTTTCTATTCAGTGCATGTGTACAGGCTATTTATGTTATTATTCCTTGATTTTGTTTGTGTTCAGTTCTGTTGGAAATGCTCTTTGCTCTGTTTGGTTTCTTCAAGCGTATGTTCAACTTCTTTTTAACATCAAAAATATTTTGTTAAAAGACTTGGAGTTTGTTTTAATGATGCTGGTGATTACAGCTTCTTGATTAGTTCTAGTACTGCATGAAGTGTGAGGGGGAGGAAAGTAGTTTCACTATATTTGTGTTCTAAAATATTTTGGAAGGCAAATGACTAACAAAGAAACACTAGGAACTAAAGTGCAGAAGAAGGTTTTTTTAGACAGTAGGTATCAGTTCAAAGAATCTCTGCAAGCCAGCTCTTTAAGGTTTTGTGTTCCTTATTTCTTTACTTTTCTAGTGATACGCAGTTGGGAACGTTTTGTTGCAGCAGCACAGTAAGACGTCAATGTTCCTGTTAGCAAAGATAATATAAATTTGATATGAGCCAAGGCACACTAAGCTGGAACTGCTCTGACTGCAATGGTGGAACTGTTCAAGAAGCTGTATGTTTGAGTGAAGAGGGGTTTTTTTAATACATATTTTATTATTCTAAAAACATGAGCTCCTTTCTCCCTAACGATTTAATTCTGAAAGAGTTGAGTACTGTTTGCTGCTTGGTTTCTATTCAGGTTACATAGGGTAACTCCCTTCCTTTCTCTCCCATTGTGGTTAACGGTATGTACTGCTTTGGTACAGTTAGAAAGTTTCTGTAGAGTTTTGCTACTGTTCTGTCATGTGGAAACACATCTGGCCATATCACTTAGTAAAATCTTCTTTTAAAATATTTTGCAGCACAAAAATTACTCTTCCGCTGAAATGTTTTGCAATTAAATATAGATACAGGAACATATATATATATATGTATATCTTTGCTTTTTTGATAAGTATATGGAATTGGCTTCTTCAGGTCAAAGTAATGTGCTAAAATTCCAATTTAATATAGAAAATTGAGCACAAATATATTTTTTGAGAAACAGTGGGAAAAATACTGCCGTAGTTTTTAAAAATCAGTTTATTACTAGTGCTGTGCAATCTGAAACATTGAAAAGATCTGAATTCTATAACATCTAAGTTATTCCTGATATCCTGTATCCTCCCGTAGTCTAGAATAAATGGTGTGTATTTGAGCAATGCCCACTTGTTTACTAGTGGGGTCTACTCTTATTACTCTTACTGCCTGTAAAAAAAAAGAAAGAGAATACTTATGTACAACTTGATTATCCAAATATGTGTTTAATTGTCCTATGTATTTGGTTACTCAACTTCAACGTCTTCCATTTTTCACCATGGCTGAGAGATAATTCTCATTTTTTTAGTTTCTGTCTTTGATGTTTGTTTTGTTTGTAATTTTCAAAATACCTAGACATTTGCTTTGTCTCTGCAGAGACACTCTGTATGCATAGCCAAAATGCAAAATATTTGTCTTGCAAAAGACTTTCTGCATTTACTAGTGTTTCATGTAAAAGTTCCTCTATATCAACTTTGTTGTTGGTTTGGATATCCTTGTCAACGGATTTCTTTCTAGGCATGAAAAGTCGTCTGACAGATCTGTGCACAAGTGACCTAATTTTATGCTGCTAATGTTATGTTTAATTTTATTCTGACATAGTATTGTGTTTTACATTACTCATATTTTTCTTCTAGGCAAACGGAGTGGGCGTAGTAAAAAATGGAGAGAGATGCTGAAGTTGCCACCTGTTAGTCATTGTGAAGGTATTAGATGCTCAATCGGTAGGTGTCCTGTAGAATGGGTTGTCTGATTTTTTTGAGAAGGACGAGTAAGAGTTTGGTGGTGTTAACTGAAAGGATTCTGTCTTGCTTCTGAATGCTAATTGGCAAAAAAGCTATTAGACTTCTAATGTCATGGAGAATTTATGAGAAGATAAAAGCTCTATCACGGCTTCTTCTCTGTTATTCTTTGTATTCCTTTTTTTCCAAACAATCTTGTTTGCTTTGGGATTGCTATTTCACGGGATTGTTGCTTTCTACCCCCCATCTTTAATGAAACTTGATCATATTATTCAATGTGTTTTTAATCAATGTGATAGTCTATTAGAGACAAATGTGGCTGGAATTGAGTGTTTCCCTATTCTTTGGGGTCATTGCGTGGGTTTGATGTTTTTGCTAAATATGTTAACATAAAATCTTCATGTCTTAGTGACGTTCTTCTGACCTTTTCTCAAATGGGAGTAAGGACCATGTTATGACAAAGATAACAATAAATAAACATACTTACTTGTTCTTTCTTTCTCAGAAAGAGACTATAACCAGCTCTGTGACAAACAGCCGATAGGAAGACTCCTCTTTAGACAGTTCTGTGATTCCAGACCAGATTTGAAAAGATGCATTGAATTTCTGGATGCAGTGGTAAGCAGTAAGAAATCGCAGTTGGATGTCAGTAAACAATAGCTTACATATTTTTGTTTGTAAAAACTTTGATTATTGTGCTGGTTTTGGCTGGGATAGAGTTAATTTTCTTCTTTGTAGCTCATGCTGTGCTGTGTTTTGGATTTTTGACCAAAACAGTGTTAATAACAAGGATGTTTTAATTATTGCTGAACAGTGATCATGCAGCATCAAGGCCTCCTGTGTTTCTGACACTGCTCCACCAGCGAGTAGGCTGAGGATGCACAAGAAGTTGGGAGGGAACACAGCTGGGACAGCTGACCCCAACTGAACAAAGAGATATCCCACATCATATGATGTCATGCTCAGCATGTAAAGCTGGGGGAAAGAAGCAGGAAGGGAGGGAAGTTAGAGTTATGGTGTATGGCTTGTCAAGTAGTCATTACACATGATGATGAAGCCCTGCTTTCCTGTAAATGGCTAAACATCTGCCTGCTGATGGGAAGAAGTGAATGAGTTACGTTGTTTGTGCGTGCAGCTTTGCTTTATCTGTTAGACTGTCTTTATCTCAACCCACAAATTTTCTCACTCCTACCCTTCTGATTATCATTGAGGGGGAGTGAGCAAGCAGCTGTGTGGGGTTTAGCTGCCTACCAGGGTTAACACACAGCAATTTCATAAGATATTAATTTTCTCTACACACATTTGTTCACTGATGCTGCATACATGAAAATATAGTAAGATTTACTCTTTGTGAATTGCAAAGCTGTAAGTTTTGATGAATGTTAAAAAACTCTGGCTCTGTTACTTAAGGGAAGATGTTTAATATTTATTAGAAAATCTCTGCTATCTTGGTATGGTCAGAGCTACAAAAATGGGCATGATGAAAATGAGAGAAATAATTTTAGAAAGACATGCTGCTTGACTTCTTGAGCCTAAAAGGATGTGAGTACAATGAATATTATGATACTCAGACTTGAAAATGTTGTAAACGTAGATTTGAAAATGTTGCAGCTTGAATGGAAGCCCTAGGCTAGACAGGATATACTAATTAAAAAAACCACAATGGAGATGGAAATTTAGGGAACCATCTATGGAAGGAGAGAAACCAGATTTTAGAGACCAAGAGAAGAGGAAGTGTTTTGTCTTGATCCATGTGCATCTTGGTATCTAATGCTGAAGAATGAGGGAGGAAGGAAGTGTGCCCACAGCCATGTTTTTTAAGAAATCCTCAGACAAAACCCTCATGGGAAGGGGGGAAGTAATGAGAAGAGTAGGCAGGCATACGACAGGCCTTTAGAAGAGAGAATAATAGCTCAGAGCTTTTTATTCTTTGTCCCTCATAGTTAATCCAGCGTACTAAGATACAGTCTTAAACTGGAGTTGCTGCCAAAAGAACGGTTTTCCTCATCGCACCCTTTTTTGTTCTTATATTCAGGGAACAAATGACCAAAGAAGATAGAATTAGGGTAGTGCTGCTTCTTACATGTGTCCCAGAATACAGTATTGGAATGAAAGATGCGAGGTGTAAGGAAGCACATGGGGTTTTTGCTGTGCCCCCACTTCACCATACCTTCCTTCCCCCTACGGGGGTATAAACTGAGGCACTTGATCAGCTAAAAATGAACTTTAGTGTCAAATAAGTAGAATTACCTTGTATTTGTCAATGAATCTTTGTTCAATTAGGCTTACTCCCCACATGTGTTTCTCCATACTTTTATAACTCTTAGGAGCTGTTCTAGCACCAAATTCTGGACACAAATTTGGCAGTTGGAGACATAGAATGGATTGAATAGAGATCCAGAACAGTGGAGCTAAATATCCTGAAGTGAATGTACACCAGAGGCTTTAACAAACATCGCACAATGGGGAGAGCACTGACAACTGTGGATGTACCCTTAATGGTTACAATTTCTGTACACATTTTTAATCCTTAAAAGCTTAGATAAGGAGTAGCAGAATCTTTGGCAGCACAAAGGACAAAAAAAATTTTAGATGTGACTGTAGGGCAGGTGTGTCTTCGTTCTACAGATGTGATTTTTCAGGTGGTTATCTCTAAGAAGTAACTATCTGAAAATGTTGAATTGTTTTGCAATATGCAACCTATAATGTTATGTGGATTGCAACACTTCTGTGATTTAACAAAGTCTGTCATAATTGAGATAATCTGATGTAAGGGCTGATTTCACAATTCACTTTTTTATTTTTTAATTTCCATTTCATAAAATCATCATCGAATGGTTTGGGTTGGAAGGGACCTCCAAGATCATCTAGTTCCAACCCCCCTGCCATGGGTAGGGACGCCTCCCACCAGACCAGGTTGCTCAAAGCCCCGTCTAACCTGGCCTTGCACACTTCCAGGGAGAGAGCATCCACAGCTTCTCTGGGCAACCTGTGCCAGTGTCTCACCACCCTCACAGTCAATAATTTTTTCCTAATATCTAATCTAAGTTTACCTTTCAGTTTAAAACCATTACCCCTCATCCTATCACTATGTGCCCTTGTCAAAAGAGTCTCTCCATCTTTCCTGAAGGCCCCTTCAAGTACTGGAAGGTACTATAAGGGTCTCCCTGGAGTCTTCTCTTCTCAAGGCTGAACAACCCCAACTCTCTCAGCATGTCTTCCTAGGAGAGGTGCTCCAGCCCTCTGATCATCTTCATGGCCTTCTCTGGACTCACTCGGATGGGTCTGTGTCATTCGTACATTGGGGGCCCCAGAACTGGATGCAGTAGTGCAGGTGGGGTCTCAAGAGTGGAGTAGAGGGGGAGGATCTCCTTCCTTGACCTGCTGGCCACACTTCTGTTGATGCAGCCCAGGATACGGTTGGCCTTCTGGGCTGCAAGCGTACTTTGCTGGCTTTTCATTAACCAACACCCTCAAGTCCTTCTAATCAGGGCTGCTCTCAAGCCATTCTCTGCCCGGCCTGTACTTGTGCTTGGGATTGCCCTGACCTGTGTGCAAGACCTTGCACTTGGCCTTGTGGCCCACCTCTCAAGCCTTTCATGGTTCCTCTGGATGGCATCCCTCCCCTCCAGTGTGTTGACTGCACCACACAACTCGGTGTTGTCAGCAAACTTGCTGAGGGTGCACTCAATCCCACTCTCCATGTCACCCACAAAGATATTAAACAGCACTGGTCCCAGTACTGACCCTTGAGGAATGCCACTTGTCACTGATCTCTACTTGGACATCAAGCCATTGACTGCACCGCTTTGAGTGTGACCATCCAGCGAGTTCCTTATTCACCGAGTGGTCCATCCATCAAGTCCATGTCTCTCTAATTTGGATACAAGGATGTCATGCAGGACAGTGTCAAATGCTTTGCAGAAGTCCAGGTAGATGCCATCAGTTGTTCTCTTATCCACCAACACTGTAGCCCCATCATAGAAGGCCTCCAAACTTGTCAGACGTGATTTGCCCTTAGTGAAACCATATTGACTGTCGCCAATCACCTTCTAATTTTCTGTATACCTTAGCATAGTTTCCAAGAGGATCATGCCAGGCTTTGAAAAATCATGGTGAAGAAGTATGCTTGGGAATCGCTGAAACAGAAGTCTCATAAGAGCAAAGATTATCTCTAATCAGTGACTCTCATGATCTGAAAGCTATCATGCTGTCTTGATTAAGGAAGTGATGTGAAATACCTACTGTCTCCTACAGATTGTTCCTGAGTTAGCCTGATTCCCTCTTCTGGACTGGAATTCAGCAAGCCTGTTCGAGCTTTTTTTTGGCGGGGGGAGGGGAGAAGGAGGTTGAGATTTTTTAAATTGATTTTGTTTATAAGGCAGTAACGTGAAGGGAAAAGCTAAAGTTGTGGGGGGTTTACCTTGTGTTTTGCCATTTTAATTTTTAAATTTTAAGTAGGTTTTAGACTTAATCTTTCTGAAAATAAACTTTCTGTCATGAAATACCATAGTCTTAAGAGCCTTGCATCTTAATTAAAAGAGCTTTCTGACTCTCATATGAAGCAATGTGATTACAGCATCACAATTATTTCAGGAGGCCAAAATGGCAAAATCAAGGTAGTACAATGCTATGTTGTCTACCTGAACTGAATACTAAGACTGGCAAGCGTTAACTCGTGAGAGGGTTTCACCTTAAGGTCTGGAGTCAGCTTGGCTTTACAGAAAGAAGAGTTGTGAAATAATTGAATAAAAGTGACAGAAATTAAAGTGTGGAATTACAGTTATCCAGTCATCCAGTGACTCATTTCACTAGCTGGGGACAAGGTTACTCAAGTATGAAAAAGAATGGATGACAGCTCAAACTTCCCTCTTAAGCTCTGTGAGTAACAGAAATTAGTTGACAAGGCTGTCTCTTAAACTTCCTTTTAAATTACAGTATCTGCTTAAAACAGTATGCCTAACTGTATTGAACTAGTGACTACTTTGGCATAATGGAAAATGTTAAAGGTGGTAAGTGCACTGCTGTGGTTGATTAACTTTTCTGAGCTGCTGAGGCTGTTTGGTAGTGGCAAAAGAATTTCTTACCATTCCAACTGATTGTTGTGGAATTAAAGTAGCAAAAACAACAGCTTGCAATTGTTTATGGATTTGAGTACTGTGCTGAAGTAGTTGATACCATAATGCCTCATCAGAAGAAGATGTTGATGACTTAGTAGTGAGTCAGTGTGGGTTAGTTGCAGTTGATTGCAGAACTGGAGTTCAGGGATTCTGTTATTTCCAGTATTGTGGGCGAGTGTTTGGTTCTGAACTGCCATTTCTCAGTGTTCTAGCTTTCTTTATATAAAGGTACATAACTTCTGTCATTAGAGCAATCACTTGGAACTCCCTATGAGGTTCTCAATGATTGTTGTCCCGATATGCCAAACTGTTCTTTTGTATGGTACGGTCCTCCATTCTGGAGGTCTGCCATATATTCTTTGTTCCTAGGTGCATGCATTTACATTCTGAGATATGCAATAAGCTTTGACTGAGTTGGCCCAGCTTATGAAGCTAATGCAGGCTGCTGTTTGAGATCGCTCTTTCCTAATTCATCTTTCCCCAGATTCTGTGTTGTTTTTAAATGCTGTAACTTCTGATGTCTGCTTCTAGACTATTACCTTAAAATTATTAATAGTAAGTAGTCCTTGGAGTTTTTTAATACCTATTTCTGTTTGATGGTTTATTTGGGGTTTTTTTGTTGTTGTTTTTTTCCCCATAACTAGCTACATCTGGCGCTCTACTAAGCTGCCAGTTGTTTCTCTGCAAAACACACTGTATTACACAATCATCTTTTTCTACATCACAGTACCATATCTTACTAAGTCAAAAACTTCATAAAATTTTGTATCTACTCAGTTTTATTTTCTCAAAGAATGAAGTGGGGTTTGCTTTAGATTGCACTTATTTCGAGTTCATGTGACCTTGTAGAAAGTAGTAGTTTTATCCTAATTTTACCCAAGACTCTAGTAAAGAAAAATACATGAATGGAAAAAAAATACAGTGACAAAAAAGCTGCTTATTTTACTCTAATTATTTCCCATCTGTATCATTCTGTCTTACAATACTACATAAATACTATTTCATTGCAGTTGATCTAATTTAACCTATAGGATGCAGTTTCTGTAATTGCAATTAGACTAATTGTTAGGTTTTGTATGTTTTCCAAAAGTTAAATTCCATGTGCTCTTTTTCTTACAACTGTTCTTCATACATATCTCACTATGTAACCTAAAAATCTTTAAATAGATTTTAAACAATGAGAGCCTTCAGTTCTTTTTATATTAGAAGCATTGTGTTATTCATGATAAAATTTACCTAGCATCATGTAAGACTGTACTGCCAAATAGCTCTGAACCCAATTTAATTTTCAATTCCATTCCCATAGGCAGAATATGAGGTATCTTCAGATGAAAAGCGTATAGACTGTGGCCTGAAAGTTTTAGAGACGTACTTCACTAATGGGGTAAATATATTATATTGCAAACTTTATTTCAAACTTCATTCATCCCATTTTTGTCTTTCTGAAAGGTATACTGCATTCTAAAATTGTGAAGCTCCTATCAACTTGAACAGAAACCTTGCCTGATCTCTGCCTTTTAGACTACTGCCATTACTATTTATTCTCCTATGTTTTCTAATTTAAATACTGGTCTGAAGTAAAGATATATTTTTAAACAAGGTCCTTTAGTATCTAAAGAAAATTTATTACAAATTAACTCTGTTTTGTAGTCTGAAGACATGAGAATTAGGAATTCATGACATTCTCTGCCTTCTTTCAGACTCCTGTGTCGTCTTAGTTTGTAAATATTCAGAATTGCTGCAGGTTTTCACAAAGAGAAATCCTGGTTTGGTTTGGTTTGTTACAACTCATTCTGCTTCTCTGTATTTTGCATGGAGATCATTAATAGCTCATCTTTTGCATATATTAGATCTCACTGATTGATTTTTAAGAGTCTGTTCTTTGGTATCCAGTACAAGCTTTTCTGTGGATATACGATTAAGCATTAAGCTCCTCCTGCTTCTCTTACTTTGGTCACCTTGAGAAGACTTTACTCCAAACGAAGGTCTTGCAGATGCCTTAAAAGTAGATAGACTCCAAGTTTGCTACATCTCTTCTGATAATTTCTTTGGGACTACCATAAGTCACATGCAGTTTTTGAAATACAAAACCAAACAGATTTCTTTGCACTGGTTTGAAATAGTGTCCAAGCTTGTTTGTGTGTTTCTTCCCCCTTTCTTCCATCCTGCCAAGCCAAAATAGGTAACTTGCTTTTGTGGTGGTAGCCTTACAGAAAGAAAAAGAAATCTGACTTATTGCCGAGTTTGTTTCCCAGGATGCTGAACTAGTAAATAACTGTAATAGCTTTCAATGCATTTTTCACATAATAGGGAACAAATAGAAATTTTGCTTGACTATGACTTTCTTGGGTTTCTATTTAGCCAAACTGTTCCTTTCATTTTCCTGTATTAGAAGATCTCTTTTCACTTTGAATACAGAACTTGTTCTATTGATTTACAAAATTGCTTTCATTGTTGTCTTTTTTTTTTTTTTTTTTTATATATAAATTATTGAAAGTCTGCAGCACACCTGCCAGAAATACCTCAGGAAACAGTAAATGAATGTAAAGCAAGACTGGAAAAGAACCCTTCTAAGGACCTTTTTATGGACTGTACTAGGTAAGTTGAAAATGCATAGTGCTAAGTTTGAGTATCACAAGAAAAGAGAAATTTGTGTGTTTCTGAGAGAAATGAAAAGTGAGGTTACTACACTCCAGGAGTATTTGGTCTTTGAAATGAGTGCAGGTAAGAAATTTGGAACAGATTTATTCAAGGACTAGGTTTCCTTCAGAGGTGATTGAGAAGTTTGACTTTTGCAGAGCTTTTTCTTTAATGCATGAAATCACACTATTACCTGCTACCAAGTATTCTGTATGTTAGAATAGTATTTATCCTTATTATGTTCTTACCTTTCGAGTGACTTCTCTCCCATGATGAAGGTACTCAGAAAAACAAGAAGTTATAAACTGGAGCTTGAAAGGTTTCTGAACAATGTTACACGATTTATGGTTTTTGAAGATGGGTTGAACTGAGGCCAAGAGTTATATTCCATTTAAATGGCTGATTAGAGGATCGATTGTGGTAGTTAACACAAACAAATACAACTTGGTTTTGTTCTGAAGTCATGAAGTGATATTTCACACAGCAGCAGCAGGCTTTTCTTGGAGGGACGCTACATGTTTACCAGTGTTGCATGTCTTTCTAAAGCCTTTGTGTTTCCAATATTACTGGTTCTTCAAGGAATGCTTGATCATGTCTGAAGGATTACAACATGTTTTGTCATTCCTTGGGTCATCTCCCTGGCAACAAAAATAGGCATACTTTATAACAACCTGAGATTATAGGATTGAAGGGGATGTGTGAGAACGCCTAGTAAAACATGTCTCAAATGGAGCATCTGTCATGTAGGTCATTCTCTTTCCTCTGTCCAATAAATATCTGAGTACAGTTTGAATTACTTGTTTTCCTCCCTCCTTGGTGTAATTAATTTAAGGGGAGTCATAAGGTACCTGGTGTTCAGGTTTGGATATGGCATTTAGCATTTCAATTTCTAATCCTGTAATAAAATTTTACTTACCAGTCTCCAAAGAATGTATGAGAACTTGTAGATATCCTGTAAAACTTGTAGATATTCCTGTAAATATCTTTCAGAAGTCTTATTTGTGCATGTCAGACATGCATTGCATAGCTACTGAGAGGCTGATATTTGGGTGGATTTGAAGGCAATGAGAATGCAGAGGTCAAACTTCCTAGTCCCTGTAAGTAACAGCAGTTTGGCACTCACCAGTGTTTTGACAGGAGTGGTTTTCTGTGACAGGCACTCGCATTGTGAGACATTTAGATTAAAACCATTTTGGAGCACAGTGACAATGTTTTTCTGCCCTCAGCTTCTTTGCTATGTTTTTAAGTATATTTTAGTAGATTGATAGCGCTTCCTGCTTCATCATTTTTTTCAGTATAAGATTGATTTTATTTTTCTGTTGCTAGAATTGTTCATGAATACCTAAGCAGAAGACCTTTTGAAGCTTACCAGGAAAGTGTGTATTTTTCCCGTTTTTTACAGTGGAAATGGCTGGAAAAGTAAGTTTATTTATAATGTTTGCCTTCTAATTTTGCTTTACTTTGTGGCCAGTTCTGTTTGTTGTGCTAGAAGTGCTGTAGAGCCCTACTGAATGACCCTGCCTGTCTAAGAAATTATGATCTGAAAGACAAGATGTAATGGGTGATGTTGATGGGAAAGCGAGAGAGCTAATACTCCAATGGAAGTGCCTGTCCAGGAATCTTTAAGTTGTAAATTTGTATTAGGTAAATGCAAATTTATTATCATAATGGATATATATTTGGCTGTCAAGCATGCAGTGGGAAATCAATCTTTCTTGGGAATGTTACCATTCTTTAGTTTCAAACTTGGTCTTATTAGTGGTTTATAAGCAGATTAACCTAGTTTTGTAACCCATTGGGTGACTGGGTAACTAATCAGGTTTTCAGAGTGATACAGACACATCTAGTAATTACAAGACAGCAGGATTTGTATATATTGAATCTAGTTTGGACTTTTAAATCAATACTAAATGAGTGTCCAAACTTTTTCAGAATGCTGAAATTGGTAGACAGTGATTCTGTAGTTCAGCACTGCTGGGTATCATGATGATATGTTCAAACATTAAGGTTCTTGAGCATTGATTTTATGGTAAATTCCAATTACCTAGTGTCTGTCTTGATCTGAATTAGTAGTAAGAGCCAGGAAGAGCGCTAGGGAAGTGACTCAAACAATTAAACCAAATTCTATACCAAATGAACCTCCATTTGTTTTCCTGAGGACAAAGCTGCATTAACAATTAATGTTCTTTTAAAACAAAGCAAAAAAAGGCCAGCTCACTACTGTGAAATAGCCCTGCTCTGATATGTGTGTAGAAGTGTTTTAGCATAGAATGGCTGACACCTTTACTGCCTCCAGTTATCTGTTCCTCTTCCACTGCATCAATACCTTAACAATTTGGCTCTTGAACTGCTGTTGCATACCACAGCTCTTTTCTGAAAAAGCCAAACAGCAAAGCAAAATCAGAAATGGTTTACCTTTTAAATGCTGCATTGTAAGCATGTTCTCATTGAAACTGCAGCCTACATGTCGGCACTCCAACTAAGGGAGACAACTGGAAGTGATAAATTGACTGCTGATGAGAGCAGACAAGGCTCTAACTGTAAACAACCTAAGGCCTAATTGATCAGTTTTTCTTCCTGCTATTGTGAATGTCTGATGACCACATGAGGGAGCCAATGTTTCTAATCAGATTTGATTTGAAATTCAGCTTATTCTGTCTTCACGAGGTCAAGGCAACGGTTGTTCAGTAAGATGTCATAGAACAAGAAGGAGAAAATGAAGACAGACCTCAGGGTGGGAAGGGGATTACTTGTAATTCCTGTTGCAGTAATTGTTTCTTTCTGTTAATCAGGCAACCAGTAACCAAACACACATTTAGGCATTACCGAGTACTAGGCAAAGGTGGATTTGGAGAGGTGAGTACAGAACTATCTTTCTGCAAAGCAATCCTTAAGGGGACAAAAAAAAAAAAAAAAAAAAAAAAAAAAAAAAAAGTTAATAGAGAGGAGAAGCAGGGCTTTTTTTAACCCTTGACTAACAATCTACACTTTACACTTGACACAACACCTGGCAAACTTTCCTCAACCCAAACTGTTTCTTTTAATGTGTTAGTTTTGGTATTGTAGATCATGTGTGAAGTTGGAGACAACTTCCACTGACTGACAATAGTTGCTTCTGTTTAAAAATTTCACTGGGCAGTGAGAATGTAGTATCTACTTAATAATTAGGTAGAATATTTGTGAACCTAATAGGAAAATGTATTGATTTTATTCATTCTGTTTATAATTCATTGGGCTTTTTTTCCCCTCTGTATTTTAACTGGAGCCCTATATTGAAGGGGAAAGAGGATTACTAAATTATCATTATCTTTCTTCCACTTGATTATGGTTTGGATATTTGTTCTCTGTCCTGCTTGCCTAAACATATACTGTTAGTACAGTCAGGCTTTTCACCAACACAACATCCACAGTTTTATTGTACTATTCAACCCCAACAAAAATGAGTTTGCTCCTGTATAATCACTTCTACTTCTGTTAAAGCTTTTGTGACACTTCAAAGTTATTTCATGGGTTCAAGCTCTGTATTGATGCTAACACACCTTTCGTTTTCTGAGAGCATTCAAGAGTTTGAAAAAAGAAAATAAAATTTTGTCTTCTTTAAAAAAATTCTAAAAAACCCTAGCATCTCTGACCCACCTTCCTTCTTTTTTAGGTGTGTGCCTGCCAAGTACGGGCAACAGGAAAAATGTATGCTTGTAAAAAGCTAGAAAAAAAGAGAATAAAGAAGAGGAAAGGAGAATCAATGGCTCTAAATGAAAAAAGAATTCTAGAAAAAGTGAATAGTAGGTTTGTAGTAAGTATCTACTTCTGATCTTATTCTCAGAAGTTTGTCTTGCTTTTGTTTACCTCATTTCAGTCTCTTCCAGAGGCTTATGAGCACAAGACACTTTTTAGTTGATTTAGAGAATTAATGACTGCTAAGAGAAATGATTGATATAATAATAAGTATGTTTTGCATGTGACTGTGAGTAGTTCTGTGCAGAGGACTTTTTTATCCAGTATTGAATTGGTTTTAGTCTGCCTGCTTTATTTCTCACTTTCAACCAAAACATTAGGTTGTGTTATAGCATGCCGATGCCACTGAATCTTTGTCCTCTGTTTAAAGGTGAATAGGTTGGTCTGTAGTACTCGGACTTGAATAATGACTTAAATTCTGTTTGTGCTGCAGCCTATGACTATGTTTGTTAAACATCCTTCTCTTACCCTCTTCTTCTCTCCCATACACCTTTTTTTTTATAATTAATGCTGATTTCTAATTTAAGTTTTGGAGGTGAGTCATAAATGCACTTATAAAGGGATGACTTCATAAGTCTGCCATTTAATTGCCATTAGAAGTTGCATATCCTGCATTTCTGTGACTTTTAATGGTAGAGTTTTTGTATCCTTGGATATTTTCATGGCATTCATTACTCTGTTGCTTATACCTTACAAGATAAACATGAAATTTAACTTGCATATCGATACAGGTTAGTTATATTGCTTTGCTATGTGTTAAGGCTTAACGAGGTATCTTGGATGTGGAAAAAATTAACATAGCTTTTTAATAGAAATTCCACAGAATGCAAGTCTTAGTACTTTTTAACCTGATACTGTCACAGAAATTATGGTCTGTTAGTAGCTCTAATTACTAAACTGTGATATAACTTGGAATGATCAAAGGTAAACTTTCCCCCAGGTAATGTTTATTTTTTCATTGAATTGTTGTAATTTAAATATTAATTATAAATGCATTTTGTTTTGGTTTTAAATCCATTTACTGATATATTTTGTATCAGCAGTTCAGAGTTGGAGGGTAGTAAAAGATATTTATAACCAAATATATATATATATATATATGTATAAAATATGTATGTATGTATTTTCTGATAAGCTTTACGTATGAAAAAGCTCTGAACAATACTGCCAACTAAAAGAAAAATTAAGAACCTGCTGGCTAGATACATTAATGTATTTTAAATTATTATAAATAATGTTTTGTAGAAATATGCTAATGTTATTTTCTCACAAGGCTCATGGGCTTGAATTGATTGACATTGAATCCAGAAATTACCTGTATTGATCTAGAAATTACTAGTTGTAGAGATACCTGAGATAAGAGGGAAACTTCTATTTTTGAGTAATATTTTTTGAAGATCTGTAAATATTTTATATCAATAGCTGATCAAAGTTGAATTTTAAATCACTTTATAGGATTGAGTGTAAGTTATTTTCCTCTTGCTATCCGATGTTTTTTTGATGCAACAGAGAAGATCTAGGATCTGCAGTAATACTGGGTTGGAAGTGGGCAGATAATTTGTCATGCCTGTGTCACAAGTGAAGTCATTAATAGCTGGACAGGCTAGTTAAAAACCACCAAATAGCAACCCTTGCCCTGAGTAGCTGATTTGTATATTTATTTTGTTTTATTATTTACTATTGGATTTATGCTTCTGAAGGCAGAGTTTGGACTTACTACTGAGTTATGGCCTTTATGTACTTGTACTGCATTTAAAAATATGTATTATCGAGTCAAAAAAATCCTGCTGATTTTTACCTAACTTATACTTAGCTTATATTAGGTAAATATATTTAAATCCCATTGCTTTCAATACAAGTTAGTTAATCTCTGAAAGTAATTCTGAAGATCCTGCCAGATGATCATCAGCATAGCATAGCTTTTTCTATTGAAACTGAGTTTGCAACTTAAACAACATATGTTAAATTTTGCAGTATATTACATGGTTTCAAAATTGTTTTTCTCTAAACTCACAAGACTGCTTTAAAATCTTGAAATGCACTTTAAAAACATTTGCCTAAAACCTGAATTAAAATTTTATGTTCTTCCTTTCTTATCAACACCTCATTCCAAAGACAGTGAGAAGACTGTAAAGAACTATACTAAGTCTTCACTGTTGGCAGGCTCTGTGCCAGGGAAATATGCAGTTATTTGGGGAGGCAGGGGGAGGAATAGCAACTGCACATTTGATCTTAATAACTTTTTAATTTCTCTAATGTAGGGCAACTTTGAGTCTTGTATAAGTTCAGGAAGGTGGTTTGACAATGCATAATTCCTGAGGCATTAGTAAAATAATGTATATGCACACGTTATCTTTATCAAGAGTTTTATAGATAATGTGCAGCTGAGGGGCATCATCAATAAATTTAGTGTCTGGATGGAGCTCTATGGTATCTAAACATGTATGTCATGAAACTTTTGTGTGGTGATGTAGATTATATGTATTGTTTTTAAAAGGGGATTTATATGTTGCTGGTATTGGAGAAAATGAGCTGTGAATAATATTGGGGTTTATGAATGAATAACAGTCATCTTCTTCCCCTGCCCATTTTTAGGTTAGTTTATCCTATACATACGAGACAAAAGATGCCCTGTGTTTAGTATTAACCATAATGAATGGAGGAGATTTGAAGTTTCACATCTATAACATGGGAAATCCTGGCTTTGATGAAGAAAGGGCTATTTTCTATGCTGCAGAACTTTGCTGTGGTCTGGAGGATTTGCAGAAGGAGAGAATTGTTTACAGGTGAGTGTCATCTACAGTCCCTAGTACCTTGAATTTTCTGTGTCTGTTCAACACTGAATGTATTAATTGTTTTCTACAAAAACAAGTTTATACTCCAACTTCATAGTAAAAGAAGCAAAAAAATAGTTTAGTTGTCCTTTTCATGGCATGTCCTTCAGAATTACTGATCTTACTTGTCTTTTTACTGTTAAATTTAGGTTTAGATACTTGCTATATTCTAAAACATTATAAAGTCAATTCAAGGTTTGTTTGTGAAATGATAGTAAATTGTGATGTACAAAGCAAGTTCATTAGTAATTCAAATAAATAAGTTTTAGGAACATGGGATTGTATTCCTGTCCACTCTAAAGAAGAACTTCACAGAAGGCTACAGAGGTCCCTTGTTACACCATTACTTGTTACACCCAAGAGGGTAAAAAGTCAGTTATAATCCATATTGCCCTCTTTCTTCTGTTTTTATTTCAGGTTACTTCGATAAACACTTCATTGCTTTTGAAGTAATGAAACTGTCAGAAACCTCATGCATTGTAATTGAGATTGTATGATCTTGCATCTCTTTTCTGTCTCTGCATCCATCGTTTAACCCCCGGCATGCATTAATATTACAGAAGAAATGCAACAAACTTAGTGATGGACCAGAACACTTTCTTTATATTTTTGGTGTGTAACACCAAGTGCAACTGGTTTTCAAAGAAGATTTAAAGTATAATCCTGCATAACTTCAATATAATGAGTCTTAGACTTTTCCCTCCTCAATATAGAAAATTAATGTACACACAGCAGAGAGTGGCAGAGCCACAGAGCAAATCAGGCTTATGCTGCTTGTTGTATGTAAAAAAAATGACCAATCTTGCAATGTACACAGTGTGTTTTGGCGTGCACGTAGGAGGGAAGCAAGGATAAATGGTTTGATCAGCTACAAGTTGGTCATTTCACATTGCCCAAGTGAAAACAAAACTGATTGTTTAAAATACAAAACAGCAGCAAAAAACCTCCAAACAAAACAAAACCAACAAAAAAGTCCCACAGCTCTTGCGTTTAAGCCCAACTTGTTAGCTATTTGCCTACAAGAAGACCTTCAAACACATATGTCAAATCCCAGTGTTCTTTGTCTGTAATTCCAGTTCTTGGAGTGGTCATGGTTAATTTTGGAGTGATCTTGACGTCTAGATCTCTGCCCTGTTTTGTGTTATTACATGATCAGCTTCCAGTTATTAAGAACTTTTATGTCCCTAAATTTATGAGCAAGGAAAAAAGCAGTTTCACAACCAACTCTGAGTAAAATTGTCTCCTAATTAAAAGAATAGGTATTATTTTTAGTCTTCTATTCATAACAAAATGAAGGACCAAGAGACAGTTACATGTGTAAGTAACTGAATATTTTACATGCTCGGAGGAAAAAGAAGGGCTTAAATTTAATCATAAGACCTGAAGGCATTATTTAAACAATTCAGTACAGGACGTACTAAGGGAGTTCCTGCCCAGTATGTAAACAGATGAAAAGAGGCTCTAATTATACCATGTCAGCTCAACTACACTTGAGTACTAAAACTAGAAAATGTTTGCATAATTTTATGTTCTCTGTAGAATCACTTTCAGCCCTATGCTGCTTAATATCAAATAACCAACTTTTTGTAAAACAGCCTTGTTTCTTCTCTTTTGCTACTGGTATTTTTTTTCCTGCTGGTCTTGGTTTGTTTTTCCCATACGTATTTCTTTTGATATCATGCATTTAGGAATGTAGTTGTCAATTTTACAGTTTTAAAGTCAAAAAGCCAAAACAGGTCGTCATGGAGGTCTTCAGAATGTCACCAAATACAGTGAGAAGTTACACCATCAAAATTCTATATCGGGCATCTTAATGGAAATGCATTTAAGCAACAGTACAGTGATTATGTATGTTTAGTGAAACAGAAAGCTTGGAAAATTTGCCATAATTATTTTATTCTCACCAAAGAATTTATGCTGGCAATCTTCAGTTTTAATGTTGAAGGGGGGAGAGCATAATGAAGCACATATTCATTGATTCAATGATTTATTTTCCTGAATTATATTAACTAGTATTTTTTGTTGTCCAGGGCAAGAAAATAAAGAAGTAATGTTTTTCTTATTTTGCTGTCATTTTGAAAGCATTTAATACTGATAGGACCACAGAATTTCTGAAATTGGAGCTTGTTCTTTTTCTTTTTGTCTGTCTCAAGATGTATTACTGCATTTGTATTCCAGCTTTAAAGGAGGCATTATAAACTCTCTTTGTAGACCAATAGCTTAAACTACTAACGTGGACTTTAATTCTGCAACATACTGTTATAAACTATTTTCTTGAGAACGTGTTTTTGTGGCTATCCATCTGTATATTCACAGCAATGTGTACTGTAGAGGCAGTGGAAGAAGGGAAACTCAGAACTTCTGAGAATAGAAATCCCTGGTGCAGACAGGTGTCAGCAAATAGCAGTAAAACCAGTTCATCTTTTAGTTTGTTCAGTTCTCCAATGGCAGTTTTAATGTAAGTCAGTGATGTTAAAATTTACTATACGTTTATTATATTTGGGATGTGTTGCCATCAGTAGCAAAATGCCTCATAAAGTGGAAAAACAAGGCCTAATTTTCTTCTCTGTTAACACCAAATTTTCTTGTGTGTTTCTCGTGTCTTCATACCAGTTATTACTGAATTCTGAGCAGTGGCATTAGTGCTGGCTCTAGGACCCTGGAGTCAGTTGTGCCATTTTGTTAGTGCTTCCTGAGGCTTGCTAGCATTTAACAGCTAAAAAATGTTTCATGTATTTACAGAAATGTAGCAGAGACTCTTAGAAAGTTCATTGCAAAGAGTCCTAACTAGATGAGGTGTCTAGCAAGCTTTAGAAGCTGCATGTCCAAATTGGAGGAATGGAGTTTGAATGGATGCAGCCTATGCTTAGTCTTCGGAATATTACTCTCTGCTGAGTTTCTGACACCCTGGGGTAGACTATAACAAGGGGTCAGCATCATACTGCAGCAAGCACTGATGTGTTTTACCATTTACCAGGAGAAATGTCTTTCACTTATGAGCACAAATTTGAGTATAAGTTGGTGGTTTTTCATATCAGAATTTTAGCAGTGTGCAGAGAAAGTTTCTTACCTGTGAAATACGAATTGCTGTTGTTAATATAAATGGAGTAGAGAGTTGGGAAAATATGGATCTTGAATTCTGTGGTTAAACTATTTGTATTACAGGTCCTCAACTTCACATCTTTTTTGTGTATAGATGGAAACTGGAAAAATTGGTTTAATCAGAACCAAGAAGTCTTATGTTGCCCCAGTTGCACTTGATGATGGTAATAATTTTGCCTTTTTATAATTCACAGTTCTATTCTGTTTAATTTGTAGAGACTTGAAGCCTGAGAATATTCTCCTTGATGACTGTGGTAAGTAAATATTAAAATTAATTTTGAAATTGGGAATTACAGATCTAGTTAATACTGTGCCAGAAATCAAAGGGATTTCTTCATAATAGAAGGGACCTGACTGACAAATATCAACTGTAATTAGTAAAGAAACTGCCCTTGCTTTTTAGAAAGTAGGGGAAAATACTGGGGTTTTGGGGAACGATGATGATGATGTTTAAAGGTGTCAATTTCCCACCTTAAAATGGTTACTTTTCCCCTTTTGCTCCTCCTCTCTCCTCCCCTTGATTTAAGATAGATAAAATTTCTATATGGATTTGTTCTCTGTTTGTCTTTTTTTTGATTATGGAAACATGATTTGTTAGATGTGGGGCCAGAATTTTACTTAAACTGTAATTAAGCAATAAAGAAGAAAAGAAATCTGAAGCATATCTATTCTAACATTTCAATGAAGACAAGTCTGATGGTCACTGACGCATAGGTGGCTGGAAGGAATCAAGGAAGTACAAACAATATGACGAAGTGTTTGTAGTTTTTTGTCTTTCAAAAGGCAAATTAATTTTCTTTAATGACTTTGTATGAAATTTATCAGAACCTTTGAATTCACTGTAGCACATGTGCAGCAATTACCACCTTCTAAGCTGTGGATGAATGTTACCAGTTTTTGTAATTGCAGAGTATTTTAGTTAAGTAAAAACTGGTTTTGAAGTCATGAGCACAGTATTTTTTTTTGTCAGCATGTTCTGACTGATACATTTCTAAAAAGGTGATGCTTGAGAGAAGTCACTTTGTAAGAGCTAAACTTTGCTAGACATCAAATGCATTCTTTAATTTTTCTCTCCAGTAATGTCTTGCAAAATCTGAAGGCTTCTTTGAGGAAAAATGTGGCCTTGCAGGACTGCACTAGAATGCTTTCTTTCTGCCAGGGATATTCTGATCTTGTTCCAGAGAGCAGAGGGAACTAATTAGAAAATTGCTTCAGGAGCTCAGATCCTGCCCTTGAAAAGAGGTTCATCAGATGTCAGGGAATAGAAGAGCATCTGAATGTATTTAAAATAGCATTTGCTGATAAAGAGCATTTAGTTATATCCAACCAGTATATAGAGTGGCACTTGACTTTGTCCACTCCCTCTCCCCATCCCTTGATTATCTGTCACATGTAAATAAGAAATTAATATGCTTTCAACTAACATTGAAGCTGTAGAGCTTTTTGAATGACAGAGAATATATGTGCAAAGGACATTCAGGCATTGGAATGGGCTGCCCAGAGAGGTGATGCAGTGTCTACTCTTGGAGGCTTTCTCAGCAAGAATTTTAAAAACCTTGAACACTTTGGGCTGACTGCTTGCTCAGAAGGTTATACTAGGGACCTTCTGAAGTACCTTCCTTCCAGCCTGAATTATTCTGTGAGTCTGTGATGTTTCTGTAAATGACAGTGTCCCTGTCCTTATATCCAGTATGGGAAATAAGTGTGGGTTTTGGGTTTTCTTCCACCTGAATCTTTCTTCTACAGATGACTGGCAATTTTTTGTAATAAGATTGAGTTGAAAACTTAATTGTCCTTTCTTCTGTTTAGCCTTTTATATTTTTAGTAACGAAGTACCTTATGCATTTTTGATTTAGGATCATGTCAATACAGTTCTTGTCTCAAACTGTCTTGAATCATTTGCTGTTGAGTGTGTCCAGCAAAGAACTATATCTGTCCATGGGAATGTAAGGGGTGAACTTATTCCCATTGCCCTTCTTGGACTGTTTCCCCATCTGAGCAGTGTTGTTCATGACAAATCATAGTCTTCCACCAGGCTGCTTTTATGTTGTGGGTACTAGTGTAAATGCCAGGTGTAATAGGAAAGGTAGTCACCTTGAGAAGTTTGGCTAATAAAGTGACTGATTAATGAGAAGGGGAAATCCTGATATTAAACTGACATGTTACAATAAAATAATTCTAAGTAGGTTGTGGCTAGGCTGCTTCTCTTTTGGGGTGGAAATAGGCATAGCAATTCCAGTTGCTTGTGCTTAGCATTGTTAGGGTACTTTGTTAGAGGAAAACCTGGTGTCTCAGTAAGGCTACAGTTTTCTCATACTTGGAGTAAATTCTGATGTTTTGTTAGGAAGTCAGAAAGCTAAGTGTTTGTGTTGGGAATACAGAATGGAAAAATACAAGTGTCTGATGCATATATACAGAATTTGAAATAAGCAGTCATCATTTCTATTCATCCTAGAGAAGCAGCCTATGCCAAGGCTAAGAATTAGAGTACTTAACAGCAAATTTTTTTGTATGACCTTCAGGAAAACCAGTTAGATCTGTGCCTCTCTTCTTTACATATTTAAGAAAGAGTTGAATAATGACAAACCACTCCTTTCTAGTTACATTAAATAAACTTAGTGCTATATGGATGTTTTGGGGTGTTTTTTTGATGAGATATGCTACAGAATTTTTTTTTTGTTTTAAAAGTGACGATACTTTATTACTTGCTAACTATGGATAATTTATTTTAACATAAATAGGACATATCAGAATTTCAGATCTTGGATTAGCTGTGCAGATTCCAGAAGGAGAAACGGTCCGAGGACGGGTTGGGACTGTTGGTTACATGGGTATGTAAAGTATCCTTTGCTAGTTACGTTTTACCAGAAAATTTGCTTCTGTTAATATATAAATGACTTGCCCAAAGGACTATATTGGGCCTGGATTAGTTACTAGACATTTTATAGGTAGAAAAGTTACAATATAGATAGATGGTAGATGATAGTAGTCAATTATAAGCCTGCTGATAAACTTGAAATATTAACTCTGGAAATTCTAGCTTTAGGTAGAACTTTAAGAGAGGACCTATTTTTATTTATTTTTTTTCTGAAGTTCAAAGAGATTTAGGGTCACAGGTAAGCAGACAAATTACTATGACAACATGTGTCTTTCCATGCTTTAGAAATCTTAATTCTCAGTTTGTAAACAATACTGATATTAAGTGTTAAAGAACCTGCCTGCTTCTCTTGGATATTAAAGAGAGGCCTCTCTGTAGAAATTAACGTTTCTTCAAAGTACAAAGGAGATAGGCAAAGATCTCTGCACAGAGCCAAAAGAGTACCTGAGTTTTTCCAATGTTTTAATAGTCGATTTAAAGTGAATTGTTATGGAGGTTTCTTTGTTTTTGTTTTGCAGCTCCAGAAGTGCTCAAAAACGAAAAGTATACGTTCAGCCCAGATTGGTGGGGTCTTGGGTGCTTGATTTATGAAATGATTGAAGGACAGTCTCCATTCAGGAAGCATAAGGAAAGGGTCAAACGGGATGAGATTGACCGGAGAGTAAAGGAAGACCAGGAAACATATTCAGACAAGTTCTCAGAGGAGGCAAAATCTATCTGCAGGATGGTGGGTGAAGAGACGTAGAGGTTTGAAAATTAAATTTCTGATCCTTTTTAAGAGATGAACTACTTTTATTTTAATGTCTTCTATTGAAAATGTTTCAAACCTGAAGTTCTTAAATCTTTCTTTGGTTCAGATGGAAGTTTGTGGTTGTCCATGAATTGTTCAATTATCAAACTTTGAGAATTCAGAATTTTTTTTCAAGATGAAGGAAGGCTCAGCATAAATTGATTTTTTTTTTTTTTCATCACATTAATGAAAAGGTCCCATATTCCTTGAACTACATGTAATTATAGACTGAGTACAATAGCATGCTCAACTTTGCAAATGCAAAATATGTGCATTACTTAAGCCCACTGGAAAAAGTAACTCTATTTCCTGAAAGTAGTCCTCTGCAAAGTCTGTACTGTAAAATCTATTCAGCATGGCATCAATTAAAACATTTTTGTATAACTTTGGGTATAAACTTCAAATGGTCTGCTTTCAGGGTTTCTTATGTCTACTGAAAATGTTCTTCCTCCCAGAATGCTGTAGTTTGGATTTCCAGTTTATTTTGCTACCATGATATATTTTGCTACCATGATAAATTTCATCTAATAAAAGACCAAGTAACAAAATAAACTACTTGAAAGACATTGTACATAGATTATTTTTTTTTTAATTATGGCATTATATCACTGAATCAGCTTTTTTTCTCCCCATATCTTTGCAGTTACTTGCTAAAAATCCAGGGGAACGACTGGGATGCACTGAAGATGGAGCTGCTATTGTAAAGCAACATCCTATTTTCAAGAATATTAACTTCAAGAGGCTGGAAGCTAACATGTTAGAACCTCCATTCTTGCCAGATGTAAGTAGGTGAGACAGATTTGATTAGTATCTAAAAAGGCAAGACTGTCACAATTCTATGTCAGAAATCACATGAACTCCAGAGAAACCTTTAAAGTTAGTTAAATTGGCAGGAGGATGCCATTGTAGCTATTGATAGGTAGTTGTTTTATAGCATTTCATCTCAGATCACAAAACAATTTACGATAGTCTTATTGCTCTGGGGAGCTTTGTGGCTGATTCTTAGCCTTTAAAAGTCTACTTCGCTAGCTCAGATGCTGAACAAATGAAGATTAGCTTTGAAGAAATTTCTCTGGAGCTGAAAGGATGGTGACAGAAGATGACTGAATTATGACAACCATTAAGAAATCCAATGAAGTTGCATGCTGTTTCTGGTTTTGATATTTCTTTTCTTACTTGCAGGATGGATGGAATTGCTCAGGTGCCTTATAAAGAGGGTCTTTTTTGCATTTCTGTTTTGTAGTAATTTAGTGATCAGCTATGTGAAATACAAGATTGCAGACGTTTTGCTCCCCCTTTCCTCATCTAGGAAAGGAAAAAAAAAACCAGCCTTCAAACCCCCAAAACCTTAATGAGGCAATCTTGTCTTGTACTGCAGCCACGTGCCGTATATTGTAAAGATGTCCTGGACATAGAGCAGTTCTCAACAGTAAAAGGAGTGAACCTGGATACTACAGATGATGACTTCTATTCCAAATTTGTTACGGGTTGTGTCTCAATCCCTTGGCAAAATGAGGTATTGTGTATTTCATTAAAGCTTATTTTCTTTAGCACAGCAATATAGATGATTTAATAAGGGATATAGTTATAGTATTAACTTTCTCTGTGAAATGTAGAGAAGTTTCTGCTCTAGACTTCTTTGCTGTGAGACTTGAGGAAAAAAGTTTTTCCCAAAACATAAGCAACTTGCTAAAAATTTTGATCTATAGTAAATTTGCATAAAGCGAATCTGGCATTTTGTCATCATAGATACAGCATACGGAACAGTATTTAGCATCAGTATGACCACATTTTCTTTGTTTTTCTATCATGTTATTCAATATTGCTGTTTATAGGAGAAGGATAGAATACTGTTCAAAGTATTAAAGAGCAAATAGGTGCAGTGCAAGCTGTTGTCTATTGTGCCTTTATATCAATAGAGTATCCAAGTGACATAGTAATACAGAACTGCACATTCACCTTTTCTAAGGTTTCAAAACAAACAGTTCAGTATCAGTTGAGTCAAGACTTTCTTTTAATGCTTTTTTCATCTGCCTAATGAATGAGTATTCTAGTATTCTGCATAGAATACTAGAATTTTGCTACCTCTGTGTGCAGTTCAGTCTGTATTTAGGAAATTCAAATCTCCTTTATTATTTCAGGAAGAGCATACAGTTATTTAAAATTATAGTTCTTCTTATGAATGCCTTCCCCCTGTTATAAGATGTTCATAACTTTCTGAAATTAGTGGTCTTAAATTCTACTACTGTAGTTTCTTTCCCAGTATGCTTTTTTAATTTTATTTAAAGCTTGAACACAAAAGATGAGCAATTTCTAAACAAGCCAGAGGGGAAAAAAAGTACATTCGCTTTTGTTTCCCTTTTGCTTTTTTTCCCCCGTTTTGTTAAGAAGGAGATTTGAAAGGTGTCATTTGACATAGAAATTCTTCACTAAGAAGCAATGAACATTAAGCTGTTGGAGAAATAAGTATTTCCTATGCTGTGTTGTAATTCTGAACTTCAGAATATGATCCAGTCATTAAGAAATGCATTGCAGCTTAACTCTAACCCCAGATGAAAGGATAAAGTTGAAAGTAGCTGTGGAATTCTGATGGTGGTAATTCCTTCTCTTCAAGAAATAAATGTGCACACTTCATTTTACACTCGTGCTTATTTTTTCTTCTAATTGATGTTACTGAGCTTTCCCTCAGATCTTGGCTCTCAGTTTCTTAAGAATTCCTCCTCCCCTCCCATAATTTAACTTATGTCATGATTTACAACAAAAGCAGACTGCATTTCTTCTTACTCCTTTTTGTGTCTTTTCTCCCTCTACAAGGTGTACTCCTTTGGTTGCATGCCCATTACGATAGATGTGTATCAGTGGCACTCACCAACAAATGCCAACTACATGTGGGCATTAGCTACTCTCCCCCTTCTGACCATGCCTGTTTTGTTACTTTTTGGCATTTACTTTTTCTGCTGTTCTTTCTGCACCCAGTAATTGTGGTTTTAATTCTTCTGTTTTCTGTGTACACAGATTATTTCAAAATCCCTTCCTCCTCTCCAGAGACCCGTCTTCTTTTTTTTTTTTCCCCCATGAAGTATTGTCTTATCTATCTCATTGCCTTATTTTTAATTATGGTATATGTTGTGTTTTGATAGATGGTTGCCCAAAACACCAGAATGATGTTTAAATTACTGTGGTCAGACATTTTTTCCCCAAGAGTGCAATTTATCCCCTTTGTAAAAAGTATCCCACCTAATGCTGTGCAGGTACTAGTATTCTGCATAGAAAAATCATTTCTCCTACTCAGTGTCATGTTGATTAATAAAGTTCAGTTCAGGATCTAGAGATACTGTATTTGTTAGGCTAGACTGCTCTGGAATGAGCAGAATAGATGAAAGGAAAATCAATTTCTGGTTCTAAAAAATTCTGCTTACTGCATTGTGGGCAGAATCACAGAATCACAGAATGTTAGGGATTGGAAGGAACCTCAAAAGATCATCTAGTCCAGTCCCCCTGCCAGAGCAGGAATACCTAGATCAGGTCACACAGGAACGCATCCAGGTGGGTTTGGAATGTCTCCAGAGAAGGAGACTCCACAACCTCTCTGGGCAGCCTGTGCCAGTGCTCTGTCACCCTCACTGTGAAGAAGTTCTTCCTCACATTTATGTGGAACCTCCTATGTTCCAGCTTACACCCATTGCCCCTTGTCCTATCATTGGATGTCACTGAGAAGAGCCTGGCTCCATCCTTATGACACTCACCCTTGACATATTTATAAACATTAATGAGGTCACCCCTCAGTCTCCTCTTCTCCAAGCTAAAGAGACCCAGCTCCCTCAGCCTTTCCTCATAAGGGAGATGTTCCACTCCCTTAATCATCTTTGTGGCTCTACGCTGGACTCTCTCAAGCAGTTCCCTGTCCTTCTTGAACTGGGGGGCCCAGAACTGGACACAATACTCCAGATGTGGCCTCACCAAGGCAGAATAGAGGGGAAGGAGAACCTCTCTTGACCTACTAACCACTCCCTTTCTAATACACCCCAGGATGCCATTGGCCTTCTTGGCCACAAGGGCACATTGCTGGCTCATGGTCATCCTGCTGTCCACCAGGACCCCCAGGTCCCTTTCCCCTACACTGCTCTCCAGCAGGTCAGCCCCCAACCTGTACTGAAGAAATGCCTTACCGAAGCACGGGAGCATGTGAGCACTTCCCTGCATGATAGTGCTCTCATTGCTATTCTTGAGCTCACCAGATGCACAGGAGAGTTAATGTAGACTTTGTGCCTTCCTTCATGGAGCTCTGAGTGTGATAGAGTTTGGCTGATGAATTTGTAAGTAGTTAAGAGTACCCATCCAAAGTAAATAGGTAATACATGGAACGTGCTTGAGAGGCTTGTATGGGTATTTCATTTATATTTTCTGTGTTCCAAAGATGATTGAAACGGGATGCTTTGAAGATATCAATGCATATGAAACTGATGGTACTGTGTCGCCAGACAGAGAGAGGTCTCCTAAACCAAAGAGAGGCTTCTTTCACAGACTTTTTAGTGGAGAGGTAAGGGTATTTCTTTTCTTTCATAAGAAAATTGCCAGTAAGACCTTAACATCCATTCAATTTTTTATATTACTTTGTGGCAGGAAAAACAAAAGTTGTTCACTGAATACTGAAACCAATGAAATCTGGTTTATTATGACTTTGCCCCTGCACTGCATTTCAGAAGCCGTGGCAATCCCTATAGCTTCAGGAGCTTTTTCTCCCTCAGCATTCTGTCTTCTTCTAGTGTCTTCTAGCTGTTACCTGGGGAATAGGTAGTGTGTGCTGTTAACAGCTGTGTTATAGATCTTTCTTTCCTAAAGATATTCATTTGGGTCTTACTCCTTACATATTTTACCAGTTCTTATTAAAAACTTCTGGGGAGATGACTTAGGAGATAATTGAGGCCCTCTCTGTAAAAACTTACATAAAATTGACTAATGAACCTCAGAAGTGAGTGTGGTAGAGCAATGCAACTCCTAGGACTCGCTCCTTTGGAAAGCTGGGCTCCCAATGAATCATTCTGGTGTATTAAGCAAATAAGTAAAAATATCCCCTCAGTGAACGAGTGTGAAGAAGTGTCACAAAATAGATGCTGAAGTATCTTAGGAAGTTTACCAAAACAACTTCATAGTATATGTTTACATAGCTTCTGATAATGCACAGCCTTTTCTAACACAGAACTTTTATCCTTTAGTAAACATTTAGAGGTATATGAATTGAGTATTTACCACTAAAAAGACATGTCTCATTTATAGGTCATGCGAAATAGGCTATTGGTAAAGGTTTTCAGTTGGAGATGTCATACATAATTCTGCTTGCTCAGTGTGCCTGCACTTAGAGTGGAATTATCTTGAGTAGCATGAATATATTCCAGTAGAGAACACTTTTGTAGAAATTACTTTAGCTTTCAAGCAGACATGAAATTTTAAAATTGCTAGGAGCATGTCATTAAGTAGCCAGAACAGGGCCATGTATTAAAATTGCATGATGATATTTTTTGTCATCAACTGGTAATTCACCTCTCTAATATGGTACAATGCTAATGGAATGCATAATAGTACTGTCATTTTAGATTCACCTTTTCAAATTCACTTTTCCCCCACTTACAGTAATGGAATAGAAGGAATGGTTAAGTGTACTAATAATCTCACATAGCGGAAGTTAAAACTTGTGTCTTACTGTAGTCTTCTCAAGCTGAATCAGCAAGGTTCTTACTGTACCAATATATGATTCCATGTATTGAGAAAAAAATCCTAAAAAAAATAATACAGCTTGAGAGCTTTCAGTTGGTTTTGAAGTAATAAGACTGCAGTTAATTGTCCTGTGAAGTTAAAAGAAGGAAAGATCTTAAGGTTAAATGAAATTTTAATGACTTGAGATTTGGAGTTGAGTTGTGGTTGCCTTTGATATTCCCAAAGCATGTACTAAAATGTGCTAGAAAAAGAGCCACCCACCCCCCCAGCCTTTCTGTGCACCATAAAACACACAAACCAACAATAGTGTCAGTTCTGCAGCTGAGTTGTCTCTTTGTCTTCTCTTGCAGGTCTGCTTTAAATCTGATTGCAGTGATGATGAGCAGGAGTCCTCCAGACTTTAAATCATTTTATTCTCATCAGAAAGGATGAGCAAACTTTAAATGTTTTATATCTCTGTAGCAAAGTGTATTATATATATTTTTTATCTGAGTTCAAGGATTTTTGTACATTTGTACTTCATTTGTTTTAAGATGTATATTTTCACTAAAGCTTAATTGTACAAAAAGCAATGAGTGCCATTTGAGTGAGTGTGTTTCTGTATGTATTTGATTTATCTTGATTTTGTTTTTCCCAGCGGAATGAATCTAGAAATACTAAAAGGATTTTAAAGCACAGAGATAATATCTATGGCATCAATGTAACTTGGCTTTGTATGCTCCTGGTAAAAGTCGTCTTGTTCATTAGGATCTTTATTAGCAGTTTTCTTAACAGTAAAATTGCTGTACCGATAAATTTGATAATTCTGGTCTTATCCAGCAGCATGGCAGTGCTTTTACCTAATGTATCTCTCAAGCAACTGCTAAGGAAAAAGGAATTCAGTGCACTGTGGCCAGCTATTATGAATTGCTCTTTACTATCTGGCTCTGTAGAATGCATTTCTGTATTTCTATATACATAGAATTCTGAACATTTAGCATCCTGTAACAAACTGTATTACCCCATTCTTCTCCATTCTACCCATCTTACACATCCTTCCCATACAGTTTCTCAACATGGACCATGCAAGTAATCCTATGCCAAAATTTTATGACTATATTTTGAGTACTTTGTTGCCTTTACTAAAAGGATTTCTTTTTACCTGTGGGGACACCTTTTTGTTTTTTTCTGTAAATGAAATTGTTTACAACTCCACGTAGGATGTTATAGTTTTATAAAGGGTTAAAAAACAAAGCATGGGCTCTTCTTACTAACCTCCTCTCTGCTTATTGTGTTGTAATACGCAATGTAGGGCTGACAGCGGTCACTGCCGCTGAGGGAAGGACAAAGTAGTATTAAGTATCAAATTTAATCATGTAAATAATCTTTCCGTATAACCTTTAGAAACTTAAATGTTAAAACCTGCCTTTAATGATTGCTTGATGCAGACATGGAGCTGGTATTGAAGTTTTAGTTACAATTACCTGATGTTCATTAGTAAAACTGTTTCCAGCTGCCTGCAAGCTTGTCAAACTTCCGTTCTTCTGGACTCAAAATATGCCAGGCTTTCTTCTGTAAAGTTTCTGGTGAAGCTATTAATCTGTGTATGAGAATGAATTTAGGGAACACATTTCATTAAAAGCTGCTTCTGTTTTCAAAATTTGAGTTAGGGACTTGAAATATAATGGAATGCTCTTGGAGACATGAGTTTTGTTACATATTTTGTTCTGTATTCTGAAGATTTGTCTCCAATGAATCTGCGTTGGTTTTGGTTTTCCTCTCAAATCTCTATGGCGCCAACCAGACCACACATGTATTATACACACAGAGCAACTGAATATCCCTCTACCTCAAACAGGTTTCTGCTTGTGACCTGCAGACCCACTGGAAGAAACAAGCTGCTTATGAGAAACTCACAAGATACATTTGATACTGAAGCCTATTGTCAGGTTTTAATTCACAGTATTGTGTCTTTAGTGACAAATGTTTTAATGGGTTAAAATTTGAAAAAAGTTGGAAAACCAGTGTGTTACAGAATCCTACTGGGGCTGAGCTGGTGTTGATCTGAAATTGTTCCTCTTGACTACTGTGCCACAGAGATGAGGAATGAGACTTTTCCTGTGTTTTCAGTGCATTTTTCCTGATGGCTAAAGCAGCACAGAGGATAGCAAAATTACTGCCATAGAAAGTACAAAGGGAGAAATTGGCAGAGGGAGAGTTTGAATGAATTACTGGAAGACAGTCTGATGCAATAGTGAAGGGATGGGTGGCTTGACAGAAAGAGAAATATCTGAAGTAAGGGTGTTGGCTGGAACCATTATGTGTGAGACAATGAGCTGGCACGGTCTGACCTGACCCTCTTTATTATGTACCACGATAATAGGAGGACTCTTAAGAAGATGGGAATGGAGAAATAGGGAAGTAACAAAAGTGTTTTATAAATACCTACCTGGCTGGCAAAGTGATCATGATTCTCTGACTAAGGGGTTTAATTTCTTAAGATCTTAGGTTTGCTCTTCTGAGGCAAAGGTGACCATATTAACACTGGACATATGGGGTAACAGTCTGGATTTAATGTCTGCTTAGAGCAACTTGAAATTTGGGCAAGAATACCATGTACACACGCTGAGTAATTTTTATGAAGACAATACAGGAATTGGCTTTAACAAATAAAAAAAAAATCCCCAAATCTATTTATTATGTATTTCAGATTTTCTTTCTGTATTAGAGGGGGAGGGATCTTAACTTAAAAAAAAAAAAAAAGATAAAAAAATAATTCTGTTTTGGAGTGCTGAGACTTAACATGTGTTCTTCAGGGATCTGTGAAGAAAAAAGGCTAGATGGAAAGAAAAGAGAAGTTGTTCCTAAGAAGTGGTTATTTATACATCTGCTTCTTTGGACAAGGAACTCCAGCCATGCAAAAAAAGTGGAGGATTTGTTCTTTTCTATGAAGCTTTATTTAGTTTCATTTCACAAGTTTTTCCTCATGTTCTGAATAATACTATTGAATTGGTTTGGGGTAATCATGTTTGCAGGATTAAGGCCTAAATGCTGTTGGGGTTTGGGCTTTTTTGTTTGGTTTTGTTTTTCTTTTCCCTGTAGGCTCAAGATGGCATTTTTCTACTATAAATTTCTCCCTTTTGGCTAGGAATATAGTCACATAATAATGACTGGATATTCTCTAATGTGAACCCCCTAATGAATTAGAAAAGATGAGAAACTGGAAGGATGAGCATTAACTCTCCTTGTAAAATACATGCTGATTAAGATGTTATGCTGTTTAATCTAAGGTGACTAACATTGGGTAAATGTCTTCACTGGAGTAATAGTACCTTGGAAATGCATTTTGAAAGCAGGGAAAGGGTAAGGAGAGGGGATAGCACCTGAGAGCAGAAGGCTGTGGTGTGATAATATGAACTTTGCTCTATTTTTGTAGGACATAACTGAGACAATGAAGGGGGAAGGCAGCAGGTTATGTATACTGATTATGTAGCTGCTTTTTTCCCATGAGGCTGGCTTTTTTTTTTTAAAAAAACAAAACAACAAATGTAAATTCTTTTTCAGTATGTCTTCATGAATTCAGATTCTAGATCCATGTGTTAGAAAGCTTTAATAGCAGTGAGACAATCCAACAGCCCGACCGCTTTGTTCTGCTGGTGCAAGATATGGAAAGATGTATGCAATTCCATGGACTTACTTGCATGAGATCAGCCTCCTTGTTTGTGGCTTCTGTTTCTGAGCGTTTGTGTATGTAAATCCTGATGTCTGCTTGTGCATACCTCATTAATCTATATATTTAGCTCAAAATTCAGAAACTGTGAAACAATCTACTATAGTATCTTATTATCTTATTGGTTTACTTAATACTTTTGAATGTTGTGACCAACGGAATAGAATCTTCATGCCTCAGGGTTGTTCTCTTTCTATTAAAAAAAGAATTGTCAGCTTTTTTTTTTCCAGAGTTGTAGTGTTCATAACGGTGTTATGTTTCTGGGTTATAACAACAACAAAACAGTCTCAGTTGGAAAAATGAGCACTTAAAAATAATTGCTGTATAATAATAAATAGGAAAAAAACTGTGGTATTTCCCTAACAAAAGAGAGCGCTGTTGACAAATCTTAGCCTTTAATAGATGATGTATGTCTTTTTTCCAAATCACTCTTAAAACAATAGATGTGACAGGTTTTGATTATGAAAGAACTATTTCCATCACAGAAAAAATTGTCTAATTTAAGAACTCAATTATAGGAGCTGTTAAAAACAACTAAAAAACCATTTCTAGAATGCACTTCAATTATTTTTCAAACAGTATTGATGTAGGAAATTTCTCAGGGGGATTGGACTAGATGATCTTTTGAGGTCCCTTCCAATCCCTAACATTCTGTGATTCTGTGATTTGTACAAACGAAGAATACTTGTTTACATCTTCCTGAAATAAGTCAACAGAAGTAATACTGTTTTGCTTTGGTTTACAATTTAGTATTACATTACATTACAATTTAACATTGGAATTATCACCTTCACTTTAGTATAGGTCTTCAAAAAAACACTTCTCTTTAGGAAGTACTCAAAAAAATGGAATTAAAATTTAAAAGTTAATGTAAAGCATCTTCAAGTTATATTTGTGTTTACTGTGATTTGAATTACCTGCCTGGCTCATTTTGGTGGTGATGATGTCTCTTCTGCTGAATGTACAATTCTTTTTTATTTTGTAATTGTTCTTGTGGTGTAACTTGAGTTTTGCACATGAGGTGTAGGTAACTTTTCTCATGTTCCACATGTGTCCAAACCACCAGAATTCTTTTCAAGTATAGCAAAGCTGACTGTTAAATGTGATGTGTTGGTTCCAGTATCTCCAAACCACTGAACTGTTCTTGTAAGAGCTGTTTTCCTGGATGTTCTAGCATTGTCATTCCTGAAATAAAAGCAAAACACTGCCACGTATCTCAACCACATGTATTACTGTCTAATGTGATTTATTCACCATGTCTTATCATGGTAGCTGGGATAGATAAAAGAAAAATTGTAATTTGAAAAAAAAATTCAATTTGTTGAAGTAGAAAATGTGTATTACGTGCTGTAAGTTCTTTACCAATGGAAGTTTGTCAGATCCAGGAAAAAGTGCCCTAGCTCTGTTGTATTTGCTCAGTTGTTATCTTATCTCATGGTCTGAATCTTGGTTTCTACATAAATTTCTGTGTGAAAAGACAGAATTATTGGGATGGGCTGCTTTTCGTTAGCACATTTACTGTGATAACACTATGAATGTGAATCAAGATTGCTCAGTAGTAGCTGTAGCTCTGCTTGTCATCACCTTTATTATACATATTGATTTTTCTACTATCACCAGAGGAAACTAACCGGACTTCACTCTCCTTGAGAGAATTTATACCTTGATATTACTTGGATTTGTGGGGAGTTTTGTGTCAAATACTTTTCAACAGTAGGCTGCTTGTATTTTCAATGTTTTGCCCTGTTTATGCAAAAGCTTTCACTTTAATTTTGACATGAGTTGAAGGGCTAAGCACTCAATTACTAGAAGAACAGCTTCAAATTAAGTGACTTTGCCATAGCAGTTATATTATTGTTATATTGCAGATTATCTGTGCGTACGTTGAACTATGTGAGCCAGAAGTCTCTCGAAGTCTATTGGATTGAGTAGCACCAATTACCTGCTGAATTGTTCATGGAAATGCAGAATTGCTGGCCTAAGAGTGACTTCAGAACAGGGCGAAAAATTATAGGTGAGGTTTTGCAACCTGTTCTTAAAAATATTAAATCAAGAGGTAACTTATGCCTGGGTAGCCTTTGTTTAGGAAACCTTTCTGGGTTCATGATGTTCATGTCCATCTTACAAACAAGGTAAAAGCATGTTATGTTTTTTTTTCTCCTGGAGGTTGAGGTGAATTCATTGTCATCCACTAAAGTACATATAACTTTTCAGGTATTCACTGCTACTCCATTGAGATTGTGGCTTTATTTTTCTTTGTGGTAACGATGGCTTTTAAAAAAAAAAAAAAAAAAAAAAAAAAGCCTATTCTCTAACCCTGCCTGCTTGTTCTTGCCCTTTGCCAGTTTGACACCACTTTATTTTTGCCAGTGCAGCTGTTTGTGGGGCTGTTTGAGCAGGATCAGTGGCATGGTACATGGAAACCTGTGGATCGGTAAGTTTCAATTGGGAGAACCTACTGACAAGGTACTTGCCAAAGAAAAACCTGATACCCCTGAGTTCTCTCCCAGTTATCCCAGCTCGTGGTTAATGAGCCAGAGGGCTGGCACTGCCAGTGCAATTTGGAAAGAGAGGAGAACAAAGAGGAGCGTGCTTGTGGGCAGGCACTGCCTTGGCATTTCTGCCGGTGAGTCAGCAACCCTTAGGGGACTGGCACACGTTTTGGTCAGAAGCTTCAAAACAGTTTTGCTAAGACTGACTTGGTTGGTGGCTTGTTTGATCTCGGATCAGAGCTCATGCTCTTTTTAATGTGCTTGAATTTATTTCAGTGTGGAGCAACACATGCAATTATCACATAGCGTATGTCATCTTTCATGTATCATTTGCTAAATAAAAAATTCATGATCATCCATATGTCCAGAGAAAACTGCCTGCAAGTTTTTTCGTAAAATAATCAGGAAAAATACTCTTCTAAGGTAAAAAGCTCACATTTTGTTACACATTTATAACAGAATGGGAGGTTTGCTATAATTACTTCCAGTACTGTAGATATTTGGCAAGAATGTGCTTGGTGCTTCTGCTGCTTTTGTCCATCCCTCCTGGCACCACCCAAATTGCAGATTAAGTCATTATTGGGAATTTCTTTTCTTTACAAGTTCCAGGAGATGTTCTTCATTTCCATTGCTGGAACGAACAGAAGTTGTAAGTGCCAGTTCTTGTTAATTGTCACTTAAAATGTGTCAGCTGGACAGATTCAGATATATCAACTAGGCGTATTAAACTCGGTGGTTGTAATTGGAAACTTCACATAAGTGTTGATTTTTTTTTTTAAGTGTTTAGTAACAGAATGAACTATTTAAATATTGTATACTGCCTCTCTTGTATACCGAGTGTTCAATATATGCTTTAAGACAGCAAAAAGCATCCTCTGATAAAGCACGGAGCGCTGAAAGGCCGGCGGGTACGTTGCCAAGTTTTAAGTGTCCTGTTCCTGTAAGCGTTCCCTCTTTTTCTACCAAACCGAGAGGAGGGTAGCGCCGTTGGCCAGCACGGGTGTACGCGGCGGGCTGCGGGAAATGTGCGGAGCGGGGCGGGCTCCAGGGGTTACCGATGAAGTGTACTTGCTGTAGAGGCATACAGCCGACGGTGGGAATGGGGCTTCCCCTCCGAGGGCTGATTTTCTGGGGCCGTGCCACTCTCCGGGTGGATACAAACCACGGACCCCATCGCTTTGGGGATGTGGGTGGCGGGGCGGCCGCGTCCTCCCCAGCAGGGGGCGCCGCGGTACGTGCGGCCGGCGGGCTCTAGGACCCAGCGACACCAGCCACGGCGGGAGCGCCCGTGGCTCTCGTCACGCGCTGGATCCACTGCGCTGTGTCATTCGAGAAGGGGCGGAGCCCTATTTTTGATTGGGCAAAGAGCTTGTCGCTCTCCCTGATGCCACGCCCCCTGCCTAGCCCGCGTGCCTGTGTGTATACGTACGTAAGCGTGCGCGTGACACCAGGCCGGGGCTGGCGGTGCGGGCATGCGCGTCCCGCGTGGCTGAGCCCAGGGCCCGGACCTTGCTCCGGGGTGGGCGGGGCAGCCCGGGAAGGGGGCGGGGGCGGGGCAGCGGCGTGGGGGCTGCTGGGCCGGATTCAAGATGGCGGCGGGGCAACTGGGGAGTGCTCGCGGCCCCCTGCGGCGTCTCCCTCATTCATTGCGGCAGTGACGGGCGGCGCGGCGTGAGCTGGCGGCTGCGCCTCCGCTAGCTCGGGCGAGTGGGAGAGAGCGAGTCCGGAAGGAAGAGGAGGGAGGAGGAGGAGGAGAGTCGGGCCCGCGAGGAGGAAGGCGGGCGCCGCCGGGCGGCTGTGAGAGGGCGGGGAGGAGTGTCGGGTCGGTGCCGCGGGCGGAGCGGGCATGGCCACCATGGAGAAGCTGATGAGGGCATTCGAGTCGTTGCGCTCTTTCCAGCAGCAGCAGGGTCCGGCTGCCATCCCCGAGGAGCCGCTCCAGAGACCGTAAGTGACTCGCACCGGGGACTGGGGGGCTCCGAAACGCTCGGGCGATGTCTGCCCTGCCCTGCCCTGCCCTGCCCGGGGGAGGCCGGGCCGCTGCCCCTCTGGCACTGCTGACAGCCCCCGTGGCCTTAGCCTGGGTGCTTCCCTGTCCTCGGCAGGCGGCTGTTCCTCGGGACCTGTCAGGGAGTTGCAGGTAGGAGGAACTTTCTGGGCAAGCCCATTTGAAAATGCAGCGGTATGGATCATAGAATCATCACCGTGGTTGGAGAGGACCTCCAGGATCATCAGGTCCAACCTTTATCCCATCATCTCCCTAACCATAATGAACGGGAGGTACAGGAATGCTCTGTGGGTTTCACAGGCTGGTTCTAGGAAGGAAAACCTTATTTTCAGTTAATGCACTGCTGGGGAAAAAAGGCAAAACCCCCTAAGCATAACTTAAAGCACTAAGTCTCTTAAAGGTAAATCTGAGCTCTGATTCATTTGGGGGGGAGTTGATGTGGATGTCTGTTTATGACAAACTTCATTTAACCTCTTGTGCTGTGACCTAGGAGGAATTTAGAATTTAGGAATTTAGTTTAGATATTCCTGATACCCTTTTTCTTTCTTAAACATTAGGGACAAATGCGTTACATCCATGTGATGTCCAGGTTTCCTATGGGGCGGTGTTACTGGAGGAGCTGTTCAGTACCACAGTGCTGCCCCTTACGTTTGCATCCTCTGGAAATAACTTTTATTGAGCAGGTGAAAAGACACTAAAGATTTTCACAGGCTAAATACATGAGTCAAGCTATTGCTTTTTTTCCCATCTATTGGGGAGAGGGGAGAAGTAGAAGGAGCAGGTAACTTCTAAACTGGCAGTCTCACGGTGTTCTGGCAGAGGATGCGAAGCAGTGGAGCTGGGCTCTTGGCCACCTGCTCCCACAGTACGTTCTGATATGGCTGCCAACTAAATTATCATGGTTGATACTGCTTGGAGAGTGTTGTCTCAAACAATCTCAATGCATTTTCACACTATTGGGGCATAACAGATGAAAAACCTCATCTCCTTCGTGAGCTAATTGTTTTTAGATGCCTCGCTGGTCTGCAGGGACTAATTGGTCTGTTACGTGTGGTTTTTGTGCTAGTACTTTGTGTGACACGGAGGATAGACGGCCATCTATTGCCAGTCTTTCCTATATATAAAATATATAGGAAAAAAAAAAATATATATATATAAAAAAAAAATCTGTTTAGAAAGTTACTGGTGGGATAGATCATGGTGTTTCAAGAGAAGGTCCTGAAAATTATTTTTGATACTTGCTGAGGGACATAATGCTTGGTTTATGGGTTTGTATTTAGGCATACTCTGATCAAAACATTAAATTAGCGTTGTAGTTGTCCTTGTTGACTTTGCTTTGTGTTTAAAAATAGACTGTCTGTTTTCAGAAAGCTGATGGTATTGCATGCCCCCAGGAGCTGTACAATTCAGTAACAGCACTATGCCTCATAAAAACCCAGGAAAGGATATTGTGGCGATCTTTGCTGAAGTTTCCCAAACTTTTAGTGAAATGCCAGGTGACATCTTGAATGTAGTTCACAATACTGTCTGTGTTTTTTGTTTGTAATGGGCTGGTAAGGAGAATTGCCTCTGTGTTTTCCTTGTGTTTGGGGAGAGATGTTCATCTTGCTTGTGGTTCTGTACAAATAACAAATATTTTGTAGTTCTGTGTGGTAACTTCCTATCATTCTGTCTGTTAACTGTTCTGAAAGGATGTGAGCTTACTTGTCAGTAATGAAAGAATAGTTGGTGAATGTCATAGCATAAATGCTACTGGTTTGCTCTTTGTTTAGTTAGATATCTAATGGACAATGTCAAATAGATCGAAGTTGTTGTGGTGCCCATATTAGACCAGTGAGAAGCTGTTCATTCCTCAAGTTATAATCTCATTATTACAGGTGGTGTTAGACATTTTTGTTGGACTTATTTGCTACAGTATAAGTAAAACTAATTATCCACCTCTACTTTTTTTTTTTTCCTCCCAAAACAAACTACCTTAATTTCCAGCAACACAATGTTACCTCTACATGATTATAAACAATAATTTAAAAAAAAGCTTTCCTGTTGGAGTAGACAAAAATGGCCTTTTAAATATTGTTAGTAGAAACTAGGCATTCTACATCTGGTTAGTGAATGAGTCCTGCTAAGGACTGTCTCCTGCTGTGAAATGTTTTAACATCACAGGGATTGTGGTAGAGAAGACTTAATTGTTTGCACAACATGTGTTGAAGTTTTTTTTCACTTTATTGTAAGACAGTGACTTCTGAACTCTTGATGAACTGATACCCTGGCTTTACTTTTTTATTAAAATATTAATTGAATTCAAGCTTTTACCAAGAAGATAAGAGTGTTTTCTGCTGAAGCATCTTATTTTCTTCTGTATCTATTTTTGGCATTTTTAGACCTTTAACTTTCACTTGGAGTTGGGTGCTTCTTTTTGAATTACAAAACTCCCACTAGTTTAAAATTTGAGTAATATGATGTAAAAATTCAGAGTTTACTCAGTGAAACTAAGAAGCAGATAGGCTGGCACACAACATCCTATATTTTACGTTTTATTAATTTTTACCTTTCATCAGTGAGCTGAGAGAATGACTTGCTAATGTATCTTCTGGAAAAGTATTTATCTTTGATATCATTAATCCAAAGATGGGTTCTTTACCTTTTCTCTTGTCCATTTGTTGTAATCGTTCTTAATTGTGCCCTAATTTGTTGGGTTTTTTCCTTGCATATGATTCTAACCTTTACAGCAAAAGGTGCTGCAAAAGCCGAAGTGCTCTCCAGTAATAGACATTTTTCTGTATTCGTGAATTTTCCTGAATTTTTTAATGTTTGACTGAAGCTGTGGTCGTCGATTTGTTTCATCAGTGCTGTATGTAGAGGTATCAGAAATTTTTTGCTTAACTGAAGACTTCATGAACTGTGTAGATAATACCTATTGCCCTGCGTGTCAGTGGTGGTTCCTAGACAGTGTTTTGGAGTGTGTTCTAGGGTGTGTTGTAGACCTGTTCTAGTTAATTTGGCTGCCTGTCATTGTCTGTGTTACTACACGTTGTTTGAAGTGTCTGCCATATTTGGGCTTAGTTTATTTCTTGATGCACTTATACTTCTTTGTTATTAATAGAGTCTTTTTTGTGTTTCCCAATACTTTTCTCAATATAAATGTCAAGCCATGTGGCTTGGCCTCTTTTCTTAATGCTTGTTCAGCTTTAGAGCTTCTGTACTCTTTTTACATATCCTTTATTCCAAGGCCTAATAAAAATTAGCATGAGTGAGCCGCATCTCTTTGTAGCCAGCTCATTGGGACACAGAATGCAAAATTATCTGGGCTTGCTGATTTTCTTACATTGTTTATTAATCTTCTTGGCCAGAGATTGTCTGTAGAAGCATGCAGATTAAAGTCCTCTGCATATTAGATGAAGCTTTTGTGTAGATTACTGTTACTTCCAGTATCTCCTGACCTTACACTTGGGGCTTGCTACTTCAGCTCTCTTCTAAGAAATGTGTGATGCTGTTGTTGTCCCCCTGGGTATGCTCATCAACTGTTTGCCTGAGGACTTCATAATACTTCTGAATAGAGCTGCCTTTTTTTTTTTTTTTCTTATAAAAGCTCATGTGTTCTATCTCTAGATACTATTCTGTTATCCTTCTCCCTCTGTTGCCACAGAAAATGTGTGTGCACACACAATGTACATTAAGTATTTGTCTTCCACCTTCTCTTCTATTTCTTCAAAGAATTTTTTTTGCAAGTTGAATAACCAAATGGCAGATGACAGGTTCTGTATAGCAAACTTGATTGAGTGTTTGTTCTTCTTTCCCTTTGGATAGTAACTGATAGTCTTTACCTCTAGTTTCTGTTATTTCAGTTTAAATGGTAATTTGTTGCCTATATGCATTCCTTCTAAGATTTCACATTAAATTTTCTCTAGTCAGGCCTTTTTTAATATTTAGGTTACTTGTTTCAGTGAGGTGGTAAATTCAGTGTTAGGAGTGCTCAGAAATCTGCTGAGGAGATTGATCTGTTCTAGTCTGAGTAGTATTGAACACTACTGCCTGCCTTGCTCAGGGCTGTATTATGTGTAGATAATCAAGAACTGTAAAGCTATTGCTGAATGAGACTGCTTTCAGAATAATGTATTTTGTGTCTGAAGTAGTAAGCTTATGGGCAAATTCAGATGTGCCTGTTCTAGTCTTGGTTGAATGTGTACTGAAAATGGTGCTCCAAAGAGATATGGGCAACGCTGGGTAAAATTATCATAAAAATTGAAATGATTTTTTCAGTTTCTTAAGTGCCCATTCACATGAATGGTGCTTAAGTTGCAAAATCAGCTGGGTATTTTAGGAAGTATTTGCTCTTTTGTTAGAGGTGATCAGAAAGTGCTATTATCTGTGGTGTTTTTTCAAGATGAAGAGAACTTGTGTATCTTGATTAAATTCAGATTGTCTGCTCATACTTTGCCAGTTGGTTAAGAGATCCTCTCTGAGGAATGCTGAAGCTTACCTAAACAAAATACTGCCAAATTGTGATGGAAAAAATGATTTTGTTCAGAACTATTCCTTGAACTTTTAAAAAGGGAAAGTACTTCTGGAATGAGATGAGAGGATCCTTGGGAGAAAAATTGAAGTCTTGAGAGCAAATGCTTTTCAACCCCCCATTTAAAACCTGATGGAAGAAAAAGGACAGGGCTACTTGCACAGAATGACTATTTTTCAGAAACTGTACTATTATTTGAGCTAAAGCTCATAAATATTACAGCATAATTATTCAGAATTTTTGTCTAATGATATATTTTGAGTTATCTTAATGTGCATATTGGCTACTCACTGTCAGTCCTTAATACTGTCTTAACCATGTTGATGTAAATCAAGGCTGTTCACATCATTTTCCAACTTCTAGTTCAAAACCACAGTTCTGCTAATTTTTGGCAAGATAGAAAATTAAATGCTGAAAATACAGATGATCAGTTTTCACTTCGAAAACAAAAGGGAAGACTCTCTGTGAATGTGAATGAAGGAGGAGGTACCTCCTTGTTGTCAAACAGACCCAGTAGAGGTACCTTTAGGTGTGCAGTTTAGCTCCAATATCGATACTGGTTAATTATTTAGAAGTAACATCTGCTTTCCTAGAAGTGATTCTGTGTCAGTAAAGTTAAGAGTAGGAGACACTGCGTACAATGAAATAAAATTTCACATAGTTGTGAATCTCTCACTCTTTTTTCAGTTTCTTTGTTGGGGAAGAAGCTTCTGTTCTAGACTCAGCCATGAAGGATTATAGGAGCTTATATCATGTTAAACAAATTATTTCGATATTAAACAAATTCTACACAGTAGAAGCTTTTCATATCGTGCTCTGCATCCCTTGTAGATATGCATTCTTTGATTCTGTGAATTTTATTCTCTTTGTTTTACACTGATTTGCTATGAGTAAACTAAGCTTGCCCTTTCCTGGACTGTACCAGGTGTTACTATAGGGACATTATTCTTGATAGGCATGGACTCTGCCTAGAGTTTTGCTGTCTTTGTAATTACAAAACTATTTGGAGCAATGTGGCTTATGGCAGGAGTCCCTCAGCATCCTTTCCAGTTCAGGTACAAAATGGTTGATTTAATAGAACTCAAGTTCAAGAACTTGTCAAGACAAAAAAAAAGTCTAAAGTGATATAATGTGTGAGGAAGGTCTTTTTAAAAGTGGTATTTTTAGTTCTGTAAGACTTGTTTTCATGGTTTATTTTGCCCAGCCTTTTTCTTTGTATCAGTTTCTTTATTTCAGCTTTGTTCTAGGTCTGCTTCCTTTTTCCTTTCCTTTTCTTCTTCTTCATTTTTCAGTTTCATTTCCCGGATGTTTTTCACAGTGAAAGTTATGGAATTAGTATGATATTCCCTATTAAATGGTCATTCTTTTTCTAAGTTTGTGGCTTTCCCTTTGCTTGTGCGCCTGCATGCTCTCAGCAGCCGTTAGTATATGAAGTCCTGGGACTACAGTTAGTTGGTACACTGCTGTTTATATAATAACCAGAAGAGTACATCTTTTCCTTGTATAATCATTAGACTCTAGCAAGAGTGTTGAAATGGTCACTGCTCACTTTTGAAGTCTGATCTCAGTCTCATCATTGTGTTGTTCTTTTAGAAAGAAAGAACTTTCCACTACCAAGAAGGATCGAGTGAATCATTGCCTAACAATATGTGAAAACATAGTTGCTCAGTCTTTAAGGTAAGACAATGCCTTTAACTTATTGCATTAATATGAATAGCTACTTTGGAGTGTTAGTTATTTGGAGGCTGCCTGATAATTGCTGATTTTAAATGTCCAACTTCTGTTTAAAACTGAAATGGCAAAATTTTATTTTTTTTTTTTTTTTACCAACCTAAAATCTAAGAAGTAATTTTGTTTAAGCATTGGTAGAATAATTATTATTGTTCTACTTCAGACAGAGTACCTGAGGCACAGAGATCAAATACCTTGCCAGATTACGTAGGAAAGAGCAGGGAAATGATATCCCAACTCCTAATGAAGTGCTGTAATCCACTTCTCTTGTATAACTGTGTATGACGTACATGTTGTTAGATTATGAAACCCCCTCGAAAACAGCATTGGCGTTTGCTTTTCATAGTGCACATCGTAATTTTCTAATGTTTGTTTATTTAGAAATTCTCCAGAATTTCAGAAACTGCTGGGAATTGCTATGGAACTCTTTCTCCTCTGCAGTGAGGATTCAGAATCTGACGTCCGGATGGTTGCTGACGAATGCCTTAATAAAGTTATTAAAGTAAGCACTTGTATATACTGTACTACCAGATTTTATCTCTTCTTGATGCAGTGTCCTATATGAATTCACACTGATGTTCTTTTAGTTGCTTTTCTTAACTTTGTACATTATGTGGTATTATCAACAATAAGTAAGCTCCTTTACTAAATTCTGTATGTGCTCTTAGATGAGCTTTTTATGTCAAAATCAAGATATATAACTTTTTTTCTGTCATTCATCATTCCAATCTTTTCTTCAGTTATTCATTAGCTTTGCTGTCTCAAGTTAGCCAAAACAAGAACGTGGGCTTTTCTAAAATCATCTTGTTGTGTGGAAGGAATACTCTATAATAGTTCTGTAAACATAAAGATACTTAACATGAGGGAAGGTAACAAAAATATTAGAAAGCTGACTGAAAGATGTAATAGCTTTTCATTCCAAACTACTAGTATGCTGTAATTCAGGTAGTGTGATTTTCTGAGAGCTGGAGGAGGAGCTTTTTAGGCAATAATTAGGATAAATATGGTGTTCTGGAAATTGTTTGTTACCCTGCTGTGATCCAGGATGAAGGGCTTGTTGGAGAACAGCAGGCAAGCATTCATATGAGGTCAGGCGAGGTCTAAATCTGGATTTAAAGTATCTTAAAATGAACCTTTTGAGTAATTGCTGTGAGCTGCTGCTTCCAGGACAGGTTTACCTTCACCTGCCCTTTCTTTTTCTTTTTTTTTATTTTTCTTTTATTTTTTTAATTTCTTTCCCTTTTTCTGAAATACTTGACCTTTGAGTCAATGTAATGTACTTGCATAATTGATGCAAAACTTAAGTGCTTTAGAAATATGTGAATAATAGTCTTTGGCATGAAGGACTGTGTAGAAGCAAGCAAACAAAACGCCCTTCTTTCTGTAGGGATTGCTCTTAACAGTTCAATTTGTTTGGTATCTGAATGAATTTTTAGGGGTTGAGCTTGTGGCTCACCAATTTATTTAATATTGTTGCTTTCTGACACATTTCAAGGTAACTTGAAAAACTGTGGGGTGTTTTTTGAAATCTTTGTATGGTAGTTTTTCTTTTAAAGACTAAAGTAATTTTAAATGATGGAGTCTTCCCTCAGTTGTTAAGCTTGCCAGTTGGCCACAGCTACGAAATGGTAATAGTTGTGATATTCCAACCACATGGATGTCTCGGTTGTTGAAACTGGTCATAGTTTGTATTCTGTTTCTGTTTTATGCTGTGTGGAAGCCACTTAATCTTTAGGCAGACACTTTCTCGTGTATAAATGCAGAGATAAAAAGATGTGCAGTTTTATTTTTGGTCTTGTAGGTAACAGTGATGCTTGTGATGAGTGGAACAGAGGCGTTGGACCCCTAAGTTTGCATATTAATCAACATTCAGCTTTTTTAATATCTCAGACATTTTAGAGACTAATTCTGTTGCTAGAAAGATGCTTTATAATTTCTCTCTTTAAATATAAGAATATAGATGTAAGCCTTACTTGTGTAACTATGTGTCTGTCTGGAGTTTACACTCATTAGTATAATTAAAACGCTAACACTTCTGTGTAGACAAGGTTGTAAACTGAAGCAGCAAGTAAGTTTAGGTAAATGCTTTGTAGGTCATCTTTATCACGACATTTACCTGTTACCTACCTACACTACTTCGTAAGAGAGCATAAATGGCTCAAAGTTTAAATAGCTTTGGTGATACCTTTAATTAAAAGAAAAAACACCAATTTGGGAGTTCCCAGGTTCCTGCGGTAAGGTGTTACTGAAGCTGTCTGCTTTCTGAAGCTGGTGTACAGTGTTGTAGTATTCTCTGTGCTAATGATACTAGTGTGACTCTTCACACAGATTGTAGTACAGTTGGTCTTGGTAACTGGGATTTGTTATTTGTAGTAATTTAGAGTTGACTATACTGATGTTTTTTTTCTGATTGGGATGACTTTTTAGATTTAGCCTTCTAGAAATAGATATGTAGTAGTAAAAAGAATTGCTCCAGTTGAATGTGTTATAAGGACAACTTACCTTTGAAGCCAAATAGTAGCTGGTGCTTTTTTGTGTTGCCATACCTACTGTCATCTAGGCACCTGCAGTTAATAGTTGAGGTGCTTATGGCAATGCAAAGATACAAGCCAGGTAAGATTTTTCTCTGGGGAAGGTAATAACATTTTATTATAATGACTGGTATAATTGGAGAGAATGAAGTTTTGGGGCATACAATTTTAGGTTAGGGGAGTCATGCTCTGGAGGAGCCATGGGCACTTCACTGACCATGCTTCAACAGTTGTGGCTTCTGCATCTGCATGTGCCATGTAAGATTTTTGTCATCATCAGGAGTAATGCTGTGAAACTGTGAGCTTAATGGTTGATGGTCAAGAAGGCAGATAGAAAATGACAAATTATTAAATTATTGGGCAAGGAATAAAGAATGAAATACTAGACTTAATAGCACTGTATAGATCCAAAATGTATGCACTTGCACATTGTATGAAGCTCTCATTTCATCTGAGGAAGTGGTGGTAAAAATGTTCATAAATAGTGGTATGCACTAGGAAAAAAATGGAAGAGAAAGGGTAATTATATGCATACAAAATATTCCGTAGGAAGAGATTATATATAGCAGAGCTGTTTTCTTTTCCTTCTCTGCTTTTTTAAAGATAGAAGGAGAAAAATTGAGTTGAGGTGAACAGAAGGATACTACTTCTCAGTGCTTACTTTCATTTCATGTACCCTAGTTCTCAGCCAGACTGCAGGTTCAAACTACAATGTATGCTCTGTTGCAGTATGCTTGATTAGGTCCTGGAAAGCGATACTTCTGGTGTCCAGAACACCTTGTGGTAATAAATGGATGCAGAAAATAGGCTGATTCATGAAAAAAGGGTTTTTCAAGGGCTGTTAAGGGTAATGGTACAAATACAGCCTCAGTTTGCGAAATAGTGGGAGGCTACTTGACAGTGGGGATGCATAGCAGGGAATACCTCTCGCTGCTTGTGAATACTATTTTTGTGGTTTTAATATTCTATTCATGAGTATCTATTCCTGGCAATTGCCAGAAAGCACGTTAGGTTGGCACTGCTTGTAGTCTGATCCCATATGGCCTTTTTTGGGTAGAATGAGTAAAGCAGTCAAAATTAACTGCAAATAACTGTTTGAGTTTGTGGAATTTGTATTCCTGTTTTGTGTGAAAGATAAAGGTGTCTCTCTTCAGTATTTAGCACTTTCCTGGTTATACATCAGGCATATGGGCATTTAGATAGTTCTGTGCCTTTTTTGAAGTTGTATTGCAAGCATAACTTAATGCCTGTAAAGTGCCTCCTCTCTGATACAGTATGTTCTCAATGCATTTTATTGCAGGCTTTGATGGATTCCAATCTTCCCAGGTTACAATTAGAACTATATAAAGAAATTAAAAAGGTGAGTTTCTTACTTTCACATCCTTTTGGAGTATGGTATTTAGGAAGTGTTTTAATATATTGGAATGTGGCATTAGTGTAAATAAATAGTGTATGTCTTTTAAGGTTAAAGTCAAAGCTTCACTTTGGTAGGATCTCTGACTGTTACAATGTATTTTTCTACCCAGTTCCTCACTGTTAGCCTCATTGTTTAGCTTTAACCGCTCCTGAAAGCTTATCTGGCAGAAAATGTGTGAGCATTTGGTGTGAACAGCAGTCTGAGTTCACCTTGGTGACTCTGCACCCAAATGAATAAGGGATATTCATGATGTTTGTTCCACTGAATAACCTGCAAAGAATAATTTCAAGCAAAAAGGTGGTGAAAAATAGGTGAAGGACAGTGACATTCTTAATTTGACATAACTACTTGGAGGAATCACTTGATCAAGACCTGGAGTGACTCGATGCAAGTTTTAACTACTTTGTTTTGTGAATGGTGATGTGTACTTACAGCTTCTGTAAGAAGCATAAGTAAAAGTACTGAAGTGTCTCTCTTTGCACCAAAAGTCACAATTCAGTTATGTCCACAAGAAGAATAGCCTTTTTTTTAAGTCAAGTACAAAAGAAAAATGCCGTATTCAAGACAATATCACTGAAATAATGTCTCCTACATCTATAAACATATAGCAAGACTTGTATAGAGAGAAAATACAAGTGTTATTTGTTGTACAGTAACGCTATTGCTTTTTGTTAAATTTCTTTGGGAATCATAGGACTCTAGAAAATAAATAACAAAAGCAATGTGGATGGCTTTTCTACTGTCAGATGTGGACTACTTGTACAACCTGTATAAATATCTTACTGTATTGTTGTACCTTAATGTAATGCACAATTTTTGAAAGTATAGAAGTGGGCATCTAGCTAATTAACAAAAAACAGCCAACATAAACAAAAGTAACTCTGAAGTTTCTGAACACTATGACTAGGTACAGGAGGAAATATTTTGTTGTTGAGGTGGCATGTGCTTCATGAATAGTTGCTCTCAGATTCATGGCAGAGGCGAGAGAGAGAGGTAGCAGACGTAACAGAAGCATCCAGCAGACTGAATTTTGTTTGTATATCAGCTGGATCACTGTAGGAGCCATGACAGAATCTGTTGTTTGGCTCTGAACCTGAAAAATGCACATTTTGTAGTTCAGATGCACCTTTTTTTCACTTGTCATGCTAACAAGACTGTGAGCCTTTGATATACTAGCTAAAGAAAACAAGAAAGAAATGACAGTTTCTAAACATCTCGGCTCTGTCTTCAGAAGGACTTGATTTGAGAAGCATTTTGGTTAGGTTTGAACTACGTTAGGTACACAATTTCTTCTAGACATCTGTTGACTTCCATATTTCCAAAATATTTCCAAAAATAATGAGATTTACTATATCCTTAGACACTGGTGGTCTGACTAGAGTCAGGTGCAGAACTGAAGGTGTCAATACAGACAAGTCATTATGAAGTGATATAGATCATAAGTGGATTTCTTCTTTGTTGCTCTCAGAAGCTGAACGTATTTGCATATGTTCACTGCTGTCAATTTTATGCGGCATTTATATCTCTGCAAGTGTTCCAGTGATTTTTAGACTCTCATATCATCAGTGTTTCATTGTTGGTTGATGACTTTCTCTGTATTTTAAGCTGATTTCAGCAGAGTGAATATCTCAGGCATTTCCTTCTCTTTCTTTGTGTTCCTTGTTAGTCCTTTTGGGTCACTCGGAAAATTCCTAATACTGGCTAGAAAAATGAAGGCAGTCACGGAGCTGACTTGATTTCCTTTTGGCTGAAGGAAATTTATGGCTTCTAGACACTTTGCATTTTGATCTATTTAAGTAAAATGGTATAAAACTGTATACTATTGTATATTATAGGTATTTTTTTTAGGGAAATGTTTTGCTTGGTGGAATGTAACAATTACATACTTTGTCTAGAATGGTGCTTCCAGAAGTCTACGTGCTGCACTCTGGAGATTTGCTGAGCTTGCCCATCTAGTTCGGCCTCAAAAATGCAGGTAAACACATCCTAATAATGAACTTTCCAAAGAACATTTGACAAAATATAGATGTTAACATAATGTTACTATTCTCAAATTTTAAATATATAATTGGGACGTTGGAAGAATTCCTGCCACGTTATTCTTTCTCAAGCAGCTTGATTTGATCAGCTGGGTTTCTGTTAGCAGAGTTTTTAGTTCTCTGCTGTACCTGGCTCTGGGGAAAGGGGGGTAAAAACTTGTGAAGGCAATGACTTGTTTTTTGTTTTTTTTTGAAGTTCTATCTTAATGCTTGTAAATTGTATTCAGAAGACTATTGTCTTTTTTTCTACATTCTATGTAGCTAATAAGTACATTTTTTTTATGATTTAGTAATACCACAGAATTTGAGTATGAATTAAAAATGTTTAGATGGGTACCATTGTTCTGATCTCAAATGAGTTTTTCTCCTTTGCCATACTTAGGCCGTACTTGGTGAACCTTTTGCCCTGTCTAACACGAATAAGTAAGAGACCCGAAGAATCCGTACAAGAGACGCTAGCTGCGGCAATACCAAAAATCATGGCAGCGTTTGGCAATTTTGCAAATGACAATGAGATTAAGGTATCTTTCTTTAACCTATTAGTGCTCGCTGTTATATCGCAAAGCACAGTAGGCTATCAGCATTATCAATCAGATGTTACAGAGAGCAGTGTTACAGCTGCATGTCTGAATTAAGGCACAAGTTGCCCTTGCTTGATGTACATTAAATAACACTTTGAAGGAATGAAAACTACATTTGCTGACTTCTTAATTCACTTCTGTCCCCTTTTCTTTCTCATAAAATTTGAGTAAAATATCTTTGGTTTTAGGTTTTATTGAAGGCTTTCATAGCTAACCTTAAATCCAGTTCCCCTACTATCCGTCGAACAGCAGCAGGATCAGCAGTAAGCATCTGTCAACATTCACGAAGAATGCAATATTTTTATGCCTGGTTATTGAATGTACTTTTAGGTAAGTTTCAGGAAAAAAAATATTTGCTTCAGGTATAAGTAACATGAAGTTTTTTTCCATGTAAGACACTACTTATATGTGAGAGGTTTTCAGGCAAAGCAATGATACTTAGACTACAAGTTACACTGCTAATGCTTTCTCTGTTTTGTATTTAGATGAAGATATGACTAAAGCTATTTGTATCTCTGTGTGTGTGCTGCAATGCTAATTCAGTAATGTTGAAAAGAAACAGCCAAAGCTAGGGAGGCAAGTAGCCTGTTGGAAAATGAGGAGGTCTAGGGATTCTGGAAGAACTTGCTCAGGAGACTCTGAAGACTTGCATTGTTCAGTGGCTTGATTGTTAGTGCAGCAGGTCTGATTTGGAGGAAACAGCTGCTATTCTATGGGTCATGAACATACCTTGTAAACTTTTTTAGAGGAAGTATCATGTACATTATCTGTTGAAAACCTAACTTAGACCAGAAATGGAATTCTTTTATTTACAAGCACGCAACTTTGCATCAGGTATTGCTTCTGTATTTCTTTAGCTGGGAAGTTTGCATGAGTGTTCTGCAACGTATGATGAGATGCTTGTCTGGGTTATAGTGGAAACTTTTGCCTCAGTTTTGTTACTGGTGAGGGGTTCTTTACTATGTAGACTGCATTGCAAAAGGAGAAGTAAGGAAGACCAACACATCCATAAAGCATTATCGTGTTGGCCTTGGTTCTTTTAAGAATGGATGAAAAATTCAAATGCCACGTAGTGACTTTCCTCACTCTGTGTGACTTGAAAATGGTGCTTCTGTGCGTGCACACATTGTTCTTTCCTGCCTCAAAGGTGATGTTCTATAACATCCTGGCAATGGTACTGAATTCAGACAGTAGCACTAATAGGAAATCCATGAATTTATTCTCTCCCCCCCACACCCCCCAGGACATTGTGGTTTTTTACATAACTTGTATTTGTTCTTAATATGTTTTGGGTTTGTTCTGTGATTAACGGGTATATATGGAATAAGATTCCCAATATTTCGAGGAGGAGACAAAAATACAAATGTCATTTGTTGAGATAGTAGTATATGTGTGTGAGAGGGAATTGTGTTTTGGCCTTGATTAAATGGCCAAGTGGAGAGAGGAGACAGATGAGGGGAGAAAGAGTGTCTAGATCACTTGGTGAAAGCATCAGGTATTAAGAAAAACCTTATTTTGTCTTCTTATTGAGCAGAGATAGGGAACAGGAAAGGTGAGACAGGGTCCTCTCTCCCACTTTGCTTTAATCATTGTTAGGAATAGTAAATAATACATATTTTCAAATGTTTCCACATTTTTTTAAAGAAGCTATTGTATGGACTACATGAAGTAACACTTGTATTGAAACTAACCACTGTCAGTAAGTGATTTGGCTGCTTTTTTACCCCCAGGCTTATTGGTTCCTGTAGAAGATGATCATCCTACTCTTTTAATTCTGGGTGTTTTACTTACACTAAGGTATCTCATACCTTTATTACAACAACAAGTAAAGGATACCAGCCTGAAAGGCAGTTTTGGCGTAACAAGAAAAGAAACAGAGATTTCGCCTTCACCAGAACAGCTTATACAGGTAAATTATGAATAATAACCCTAACCTGAAGAGTCCTCATTGGAAGGGAAAGAAGTAAATCTTACATATAGTATGATACAGCACTAGTTTGAATTTGAACATTTTGAATTCTCTTCTCAAATTCCTGTTGATCTTGGTAAATGATAATTGGTTCAGTGACTTGAAATTATTTATAAATTATGACCAGAAATCCCAGACAAATGCATCAGTAGTGTTTGTTAGGTGTTTCCAAAAGAGGTAAAGAACTTCATAATCATCATGGTGTTCTTTGATATGATTCCTCTTTCTATAACAAGAAATAGAAACAACAGACTTCTACCAAAAGGCAGTTGAATGACTGCACTTGATCAACACTTTCCCCTTGGAAGAATGTGATGAAGATTAGATATAGTAATTAGATATAGTAATATAGCACAGTGAACTTCAGTGGTGCATGAGAAGTATATTATGTTGTGTCTTCATAGAGACTTACTTCAGTACTTTGGGTCTTAGGTTTATGAATTGACTCTGCATTACACCCAGCATCAGGACCATAATGTTGTGACGGGAGCTTTAGAATTATTACAACAGCTCTTCAGAACACCACCACCTGAACTTCTCCATGCTCTGACCGCTTCAGGGGGCATTGCACAGGTCAGTGTATCCAAAGATGAATCTGCCAGCAGGAACCGCAGTGGGAGCATAGTGGAACTTATAGGTAAGCTATATTTTTGGTAATTTGAGTTAAATGAGATGAACGTACATCACCAGCTCTATTTCTCAGTGTTAGCCAAAGTATGAAGAATCAAATGAAATGTGTAAAGTTATATGTGACCTTTTTTCCCCAGGTACAGTAAAAAGTTCTTTTTCCTCCCTTCCTTTAAGTGGGTATAGATTTATTGAGTAATGACAAACTCCAGAGTATTTTTCACAGTTTGTGTTGATGGGTTTTTTTTTGGTTATACAGAACAAGCTGACTGTGGTGACTTTTTTTTTTTCCCCTCACACAAAATTAATGTTCTTCTCACCAAGCATCTGACCACTGTGATTGATAAAAAGCTGATCTAATCAGAATTTGTATTAACTGAGAGCTCCTTGCTGAATACCAAAACCAGCATGAAATTAAAGCATGACTTGTGTTTATCCATAACTGTTAAAATCAGCTATTGGTGTTCTTGTCTGTGAAATGCATGTTCTTAAAATTGTCTCTTAACTGCTACTTACCTGTTGCGAAAGTATCACACTCTGATTGGATTTCTGGAAGGATTTCTGTATTGAACTAACGGATCATTCTAATATTGCTGCTATTTGAAGGTAATTCATTAGCCAGAAGCAATCATAGCAGTGAAATTTAGAGCATATTTTTTTGAAAGCAAACTTTGTACAACTGGCATAGAAAAGTAAAAAGTCATTTGACAAATAATTCAAAAAACCTGGACTTCAAAAGCACAAGTTTGCTATTTCTTCCTGGCTTTGGGTTGTTTGTTTTTTGTTTTGTTTTTTTCCCATTTGTGGCTATTAGAATTCCTTCATGATTTCAGCAGCTCTGTCTTTGCCCTGATGTGTTACTTTCTGTGATTTGCAGCTGGAGGGGGGTCTTCATGCAGCCCTGTTCTTGCAAGAAAGCATAAAGGTGATTATTTTCAAAACCAAATCTTTAATTGCATTCATTTCTGATTTTTTTTTTTTGGATTTTTTTTATCTTCCCCCTCACCACTTCATCGTCTTGCTGAACTTCAGTCTTCATTCACAATTGTCTTTGTGTTATCAGCTGAGCTTAATCACTGTAAACCTTAAAAGAATTCTGATGTGATTCTGATATTGCAATCAAGATATTCTAAAATTATTCAAAGCAGTGTAATTCTTATTTTTGCTGTAGTTCACTGGCAAAATTATGGTGATGAATATTGATGCAATTTTCGCTCTTAAAGAGCATGTTTAAAAATAATCTCTTTGAACAGGGCATTCTTCCTTTTGATGGGAATACTTAACTGTTAATGTAACTCACAAAATAGTTAACCTTCCTGCTTTTGTTAGGCCTGTTTTTTTTTTCTTCTTCTTTCACTAATGCCTGTGTATGTTTGCATGCTTTGATATGATGCTTTTTTATTTCTATTTGTGTTCTTGATTAATTCTGTTCATTTTATATCTTATTGTATATTTTTATTTCTTTCTTCAATAGGTAATTAATTCAGCAGGATTTTAAATGATACAATTTTCTCTGAAGTATTCTGCCAGTTTGCGCATGAAAGTACTTTGTATCTAGTTATATGTTTACACTTAGTTTAAAAACAGTCATATCAGCACTAGAATCACTCTAGTTACAACTGTGTAACAGTTTCATCATCCATTTTGGGTGAGAAGAATGTTGCTACTGCAGTGGAACTGTGTGTGAGTGTAGTGCAGTCAATGCATGCACAGTAAGCAGAGAGATGTGCAATATGGAAATGAAAAACTTCAAGGAAAAATAGCTTAAGACTAGGTAAGATCATACAAACTTTAAGGACCATTATAGCAACTAGCTTGCACTTTTTCCAAATATCTCCCATCTTTGTGTCCAAGGTATCTTACAATACTTCAAGAACATACCTATATGCTCTAAGAGTATAGCTTAATGGGAAATAGCAGTTAGAGGTGAATGAAATAGTACTTACAGATGCAGTGATAATTTCTACTTTAGAAACAACAGAGTGAAAGAAGGGGTATTCTGAAAGTAAATATTGCTGTATCATCCAAAGGTGAGACAGAATGCAACAAATCAGAATAATAATGCATAACACTTTTAAATGAAAAATGATAAGTCATCATTTTGATACTTTGAGTTGTTAGTAGTCTTCAGTGTAACTTTGAAGTATTAATAATAGTGTAAATTCAGTTAAAGTACTTGTTAAAACACTAACCTTTCCTTCACTCAGTGGGAAAACACATATGCATCATCAGCTTTTATCGTTTTTCAAGATCATGGTATGAAGATTTTGTGCTCTAAAACAATGGCATAAACAAATTTTGAAGAAATCTGTTCACAACTTTGTACTTTGTTACCAGTTTAATTTCAAATTGTTAATTGTTCATTTCCTGCTGCTCTCCATTGTAGAAAGAAGGGAAAAATTAAGCCTGTTCTTGGTTCCTACTTGAAGTAGTTTTGCAGTCTACTGCCATACAGAGTAGTAGACTTCTGCTGTTGGCTGTGGGTGAAACTTCTCTAACAGTGTGTTGGAGTGTAAAGTGAGGCTGATCTACAGGAATCTGGGAGTCTAACATAAGAACTCAGATATTCCATGTCCTTTCAGTCTTACTGCTTCAGACCAGCTGTAGTTTTGAGCAGCTGACCTATGTTGGTTTGTTTATGTTTCAGCTTCAAAAAGTTATTTGCAAAAAAGGCTGAAAACTCATTTTGAAATGAAAGCCTGTGTTCCGAATCTGAACTGATTTTTTTATTTTCCGAAATAGTGGAAAAGTATCCTGCAGCTTGTTTTATATACCCATTTAAACATACAAAGCCTCATAGGCCTGTTTTTTAGTGTCTTTCCTCTTTCACTTTTAAAGGTGATCAGCTGTGGAAAGCAGAAGAATATCCTGGTTTGTTTCAGTGAAATTGATGTAAATGTGAGGAAGAATAGACTATCTTTCATGCTTCTTGATGGGAACTCATAGCAGAATTTTCCTCATTCTTTCATAGGAGTGTGTAGTTACCAATTAATTACTGCTGTTTTACATATATCATACACAGAAATGTTATGGTTACTTTACTGCCTTACTTACAGGTTTGAATAGCATAAAACATACTTTCCAGAGGAAGACAATTCTGCAGTGTTACTACTATATGTGAAAGCAGTTGTGATAGAGAAATTAATACAAAAGTCTGTTAATGCATTTTTACCTCCCTGTAACTTCAATGAGATGCAAAAGAATTCACCAAGGTTATCAAAACATTGAAACCTTGCATGGTGAATCTTAGACTACCAGTGGAGCATATTCTAAATGACAAAACAGGCTTATCTCAAAGCAGTTATCATGAATCCCTCTGCGGCAGCAAGTGACTTGCAAGATCCTGAAGGGTGGGCTCAGTAGCTCCCTCTGCACTATGTGTCCTGTCCCATTTACAGGCTTTTCAGTGCAGTTGTGTCCTTGTTGGCTCCCAGGCAATGTGCATCTGCAAGCATCTTTCTCTTTCCACTGCCTCTCTTTTAAGTAGATATTCCTCTGTGAGTAAGAGAACTCTGTGATGATGGTGTTTGGTTATAAGTGCTTCTCATTTCTGCTATGGCAAAAACCTCTCTGAAGATTTTTGCCTTAGAAGTCCCTGGATCTTAATGGCTGTTGTCCATGGTCCCTGTCCCACTTATATTGTCTTGTGCTTCTAGTCTGTGCTGCTCTTCCCCCTAGGCATTTTCCATTCTGTTATCATTGGAGTTCCAAGCCTCAAACTGCAAGTAGCCTTTGATAATTTTTGTAGCCTTAAGGAGGAAGAGGTTATTTATTCTGTTACTTGTGGTGCTTTAATGTCCTTCAGAGTTGAGGGCAGATATCCAGGTATCCAGTCCTTATTAACAGGACATACTGGATGGAATTGTCCACAAAAATAAACTAGGATGAATAAGGTCATAGTTTCCTAAATGGTTACACTATTAAATAAAATTACTTAACTGTGTGTTTCCTTGTCATTGCTGTTTCTCTCCTAGTAAGATAGTGAGGGAGTGGATATTCGCTTTCTTCATTCCTTTCTCTTTTTCTATCTGTTACCTGTCATAGCTTTGAAAAATTATTTGGATAAACTTTTAAAAAATAGATTTCACATCTAACTGACTTCAACTGTTCAGCATTTCAAATTGACTCTAATTTTGGAAAACTGTAAAGGTTTTTCTTACATCACTTCTCAGGTAAAATACTTCTTGGCGAAGAAGAAGGTTTGGAGGATGATGCTGAAACCCGATCAGATGTCAGCGCTGCATCGTTTGCAGGTAGCTGGTTTGCCTTGTAGGAGTGCAGTCGACCTGTCACCACACATTACAAATCCATTCTCTTGTTACTTCATGTAAAATATAAAAATGATGTGTTATGGTGACTAGGAAGTGGATGGGCACTCAAAAGACTTGCTAACACAACTGAAACCATAAATACTCCTGGGTGTAAAACTTATGCTTGCCTAATGAAGTTGACTACATGTTTTTTCAATGGATAGGCTGTCATATTGAGCTACTGGTATAAATGGAATGGCATTTTACAGATGCTTATTTCCCTACCTGTAGTTTATTTGTTTAGTTATATGCTTTCCCTAACCTAATTTAATATGTGGCTTAGTATATGGTGTCCATATCAAGAGTGAAGCACAAGTTTAAACACTTGATTGACTCATATGTCTGTGTAATGTCTGTGTTTTGCAGCTTCTATGAAGGGCGAGATAACCAGTGAATTAGCTTCTTCATCGGGTGTGTCGACATCTGGGTCAGTAGGGAGTTCAGCTGCTGATCCTACTGGACATGACATCATTACTGAGCAGCCACGTTCTCAACATACATTGCAGTCAGACTCTGTAGACCTGTCAAGCTGTGATTTGACAAGTACAGCTACTGAAGGGGAAGAAGATGATGTGCTTAGTCGAAGCTCCAGCCAGATCAGTGCTGTCCAGTCAGATCCTGCTATGGACATGAATGATGGTACACAGGCTTCCTCACCAATTAGTGATAGCTCTCAGACTACTACAGAAGGTCCAGACTCTGCTGTAACACCTTCGGACAGTTCTGAAATTGTAAGTGTGCAACGGGCAGAGGGGGGATCCCCTTCTACTGAGGGTCCTGACATATCTCAGAGCTCTTCCATGGAGGGCCCAGACTTGGATTCATCTACTTACTTGTCTTCTACTTTTCCATCCTCAGCTAGTAACAATGGAAAGGTCAGCAGCTCACACCTACTGGAGAGCTTGACCTCCTTTTAACACTTTCACTTCTGCAGTAATTAAAAACTACAAAGCTGTAATCAGTGTGTTCACTGGGTAGGTAGTATGAAGGCATTAACAGATTGTCACTCACTGGAAGAATGTTGGTAGCAAAGACTTGACATAAATATATCTTCTTAGTAGTGTATCCTTCATTTTCTATGCATATTTTAATTCTTTTGATGCAGGAGGACTAATGGAAGTGTTAAAGGGTGAGCAGTCTGTTTGGAATGATAGAGAAATACTTTTGAAACCTAGTGCTTCACATTGGTTTTTGCCTTTGCATTTTCACTTGGCAACACAACTCTTTTTTTTCTTTTTTTTTTTCCCTTTTTATTCCATCTTAAGGATTTCTCCTATACTGAACAAATACTGCATGATTTACTAATGTAATAGTTAGTTAGATATCTAATAAACACCTGAAATGTGCATACAATATAATTATTTTAAGAAATTTGTCTCTTAGGCAAGTGTATTGTGAAGTTGTAATAAAACCAACAAAAATATGGTTACTGGGAGCAAGAGCAAAAAATGTAAAAAAGGGGAAACTTAGAATTTCTTAAGTGTTTTTTTTAAACATTATCAAACTTTGACTTATGTCTGCTGATGACAACTTTGGAAGAGTAGTAGTCTCTTGCCATACAAAGAATGGTAAGTTTATAATTATGATAAGTAAATACTCCTGTAAGTGTGAGGATTCAAGAACCAAAGGAGTGATGATAATTGCACTGTCTCTGAATTAAATGTAGGCAGTACAGTGCTCAAAGTGAACAGATGTTTACTGACAAGTTGTGTTTGTTGCAAACTCTTGTCAGACTGTTACCTATGTCAGTTTGCATGCTGTTTACGAACAGTAATTACAAGTAAGATTGTTTTTTCCTAATTAGCAGGCTAAGTGGTTGTCCCACTTACCCACACCTGGGCTTTTTAATGAACAATTTCTAGGTGCTTAAAAAGTCAGGGAGTAACTGAAGAAGTGTCTTGTGTCTTCTGATAAACTTAAAATGAAGTGCTTTTTACTTTTGCTGTCTTTCATTAACATTATAATTATTTTCTAGAAGTGTCCAGTTTAGTAGTCTCTGGTTTAGAATGAGGGAGTTAAAACATGTTCATACTTACTTGTCCTTTTTTGTCCTACACAGTGTGTTCTCAGTTACACTTTAGATATCTAGGACAAGTGAGGTTATGGGAGAGTTTAACAGCAAGTGACAAGTTCAGTTTGTGGCAGTAGAGGTGTTGGTTGTGATTTGTAACTGCTAAGGTAGAGGAATAGTTGTGTTTGGGGTAAGGGAGCAGGGAGAGCTGCAGGGAAGGCAATGCACCAAGCATTCAACTTTCTTACTTTTAATGTCCAAGTTCATGGCTCAAGTTGGGAGACTGTGAGATTAACTATGGTCTTTAATAGCCCAAATGCTGGAGGAAGGGGGGAACTGCTTTGGGGCCTGCATGCAGCTGTACACTAATATTTATCAGGCTCATATCTGCTTTCAAATTATTCTTAGATTACTAATAATGCATGTTTGAGATTTAATACTGTGTGTTAAGCTAAGTTTTTTAAGTCCTATCCTTGTACTGTGTAGGTTTTGGAGGGTGCTGAAGGACAATATTCTGGAATGCAAATTGGGCAGCTGCAGGATGAGGAAGATGAGGCTGCAAATATTCTCCAAGATGATTCATCAGAATCTTTCAGAAATTCTTCTATTGGTATGTTGATAAATGGGGGTGGGTGGGACATGGATGGACACAGAACTGGTGACACCTCTAAGGCAGGTGCTACAGGTGCATCTGCTGTCTAACTTCTGAGGGACTGAAGACTCACGTAATGGGTATGAAAAACAAATAAATATATTGAAATGTAAAATAAGGAATATATTTCAACACTTCTAATGAATAATTTGTTTTGATCACTGCTAATTTACTTTTCATGTATATATAATTAAGTTCAGTTAAAGTGCTTTTAATTTGCATCTGAAATGGTATTTCATGAATTGCCTCTTCCTAAAGCTCTTCAGCAGCCTCACCTGTTGAAAACCATGAGCCATAGTAGGCAGCCTTCTGATAGCAGCGTAGATAGATTTACATCAAAAGAAGATGCAGCAGATCCTGGTGATCATGAAAATAAGGTGAGAAGTAGTCACAGTGGTCTGGTTTAAAGTTTAAAACAACTAAGTCTAAAAAAAACCATTAACAGTTATGATCATGTAAATTAGTGGTAGATGTGGGTAGCCTCTGTGTGTGGTACACTTCATTATTTGTCAGAATGACTAAGGTTGAATAGTAACTCTGACTTACCACCTGGATTTCATTGAACTTAAGGGGAATACACAAGTGTTGATACCTTGAGTGCAATCACCAGCAAAACCATTACAGAACACAGACTTCTGAGAACACAAACCCCTTGTGTCTGTGCGTTAGTAGGGTATACTGATACTTTATTACCCAAAATACCTGTGTGCTGGTTGCTAGCTGTGTAGGTAACCTTACGAGCTCCTCAGAAGTTATTACGTCTTACTTTCAGCCTCTCTTTTTATGGAGAGGCTCATGGCATTCTAACCACAGGTTACTGATTTCCTCTTACAGTTTTTTGACTTCAGCTTTAGACCCTATTCTGAGCTGGGGCAATAGGAGTTTTGTTTGTGGCAGGCAGGGTTAGATCAGCTTGATCTACTGGGGAGCCCTAAATGTGAAACTACAGAAGGTTGTCACCCTTCTGTTGAAACAACTTGGGAATTAATTGCTTCTCGTACAAAGTTTCCCAAGGTCTTTGTTCGGATACGAAAAGTGGTTTGTCCAGATCCCTTCAGATGCAAACAGCAAATCTAGGTAATTCCGAAAATCTACAGAATGATTGTTCTTTCTGTGATAAAATTAAATCAATTCTGATACTCCATATGAGTTTTCGAAATGCATTATGTTTTAAGGCTTTTTTTGGAATATGCTTTAAACGCATTTTGTATTACAACCTGTGGGGATGTGCAGTGTTTCTAAATCTTGTTGAGCTTAATATTTTGTTTAAACTAAATATTATTTTTTATCTATATAAAAATTGTGATTTGCCTTCAATAGCCCTCCAGGGTAAAGGGAGACATAGGTCACTATACCGATGGAAATTCTGCTCCTCTAGTGCACTGCGTTAGACTTCTGTCAGCCTCTTTTCTACTTACTGGAGAGAAAGGAGGTAAGTTTCTGTTCAAGACTCATTAGTTCATTGTGTCTCTCAATGTACAAAGTTGGAAATGTGATGAGTTTACTCTGTCTGGTTTTTAATCTCACTTTATTGGAGATTTTGGTGGTGGGGTTTTTCTGTGACAGTCCTGATTTAAACCACACCAGAGTACAGAAAAACCTGAAAACACTTAATTGTTAAAATGGCATAAATTTTTAATCCCTTTTGAACCATTGAGCATCCAAAGAAGTGTTATGGTAACTTAACTCATAAGTCAAATACTTAATTACATTTACAATTTGTGAATTCTTATGACACTTAACCATTGATGCCATAATGATTTATAGATTGTATGAAGCTGCAAAGACAATCTCATATCAATGTTGAGTGCCCAGTTTGTCCACTATAGAAGTATCAATACCTCAGTAAGGAAACAATTTTTTAAGTTGTAGTTCATTCTGTGGAAACTCCTAAAAACAAGTTCAGAAGCACATAGTTCTTTCAAGCGCTTATTTTTACAATTGATTTTGTTTACAGTGCCTTATGTAGTTAACACAAGATGAAAAGTATCTTTTTTAGCTTTATCACTGTTTTGTTTGAATTCTGTGTTGATTTTTTTCAATGTACTTCAAATAGAGACAGTGCTCTTGTAGCCATTTGTTTGAGAAATGTAACTTCCTATTTTAAATGTTTCAGCTGGTAGTAAGGCAGAGAATTGACTTAAGGTTTCCAAAGACCTAGATAAAATCTCAAGTTGAACTTTTTTCTCCACTTTTAACATCTTACAGCATTTGATAAGTTAATGTGGCTGTTCTTATGTGTTTTTTCATATGTGATGGTCAAAGAGAAGCTTTTTGGACAGTTAAGTGATTGTTAGAGGAGGAGGCTACTGGGGCTCAGAAGAGGAGTTATTTACCTTTTCTACATAGTAATCGAATGTCAGTAGGGATTTTCCAGAATGCCCTTGACATACACTGCTGCTTCCATTTTTTTTTTCCACTGTCCATGTCACTGGCATGTGTGTGTGTGTCACATATATGACTGAAGTGAACATTTAAGATATTTGTTCTTTTTCCCTTTTTTAAAATGTTGTTTGTCATGTCCTCTGCTAATGTAGTGTTCTTGGAAAGACAATGCAGTACCCGTATTTTCAGCAATGAAGGAAGTGAACTGGGAGTGTGTGGGTTTATTAGTTAGGTTTCTTGTTTTTGAAAAAAAAAAACAAACAATGTTTATCAGAGGCAGCAGTTATACATGTTTAACTGCCTGCTCTGCCCTCGTATTTTTGTCCAGGCTAAGCTATGTATATCATAGAGAGTTATTAATTAACTTAAAAGCAGTTCAGGAAGCTTTTAAATACCCCTTTTTCTTTTTTCTTTTCCCCAGCTTTAGTTCCTGATAGAGATGTGAGAGTCAGTGTGAAAGCCCTGGCAGTAAGTTGTGTTGGAGCAGCTGTTGCACTTCACCCCGAGTCTTTCTTCAGCAAACTGTATAGAACACCTCTTGAAGCAATGGGAGAAGAGTATGGTATGTTCCAGTTCACATATTCCATTTTAATAGTGTGTTTGGGTTTTGAAGTAAGTGAGGCAGCATCTATACTGAGAACTCTAAATCCAGTTTAATATTTGCAAACAAATATTGCAGCAGTTGAAGTGAACATGCTGACTGCACTAGTAGTGCATATAGTGAGAGGATTTTTTTTTTTTTTGTAATAAGAGTTAGGTTTCAGTGGATGAGCTTGTACAGCTTCTGACAGCTTGAAGCTGTTTTAGTACAACTGCTGTATAGAAATGGTTTGTTTATGTTGGAAATGGTTTCTTCTAACTTACTTCAGGCCAGGCCATCTTATAGATGATTCTAAGCCATTAAGTTCATTTTTGATTGCTACATTATGGTCTGCAGGGACCGAGAGTATTCAACTGGTTTGATACTGATAGTGGCAAAGGTGGAGTGTTGACCAAAACTCCTCTTAGATTTCCCCAGGGCATTTTATGTGCAATTGAAATAAATCACTAGTGGTTTTTATATGTGATCATTGGTCTGGAGTGGTATGAATGATCTGTAGATTACACACAAGGGATCTCATAAAGGTCAAACTAAGGCGGGTGTATTGGGGATGTCCTGACATTGATTGTACAATAATTAGTACCTCCACTGAAACACTTCTAGGGATGGCTTAAGTCTAAGACTAGTATTTTTAAAATAAAGTAGTTGTAACTTATTTTCTTAGAGGAGCAGTATGTATCAGATATTCTGAACTACATTGACCACGGAGATCCCCAGATTAGAGGAGCTACTGCCATTCTGTGTGGAACAATTGTCAACTCCATTCTAATTAAATCCCGCTTTGATGTGGAGAAATGGCTAATAAATGTCAGAAGCTCAACAGGTAACAATTTATTTTAAAAGTAACTCTTTTTTTTTTTTTTTTAATGTAACCAAAATTTTATTTTGTTTCATTGCTCTAAATTCTTTTTTTTTTTTTTGCTAGGAAATCACTTTTCCTTGGTAGACTGCATACCTCTTTTACAGAAAACGCTGAAAGATGAGTCGTCTGTCACATGCAAACTGGCTTGTACAGCTGTGAGGGTAAGTAGAATTAATAATTTATTTGCAGCACTGCAGATCAAGGGGGTATTATCCATTCACTAGAGTCCCGCTATACTCAGGTGTATAAACGTGGAGCAAAAAATGACTTCTTCCCCAGGAACTTTATTGTAGCAAACTTCCCCAAGAACTTTATTGTAGCAAACATGGATTCAGGCACAGGAATGGAGGAACAAACAGCTGGAAAATAATTATGTTGGTTAGATTATACTGCTACACAATCTAATAGTGTTATTTCCAGTCATAAATGTACTGGTATGGAAGTGTTCAAGGCCAGGTTGGATGGGGCTTTGAGCAACCTGTTCTAGTGGGAGGTGTCCCTGCCTATGGCAGCGACGTTGGAACAAGATGATCTATAAGGTTCCTTCCAACCCAAACCATTCTAGGGTTCGATGACTGACCAACAATAGGATGGGTGCATTAGATAGAAAGGATGTCTGAGTTAAACAGGAATGTGTAAACTTGTAACACCTGGTTGTAGCCTGTATTTGGACAGCAAAAATTAAATGTGGGAAATGACAAGTAAAATAGTGATTATTTTCTGAAATTATTTTTAAAAGTGAGGAAAGTCTTAGGAGAGCAAGTCTTTCTAATGAGATGAAAGGTCTATCGGGCAATTGTTAAAATAGAGATGATGGCTGAATTTGTGAGTGGAACTTAGAGCACAGGAATTTTATTTTGGTAATAAAATCTGTGGAAGGCTTTCCTTGAAAAAGTGAGCTTTTCCTTGAGGAATTTAAAAAAAAAAATAGAAGAACAAAGACAAATTTGAGGCCAAAGGAAATTAATTCACTGGAGAGAAACACAGGGTGGCTGACTGTATTGCAGCTTATGGGTCAGTGAGGCAAAGCATAGCTATTAGTAAAATGCAGATAACTAGTGTATGGAATGTACGATTTCATGTGCTAAGAGCGGTCTGTGATGCAGCTGTGGGAAGAAAATCCAGTTAGTTAAGCAATGCTATCTTTTTAATCTTCTGTTGCATGTTCTTATTGTTTCTATATAGAATCATAGAATAGCCTTGGTTGGAAGAGACCTCTAAGATAATCAAGTCCAATCGTTAATGTAACACTGCCAATTAACCACTATACCATGTCCCTCAGCACCTTATTTACACTTTTAAATTCCTGTATGATTACACTTACAATTGTAGCTTTTTAGAAGGCTTGACTGGAATTGTTCAGTTCAGTCAACTTATATTAGTCAATTTTGACTTTTTCTCTCAGTATATAATGTAGCCTGACTTCACACCTTTTGGCAGAAATGTTCTGAAGCATTTGGGGTTGTTAATCCCCAAAGAAGAAAGTGCATTTTTATGTAGTTAAATAAGACATAGAAGCATAGAGTTCTGTTGCTTTTTCCAAATAGTCATTAAGACGAGGAGGTATGGCTTTTTGAAAAACTTTGGAAATCAGAACCAGGTGTCTAAAAATACCCTGTGGAAATTAGGAGAAACTGGTTTTTGAATAGGTAAGAGTATAGTGCTGGTGGTGTTTAAACCCTGTGAGTTTTAGACCTTACTATTTGGAGGATTGTCCTCTGATTTCTGAAGCTTGTGTTCCTCTCCAGAATTTAAATTCCAGAGCAGGTTTCAGCAGTTCCCATGGAGCTAGTGTCCTAGCCTTGCAGAGTACCTAGGTCTGGTACTGTCTCCTAGCTCTCAATAAATTTTTTTACTATTCTAAATAAACCAGTTTTTACAATCACTTTCTTTGATTCAAAGAACTTCTTCTGTAATATAACTGAAGGTTGTTTTTTCTTTTCAGCATTGCATCATGAGCTTATGTAGTAGCAGTTACAGTGAACTAGGTTTACAATTAATTGTTGACCTCCTTACGCTGAAGAATAGCTCGTATTGGCTGGTAAGGACAGAACTCCTGGAAACACTTGCAGAGGTAGATTTTCGGTAAGTGTTTGTATTTTTCCATGGCTGTTGTAGCTGCAGTGTGAAGATGCTGTGTATAGGAAACTGAAACCATAATGGAGCAGTTTCTTCTGAAACATTAATGAGTTTCATAAAACTTACTCAGACCAGTCTTTCCTATAAGGAATGTATGAATTCCTTGTCAAGTTACCATTGACTTCACTACCAAGCCATATCCTAGTAACACTGTATAGGAGTTTCTTGTTCAGGGGTCTGTTTTATCAGATCTTCTGTAAGTCTATGATCAGAGAGGGACTATATGATCTGGAAACTAACTTGGATTTCATGTCCAGTTGTGTTTGTTTTTTTCAAAGAAAACAGTCCCTGACTTGTTCTCCATTATTGTCAGTTCTCTTCTGTTGCTCAATTTGTGTTATGCTGAAATGAATATGACTTTACTTCCTTTTCTTGCAATCCCTCATTCTCTACAGGTTCTTGTGAGCTGACAGACATGTTTACTTGAAAATTCTTCAAGTTTTTTTTAGTCATACAAAATCAGACTCTTTCTGAAGAGTGATACTTGGAATGTGTTACCATCTTCAAAACAGTCTTTTCCAAGTGTAGCAAAAAAAAAAAAATCCAATTACAATCACAATGTGTAATGTTTTGTATCTGAAGAAAAGTAATTCTTCTGCTACTCTGGCCAGATAGTTTAGGAAATAACTTACCTTTTCTAAAGATAGCAAATAACTTACTTTTTCTAAAGATAGCAGTGGTGTTTAAAAAATAAACCAAATAAAAGAACCCTCAAAGCACTGAAGGGAGAAATAACATTTATTGTTAACTACTGTACTCTAAATTCTCTTTTACCCTAGGCTAGTCAGCTTCTTGGAAGGAAAAACTGAGAACTTGCACAGAGGTATTCATCATTATACTGGTGTAAGTAAATTAGTCAATCAGTATATTGTGTTTCTGGATTAAGGTACCAGTGCAATTTTGTGTTCATTAAACACTTTGTGTTTAAATTCTGTCAACACTGGTAGTTGTTGTAAGTATGTTTTATATACCTAGGCTCATGTTCTGAGACTTGTTACTTGGGTAGATACTTTACTACTGAGATTCAAGTATCCTCATGTTCTCTGCTGTGTTTGTGGGTTTTGTTGTGTTTGCGTTTTTTGTTTGGTTTTTTTTAAACTTCAAAAAATTTTGGGCAGTTATGTGTTTAAATAGTGTATTTGGCAATGTTAAGATAAAGATTGTCATACAGACTTGTATGACAGATGAAATCTCACTTGTTAAATATCTTTTAACAATCTGCTCAAATGATGAAAATGTTCAATGAACTTTACTGTGCTTACTTATTTTCTAGCTACTAAAACTTCAGGAAAGAGTGCTTAATAATGTTGTAATATGTCTGCTTGGAGATGAAGATCCAAGAGTGAGACATGTAGCTGCAGCTTCATTAATGAGGTATATACGGGTATTTTGTTTTGTGTTTTTGAAACAAGGAGTTTAGAATTTGAATGTTACTGTGTACCTATAACTAAAATAATCCCTTAGTGTTTTGGTTTTTTTATTATTTTTTTGTTTAAATGAGGGATGGGAGACAAATGCAGCTTTGTGGTACCTGGAACATGTAACATTCTGAATCATCGGGCAGTTGTGCTTTGCTTTTTTAGCCTTACAATTACATTTAAACGTATTATGTTCTGAAGGGTCACTTTCAACTTCATTTTCTGCATACTGAAGTGATTTGTTCAGTATCCTGATAGTAGCTGATGAACTTAAAATGTTGCAGTTCTACTGAGTTGTCCTAACTCCCAAAATTGTCATTTTCACATGGTTATAAGTAGTGTATCTTAACTGTCATGCTCACTGATTACAGTAAAGTAGCTAACCTTGTTTAAAAAGCAGCTGTTTGATGTAACCTACTACAGTTAACAATTGCTGTCCAGATAAATGCACCAAACAGTAAGGATTAGTTGGTAGTTCATTTATTAGAATTCAGGGGCTTAAGTTTTACCCTTAAAGAAGTTGGGAGCATCTAGTACTGAATTCCTGGAATATTTTATTGTCAGAGGAGTCTCCTGGTTTTTCAGACTATTAATTACTGTCCATTCCTAATAACAAAGGACAAAGAAACCTTCAAAAAATCTGCCACTTAAAAGCATTTGTATTGCAGAAAGAGCTCAGCAAAGAAATAATTAACTGTTGCATCAGAGTTAGTATTTGTAGCTTTTATTCAGGGACTTGATTTTGAAATGGAGTTATTTTGTTAACTGAGCAGTAACAAGTTGGAGTTTTTCCATATCTGCATGTTGACTTAGTGACAGCACCTGTGTAAGGTTGGAAGACTTAACTGCCCAAGAAATCAGCGACAAGCTTGTGGAAGCCCCTTGAAACATCCAATATGGGCATTCCTTGGAAGTACTGTCAGTGAATTTGTTAAAGATGTGTACTGTACTTTTTCACTAAGGTGAAACTGTCACTCCGGAAGATTGGATCTTACTGAATGTTTAGGTTTTGCTGCATAGAAATCAGATAGTGAAGAAATTGTCCTTTTCAAGTAGAAATTAGTTTTCAGTTGACACAGATATCCATGGGGAAAATATCTGGGGGGATGGGGCAACACAGAGAAATACTCTCCAGCCCAGTGGTTGTTACAGTGTGTATAGGTAAGTATTTCTAAAAGATACTTTAACTACCATGTGTCTAAAGCAGTTCCTTTGTCCTGGTTTGAGCTCCTTGATTATAATGAAGAGTAGTTGTATAAAGATGAGTTCAGCTTAAGAAAGAGTTTTAGTAAGAGTTTTTATTTACAATTGGATATGTTTAATTAGTGTATGCAACTTTCTGAATTGTATATTAAATGTATTTTAAATGTACTTTAAATTGTATATTAACTAATTTCTTAATAATACTTTTCCTTTTTGACAATTATTGTTAAGGCTTGTTCCAAAGCTGTTTTATAACTGTGATCAAGGACAGGCTGATCCAGTTGTGGCAGTAGCAAGAGACCAAAGCAGTGTCTACCTGAAACTATTAATGCATGAAACACAGCCTCCATCTCACTTTGCAGTGAGCACTATCACCAGGTATGTTATGTGACTTGTCTTGCTTTAAAAGGAACGTGGATCCAAATTCCAATTCATAAGGCCTAGAATCATATTTAAATCCTGCAAATCCATGTCATTATGAATTCTTTTTCCAATCTGTAGGAGCATCTGTGGTAGTTTTAGGGTCCCCAGAAACACTTATGTTTAAAGGATAAACTGGCATGTGAGTTACTAGTAGTGTGCTCACACATTGATCATAGGGAGTCATTGTTCTGTGATTAAATTTAATCCTCTTCCTGAGGTCACCCTATTTGTCCATTAAATTACACAAGTGCAGCTTTGCAAGCTGATCATATGTGTGCGTATGTTATTGCTCTTTGGGTGTACTGATCAGGATTTATAACTCATCACATCCTGTTCAATGATTGTGGTTGCAGAAGTCTGTACTGCCTTCTGATTTTGATAGTGTGATCTTGTTGCTGTATTTTTGTTGTCAACTATATTTTCCCAAACTCCTCTATTTGAAGACCTTGTCTTACAGACAGATGAGTCATGGATACTTATGGGGGCTCTTTGCTTCTATCAATTTGTCATACAAATTTTTAAATATGTACCTTTTCCATACATGATCTTGATCGTGTCACTCGATATTTATATACTGTAGTATGACAATAGAACTTTTTGAACACTGTTATTTCAAATACAAAGGAGTTATTTTTCTACAGCAATAATATTTTTACAGCAATAATCCAAAGTCTGTGAACATGCAAAAAAGTTAGGTGCTTTTGAGCAAAAGCAAAGACTAACGCCGAATTGGTGGTGATTTCTAGAGCACCTAGTTAGGTATTAGGAGTTGATGTATTGTTTCTGTTTGTTAACAGAGATTTGATATATAAACTAAATTGCTTTTGCTAGTACAGAAGCAAAACCATTAAAGTGGTATTTAGAGTTCTCTGATTTTGTATTTTATAAGCAGCCTGTAAAATATGTAATGGTATTTTAAGCCATAATCACTTTTGAGGTGTTTCTTCTTTTAAGTACATGTTTTAGTGATATAAATACTTTAATTTCAGAACATATAGAGGTTACAATATGTTGCAAAGTCCAACAGATGTCACTATGGAAAACAATCTCTCGAGGGTTATTGCAGCAGTTTCCCATGCATTAACAATATCCACTACAAGAGCACTTACAGTGAGTTTTCTTTGTTGCTATAGTGGGTGACTTTTTCATTTCTCTTTTTTGCTTGCTTTCTTTATTTTTGAATTATTTCCTGTCTATATTTGTACTGTGGCAATGGCAATAGTAATATATTTAATGCCCACTCTTAAGATACTTTGTTGTTGCTGACTCTTCCAGTGTTGAAACTGATTCAATTCTTGGTGTTACTTTTCAGTTTGGTTGCTGTGAGGCATTGTGTCTTCTCTCCACGACATTTCCAGTCTGCACCTGGAACGTGGGATGGCATTGTGGGTATGTTCCCTCATTTGTTATTCAAGCTTCTCAAAAGCCATGTTTGTGAAATGGAAGTGCACTTATTTAGGCATTGGAAGTCTCAGTTTAGATATACACTATTAAGCTTATCTTGGCAGTTAGTTAAGAACTATATGGAAGTGTAAATCAGGTTATCATGATATTAAGCGTCAGCACTTTACTATCTCTGGAATCACAGTGTGTATCACAGGGTTTGGCTGGAACTACTGTAATAAAGATATGTATGGACAGTGTCTATCAAAATAAGTAGTAGGAGAGAATTTTCCATGCTTTTGAAAGAATGTTTATCTTCAGGATACTATGTCTTCTAGTATCTCTTTAAAATCAGATCATCATCATTTTCACCTTGATCTCATGTTTATGTTGAAAACCAGTGGGTAAAGGAAGCTGGTTCGTAATTGCTTTTATAACTATGTAAGTGTCAGATGCATTTAAATTGTTCTCATTTGATGCACTGAATGGGAACAACAACAAATGAGATACCTATGATACTTAAGTGTTACCTAGGTAATACATGATATATGTACTTAGATGTACATAGTTGGCGACTCTTAAGCTTTGATCTTACCTCTGATGATCAATGTGCTGTGCCACAAGAACTGTAAAAGGAGCTACTGAAGATGTGCACATGGGGAGCTGTTTGCTTTTTAAATAGATGTAACATCATTTGTGTTGATTTTCTTAATTGCTGTCGTTGTGTCTCTACTCATATTTTACTCTTCTGGTATCCTGAAACTCCATTGCAATATTTTATCTTGTTTTAAAGCCGAAACAAACCCTCAAAACCCAACAACACCAGAAAACCAACCCTCCTGTTGACATGCCTGTTCTTCCCTTGCAGGCCATAAGTGTGGCCTGCTCTGCATATGCATTCTAAAAGATGTCTCTGGAGCTATAGGTCCAGTTTTAACAAATGAAGCAGGTTAGGGTGTGAGCAGACCCAGCTGGAAAATAATATCAGTGCAGAATTGTAACAGTGTGTCTTCTGCTCTACTCAGCTTAAAAAATGCTGGTTTTAGGGTGCATCTAATATTCATCAGTGATGCAATGACATGGCCTTTGCCCTTTCCTCTGATTCCTTCTTTACATATTTTCAGTCCTTGTTCATACTAATTTGGATTGTAATATTGTTTTTATGGAATTATATGAACATTTATCATTCTGGGTAATGAGAATATAATAACATGGGTAATAACATGAGAGTTTTGCCAAAATTCTGTCTTAAGCATTATTGTTCTGATGATTGAAAAGCTATTGGAATTGCTGCATTCCACCTCTGTACAACTCAACATGGATTAATTCATGGCTTTCTAACTGTATATAAAGTAAACAACACTTGCATATGACACTGTAATTACTTGTGTAGCTTTGTCAAAATAATAGCTATATGTAGTGTAAATTTTCTTTTCTAAAATTGCTGTAGTTTTATTTTAGACCAGAGAGACTACATTACAAGATATTTTTTTTTAGAAAATTTAGATACTGCTTTATTTAGATGTTGCATAAAGTCTTTTCTTGAAAGAAAGTTAGTAGTATTGTGTAGAGCTTAAAGCTTTGAAATGATGTGTGTAATTCCCATAGTATTCTTGCAAACATCTCTTGGTAATTTCTGCCTCCTCTTTTTGAAACTTGAGTTGTGTGGGAAAACAGGATTTTAAAATTGTCGTAAAGGAAAAAATGGAATGCAGCAGCAAATTACAATCTTGAATAGAATCCACCCATAAATCTAGATGATTTGATGGATTACAATTGTTTAATTAAATTCTTGTCACTTTAAAACAATATCTTGTTGCATTGGAATACTGCAGCTTATGTCTCCCATCCCTCCCTTGCATATGTACAAGACTTTTAACTGAAGATAGATCAGGACCATACTGGATAGCAATTAAATACCGTATTCTTCAATTTGTCACTAGATGTCATTAGCAGCTTTGATATTTGCTATTGAAAAAAAAAAAGAAAGTAATGGCTCTTCAAGAAGACAAAGTATTGTGAGGTCTCTGCTGCAAATGTTTTTGGAAGTCCTATTTGAGTGTTAAATGCGTATTTCTGTAGTACTGATTTTTTTGTTTGGTGTTTTTTTTTTTTTTTTAGATTAGCAGTGTACTTGATTGTTAGTTTTCTTAAGACTTTAAACTCAACAAAAGGGGAGGGAAAAAATAATGACATTCCAAAATTAAACTTCCAGTGTTTCCCAGCCAAGTCCTTCAGATGAAGCTCAGAAGGGCTGCACCATTGGGATGGCCGGCATGGTCCTGTCTCTCCTTTCGTCAGCATGGTTCCCACTGGATCTCTCTGCACATCAGGATGCTTTGATTTTGACTGGAAACTTGCTTGCAGGTAAGGCAGAAAAAGAAAAGTAGGCTTGTCCTGATATTTTTACCATTAGTATCAGAAGACCTGTATCTCACCCTTTTATAATTGCACGCAACAAAATAGCGAGATTGAGTGGAAGAAATAAGGAACTTCTTGCACCCAGGAGGTTTGAAAAGATACTGCCTCCAAGCTGCAAATTTCCTCTAGCTGCCAAAGGGAGTATGCAGTATGCTCAGTACAGGCTAGATAAAAAGAATTAACATATATTGTTCTTTAAAACTATGTACCTACTGCTCTTTTTCTATTTGAATTTCTGTTCATATAGAACATATATGTCTCTAAAATTTTCTCTTACTTCCAAGTTTTTATCTTTTTTTTCCTTTAAATAATGTGATTCCTATTGCAGCAAGTGCTCCCAAGTGCTTAAAGAATCCCTGGAGTGCTGAAGAAGATTCAAACCAAGGTGCTGCAAAGCAGGAGGAACCCTGGCCAGCTCTGGCAGATCAGACTCTTGTTACTTTAGTAGAACAGCTCTTTTCTCATCTGCTGAAGGTCATTAATATTTGTGCACATGTAATGGATGATGTTGCTCCTGGCCCAGCAGTAAAGGTATGTATTAAAAAGAAATGAATAAACTTGTGTGACTTAGAAAGTGTTGTGATACAGACCTCTTCAAGGCTCTGCGTTTTAGAGAGTTTTTTGACCTGCCTTTGTCTGGAATCAGAAGACACTTTAGTCATTGAGCTCTAATTCCATCTCATTGAGTCATACTGAAGTTGAGAAGGAAAGTAGGGAATATATTAAATTTTTTCCTTTTCACTCAAGAGATTCATGTCCTGAATGTGAGAATTGAGACTTTTAAATTTAACTGCCAGTCAAAGAAAGGGGAGTTTAAGCAAAGATGAATATAGAATCACAGAATAGCCTTGGTTGGAAGAGACCTCTAAGATCAAGTCCAACCATTAACCCAGCACTGCCAAGTCACCACTAAACCATGTTCCTCAGCACCACATCTACATGTCTCTTAAATACCTCTTGCTTGTATGCTTGTATTTGTGTAGAAGAAAAGCTACCTTTGCATACAAAATTACTAAAGCTTCTTTTAATCCTAGGCAGCATTACCTTCTCTCACAAACCCACCTTCTCTTAGCCCAATTCGGAGGAAGGGCAAAGAAAGGGAGTCTGTCGAACAGGCCTCTGTGCCAATGAGCCCGAAAAAGAGTGGTGAAACGAGTCCAGGTAGGCACACTGACTCCTATTAACCCTCCCACCTACCATCCCTGCCTCAGTATGGTTACTGCAGAGAGAGAAGAAATAAAACTGTGGAACTAGTTTTCTGTAGTTTATTTCAAAAGGCTGGCAGACCTGCAGTCAGAAGTTCTTTTCAGTACTGCATTGCAGGAAAGGCAGCTGTGGGTGGGGACTTCTTTACTCTTTTGGTTTTTATGGAAAATTAACTGTACTTTTCAGAAGCAAGGTACTCCTGAATCCTTTTACTCACTGTTGTTCTGAGTCTGCTCAGCTATTGACTAAAATTCAGAAGTAATTTTTGCATGGATTTTACATAAAAGCAGTTTGACAGTTGCCTTGCAACTTTTGGCAGGAGTAGTTTACATTACATTGCTGCTCTTGAAAAGTTTTTCTTAGTAATGAATGAAGGAAATGAGTGTTAATTCTGTTTTGTAAATTGTACTTGCACTTCAATAATAAGACCTCTGGGTTAATTTCTCTTATGTCAGAGGGCTAGTTTCTAGTTTTACAATGTGAGTTTTTGCAGTTTAATGTATGCACGCAGATTGAAAAATTCGTGCTGTCTAATAATTCAGATATGGTAAATTATGTGGAGTATGCAAGTCACAAGCACCCTAGAAAAAGTGTGTTATGCTAATCTGTGATGTACTTTTAAGCTGCTAGGCAAACTGATGCTACTGGGCCTGTTCCAACAAGTAAATCATCTTCAGTAGGAAGCTTTTATCATCTTCCTTCATACCTGAAGTTATATGATGTCTTGAAAGCAACCCATGCTAATTACAAGGTACTGCCTGATATCATTTTATTGAATTAGAATACGGTTGGGTAATCACTTTGTGTTTCTCTTAAACATGGCTCTGCTTGTATCGAGTCTCACTTTTTTGCCTGTGTAAAGTTTATCCACAAAAAACCCACCTCACTTAAAAACCACAACCACCCCCAATAAAAATGAAAACCAACCAAACCAACCCCTGATAGGCATTGTCACCCTATTGCTTGTTTCTCTGCTGTCACTAATGCTGGTAGCAAGTGACCCTTCACTGGCTTGGTAGTGCTGAATGGATCCCAATGTCTCTTCTCTCTGCCGTTTATTCCGGGATGGGTAAGCTTTTTCCTCAGTTCAGTTAATAGAAGATGCATGCCCTAGGGGGTTGGTGATCTGATTTGTACACTTCAGGGGGTGTATTCTTATTACACCTAGTGTGTTTCTGAGAAATGCATTATCCCTTCTCTACTACTTGTCAACATCCATGGCCTTCCTCGATGCTGTTATTTCCTCCAGCTAGAAGATCCCTTTCCTGTTCTTGGTCAAAAAAGAAAGTCCAACCTTTCCAGCAATTTATAAGGGAATCTAAGCTGGCAGAGGTGTTGATTGAACTACGCTGAAATTTTAGGCAAAAGATCGTTTTGTGTCAATATCCACTTCATTCTATAATTTTTATCTCCTTGTCAAGTAATTGTTAAGAAAAAGTGTGTGTTTTACCTTTTGGGACCAGGTTACTTTGGATCTCCAGAACAGCAGTGAAAAGTTTGGATGTTTCTTACGGTCTGCCTTAGATGTTCTGTCTCAAATTTTGGAACTTGCTACTCTTCAAGACATCGGAAAGGTACAAGATTTGTGTGGTTTTTCTCCTGCAGTTGTCCAATATCTGTGGTCCTTATTAGGAAAAAATGGTCCTGTTGGGAGAGACAGTAGTCCTAGAACCATTGTGCTGCCACAATGTTTGGTAAAGTGCTAAAGCAGATTTTCTGAGTTAAATTACTGCTGTTGAAATCTGGAGTAACTTTTTTACTGTTGAAATTTCGTGTGGAGATTTTTCTTTCCAGCAGAATTGTTTGCCTTCATTCTTACTTATTAATGTATAAATATACTCATGTTAAATATAGAAAATGTCAGAAGGCATACTGTTCTCCTTCCTCTCCTGTGTCGTGATATTGTTTCTCTAACTGGTGCCTAGGCATTGTGGTATTTTAAGACTAGAAGTCAGATCTTGCATTTTTATTTCTTTACATACTTCCATGATTCCTTTAAATTAGTATGATTTTCCTTAGTAAAAAAGTGTGCTATTGTCCAGTTTTCATAGTAATGCTTTACATAATGAAAAACAAGGTAATTAGGTGCACTTATTTTTCTGCTTTTCTAGTGTGTAGAAGAAATTTTGGGATACCTAAAATCATGTTTCAACAGAGAACCAACAATGGCAACAGTTTGTGTACAACAGGTAAGGAGGTAATTTTTGGATGTTTCTGGAAGGTTAATCCTGATGTGCTGTAGTTCAGTTGGGTACTGGCCATTCTTTTAAGGGAAGCCGCGTGAGGAAACTGTAACCCAAGTAGAGCTAACAGGGCATGTTTTTAATTTTTCATGACTTGTTCTGAAACTTGATACCATCTGAATAATGTAGTTTCTTCTTGAACTGCTTCCAGTTCCAAGAACTATTTTAGCTAATGCTCAGAAAACAGGTTTGTTTCCTAGCTTCCCAAATGTGTTCTGTAGCCAGTTAACTACATCAAAAACCTGGAAAGCAAAGAACTGCCTTACTGAGGGATTTCTTGCAGGCTTCCCATTAAACATTTAGGTTCAAGTCATCAAAACTCAATTTTAGTGGGAGGCAGGCTTTAGTAGACTATTTTGAGTTGTCTAATGGAAATAGCTTCAGTTGCAAAAACAACTGTATCTTTTTGGGTGAGGTGTGGATTGTTTCTTTTTTCCAGCATTTTTTGTTGTGTTGTCTTTGACAACATGATCCACAGTTTGCACTTTGACCTTTCCTCTTGATGACTCATCCTCCCAAAGGAATTAAGGCTTTTTTTTTTTTTTTCTTGAAATGTTAACTTCTTTTTTTCCTTCCACTTTTCTTCACTAGTTATTGAAAACATTGTTTGGGACAAATCTGGCTTCTCAGTATGACGGCTTGTCTTCAAACCCCAACAAAGCTCAAGGCAAAGCTCAACGCTTAGGTTCTTCCAATGTGAGACCTGGTCTCTATCATTATTGCTTCATGGCACCATACACACATTTTACACAGGCCCTTGCTGATGCTAGTCTAAGGAACATGGTTCAGGCTGAGCAGGATCACGATGCTTCAGGGTAACTTTCTTCCCTTATGATGTTAACTTGAACTAGATTCTTTTTATTGTATTTCATAAATGAGAGTATAATAGGAGAGCTAAGTAATTTGAAATTACGGTATTGTGTATTCTTTATTTCTTGTAGACTTAAGCTGAGTAATTTGTCTTGATAGCAAGATCCTGAATGCAATGCTGCATTGATTATCACTAATGTGTTTTCCAAATCAAACCTAATTCATTAAAAATATTACTTTTTTTTTTAAAGCATAATAGTTTTAAATGCTTGTATTCAAAACTATTTAATCAATTTGCTAACTATAGCAAATAGTCAGTAGTCTTAAAGAAAGGCAGAAGGATGACTAAGCAAAGACCAGAAAAATCTATGTGATTTGGATCAAAGTGTACTGTAGGGTGTCTGTGTTGCTCTTTTATTTTACTAAGTTTTTTGAAGCAGTCAAATAGATAAAGAAAAGTTGGCGTTGGTTAGATAATGTGCATCAAAGGAGAGTGTATTTGTCCCTGCGTTTTTTTAATGTGTGTTTTTGGGTTTTTTTAATGACAGATGGTTTGATGTGCTGCAGAAAGTTTCTACACAGCTGAAAACTACCATTACCAGTGCAGCAAAACATCGTGCCGATAAGGTACTCGTATCTACGTACTCCCCAAAGAGCTGTACCTTAAATTTAAAATGTTTTTCGTCTTTTTAAAATGTAATTTGATTTTTGAATCAGAGATCTGTTCATATATTAGATTACTTGAAAATTTCTCTATTACAGAATGCTATTCACAGTCACATTCGTTTATTTGAACCCCTTGTCATAAAAGCATTGAAACAATATACTACAACAACATCGGTACAGCTGCAGAGACAAGTTCTAGACTTGCTTGCTCAACTGGTTCAGCTAAGAGTTAACTACTGTCTTCTGGATTCAGATCAGGTTGGTACCTCACCATTTTTGCAAATCTGTAATACAGGGATCTCACCAATAGGCTTAATACTTGCAGCAAAAATACTTGCCACAATCCATTCGTTGTACTACAGGTGAAAAGAAAGACTTAGAGAGGATGGTGAGACTGAATTCCACCCCCCTATCCACAGAGAGCTTCAGATTTCTGATTTTCTGTTGCATATAAATTACTTTCTACACTCTGTAACAACTTAAGAACTGTTTATCAGATGGACTTCAGGAATAAGATGATGTGGACAATATAATCTGTGTTGTTAAATAAGATCTCATTTACAAATAGAAGTGGCTTCTATATTGAGAGTATGGACTTGTGTATGACAGATAGTGGTGAGCATCATGATTGACAACCATTATGATTTTAATGGTGGGAGGAAGCTAGTGGCAAACACAGTAGTCTGTGCAGTTGTCCATATAAGCAGTAAATTTGTAATATAAAATTTAAGTGGTTTATTTATTACAGTATTTTCAGGTTTATAAACTAGTATGAGTTGCAATACATAACTTTAAGTTCATACACAGATAAGTCTTTTCAATGTATGAATACTTTGGAATTTATCCTGGTTTAAAGCTAGGCTTTTGGTCGATTCTTAATTTCTTGACTGTAATGTCTCAAATAGTATGTGTTATGTGAGTGAGTTATGCTTAAAAATATATAGACTATAGGTAAAACGTGGCATAAGTTTATGCAAACTAACAAGCTCTGACATCAACAAAATTCTCAAGTTCTTCTGTAACCGTAGAGGAAACGCTTCATAACATCTTACAATGAACTAAAGTATAAATTATTTTCAGTGCCTGACTTTCCTTTTTCTCCTTCTGAAACATGTACTATTATAACTGTCAATGTGATTTCAAATGGAATTAATGTCTCTGTGTCTGTTGTACACTTTATTCTCTCTTTAGGTGTTTATTGGATTTGTGCTAAAGCAGTTTGAATACATTGAAGTAGGACAGTTCAGGTATGAAATTAGCAAAGATCCTTTGAACAGTGCCGGGTTTACAACTGTCTTATTTTGAAGCATGTAGTGATTAGTTTTGCTGGTTACTTCTGCCTTTAGAGAAAGGGAAGGTTACATTCTGAGCAATGTACTACTTTATTCTCTGGTTCCAGTGGTAGCCCTTTCAGATGATTTAAGTTCCCTGTGGCTGAAGAAGTTGGGAGTTAATACGAAATAATATGTTGTGCTGTTTCTCCAATTGACATGGTAAAACCAGTCCATGCTTTCAGGAGTCAGCACTTCATTGCTAGGATTCAGTTGCTGAAGGGAGGGCTACTTATTGCTGTTGTGGACTCAGTGTGAATCTGTTTGTATTCTCATCACCTGCTACATTTTGTATAGTACCTAATAGATCATATGTAATGCAGTGGCATTTTTACTGTCAACTATTTATGGTTCTTCTCATGCTTGAGTTTGTATGAAGAGTTATTTGTTTGGGTTTTTTTCTCAGTGGATCTCCTAAAGAAATACTTAAGTGTATGTCACATACATTAGATAGGAAGTTATAATATTAGTTGCTGCATAATGGTCAAAGCTTCAAAGAAATCACTTGGGGGGGAAAAAAAAGCCATCGTAAAGAACAGGGCACAAAAATTGTAGAAACACTGTATGAAAGCAGAACACATGCTTAAAAAAAAAATCTTACTGTAAAAAGATTAATTTTCACTGAACAGAGTTGTGCAGTTCAAACTTGACATTTCTAATTATTTGTTTTCAGGGAGTCTGAAGCAATTATTCCTAATATCTTCTTTTTCCTGGTGTTGCTGTCTTATGAGCGGTATCATTCCAAACAGATAATCGGAATTCCTAAGATCATTCAGCTGTGTGATGGTATCATGGCCAGTGGGAGGAAAGCTGTTACACATGGTAATTTTTTAAAAAAAAAAAAAAAAAAAAAAAAAAGAAAAAAGGACTACATCAATACTAATATTAGTAATAGTTCAGCAATAAAAACAATATTGAATACTAAGGTATAGAAAACTAATCATACTGGATGTTCCAGAAGACGCTAGCTTTTAAGTTTTTAATACATGACACAAGTCACAATTCTTTCAGGAAGTGTATTGTACCCTACTAACACTGCCACCCCATAGTTTGCATTGTACATAATAGCAACAAAACTTTTATTTGGAACTTCATTAGTCAGTAAGTTCACAACATAGCAGTACTTCAAAGGTGTTGATTTTCATTTTTAGTCCTGTTTCCCTCCATCTCTCTCATACTTTCCATTGACTCTACTGAGAAATACTTTTCTAAAAATGCCTATTTTATCTCTATGAGAATGGGCAAATGTGTCCATAATATAAATTTTCCACTAGAAGTAAAAAGATAGACACCTTTATGCATGATAAGTTTGGGGTTTGGTTTTGATATTTTGGTTTTTTAGGGATGGGTAAAACCTTTAATGCACGGTTTACTTTTAGCAGCTGAACTGTTAGAACAAGAAAACACTGTTCAAGAGTGACTCTTCTTATGTTAAAACAAACCAACACATTTCATTTCAGCAATACCAGCTTTGCAACCCATTGTTCATGATCTTTTTGTGTTGAGAGGAACAAATAAAGCTGATGCTGGAAAAGAATTGGAAACGCAAAAGGAGGTGGTAGTGTCAATGCTGCTGAGACTCATTCAGTACCATCAGGTAGGAGTGGAGCACAAAGTGGCCCTCTTTATGGTCTATAAAAGGGTAACATTGCTTTGACTGCTAAAAATGCTTCAAGCAATATTAATGTTTTTCTATACAAAACATGAATAGCTGGATTCTGTGTGATCTTTCCTCATAGAGTATGTAAAGATTTTTGGGAGCAGGGGAAAGGTTTTGCACTACGAATCAAATAAACAGGAGGTTAGTAGAAGAGTTGTAATAAATTAGAATTCAAGAAACTTACAAGAATGGTAGTGAAAGTGGAAGAGGACAGAATTAAAAGTAGGAAACATGCTGCACAGAGATGATTTAGGTATTGCTGTACAATAGCAATATCTTCAATAACATTTTAAAATAGGAATTATTTGAATAAGGTAATGATACTGGTAGTTAGACAGTTGTTGGCGCTTACTAATTTGCCACAGACCCCATGGGTCTGGAAAACATGTTTCTGCCTTGTAGGAGTGCAAGAATGTCTTCAGTATACTTTGTTTAAAAGAGAAACATAAAAGTAATTTTAAGAGAAGTGACATAATTAGCATGGGATCTTATTGCTTATTCAAGTGCTTAACAAACTTGATGTGCTTTTCTGTGCAATTCTAGTGTATGCTAATGTAAGCAATGTGTTTTCTGAGAATAGTTGGGAAAAAAGTCAGTACATCTTGTCAAAATAATTTGTTAGAACTACATGTTCAGATTGGGGTAATTTTGTGTATCCACATTTTCTTTTGAATTTGTAGTTTTATAATCATAAAATGACTAATATAACTCTGTGAAATGACATTCTGTAGACACTTGATGTGAAATAGTGAATAACTTTGTGTTACATAAGGTACTGCAGTTGCTGGCAGATCCCCTTCTGACACACTTCACCTATTAAAGACCACCCATGCACTGCTCTTCCCACACTACCCCATTTGTAGTTCTTTTTCTGTCCTGTTCTGCTGGTGCAGTACCTATGAACTAACCCCTGGGCATGTCTGTTGTTCCCTGGCTGTGGTTGGGATGTTCTGCTGAGGTGTCCCTGTGGTTTGAGAGGCTCCAAGAGCTGCAGCCTTCAACTTTTTTCTGTTGCAACTGTATCTACCATTCATGGAGCTCCAGGGTTCAGGTCATTCAGTCCAGAATTGTTCCTGTCACCTCTCTCATGAGAAAGCTTTTGGGGAAGAAAGTCATCTGGTGATCTCTTTTTTTCTCTCTCTTTTTTTTTTTTCTTTTTTAATTGGCTCATTTCTGAATATGAACCACTTAAATTTCTTTTACAACTGCTCTAACTGGTTTTCTGAACCAGATTCTTCTGTCTGACTTCCCAGTCCATATATATTAACACTCCTGCTTGCTGTGCCTTTGGGCTGTCTATCCTTGACTCTATAACCTTCAAACCGAGAACACATTCATCTACGAGAAGTGATCCATTATATGCTCTCCTATAAACTTTTATATGAAGGTGGCATATCTCAGGTGAATGAGCTCTGTAAAAATGTTAGTTCTGTTTTCCTGACCGAATTTAAACTTTATTTGAGCTAGAGTAAAGAAAGAATATACACGTGGCAAATTGCTCTCTGCCTTCTTCCCCTTTTTGTTGAGTATGCGATGCAGCATTTAGATTTGCTATCCTTTTTCCTGTTGTTAGAGTAGTCTTTTGACAAATGCCATTTAAAAAGGACCAAGAAAGCATTTTAACTTTCTAGTCTATAAAAGTAATTGGAAAATTATTTAAAAAAAACCAAAATCATAACCAAGAACAAGCTTTTAACATGAAAATGGGGCTTTTAAAATGCTGTGTGATTGCTCATTTTTGGCAAATAAATGAAACAGTAAATATTTTTCCCACTATAGTATTGCTTAAATGTTTCCTGTTAGTGTGAGTGTTTACTTACATTCTTTTGGACTTCTCTTCAGGTGCTGGAAATGTTCATCTTAGTATTGCAACAGTGTCATAAAGAAAATGAAGACAAATGGAAAAGACTGTCCCGGCAAATAGCTGACATTATTCTCCCAATGCTTGCAAAACAGCAGGTTATTATATGAATTTTTTAGTCTATAAACATGTGAAATAATTCTTATAATGTGTGTAGCAATAATGGCTTTAGGTATTTGCTTATTTTTTTTATATGAAGACAGATTTTTCCTGGAAGTGTGATTCCCATATCTGAAAGAACAGTTACTGCAAGGTAAATTAAGTCTTTGAAGTGATGAAGGTCATACTTAAATGCATGAAATATGTGCAGTATCTTCAAGGCTGTTTCAAGAGGAAGCTTATTTTATTTCTCTTACATGATTATATCAGAGCACTTAAACGGTGTGAAGATTCTCCCGTGTTTATAGAATGTCAAAATTATTTTTTCATAACTGCGGTGGGTCTAATTGAATTTAAAATTACATTTTTTTCTTAGTGAGGAGAATGAAAAGGTATAGTCTGGAACTGCATTAGTAAATCACAGAATGGAAGAGCTGAGGTTGAAACAGACCCCTCTAGATGTTGTCTTTCCCTTAAAGCAGGGTCTACTGGAGCAGGTTGCTTAGGACCATGTCCAGTCAAGTTCTGACAGTCTCCAAGGATGGAGCCTCCATAACCTCTCTGTGCAACCTCTTCCTGTGTCTGAGCATCCTCGCAGACAGAAAACAAATAAATTAAAACTGTATTTAAATGGAATTTCCTGTGTTTCAGCTTGTGCCTGTTGCCTTTCATCTTGGTACTGGATACCACTGAAAAGATTCTGGCTCGCTCTTCTGTACTTGTGTCGTCTCTTCCTACCACTTCCCCTAGTCAGATGGTTGGACAGGTTGATAAAGATTCCCCTGAGCCTTCTCCAGGCTGAACAATCTCAGTTTTTTAAATTTTATGACAAGTCAGTCTTTTAGTCTCATTCTCTAGATATGGCATATTTCTCCTAATAAAATATATGTGGTATGGATATTGAATTTCACATGATAGATTTTTGTCCATGTTCTGAAACCTCCTGTGTAGGAAGGTCTGCAATGAAACTTTCATTTACTGTTCCCAGTTTTTGGCTGCTCTAAATTTTGTACTGTAAAAGACAGTTTTATTACACACAGGTTGTTATAGAAATATTTAAAACATGAAAAAATAATTTTATATTGCAGTTGCCTTTAGTGGGTAGTTGCAAATTTAATGTTATGTTTTACAGATGCATATAGACTCTCATGATGCTTTGGGAGTACTGAATACTCTGTTTGAAATTTTGGCTCCTTCATCCCTTCGCCCTGTGGACATGCTTTTAAGGAGTATGTTTGTTACTCCTAAAACAATGGTAAGCAAGTGGAAACCTGCTAAAGCAGGTGAACTGTTTCTGTGTATGTAGTAAAAGTGATTGTTTGCAAACAGGAGAGAATCTGGTGTCTTTCATGCAGAACAAAGAGCATGTGTTTCTCTTTTATATTTTGCAATGTGGTGTTAAAGTAACTGCAGCACGTTTTAGGAAAGACTTCATTAAAACTAATAAGATTTACCAGCTAGGAGCACTTTATACAGGAATGTCCTGTTTATGGATTACTTGCCTGCATTTTGTATTTTGAGAATCAGGAAGGTAGAGATACCTACTGTTACTGTTTAGAATGCAATTTAATAGGTAAATTGCACTTTTTTTCTTATGCAATTATTTGTACTGTTTTTATATGTGAGATTATGTTAATTTTTTTGAAGACTTGCTTTACAAAACTTGAATGTGTTCCTATATTGTGTTGAATTCTTTTGAAGTTAAGTATTTTCATTAAGAGTTGCATAAAATCAGACCTATTTGAGAATGGAGTAAGCAGGAAATAACTTCTATGTTCAGGTCTTCCAAAACGCTGTTCTTGTGGCAACCTTATTCACTGTGTTAATTATTTGTTTTTTTGTGTTTGTGTTAGGCATCAGTGAGCACTGTCCAGCTATGGATTTCTGGAATTTTAGCTATCCTTAGAGTTCTGATCTCACAGTCAACAGAAGACATTGTTCTATCCCGTATACAAGAGCTTTCCTTCTCACCATATTTGATTTCCTGTCAAGTAGTTAACAAACTGAGATGTGGGGAAAATAACACAATTGCACCAGAGGATCGCACTGAGGTTAAACAGGCTAAATATTTGCCTGAAGAGACATTTTCGAGGTATGTTGTCTTTTGAATAAGAGAGATTAGGATTTCTGAGAAGTCGCAAATCCACTATGCAATCTGTTATGCATGCATAGAACTGTTATCTGATAGGAATAAAGTCTATTAATAAATTGATATGGGAAGAGTGTGTGTGGAGGAACAAATAATGAGAGGAACAGTAGAGGGAGGAGATGAGCAGTTTGGAGTAGGGACTTTGGACTGTTCTGATACCTCTTCTTGAACCAAGTGAAGGACCTGATGGAGCTGCTAAAAGGAGTTTTTTAAAGAGCTAATTTTGTCTTGTTAGCTTCCCATGCTGATGTCCTCAGAGAGTGACAGAATTCAAGCAAAAGAAGTGGCAATGGTACTATGTTGACATTTTGTTTGTCATTAAGCCATTATGTTTTAATGTGGTGGGAAGCATTTGAAATAGCTGTTTGTTTATGAAAAGAGCTACTTTCTACTCGTGTGGAACTTCAGATTGAGATAAAATGCTGTTTCTTATCATTCAGCTCATTGTGAGGGTGCTGGGTAGAGGGAGAAGGGGCTTTTGAACTCCCTTAATGTGACCTTATGTCCAAAAGGAGGAACAATTGAGTTGAGGAACAGGTATGGCCAGGAGCAAAGATAGCTTTCCTCAAATGCTATTTTTTGGTATTTCTTTGGATTTCTCCCACCCCCCCCGGCTGGGGGTTTGCTATGGAACCTGTGTGGTGGTTGGATAGATGAGGCTATAAACAGCTAGCTGAATTACTGTCACTTGCTGAGTTACGCCTCCTCAGCTGAGCAACAGTAACTGTCACGGTGTGTTTTTAGCTCATTGTAGATTATTAAAAAGGCACCAGAGCATTCTGAATGTTTGCTGTGGAAGTGAGGTGGTCTGGTGTATGCATGCTATCATGACTTTAGCTGATGAGTAGCTAACCCAGATCCAATATGTAGTTATTGAAGTGCTTGTGATCATCTCTTCATACCTATAGCATCATATATGTTTTAGGTGAACCTGTTCTATAACATTTAATTTAATGTCCTATTTAGGATGAATGGACAGGGACTTCATATTTTATTTTTCAAACTTACTGAGTTTCATAGGCAAACGTCATCTTATTCTGAAATATGTTGCATTGACAGTTTTCCTGTTGATTGTATACATGGTTTTTCAAGGTTCTTATTACAACTGGTCGGCATTCTACTGGAAGATATTGTTACCAAACAGTTGAAAGTGGACATGAATGAGCAGCAACACACTTTCTACTGCCAGGAACTGGGCACACTGCTCATGTGCTTAATACATATCTTCAAATCAGGTAATAATTTAAACAATGCCTTGTTTAGTAGCATGCAGTGGCAGGGTATTTTTTTCAGTCCTGAGACAACTGTTGAACTACTGAGAAGGAATACCTAGGTGCTGAAAACGTTCTTTCCTACTTAGTATAAAGAACCTCCCAGAATTTGTGCTTATGCATACAGGACTCGTTTTTCACATTTCTTCTGTCTGTATGTAACAAAATGTAACTAGTGACTTTTTATCTCTCCTTCTAACTGTCTGAAAAATTCCAGTCCAAAGATGGATAGCATTCCAAATTTGTAGATGCATTTCTCATGGTTTTTCTCAATTTGGAGATTGGTAGCTATGTCCAGGCTTAAAATAATGAGTTACAGACGAGTGGTTCAGACTCATGGCAAGGTAGGTTCCTGTTCTTTGTCATAATTAATAAAATCATACAGTACTTCTCTACTTAGCAGATGCAAATAACAAAACAAGCACATACAGACTACTGTTAGACATTTAACATGATTCTGTGCTCCATTGTGTCCCAACAACCTCTAATCTTTTTTCTTTTGAAGTTTCTTTTGAAACTGAATTCTACAGAATTCAGTTTTAAAGTCCTTTCTTAAGGAAAAAAACTTTAGTTCTATTCCTGTCATTGCTACCAGCTGCTTCTTGCAAACATAAGTATCGTAGGTGTAGGCTTAAAATAAGTAAATAAAGTACTGATGGAAGTGTTCTGGGTCTTCAGCTGGTTCTCTGTCAAAGCTCAAAGCTTCTGTATTGCCTTGATTTAACTTTGACTAGCTTTACTCCTCCTAGTCTTCAGTGACACTAGCAGGTAGAAAACTGAATGGGAAACAAGTTGAATTATGTTGTGAGTGTTTGTGCAGCCTCGATAGATAGTATTTTCTCTTTTGAATTGTCAGAAGAGAGCTTTGGTTTAAGAAAAGGAGTCCTCCAAACATAGGCTCTTGCTGCAAAGACTCCAGCATTATGAGTGAAGAGGCACAAAATATGATGATGGTTAAGAGAGCCTTCCTTGATCTTTGTTTAAGCCTGCTTTAGGGCACAGTACTCTGGATGCAGTCAGTGATATTTTTTTTGTCTCATGTGTCTGTTACAGTAATAACTAAAGTGTGTTTACTATTAATTGCTGTTGCAGAGAAACATCTTAAGTATTATTACAACTAACTTGTGCCAGGGTGATTTGGACTAAGTGATTAAATGGTGTCAAACCAAGACCAATGAAACTGGAAAATCAAGCTGGTGATTGAAATCAGGGGAGTGAGTTCTTCCACAGTGGAAACTGGGGATAGTGGAAAGGGAAGGCTCAGCTAGTTCTGCTACAGCATCTGGCTTCCAAGCTGCACTGTTGAGTCTTGCCAGGAACTATGTAGAGATTTTGATGCAAAATTAAAATTGAATATTAAAATAGTCATGCAGAGCACTGGGATATGAGTACTGCTTGATTCTCTAGAAATTAATTTAATCTAAGACTACAAGTCAACTCTGAGTACTAGTAGTAGTGTGGTTACCTAATCTGGTGTAACAGAGTAGAAGGGAAAGGTGTTCAGACACTTGGGCTGTATTTTCATATCATAGTGTTTTCTTTTAGGTTTAGGCTTGGGGTTGACTAAGTGCCTGGTTTTGTAATGCTTCTCTTTTATTCAGTTAAAACCTCTATAATTTTTTTTCTCTTCAAGTTACATTCTCCTAACTACAGGTGCAGCTTATAGTGACTTGTGTCTGGGAACTTAGACTAAGGTCTTCTGTCATTTTTAACCACTGTTCTACTTGGATATTTTGTCTTATCACCCATTGTAATTATTTCAAAATGTGAGCATTGCTGAATCCTATGTATTCAACTATAGGAAGCTACCAGATTAGAAATGAACATTTTCAGTGTGCCACTTGAAGTTAGTAGAAACAAACAGCATAGACAAAGTGAAAAGATTTGCATGTAGTGGCTTTCTTGGCTATAGAAAGTCACTAGATGGTGCAGTTACTGCAAATGCAGGAAGCTAGAATGGGAATAGCACTAGTTTGCTAGTAAGTAGAACCCGAGTTTTGAGACTTAATTATTTTCTCAGTCTTTGCTGTTTACATTGTGTGTTTATCGGTCCTGGGGGAGCTTAAATTGGTCCACATGGCTGTGGAATTTACAACTTCATTCTTCTGTATATCTGGCAATGCGAGTAAGCAGCACTACAGATCTCCAAAAAACTCAGCGTTTGTGCTGAGCGTTCAGTAGGTAGGGTAATGACTTTTCTTTACTTAAAAGCATTTAGTTTTTGCACTTCAGAAATTAGGTGAAAGGATATCAGTTTAGTTGCAACTAAATGTATTTGGGAGGCCCTCATTTGAAGTAGGACACTTGTAAGCAGTCTTCCTTAGCATGTAGAATAGTAGTTACAGCATGGTTCTTAATTAGAACTTCTGTGTTTTACTTTATAAACAAAACGAAAAACCCCAATAAAATCCTGGTCTGTAATTAAAAATTTTAAATTCAGTAAGGTTTTCATGTATCAGATAAACTTTTTGATGCATGACAGAGAAAAAGTAGAGAAGATAGGTTTCATTACAGTTCTAGTCTCATCGAAAGCATTACTTACTGAGTCTGGGAGCTGGTCGTTACTGGTTTGCACCCTGGCCTTGGGCAAACTCCATGACTTGCCTCACATTTGTAAAACCACTTAGGATGTATCTTTCATCCAGGAATGGTAGTGGCTTATGAAACAAGATTTGGAGTCTCACAGTCTCCTGATTAACTTTTCAGCTTCAGAATTTAGACTAGAGCACAGTTACTCTAACATGCTTTTATTGTTTTCAGGCATGTTTAGAAGAATCACAGCTGCAGCCACCAGACTTTTTACAGGAGATGGATCTGATGGTAGTTTCTATACTCTTGAAAGTTTGAGTGACCTTGTTCAGTCCATGATTCCCACGCATCCTTCTTTAGTTCTCCTCTGGTGTCAAATCCTGCTTCTCGTCAATTATACCAACTACAACTGGTGGTCAGAAGTGCATCAAACCCCGAAGTAAGATTTGTTTTTGATCCCTAGTTGTAGTAGTGTGTCTCATAATTATATGTGATAAAATTATATTTTAAAAATCTAGCTTTTTATCTGCTAAGCCTGTCAGCCTGTTGCATAGTATTATTTGGATTCTGAAATAGACAGTTCTGTGTTTATGTGTATACGTATTGTCTGTTCTGATATTGATATGTCTTTCAAACTAAGGAAATTTGACCTGCACTCAGTTGTTCCTCAGAAGAGCTGTCAGGTAGTTTCTCCACCTTTAAGCCAAGAAAGCTTCATCTGTGTACTATGTTTAATTAAAATTATGGAAATAACTATAAAATATTCAGTATTTTAGATTTCATGTTCCTATGGAGACTTCATATTTTACCTTCTAAAAAAAACCAGCCGTGTAGATGATACACACTGTTGTGTTTATGAAAATACAATCTGATCAGTAGAACTGCAACTATAGTTGTATGTGTTCTCAGTGAGTCTATTAGTAAATGCTGTCAAAACCATAGTATTAGCACTATACTGATTGGTTAGCATCAAGCACTATAGTAACTTCACTTAGTGTTAGTTGTCTGAAATTCAGAGGTTTGGTCTAAAATTGGTGTTCTCTTGGTCTGCAAGTTAGTTAATCCTACCTGTCAGGCATTACATTGATTCATCTTCCGGGGCTAAGGAAGATACCCACATATAACCCCCTATATCTTTGTGTTAACTGTAGAGGGAGATTAACAACTGACTTGAGATATTTCTGATGCTTGTGCAGTGAATGTTAGGGAAGACACTGATCCACAATATAAGTGGATCAGTACTTGCTCAAATGTGCGATTTTTGCCTCAGTTCAACCTCATGATGTGAAAAAAATATTTTTCTAATTTGAGGAAACATGAAATTACCAGGCTTATGAGCAAAGTAGGGCAACTAAAATAGCTGAGGTGACATCTGCTATTTGTTGCAGTTATCTTCTTTGATTTACCACTATCGCCTCAACTTTTTTTCTGGGTTGGGCATCACTTTTGATCTGACATGAGACTAAGTGCTCAAGAACACAGGTTTAACTTGAGAAGAAAATACAGAATTAGGTTCTGTTGTCCTACCACACATGCAATAGCCCGTGTTTTTCTTTTAAATAACCTGTTTAGTTCTTCAAAAGTGCTTCAGACTGCCCAAGGAAGTAATAAGCATGGAACAAAAAAGTGGTACTACAATTGTTAGGAAGTAAAGAGCTGATGGAAAGCAAAGTGTCTGCTTCAAAGTAGTATAATGTTTGAATGAAGTTTCTAGGAATATAAATATTACGTAAGGACATTGGTAGGGTGTTCCAAGCAATTCGATTGTTAATGTTTCAGTAGCCATAGTAATAAAATATAATAATTAAATAGTAACAAAATATAATGTGCTTCTTGCAGGAGACACAGTCTTTCGACGACTAAATTGCTTAGCCCTCAGATATCTGGAGACAGTGATGAATCAAATTCGGAATCCAAACGTGGCATGTGCAATCGAGAGATAGTGAGAAGAGGAGCACTCATTCTTTTTTGTGACTATGTTGTGAGTTTTAAATTATGAATTTTATCATTATAGTTTTGAGTTATTTTATTATACTGACAGTCTTTTATTACTGATGTACATAAACTGAATTTGGTTCACAAGTGAAAAATGAAGACTTGTGAAACTAGGCATTTTATTTTCAGGTGGTGCTTCTGTAAGCTTAGGTATGACCTCATTTGGCTTTCTTTTTCTTAATTCTGAACTGAGAATTCTCTTGGCTTGTGATACCTGATGGGTAATGGAATTATCTGCTGGGTATCATGTCCCTTACTTGTGAGGTACTAGAAGCACACTAAGTAGTGTTAGACTTCCCAACATCAGTAGCAATGCACATTGTCTAGGAGACAACAGATTTTTGTCTCTATACCTTAAGAGGAGAGGTTTTATGTTAGCATTTAACTTCCATTTTGGTTCTTTAATGAGAGCAGTTCCTGTGGCTTTGGCCTCTTGCTGCCTCACTATTAGCATTTTAGTTAATTGGGAACTTTTTAAAGGAATCTTCCTGAAATATCTAGTGTTGTACTTCGGTTTACGTTGCAGAGCAGTTTTGGGGCAAGCAAACTGCATTCCTTTCAGATTCAACTAAACCAAAAGCTACGTTTAAGAAGCACTTCAAGTACTGATGGACCTTTAGTCACCAGAGTCAGATTAGAGGTAGTAGGTAAAACCCTCCAAAACCTCTTTACTGGGAGAGTGTCAGCCTCTTGGCATCACCTGGTTAGCTCTACGGATCTTTTAATGTTGCATTGCACTGCTTGTTGATATACACATAGTGTCTGTAGGTTTAAAATTAATTCTTGACACATCTCTTTGGTTTTGCTTTCCAAAATTTATTCATCTTTCGTTTAAGACCAGTGGTAATAAGATATCTCTTAAAAAGAATCCTAAATGAAATCACATTTTGTAAGACAACTGTGCATGTGCATGTTCATTTCAAACAGCATTTCATGAAAAGCAGCATCTTTGAATTGACCTTCTCAGTTTACTTGTTTTTAACCTAGATTCTTAGTGTTTAAAAAAAAATAAATAATTACAAATTCATTACAAATCTCTTGATTTGCAACAAGATCAAAAGCATTTGGAAAATTTGTCATATAAAAATAATGATGGTGATATGAAAATATAGACACTTTATGCCATTATTTTAAAATAGCTACCAGAATTATGTATTCTGGTAATGTTAACATTATGTATTAAAATAGCTACCAGAAAAACTTCATGTTGTGTCAGTTAAAGTTCTTAGTAATTAAATGCTTAACATGGGTATTACTAGAATCAGATTTTAATTTCTTTCCCCCTTAGTGTCAAAACCTACATGATTCAGAACACTTGACCTGGCTTATTGTGAATCATGTTCAAGACTTGATTAATCTGTCCCATGAGCCTCCAGTACAAGACTTTATTAGTGCTGTTCACAGGAACTCGGCAGCCAGTGGTCTCTTCATCCAGGCCATTCAATCACGGTGTGAGAATCTTGCAGCTGTGAGTTCAACTTTTTGACTTTTTTTAAAGAATGAAGTAACTTATATTTCAGCAGAAGTTTAACTGATAAATATGCAAATTCTGACATTTCTGGGTCATTTATCAAACTTTAACTTTATTTTTCAAGTCACTTCTTTAAAAATGCAAACAATGAACCTTGTATTAGTAACTTCAGTATCAGATGTATTCCAATCCACCAAATCTATGAATTTGAGTATTACCCCTGCATAATAAAAACCTGAAGAGTAAATTAAATCTGTAACTTTTGTCTTTTGTCTCTGCAAATCTAGTGCAACTGCATTAGTGCTTTAGGCATGTGAATAAAAACCTTTTAAAGTGTGATGAATCGGGGCTTTAGTGTCTGAGAATTGGTAGAATGAACTAGATGTGTTTGAATGGAAGATGTAGTCATTCTGTTTGGTGATTGTCAGAAAAGTCAGTAAAATTACAACAGCTGATATTTACAGTCTGCTTTTAAAGACTGGTTTCACGATCAAACTCATTTGTCTTTGTTTTTCTCCCTTTAGATAATTGGTGTTGAATTGATGCTCGTATTTAAAAAGAAAAAATTAAAAAAATCTTTGCACTCCCTTTCAACTCCATGATTATATTGATCAACTGGTTGTCTGCTATATTTTTTTCTAAATGCCTTTCCCTTTAACTTTAAGATCTTTGTGTTCTAATTGTTTGCCTTTTTTTTTTTTTTTTTTTTTTTTTTTTTGGTCTGTGTTTATGCTTTGTTTGTTTCAACATCTAGCCCACAACTCTGAAGAAAACTTTACAGTGCTTAGAGGGAATACATCTCAGCCAGTCTGGGGCTGTCTTAACACTATATGTTGATAAGCTTCTGTGTACTCCGTTCCGTGTGCTTGCTCGCATGGTAGACACACTGGCTTGCCGGCGGGTAGAAATGCTTTTGGCTGCAACTTTACAGGTAAAGATAAATATATTCATTTATAAATAAGCTTGGGTAGTGCTAGCAATATAATGAAGTGTAATGATTTAAAGTACATCAAAATATGATGTTAAGTTATTTCATTGGAAAGTGGTTAATATATAGATACATGAATGTTTACATTTCACTTTATTTGCCTATAATTTTCCTAACCTGTTCCAAGTACTTATGAGTAACTTATTTTTGTCCTATAAAATTCTTGTGGCTCTTTCCTATAGAACAGCATTACTCAGTTACCAGTTGAAGAACTGGATAGAATTCAGGAATACCTTCAAAACAGTGGATTAGCAACAAGGTAAATAATACCAGTATGTGTTAAAATGCCAAACTAAGTCATGTTCTGGTACTAATTGTGTTAAGTCTGTTTTCCTATGTTTTGTTTTTTTCTTCAAGATAAGATAGTGAGTCCTTTTTGGAGGTGAAACACGAGTAAGGCCTCTCTTATGAGATGCAGGCATGTTCTGGCACAAGGACAGTTGTGTTGGATCAGTTGAATTTGCAATATACTTAAGAATTAAAGCAAGCTAAAAGCTCAAAAGCATCAAATTCTCTCTCCCACATCCCTTTCAGTATTTAACTTTTGAGAGACAGCAACCACAAATTAATTCCTTGACAAATGCTACATTACTGAAAGCAGCTCTGTTTTCATTAAACTTTTGCAGAATTTTGTGAGTCTAAGCTGGATGGGTTTGGTTTTGGTTTGGCTTGGGTTTTTTTCCCAACAGCTGTGTTGAAAATTTTAACTGTTTAGTCTCCCAGCTGTTTAAAAGTAAACTGCTGTTATAAAAAGAAGAAAATTACTCAGTTTTTGAAAAAGCTTTGTTTAATATTGGAAAGTGCCTAATTTACTACTCTTGATTTCATTGAAGTTGATGTGTGTTGACTGAAATAAGAAGGAAGTAATGGGAAAGAATCTACAGCCCCAGACTGCAGTAGATTGATAATAATGTGCCTTCATAGGTGATACTACATTTGAATTTTAAGAAACTTTGAACTCTCCAAATGACTTTATACAAGCTCTTGATAGCAGTAATGGAATTTAAAAAAAAACCCAAACCAACCAACCAAAAAACCCAAACAAAAAAATCATCAAACCTCTGACACTGACATTAATCCACAAACTGGAATTATTAATTTTATATATATATTTTTTTTTATTTTTTTTTTTGAAGTTCGGTTTTAGTGGATTCTTGTTTGATATCTATTAGAACATCTGAAATCAAATCATCTGTACACTGACTTTGATTCTTCTTACTCATTAAAAAGATTTACTGCATAAGGAAAACTGAACAGTTTGATTTTTGTGCTTAAGCATGTACAGATTTTAAACCCAAATTAAGTTAAAATCTTCATTGTTAGTGCTGAGTTCCTTTGTTTTGGCTACTGATAGCTGGTGAAATTTGCAGTTTTGCATCATATGACTGCATATATCCAACAAAGAACTTAAGACTACTACTTTTCTCTCCCAGGATTAGAAGTGACTCACTGGATGTCTTACTCAGTTTTGTAAATCACTTAAAAAAAGAAAGTTAGCTGTCTGCTGATGTGTTCTTCTATTTTCAGACACCAAAGACTTTACTCGCTCTTGGATAGGTTTCGTCTTATGGTAGCACCAGACACAACTAGTCCTTCACCTCTGGTTACCTCACACCCACTAGATGGAGAAGACCAACCAGCTTTAGAGAATGTAATTCTAGACAAAGTAAGATTATGTTTAGAAAGAGTCACTTAAGTGCCTTGGCTTTAAATAAGCTTTTGCTCATTACAGAATACTTAAATACAGCTTATTTTTACTATGCAGTTAATGTTCTCAGAATTGTCAATGAATCTCAAATGTAGATCAGTGAATGATTTCATGTGTTGGCTGGCGATTGGATTTAGAATGATTAATTAGCATGTGCATACATGTTTGTTATGTTGGTGGTGCTGTGAAAAAAGAGTTTTATTTCTTTGCATAATTTTAATAGAAAGATTGATTTAAGGTTCAGTAGAGACAAATATATACTCTTGTTTTCGTGATGAGTTTACTGCTGTGATCAGTTTTATTCATTTCCAGAAAACTGTTGGTTATCTCATGGAAATTGTTACTTCTCAGTTGCCACTTCGTGGTTTTATTCACTTTCAGAGAACAAACATGACTACTTAACTTTTTCTGTCTTTCAAGTACTTGAATGACTTTATTTCAAAGTAGGGTGGGAACCTAAGAGCAAGCCTGTATGTTCCTTTCCTTCTAGTTTGTCCCAAGGCTCAGATCATTTCTCTGTTTCATTCCTTTGTGTTCTAGAGTGATACACAACAATACGAAATGTGTGTAGCCGAGATGGCTAAAATTATTTAATTAGCTGACAGTTTGGAGGAGACTGTGATAAGTAGCCAGGGAACCCATTGGCTTGGAGAGATTGAGAGCTACTTTGTCAGCAGGCAGAAACCTTGTGCCCAGAAACCATTTACCAAAGGCTTTCTATCTTCAAGTTAACCAAAAAATTTCCCTTGTCCTCTGTAACTGTGAATCCTGCACAAAGGAAGTAGTTTCTGTATGCTTCTTCCACAACCCCTACATAGTTCATAGAATCTAGTTGGAAGGGACCCATAAGGATCATAGAGTCCAACTCGCTGTTCTTTGCAGGACTACCTAAAATGAAACCATATGACTAAGAGCATTGTCCAGATGCTCCTTGAACTCTGAGAGGCTTAGTCGCATTGTAATTAATATCAACAAATTCAGGATGTCCAGTTATGAGGAAGAAAACACAGAAAAGGGATAAATCTTTATATTTCTTCATCAAATTAGTTATTTTATTAACTAATGCATGTAGGCTGATCACTAATAATTTGAGTAAATTTGCAGTGATGTGTGATGGTCTAATCTGGAAGAGGGTAGATTTAGATTTGACATTAGGAAGAAATTCTTGACTGTAATGGTGGGTGAGACACTGGAACAGGTTGCCCAGAGAAGCTGTGGCTGCCCCCTCCCTGGCAGTGTTCAAGGCCAGGTTGGATGGGGCTTTGAGCAACCTGGTCTGGTGGGAGGTGTCCCTGCCCATGGCAGGGGGGTTGGAACTAGGTGATCTTTATGGTCCCTTCCAGCCCAAACCATTCTATGATTCTACAATTCTATGATTTATTTCAGTGAGTGTTAAAATATAGATGTTATCTTTGTCTGCTGATTTTTTGATCTTTTGAGGTCCCTTCCAATCCCTAACATTCTGTTATTCTGTTATTCTGTTATTTATTTGAATCTGAAGACTTTTCTTACATAGTGCTGTGGTTTTTCGCTATTAATATTATGTTTGTGTGACTACTGAGTATTCCAGGTTTTTTTCCTAGATATTCTCTTCAGCTTTAGGATCTTGATACATAAACCTGTGCTAAATGTTAAGCTTCTTTTTTCCTCATTTCCTGTCCAGACTGTATGGAAATAGACAACTTGCCAGTGAACATCCATTGGTCTACTTTAAGATGGCCCATTCACCAGCTGTCTGTTTTGCCTTGCTTTTTCCTTTGAGGTTTTTTTGACGTTAATGTGACCTAGTGATCTCTTAAACGGACCACAAGTCAATGCTAATGAGCACTTCTTCCCCTATCCCCATGAACTGTATTATTTTCTGAAAACAAATGTGTAATTTTTTTTTTTTAATTATTAAAGGACTGGTATGTGTCACTGGTGAGGTCGCAGTGTTGCATCAAGTCTGACTCAGCGCTGCTGGAAGGTGCAGAGCTTGTAAATAGAATTCCTCAGCCTGACCTGAACTCCTTCATGACTAGCAAGGTAACTTCGTTGTCAGATGAACCATTCAGCTGGAGAGGATGTAATAAATTATTTCTCATGTTCTTATTGATAACATTAATTAGATTAGTCTTAAATGTAAACACTTCAAGTTTATATAATACTGGTGGTTCACTTGTTGAAACAATTTCACTTAATTGTGGAAACTAAAATAGTAGGCACGTTTCATTTCTGTGTCTAGTAATGCTGCCAGTAGTAGCTGTCTAGTACTACAGGTTAGATGCACAGAGTGGAAGTGAAGGTTAGTTTATGTATTGCAATCACAAAAATCCAGTTTTACCATTTTACATAATCTTCTCATTTTACCATACCATCTCTTACAAGGTCAGATGTTTCTGTAACCTTTTAAATATCTCTGCTTGTAATATGCCACTAACAGGCCACAGTTAGAAACAATACATACAAGTTGTCCTTTATGCCAGATTGACTAAGTACTTTTTTTTCTAAGAACATATTTGATCAAATTCTCTACATTACATTTGCTGCTGGTATGCAGAAATAATATTGGGAAACTGTTTTTAAAAATATTTTTCGTTGGCTTGTTGGCAAACATATTATTTGAAGATTCCTTGTATACAGGTCATCCTTAAGCTTTATGCACTTACTGTTCTGAAAATATGGAATCAGCATATTGATTTTTCTTTCCAGTAGTGTTTGGAATTTACATGTGGAACAAATATGATCTTAATTGTGGTATTGTTACACCCTAATAGACTGTCATAACAACAAGTTAATTAGTGAAGTGTTAATTTACTACCATATTGATATGCCAGAATAGTACCCTCAGAAGCTTAGGTTCTCTTCAAAAGCTTTTTCTTTACTTTCTATTTACTGTTTGATTTCAGGAATTTAACCTAAGCTTGTTAGCTCCTTGTTTAAGCCTTGGCATGAATGAAATCTCAAGAGACCAGAAGAGTAGCTTCTTTGAAACAGCTCGGAGGGTAACTCTGGATCACGTGTCTACCACTGTACAAAACCTGCCTGCCAACCACCAGGTTTTTCAACCACTATTGCCAACTGAGCCGTCAGCCTACTGGAAAAAACTAAGCGATATCTTTGGTAATAGAAATAATGGTCTTTTTAAGTTTATTCTCTCCTCTGCAAAGGTACTTTACAAATACCTTGTGAATATATGAAATTACCATTTTAAAAAATCAAGATACCTGGCATAAAAGCAGTTATGAAATTATTCTGAAAGACGTTTATTGAGGGGAAAAAATTCAAACTGCTAGATTTCATCCAGTCTTATTTTATAGGAGATGAGGTGATGTATCAGTCTATGATGACACTTTGTCGTGCACTGGCTCAGTATTTGCTGTTACTCTCAAAACTACCAGCTGGTCTCCGTGTTCCTCCTGACAAAGAGGATGATATCCTGAAATTCGTAGTTATGTCAGTAGAGGTAAGAAATTACAGCATAATTAAAGATATGATAAAATGTTGGGGAAGGGAATAGCTTTGAGTTAAACTGGTCACCATTGTGTAACTTTTTACCTGGGCAATTTTCTTAACTGTAGATATTTTTTCCAGTGGTTATTTTATTTGACCTGTACTAGTAAATCAGGTGGGCTTATGGGACCAGGGCAGCTTTTTACAAGGAGAGATTGACTGAATGATGGAATGATCTTGACATTTGTGAAAATGGCCCTGCACCGATTTTTGGGACACTGAATAGACAGTACATTATGCTCATAATTTTCTTGTACTTAAAATAAGTTCTGTTCTCTCAGGGAAAAAAAATCAATAAACTTGCTAATAAAACTAACCAAAGGGTATTTTCTGTTCGAAGTTCTTCTTTTGCAAGAATTTGCTATTAATGAGAAATCTTTATTTTTGCACAGGCACTATCATGGCGTTTAATGCATGACCAGATTCCATTAAGTATAGATCTTCAAGCTGCTCTGGATTGTTGCTGTCTGACATTACAGCAGCCTAGTCTCTGGAATTTGCTGGCTTCTGCAGTTCATGTGACATATGCTTGCTCCTTGATTAATTGCATTAGATTTATCATAGAAGCAGGTGAGCCTGATGTGAACAGCTATGAGAAAATTCTCTCTAATAGATTGTCAGTCATCACTGATCAAATGCTTCATGTCTGAAATAATTCGTCCGAGTTCTTTTGAAATTATTTCTTTGACAAATTCGGTATTTTAATTTCTCATTTAAAATTTTGTGTTTAGTTTTGAACTTGGCAGATGCCGTGGAGATGTAAATATTTGACTATTATGTGATTTTTTGAACAGAAAAATGGAATATGAGATATGTAATAGCTCTAAATATTTTAAATGTTTTTGTCTAATTCAGTTGCAGTTGAACCTGGTAATCAACTTCTGAGTCCTGAAAGAAAGAAGAATACTTCAAAAGGCTTAAGTGAGGGTGAAATGGATTCAAACACACAGAGTAAGTAAATGGTGAAAGTTTAAGGCAGACATGGAATGCACCAAAGAAATGTTTCTACATACCCTTTCCATTACTATATTTTTAACAATGAGAGTTCATCTGAGACCATATTTGTACTTGGTAAATGTTTATCAAATGTAGGTTGACGTATTTTTAACAGGTATAGTTGTTTTTTCTTGGGAGTTAAGCATTGACGCAGATTTTTCTTTTGGGGATTCTATTAGCTGCAGATTAAGCTTTTTAAAGTGTTGTGGGATTTTTAAATTTCATGTGGGAGAGGCAGAATTTTTAATATGAAGAGCAAGCAGTATGTTGAGGTTAAGTGTAGTCCATGAGTGTGGACAGCCTTGTTTTCCATATCCAGCTGTGCTGATACAGTAAGATATCCCTTTCTCGCTTTCATCTGCAGAAATTACCTGCTTGTCAGGTTTAGCATAGAGCCAGGTCTCATAAAATAGCTGAGTTGGTCACTTTAATTCTAAGAAATGCTCTGTTCAATGTGGCCTGTTCTTGCTGGGCTTAACACGTGAGCTGCTCTGCTGATAGGTCTCAGGTACCAGTAATCTCCAGCACTGAGACTGGCAAACAATGCAAGCCATTGCAGGGAGGGTGGTAGTAGTATTCTTCAACTACCTGAGATACTGTAGAGTGTTTCTTTGTCTACATCCATATTGTGGTTTTGTCCTTTTTAGTTGACATACTCTTTCATTAAGCATTTTTTTGTTTTCTGTATATTTTTGAATTATGTATCTTTTGAATAGATTCATAAAACTGAGTTTCTTTTTCTCCCAACAAAGAAACTAAACAGATTACTGCAGCTTGTGAAATGGTAGCCGAGATGGTGGAATGCTTACAGACTGTCTTGGCACTGGGGCACAAAAGAAACAGCAGTATTCCAGCATTTCTCACTCCTGTCCTCAAGAACATCATCATCAGCTTAGCAAGGCTGCCTCTAGTGAACAGCTACACAAGAGTACCTCCCTTGGTATGTTCATTATGCTTTGTTTTCAGGACTTTAAAGGCTATTGAACAACTTCTTGAAAACCAAGTGTTGTGCTGTATCTTAAGTTTTATGTCAGTAGGACTTCAGCCTTTAACTAGCTTGATCAGCCAGGTTTTTTTGTACACTGAGTAGCGAAGCATTATAAGCATATCAAATAAGAATTCACTTTGAAATTGGAGATTTGATCAGAAAGGAGTGTAGTTGCTCCTTAAATTCTCACGTGAAAGAATGTCCATGTGGTACCTAAAGAATGGAAAAGCAAGCAGTGATCTGGGTGCTTTGTTAGGGCTAATATTTCCTTCTGCTCAGTGGGATTGCTTACGCTGGAAAAAGTGCAGAATCTACACTACTACTTTCTTTGACATCTGAATTGATAAATGCATTTCTCATCATGCCGAAGTACCACAGTGGTGCTGAGGTGTCTGAACTCACTCAGGTATTTGTGTGGGGTTCTATACCATGGTATGCCATGCAGATACTTTTCGATTGTGTATTACCATTCCTTTGGACAAAGTATTTCAATCTTTTATTTTTGGCTGCTGTAGCATGGATTTAATAACATCTCCTTGTTACCTCCATTTATTGTTAGTACTGTGAAATGACTTGGTTTTGATAAACTTCAAAACCATTATCAGAAACGTTTCCAGGTGCTTATAAGGTAGAGTAAAAGGGAGTTTCCTGATATGTTCAAGACCCTTTCTCTGTTTCTCAGCACTTTGTTTTTGAGGGGATGTCAAAAGATAGTATTTTTTTTTTGGATTGAGACTTTTTTGCCCATTCTTGGATCTATCTTCGAGGTTTTTAGCCATCAATAGGACATGAACTATTTTCCTTAAATTACTGCATCATTTCTGCACAATCTGGGAGTCACCTGGCACTTAAATTGTAAACTGAAATATATGACAGGAACTTACTAGTTTACATGTCCAAACTTGTACAGCATGACTAAATAATTAATTAATAGTGAGAAATAATGCCAAGAAACCCCCAAAATTAGAAATACAGTGTAAATTGCATGTTAGCTCTGTTAGATGTTTAATCTTTACGTATTTTTATATTTGGAGAATTACTTTAATTTTACTGGTGTCTCATTGCTTTTGAATGGTGCATATATATATTTATAGCTGTCATGTTAATACTGTTTCTGTTTTGTATGAGTTGTCTTTCTTTATGTTTCTTCAGGTCTGGAAATTAGGCTGGTCACCAAAGCCTGCAGGTGATTTTGGCACAGTTTTTCCTGAAATCCCAGTAGAATTTCTTCAAGAAAAAGAAATCTTTAAGGAGTTCATCTATCGCATTAATACACTTGGTATGTACAGAATTAAAAATTAACTCTTATTATGTATTTATCTGTGTTGTGAAGTTACTGAATAACTGAATCTGTTACCATTTGTTTACTGTTGTTGTGGAAGAGAAATAATATTTCACAGCAGGTTAGTAATTGTGTTGCAATAATTCTTACATTTTGTTCAATGCAAAGAAAAACATATAAATTACAGAAATAAATCCAAAAATTGTTTGAGCTTAGGGAGGTGATTTCAGTGTGCTCTACAGAACGGCCATTTGTTTTCTGGAGCATACACTTCATAGTGTGTTTGTGAATATTTTGCTTCCCCCCTTTTTTAATTCGTGCTTAGTATATAAATAGAATTTAGTGCCACGCTCTCAATATTCTGAGTGAGATGGTGTCACTTTAAAGCTTCTGGATATGTCAAGTCTTACTGAACAAGAGCAGTGGGGCTTAAGACTTCAAGTCTTTGTCAACAGATGAGACTGTTAAGGGTAATGCATCAAATTTTCTGTATGCATACAGAACTTCTTTGGGGTTTTTTGTTGTTCTTTTCCTCTCTGATCTACTGGTTAATATTTGGCTGAGTTGTGGTGTAGCATTGATTTATGTTTGATCACTATAATACCAAAGATGGCATTCTCATTTTTGATTCTTTAGATGTCATTAGTATAAACTGCAAGATATTATTCATGAATCCTCCGCAGTCTTTTATAGGTAAAAATCCATTTGAAAAAACTTTGAGAAGTGCTTGAATTTTAATGGCCTATTTTTAAGCAGTTCAGTCATTTTGCTTTTAGGGCATAAAGATTTCTTGGATCATTATGGGATTCTCCACAACTTTCTTTCCTGTGAGAATTGGCCAGTTTTCTGGATGATTTTCTGTGTTGTGAAAACCTGATAGATCTCAATGCTGCAAAAGCTGGACAATCAAAATATTTAAATGTCTATAAGAAACAATCCAAACAGGACCATTTAAATAATAATGTTCAGAACCCTTCTAAAGGGTTTGTCACTTTCTAAAATAGAAACTTAAGCTTTCTTAAGCTGTAGTGATTACAAAAAATGATTACTCAAATAGGAAACGGTATGTAATGAAATCTGTGGAAACAATGTATCATTTTAAAATATTGTTACATGCTTAAGGTTGTATTATGACATAAATGGCTATTTCTGAGTGTGTCCGTAGGATGGATCAGCCGTACTCAGTTTGAAGAGACTTGGGCTACTTTGCTTGGTGTGCTTGTAACTCAGCCCATTGTAATGGACCAAGAAGAGAACCAGCAAGAGGTACTGTTATTCAATTCAATGAATTTTTTAAATTAAATTTTAATTAAACTAAGAAAAATGTTTCTCTTAATAAACCTGTAAAGCAGAAAAGTAGTGACTAGAACTAAGAAATTATTTCTGGTTTATGTTTCCTTGTTTTCATCTCCCTGTGAGTTCAGACACATCCATCTTCTGGGTTAAAACTTCTGGAAGCATGTAGATAGTATGGAAAAATTTTAGTGAAGCTGTTGCAACTTTATATTATTATGTCACTCAACACACACAGAGTTTGAAGTTTGTGTGGTGAGATGTTTGGCTTCAGGCACAATAGGAACTCCCAAAAACTTTGAAAGAAACAATGTTTTAGAGAATTATGCCTTTACGAAATATACTGGTTAACTGCAGTAATGCATACTAGTTAGTTATCTGTACTATCTAATATTCAAACTTCAAGGGGGCTTTCTTTTTTACGTTTGTTGTTTGTTTATTTGTTTGTTTTTTGTAAGATTCTTGACTAGAAATGAACTGACCTGGAGATGAATGCCCTTGTCTCTCACTCCCAGTTGCTGACTAAATATTGGGCTTCTAACTTGGATGCCTCGGGTGGCTGTTCAGAATTCAGTGGAGGGCATTCGGGGATCAGGCACAAAGAAATTTATCTATACCAAAAGCAAAGATGAGAGTGAACTTAGCTATCATGGAAGAGACTTTCCCCTCTTCAGATGTCTTAACTTACTAGCGAACTGAATTTACTATGTTCTAGCTCTTTGACCTGGGAGGTTTTTTCCCTGGACTCATATAGCATTCACTCTCAAATTGTGAATGGTCCTGGTGGTAGATGCAGACCCTAAAGCATTTTGAAGAATTCAGAGGGTAGATGTCTATAACTCGTGGATCCTGGATAGAAAAGGGGTTTTTCCCTTGCTTCCTAGGTGTCAGACTCTAAAAAGGAGTAGGGCATCATCATCCCTCTTCCCTAGGTTAGCATCTTCTGTTAGCTAGACTGATGTGCAGGCTTGTTGTGCAGAATGTTTGAGTTACTCTTTTCCACATAATGGCCATGTTTGATCAGACTCAAGGCAACCTAGCCTTTGGTAGTTCCTTACTTGTCACATAGAGAGTGTTTATTTGTAGACTAGGAGTACTGATCCTTTACTTTCCAAGGAAAACTAGTATGTTCAAAATTGCAAACACTTTAAGCACTGTTATAAATTTCAGGATGTTAATATTTTCCGAAATAAAAATACAAGATTCTTTTTAAAGAAAAATAATGAAAATTTGTTACCGTCTTACGTTTTCTAAAAGTTTCAAACTCTCTTGTGGTCTGATACTTTCAAGAAGGAATTGGAATCTATACAACCAAAGCAAAAACTGAGAAGCAACCTGCCACTTCGGAATCTGCAAGTGTTTGTGCTGTTGTTCTAATTTTAGTTTGTAAAAAAACCCTGATTTAGTCTAAGTACTGATCCTAAACAGTTATGAGCAAAAAAATTAAATGCACTGTGAAGGTTCTTGCTACCATCAACACAGGGAGGATGAGTTACAACCCACAGTGCCAGAAGTTTATTTTAAGAGGGTTTTTTTTTTTTTTTAAAGGGAAAGACACGGACTACTACACTGGTGATGATTTATAGTGGTGAAGTACTTGATGCAGTGTGTGTAGTTCCAAGTACTTCTACTAGGGGAAAATGTCAGTGCCTTAAGTATGAATAATAGATTGAATTTAACTAAATATTTTGAGAAAGTTGTTACAGTTTTCTCACACTTTTATAGTGGTGCTAAATACTGAATGCGTAGTGTCTTGGTTTAACAGAAACATTGGATGCATCTGGATAATGGTGCCCAGAAAAATCCTGCTGAAAATTCATTACGAGTTTGAGTTTTGTTCCTAAACAGGGAGTTAAGAAAAACAGTTAACATGGATCTTTCTCTGAAGGGTTTCGAACTCAGATTTGGTCTAATTTCATGTTTTGTTTCAACAGGTAACTAACTGGTAGATGCAAACAAATAAACTAATCGCTTTGAGAGATCTGAAATGGACATCTTGAGGTTTTAATGTTGTTGGGATAAGAGAGGATGCATGCAGAATGGCTGACAGGGATGGAAGGATGTGTGGCTGCTACAGTCACCGTGCTTTCTGTGCGTTGCTTCTATCAGCTAGATTTCTGGATGGGAAGAAGTGTAGATGTCAGGCTTATAATGATAATGTAGTGGAAGGTGACAAACTGATTTTCAGGGCTTTCAGGATTTTTTATTTTTTTATTTTTAAAATTCAAATTACAGTAAGTTCATTTTACAGGAAGATACAGAGAGGACCCAAATTAATGTTCTTGCAGTACAAGCTATAACTTCCTTGGTGCTGAGTGCAATGACCATACCTGTTGCAGGCAATCCAGCAGTTAGCTGTTTGGAACAGCAGCCCCGCAACAAAGCTTTAAAAGCTCTGGACACAAGGTACTTTTTTTTTTTTTTTTACTTGCTCTAAAATGCACAAAAGTTATACTTGTGGTTAATATATAATTACAATTGCTTAATCTAGCTGTAGCAAAAATATGTATAGGCTCTCTTTCCTAAACAAGAGGGTGTACAGATGGATCTGTTTGCATAGAATTTATGTGGACTTAACATCACGAACCTGCTGAGTTAAGACAGTATCTGGAAAAGACAATATCCTATTAAAATCTAGTAACAAACTGTACCGAGTGTGTTTCTCAACATTTCTCAGTTTTAGCATCTCTGATAGTGAAAATAAGCATAGGCACAAAACATTGTAGAGTAAGCTAGTGAGACCTGCACAAAAACGTTAGCGGAAACTGCTTAAATTGATTATTTTTCTTTTGGGCTTCCAGGTTTGGGAGGAAGCTAAGTGTTATCAGGGGAATTGTTGAACAAGAAATCCAAGCAATGGTATCTAAGAGAGATAATATTGCTACTCATCATTTATACCAAGCTTGGGACCCTGTTCCATCACTTTCTCCTGCTACTACAGGTAACTGTCGAGGGGGCGGGGGGCAAGAGAGAGTGAATTTCTTGTACGTTTTAAAAGTAGAAAATACTATCTTAGGAATTTTTTTGAAATCTAGTTTGCAGCAAGTGAAACCATTTTCACATCTACTTTGTTATGCATGATTTAAAACAGTTGTCTTCTATTTTGTTACAGGTGCTCTTATCAGCCATGAAAAACTGTTACTGCAGATCAATACTGAACGAGAAATAGGAGATATGGATTATAAACTGGGACAGGTTTGTTAAAACTTTAACTTTAAACTTGACTTTTATTATATTTTTTCCATTTTGTGAAAATTCAGTTAAGAGGCATTGCTTAACATCAAATGTAAACTGAAAGCTCTGCTTGACATAAATTTTCCTGGGTGATGTTAGGTGAAAAATTAGCACGACATACAGTGAATAAAAAAATTAGTCCTTATCTAGTTATTTTATCTCCTTGAAAAATTAGAATTTACATGAAATCGCATTTTAAGTTTTAAGTGTAATATTTGTTTCACTATTAGAGTAATATGTATTAGTGAAAAAAAAGTAAAGACTGAACTCAGATGACATTTTTCTTGAATCTTTTGCATAGGGAAGACTAAATGATTATTTGTCTGTCTTGGTGTCTGTATGTTCTCTTGAGATTCTAGATGGCTTTAATGGTCAGTATTTGCAGATTTACAAATACTGTTAACTCTGTAACAATACTGGGCATTAGACATCCTGCTTGAAAAATAAATTGTGTATATTTTTGCTTAACATGAAAAATTCTATGTAAGGGTGATTTTTTTTTTTTTTTTTTTTTGTCTAAGAAAGAAGTCTTCAGCTATGTAAAATACATAACTTCAGAGGAAAAATAATATCTGTATTGAAACACAGCAAGTGCTGATTTTGTTTTGGAATCTTCAAATTCCATTTATGAAATGCCATCAGCAAGACTTATTGTTCTGAAACTTTAATTTTATGAAGAAAACTTCAAGAAGAACTAAGAAGTTTTGTTCTTTGCAGATAACTGTTTAGCCTGAGTCAAAGGATTTGAAATCTCAGTCTTGTCTGGTTTCAGAAAAAGGTTATATTGCAGTCAGATATGCTGAATGACAGTTTGAGAAGAGTTAGGAATGTGGTGTTTATTGAACTGCAGTTCTTACAGTTTTCTGAATTATTTTCTTGCTTGATAGGAACAGTAAATATTTATACTTTGCTTTGTATTTTAATTCTGCTATGTTGACTTTGGGATGCTGCATGCAAATTGTTAGTGCATGCTTACAGGTTATAGCCAGATGCTACTTTCAGCATCACCTGTATTGTTGTACTAAGCACGTGGTGCTGCTGTTTTTGCTGTGCCATACAATTTAAAGTGAGTTAAACTAAAATGCTGAAAAAGGTTTTCAAAAAAATAAAAATAAAAAGTGCTGTGTGGTTCATGTAAAATGTTATTTGAGGCTGTGTGTTTGTTGCCTGTCATTTAAATGGAAAATGTAGTGGACTTCTGAGATTTTCTAAACTGACTACAAGAGTGTTAACTATTGTGCTCTTTTTCTATTTTTTTTTATTTTTTATTTTTTTGTGTTGCAAGGTCTCTATACACTCCATATGGTTAGGAAATAACATCACTCCATTGAGAGAAGAAGAGTGGGGTGAGGACGAAGAAGATGAGAATGATGTACCTGCTCCTTCCTCACCACCAACCTCTCCTATTAACACCAGGTGTCTTTTTTCTTGTCTCTTCTTTGACTTTTATTAATAAGTTTTTATCTCTTCATGCTGAGTTCAGTAAGCTTGCTTTATAAATTGGGCACTGGTAAATAACTATTATTTCAAATCAAGTATTTTAGCAGGGCTTAAGAATAGCCATTGTAACACTTGCTTATTGTGCCTTGCAGGAAACACCGGGCTGGTGTAGATATACATTCTTGTTCTCAGTTCTTGCTTGAGCTCTATAGTCAGTGGATATTGCCATCAAACCCTAGCAAGAGAACGCCAGTCATTTTGATAAGCGAAGTGGTGCGATCAGTAAGTCTAAACTGTTATTCAGAGTCATAATTGAGTATATGTTACCAAATGTACAGAGCAAAGCAGTATTTGTAAAGCATCTTTTAATAAATGGCAAACACTGATTTTTCTTAGCAGTACTATTATCTGGGCAGTGCAGAAATATAACTTGAGCAACTATAACATATTACTTTAAACTATATAAGCATCTGGATTGCATATTCTGCTAGTACATTATGAACACAGAATCACAGAATGTTGGGGATTGGAAGGGACCTCAAAAGATGATCTAGTCCAGTCCCCCTGCCAGAGCAGGAATACCTAGATCAGGTCACACAGGAACATGTCCAGGCGGGTTTTGAATGTCTCCAGAGAAGGAGACTCCACAACCTCTCTGGACATCCTGTGCCAGTGCTCTGTTACCCTCACTGTGAAGAAGTTCTTCCTCACATTTATGTGGAACCTCCTATGTTCCAGCTTGTACCCATTGCCCCTTGTCCTATCATTGGATGTCACTGAGAAGAGCCTGGCTCCATCCTCATGACACTCACCCTTTACATATTTATAGACATTAATGAGGTCACCCCTCAGTCTCCACTTTATTGTCACTTAATGGTAGTCGATATTTCACTTGACTGCTTGTTAAAAGTAGATTTCAGGACTTTGCTTATGTCTTTGTAAGAAAATGAAGACGGTACAACGAAGTATTGAAGGATTAAATTGTCTACTGAAGTGTAGAACCAAACGTAAAGAACATAGGTGTGGAATGTGTCTTGATAGCCATTATTCATTACCCTAAATGATTTAAAATGAGACTGTCCTTGCAATTGAATGTGTATTGGGTGTTGTGAGGTGTTTCAATACATTATAAATGGCAACGTTCATTCATTTTCCAGAACTGCTTACTATAGCAGATTTGGGTTTGTAAACCTTTTGGAAAAAAGGGAGCTTGAAGGGTAGCTGTTACCTGAGATGGATGGTGGAATTAATTCTGGACAAGTTAACAATAGTTGTTCAAGACACTTGAGTTAATGTTTACACGTTTAATAGATGGATCGAGGGATCTTTTGCTGACAATTGTAACAGAAGGGAGTGTCAACTTTTGGCTGCCTGCTAATGAGCTTTTTTTATATTCAATTTTAATTTGTGTACAGCTTCTGGCAGTGTCAGACTTATTTACAGAAAGGAATCAGTTTGAGATGATGTACACAACATTGACAGAATTGCGAAAGGTGCATCCATCAGAAGATGAGATTCTTGTACAGTATTTGATACCAGCCACTTGTAAAGCTGCTGCTGTTCTTGGAATGGTAAGAAATTCTCCATATTCCAAATTCATGAGTGGCTGGGTTAACTTGTCCTTAGCTTCTACTGAAAAATCTGATGTACTTGCTAAGAGTGGTTTGTCTCTAAGAAAATCCCTTAGCTGATCTGCATGGCTATAAGACGTAATAGGATATGTATTCTGGACTTTCAGAGGTTGCAAACAATCTCCAGTTGCCCCATATTCAAACAGAAAGGTGGTCTGGATTTCTTTTCTTTTTTTTTTTTTTTTTAAGCTTAATTTAATGCGCTTTTTGGTTTATCTAATTCAGTTGAGTGTTACCTTTTTCCCTGAACTCATTTGTTACATTTCAGGCCAGAAATGAGGACTGTGGAACAGCTATTGCTAGATTTGTTACAGATGAATGGCTGTTACCTCGTGAGGGGCTGGGACAGTGCATGTGCTGAATGCATAGCATGATAGTCAGATATCCCTCTTCTTTCCCTCACTCCTACCTTTCTTCCACTGCATCATTCTGTATTAAGGGAAAGAATGCAAGGTATTTAATGATATGTCTTGCTGTCTTTACATGTGTAGACCAGAGAGTAGTAATATTTTCCAAAGGACATTTCAGAGTAGGATTATTTAGGAAAAAAAAAATACAAATTCTTTTGGAAGAAGTTAGCATTTCTAGTAACTTTCCATGAGACTAATATAAAACTATATGTGTAACAGTGATAAGAAAAATTTTGAAATAATTTTGAGGTGAGGCTTCCAGTAGCTGTTGTAGCAGCAAATGTGCAAGGAAAGGCTGTGAAAGTGATGCCAGACATGCAGAAGCAGTTTTAGAGGTTGGATTGTTCTGACTAGGCTGTAATTTCCCACTCGGTGAACTAACACTTCACAAGCAAACAGGTGAATATGTTAGTGGGAGGGGACAAAAGGTTGATTCCATCAAGAGCTGCTTGTTGTGCTGTGCTCAGTTATGTAGAAAATCTGCTTAGAAAGAGCAACTAGAGAGCACACACTGTAAAACTGGCCTGTATATTAGATACTTCCTAGTCCTGCTGGCCACACTATTCCTGACACAAGCCAGGATGCTGCTGGCTGCCTTGACCACCTGGGCACACTGGTGGCTCATATTCAGCCAACTGTTGACCAGCACCCCCAGGTCCCTTTCTGATGGGCAGCTTTCCAGCCATTCTTCCCCAAGCCTGTGGTGTTCCATGGGGTTGTTGTGACCAAAGTGCAGGATCTGGCACTTGGCCTTATTAAACCTCATACAATTGGCCTCTGCCCATCGATCCAGCCTGTCCAGGTCCCTCTGCAGAGCCTCCCTACCCTCCGGCAGATCAACACTTCCACCCAACTTGGTCTGCAAACTTACTGAGGGTGCACTTGATCTCCTTGTCCAGATCATGGGAGTGGTGGAGAGAAAGATGTGTAGGTCTGGGTGCCAGTGGTCTCAAAGAACAAATAAATGGCATGCTGTATTATGAGTTGAGTGGATGGCAGAGTATTTTTTTGGATGCAGACTATAGGCATCTACCTGTCAGTTTCAGACAGAAGCACCCCTTGTTGTTAGCTGGAAGGCCAAAAAATTCCAACCATCCAAGTGCTATATGTAGAGGATTCTTAATAGCACATATTACTTACTGGACTAATGCTTATCTTGTTTTGGTTGGGTTTTTTTTACTTTAAATCTTGGGAACATTTTACAGATAAAAAAAAGTAGCATCAATTTACTAGTTAATCTGCAAGTTATCTCTTATCTGATTATATTAATCTTGTGACATTTGATTCAAAGTAGTTTTAAGCCCACCTCTGTTTCATGCCATGTTTTCTGTTCTTTAGTATCTTCCAAGTGTTTCCAAATGACAGGAGTCACCAGTACTGAACCTGTGTTGCCTTCTAATGAATGCTCTTGTTGAATGTATTAGGATAAAGCTGTGGCTGAACCAGTAAGTCGACTGCTGGAATCAACCCTAAGAAGCACGCATATGCCAAGCCGGATTGGGGCTCTGCATGGAATTCTTTATATCCTTGAGTGTGACTTGCTTGATGAAACAGCAAAGCAACTCATTCCAATTATCAGCGAGTATCTGCTCTCCAATTTGAGAGGAGTAGCACAGTAAGACTCTTCCCCACCTCCCCACCCCGAACTGTTGCATGCTTATGTGTGAACAAAAGGGCTCTTTGTGGTTTGCTGTTGTCAGTACGTTTTAGAGCTGGCTGTTGTATCAAGCAGGTTTTGGCATTTTCATTGAAATCTTACAAATGAAGCTAATCATTCAGTTCTAGGTTTGATTTACAGAAGCAAAAGGATATTTGAGGGTAAGAAAACTGATAGCTCCAGACTTTTTGGGGGTTGGACTAGATCTTCAGAGTTCCCTTCTAACCCCTGCCACTTTGTGACTCTGTGACTTTTGTCTTTCTGGTAAATCAAGTTCTCTTACTCTTTGAATAAGACTTGCAGGGTCAGTAATGAAGTTTTTCTCCTAAACCAGTTAAGCAATGATAGCTTGTAATTATATTGCTGAAAAATTTCTTGTGTTGCACTGGATTTCTGTGATAACTAGTGTGTGCTGGGTTTGGCTGGGATGGAGGTAATTTTCTTTATAGTAGCTAGTGTGGGGCTGTGTTTTGAATTTCTGCTGGAAACAGTGTTGATGGATACAGGGATGTTTTAGTTACCAGCAAGCAGGCTGGGGGTGCACAAGAAGTTGGGAGGGCACACAGCTGGGATAGCAGACCCCAAGTGACCAAAGGGCTATACCACACCATGGGATGTCATGCTCAGCATGTAAAGCTAGGGGAAGGAGAAGGAAGGGGGGGATGTTCAGGGTTATGGCACTTTGTCTTCTCAAGCAACTGTTAGGCCCTGTTCTCCTGGAGATGGCTGAACACCTGCTTGCTGATGGGAAGTGGTGAACAAATTCGTTGTTTTGCTTTGCTTGTGCACGCAGCTTTTGCTTTAAACTGTCTTCATCTGAACCCACAAGTTTTCTCACTTTTACTCTTCTGATTGTCTCCCCCATCCCATCGGGGGAGAGCGAGTGAGTGGCTGTGTGGGGTTTAGTTGCCAGCTGGGGTTAAACCGTGACACTGCTCTCTTGTGTTATTTTAAAAATTGCATAAATTTCATGTGAAAAAATACTTAGTATTTCTAAGGATTGTTTATGTTGTCTCTATTTGTGACCCAGACAACTTTGATGTAAGTGACCACTAGCGTTTTTGCTTATTTACAGTTGTGTGAATATCCATAACCAACAGCACATCTTGGTAATGTGTGCAGCTGCTTTCTATTTAATTGAGAATTACCCACTTGATGTAGGACCTGAATTCTCTGCAGGAATTATACAGGTATGTTCTGATGCCTCCAATCACAGGTGGTCATTTAACCTGGGATCACCACACAGCTGTCATTAACACTGAACTTTATTGTGGTGTAGGTTTGCTTTTGGGTTTAGTTTCATCAGCTTTTCTTAATACCTGAGGCAGTTCCATACTAGCTGCAGTGGTATGGTGCTAGAAGGTGACTTAAATACACCTCAAAAACAGGCAACTGGCTTTTTTCTTTATTTCAGATGTGTGGAGTCATGGTGTCTGGAAGTGATGAATCAACGCCATCCATTATTTATCATTGTGTCCTGAGAGGATTAGAGCGACTCCTTCTTTCAGAGCAACTTTCTAGGCTGGATAGCGAGTCGCTAGTTAAACTGAGTGTTGACAGAGTGAATGTGCAGAGCCCCCACCGAGCAATGGCAGCGCTTGGATTAATGCTGACTTGCATGTACACAGGTATTTACTATTTTTATACTATTGATATGCTGAAAGTCCAGTTTACTAACAGTGATAATTTTCTTCAGTTATTTTAGTTACCAAGGATTAAAAGGTTTTATTTTAGCATTCACAGTAAACTTGTAACAAATTATTTTGATTTAGGAAAGGAAAAAATCAGCCCCAGTCGTACCACAGATCCAAATCCTGCTGCTCCCGACAGTGAATCTGTGATTGTAGCTATGGAACGAGTATCTGTCCTCTTTGATAGGTAAGAGGATAAAACGTATGTAATGGGGCACTGGGAGAAGTGATTGTTTGGCACTGTGTGGTCACTTCTCTATTTGATAGTTCTAATATTTAATTAATGATGTTTCTTTGCTTACCATTGCTTAAAATTGATACTTTTAGTATACACAGTAACACGGATGGAATTGCTGAAGGCAGCACAAATGTACAGGAATGTAAATGGAAAACAGGCATGTCTTAACTGATACTGTGTGTTACACAAACCATAATACTTTATAAATGTATTTCCAGCTCCCTTCAGGTCAGACTCTTAACTGCTTTTCAGGATGTCTTCTGCAAAATCAAGGATATAAATCCAGTTTATGGGAAATAATCTTTCAAACCACCCTAAGAGTTTAAAACTTTTTCCCCCTTCCCCCACCCAAGTGTTGCTCTTTCCAAGGCTGTTAAGTTATTGCAGTGGAAGGGTACAGTAAAACATCTGTATTCACATGGAACTCATTTAATGAAAATATTTCAAAACCCCTGTTTTGATCTGACAATCTCAAGCTGTCTTAAGTGAGCATAGCATGTTAGACTTTGCATAGTCGTTTTGTGGGATAATGGTTTACATTTTTTAAAGTGTTCAGTGGTTTTTCCATAAAACTGGATGAGGGTTTCACTTCTGCACTCACTGAGAACAGAACTATAGAAGCGCTTGAGTGCTTCTGAAAATGTCACTCCTAAGAGTTAGCAAAACAAACATGAATACTACAAGCTGAAAATTACTTTTGCAGGGGATAATCACACAATGGTAACTTGATCTTGCAACATCAACAGATGCAGCCTTTATTAGGAAGATTTTTCCAATCAGTGTTATTTAAGTAAAACTGATTTGAAGTTGGAGTAGCTTTACAGTGCAGCACAACTTGCTTTTCCTGTTCAATGTATTGGTCGTCCTGGTGCTGAGTTAAAAAATATGCAAAGATGTTATGAATGGAAGTGAGTGTTCTGCTTAGAACTGGTCTTTTCTCTGATATCTAGGAGTAGTGACCTCCCTGTCCTTTTCTGTTCTTGTTTAGCTTTTTTGGCATTCCTATTATTAAATCTTGCCTCGGATGCAGTTCCAGAGCTTCAAAGAATGTTGACTATTAGAAAAAGGAGGGAGGGAGAGGACATGACACCTGTAACAACTTCTGATAGTTTTGATAGACCTCTTTGGGTAGACTGTTAAAGTAAGATTACATGAAGACTTGAATTCCTGAGTGTTTAAGACTTTTCCCTGTCTGCAGATGAAAGTAAAATGTTTTTTCTATTGCAAATTAAATTGGAAAAGAACGAGATATTTACTGGAATTCAATCATAAAATATGTTCTTTTTTGTTACTTTCAGGATCAGGAAGGGATTTCCTTTTGAAGCCAGAGTAGTGGCTCGGATCCTTCCACAGTTCCTTGATGATTTTTTCCCCCCACAAGATGTAATGAATAAAGTTATTGGAGAATTTCTATCCAATCAGCAGCCTTACCCACAGTTCATGGCAACAGTAGTTTATAAGGTAGTGTTGTGTTTTTTTTTCCTTAAATATTTCAGAAGACTTCTTAAATAACTGACAGCTCAATCAAAGGGGCAAATATCAAGTTTGTTGGATCCAGTAAACAGTTCATAGTGATTGAGCTGTACTGCTGTGAGCTTTGTCTTCTGGGCAACATGGAGGGCTAGAATCACCACATCGCCCAGAAGACAGAGCTCACAGCAGTCTAGTTCAATCACTGATAAGGGGAAAATAAAAGTGAAAATGAGTAGTTGTCATCCTGGTGTTCAGACCCTTTAGATCTCAAGGGGCCAGCCCACGTCACCTGGCCTTGTGAACTCTACAGTCAAGCTCCTGTAGGCTCAGCTGGACTACTGGATATTTTGCTCTTCAGCACCTACTTACTGGACTCATGCATCACTTCAGAATGCATGTGTGCAACACATTTGTCTAGTCTCTCTATTTTTGTAGACCAAGTCTTGCATTTCCATATGCTTACTTCAGTTTCACACAGATGTGTGAAATCCGGTTGGATCCTGGCTGACTCTTTTGCAGAATCTCTAGGCATTGTGTTCACTAATTCTTTAGACTCAGAGTTGTCTCCAGGAATCTGGTTTGTGAACCTCAATGCTTGGTAGCTGGTGAGAACCTTTACAAGAGAAACTAAACTCTTTCCCATGTCCATCTATCATGTCTTTATTCCTGTGTAAAATGTTTTTTTGCAGGTATTCCAGACACTACATAGCACTGGACAGTCCTCAATGGTCCGTGACTGGGTGATGCTGTCTCTCTCTAATTTCACACAGAGAACGCCTGTGGCAATGGCAATGTGGAGTCTTTCCTGTTTTTTTGTCAGTGCTTCCACCAGTCAATGGATTTCAGCAATGTATCCTAAAAAGACAATGTATGCCATTTCTGGGTGAACTTAGTGATTCTGTAAAGTGCATTGATAGCATTGAAGGATAAGAGTACAAGTTTAACACAAAAAAAAGGCATTATCACTTTGTGCTATTGGTGCCTCAGGTTTGAAGGAAAACAGAGAACTTCGAAACAGGTTGTGACAACGAAGTTACCTAAAACTACTGTTTTAAGATCTGTTCCTTGTGACTGTGCAAGATGACTGGGAAATTCCTTACTTAGAAGGACTTTTCAGAAGCTTTATCACATAACTTTGCAGTGACATTTAAAAATTTTGTTCTGTATTCCTTTGACAAGATAAATTACATTTAGAAAGAAAAAAAAAAAAAAAGAACAAACTTAAATTGAAGAAAATTATCCTCTACATACAAACTGTATTTTGCAAGTATCCCCTGGAGGTGCACTGCACTATTAAAGAGCTTTGGCAATGGAGTAACATCAGCTAAATAAGCTGGAAGGGCCAAAAGACATAGGTGGTATCCATGCTGGGTTTATTTTAAAACAAACAAAGCCACAAACAGAAAAGTAACTGTTGCATTTCATGACTGGGCAAAAAACTGCCCATATGTCATGCTTGAAACTTCCTAATAACTCTTAATTTCAGCAGTGCTCTTTGGCTATTAGCAGTTGTGAGCGTGGTGCTGATGGCACTGTTTGCTCCAGCGAATACAGAAAACTACTGCTAGGTTAAAATGAACTTGTGGGGAAAAGAAATTGTGTGAAGTTAATGAAGAAATAGGATTTCTGTAGTAGTAGTTTAATTGATATATGAAAGTATTTTGCACTTTAACATTGTTGGTGAACTCAAAAATACACCATTTTATTGGAGAAAAAGTTTAAAGTATTTAAAATGCTATACCAAAAGATGAGCAACTTCTGTCATATTATGACCTTAACTTTTATATTTCAGTCTTCCACATATTATCAGCAGAATGGGAAAATGTGAGCAAGTGGATGTTAACATCTTCTGTTTGGTGGCCATAGACTTTTACCGACATCAGATAGATGAAGAGTTAGATCGAAGAGCCTTTCAGTCGGTGTTTGAGGTGGTAGCATCTCCAGGAACCCCGTATCATCGCCTATTAACTTGTTTGCAAAATGTCCACAAGGTCACAGCATGTTGAACATCCTGATATGTACTGGAGCTGCATGACTAGTATTGGAATCTGATACGAATTATGGGAAATGCAAGATCAAGGAGGTACCTGGGGCTGCATTTGTGATAAATATGGACCTGCCACTTTTACTTCCAGAATGCATGGACAAGTGCTCTGCAGCACTGGAAATCACCTGAAAAGTCTAGTGTAGTTCTTGTTGTTGTTGACACCAGGCATCTGTGAGGGGAAAGAAATATGTCAGCGTTTTTCAAGTGGTGTTTGGGACTAACCTGAGACACATTTACTAACTGTAAAATATGAGCAAGTACGACATGTAAGGAAGCCGGTATTACTCTTCTTCCTAATGTTCAGCTGAAGTCACTGTGGTGCAGCCGGTAAGAAACTTACAGAGACACTGTTATTGCAAGCTGCAGTCATTAGAAAAAGTCATAGTTTTATGTACCTGTATATACTGTTGTGTAGTACAGAATAGAAATTGTTTCCTAATGTCTCTCCCAAACAAGGAAAAGAGAAAATGGCTTTTGTGAGTTACACTTCCAGCATGTAATTCCCCTCTCTGGACTCTGATATCCTGTGGTGTATGTGTTGGTGATACCGGCGATATAGTGCACATACGTAACCACACATTTTTCTTTTTTCTTCTCAGGATTTAAAATTTGAGTACAGTATATCAGTAAAAGAAATTTTAACTTAAATATTTCTATATCATGTACAGTATGTAAAATTGTAAGATGTGTGGTGCATGAGCTGTGCTGTAATTTGGGATGAACAGAAGCCACGCTACTGAATGTCTTGACATCTGTATTGTCCTCATTTTTTTTTCCCGTGTGCTCAAATTCATGTTCCTTTTGGAAATCCATCTTAATGTACAGATTACATCTTGTTTTGCATCTCACTTTTTCTTAAAGTGCTTTAAAACTGGAATATGTTGATTAATTTGTCTTGAGAAACCGTACTAAGGAGGCATTCTTGTGATCCACTTTAGCTTCTTTTGAATTCCTTTATTTTGAGACATAGTGGTAAAAGAGAGGACTAGTTACTCTGGATCAGCCTTTTCTGTACTTAAGAGACTGCTCCTGTCTGCTGCACTGCATTTTAAGAGACAAAATGGTGCAAGCTCCTCAGTAGTCAATAACCATTTGACCTTTCCTAACGGAGACCATGGAGTCATCCAAACCACTCTCATTTAAACAAATTTATGCTAGCAGTTAAGAATCAGAAGGCTCCTGTGGTCTACTTTGGGACTGGCTAAGGTGTTAGATTACACAATCTCTTTTATTACCTGTTGTATACCTAATGCTTTAGACACAAACAGTACAAATATCCATGAATTTTAGGACACTGCAGATTTAGCTTTTACCACCCAGGGAACCCCATTGATTCCTAAGCATTACATGGGGAAATCTAGTGCAGCGTTTGTCTTTAGTTATAGTTGTTGTAATTCTTTAATAGAGAAATTATAGCTTGGTTCTCGGTCACATCCTATATTTAACCTTTCTGCATTTTCCTATCACACCTTTTGGTGACACTTGGAAAAATGAGATAGTGTTGTCAGGAGGAGCATGTACTGTATGTATTTCTGTATGTAATGTATATGTTGAAATTATACACGTGACAACATTTAATGTATACAGATGTGTATATTTGTATTTATTGAACCCATGTATTTAAACTAATTCCAATTTAGACCAAAAATTGTTGCTTCTGCCCATAAATTGATTACAAAGGTATTGTCCACTGGTGTAACTTCCTCTTATGGTAGATGAAACCAGTAGTATGGGCAGTAGAAACAACTGTAGATGTTGCTGTAATTAGCTCTCTACAGATCTTACTATCTCGAGCAATTATTTCTGCCCTTAGTTGGGTTTCTCCTCTTTCTTGGGCCACAGCACTGTGGTGATTTTTAAAAGAAACTGAACAGGAGTTCAGAAAAAGGTTTAATAAAATAGATGCTGTTAGAAAAATTTTGAGTTATATTGGAAATTATCTTAATTCTGATAAGAGACTAATTCAAGGCAGTGAGATATAATGCCCTGTGCTTTCAGCAAGGGCAATATAGATCACTCTTCCCTTTTGTAACCACCAATAATCATTTTTTACTGTAAACCCACACACCAGTCAGTTTTTGTATGATATATAGTTTAAGTGAAGATATTTTTGTAAGCTATTTTCCGAAATTTAAAATAGATTTTAATATATTTTTTAAACATCAAGTTAGTCATATTCTCACCATATAACAGTATATGTTGTGTTACAAACCGTTAAATTCTTCATCATTTTAAGCTCCTCATGATTAACACAGAATAGCTGGTTACTTTATCTTGGGATAACGGGAGCTAGCCCCTTTCTGAAACTTTCCAAACTCATTTGGAACTTGCCATAGAGTCTTTCCAACCAGTGACAGAATACATTGAATTAAGCTGTTGGTATGGCTGGATGAAAAACACCAGATGTGACAGACCCCCTTCCCTCAAGTGCCCAGTGCTGGCCTTCAAGCAAGTGTTTGTATTACCCGCTTCTAGTCAAGCTTTAGTGCTGATGCAGTCAGTTCTAACCTCGCACAGATTCACTGGTAGTAATAACTCCATCTGTTTGAACCTCTCTTGGAGACTTGTCATAGTATACCTCCTGAAACATGTGTCCTGAGAGTCTAAAGAACACTGAAGGCATCGCCTCTTAGGAAATTCTCAGTGACTGGAAGGGAATGTAACTTAAGGGTCTTCCTAGTGTGAAGCACACACTGGTAGTGCTTCAAATCTAACATTTCGCTGCAGCGTGCTTTTCTGTCTCCTTCCTAGACATGCTTTCCCCACTCTCACTTCTTCTGGATTGAAGTCATATTTAAAATTACTCCTGCCTGCTTCTAGTGACAAGAGCCAAGAGGCATGGGATTGGGGACAGTAACAGCAAAACAGTGGCCATGAAAAAATACCAATGTTGGATTTGAAGCAAAAAATAAATCACTTGTCCCTTGAGATTAACTTAAGGCAAAGTTTTATTTCACAGAACATTTTTAACTTACTGTAGACAGAAAGCTAAATCTGAAAATCAGGCTGTTCTGTTCAGTTTCTTATTGAGAACAGGGTGGAAATATGTTTGGGCTTAAGACTTACATTTAGTGTCCTGGCTAACCAAAGCTAACAGTTTCTTTACTGTGCTCTGCAGTGGAGCTGGCTTCTTTACAACCTTACAGGATTAGAGGTATGGCACGATTGGGAACATGCTTAGGACAGATTAATGTTTAAAACTTCACTTACAGTTCAGTTGTCAGAGAACCTACTTTACTAGATCTATAATGTGGCCCTCCTTTAGAACACTGTATGCTAGCCAACTTTTTACAAATAGTTTTTATGCCAGCTACCTACTGGCCCATTAAATAAAGTTTGATTATGTTTTATTTCAGCATGCCTCCTCCCTTGCACCGAGTGCAGGAGTGAGGAGTTGGAAACTACAACCCATTGTAAAGCCGTCCTTATTTGTGGGATTCAAAGTATTTTCTTTACTATTTGTGCTCTTTGCCAGTTGAAATTGAATGTGAGTTTATTTAAATCTTCTTTAAAGTGTATACACAGATGTAATTTCTTGCCTAAAGCATCTAGTAAATGATTGTGTATTACTTCTGCTTTGGTAGGAATGCCTTCTCAGCACCAAGACATTGCTTGTTTCTTAACCACCAGCAGCATTCCTAAAGCACTGAGTAATGAATGAACAGATTTAGATCAAATGAAGTGGGGAACAAGTGGAATCTTTCAGGTTAAAAGTAATTTGTTGATATTTAATAATTTGCCTTAAGAGCATTCTGTCTTGCCATTCTCCTTTTTGAATGGCTGTTAACTTTATATAGCAGATAAGGAGGTTGTGTCAAAAACATTGCAAAGAGAGTTCTCCAAGAGCAGCAGACCTGGTTTGTCTTAAGATTCTGTGAAGCTGTCATGGATAAGCATTTATACTTCCTAAATACAAGAAATTTTAGGGTCTAATGAGCAATAAATATAGCAATAAGCAGTTAAATTAAATTTGGTCATTCAGGATCTTACCCAATGGTTGAAAGGGATGGGGTGGGACAAAAAGGGAACTGATTCAAGTACATTCATTGCATAAAGCAGACTTTTTTCATGTACAATCCCAACTAAACTTTCTATTAAAGGTAGAAATTGAATAAGTGACAATGGTAGGTGCTTTGCTCCTTTACTTTTAAAACAACTTTGATTACAAGGATACAATTGATGCAAGTTATAAGAGAGCAAAGCACTTTGGTAATTTTTAGGTATTTTAATTATTTTAAAGTGAAAGCAAGCTGCTGTAAGAACTAGAGTAAGCAATGTAGCAAAATTTTTGGGGAAGTCCAATACGCTAATTTTGCCTAATATTGAGGTGAACTCTTTGTGCATGCTACCTTAAAGTATCCATTGAAAATCTTGAGAATCCCACAGTCATACCCAGGAGAGCTTCTATTGTATGTCAAGTTTTAGCTGTATTCAAGTGAACTGGGTATAAATGCTGCAGAGCATTTGTGAGGCATGTGCTGCTTTTTGTCATGTGCATTTCGTGTGAGCTTATCATTCCCATCAGTCTGTGTGTGCATACCATCGAGCTGGATCAGCCTGAGGAAGGATAAGGTAAAGGCATGTGACACGCACCCTGTGGTGTCGGCTTGGATAGTTTGAGGGCAATGATGAGCAAAAGCTTGGAGCCCCAACCCCAAAAGCAATTGTACTCAAAGGAAAAGGAAAGTATATAATTTTAGATGTATGTTTAAGTTTAAAAGGAAAAAAAAAAATGCTGAAAATACTGCACATTGAAACTAAAAGACAAAATAAAATATAACTTACTGTAAGTGATTTTTTTCCTCTGGTTATTTAAAAAAATACCTTGCTGCATTCTTACTATATTTTTTTCCCCAGCATGTCTTCTTTTCAGCAGCTATCAAATACGGAGTATTTTTAAATTGTGCAAGAATACTTGAACTCTCCACAAATGTAGGTGTGCTTTCACAATCACAACACTGTTTGCAATTAACAAAGAAGTATCACAGTTCAGCTTTTAATTGTACGTAATGATCACGCTTGCCAAAACTTCTCTGGGATTCTGGACGAGATCAGAAAGCGCAGAGTTTCAGGGTACAGCTGTATTTGTGAATGAGAGTGTATTTATCTGCAGCAGTCCTGGGGGGGATAATGTTACACGGCAGAAGAAATGGTTTAACTTGCCTAAGCTTGGTTTCCCTGCTGTTAGGCTTGCATCTTAAAATAAATTTCTGGGTGGTCCTGCTGCTAAACACTGGAGGATCTCTTGCAGTACTCAACTGCTCAGAGACATCTTGTTTTGATTAACTTTGCAGCGCTCGGCTGTTCTCTGGAAATTCTGGAATAAGCTTTCAAGTAGTAGCTTAATGTATAAGCACGTGCTGGTTTCATTCTTGCTCAAAGTAATTTATTTTTTTTTTTTTTACATCTTGTTTTTCCTTGTCAGTGTTGGTAGCGAATGATCAGCCACTCTTGTCACCTTTTAGTTTAGCTGTGGAGCCAAGGAACTGAACTGTGGTAAGTTTCTTTCTCTTCAGCACTGGAGACTTGTTTGAATAGTCAAGTCTTCATCTTTTTTGTCACTCTGACAAGAATACCCATGTAGTGTTTGGAAATATTATTCCTAAAGATGAATTGCCAGGCACAGAAGCATTGCACTGGAAAGACTAGAACTTTGTAACTTGCTATAACTTTTCTCCTTTCCCCACTGCCTCTCCTGTCCCCTATAGGTATTGTTTTGTTTCTTCTTTGGCATTGGCACAGGCTGCCCAGGGCAGTGGTGGAGTCCTCATCCCTGGAGGGATCTAAGATGGGGACATAGTGTAGTGGTGAATTGGCAGGGCTGGGTTAATGGTTGGACTTCTATGATTCCTTTTAGTCAGGGCAGCTGTAAGAGTATTGCAGGCATCATTTTGGGATTGGCCAGGCTCCACCCCAGTTACAAGACAAAAAGCTTTGATTGCTTGTAGAATTATACCATAATTATACCATAAGTTTTGCATAACTGTTTGAAGAGATGAAAAGATTTGTAACTTGTAGCTTTGTTTAAAAAGTTGGAAGTAGGAACATGAAAAAGTTTATCTAGTGTTTATAGAAAGATACCTTCTGAGCCAAACCTCCTGCTCTTCTATTACAGATGTAATCCTGCCTTAAATTTGTTTCTGTTCTTTCCCATGGCATATACATCCAAGTATGGCAGAGTAATCCTCACCCCAGGTGCTGTTTTCATATCCTTCAAACTGCAAATGTCATGGGTAGATTTTGATCAAGTGCAACCTGATTGTTTTACCTCATTATTTACATTTTGGAGTTCTTTCAGCCAGGCTGCAGTGTTTGGGCTCCAAGCAAAATGCATCCCTGAGGGCTGGGTTTGACCATGCCCCAGATGCCTACAGGGCTGTGAGCCAGGTTAAGTCAGACCATTTAAATAATACGTTTTTGCTAATCTAGCTCATCTTGAATTACGTGCACTGTAAAACTTCAAATCCATGTTCCCCAAACTTGAAGTAATGTCCTCAAATGACAAATATGTCTTTTCTACTTCTTTTTCCCCTTGAGGAAGAGGCACTAAGTGTGTTTTCATCCCTGTCTTGCTCTTAAGTGGCACTGGACTGAAGTATCTGTCTTGTCATCCAATGGAAGTGTAAGGGAAAAGCTTGCTAACTTCACTTTTCTTAGTAAATCTTGTTAATGCTGATGTTTCAAATACTATCTTTGGCGTTTAACATCTATGAAAGTAACAGAATTCATCTTTTAACTTGTTTCAGGCAAGTTTGGACAGATACTCTTAATTATGCTTTGTTCATACTCATTTTTCTTTGCCTTCATAACTGCCTCCAACTAGCAGTTCTAAATGAACGCTGGATACTGGAGAGCTGGGAGGTATTTTTAAGTGCTTTCAAGGCATCTGATCCTTACATCTCTTGGCAATGTGGCTTAAGCTCATTCCTTCTCCTCCCGCCTTCTTCCCTCTGCCCTGACCCCTAGAATAAATATTTTGGCTGGCTAATGCTTTAAAATACAAGTTTTGTGTCACCGATAGATTGGTCTGTGACTAAGTAACAGAAGGTAAGAGTGAGTGTTCCCAAATACCTGGAGTTTATCAATGAATCGTGGGTTCTGAAGAAGTGAATCTTAAGAAGGGGACTGAATACATCTGCAACTTTTTAATAATTAATGTAATTGGAGAAGATTGTTCAGATGTTTAACAGTACCAAAATCAAGTGCTTTCACAAATGACATTTCTATCTGTACTTCTGCTTTTTTACTGCTTTTGTGGTTCTACCTATGCACACTTAGACAACGTATTAATATACTGCAGAGTTACTTAAATGTGAGCTTGTGGATAATACCTGTTTCTATTGCAGTATGATCTGATAATATTAAAAAATGTGAGAAACATGATCTGTCAGCTGGGAAATGTGCAGGCAGGACCAATAGTAAAAGTGAAAGGAACCTGCTGCTTCGGAAAACATATCTGGGACTGAGTTACACTACCAGTAGTAAAACAGAGGCTTATAGTATGCTGACAAGTGTCCTGGTTTGGCTAAAACAGGACCAATTTTCCCTTCAGTGATTTTACTTTTCAGTGAAGTCTCTTCTAAGACTGCACTTTCTGAAGTCAACAACATGTTTTTCAGACACTGCCTGCTCCTGGGAGTGGTAATGCTTGATGTTTATAGTTAGTACTGAGCTCTCAGTACAATGGTGTGCAGAAAGGCTCTTGCTTATTCTTAATCCTCCAGAAACCAAGGTCACTGCTGAATTCCTTTAGTGCTGCCCGTTCATGTAAAGGTGCAAAAGGATGGCACCTGTGGGGAGGAGCAGACAGGACAGGTGACCCAAACTGACCAAAGTATTCCATCCCATACACATCAAGCTCAGTATAAAGCTGAGGGATCATGGAGGGGGTATGGCCCTCTTCTCTTGCCCTTCTTCCTGACCTCGCTCATCTTCTGTGGCCGGTGTCCTGGGAAGACTGTGTCCATTTGTCTGTCCATGATCTGAGCATTCCCAAATCCAGTCCCTGTCTGCTGCTGCATCCAGGATCCCAGCCTGGGATCTTCCCAGAGCTGCTCTGCTGCACCAGTGGTGATGTGAGCATTGCTGGGGGGAGAAGCTTGACACTGGTTTTGTATAGATTTGTAAATATTCCATTATTTTTCTTCTTGTTACTACATTTTTCTTTTTATTGTTATAGTTTCATTAAAGCTGTGTTAGTTTTATTTCCAACTCGTAAGTCTCTCTCCCTTTTCTTCTTTCCCTTCCCCTGTCTGGGAAGGGAGAGGGGTTAACAGAGAGCATCTGCTGTCCGTTTAGTGGCCGGCCCAGCCTCAAACCACGACAGATTTATTGGTGCCCAATGTGGGGCATGACTGGTACTCTGATGGATTGCCTAAATAGTTTAAATTCCAGCTGCTGAGTTGCAAGAGTGTCAGATCTTTTTCTCTGAAAGTCTCAAAGGGCTGGAAATAAAACAGACAGCTCACAATCATGTCGCTCAAATGAAATGTTTCATCGTGCTTTTGTTGCGTTTATGTTTGTTAATTCAATGCTGCCTTCTGTGTGGTATGTAGGGTATATGGTGTGTTATTGTTCGGGTGGTGCTGGAATTGTTTTGTGTGTTATTGGTTACAAGCACTGTGTGAGTGTTTTCACTGCAATGTGGTGTATGATACTGAGCTATGGTGTGATGCATCTTGCAATGACTTTACCTGTGGACTTCAGTCCTGCTTTGGGAAATTATACACCTCTCTTCCATTCTAAGCTGACTACACCAGATCCTGAGGATATCAGATACGGTTCTTATGAGGATTCTAGATATGGGTATCTAAATAGCATGGTTTTATCATTGTTTTTAATATTGATTTTCCTGCATGTGTTTCTGGAGTGATGTCAGATGAAATAGTGGTGTCAGAAGCGGGATCGGTGCAGCAATGGGTGTTATGCAACAAGCACTACTGCTGCTCAAACTCCTGCAAAGGGTGTTGTCACTGCTTCCACTTGCACAACACACACCACCAGTACTCAGACCCCAGCAGTGAGCACTAGGACTGTTCCAACTCCCCCCCAATGAGTACCAGCCCTACCCAGCCTCTGACAACTAGCACTGTGGTTACTCTGACAGTTGCTGTGGCCACTCCTACTCAGTCTGAGCCAGTACCAGTAGCCCCTGTGACCAGAAAGAAATATAAAAAAAAGTCAGCTCTTGCTGATGAGAAAAAGGATCTCTCTGATGAAGATGGAGAGGGTCCTCCTTCCCTGTCCTTTCTCTTTGGTAACAGAGTGTCCTCCTCAAGCAGGGCCATCATGGGAGGCAGACTCGGAAGCAGAGATAATTGTTAAAGCCACCTCTATGAAGGACTTGCAAAATGTGAGGAAGGACTTTAGCCATCAGGAAGGCAAGTCACTTGTTGTTTGGTTGCTCTGATGCTGGGATGCTGGAGCTGATACCATAGACTTGGATGCTAGAGAAGCCAAGCAGTTGGGATCCCTGGCCAGAGATGGAGGCATTGGCAAGGAGCTTGGGAGAACAAAAAAACCTCTCAGCCTCTGGATGGGACTCCTGGCAGCAGTGAGGACCAGGTGTCCTTTTAAGGAAGATGTGGAATGTCGCCCAACCAAGTGGACCACCATGGAGAGAGGTATTAAGTACCTGAGAGAATTAGCTGTGTGAGATGTGGTTTATGGTGACTGGCAGGAGACTGTAAATCCTGATGAGATGCCATGCAATAAACCCGTGTTGCGGAAGTTTGTGCAGAGTGGACCCTCGACAGATTCCCACACGTTGTCAAGAATGGTCTGGGGAGCAGGTGGCGATACACCAACTGTGTGTGAAGAGACTAACAATGTACAACAGTGTGAGGACAGTATTGTTGTGTGTCAGCTGTTGAAAAACTGATTGACAAACTGAATGGTATGGAGAACAGTTCCCAGACTTCGCCTACAGTGGGCCATGCTGCAGCTGTAAGGAGGAGGAGACGTCCTCCTACGAGACCAGCTCAAAGGAATCAGAACTCACTGTGAAGTGCCCTGTGGTCTCTCCTGCGTGATCATGGAGGGGACATGAGGAGATGGGATAGAAAACCCATTGCTGCCCTACAGGCACAGGTACGTGAGTTGCTAGGTAGAACAAATACAAATGGGAATTTCTCCAGGAGAATGGCTGCTCCAGTCTCCAGTGAGTGGTTCCCTAATCAGAACAGATGGACTCCAGATCCCTTTATATCAGGTTCAAATGTGAACAGGGAGAATGAAAGTGTTATCTGTGCAAACCACACAAACCCATTTCTCGATAATGGGTACTATGCTCAAAATTAGAGAGGCCCTGCCTCCAGCCAGGTGGAGGATAGGGACAACTGAGTTTATTGGACTGTGGACTAGATGATCTTTTGAGGTCCCTTCCAATCCCTAACATTCTGTGATTCTGTGTGATTCTGTGTGGATTCAATGGCCTGGCACATTAGAACCACAGAAGTATAACGCTGTGGTGGACACTCATGCGCAGTGCACCCTTATGCCATCGAATTACAGAGGGACAGATGATTAATTTTCCAATTTTACCACTGGCTGAGAGTATCCTTGCATGGGAAAAATACAGCAAACTTGATCTGATTCGAGTTGAATTGTCTCAGATGAGTGGATTAAGCAAATCTATGTCTCTTAGATCCATTAAAATCCAAACTGCACATTATACTTTGAAATTAATGATGAGTCTAGTGGTCATGATGGAGTGTTGTAAGAAGTGATGTTGAGTTACTGTGTTGCACTTGAAAAGACTGCTAGACCATCTGTATTGGTGAAACTATGAGGAACTCAGTTTGTGGCAGTGAGGTTTATAGTGCTTAAAGTTCTTTTGCATTTTTGCTGATGGGTGAAATATCAAAGTGGTTATTAATTATTAACTTATTAGTGAGTTCTGGCTCTCCTGTACGCTGCTTTTGTTCTCAGTTTTACTGCATTAACTCTAGATGAAACATAAATGCCAATCTCAAATTAATTATGATTAAACTGCATTGTTCTCTGTAGCTTGATTACATGAAAAAAATTCAGATCAGGAGAGCAAATTTGGTTATTTCACATGTGCTCAGTCATGCTTTCCTGGCTGTAAAATCTCATGTAAACAAATCTTAACTTGGGAAGTTGAGTGCCATAAACAGGAATTTACCTCTAAATAAGGTATTTTGAAGAGAGTTTCAAAGCCTGGCACAATAGGTGGGCATTAATTCAAAAGAAAATAATCAAGAGTTGACATTTTAGGAGGACCCAAAAAGAGGTAGTGATGTCTGACGTGCGGGTTTTTCTTCTTGTGCGGTTCTGCTCTAAAGCACCAGGGCGTGATGCAGGAAGCAGTGATAGGATTCTGTGCAGCAGCCCGGTGTGTGCTATATGTGAGTAAGGGACCTTTTTGTCTGCTGATGGCCAGTTATGAACAGAGAAAAGTATCAGTGTATATTTTCAAAAAAAAAAAAAAAAAAAATCAAAAAATAATCCCAAGCCCAAGCAATTGGATGGTTCATTGCTATCTGTTGCATATCATTACTGCTTCTTTGTGCAGCCTTCATGTGGCTATAGATGGTCAAGGCAAGCTTGTAGACCTTGAAGATGGTATCTTCACCCTTGAGACCAAACAGCTATTGTACACCCAAGGACAGAGAGGCACCGATGACACTTTGAGGGCCATTGTAGGACAGAGCCAGGCTGACAGCTTCTGAGAAAGGGGCTGTGAGAGCCTTTGAGCTGAAGAGAGGACAGGAAATGGCTTCATATAATGTGGCTGCCAGGTACAACCCAGGGACAAAGGAATGATAGGAAGCGTCATCTTATTCTTCATCTTCAGTGGCTGTGTCCACTTCACCACATTGTGCCTGAAAATGGTTCCTGCCTTTGTTAAGGGTTCAAGAGCATTTTTCCAGTTTGCTTCCAGCTTTTGTGTTTAGTTTTCTCTGGCTCCATGGGTGTTTACAGAGCAGCAGGGAAAAGAAATGCATTTTTAGTGAGCTGTGACGGTAAGACGAAGGAAAGCTGCAGAACTTGAAACTGCTTCTTAGTAGTGTTTATAATTAGACTTTAACTTGACTGTTCCTTTACATTTGATTATAAAAAGAATAAATACTTTATTTCTTCTTTGAACTACCATTTTCCCTGTAAATTACTACTCCAGAGTCAGCCAGAACTATCTTTCTTTTTTATATACCGGTGCCTTTCATCTAGCTGAGGAGAGCAAGGGTGGTTTGGGTTTTTTTCTCCTAACAATCAAAAAAGTAATTTTTTTTTTCTGCTTTTTCTAGTTAGTTTCACCTCCTCATATTGCTGCATTTTTCTCTAGTGACAACCTGATGTTTTGACTTTTCACAGGTAATATTCTTGCATTATTTTGTTTCTTGATCACTTCTCAGAAAGTTACTTTTCTGAAAAGATGTTATTTTAAAGTTTTATAGAATTGTGATGTACCAGAGTTCAACATAGGTAACACTAAGATTAATCAGACACTGGTTGGTTTTGGTTTTGTAACTGACTTCTTGATACAGTGATTTAAAATCATAGAATCCTAGAATGGTTTGGGTTGGAAGGGACCATAAAGATCATCTAGTTCCAACCCCCCTGCCATGGGCAGGGACACCTCCCACCAGACCAGGTTGCTCAAAGCCCCATCCAACCTGGCCTTGAACACTGCCAGGGATGGGGCAGCCACAGCTTCCCTGGGCAACCTGTTCCACTGTCACTTGACTGGAGATCAGTTGTTAAAACTTGGTATTGCACAGCTTATTCATAAATATTTAAATGTTGGGTAGTGCTCAGCAGTCCTGCTGTCAGGGAAATCCTTAGGAAAAGGGGCTTGGTAGGATGAAGATGGCTCCTGCCCTAAATGCTTTTTGGGAAAGGGATAGTTTCTTGGTGCTGTGGTATGACTTGGTCTTGCCCGGTCTTCAAGCCTTTATATCTCAGCCCTATGTACATACAGTCATACTGGGTCTGAATATAGCCCTGAGAATTGTTTTATCCATGCAGTACTGGCTCTTTGCTCTTCCCTTGCAGCATGCAAGTCAATTAGAGCAGGTGGTTGGCTCATGTATAATTTGTCCACCAGGTCACTCGTGTTTTTTTCCAGAAAGCAGCTTTCCAGCCAGTCAGCCCCAGCATATACTGGTGCATGGGATTATTCCTCCTCAAGTGCACAACTTTCCACTTCCATTTGTTGAACTTCAGGAAGTACCTGTTGACCCATTTCCCCAGCCCGTTGAATGGCAGCACACCCATCTGGTGCATCAGCCACCATTCCCAGTTTTGTATCCTCTGCAAACTTGCTGAGGTGCACTCTGCCCCATCATCCAGGTCATTGATGGAGATGTTGGGTAATATTGGACACAGTATTAACCCCCTGGGTTATTCCCTGGACGACTGAGATCCACTTTGTGCCACTGATCGCAACCCTTGGAGCCTTTAGCCAGTTTCCAATGCACCTCATCACTGCCTGCTTACCTGGCCAACACCTCATCAGTTTGTGATGCTGTTGTGGGGGACAGCGTCCAAAGTCTTGCTCATGTCAAGATAAACAAGTTGCACTTCCTTCATCCACTGACCTAGTCATTTCATCAGAGAAATCTCTCAGCTTGGTCAGGTATCATTACCCTTTCCTAAATCTATACTGATTGCTGCTAATCACCCTCTAGTCCTTAATATGTTTGGAAATGGTTTTCAGAATTGTTTGCTCCATCACCTTGCCAGAAATTGAGATAAGGTTAAGCCTGTAGTTCCCCGGATCCTCCTCCTTGAAGATAGAAGTGATACTTGTTTCCAGTCCTCATGAACCTCCCCAGATTGCCACAGCCTCTCAATGACACTGGGCAGTTCCCTCAGCATCGATGAATGCATCCCATCACATCTATGGACTTGTGTATGTCCATTTTGTTTATATGGTCCCCAATTTGATCCTCTTCCATTGACGGTGAGCCTTTGTTGCTCCAGACCTTCCCATGGGTGGGACTGGGATTCCTGGAAGCAAGTTTTACCAGTGGTGGCCAAGGTGGTGAAGGCATGGAATACCACAGCCATTTCCATGTCCTTTTTCACCAGGTCCCTCACTCCATTCAGCAGTGAGCTCACATTTTCCCTTGTCTGCCTTCTGCTGCTCATATACTTCTAGAAGCCCTTCTTGTCCTTCACGTCCCTCACCAGGTTCAAGTCCAGGTGGGGACTGGCTTTCCTAAGGACAGGATGGCTGCAACTGGGCATCTAAAACAATGCTTGTGCATCTGTAGGAAATATGATATGAAGTTGGGAAGAACCATGCTGAAAGCAATCAAAAGGAGATGGTTTTTCTCTTAGCAAGTAGTTAAGCTGAAGAACTCGCCAAAATTGTGAATGTTTGGATGCTAAGGGTTTAGTTGGCTTAAAAAGGAGATTAGACAAGATCAAAGAGCGCAGGATTGAGGATTATTAAATACACAGGAAGCCCTTCTGTCTTGGGAAGTCCCTGAGCTCTGAACAATTGAAGGCTGTGATAATGCTTTGGGAAATTCTCCTATGCACTCTTTCTGCTCTTGTCCACATCTCCAGATGATTGCTCTCCACCTTACTTAGAGACAGGACACTGGTCTTGGACTTTTTTTTTTTTCTGACACAGTAATATCTGACTCCTTTGTGCTTATCTGAGAGTGAACATTTGGAAAGCCCCTTCCAACTCTTTGTTCCTTTTTGTTTCAGAATTGAAATAATCTTATTCCCCTAGAGTTTTCCTTTTTGACTTGTATATTTCCACCTTTGCAGTGAGTGTATCTTGGCGTGATGGAGGCAGTCGTTCAGTGGTGGTGGTGCCAAGAAACCCAAGGTCCCTTTGTGCTAAATGTTGTCGATGTACACCACTCCAGTATGTGGAGCTGAACTGAAATTTGGCCATTTCAGCTTCGTCGGGTGGAAGAGGAGAAGGTGAGAGAATCACACATCTAATCAACATACAGTTGTGCTTACTAGAAGACTTCTCTGTAGATGTAAAACTTGTTTCACTGACCTAGCTTCTTTCCTTGAGAAACATAAATGCTGAACTGCTGAGAGAGGCTTGTTCTAGGAGGGAGTGTTTGCTGGCATATCTAGATCTGTGAGCTCTATTATGGACAAAAACCAACACAAGGCTACAGCATAAGTGAAAGGGAATTTCAATAATTTTTCAGGAGAATGTTCTAGTGTAAGACTTTCAATGCGATGAGACATCTTTTTCCTTTGCCTCTGGTCTCAATCATCTTTTCTCCTGGTCTTCCATCGTGTGAGAACTTTGGATCTGTAAAAAGATTTCAGAGCTCAACTGCAATGCAAATCAGGGTATGTCCAAGTAAAAAAAAAAAAAAAAAAAAAAAAAAGTAAAGCAATTACAATGAGCCTTTAAATACGTTTTTTGTGTCAGCTCTGAACAAAGTGATGTTTGAATAATTTTGCAGAGTCATTCCTTCTTATCCAAATTTGGTGCTATATTGTATTGCACATGAGCTTTGGTTTTCATTTTCCTTTCAAAAACAAGCGTTTATTAGGTTTTTAGTACCTAACAAGGATGCTGAAACCAGGCTTTCTTAATTGTAACTTGAAATGAAACCCAGCACAGTCCATGGCCCCCTCACTAAAGGTGCGGGCTGTGTGTCCTGCTGCCACCCACGGCACCCACCAGCCACGGGGACTTCTCATCCGAGCAGAGCTCTGCTCCGCGCTGGGGCTTGTCGAGCTGGCGTGGCCACTGCCTTTCAGGCATGGGGAAGGAGAGGCTGTCAGGGGACTGTTGCTGGCAGATATAAAAACCTGAATTCACAGCCAGGTTCTGAAGTGATCTCTTCCCGAGGTAAAGGCTTTTGTAGCTTTTTCACTTAACTTTGAGCACTCCTGCCTCTCCTCTCACATGCTTTAGCTTTGACTTTCTTCTCCTTATCTGTCACTAGAGAGTAATTGTCCCTTTCATAAGGACCTTGCTTTAACCTTGAACAGCAGTTCCTGTGGCACCTGATGTGCATTATGTACTATATATACTGATGAAAGAGTGAGGCACAGTCCTAATGCCTTCCTTGATGTTTTCTTTTTTAACCTGTTTCAAGGAGCCCTTTCAGATGCGACACGAAAGCTTTCCCAGTTATTATAAAACTTGTTGTGAAATGTTTTTATTTGGAATATAGACATATTTAGAATAGTAGAGGAAAAAACAGTCTTCAGGGCTGAAGCAGCAATATCTGAGCTTTTACCAGTTGCTGTTAACTGCCCTTTGGTTGGGCTCTAAACATGAAACGGATATTTTGTTTTATGTGTACTGAGCCTTTCATTCTGAGGGATGCTCATATTCCACTGGGTTCTTTGAGTTATGTGGCACCTTGCAGGTGAAATGTAGACGTTTTTATGACAATACTCTGACAGTGAGTGCTGCAACAGGATTATATACTGGAGAGGGAGAACTCTCCTTTCAGGAGGTGGTTGAAGAGAGGAGTGTCACTTGTCAAAGGAATAAAACCAAGGAGTTGTTTTGCAGCAGGTACCCTCTGTGCTTGCACATGGTGGCAAACATGACCTGTCTGTGACAGGTGGATGCAACCAGAAGTGAAGAATTGCTTTGTGAACAGAGGGCATGGTGAGGGCTCCTGGGTTTTGTGCCTTTGCTGGAGTTGAAAGAAAAGAAACTGGTGCAGAAACTGAGCTTTACTCAGCTCACAGGAGGAAAGCTACAAAACTGCCAGACATGCAGAAAAAGCAAAAAAAGAGTAGATGTGTTATTAAGGGTAATGAGCAATGCACATTCTCCAGCAGGATTAGGATGGGAACAGGAACAGACTTGCCAAGCTAAGGAAAATCCTATTTCTGAAAAATAAAATTAAGAAAAAAAAATCCTATAAAGAGGTTTGATAGGAAAAGTATTGACAAGTTTTACCAAGAAGCAGGGAAAACAACAGTCTGTTATACAGCCAAGCTGTGCAAGATGGTCGATGTTCCTAAGTCTTCAAAAATAAACTCAGCAGTGATTAGTAACGGGAGTAAAAATGTGAGCGAAAATGCTGGAGGGTACTTAAACTTGTTGTTAGCTCACCAGCCTCTGATCCTTGCTGATGGTGTTTGTTTGTACAGGCATAACCTGGTCAGATGTGAGCCCAGTGATGCCCGCAAACCATGCCCTTCCTGTAGGATCAAGACCAGGGTAAGAAGCCCCAGCGTGGAGCAGAGGCATTAGCTTTGCCTCAGCATTGTACTAATGCAGTTGCTGCTGTTTTGGTGAAGTATGGGCACAGTCAGCTTTCTGCTGCCCAGGATATAATGTGTAGATGCTCCTGTCCGTCTCCCGCAGCCTGCGGGACATATGTAAAGCTTCTGGAAAGGAAGTATGTGAACAAAGAATTTCTGAGCTAGCTCTGAGACATAATGAAAAGCACTTTGGAAAGCACACCTATGTTTGTGCAAAGGCGCAAGATGCAAAGATGAGGAGAAAAAAATGCAATGAGAAGCTGTCCTGGTTCGGCTAAAACAGGACCAATTTTCCTTTCAGTGATTTTACTTTTCAGTGAAGTCTCTTCTAAGACTGGACTTTCTGAAGTCAACAACATGTTTTTCAGACACTGCCTGCTCCTGGAAGTGGTAACGCTCGATGTTTATAGTTAGTACTGAGCTCACGGTACAATGGTTTACAGAAAGGCTCTTGCTTATACTTCCAGAAACCAAGGTCATTGCTGAATTCTGTCAGTGCTGCCTTGGGCCCCCCTTAAAGTAAGGGTGTAAAAGGGTGGCACCTGTGGGGAGGAGCAGTCAGGACAGGTGACCCAAACTGACCAACGAAGTATTCCACCCCATACACATCAAGCTCAGTATAAAGCTGAGGGATCACAGAGGGCAAGGCTCTCTTCTCTTGCCCTTTGCCCTTTCCTCCTTCCCTGTCTCTTGCTCATCATCTATGGCTGGTGTCCTGGGAAGACTCTGTCCATGATCTGCACATTCTTGAATCCAGCCCTCATCTGCCGCTGCATCCAGGAGCCCAGCCTGGGATCTTCCCAGAGCTGCTCTGCAGCACCAGTGGTGATGTGAGAATTGCTGGGGGGAGAAGCTTGATACTGGTTTTGTATAGATTTGTAAATATTCCATTATTGTTGTTCTTGTTATTACTTTTTTCTTTTTATAGTTATAGTTTCATTAAAGCTGTGTTAGTAAGTCTCTCTCCCTTTTCTTCTTTCCCTTCCCCTGTCTGGGAAGGGAGAGGGGTTAACAGAGAATATCTGCTGTCCATTTAGTGGCCAGGCTAGCCTCAAACCACGACAGAAGCTTAATGATCTGCATAACTGTAGTGAAAGTAGTCATTATAGCAAAGTCAGCAGAAAAGAGGAATGCAGGGAGATGGACAGCACTATGTTGAGACACAAGTGGTGACTTGGAGAATGAGATTTTGCAGGTAATACTAGTGCAAAGCAGCAAAAACAATTCATGAGTTGCAGTGGAGCAGCACTGCTCCTGCAAACAGGGGTGCAGTGATGAACATGTGGGGCTACAGAGACTTCCTCAGCCTGATGTGAGGGGGAAGAGAATCAATTTGCAGCAAGCCAAGCCAAATGACAATTGAACATTGGCGTGATTGTGGTACAGGAAGGACAAAGTAAGCGGCACATAAGGTGTTCTGGAAAAGCAAGTGTGCTGGGATTACGAGTCACACAGAAAACACAGGACTACTTAATGCAAGTGACAGTGCGTACCTACCTGTATTAAACTGTGGACACACTGTGTTAGTAATACATATCCAAACAAAAGGAACCCAAATAATTCATAGAATAGGGGAAAATAGCATCATGGATTCACTAGATTCTTTCTGCTGAAAGCACCTGTAGTCCTCTCCCATGGGATGCAATAGCTGTACTCGGTTACCAAAACGTAAATGCAGAGGAGAGGAAGTAGCACAGGAAAAGTGAGATATAGCCCCTGCCTTCGGAGGGCATAGAGGTGAAGGTGGCAGCAGAGAATGGGGTTTTATGCAAGTTCTCCAGGGAACTGCACGACTTCTCCATGAAAAGTCTTCTTAACCTGAGGCCAAAGGCTTCAGTAGAGAAGAGACTTCTGCTCCTGATACTGACTTTTTTTTCTTCCCTGAAGAAAAAGGACTGGTGAGTGATCTAAGATTAAAGATGCAGTGTTGCAATTTTGAGGCATTATGTCATCTTTGAGAGATGAGACTGTGAATTAGGAGAAGAAAAAAAAAAAAAGTAAATTCAGAGGCATTACTAGAAACCCCATTATTAAAAAACCCAGAAATAATCCATGATAAGCCCATGAACATTTACCAAGCAAAGGAAATTCCCCAGTGCATATGAAAACTTAAGAGAAGAGACAGCAGGCAGTGCTTTGAGCATGATAAAAAATTAAAACCATTACAAGATAGAGACCTGGGGTAGTATGTCCTGCAGAGCTAAAATGCTGATCCTCAGGGAGCTGCAATGCAAGCTAAGCAGCAGCCTAGTTCTGGGGAGAGAAAAGAGGTAAAATCTGCAATAGATTGTGTCATTTTGCTGCAGTTGTGCAGTGAAGGCCAGGAGAGGAGGACTGGCACAGAGCACTACTTTGCAGGGGGAACTGATGCCACTGCAGCGGGAGATCATCAGCCTGAAAGGAAAATTGGGCTCTTGTGGAGCTGGATGGTGTGTGCAAGCCAGTGTGAAGCTAGCAATACTGAAAGAGACTCACAGTCAGGGGAAGGTAAATAGATGAAATTCAGGGTTAGAGTTATATATTTATCTCTGCAGAGGGAAGATGGGAACCAAGATCACGTAACAAATGGGGGAAGTTAGTTTGTACCATATGCTTGCTAGGATGTTAAAAGACTGTATGTCATCCTCCTGAATCAATGGGAGCAAAACGTTTGCTGCATTTGGGGATGTCCGAGGAGAAGAGATTGCTCACCAAGGCAGTGAAAAGTATTCAGAGAACCCAGTTTTGCTGTATTTTCCCCAGAGCCTAAAAGACATGCTTAGTAGACAAACTGCTCTGGGAAGCAAAGTGCTCAGAGCTGAGGCAGTGTGTCCTGAGCCCTGCTGGGCAAATACAGTGCTCCAGTGTGTGGTTCCAGGCAGAAGAGGTGCTGGTGACATGGTGGGGACTAAGGAGCTTGTATGTGTATGTATGTGTGTGTATATACACACACACAAAACCAACTCCACTGCAATTGGATTATCACTGTAGGCATCCCTATATGTATACTGCCATTGTCTCACACCAATGTATGCATAGGCATGAGCCAATGATAGCTTTAGTCCAACACCTTTGATTTATTATTTTTTTTTCCAAAATGAATACAACATAGTGAGATGTCAGCACAGCATCTTAAAGGTGCTCACCAAAATGCCTTTCTGGGAGACAGGAGGGACAGAGAACCTGGGATGCTGAGCTATGTTGGGAATTGCTTGTCTGGCTTAACTTGTGCCGTGGCCAAGTGCAGAGCTCTGCTGTCCATGTGTGTCTGTTGGGCATGAGGTGTGAGTCCTGAGAAAGAGCTTGAGAAACTGAAGAGGGGTTTGAGAAAGTACAGAAAGCAAAGGCTGAAGGTAATCTGGTGAAAGCAAAGCTTAGTGAGCATTTTCAAGTACCTTTCACTTCACAGAAATGAGTGACTCTTGTGTTCCCCTACAGACTCTGATTGCATACGACGAGCCAATATGGAGCAGCAAATAGAGAGGCTCGATTGGCACTCGAGACAGATGAACACAGCCCCTAGCAGCACGGGCAGGTGCCTTCCAACCCTGGCTGTGGGGCTGACCATGCCCAGGCTGATCAGGCTTCTGGTGGACAGGGGACATTTGCCCAGTTGCAGCACTGAAAGGGCAGACATTGCTGTCAGTGAAGGCACTATCACTGGTGCAACGCAAGCTCTAAGCAAGCTCAAGCAGAGAAAAAACCAACATGGCCTGCTAATAGTTGGAAAGGCTCAGCCTTAGCTAAACTGGCCTTTTAAGTACAGATACTTTTCATTGTTATTTGAGGCACTGGGATTATTGTCCAGCACTCCTTGGAGATACCATATCCTACAAATGATGCTGTGTCTGACACCAGTGTCCCACAGCCTTCCACTCCAGGCACTGTGGTCATGGAGGAGGGAGGACAGACACAAATGTGCCTAGAGCCAAATCTGAGCTCTGCCCACCTGGGCCTGTGGCTGTGAGTGATACAAATCCCAGAAACACCTAGAGCTTTGCCCCCTGGTTTGCTTCCAGCTGGGTCTGCAGCTCTGGGAAGGTTGCATGTACTAAGTGATGGGGGCGTGGAGGGAATAAGCCCTGAGAAGGAGAGGAAGGCAGCAGCCTTTCATCTCTGTGCTGTGCTGACTAGATTGCTTCTAGGACCTGCGCCAACTTGAGAGCAGTTTGCTAGGACTGAGAGGTATCGCGATCTATACCCTTAGTTCCCCACTGGTAAATCTTCCCTGCAACAATAATACAAGTTACTTACATTTAAATATTCTCCATTTCTTTTATTTAGCCTGGTTTGAGTTGCCAAGCAGCTTATTATGCTTTGCACTGAGACAGAGAGGCTTTGCAGGCTGCCGAGGGAGGTGACCCCCAGCTGGTGCTTCCTGGGGATCGCTGGGACCAGCCACAGGTGAGTTTGGATTTGTGAAATGGCTTTGTCAAACCCACACCCCTGGTCACCAGTGGACAGCTGAGCTGAGGCATACGGCTTGTGGCCGGGATCATTCTCCAGTGAGCTGCAGCCCGCTCAAGCCCCAAGCTACATCACTTTGGGGAATTCTGCCTCTAGCTTCAGTCAGCATTTACACGTCCTGTTAAACCTGAATAACCACAATCCAGGGCTCTGCTTCAAAAGCTTCAGCTGAAAACGATGGTTCCCAAAGCTTTAGTGAAGCAAATTTGTCTCTTCAGAATATTGCTTAGGCACCGGGAATACTTTTATTCTTTAAGAAATGGATGGATTTATGGATTATTGCTGCCAATGTTAGTGTCTACTTTTAATTCTTGATACTTTCACACGCTTCCTGCTGCAGATGCTGAAAAGCTTGTGTGAAGGGTGTATTTACACATACTGGCTCCCAGGACTCTTGCAGGGAGGTTTCAGTATGCAAAGTTCCCTGTCCTCTCACATGCCCTCAGCCAGTGGCTGCTAGGTCACATCTGCATTGAAAGTCACATTTGTTAAGTAAAGTTAAACTTTGAAATCTATTTAATTACGCTGGTGTAAAACCGTTTGTGGGTGCTCTTCTGTGTGCTTTAATTGAAATCTGCATTGAATTGGTTTTCTTTTGGAAAGCTGAATCTGTTTAAGAGTATCCACATGGGTTTGGAATTGGTTTCAATAACTAGAATTAAAACCAGATTTTGCTTAAATCGCTGCATGTTTTAATGCAAAACAAGGCCTTGGTGAAACTGAAAATCCCCTTGATTCTTCCGGAGGGTTTCTCTCCCCTGTGGCACACGTTTTCCCTGTGTTCAAATGCTCTGCGAACCAGTCTGCAGGTTCGCCAGTATCCAATCTTTTCCTGAAACAAGCAACCTACTTTGAGTTTCGCAGCCTCTCCCCTGCCCCTGACTGGCTCTGGCTCTTCCAATCAGGCACAGAGGAGACATTTAAACACGCAGCCCCTCTGCTTTGCTTCCCTGGCTCTGCTCAGAGCAGGACTCAGCCATGCAACTCAGCCCAGGTAAGGCCACACTTCACGATCCCCATTGCGGCGATGTTACGTTTAACAGATTTTCCCCTCGAAGTGCTTCGATTTATTCTTTGTCTCCTCACTGCACAAACAGGGGGAGAGAGTATAACCTTCCTGTGCCCTGGGAAGGCAGAGGTATGGTGAGAGCAACTTGCACACAGCTGCTGCTTCACCCTAGTCCAGCTGCCACCAGCAGCTCTCCTGAGCTGAGAGCTGAGGGTGGGGATGGGAGAGGCTGGTGGGTGGGATGGGAAAGCTGTCAGGGGCTGTTGAACCAGCCCAGATCCTTGTCCCACTGCTGCAAAAGGCTGGTGTGGATGCTTGGGGTGTGCAGCAGCCTTCCAGCTCACCCTGTGGTGCAACTGGCCACTGTTCTCGCTGGGCAGTGGAAATGGTAGCATGTATAATGCAGCATCGGATTTGCCACCGATGAGCAGAACCACTGCGGGAAATCCAGGAGGGCATGCACCTCCTGAAAACCTCCTCTACCTTTTTCACATGCTGCTAAATTACTCTCGTGCCTGAGTGTAATTTTCTGACTGTTCCCTGTGCCCATGAATTACCCAACATGGCATACTGGATCCTTAGCTGCAGGACAGTTTTTCCAGTTGTTTGTTTTGAAAGCTCTTAAGAGCAATATACTATCAGCTGAGGTTTCTAATTAACTCTGAATAGCTAGTCTGCTGCCACTCAAGTATAATTCTCATTAGCATCTCGGCTAACAAGCTTCAGTGTTTGCCCTCCTAATTAGCTTCTAGTTAGAAGTCTTTCCCTATCCTAAGATGTGCTGTTGTTAATTGCAGTTCCAATTGCTTTTACAGCAAACTCCTGAGAGACTGCTGGTTTATATAGCCTGACAGAGATCAGTATCAGGGATACTTACAGCTGTAGGTTCTTTATCCTTCTGTAAGTGTGTCTATATGGCATGTGTATGCAAAGAGAAGGAGGGGCAGAGCTGCAGCTTTTAAAGTAAATGAGGAAATATTTGGCCTTTTAGACAGGTGGTACGATCTCAAAATGGGTTGGCTGAAAGCAAAGTACAACTTTCACAGCTAATGCTGCATGAACTGCTCTCCAGGTTTGTTGTTTTTGTTGTTTTTTTCATGCAGCTGTCCATACAACGGCTCATTTTCTATGCCCATGTGTTTCCAAGAGTCCCTGAGTGTCCCACAAAGTGCCCTATTGATGCTGAGTTTAAAAAGCAAGCATATTTGTCTGTTGCCCAGACAGAGCATGTGTCAGGCTAGCTATTCCTCTGCGGCTGCTAGCTCAGGGGCTGCTAGCTCAGGATGGTATTTCTGTGGAATGCTCTTAGCAAGGTTTAATGTATGCCTGCGAGTTGGATTAACCCCTTAGTCCCTATAGCTTGGGAGTACTCACAGCATGTTTACTATTAGTGAGCTCGAAGTGCTTTGGCTGTGTAGGACGGGGTCATTGGCTCAGCAGAGCAGAGTGTGTGGTTGTGCAGGTTTCTACCAGAGCAGAATAAAGCATGTGAACAGAGAAAGGTAAGTGATTGTTCCCCTGTACTCAGCTCTGATGAGGCCACACCTCGAGTACTGTGTTCAGTTTTGGGCCCCTCACTACAAGAAGGACACTGAGCTGCTGGAGCGTGTCCAGAGAAGGCTAGCATAGCTGGCACAAGTGTGATGGGGAACGGCTGAGGGAACTGGGGTGGTTTAAACTGGAAAAGAGGAGGCTGAGGGGAGACCTCATTGCTCTCTTACAACTACGTGAAAGGAGGGGGTAGTGACGTGAAGGTCAGTCCTCTTCTCCCAGGTAACAGTGATAGGACAAGAGGAAAAGGCCTAAATTGTGCCAGGGGAGGTTTAGATTGGATATTAGGAAAAATTTCTTCACTGAAAGGATTGTCAAGCACTGGCCCAGGCTGCCCAGGGCAGTGGGGGAGTCCCCATCCCTGGAGGGATTTCAGAGCCGTGTAGATGAGGTGCTGAGGGACATGGGGTAGTGGTGACTTGGCAGTGCTGGGTTAATGGTTGGACTTGATGATCTTAGAGGTCTTTTCCAACCAAGGCTGTTCTGTGAAGGTTCTGGTTCTAGAGGACCCATGCAGGGAGTGCCCTTGCAGCTAGCAGAGTCCCCTTAAAGCAACATATACGTGTAAGGAGATGCCCAGTCAGATCAAATTGTAGTATCAGGCTTTTAGAAAGGTAGAAATCCTGGTAATGAGTACACTTTGGTTCATAACCCATTGAAAAATGGAGTTTAAATATGACCTGCTCGTGCTAATAGCAATAGATTTAATTAGTCATAGATCTTTCTGATCTGATTGCTTTAGAAAAATGTGTAAGCAAGTAGATGGACCTGAGGTAACTGAGCAAGTTGAAAGGTTGGGAGTATGTTTACACAGTGTTGCATATGTGTCTGGTTTTGTTAATATAAGATTTACTCTTTTGGTCATAAATTATTCATTGGCATTTTTTAAGTGTAAAAAAAAATAAATCAGAATTTAGAATGCAGCCCTTGATGAGAAGCTGGTTTTCTTCATTTGACTGCCTATATCCAATTAATGTGTTGGAAAATAGTAATGATGGTGAGTAAATCTCAGTGTTTGAGTCTATTTCAGTTACATATCAAAGAGGTATATTTAAATGAACTGTTTAACCTCCTTTATCTGCAAAACTGGATTCCGAAGCACAAATATGCCATTTACTGTGCTGTACTTTAGTTACAGATGGCAATGTAAAATGAAGTACTCTCAAATGATAAAATCTTTTTAGAAGCTTTAAAGTAAAACTTGAGTTTGGGTTTGGGGAAAGAAAACAAAAATAAATCAAGTGAGGTATCTGTCATGTAAGTATTAAATACAGATTAAGGTAGGCAATTAATCAAAGGTAGCAGAAAGAAGAATTCAGCACTAAGGGTTCTGATGGTGAAACAGAAAGACACAAAGCACTTAAGTGAAAGTCCAGCTACTGAGGGATGTTGCCCTCAGGGGGAAAAAACCAACAACCCCCACCCCCCCTAAAAAAAACCCACCCCAAAACACAAAATAACCCTTTCAGATCAAAATTGTGCCCACGCTACCAACACATTAGCGTGAGCCATCAGACATGAGTTTGAATGTCCTGCAACGCAAAGGAGGTGTTCACCATTTTATCCATTTGCAATAATAATATTTTTCCTTCTTCCTAGAAGGTCCAATTTGTGAGGACTTCAGTGTTCTTAGTGTCTAGAGGGGGGAAACTTCCAAAGAAAACCAGAGCTTGGGCTGTAACAACTATACTGCCCCTGCAAATTGTTGAATAAAGCTAAATATAGAGGGTTTCTCATCATCTCTGTCCTCTTTAACATGCATTGCCCTTAGTATTTTTGTCATCAAACCAGCTTATATAGTGTGCTGACTTATTGCCAAATTTGCCACAGAAAGTGTTTTTCATGATGTGATGGTAAGCTAAATTGGTGTCATTGTCTTTTTGATAAGGCAAGCAATAAATTATATTCTGGGGTAGAAAAATGGTGATAAAGCACCATCTACACTGACAGTATAGAAAGAATAATGTTGAAATAACTCATAAACACGAGTAGGTTCCTCTATAGATCAGGTATAGCCTTGACTCCATCTGGTTCAGTAAATGTTCCTGAGGTTTTTTTGAATCCGAAAACGGAGGGAACTGCATAACCCTAATTCTTTCTTCTAATAAGGCTGTGATCCAGGCTGTTTCTTACAGCAGAACAGCCTTTCTGCATACATCATTAGAGAGGGCATCCCCTTAATTATTTATACGACACAAACCAGGTGTGCTGATTATGAAATTTCCCTTGAGGCCCCGAAGGAAATGAAATCCTAATAAATGCATGAGATAGTGGAACAATGCTAGAATCTCCTGGATGAAAATCAGTGATCCTCCTTGCAGTGGTTTTTAGAAAACATAACAAAAGCTAATCTTCTTACACTTGTCATCCAAACTGTGCTGGAGGTGTGAAGAAACAGCCCCTCCATGGAACTTCAGTGTTCTTGTGGGAAACAAGGAAAGAGTAAGGCTACGGGAATACATCTCCTATTTCAGAGAGATGTGGAGGTGACAGTGTCGATATTGGTGTTGAGTGTGTTTGTAATTAGTATTATTGCACAGGGATGACTGAACCATAGTTCTGAAACTGTCTGGAAAATTCTCCTTATCAGAATGCTGCCTGAGGAAATCAGAGGACTCTGTTCTGGAAATGTGGGTTGTTCTTGTCTTGGCAAACAGAGCAATTTCATTTGGAAAAATTAATTGTATTTGTTTAGGATGCTTGTTATAAAGAGAGTACTCAGTGGAGTACATGGGAAGAAATGGCCTTTTTCTGCAGAAGGAATGGAGAACTACCAATGACACTAAACATAGGATCAGAAAAGGAGGAGAAAGAACCTGATGTAAGGGATAACAGTGAAAGCAATGTATGAGTGTGAACCACCTCACTGCAATTAAGATAAAGACAACACTGGTTTTAACCCAGAGCAATGTCCAGTGACCAGGTCAAACTCAATTTTCTTATTCCTGTGCAAACAAAATCTCAGTGAGTTGGAATATATAAATATAAGAATGATTCTTACAATTTTGTAGTTCAAAGGAGCAGCTGAACGATTAGATACTTGCAGAGAACATGCAGCCAGTGAGAAGACATTATAATATGAGCTCAAGGAAGCTTCTATCTCTCTTCTATCAAAAGACTTGAGCAGAACTCTCTGAAAAGCTGGTATTGTTCAGTGGAAGAGCAGGGAGATGTTAGAAGTAAAAAGACATCTTTCAGAAAGCAGAGGTCATGTTTGAACAGAGAAAACAGAAAAGACTATACATTCGAGTTAAATAAGGTAAGTTAAACAAGGCAGGTAAAATCAATTTTGAGGAACAACTTGCTAAACTCCCAGAAACAATGAGAAAACCTGTTCAAACACATGAAGAGTAGGAAGCCTGTCTATCAGCAGGCTTGATAGGTGATTGCAGTGTAATAAGAACACTCAAAGTACATAGGGCTGTTACAGCAAGGCTAAATAAATCTTTGCTTTGCTGTTCATTACAAAGGATCTCAGGGAACTTTCTCTTCTGGAGCATTCTGGTATCTCAGAGAGTGTAAAGAGCTGTTCTATATCGAAGTGTCAGCAGAACAGGTTTAGAACAACTGGATAAAATGCATAATACTATTGATAAAAATAGGTGGTAGCCATGGTAGCCACCCAAGAGTCCCAAATGTGGAGATATCAAATTAAAGGTTCTGTTTGATATGAATTAAATAATTACTGTGGCAAGTGAAGGTGGCAAATGTAATTGATGTTTAAAGGGCTATGTACACTGGTAAATCTAGCCTTCCTTGGGCAAATTTATGGAAACTAAAATTAAGATTCAAATTCATAGAGTAAATATGATCTATTGGGTAAATGTTAAAATGGATTTTGCAGAAGGAAGTTGTCACAAACCTGTGTGCTTGGAAGCCCAGCAGCCCATGAGTAGAGGTGATTCAGCTGATAAGGCATAGCTGGACTTCCAGGGTCCCTTACTAATGGTCATCAAACCCCCTAAATTCTCAAGAAATAAAGGGGAAAGCGTTCCTGTAGTTTTGAACTAGTTATGGCTCTAATTAGTTAAAGGTAATAACACAGAGGGTAGGAACTGAATCATCAGTTTTCCTGTTGCAGGAAAGTCACCAGGCTACAGGTGTCTGTGTTGGTATCTTTGCTGTTAAATTATCCACCAATGTTTTAGGAAAAAAGGAGAGATGCCAAACTTTACATATAAGAAATATTCAAGGCAGTGAAAATTAAAACTGGCTGTGAATATCCTTCTCCATTTTCTCACCCAGCCTAGATAACTGCAAAGTAATGCACAAGGGAAAGAACCATACCTGTGCATCCACAGAGATGTAACCCTTCAGATCTTGGCATCGTTTTGAATAGTTCTTGGAAAATGTCAGCTCAATCCTTAGTTGTGCTCAAGAAGATAAACAGGATGTTAAAGGCTTTATAGACAACTTAAAATTAAAATTTAAAAAAAATTAGATTTGTGTGTAAATCTACAATATGCACAGTGTGGTGGATAACTGTGTCTTGAACACAGAAGTAGATAAGGTACATGGCAAAGCTGCCATATAATGATAATACATACAGAATGGTTTCTGTGCCAAGAGAGCTTAAACACAGGCTTGGAAAGGACCCCTAGAGTCACCTTGTTCAGTCCTCTACTACTGGCACCATGGCATACAGCTTTTTTGTGTATTTTTCAAATACTGCTCAGCTTACACTGCAGTAGACAGCTGTCCTACTCTTGCTCATTCCACCTTTCCCACCTTCTTTCAGCTGTGTCATTCATGCTGAAAACTGAGCTAGATTCTAAAACTAAAACCAGTAGGACTGCACTGTTTATTAGCATGTGGTGTAATTAATTTTTGAATATTTAATAAATAATGTGACAGTGTAAGCAGGATTGGCCAACGCTGTCCTTCAAATTCTCTGATTCTTTGATCAAAATGTAGGATCCTCTCTTCTTTTGTGTTTTTTTTTTAATTTTCTTAAAAAAAAACAAAGCAAAACCTCTAAGGAATTTAATCTCTGTACAACTGTGTGCTTTTTCCTAACACAAGCCCCCAAACACTTTCTGATCTTCTGGATACAGGATATCAGATTCCACCAGCAAGTGTCTTCATAGCTGTGGAAGGCCAGTGAGGAGGTTGTATTCCTTGGCAGAGATTTTTAAATTCTCTCCTTATTAAGGTGAGTGGGAAATTCTATCTAAAAATCACTGCCGTGGAATGATGCAGAATCTTAGCTGTAATTTTCTTATTTTGTGGGAGGTTTAGGGGCCTTTGTTGGCTGTTAATGCTGTTGGATGAACTAATGGCTATGAGGCTGGAATGAGACTGAAGTCTAAATCAAAATCTTATCAGACTCTTTTCCAAATGGGCCTGAAACAAATTCTGCAGTGCTTGCTCACATCTACCAACAAAATTATCCTGACAAATGTCTAAAATGAATTGCAAATATTTCCATTTACTCAGCCTACTCATCTATTCCTATTTAGAGGGATACCTCCTCTAAATACCTCCTGTTTTGTCAAAAAGTGCCACTTTTCTACCACACGGCTCCTATTTTTATGGTTAATATATTTCAGTGAGATTAAAATGTACTTATTTTCTCAAAAGACTTATTTGCAGCTTCCAAATACTGCTACTTGTCCTTTCACTTCTTTCAAATACATAATTAAGGAATTGAAAGAAACAACAAATTTGAAGAGAATCAAGCTCACAGCATTTAAAACCACACGTATAGACTTGCTCTTGAATTACAAACATACTCTTTACTAACAGTTAAAAGTAGAGTTAGCTGTTGCTTACTTTATTTTGTTGGTTTGTGATTAAAACCCATTGGCTGACAGCTACTTTAAAAAAATCCTTTAAGAAACCCCTTTAGTTAGATTTCTGCAGCTGAACTCTTAGTTTGAGGACAAAGGCGGCGCAGGAAGCTAATTAGGCACATGATAGTAAACCTGTAGAAACTCTCGATAGCCTATTGGACTGCAGAGTTTTATGATCTGCTTAACAGTCAAGGAGCCCAGACACATTTTAACCTCAGCTTAAACAAACACTTAAAAACTCAAGGTAAAAGCACTTTGGTGGTGATAAAAGATTTAGTTTGACATTTTAACCCTGAAGTAATAGGTTAGGTCTGTGAATGGTGGGAACTGATCTCTGTCTGGTGATTGCAAGAGGGCTTGTTTGCAGGATCTTGTTCCCTCCCCGATACATGTCCTGATTCCTGCTTAAGCTCCTGGATACCCTTTTCCCACCCATGTCCCCGTGCCAGCTTTCATGCTGCATCCCACGAGCGGCTCCCACATTCTGCAAGCTCCAACCCGGCCAGGGGAGTCAAACCTGCCCCTGTTGCCGAGGCCTCAGCTCACAGCCTTGCACTCGCTGTTTAACAGAGACGATTGGTGTGGTGGTTTTCATATAATAACTTAATGGTTTTAATACTTGTCTCAGAAGTGGTCCAACTTGGGTTTGGGACCTCCTTCTCCCAAGGGCTATTCAAATCCACCTGTCCCTTCCCAGGCTGTAGGCAACCTCTCAGCTCTTCCTATTGAAGTTGTGCCATGGTGCGGAGAAGGATTCGCAGAGCTGGAGAGGAGAAGCAAGTGGGAGCCTGACTGTGGTCTACCGGTTGGGTCCTCCCCTGAAGGGAGGTGGGAAGCAGATATCTGGCGGCATTCCTAAGGCTGCTTACTACATGCTTTGCATTAAAACATCACTGGATAAAAATCAAAACCATCCCGGAGGGAGGCGGAGGACAAACCCAGCACCTCTCTCCACAGGCAGAGGTTGCAACCACCTTGCCCTGGCAGCGGGTACTATTTTTGTGGCACCCCAACCACACCCCCTTCCTCCAGCCAACATCTTTAAATGAAAGTCGGAGCAGCTGCTCTCTCATACTGATGCCAGAGCTGTGTTGAGGAGCGTTAGCTGTGCTCACAGTGTCCCAGTCTCAAGTGGGTTTTCACGGGCATAAGTGCTAAGAGGTTCAACTCAGCCAAAATGGTGGGATCACAGCATGGAGGAAAAAAACTTGAGGTACCCAAATACCTTCTTTTGGTGAAAAAGTGGGTTCCTGTGGGATATTAGGCAGTTAATCAGTTATTTTCTTGGAGAAGGGGAGAAGTCATGGCTAATTTAGCTCTGCATCTTGGACTTGGAAATTGTTTCCTGTTGCGGTACTCTTTAGGTACCTCTGTGGCTTTGAGGACCTTGCCTTAAGTGAATTGAGAGCATGTTTCATTTTGAGATGTGACTGAAGGACGTGCAAGGTTGACTTCAGCTCTGGAGTGTCCAATTCTCTTTTGAAAATTACTTCAGTTTCACAGTCATTTAGAAGCTTTTGAAAATTTTCCTCTTGCTATCTCTGGCTTCTCCTTGTGTAAAATAGAGATAACAATACTGTCAGGACCCAGCACGTTTTAAAAAAGATTTGTGATCCTCTAAAGGACAGCATGCTGAGCATCGAGCATTAGCTCACTAAATGAAGAGTTTGGCAGATGAGAGAAAAGCTGAGGAAAAATTATGTCCGCTGGTGGACTGGGTGAGGGTGGGATGTTGTTTAAAGAGGCAAATTTTGCTGGCAGTGGTAAGATGTGCAGATGAGGATGTTTGTTATATTCCTTTGGCTTAAGGTGAGTAGCTTTCAGCACGCAGGAAAGGAGTTGTTGAAGGCTTACGGGCCAATTCAAGTCATTTATGATGGGACTATATAGCATGGGGAATATATTTGTCCATACTGTTTGAAAGGCTAGAGTTTGCAAACCAAACAAAACCCACCTCACTAGACCTTTACAAGATAACCTTGGCTAAGCATGGCTGACCTTTCTCCTCTGAAATGTCCCCTCCCCGCATGCTGCCTTGTTCTGCCAAACTGTTTCTCTCCCAGACACGAAGTTCTGCTCAGGGTCTGTGATCTGCTGCGAGGACTCCTGCATTGACTTCAAGGCTCATGGAGGATCTTCTGTTCTTAGGACAGCAGGTACTGAAGATTTTTGCTCACCATAAAACCCCCCAAAGCTATAACAGTATGGGTTTGTGTGTTGAGCTCATGCCTCCCCCTTGCTCCATCTCTGAGAAGCCGGGCACAGGAATGGGGCAGAGTGTGTCAGGGCTGCAATTTCTGAGTGTGGAGAAGTTGCTGTGTTGTCTCCTCTTCAGCCAGAGGAGCTCAAGTCAGTCACTGTTTCAGTCCCTTGTAAGGAGTCACTTTGCAGGTTTGTACCTTGTGGATAGATGAGTCCACATTATAATACCTGCTATCTGTGGTGCTTGCTGATTTGGGGTTTTATAGGGTTTAACTGATCAGTACTTTGTCCTTGAACCCGTTTGTTTTCTCCTGATGCATTGGCTCTGAGGTCGCTGTGTGACTGCACCATATCAGAGGCGTTAGCCAGTACACTGGGAGGGCTGTATTTTAAGATTTGTTGACTTTTAACATTTCTTCACAGTCTTGAGAGTCCAATGCATTTTTGTGTGGACGTGCCTTCATACGATCCTGTGTTAGACTGGCACTCAGTGTCTCATTGGCTCATCCAGCTTTTACATTCAGAATTTTCTGATGAGAATATTGCTTAAAAAAAGGCAAAATATTTTCTCTTTTTGGCAATTCTTAAGTAGAACTACAGCACACAGAAAATCAACCTCTGGCATCCAAGTATGCCTTCAATTTTTACCAGTCTCAGATTTGTCCTAAGATGGTGTGGAGTCTGTAGGGACATGCAACACATTTTTGAATTTTTGAAGGGAAAACACAGTGCTCTTTCACTTCCTGAGGGTTATTCTGCACATAGTAAGGTTTCCTTGGGCTCTGCTGTGAGGTGATGGCCCAGTCTTCCTTCAACTGTCCCTTCCTCTCCTCTTTCAAGACTTATATTGGAATAGTTGCTATTAGAAATCAGCCAGGTAAAATAATGCATATGCGTGTGTGTGTGTATATATAAAAAAGGCAAATGTGTGTGTATATATATATATATATATGTGTATAAATAGGCAGCAGCACAGACTTTGGCTCTCTGACAATAATTAACAGTCAAATGTAAATGAAAACCTTAATTACCTTATTTTACTAAGGTTTGATATGGAATTGAGCATTTGAGAATGAGAGTTGATTTTTTTTGACCTTTTCTGGGTATAGAGCAATGTAGCTCTTATGTTAATAGTCTAAACCAAAGCTGATCTTGCTTTCCCATACTGTAGCATGTTGAAAGTAGTGGGAAACATCTAAATTATCTTAAAACTTAGAGTGATTCCAGAAAATTTTGACTGAGAACTCACATCGCCTGTAATATTTTAAATGCTTAAACAGGAACTTGCATGTGATGCCTGCCTGAAGGAGTTCTCGTTTGTAAGATAAAAACAACATAGGGAGGCAGAGTAGAATAGACCACAATAGTGTTCTAAAATATTTACAATAATGAGGTGTATAAAATAATCTGAAAATATTCCTAATACTTGTGGTGACCAGTGTTCAGGATTCTCTTCTGCCTTTACAGCAGAAGAAATCTGAAAATGTGTATTTCTGTCAAAGCAAATCCTAATAAACTTGGACCATGAATTTTATTACTGAGTGAAGTGCCTGGTTCTAACATTCCAGGGGGTGTTTTCTGTTGGCTTCAAAACCTTTTTGGACCTTTCTTTTGGCTTTCATCTCTGGTTAAATGACTCCTTAACCCTGCAAGGCACTGCAGAAAAAAAGCACAGTAATTTTTTTTGTCTGGGGTCTGCCATGGCCCAGCATTATGGCTTTTACCCAGAGGCGGGTGGAAGTCTGGATGTCAGTTATTGTTATCTGATAGCCATGTACAATACCCAGAGAGGTGCTGTGCAGATCAGAGGTTGGGGATGGAGCTGCAGATTGCTCAATGAAAGAATTTGGTTATTGCAGAAGGAGGTTAAAGCGGGGATCAATGCGAGTTACGGTAGCTGGGTTTTGGCTGGGTGTCGTGGTGCTCTGCAGATTTTAAGAGGCAGAGAAGATCAGAGTTTGTCAGGAATATTTCACGTGATGTCAAACAGCTAATGTCAGACTTGCTCCTTTGTTTTCAGAAAGGCAGGATGATATTTTGGAAAACGTTTACTATTGTGGTTTTGCTAGACTGGTTTTTACAGCCAGAAGAAATGCATAAGGGTTTATCTTGTCCCATTTATTAGGAACGTCCCAAGTCCTCACTTCACAGATGTGTGTTGTGTTGTCCAGCCACTTCAGCTTGTGTGTTCAGTGGTCCTGCCAGAGCAGCACTTCACTGAAGTTCTCCGTAATATATTCACAAAAAGTGATAAAACATTCCGTAAGAGGCCTCAAGGAATGATTAGTTTAATCTTCAATTAGTTCCCGCTGAGACTTGATGAGAAATCATTTGAAAAGGTATGCATGAGCTTTAATATAATCTGCCTGTCCAGTTGTCCTGAAGGATAGTGTGCAGAGAGGAAAGGTGCTGCAAATGGAGAAAACCATGGCATTGGGATCGAATATTTTAGACTGCTGCCTGTGATGCATTTTTGGTCTGCTTGAGTGGCTTCAGCCACTGGGATATTGCTATGGGGCATTAAAGACAGTGGGGGGGAAGAGTCAGCACAAACAGCATGTAAGATGTCACTGTTGGGTTAAAGTTGCAGGATATTAGCAGAGAAGATTTTAATTTATATGGCTAGTGAGATGCTGACAAGAAGCAGCCATACCTGTTCTGCACCTGGGTGGGAAGGTTTGTGGATTAGGCTGTTGAGCTCTTTTTAAATCCACAGCAAAATAGGAGCCAAAGCCAGTCCAAGTATTTTTTACAGTACCCTTTTTCAGTAAGGTGAATGAGGTGGGGGGAGAAGAGGACTGACTTCACAAGTCCTTTGGAGTTGGCCCATTGCCTCTAGTAAACAGTTGCAAAAGTGTGCCTCCCTTGGGAAATGCACTATTGCTTTCTGTTTGCACAGCAAATGAAAAACACTGGCCACTTTTATTGCAGAGAACGAGATACTGCGCTGTGAACTGGCTTGGGTTTTTGTAAATTGTTTAGTCTTGTATCTTTCCAATCAGATGGTGGTTCCTTGTTGCTTTTTTTAGAAGGTCTCTGGTCTTACAGTAATTAAAGCTGTTTTATATAACAAAAAAAAAAATCCCAAGATTTGTTTAGAACATGGAGATCCAAAAGTGCTGCTTCTGGCTATGCGGGAATCTGTCAATTGAATGTTTAGGGATGAAACAAGAATCCACTGATGCCATTCATACCTGCCACGGGCTCCCTTGCGACAGCTTGCCTGCACTCGCATCTTCGTGGTGGAAGTCTCCTGCATCTGTGTGGTTTTCAGTTCCATACATTTTCTGTCCAAATCCCCCCTCAAACATCTGGGTTAGGTTTCTTATTTACGCTGGGTATGTCCAGTCCCCTGTGGAGTTTGGCTGGAAATAGGTAGGCTCTGCAGGGCTGAAAACCAGGCCTGCAGCTCTTCAGTTTTGTTACTATTCAGAATAATTTTGCTCACCTACTGGGAGCAGCTTTGCTGCCAAAAAAGAGTCATTTGAGTGCTCACTAATCTGCTACAGGTGAAGTGAGTCCAGTTAATCCATAATTTAAACTAATCTTGGTGATTCCACTGGCATGATCTACTCAGAGAAATGGATGGTGGCAGGTACTCTGTCACTCCTTTTGGTAGTATTAGCTTCCCTTGCCTCCAAATCTGCACTGCGGGTAGCTCAGACTGGAAATTAGGAAAAGGTTCTTCACTGAGAGGATGGTTAGTCACTGGAATAGGCTCCTCAGGGAAGTGGTCATGGCACCAAGGCTGTTAGAGTTCAAGGAGTGTCTGGACAATGCTCCCAGTCACACAATTTAGTTTTAGGTAATCCTGCAAGGAGGAGGGAGTTGGACTTTTGATGATCCTTATGAGTCCCTTCCAACCTGAGATATTCTATGAATACCCACATTGTGGTGGGTATTTAAAGCATCATGTTTTACTTGTCTATTCCCTGCACAGACCTACACTTACTTGGGGCAGAGCCTCTGGGTCACAAGACTGAATGCCATATTGAATGAAAAGCTGCGGGGAGGATTTTAAAATCACTGGTGGTATTGGGCAGCTGGTGTTGGGCATGGAAAAGTTTGCATCCAGAACTGGTTTGTGGGTGTGCATTAGTTCAGGAGAACTTATGAACAAATGCAGAGGGACTTCCTCAGTGTGACCAGAATGTTCCTGTATACAACAGTTAGTTAGAAAATATTTCTTTGATCCATAAGCTGATGGGTTTGCTGGCAGCATTTCACTGAGGCCAAGAGAAGGAAGCAAATACACATTCCTTGGTTTAGTGACAGCAAAAACAATAGAAACCCAGATCAGAGGAGCATGCGTGGAAGCGAGGGTAAGGACATAAAGTCGCTTAAAGAATCACTGCCGAAGATGTTAGCAGAAACGATTTTAATGTGAATTTATAGAAGTGTGACTTAATGGAATTTGATGGCAAGATTCACTCTGTTACTTACTATGTGAAAAGGACATGTAATGGTTGGGATACTGTTGAGTGATTTACACAGGGATCAGGGGAAATGATTTATATGGTGTTGTATAGAGGGATCAGGGAAAAGAATGAGGGAGACCCTCACATTGAGTCATGAGGTTGAGTGGACCCCCTTGCTTTCTAAACTCCTTTTCAGAGAGGTGTCTAGCTGCAGAACTCCTAGTCCCAGACTTGGTCAATGGTTTATGTCTAATAAAGGGGTAAGAGATTCACATGTGTTACTTGATGGTGATTCAATATGGCATTAAAACAATATAGTAACAACGACAATACTTAATTAAAAGATTCAATAAAATTTCTTAATTTGACTACACATATACACACAGACATACATATATAAGTACAGAGGTTATCTTATAATTCCTTAAAAGATGAAACCAAATATACTTATAAATCCAGGCTGTATAGAGCTGTATTACCAACAGGTGTTTTCTCCCTTCATTGACCCCAGTGGACAACAATTTTTCTCCCTTCACCAGTCTACGAAGACAGATGGAAAATTACCCTTTGTACACTACCTCAGTAGATGGTCAGTTTGAGTGGGTAGCTCTCGGCAGGGGAAGGTGCTGAGATACAACAGGCTGTGATCCTGGAGAGCTCCAAAGGCCTCACTTTAGGATAGATATTTATAGGGTCAGAGATCATAGAATCACAGAATAGCCTTGGTTGGAAAAGACCTCCAAGATCATCCAGTCCAACCATTAACCCAGCACTACCGAGTCACCCCATGTCCCTCAGCACCTCATCTACGTGTCTCTTAAATCCCCCCAGAGATGGGGACTCCACCACTGCCCGTGGCAGCCTGTGCCAGTGCTTGACAATCCTTTCAGTGAAGAAATTTTCCCCAATATCCAATCTAAATGTCCCCTGGTACAACTTGAGGCTGTTACCCCTCATCCTATCACTGTTATGCAGGAGAAGAGACAGATCCCTGCCCCGTCCTTTCAGGCAGTTGTAGAGAGCAATGAGGTCTCCCCTCAATGTCCTCTTCTCCAGACTGAACACCCCCAGTTCCCTCAGACACTCCTCATCAGACTTGTGCTCCAGACCCTTCACCAGCTTCGTTGCTCTTCTTTGGACATGCTCCAGCAGCTCAGTGTCCTTCTTGCAGTGAGGGGCCCAAAACTGAACACAGTACTCGAGGTGTGGCCTCACTTGGTCAGTTTCTTTTGTGGTAACAAACATGTACCATGGGCCAGTGAGAGTGTTATCAATAGTAACAGATTGCTTGTTAATAGGGTACTGGGAGAATGAGATAATAATCTCATTCACCAGGAATCATCTCATTCTCCAGGAATGAGCCATTCACACCCAAGCCATTTGTCATTTGCACTTGTTGTGTAGGAGATATCCTCAGGCCCATCTTGGCTGCAGAACCGTGGGATTCTTATGCAAAAGAGGAAGCAATACAGCAGTTTACCTCAGGGCTGTATTCCATGTATTTTCCCTACATCTGAATTTGGGGGGGGGGGTGGTGGTGGTCTGCACCATTACACATGCTTAGGCTGCAATATAAACAGAAATCTGCTGGCTGGAGTGGAGTGGAGCCACTTCTGATAGACAGCAGAGTGCCATGGAGAAGGGAAAAAACAGCTGGAAAAAGCCAGGAGTCAATGAGGAACATAAAAGCAGTTGCAGTACAGGCTTACGGTGAAGACAGCGAGAGATGCAGCATCCCTGGGTTCAGGCACACAGGAGGGGCATGCTTGGATGTGGGAAGGGGAGCTGACCCCTCCTGACCATCCCTGGGATGTCCAGGGAGCAAGGCTGTGCATGCTGTAAACCAAGAGGAAACACAAGACCCCAAGTACTGACGAACCACTTTGTGTTAAAAGGGACAACATTCTATGCATACGGCAATAAACCTGCCAATGTTGAGATGGATTGCCCTCCTGCCTATCATGAGATGTGAGAGCTAATGCCTAAGTTAGCTTGATACTCGTGTAGATCATCTGCACAAAGGGAGACGTCATCCTTTTGGGGGAAGCATTTGGAAACAGGCCATACATCTGCACAGTCTCCATGGGACAACATGGAAACACGTGCTTCTACTGGAACCCCCCTGTGTTTTCACTGGGGAGTGCAGTTTTTTCATATAGCTCTCTGACAGAGTACTAAACATCCCTGAAATGCTTTGAGCACAGCATTGGGAATAAAGTCATGACCAACCACAACCTGTACGTGTTTCCCATGGCAGGACAGGGAGATGCTGTGGGAGCTGACATCGCTGGCAGCCTGTCCCAGAAATGGCAGCTTCCTCTTGTATGGCCTCAGCTTCCATTAGCCACCACTTAAGCAGACAAGCTCTGGCTATCACAGCCATACTGGTGAGTTTGGTTTTACTTCTCTTCTTGGCAGCTCTCAGATCAGGCAGTCCTTTACAAGTATTGTCTGAACTTTATAGGTTGCAACACTTTCCTCGAATTTCCCTTCCAGAGGCTGCCTCACAATAATACCCCAAACACCATTTACATTTTAGTATTTAAATCTTTTATGAACTGATATGAAAATCTCCCATGCCCTAAATATTTTATCTGACTTTTTTTTTTTAATCTTGTAAATGTTCTTCTGCGGGGCTGGAGAGTTGAGCACAGCCTTGTGAGGGGAGAAGCCCACAGCTGGGGGTAACCTGGGGTTTCTGATCAGAAGAGCAGAAGGAGGGTCAGAGAAGCTCCTGCCTTTCTTGACTTGGCAGGTACCTTGGAATTTTTTAACGTTTATTATTTTCAAAACTTGTGACTGATTAAACTGTAGAACAGCAGGACCAAATCCCACCACTGTCCTCTGCAGAGACAAGTGGGTGTGAGATGTTCCCCAGCCATGCTGGGGTAATTGCCAGGCTGCGGGTGGAGGACTGGGTATGGTGAGGGACTGGGAGCCTCCCCGCATCCATCGTCCATCATGGGCGTGGGGCTTGGCAGGGAGTCAAGGAGAGAGAGCGTGGGGGTGCAAACAGCTGCTAGGTGGATGCAGCAGGCTGCCAAGTTAGTAGCAAGCTCCGAGTGGCGAGGCTGAGCTTCTGGCAGGGAATTGCCAGCGACTTACACTGCAGTTTCTCTGAGGCTGCTGGAAAAGGGCCCAAACCACTCTCCTTTCTGGAAGAACAGCAAGCTAGAACCCATCTATTCGAGACAGCTCCAATGCTTGCTACCACAACAGTGTGAAAACTTGCTTAGCTAGAGTCCTGTGCCTGTGCCAAGCTCCCTGCACTTGGCTTGCTTCCATCCATCTGAACCCCTGGGATGGCTTCTTGCTAATGGATCAATACACTGATAACCTCCTTCAAGCATTTATTTAAATAGTGCTACCTTTTACACTGCTGTTAGCAAGGGAGGACACCAGCAGCATTAATTCTTGCTGGGGCAGAAATGATGCTGCGTGCAGCCATGGCACCACCACGGTCAAACCAGCTGCTGTGATCTGTTTTTTCATGACACAGCATTTTTATCCTGCCCTGCTGAGTCGTGGAAACATCGCTGAGTAGCAGGCACTGGGCAGAATTCTGTGCAACAGGGATTATTTTTCTTCTTTTGTAATTCACCTCGAATCCAAACTGGATTAAATCATGGTCTACGTTTAAAGCGAACTGTTTGGAACAGGTTCTCAGAGGAATTTACTTCTGAAAGGGAAATATTTACATAGCATTTTAGGAGCAGTTTTTAATGAACTAGGCACTTTCTAGCATGCAGTTTGCTAACATGTGGTAAAAACCAAACATGCACAGGAGGACTTACTGACTAACCCCTGTAAGTTAGCAGGGCCAAAATGGGCAAGTGGGCTTTGGGAAAGTGTTCACTGGGAACTGAGTGATTTTCATTGTAGTCTGATTTGTTGCTTGTTACCAGAAAAGGAGTATGTCTGATGTGACATACTGCAGGCTTGTTCTATATGCTAAGTACCTGCAAATGATTTCTTAAGAGTAAGCAAATCTCAGGAATGCTCTGTTTGCTATAAATTGAACTAGGAGTATGACACATGTGGAACCGATGTCTTTGCTCTCTATAATATACAAAGTAATTAAAAAAATTCTTAGTACTCTAATTTCTAATCTAATTACTGCCAACATACCAGTCTATACCTGGTTTCTCCAAGCATTGAATTCCTTGGGTTCCCTGCAGTCCATGAGCTCCTTCTAAAGCCCCACGTAATTCCAGTTCTCCCTTTGTCTGTGCCAATGCTTCCTGGTCTGACCACAAAAGCCCCATTCCCCAGCTTGTCTGCGTGCACCTCGCTGTCTCTCGCCATCCTTCTCTCTCCAACTGAACGTCTGTGCAAAGCTGGCTTCCATGGTTACTACTAAAATAGGCAAAGAAGATATTTTTGGTCAGAATCTGCCAGTTCAGCAAGATCAAAATGCTTTTGGGAAATGTTCTGATTACAGTGAAATTCAAGCAGGCTGTGGTCTAGTAAAATTAAATCAAAAAGCTCTCCAGCTTTGTCCAGCTCACCTGCATCTTCTCAGACCACCATCTTCCTGGACTGCCATCAGCACTCTGACATCAGGGAGACCTGCCACACAGACAGCCCCAGGGCAGGGCATTTATGTGGAAATGTTCATTTTTCTTGTTCTTTTTGTTCTAAGTGTTGACATATCAAAATCTGCCCTGCCCCGTGTCAGCCGGGATGCCTTCCCCTCAGCCAGCTTCCTCCAGAGCACCTATTTCTGTTGTCAGACTTCTTTGCAAGTATTATTTATTTTAGATGTACATAAAAGCTCATCAAACATGCAATGGCCTTTGCTCAGTAATGCATTGCTGTTACTTGTCACTCCTGGTCTGTCCTGTTTGTTTCCCCTGTGGCATGTCCTAGTTAGCTTGCACACCTTTTGACAAAGGCAATGTCCTTTTTTTATGTACTGTGAGACACCTACTATACTTCTTAGCCTGAGTAACTTTCCTTTTGTCTTTGTAGTAGGAACTCTTGCAGTTCAGATAGCTTTTTGCTTCCTTTACAAATGGCGTTGTACTGTTCCTCTGTTAAACTTCCCTCACAGGTATTAGGACAGCATGAGCTGTGGTTTGTGTGCACTTTTACAGCACTGACTCGACAGCTCTGCGTTCACAACCCTTATGGTCTTCTAAAGCTTCCAAGCCTTTACAAACTCACGTGACTCCATCACCCAAGGAGACTGGCAGACTGAAGTGTGCACGAACCTTACCAGAGTTCTCAAACCCAGCTCCACTGTCTGCAAGGCTCACCCTACCTTAGGGTGAGCTCCTGGTTTCCAGGGCTCTCCTGAGCACAATGACTTTGCTCTTGTTTCAAAGGAGGAGAAAAGAAGGCAGCTTCTCCTCTGTGATCACCTGTCCTGCATCTCTCTGGCCAAGCTTTTCAGAAGCAGTGAAAGAATTCTTCTTCTCTCATTGCATTTATTCCTCTTTGCAAATTGCAGTGTGCAGCGATGAGAGACACTAAGCACATTATTTTTAGTATGACTTTAGAAAGTGGGCTTTTTAGCCTGGTGCACAGCAGCATGTGGGGCAGGTGACAGCCTCCCAGTATGTGCAGACAGATTTTTTTGAACGTAAAACATAGCATCCCACTGCAATGCAAAACCCAAATGCCTTTGTTTTTAAACAGACAAATACGTACTTGTGTACCCTTTTAATCAGAGTTCTCAAGGTGTGCCTGCACTGAAATAACCAGAGGATGAACATGTGTTCTGCAGCCACTATCCGCTTTCAAGATTTGTTACTGCCCACACATGTGTTACGCTCCTGGTGGGCCAGAGTGGAGGACTGTAAGGAGCAGTGACAAGGCTGTGCTTTGACTGACCTTGCTTCCAACAGCTTGCCCAAAACACAAAAAGGATGCAAGCAGCTTTGGTTTTTGAGTTACATGTCATCAAGACAGGACAGGTTGCCCTACTGAAATTCCCAGGTGTTTTAGAGAGCTGGACCTGTGTCTTTCAGGGGTGATGCTTCCAATGGTACTCCAGTGGGGATCTCCTACCAGTGTCACTGCTCAGGGTCATTGCCTAAAGTGGTGTTTGCTGCCAGTGGTACTAGAACTGGGACCAGACCAGTCGGTCTCAAGACTTACCTGAACCAAAACCAATGTACTTTCACTTCTGAAATCCAAATAGGGAGTGACCTGTATGTCCACACCTCTCTATGGGCAGCTGCCCATTCGGGCTTCAGAAACAGAAGTACATTTAGGAGAAGTAGGAGAAATTTCTTGCCTCCTAGTGGAATAAATTCTGATTTGCCAAGGAGGTGCTGCCTGACTTCTCCTATGACAATCCCCGTCAGCAGGATCAGACATGCTCTTCTATAATCAGAGTTTAATGGCTTAGTTTGTGGGCTGAGCTTTGGTAATTGACTGACTAGAGCCGTTATCTCCCTGCAACCGCAAGGGAAAACCCCTTTCCCTAAAACTTGGCTGAAGGAAGTTTTATTTGGCATGTGTTAGCCTGCACTTGCAAAGCTGAAGGCTGTATATGCAGTCAGTTAGCACAGATCACTTGAAGTATAGTCAACAACTCTGTCAGGATTAATGGAGCTGTCTGAACGCTGTGATAGAAACATCTATAGGCAAACCTCATTAGATCCACATCTGCAAATTAGAAACCCTTCTACCCTGTTTGGGGTTTGTTATCTTTAGTGATCACCATGAAAGGTGGAACAGCTGTGAGAACTATTATTCAAGCTGATATATAATGATTGCAAAAAAAAAAAAAAGGGTGTTTAGACAGATAATATAACGAACAGATTTGTGAGAGGATCATTAAACTCATGTTCCTCTGAGCTCTTAAGAGCAGGCGTGCATTGAAAGGAAGGGCATGAGTGAGATGCTCAAGCCCAGTGAGGTTGGTGTTCATAGGAATATCTTCTAGGTTGTTACTGGAGGGACTAGGGTGAGCAGGAGAGTGGAGAACAGCTTTCTCCCACAGATGGAAGTAATCTACAAAGGTGCCCTCAGAAGCTCCATTATATATTTCTGTGGTTTCCAAGAGAAGTAATGTCCTTATTGAGGAGAACAGTAACAGCTTCAGTTGCTTGTGAGGCACTTGGCACCAGGCTGGTGCTGGAGGATGCTGCCATCAGCAGTCTCTGTTGGAGTGGTGTGGGGTGTGTGAGAGGTGTCTGTGCCAGGTGCGCTGGTGCCCTGGGTCTGGCAGAGGTGCAGCTCTTGATGCCAGCAGTTATTCCTGGTTTGGTGACGAGTCAGTCTTGAGGCAGGTGATGAATCTTGTCTGGCCTCTAGCTTGAGAGGGGCAAGAAGCAGCCGAGCGCCAATGGAGTCCCTCCTCTGAATGGGGAGGAATAGTTCTGTCATCACAGGGCTACTCTTCCCCTAAAGGTTGGCCAGTCCTATCTTAGTTGTTCCTCGTGCCTCAAGGACCAGGACAAGAGGATAGTGACTCCCAGGGTACTCTGCAGAACACCAGCAGAGAGCAGGACAGTATGGAGAGGTGTTTTTTTCCTCCCCTGGCTCTGGTGAGGGCTGCAGGGATTATTTGGAGGTGAAAAAAGCTTTCCTTGCTTTCAGCTCCACATAGGAAAACAGTCACTCTATCACCCACTTGGCATGTGTTTCAGCAAGGCAGAAGATGCACACAGAGGCTCCATATAATTAATATCAATTACTTTCTCAGAGGAGGGGATAAAACCTGAGTCCTGGAAACTTAGATTCCCTTCTGGTGCTGCGGGGAGGGCAATAAGGAAGGTATTACCAGAAAGCATTTCTTTTATTTAACAGATGTTAAATAGCGCTATACCACTATATCAATCTGTCAATTACACTAATAGGAAACAGCATATAGAAAAGTTAAGAGATGTGAATTGTACAGGGAAAGAGCTGCTCCCCTTCTGCTGGGTCCTGGGTTTGGGGCTGGGGGCTGAGCACGGCCCCTGCAGACAGTGTGGTGCATGAGGGGCAGCTGCACATGTGCCAGGCACATGCGGATGAAAAGGGGAATAGTTGTGGACCATCGCAGAAGGAACTTGTTGCAGCTGGACAGGTTCTCTCTCACCCTGTCCTAGCTTGAAATTGGATTTAAAAAACGTTTAAAGCAGAGGCCATCTTTGGGCTTGTTACAATGTGTACGTGTATCATCTATAGGTTTCAGTGGTGGTAATCAGCATGTTCAGAACTTAGGTGGATTACAGTCTGGAGGGGAAAAACAAACCTCTAATGGATGATTAAAGGTTGAACAGCAAGCTTGGCTTTGCAGGAGTGTGCACTGGTCCCAGATCAGACCCAGCACTGTAGCAAGAGACCAGTGGTGGTTTTTCTCTTGGACACTCTATTCCTGAAACTTCTCATGGTGATCCCCAGCCCCTGCAGCCAGCCCAGTTGGGTACGGTTTTAATAACATAGCTGCATGGAGCCCAAGGTTAAGTGATGGGAATTTCAAAACAAAACAAACCAATAAATTAATAAAATGAACGTGTCACCAGCTGATCCTCTTCTGACCACCATCTGTCCCCTGATCATGTGATGTCTCCCAGCTGGCCACCCAAGAGACAAGCCATGCAAGATCATCATCACAACATATGCTGCTATTTACACATTTTTAAAGGTAATAGTTGCTAGGCTGTCATATTAGTGGTTAAAAGGAGTTACTTGGAAGCTACGGGATTTTCTTTTTTTTCTTTTTTTTTTTTTTTTTTTTTTGAGGAAGCCAGTGACTCAGCAGGTATATTTCTGACAGAGACGTGTTCAGGGTTGGAGCAGTGGAAGTTCCTATGAACAGTATATGTGATTTCCCCCCTCCCCACCCCTTATTCTATGGTATGCTGATGTGCCTTTTGTACTAAACAATAGAATAAATGAAATAAATAGAAAGAAAGCAACGATAATACAAATATTACTAGTGTACCTTTTAGGAACATGATGTGCTCTCTTTGCCATCTCCAGGATGCAAACCAAGCTGTGCATTTTTAAACTATTGTTAAGATCGAGGATGTGGTTATGAGAAGACTTACAATTTATAGGATACTTAAGCATTAAGGATTGAGGCACAGAACATTTCCTGGGGATTAACGACTGACTGGGTGAGCCTCAGGCCATTAACCCCTGCCTGGCATTAATCTTCAGGAAATGCCCTGCAGTGAGGTCGTTATTGCTGTTATATGCTGAAACAGAAAATAATAATAAGAAAGGTCCGTGGTTTGTTTATTTGTATTTTACATAACACGGTTATATTGGGACTGTAGAAAATTAACATCTTTCTCTTTAGCTGGTCGTACTGCTTGAATCAATGCAGGTCCTGCGTCTCGCTGTTTTGTGAAAGGTTACTGTCAGATCGCAAGAGCGTAAGCGGGGGCAGGATCTGGCCCGCTCCTTGTGCTGTACAATATTTAATACGATGAATAAGAGGTGCTTCTCTGATCTAACTGCTGGCAGAATTTAGCCCTATATAGAAACCAGCTCAAAATGCTTGTTTTACAGCAAAGCAATTTATTCACAGTTCTAAGCATCTTGCAGCCTTTTTTTAACTCATTGAATAATCCTTTTAGGTTCCCCATAAAGCAGGTGAAATGCTTTTGCTGCAGTCCTAAGGCAGAACACAGGCTGCATAAATAGCATCTAAATTACTAGGAATACAAAATACACATACAGTAATACATACCTACAAAGGCAAATTCATACTGACAGGACTGCAGTGTGTGCTTATCAGCAGCAAAACATCTCGGGGAAAAAAAAAAGTGGCTTTATATTGAAATAGTATATACATTTCTCTCTCTATTTAAACACTTAAATACTATTTTGTGCATGTTCTTCAACCCAGATGCAGGCTCCTTTTTAATGAGCCTGCCTGCTTAAACATTTATTAGCTTAGAGATGTATAGTTTTCATAAAGCTGGCTGAAGCTTTTTGCAGAATATCTTTGCAAAAAAAAAAAAAGCTTTTTTTTTTTGGTGTGTGTGTATACGTGGCCTCAGTCCTTGCAACCTCCTAGAGAGTCTGTCAAGGCACAACTTAAAAGCTCGTTCAGGCGACCATGACCCCCTGCTAGCAGATTGTCTGCCTACAAGGTAAGGGAAAGCTAAAAAAGAAGTAGAAACTTAAAAGTAGCTTCTCAAAGGCTCCATAGATCTTTTTTTTTTTTTTTTTTTTTTTTGTGTTAAACCTAAAGTGTTTAAAAGCTTTAATATTGATGGCCTGTCAACTTTGTCCTGATTCTTTGGCTTTCAGTTAAAAGGTTTTTGTTGTTGTAGCTTATGCAGTTGCTCTGTTGCTATGGAAACGTGACATCAAAATGACGTTTCTCTGTTTAAAAGCTTTTAACTAAATTCCTGCCTGTCAGATGTAGGCCCCATTTTGTGCACTCAAGCTTCAAGCTGTTGCAAAAAGGTTTCATATGTTCTGTTGTCATTCAAATTCTTTATCTACATATGCATGTCTTGCACTACAAAAAACCTCAACTAAAAACTCAATCTATATTAAGTGTCCTCTTTTAAAACCCTTTTAGGTCAGTCAGCAATGGCTGCAGCAGAAATTCCCAGTTACATTGTCTCTTCTCAGACTGAGAAACACAGGAGGGCCAGAAACTGGACTGATGCAGAAATGAGAGGTTTAATGCTGGTTTGGGAAGAATTTTTTGATGAGCTGAAACAAACTAAAAGGAATGCCAAAGTTTATGAGAAAATGGCTAACAAACTCTTTGAAATGACTGGAGAAATTCGCCACGGAGAGGAAATAAAGATAAAAATTACAAATATGACATTCCAGTACAGGTAAGCTTCAGTTCATTCTTTTTATTTTAAGAGATTTTAGCAGGGACAACGCAGTGATTTTTGTCTTTCAGAAAGAAGTCTCCTAGAGGAAATCTGTCGATTAAAGATTGTTCATATCGCTTTTAAAATTCTCTCTTGCCAGTGCTGTTACGTCATTGTTAATTTTTTCCCCTATTTCATGTCAAACTCCGGGACAACTTTGTTTCTTTGTAATTAGCTAACGTTGTTAACCATGCAGAGGGGTGGAAATGTATTTAAGGGGGAAAAGAGATTTATTTTTTTTTCCTCTTTGCTGAGGGGACTGATTATGTTAGCTTGGCAGCAGTTCCTTGCAGTGAAACTCTGCAGTTCGAAGTGCCCAGTGAGAATTGGTATTGCAAGGCAAAGTTTTATTAAAAAAAAACCCCAAACCAACAGAATAATGTTTCGGGGGGCTGGAACTCCTAGGTTTTGGGCTTGTGAGTTGAAGGGTTACACTTCACAGGGCTAAGAATAATTGAATGTCTTATTACTGAGTGACACACATTGCTATAATTATAAGCAGCAGCAGCAGCAGCAGCGACAGAACTATTATATCTGCAGCGAGAGAATCAATGTGCACCGTCAATACTGCTCCAAAGGAGTTGGGGGGAGGGCGGGGGTGTCTACCAGGGGATGATAAAGAACAGGCAGTGTCAGTCAGGAGGGGAAGTTGGCTTTAGAAAATGCCAAGCATTTGTGCATTTGTTGTTTGCAGGGGAAAAAAATAATTAGAACTTAACGGAAATATTTGCATATCTTTTTTTCTTTTCCTTTTTTTTTTTTTTTTAAATAATTCTTATCTCTGTGAGGCACAAACTGCCTCAGACTGGAAATTCTGAGTGGCGATTTAGCTGTGTGCTTGTAAAGCAAGAAAATCAAATATGTGACTCTCTTATTTAATCTCTCCTCAAAGCTCGTATTAATAATAAAAAAGGTTATTACAGCAGGCAACCATGTTAAAACTGCTGGCTTTTCTGTAAGGCACCCTCACTGTATTTAATGCAGAGATTGCTCATCAAATAGAAAACTAGGGAAAATCCTGTAAACCCCTTAACTTTGAATGTCCTTCTACATTTGTATGATCCACGAGCATAATCTTTAACATCATTTCCCGTAATATTAAAACGATGTTTTGTAGCAAATGCTGATGTCTCCAAAATGTTGTACTAACCCTGCTGTCATCCTTACAATTTTCTTCACTCAGCCTGAGGATGAGAAAGCTAGAAGTAAGATAAATTTACTCCTAGCATCACCCAGCAATTCACACTGGGGTGCAGATTTAGAAGTCGGGAGCTGTTGGCTACCAGGCCTTTGCTTAGTCTGCTAAATCTGCAGTCCTCCCTGCTGAGAAATACCTCTCCTGGCACTGAGATTTTACAGGTGTCTAGCAACACTGCACGATATTTAAGTGCTGTAATTGCCTAGTGGAATAGGTTATTTCTGTCAGCCTTTGTTCTAAATTTTCAGTGTTGTCATCAATCAGACCATCTCAGTATTTCTAATGAATGTTTTTACTTGAGAGTTGTATTGGGGGAAGGGAAGAAATAAAATCACTCATGTATATGCACTCTGTAGGAGGGGGCAGAAACGCAGCACTTTTGTTTTAAAATTCTTCTTATGTTTCTGTGAACTTCCAAGATTGCTTCTGTTGCATGTTGTCATGCTGCTTTTCTGTTTTGCAGTGCACTGCAGCTCCCTGCTTATTGATTAAGATGCTAATTTAGGAGAGTTTGAAAACTGCCTGGCATTGTCACGGTGCTGTTTTGTTTTGTACTCTTGAATATGAAATGCATCTTTCTTGTTTTTCCTTCTTACCCAAAGCATGCCTGTGTGCTTTGCTTTCAAGGCAAAGTGGTAGAGAGGGACAAACAAAAGCTCTGACTTACCGTTTCTAGTTTTCTGGGTACTTTTTGTTGGTGTGTGAGGATAGAAAACGTTGTGATGAAACTGTCAATGATGTGAGTTGCCACCGAATGCTGGCTTTGCGTTGAGGCAGCTGAGTTTTAATCCCTGTTTTGGTGCCTGGAGGATACTTGAGGAAGATGCTTTACCTTGCTATACTTCTGGGCATCATCACCACACTGTGGCATAAACCGAAAAAGAAGATCCTGAGAGTGAGAAATACTCTGTTTTGAGATAATGTTTTGTAATGATTGCGTAGGGTTAGTAAGCAAGACATGGGAGAACATAACACCAATAGCAGGAATCAGGGAGGTGTTCTGCACCCAAGTGGTTTTTCCCACCACTTCAGGACCCTTTACTTTTTTAGGTAACCGTTTATAGCAATGCAGAGATGCTATGGTCTGTAGCCTTATTATGATAGTCAGAAACTAACTGAATTGGAATATTTATTCAGACAATAGTATTATTTATTGATGTGCCACAATTTCACAAGGGAAAATAAAATTTCTGTCCTATAAATTGCTAAACATATGTATTTGCATGTACACGTATAATTTTTTCTATAAAAGAAAAAGCACTACTTGAATATTTCTACTAGTCCTTTTAACCAAGTTGGGTGTTAAAAGTGGCATGTCTTATCTTGGGACAACTCTTAAAACAGATATTAAAGATCTGAAACACTAAAGAATCTAAAATATAAAGCAGTCAACACATTTATAATGGTGCTTTCCAGTCTGAGGATTCCATATAATTTTAAGATGCAGTTCTGTAAGTGTTGTTTTGCTTATTTTGCTCTGTGAAAGCCATTATTCATTGTGCAGAAGGAGTCAAAGTCAAACACATACACAGGTAGAGGAGGAGCGTTTCTTAGCTGGTAATTATTGTAGTTGCTGCAGCTAATGCAACTATGTGCATGTTTATGGTGGCACAGAGCTCAGTACGGGCTCACAGCCCAAGTATTCTCTCTGGTTGTGGGTATGTTTGGATCCTACCTGGACTTTTGTGCTGCCAGGTAAAGTTAGTTCAGATATAGTTCAGTGCACATCACAAAAGCAATTTTAGGGTGATCGTGCCCTACTCCTCCACATCTCGGGTAAAAACATTATTCAAATGTTAAAATGCCATTATATAAACCTATTTTATGTCATTGTTTTCTCCTTGAATTCTTGGGTTTATTTCTGACTGCCCTATATTTCAACGAGGTGACAAGAGAATGACAAGATGCTTAGAAAACACAATTGGGCTGAGATGTGGAAAGCTTTCTTAAGTGAAATGGAAAAGTTTGTGACTTGTTTGGAAAGAAGGCAAAGAAATACAAAGGAATTCTAGAGGTGCATAAAAATATACAGTATTATTTTTCAGAATATAAAGCAGACATTTCTTTTGCCATAATACAAGAAGTTATTTATTGGAATTACAAGGCAAGAAACGTAAAACTAGTTAAAGTCATATAAATTTGTGTTACACTGCATAATAGGCATGTGGAACTCATTACCACTGAAAATCATTGACACCGAGAGAGCGGTAGGTTGTTTTATTATTATTTTTACTAAAATTAAATTTATTAAATAAAAGTACAGACATTGTTTGTCTTCAAATTAGGTAGAGTTATAAAAGACAATGGGTTTCAGGATATTACTAGCTGAGGATGGAAAAGTAAGCAAGTGTCTTTACGGGTGAATATACCCCCAAAACCTGTCCATCAAAATGATTCTGAAAGTATTTTGCACTGACCTTTGCCAGAAGCGAGGCAGTGGGCCGATGGGCCGATCTGGGAGCAGTTCCTCTATTCCTCTGCACTACTGTAGTCCAAGTGCATTTGGAGGAAACCATTCAGGGAAAAATATACCATGACCTGAAGTAATTCTCACTGGAGTTTCAGTATATTAAAGGACCACTACATCCACTGTGCAAATTCACTGGGTGGAGAATTCTGCACAGCAACATAGGTGGAAGGAAAAAATTTTTTGCAGGTGTATTTGAGTAAAATGCTGCTTTTAGGAATTGCAGTAGAATCTGAACTATCTGCTGTGGATAGATCAGCCACCAGGTTTTTAATGTTCAGTTGTAAAGGCACCTGTGTGGTGAGCTGCGTGAACCCCCCTATTTATCCATCTTGGAAGGAGGAAGGGCTGAGTCAAGCCTGCTGGAATTCAAAGTTAAGCTTTCTGATGTGCTGGTCATCAAAAGTTTTGCTGAGATTAACAAGACAGCTCTTGCAGTTTAGCATCATTTAGAGTACGTGCTGAATTCTTTCTATGATGTAGGCTACTTGGGGCATTCAGCACATATAAACCTATAATTAGTCCTTCAAAAGAAAGCACTGTCCTGTCACAGCTAATACGCTGATCTTAATGTGTAACAGTGCACTTCATCTGTTGTTATAATATTTCCACTGCCATAATACACACTGGCTTATAGAAAGGAAGCAGGGTTTGTAAAGCTTGCACAGTGGTCCACAGTTTTGACAGATTCCTTCTGATGTTTAAAAATAAGAACTGTGTGAATGCAAATGTATTATTTTCAAAAACATTGCCCTCCCCAAAGCCTAGGAAACAGGATGCAGCTGCTGCTTTTTGATTTGAATCTCAGTCAATTAATGTTAATGATTGGTAGATTTGAATCAGTCTCATGATTTGAATAAAAGATTAGTCTAATTTTTTATTTTCATGTGTACATGATAGCAATTAAACATTTGCTGCTTGTGTAATCCATCGCTATACTCTGGGCATTAAACAACTGGAATATTTGACCTCTGCTACAGCAAATAATAAAATATAAGTACAATCAAATTACTGGAGAAACTTAAATTTGACTATTTTACCAGTTTTCTCTTTAATTGCAATAATCTATAGCAGATACACAACTTAGTACTATACTTTCATACATCTTTCTTTTCCTCACCATTGATTGGTTCACAAGCAGTTGCTATTTATTATTTATTTTGAAAGCTTTTCTCAGAAACCCCAGGAGGTGGATCTTGTATCCATTCCTTAAGGCAAGTAGTAATATCAAGTACTCCAATAATAATAACAAAGCAGTAATATTTTGAGCAAAGAGTAAAAAAATAAAAAAGGCAAGTTATAGGTTGCTTGCTTTTTACTGACTAAATAATGATGGTTTTAAAAAACTCTGTCGAACACAATATTGTAATAATTTTATTTTAGAAGGTGGATTAATAGGCACAGAGAATAAAGTCTGAAGAAAGGTCAATGGCAGCACAAATTACTCAACTGGTGTCTCAGTCCATTCAGGGGAGTGTTTTGGCAGTAGGATCTCAAAGCCCATCAATTTATTCACTTCTCTGCAATAAGACCACCTTTCACATTAACTGGGTTGACAGTGTTTTTCATACTGCAGGTATCTGTCCATGGAAACTCAGCTTTGATCCCTGAGTTTCTGGAGAGAGTTCTCAGTTGCCTCTGCTCTCAGCTGGATTTTAATAGAGCCTTGTGAAACCACAACAGGTCTAGATAAACTGCGTGAATTTATTTTGGAAGCTCTGATGACTTTCTTGCTTACCCCTGTTTCTTACCTAATTTTTTCTGCCTGGCTTGCTCACTCAGGCAGTGATTTGCCCTATATATGTTTTCAAAGTATTGAATATTTGGCTCATGTTCCTCTCCCATTTCTGGACTATTGCATCCCAACCTCACTGTAGTCCAGTTTCCCTCTAACTTCTTCATTTTTCATTAAAAGAAACAAAAACTACACAGAAACAAAACAAGCAATAAAACAACTTTTACATTTTGGATGTAACTAAGGTCGACTGTGATGAGTTATGGTAATGACTGACTTAGAGCAGTAAATTCATCTTTGCTTTAGACATCAGTTCTGCCAGGGTTATGCTTACCTTGATGTAGGCAAAAACTCTCATCTGTCTTACTAGGTTTTCTGGACTTCTGGCAGTTGTAGGAAAAAATATTTTAAAATCAGTGAATCCTGAAACTTGATATTAATATTACCAAGTCAGCTATTTGGTTTGTTTTTACCAGAAAGCTAAACCATCACTTCTATTCCAGTGAATGTTCTCCCTGTTTGCCTCCACCTGCAGCACTCCTACTTCTTTTCCAAAGGACTGACACTCCCTTCCCTCTTAACTTCTCGTCTCTAAATCTACTTCATACTTTTTTCTTTATTTATGAGCCAGCTCCATACAGGTAGATGGTTGCTGCTGGTGCTGTTTTTAAGGTAACGAAGTTCTCTTGCCTACCTCCTGGTAGTGATACTTCTGTTTTTAGCCCAAAGCTGTGGTAAGCAGTTAAAAGTGGAAGAATTAGTATCTATTCACTGCATTCAGAGCCAGAGAAATACCTGGTTTTATATAGCTGCAACTCTACAGCTGTGTGGGCAGTCAGTGAACAACAGCTCTTTCTTCAAAATCATGAGAGTTTTGTTAAAAAAAATGGGGTCTGGGTACACAGCTGAGCTCAAACATAAAAACCGAGGTACTGACCTACTCGGGCAAAATTACCTGCCCCTGAAAACTTTTCACAGAACCATAGAATGGTTTGGGTTGGCAGGGACCTTTAAAGGTCATCTAGTCCAACCCTGCAGTAAGCAGGGACATCTTCAACTTGATCAGGTTGCTCAGAGCCCCGTCCAACCTGACCTTGAATGTTTCCAGGGATGGGGCATCTACCACCTCTCTGGGCAACCTGTGCCAGTGTTTCACCACCCTCACTGTAAAAAATGTCTTCCTTATATCTAGTCTGAATCTGCTCTCTTTTCATTTAAAACCATTACGCCTTGTCACACTGCAACAGACCCTGCTAAAATGTCTGTCCCCATCTTTCTTATGGGCCCCCTTTATGTATTGACAGGCTGCAATAAGGTCTCCCCAGATCCTTCTCTTCTCCAGGCTGAACAACCCCAGTTCTCTCAGCCTGTCCTCATAGCAGAGGTGCTCCAGCCCTCTGATCATCTTTGTGGCCCTCCTCTGGACTCAGTCAAACAAGTCCATGTCTTTCTTATGTTGGGGGCTCCAGAGCTGAGCACAGTACTCAAGTGGGGACTCACCAGAGCAGAGGGGCAGAATCACCTCCCTCAACCTGCTGGCCATGCTTCTTTTGATGCAGCCCAGGTTACAGTTGGCTTTCTGGGCTGTGAGCGCACACTGCCATCTCATGTCCAGCTTTTCATCCACCAGTACCCCCAAGGCCTTCTCTGCAGGGCTGCTCTCAATCCTTTTGCCCCCCAGTACTGATACCAGGCTTACCCTGGAAATCACCACCAGGTGTGTGTGATTTAGTGAAAGCAGATGCAAGTAATAATGCTGAGGATACTCGCTGTGCTCTTTATCTCGGTCTTCACTGCCCTCGTCTCTCATTCTAGCGTGCCTGGAGCAGGGTTAGAGGAAATACCAGCAGTAGAAAAGGACTGAGTCGGGAATCATCTCTGACAGTTTGTGAAGATTGGAGGGAGGTCCCTGGGGGCTGAAGAAAGGCCACTGTTGAACCCAACTTCAGAAAAGGCAAGAACAGGAATTAAAAGTTGATCATCTTCCCTTCAACTCCTGGGAAGATCATAGAGCAAGCCATCTTGGAAGCAACTTCCAGCCACATAAAGGAGAAGGTGGTGACTCGAAACAGCCAGAATGGATTTATGAAGAGTGAATCTGACTGACCTGCTTGCTTTCTGTGATTACAACACTAGACTTGTACTGGGACAGACTGGCTGGGCAGCAGCCCTGCTGATGAGGACTTGGGGGTCCTGCCTAATACTAGGCTAAACACAAGTCTGTCCCCCAGAGCAGAGTCAGCAGAATACCATCTTTGAGCTTTTCCTATCCTTTTTGGCACAATTTTTTGCAGTCCTCAAGGCTCAAACCATGTCCCAGGAAGTCTTCGTGCAACTGCTGGACTTCGCAGTGGCACAGCTGAGATGTGCTCACGCATGGCTTTTTGCCATCTCGCCCGCGGGGATGACTGACCGTGGTGGATGTGTTGTAATGAGCAGCTGAGGGTGGTAATGTTTTAAACCCCAATGTTTCAACATGGGCAAACAAATGTGGAATGTAGACTTGGCTAGTAGTTTATAGTGGCTTAACTGATATGTTTTTCATGCGAATAGCCTAAACAATTGAACTAAAAATAATCAATATCAAGTGATGGTTGCCATCAGCCTTGTATTTAGGTATTTTGTGTCTGTGCTGGATGGATATGCATGTATGCGTAGGTTGTGCTAGATATTCTCTGACTATGAAATCGCAGCAGCAGGTTGTGAAATGTATGAAATTAAAATTTTGAATGCATAGAGGGCATAAAAATATGGATGGCTGTGGAGGCTTTGCTATGCAGGACTATGATGTGCATTTCTAAATAGCTGGAAAAGCTCATCAGACCTTGCAAGGACAAGGAAAAAAAAAAAAGACGAATGCTTAAATGGCTTTAAAATCTAAGCAAGTCTTTCTGCCTTCTTTCCTGACTGGCGGATTTCCCCTTACCCCAGGCTGAGAGCTGTTTAAAAGGAAGAACTTCAAGTTCTCGCTTTTAAGTTTGACACCGTTTTTAGCGTGTTTACATGTTATTTAATTCTGTCCTTTGCAGGACCAGCATGGGCAGGATGGATTCTGAGGAGGAAAAACTTGTCAGGCTTCAATAAAAAGGGGGTGGGCCAGGTGTCCAGGAAGAGTTTTTATCCTATTTTTCTGCAAATGGAAACCTCTTGCTAGCTGTGAGAATCAGATTTGGTTCAGCTTTTTGTTAATTTGAATAAAATCTGGTTTATGAAAGTGGAGCATTTGTCCCTGGTTGTGCCTTTCCTGTTTTAAGATAGAAGATCTGTATGAAAAGTACTTTTTTAGGAAAACAAGCTTCAATGTTGTATGCCTTTTCTTACAGGAAATTAAAATGCATGACTGACAGTGAAACTGTTGCACCTGACTGGCCTTACTACAAAACCATTGATAGGATCTTATCCAAAGTGACAGACCACAGCGATGTGAAAATGCACGAAAATCAGCTACCAGGTCCTTCTACGTCACAGACAGAGGCCTCGCAGTCTCCGTCGGCTAAGTCTACACCGCTGTTTTTGCCATATAACCAGTTTACATATGAAGGAAGGGAAGAGTGCTTTGAAGATGAACATTCAGAGAGCTCGTCAAGCTTACTTTCTTACAAGCTCAGGTAGCATCTATTTTTCCCCCTTTCTTGTATTTCACAGAATGAACTGGATCTACTACATAAAGGGGACACCCTGGCACATTTTACTGTAACAACTGTTGTACCTTTTCTGTAAATCACAAATGAAATGTCTTTCCCAGTCTCAGCCACTTTGCTGAATTAGGGCATTTTCTTTATTCTTTTATGAGAATTTGGAAGGGAGGAGGAGGACTGGGCAAAATAATACTGCCAAAACTCAGCATGCATGTCACTGCTCACATGAGCTAGAGTGTTTATAACAGGAGTATGGGCATGTTCAAGAGAGTCTTGCAGTGCAATCAGAGGTATAACATACTGCTTAGATGATTTTTGGCTTGCTCTAGTTTTGCTTTTGATATGAGTATGAAATTTCTCTGGCTTCAGCTATGATTAACATGGTGAAAAGATGCAAACTAAATATTTCTGTGGACACTGAAATGGTACTCATGCAGTTTGAAAGTACGTTGCAACATTTTAAATACAGTTGAGAATGTCACTTTTTCAAAGTAAATGCTAGTTTGAGAATGCAAACATGTGTTTCCTTTTTTTGGTACAACTGGCGTTCTCTGGAAAGCAGCATTTTAACAAAAGGCAGGGTTGTACACTTGATACAAATATTAGACTTTATGGGTTTCATTTTTCATCCAGAGTGGTGTGAAATAAGAGTTGATTACAGTTTTCTGGCAGGAAGAAAAGTTGATCCTAGAGATCCTTATCATGAGTCTGTGAGGCTTTAACTATAACAGTAATATTGTAAGTCAGTCACGCAACTGAGAAGGTGTTGAGCTGGAAGAAGAACCAACCTAACAAGTTTGGATTATTGTTTCCAGGCCTGCTCTTGGATGAATAAAACGAGGGTAAATTCATTCAATCATTCAAGCAAATAGCCCTTGAATAGATGATTATTTTTAAAACTTTTTTTTTTTTTGGGCAATTGAATATATATTATGGTGTATAATTCTTGAACCGTAGCAAACTTTTCGTTCACAAGCAGCATTTTTTTCCATCATAATTCATTGTAATTAGTTGATATCTCTCATATACAATCTCTTTTGATTTTAGAATCTGCAGACTCCAAGATCAAGTTTCTGATGCAACAATGTTTTTCCCAATGCATAATTCAATTCTTGATAATATTATTTAATATTTAATTAGAAAGTCCCTTTCCCACAAACATGGGGTACAGTTTATTCACTAGACTATTTGATAACATCAGACTTTTTAACAATGCCAGATGTTAAGTTTCGTCAGCTTAGGGACATCTCCAAGACAACATGGATTTTGTACTGTAGGTGATTAGTAGGGGAGGACAGAGACCACCACACCTGGTTTCACTAGAGAGTGTAGACAAGCCATCACAGAAGTCAAACTAATCAACAACAAACGCGTATAAATTGTGCTTACAGTTTGCACATGAACTCCCACTCTCATGTAGATGCTAAAGTGCACTTAAGCTACTCTTACTGAATTACTTCCATAGTGATAAGATCTGGAAAATTTAGACTGTAATGCATTTTAGCCAGCTTCAGGTTCAGTGTTTTATTTCTTTTTGACTCTATCCAAAGTAATTACCTAACCTGTTTTAGTAAAAAATATTTTAACTTTACTTCACCAATTTAGAAACTGCAGATCATTTAAATCTAGCCTTTAATGGCACAGACTGGCTTTCAACTTGCTGCAAGGCTGTATGGCAGGTAACGATGCTTTGTCCTTGCGGTAGCTCAAGCTACAGCGCTGCTGTTGCCTGCTAAGGATGGCTGTGCAACAGGGTTTGGGAGCTGGAAGGAAGGGCAGGTCAGGTCTCAGTGTGGTAGGACCTCCACAATATGTTGCTCCCTAACTTACAAATGCAGCCATGCTCTCACAGCCTCTAGTATAAAAGAGTTGTGCAATATAATATTGTGCATATCATTTAACAGCAAGATATGTACATATTCACAAGTTAAAATACAGTCCTGCTATGTTTAAAACAGGTTGAACAGTAGATAGATACCACTTGCGAGATTAGTATAACATTTCAGGTGAGCATCGTGATCAGATGAAAAATTAGAAGGCACTTGTGATATCAACATATCTGGAACAAGGAAAACTGGTATTCCAGTAGCCATAGGGGGTTTGGAAAAGCTTGTACAGCTTTGACCAGTTTAGTTTAGCTCGATGAATGAGAGAAGAGTAGGGAACCCTTTCTTGTCCAGAAGGAAATATAGCACTTACTAATGATATCAGATGGGTTAAAATCACTTAGAGCTGCCATGGTAAGACATGGAAGATAATTCTTCTAGAGTTACTAATGGAAAAGTATGAACTGAGAAGCAATTTTCAGCTTAAGCAATTAGTGTGTCATCCTGTATTTGAAAACTAGTTTGAAACAGCCAACAAGAGCGAAGAGAATTAGCATATAAAATTTGGGTCCATCTTGGCTTTTTTGTAAATGCCCTTACCTCTAAACTGTACACAGTTGATCTAAGAAATCCAACAAAGGAACTAAAGACAATACTGGGATTTGAAATTAAAAGAGCATTTCAGGTTCTCAGTTTCTCTCTCAATTTGTGTACTTTACAGCTATGCAAAACATATTTTGAAACAGATTTTGAAAAAATACACACACTATATGCAAAATAAAGATGCATTTTACAGCTGTATATTTTACAACTCTATATTCCTTTTTTTTCTCCGAAGCAGACTATACATAGATCAGTCAAGTATTCAAAGTAAGCTTATGCTATGGGATTTTTTCTTCAATAATAAAAGTTATAATATTATGGCAACAATGAATAGTGAAAAAACTTCAAACGGTCCTTTTCTGAAGTCAGCTTTTAAACTTCTGAACTTTACTGTTTACTGTCCCTTAAACTCTCAAACACAGCTTTTGAATGTCAGCTTTGTATTTTTCACAGTATCCTTTAACATAACAGGAAGCTGCTTGGCTATATAAATAATAACTTTAAAAAAATATCGAAAATGATAGAGAAAAATGTCAAGATTTATACATCAATCAATACATACATACTCTCAAGCTAAGAAACTGGGTTTCTTTGCATTTTATTTGAAATTCTTTGAGTTTGGGAACTAGTTACAAAAACCAAATTTTGCTAGTTAGTGATAATGCAATTAACATGGGATAAAATTAATTTTTGTTGCAATTTGCAAGTGTGGAAAACATTTGAAATCCTTATTTCCCTTTAATGAAGTGCCTGCTATTTGTTTAGTATTGTTCTAACACTGTTCTTAGGCTTCAGCAAAGCTTGTGTTATATTGCAATGTCCATAAACCATCTAACAATAACAGAATTATTCTATTTTGGTCAGATAATATAATGCACTCGGGAGTCCCATGTCTCTGTTGTCCTACTTTTGTCCACTACTTTGTTTCTATGATTCACTTGACTCTTGGAAATTTTTTTCTAGCTATCCAGTCTAGATCTGATATATTCAGAAGATCAAAAATTCATTCTTCCCTACGGGGATCTGTCCCAGTGATTAATCCCTTGCTTAAACCAATGTTTTGTTTCTAATGTGAACATAGCAAATTAAACTTTCAGATGTTACTTCTACTTATTTTTCTTTTCGTTATATTGGAGACCCTTCAACTGTTTTTCACTTTTTGCCTTAGAGTAGTTGTGTACCATGATCGTGCCATCTTTGGTATTCTTTAATTTTTAAGTGTAGATTAAATAATTTGGTGCAGAAGGCTTACACATAGAGAAAGAGTAAGAATTGGTAACATGAATTAACCAAGATCTGAATTGTTTAATAAAACATAGAACTTGGTGAGGATGCTAATTCAGGAAATTATGCTAATTCAGTTTTGGCGAAGCCTTTAATCTTTCTAAAATTATGCCATGACTATTTAAAATCTGAATGGGCGGCATCTACAAAGAAGGTTGAGCTTTAGGCTATGCACATTATGTAGTGCATCTTAACTTGTTATGCAGACTTGTTATCATAGCAAGATGCTTTGCCCAGGCTCCAAGCCTTTTTTGTGGTTCTTTTCTACACATTACTTCAAGGATGAGCCTCATTAATCCCTAAATGCATTTAGCTGTATTTGAATGAGCCTAGTTTACCAGAAGATCCAGGTTGCCTGATTCTCAGTCCTCAGACTCTGAAGATCTTTGTGCCATCTCTTACATGGATATTATTTATTTCCAGATCTTTATTTTTTTTTCATAAAGATACGGGTTGTAGAAGTCTACTCAGACTTGTACATAGCTAAAGCAGTACAACCAAGCCAAGACCACCAGTCAGTTAGTTGAAAGCCATAAATTCTATGAACCAATGGTACTGAAGACCCATTTGCCATGAAGTAGTCAGAAAGAAAGAATTTTTTAATGGTTTTAGGAGGTAACACATTTTGGTAAACAGATTATTCTTTGTATTCAACTCCTGTTTTCATTAATTATTCACATACATCCCTGAAATGAACCTTATTGGGTAAGTGTAGGCAACCAATCAAGGAACTTTTAACTGAACAGTGAATTAAATTGATCTTGGATAGGTGGACAGCAAATGCATTTGAGACTTGCTTAATATCTTGCCTAATTATATCTGGAGGTTTTGCTTTGTTCCCATAGGTCCTCAACACATACTGCCATTTGTGCTCAGTCTCCTAGATGAGATGGAACATTTTCTTTCCCTTGGTTTGCTTCATTTGAACCCTGCTTGTCTGTTTTAAAGCATAGTATGGAAATAGCTTTGCAAGGTTCTGCTTGGAACAGGGTCTTCCACACTTTCTTTGTGTGGTCAGGGGAGTACCAGTGCCAATTCTCTTGGAGGATCCCTATTGTAGACACTGGAGACCCAAGAATATCAGCAGATTGTATTTGAGGCCCTGGATTTCCTAGACCTTTCCTCTTTCCTCCAGATTTCAAAATCTACCTTCAAAACTAGGCTTGGCAAAGAGTGGAGATGCTTCTTTGGCACAGGCTGTGGATGCTGTCTGGACCTGTCACATCCCTATTGTTGGCTGCACAGGAATGCAACGTGGAGAATTGGCAACAGGAACTGATTGGTGTTTGCTACAGCAAGCATTGATCATTTCTTACGCTTGTGCCTATAGATTGCCAAAGTAGACATATCGTTAGCTGAAACTACCTGAGGATATTGATGCTGGTGAGTTACTCAATGCTGAACCCATATTCTTATTCCTGCTGCTCTCTTGGCTTTCTGTTATAAACAGTTATTGACACTGGAGAGGTCTCTCTGGTGTGCTACCTAGGAGCCCTAGAACTTCTCTAGAATGATGGCTCGGTATCTGAGGAAACACTTCAGTATTAAAATAACTCCTTCAGGCACCACTGGATGTTTTACATTGTTTCATGTTGCTGAGGGTTCTTTACTCGTAAATTAAAGTCCTTAGATCCGTCTTTTGTAGACCCCTCCTCAAGAGCTCTTCTTCAAGAGCTATTCTGCAAGAAGAGAGGATTACAAAGTCCAGTTCCTTACTATGGACTTGAGGGATCATAAAACCCTCTCATTGATAGTCACTATGGCTGGAGAGAAAAGGAGATTGGGAACTCCATGTCTGAAATAAGTATTTCTTTTCAATTAAGGCTGTCTAATTACCAAGTCTTATTTGTTAATTATAAACAAACATAGAGAATACTTAGGAGACCTTGAAGGATTCTTGTGCCCTGGCTTTTGGGGAAATGTCTCTGCTGAAGTCTGAAGCACTCGTCAGTGGGTATTTTCTCAGTCATTAGCAGACTGCAGATACTGCTGATACAGTTCCCCAGGTGGCTGCCATCACCACCAGACACTTTGCCTCTCTTTCCTCACTGGAGATGCACAAGACAGTTATTGTCTTGGACACATGGCTATACGTCTTACAGGTTTTTCATGGATCACAATTGTTTAACTGAAAAACAGATAAAATCCTATGCAGACTCTAGGACAACACTTCAAAGATTTTTTTTTTTCCTATTAAAAATAAGGCTTATTTTAGATCTTTCAATCCAAATCACTCCATCTGCTTTTTTCACTTTTTTTTTTTTTTCCTGATTGAAATGAAAAGCCAAATAGCAGTCACAGTTGCCAAGAAAGTCATGCAGTACTCAGTGCAGCTCAGTACCATTGATATGCCTCAGATTTTCTCTCATTCCTTATTAAGGACTATTCTTACCAGGGCATATTTTGACAAGATGCAAGCCCTTCATGGCTCTATGATCCAGTTCTTGTTTCAGACTAGCGGTCTTACCATATTTTCTTTCTAGTACTGTATAGGGAAGAGGATAGAGATCCATCTACTTTTCAACAATTAAATCCTCTGTGAAGACAAGTTTAAATTCAAAAGGTGACTTTGGCTAAAATAATACCATCATTTCAGGAAGTTTCTTGCTCTACCTCCCAGAAAGCATGCATTCCTTGTGAATGTGAGTGCAGTGATGGGAACCTTGGAATAACAGATTCAGTGTTGTCCTTACACTGCTGTAGACCTTTTCCGCCTGCTTGACCTCTTTGAGAGCCACATTTCAAATCTTTCTGGCCCTCAGAGTTAATGGGGGCAAACAGACTTTGCTGTCAGCCAATACCCATTCTTGCAGGATTGTCTGGCTGTGATAATGACAGTGATCAGCTGCAAGCTTGACCCACAGTTTGAGCAGAGCAGCATGTATTTATTTTACACATATTATTCAATGTCCAAAACCAAATATGACATATAGAATCAGCAAAGGTGAGCTTATTTTGTATACCTTCAAAAGTTTTGTTTAGCATAAAGATGACTTCTCTTTTCCCTTAGCATCATCCTAGCAGTGTAATGGTGATAAAATCCTTTGAACTGTACAAGTAACTTTAAATTCTTGGATAACCTGAAAGCCAGTGATCTTTGTTCACCATGTTAGTGTACATTTATAACGGAAGATTATTGTTCTTCCTTACCTCTGCACAGGAGGACAGGACATTTAAATTAACTAAACAGCACTCGGACAAAATTTACTCAAACTATTTTTTTTTCTCTAAGATTTTAATAGCATTTAATTTAACCTACTTATTTCTTTTCATAGACCTCACCCTTTTTGGGTCATTGCCCTCCTAAATATGAAGAGGCTTGTGTCTTTTTGTTATATTTGCATTAAGTCTTTCAGGTGCTTAGCATTGTTTATTTTTCTTGCTAAGAGATCTGAATGTCAGTCACTGTTGCACAGAGCCTGTCAAGTAAGATAAGAACATGAATGAAATTACGATACAAACCTGCCACAACAGAACGACCTCCCTCCTCACTCCTCTTCTTCATATTACTAAAAACACATTCCTCAGGAGTTCAAGGTATCTTTGTTCAAGGATGTCTTGAAATCTGCAAGGTGTTGACATGGCATACCACTCACAACTGTGCTGTCTCATGGTTGTGTTTCACCCAGAAAGGATACTGCATTTGGCAGAGCATGACTGAGATTTCTGTTTGTGTGAAGGGACTTCAAGACCTATCATCAGATAACTTTGGCATTGGGAACTCCAGTCTGGAGTTAGAAAAACTGTGAATGGATACATGGACTATCATTTTAAGTTAGAAAAGAAGTTACTCTGCTGTAACTGGAGGTTTTTAAGATGTTTAAGTACACTTACACGTTTGCATTCTACTTGCCTTTCACAGTTCAGCATGCTGCTTTCTTAGATTACAGGTTAAGAGAAACAGATCTATGTGTGCGTGTTCAGATTTGTATGCCCTGTAGGCTGGTTTGGAATACATGTGTTGCACTGTCACCCCAAGTTAGGACAGTCATGTGAACTGCACATCTTGAGAGCACTGCCTTTATTGCTAGGATTATCACTTTCTTCCAAAACAGAAACTTGGCATGATGCAGCATAGAGGAAAATCTTAAAATATTACACCAATTGCTTGTGACAGTTCTACAGATCTCCCATGAGGATGTACAATTTGATAAATGCTTGTCTATGCTGAAAACAAAACGATAGGCAGAGGGTTATAGTGTGCTTAGAATTTTCATTAAAATGTTAGGAATTTGAAGGGAAGTATGGTTTGTTTAGTTATCCTACTTGATAAAACTTGTCGTTAACCTAAATATGAGAAGAAGATAGCCATAGTATCCTGTGTTTGTGACACATAAATTTAATTAAAAAAAATAAATCAAAACTTAAAGTGTGACTGGCAAGTGCCTCTAAAAGCCAATATGAAATGATCAGTGACCTGTTAGAAAAGAGGGAATCTTGTAAGATGTATCCCGCTAAACTTTTACGTTGTTTATAATGTTTTGTCATGAAATATACAAATGAGTGGTCAGTGCAAGGGCAAATTCTGAGACTAGTATGCTGTAGTGGGACCAGACTTACTGATGCAATGCTTTAAAAAACGAGCTGTAGCTTACCACCACTCAAAGCAGTGCAGTGCTTTCTCTGGGCATGGCTATTGCAGCTTTATACTTGCAGTTTTAATGGCCAGATGGGCAAAATGTCTCTCCCAATACAGTTCATAAATTCAATGTTGTAAGAAATGTCAAGATTTAAAAATAAAGGAAAAGATGCCTGGTATTCTGCAGGGAAAATTCTTATTAAAACAATGAGATTTAAAACCTGTAACACTACGCAATAATACAGTAAATACTTATGTTTTGGCATGAATGTGAGAGGGAATTTATTGGAGAACACAGGGGGGCTTAAAAATAGGTTGTAGTTTAGCCAAGAATGTAGTATAGAACTTTAGGTTCTAACATAGTTTTTTTATGAGTTTAATTGTTAATAAATATTCACATTTCAGAGCTGAAGAAAGACCAGTTAAGAAAAGAAAAGTGCAAAGCTGCAGCTTCCAAAAGAAGAAGCTAAAATTAATGGAGGCCATGTTGGAAGAACAAAAGAAGTTGAGTAGAGCGATGGAAGAAACCTGTAGAGAAGTGCGCAGGATTCTGGATCAGCAAAACATCATTCAAGTTCAAAGCTTACAATTACAGGAGAGAATGATGAATCTACTGGAGAAAATGATCTCCAAATCTAATGTGTAGTTTCCTTTGTGAATGCCTCTGAGATTACTATTGATATTATAGATATCCCTTTATTGCACACCATACGTGTGTCTGTTGCCCTATTCCCAGGTTTTCCGTGGAAATTAAAACCTTAGTGTAATCTTAGTTAAGCAAAGAGAACAGATAATGCAGGGTGAGAGCTATCCAGTATGATAAAATTAGTGCAATATATGCCTAAGTTGACTTATTTTTATATGGAAAGGTTAAGAGATGAATAGCTCTGGGAACTTCAGTACTATTTATGCCTAGGTCAGGTATTGCTTTACAAACAGTGGTATTGTCTATTGCTTCATATCAAGGACTACAGCTTGACCTGTTGTAGGAGAATGAAATAGTGCATTTCTAAACATGGTAACTGCATCTTGACTTTGCTGATGATTAAACCCTGTTTTGAAACATATGCTGTGATTGTACAAGTGACCTATGGTTCTTGTGAAGAGCTAGTTGGGACCATGAGATACATCATTTTGAACTCCATGCCTGATATGAATAGTACTCTAAAGTATTAGGGTAAAAATAGTCTATTCAAATACACTTTTGATATAAAAAGAAAACCCCAAACCACCTTACTATATACTGAATACTAAAATGTATAGAAGATACTTGAAGTTGCTTTTGATATTAAATGTTTAATTTTTTTCATTATTAACTGGAATCTGTTGACTTAATGAATAACCAGCAATGAAAATGCTCATTTATTCTCTATCACAAAAGAAAAATATTGTACTGTGTGTATATACATATATATATTATATCTATAAAATGAAATAAAGAAAAAGAAGAAACTTATTTACTGTTGCTGGGCAGATAGTATGCTTTGGGACAGTGAAAAATACTGGGAGAGAGAACCACGGTCAAAGGTTTTTAATTCTTAATTGCAGTGTAAAGATCTCCTATACTGATGCTCAAGATATAGCGATGGAAGTCACATTTGACACCTCTACAGTAGTGTTTGCTCGTGGCACGACTTTGGTACGCAATTGATGCTTTAAGGTGTGGTCTGTAAGGCAGCTCACCATTGATACACCACAAGAGGGAGCCGGAGGCATGAAGGATTGTATTTGAGTTGTTAAGACGAAGTACCAGCACGTGTTCAGTTCTTCAATTAAATATGACATTGAAATAACCTTTAACAGAAATTCAAAAATTCGTCAGCTGAATTTCCTATATACCATTTCTTTTTGCATTCTCCTTGAAAAACATATTCCTTCTGCTTTCACTGTATTTGCAAGGCTGAAGTTTAGATTCAGATATAGAAGTATAGAAAGCATAGAATTAATGTTAGTACTAGGATCTCAAGCCATTTTCCATTCCAACTATTAAATAATGTCCTCTCTTGAAACTTTATTTTTGAAGGTGTTTGCATTTTCCTATATAATTTGACATATTGTTGCCTAAGCTAATGTTAGCTAAACTATTTTAAAACCCAGACCCAACCAATTAATCTGTAATTACTCTTGGTGAACAGGATAAAGGTTATACTCACCAAGCAAATTAATAATATGTGGAACTATTTCCTAGAAGATCCTGCAGGTATGAAATTAAGAATGATTATGTAAATGCGACCCGTTCCTACAGAGTTTAATTCATGATAATGGGATAACGCAAATGTAGAAGACTGAACCTGCAGAAAATGGTGGCTGCTGAAGTATAAATGAAGTAACTTTCCATCACTCCACCTTTACTACAGTGGGCAAATGTCTGGTGTGGATCTGCAAATGTAGGTGACATTTAGAATTTCACTTTTGCTAAATACTTGTTATATCCCTGCCTGCAGAACTACTGGTAAAAGCAGGACGTCATAGAGACGATCAGAATACTTGCAAGAGCATTGCCATACAGGCATGTAAGAGAGAGGGAATATATGTTCTGTGCTTTGTCATGGTTTTGCACATTCCAAATGCAGATCTGTCAGGTTCAGGTAGGCTGATGTATCCATGTTGTAGTGCTTCCTGAAACTTTTAACTTGTTTACAATACGATATAAAGAAACTCTCCCCTGACTCCATGGGAATTAATAATATTTACTGATATCCACTTGAACCTTATAGCAGTTAAATCCTATTAATGAGCAATAACAATGGCAGCATATTTGAACTTTGCACCATAGAGTAGGTAGTACCACTCCTCACCCGCTATGAGAATTATAGCTCCAGAGCTGTAGGACCATAAGAACGGAGGAAATCTGCCAATTCCTTGTCTGCTACCACAAGCAACCCTGTCATATAATCCCTTTTGTAAATTTGTGGACCTGTATCTTAAAATGAATTAGGTGTTTGTACCCAGAATTATAAGAGCAACTACATTACAGATGGATAAGCTGCAATTTAGAAGATTGCTTCCGGGATTATTTCTGGTCAATTTATACCAATTTCTTCTTGTATCAACACTGTGATTTTGCTGCTTTCTGTAGTATTTACTCTTGAGAGTCAGCGGTCGTGTCCTATGCAGCACTTCTTCAGAAGAATAACACTCTTTTATAAGGTAGGGATTATTATGATGACTGTTTTGCTAATTTTGCTCTTTGAGTTCACTTTTTAAAAGATGAATGACCAGACTGATATACAGCATTCTAGATGAGACTCTGAACGTTGTTTTACATAGATGCATTAAAGAAAGTGGTATTTTCTGGAGGTTGTGAGATTTTATTTCTATAAAAATCATAAATTTTTTTAGTAGTTAAATTTAGAAGTTGAATTTTAAAACCTCCTATCTTTAACAAAAGCCTTTACTCCCATCCTTCCAAGTCATCTGTGTTCTACGTTTTAGCCTTGTTTTTGTCCAAAGAGTGAACACAGCTCTGCTGTAGACAAATATAACTAGTTTCATGCATGACAGAATTTTTCTAATGCTCTTCTTGGCAACAGGCTGAAAATTCCTTACCTACCCATAGTTTCTTTTTGCATCCGGTTTGTTCGTTTAAGTAAAGACTGAACATTTACTTGAAAAACCAGGTTGATTTCCCTAGTTTTGTGTTTTGGTGTGGGTTTTTTTGTTGGTTTTTTTTTTTTTTTTTTTTTTTAAGGTAGGCACAGACTTCTCATATATATGGGACAGTTAGCTGCAGGTAAAGATATTTGAATGTTTGAGATATTCAGACTAATTATAACTTGAAAGACCTGCCTGGAATTAAAATGCTTGGTAAGATTCCTGATTTTGCAAAACTTGAGACACTGCTGCTCTATCTGCATGAGTAGGGAGTTTAGAGTGTAATAAGTATTCAAGGAGTGCAGATCCAGGGGTTATTCAAGTTTATCATGGTAATACTATGGCATTAAAGAAACTCCCTTATGGCTTCTAGAAGTGTGATCAACAAACTGTAGCACAGGAAAACAAATTTCTTATTTTCAGGGCAGTAATGGGGTCAACACAGTATGATACCACTTTCACTGAATGAAGTGCCTGTATTACATATACATACACAGATGGTGCAAATGGAAAAAATAAATAGGGGAGGAAATACACTGCCTGGAGGTAGGTGACTTTGAAAGTGATGTAAAAATAGCATGAAAAGGAACCCGAGGAAGCAGATGAGAAAACGAGACATTGAGAAACATGCAAGCAATCGAGGAGACGCGGACTGTGATGAAAAGAAAGATGGCAAAAAATATGCTGGGCAAAGGCGCAAAGTAAATGCGTCCAAACAAACCTAATAATTACTGGGAAGAGGAGGGACACAACATTTTAAAAGACAGGAAAGTGAAAATGGAAGAAAAACCATAATGCTGAAGGAGAAAAGTTATGGTATGAATATCAAGAGCTAACACTAGTGAAATTCTCTGTATTTGGAATAGAGGGTTCCTACAGATAACTTAGTCAAGTTATAAATAGCATACAGCAAGTAGTGAATTTTATTTTTCCCCACCAGAGAAAAATAAGTCTCTGAACAAATATTTTGAAGCAAAAATGTTTTTCACAAACTAGAGAGGTTAAGTAATTTGCAGGAGGATCCCATTATAATTAAACAGCATTTTCTCATGTTGGAAGTAGCAATTTGCTGGTTAAAATAGTTTGCATTTTTTTTTTCCCTTGCCTTCAAATTGGAGAAGCATTTTAAGATTTCAGTTTATTTCAGGCCCTGTCGAGTTTAACAGTTATCCAGAAAACCAGGCAATATATTTATGGACATGGAATATCTTTTATATTTTTCTCCATAAACGGCTATCTCTTTTTCAAAGTACAAAACTAGTGGAAAAACACATATAGAGAATTTTAAAATTATTTTTCTGGATGTAGTCTGCCCAATTCAGTGCAGGCAAAAAGAGTTTACAACTCTGTAGAGTCACCCTAAGTTGACAGCCTGGTTCTGTGAATAGTCTCTTTTAATTACTGGGATAACTCAGTTAATGGGATAACTCAGATAAGTAAATCTATTGAACTGTGTACGTATATGTTTGCAGGATCAGTTCCTATGCTGATAATGTAATGCGAAAGGCAAATTTGAAAAAGAAATTTAGGAACATTTGGTGGTGTTACATCAGCAAGTAAATACTAACCATCTGGTCTGGAGATTGCTAATCTATTTCCCCTGATTTTATGGGTAGCATACTTCCTGTGTGTGCAAGCTTGAGACTACATCATTAAACTTTTGTATTGATCTTTTTTAGTGTTTTAACAGAAACATTGAAATGACTTGGCCATTTTGGGGGTAAAATTTTGTTTCTGTACTTAATTTTTCTGGTTGGAAAATTTTCATACTCCTACAGCTTATTTTAAGGTGTTTTATTAAAACACATTTCTAATAAGGATGAAAAACAGATCAGTTATCTGAAGTGAACGACATCCAGTTATCTAGAGCTGACTAATTACTCCAGATAAGATCTCAGTTTGATCCTGGTTGAAAGTTGTGTCTTTGTAAAACATTTGCAATGTAGTGAAGGGTGTTACTAGTATTCCAAATCTCTCATTCAGTACTGAAATATTTTTTTTAAAGAAAGTAGCTCATATAAAAATATCTTTCCAAGTAGCTGCCTTCAGTCATCTGATAATAAATCCTTTTATAATTCTGTTTTCTTTAACTGTGCTTTTTCCATCAGGTTCTAAGAATTTGGCAAATAACTTAAAATGTTCAAGATATTAAACCATATATATCTGAATTTAGGTTTGTAAGTGTGTTGGTATCATTTTCAATGAAAGTCTAACTTCCTGACTATGTTGTTATCTTAGGGGTAAGGTCTGGATTGCTATGCATTGCAAGAAAAAAAATGAATTGGAGCATACTATTAAAGGTATAAAATTTGCTACATAAAAGTTGAGAAGTGCTTACCACAGCTAGAGGAAGGCTTGTTTCACTGAGGGAAGCTACAGGAATATCATTTTTCTATGAACTGCAAAGTAAACATAATTAGAAAATTAATAAAAACTACTTAAAAAAAGTCTGCATGATCCTCATTCTTCCCCCTACATGTTTAACTGCAATTTATCTTTAATTCAATATAATTAGATCAAATGCAATCTCCTTTATGGATGGATAATTCTTGCCTATATGAACTTGTATAGTGTTAACTATAACAGTATACTTTCTTTAAATTTATATGAATAAGATTTTATATACTTTTCAGTTAGCTTAACTTGGAACTTCATTAAACGAAGATGTTAAATCTTTCACAAAACTAAAACTGTCCACATAGGGTTTAAATCTACATCTCATCTGTATTCAAGGCTTTCAGCCTATTTAGAGCTGGTTCACATTGGTTAACATTCAGTAAAAACTATGACTGAATTTCACCACAGTTGAAATGGCATAATACAGATTACATCAGAAATCATGCACTAGTTTTGTGTCTCCTTGCTGGCAAGAACTTTTTGTGATTTGGTTTATGCATTGTCATGTGAAGTAAGCCACGACCTTGTTTATGAAAGGTGGCTAAAGAAGGTACAATATAGGTTGAAGAAACTTTATTCTTAAGTAGACTTTCCTTCTGTGTGACTGTCTGACTGTACGTGCAACGAACAACTCCATGCAACAACTCCCACACATCGTAGTTTGCTTACAGAAGGGTACTGACATCTGCAGTTGAAGACAGTTAGCCCGTGTGCTGAAACATCAGGAATGGCATGGTGCTTACAGAAAGTTTAAATTGCCTGAACAATGGTCCACTGCTCCTCAGTGCTAGAAGAAAATCCCTCTGATAGTCCTTATAGTCATCTGTTTCCAGATGTAGCTATGCCTCTGAATCTCTTAGCTGGAGACACAGCAAAGTGTTGTGATCTTTCTTGCCCCCTCCAAATAAAATATACTTGATGTGTAAGGTATGTGGTTCAGGTTCAGTCTTAAGAGTAATATGGCTTATAAAAAAAAGCACAGGCTAATTTTCTATTGCAGATGAAATCAGGATGTTATGCCAGGCAATAACTTGGAGTAAGCCAATTATCAAGGAAAGGATATTTATGGAAGATAACCCATAATCACCAGGATTTCAGCATGAATCACCTGGATCACCTGGCTCATAAAACAGCCACCACAAATGTACCCTAAAAAAGGTAAAAGAGGAAGTTGGCTGCCACAGGTTTCAAAAAAAAAAAAAAAAATTTAAAAAAATCCATCAACATTTAACTTTTACCATGGAATAGAAATTTTAGTAGGAAGCAAAACCTTAACCTAGTTCTGAGAAGAACCTTAAGAAGCAGTGGTAAGGGCACTGAGAAGACTTCCACACATGCTGTCAAGGACAAAATGACTTTCAACAAATGCACTTTATGGAGAAATCAAGTTCTTTTCATTCCAAAAGGTCATTTAGAATAACTGCAAGACTAGTCTGAAATGAAACTAACGTTTTGGTGGAACACAAAGAAATTATTCTAGTTTATGCAGGTATATCTTAATGAGTTCTTATCCTAACAGTCATGATGATTTTTACCCAGAATGAGTATGTATCTTCTAATCTTAAAAGCCATTCAGAATCTAGTTATGAGGTGGAAAAAGACGAAGTCATCCTGAGTTATATCAGATTTGAGAGCCAGGGCAGAATTTTCTTTTCATGGAATTATGTGTGAACTTGGAGAACTCTTAGCATGTTTCTCCTGAGGTTTAGGGATATAAGTGTCACTTTTAAACTGACATTTGTGCCTCATCACTTAGGAAGTGTGCTTAGCAACAAACTTAGCCAGCAGACTCCTGATACATCTCCCTTGTGTTGTGTGTGAACCTGACAGCCACAGGAAAATGGCTTCAAAGAGGAAAAGAAGGGAGACAGGAGTAGAGCACAGGGAGATGGCACTCATGATCTAATTTATCTTGCTGTTCAGATGCAAAGATCAAGCTTGCTTGCTCTGTGAGAAGCTATTGCTGAATATGATGATAATGACTTTTTTGGCATGGTTCTTAGAGCCACAAGGGCCACCTCCCCCAGATACCCCTTTAAAATACAATACCAAAAGTATACAGTGCTTTTTCAGAATGTGTAAATTCAGCTGCTAGATGATACACATTTTTAAGCCCAATGGGACTGAAGACACTCGGCTTAAATGAGCCCAGTGGGACAGAAGATCCAGCTTAAATGGAGCAGCAAGGCCATGGCAAGTTAATTAGTCAGGCAATTTTGAATTATAAGATTAAGGCTCCAAGGCTCAAAGAAAAAACACCCCAAACCCACAAACCCTTCAGTAATGTCTCAGAGATATCCCTTCAGAGCAAAAAAAATTAGAATGAAATACATGAGATTTTTTTTTTCATATTTTGTGTATGTGTTTTAACAATATCGGAAGGTGTCCATGACAAAACATGGAATTAAAAAGTTTAAAATAATTCTGGCTGAGCAAGGTGTTCCTCAGGAACTGAGGAATTTAGGTTATACACTATTTGCCCACAAGAAGTGGTGGGGTAGAGGTTTCTGTGCTTCCACTGACACCAGTAAGGTCAAACTCAGTTCTTGGGTCTCCAGTTCTTGGCAGGAGTATGTTAGGCATGCCTCTGTACTTGAAGTAAATGTTTTGGTTATATCTATTAGGGATTTAATGTTTATTATCTATTTAGCACTTATATCTATTTAGGGTTTATATTTTAATGTTTACTTGAATAGCACAGTAGGTAAGGTCACAGTTACAATGCCAGGCAGATGCACAAGGTATATAGATCAATCCTTTTATGTCTAAGTGGGATTTGACAGGATACATCCTCTATTGGCCAGTCAGGATGTAACAAGATCAGTATCCCTGGTTAGTTCTACTACTTCACAGCTCCTTGTAAAGATCTTTACATCGATATACTAGGGTGGGAAACACCATCATCCAAACCAAAATACACATATATAAAAGTATTTTCTTCCTTTTCCCACTGCCAAGAGTGTCTCTCACTAAGTAGAAGGCTATGTTTAAAAGAAAGGAAAAGATATTTCTAAAGGTTAGATTACCTAGTAAACCAAGGAAGGTATTGATGGCTCTGTGTTCATCCTGCAGTCCTCAGTGCGGAAAACATGATCTTCACTGATCCTTTGGATTGGACTCTAGTGGTTAACTGAAGGAGGATGAGCTTTCAGAATTTAAGTAAGTTCTCTAATGAGGATTTTAACAATGATAAATTAACTGGCCAACATAAGCTAACTATAATGTATATGATATATAATCTTCCCTGATGTTCAGAACAAAATTAAGCTAGGAAAATTGGAATGAATTTTTTATACTAAAGAAGCATTTAATGCTGAAAAATCATATACAGTGTTATTATTTTGAACATTTTGAAAATATTAAATGAAAAAATTTGACACGCGAGGATGTTTCTGTATGTCTAAAATAACACCTTTCTGGAGCAACCAACACTTTCATTCCTTTAACCAAGGTAATTAAACAATGGTCATTAAAAACACAGACTTTGCATCAGATGCTGGACTGAGTTTATTTTCTGACTTCTCATCTGGTGCTTGTGACAGCAACAATCATACTTCATTACAGGATGTATTGTAAACCTCTCCAGATCAAATCTGACAAGCTGTTCTGTGACAGCCACCCTCGGCGTGATTGAGCTGTCTGTACACTCAACATTAAGCTACTTAGGCTTATAAGCTAAAGCTTTTACAGCCCCAAAGCCACAAATCCTTATCACTTTGTTTCACATCCTGTCTTCCTTATTGTCTCCAACAGTGGTGAAAACAGTAAGAAAATTTACAGCCGAGACCTTGTGAGAATTTTTGAGCGGCCACTAATTACCTTGTTCCGGATTCTAACAAAGTCTTAATTCCCCAAAACACCGAAGAAAAGCACTAAATTCATTCACGACGTGTTGTGTATTTTTGACTGCAAGTAGGCTGTGTGAGCACACCTGTTTCCACGTCAGGCTGGGTGTTCATTTCTTTGTTGCTGAGCAATACTCACATAGGAAATTCTGCTCTACTACAGAGAAGCTCTCTGTGAAGTCAGACTAATTACGTACTCCCGTGCCATTACAAAAGTCCTATCAGTTCTGTTGGCTATCACAAATAGGACAGGTTCAGTATCTGTGGAAGAGGTAATCTGATGTTGTCACGGAGTAATTATTTTATAGTCAGTAAAGGCTGATGCCACTTCTAGTCTCCTTCCTCTTCGAAACAAAATAAAGTATCATTTCTTCATATTAACTCCATAAAGGCCCAGTGGGGCACCTGTAGGCACCTCTGTGAAATGGTTGTAAGTCCCCTTGTCAAGTTCAAAGAGATCTTCTTCTGTTACAGCAGTTTACAAGGTCAGACTGTTTGAAATACGTGGTTGACCAGTCTTCTGTAGACAAGGAGGTAGTGCAAGTCACTGCTAGATCTGTTGGGGTAGCACCAGCAACAGAAATAGTGTCAAAAGACATACAGTCTTGACAACCTCCTGTAGAAGCTGGAAATAATTGGGCTATTAAGCAACTTTTGTATCCACTTTTGGTTGTTCCTGTGACATCTCCCCAGTCAAAGGGATAAAGAATTATTGCTTGTTAGGGCAAATTTATATCTCAAGTATTTTTGAAAATTACTGTACCACACCTGAAACAACCAATCATGTCATGTTTAAAATCAGTCAATTTTCTGGTTTATGCTTTGAATTTTTAGCCCCCCTAAAGCATCAATAATTACTTTTATAGGACACAGTACATCTGGAGAAGTTAGGAGGTTGATCATCTTGTAATTTTACACTAATCTGCCAAGATGTCTTCTGCAAGAATAAGGAAAAGAAATAATGCATATTTTATTGTTATTTTCCTCTTCAGAAGCTTTTCCCATAAAACTTGGTGAAACAGATAACAAATTAGGATTTAACTTGATCTGAAATGTTTCATGGGGGTAGAAATCTCCTTGAGATGGAATGACAAGAAAAAAAACAGTGAAATGAGAAGGCAGAGGTAGGAGTGGAGGTGCAAGACCCTTTATTTTTCCAAAGAGCTTTTTCTTTTGACCTGTGTTTTTGATTTTCCAGAAGACTTCAGTATAATGTAATCACTTAGAAAGGGAAGGAGTTATTAAGAAAAAAATGTCCTAGACTGGATAAAAATTAAACAAATAACTGAAGTAATTTAAAGCCATAGTTTTAAAATTTAAGTTTTCTTACAGACATAACAGCAGCAGCGAGTTGTGGGATATATATCCTGCTCTGGAGACTGAGAAAAATTTAAAGAAAAGGTAAGCATTCTCCTACAGCTCGTGACTGGTAGGTTCAGTTCCATTTCTGCTTCCAGTGCCTAGATTCACTGAAATGAAGAAATCCCCTATGTACAAAGGATTTCTGTCAGTCCTTGTTCACAATGAAAGATCACAATCTTCTGCAAAGATCACTAAATCTTTTCAGGTTCTGTAGGGAAGTCAAATACATTTGGTTAATTCTTCCCTTGTTTGGGACCTTATATTCCTTGGGGATCTCTTAACTGGTGTTCACTTTTATGTGTACCATCCTCCTCTCTTCTCATTTCTCCTATTTTAAACAAGGTTTCCTAGTATTGCCCTTCTGAAATAAAAGAGCTGTCCCCGAGGTATTTTGAGAACTTGTCCCCTGCACCCCATTCCATCTGGGTGCCAAAACTTTCCCTTTGCACACACTCTCGCCCTTTGGCTGCTTAATTACTACAAAACGCCTCCCCTGCCTCCTCACCCTCATCGCACGGTTTAATGGCTGAACCCAGTGCCACTCTGTTCCCTCCTACTTTTATCTTTGCCTCGTCAGGTGTGTCTCACTTTCTTCCTGGGCTTCAAAGGCCTGTTTGAGGCACCTCCCGGCCCGTCCTCCCTCACCGACCTGCCCCTCCTCCTCAGCGCCTTACTCTAACGAGTCTCTGCCCTGACAGCTATCGTCCCGGCGGCTCCACTTCATTCTCCCGACTCCGAAAGGACCGAACAAGTTGTGGCTACTGTGCGATACTGCATTCAATTCCTCGCCTCGATTTCGACAGCGGAGCAGCTTTTCCCTCACGTCCCCTCAGCGGGCACCCACGAAACTCCGTTGGAAAGAGCGCCGGCAGCCCGCGCCTGCGCACTGCGCACTGCCTTCCCCGCTGGAGGCGAGGGGGCGGGGCACCCGCTGCCCACCGCGCCCTGGCGAGGCGGCTGGCGGAGGACTAAGAACTACAGCTCCCGGCATGCATCGCGCAGCCCGCTGCCCACGGCCGGAGGGAGCGGGCCGCTCGCAAGGCACGCCGGGAGCTGTAGTTCTTTAGCGCTGGGTATTGTCTCTCCCCTTTCTCTGTCCGGGAACCCGACCGCCACCCCTGCCGGGTGAGTGCGGTGACTGACAGCTCCTCGCAGCCAGTGGCCGAAGCGCTGTGTGGCGGAGCCCGGCACCCGTCTCCCCGGTGACCGGGGGAGTTGGTGCCTCAGTAGAGTAACCGGAGTCCTGGGGGACGGAGGTGAGTGGGTCTCGGCGGGGTTAGCGCCCACCTCTGCCGCCCGGCTCTCCCCTCCCCCTCGCCGCCGAGCGCCTGGCCCGGGACCCGCTTGTGCTGCGGCGGGAGAGGGGGGCACAGATGGGCGGCGTGGGGGGAGCCGCGGGGGGGCGGGTCGGTCCGCGGCGGGGGCCGAGGTGCCGCGGGGACTCCTTTGCCCTCCCGTCTTTTTACCGCTTGATTTTTCAAACCGTCCCTGCGGGCTCAGGTGCCGCTTCTCCCCTCCCCGCAGCTCCACCCTCCCGGGACGTTAATGTGTAACCCCGCGGGCCGTTGCCCGAGGCGGGGAGCAGCGGCGGAGACTCCCCGCGGCCTGCCGGCTGTCCGTCCGCCCCCAGGTGCGGGAGCGGGCGGTGGGCTGCAGCCGCGGCCCTTGTGCCGCCGGAGGAGCCGGTACCGTAACTCGGAGCGCGGCTCTGGGCAGCCCCGCGCCGGGCGCGCCCCTCCCGCCGCTCAGTGCCGGCCGTCCCGAGCCTTTCCCGGCCGCTTTCCTGCCCCAGCGCGAAACGCTGACCCGTTTTCGCGGCGTCCCGGACAGTTTTGGAACGCATTCGCAAGAAAAGAAAGGGGAAAAAAAGCTTCAGTACCGGCAAAACCTTCCCGCGATCTTAACCGCAGCGAATAATCCGAGCTGTAAACGCACGACTGTTTGTACAACGGCTTTGTAAAACTTGGAGTCGCAGGAGTCTGGATGCACCTAATTGTTTCCTGGCAGAGCACTTGCTGCTTGTACAGGAAACATAATGCTGGGGTTTGCCGATTGTGGAAGGCTGATAAGATATTTATATATTTTTAATTAAAATATTGTCCCGCCCGAGTTCTCAAACAACTGGTAGTTGTTCTCTACAGGTTGTGCTGTTATATTTCTTGTGTAACTCGTCTATAAACACGTACCGCATTTGAATAGTGAGTGGAATTCAAATTTTATAACTTAATTTGGGCTTTGTAGTGGCATCGTTTGTCAAAGTCAGCCCTGCCTTAATGAGTGGCACCCATGCTGACGAGTCTTTTGACCTGAAGAGTCTTCAGGACCTGTGAGGGATGAGGGAACAGCCTCTCTCCTCTGTGTGTTTCCACTTTGCACTCTTTATCCTCTTATAGTCTCACTACTGAAAAATAAAATGAAGCAAATCAGTACTCAGGTTTTGTTTTGTTTTGTTTTTTTTTTAAAGCAAAAAACATGGTTTCTGTAGTGCTGAGTATTTCTAAAGGTTTTCACAGAATGAACTGGTGGTCAGTAATGTAGTCTTCAACTTCCCAAGCTCCCTCACCGCCCTCTGTAGCTGCTAAGGTTATAGTCTAGCATAGACTGTAACAGGACTATGCCTCCTGTTTCTGTTTGCTCTTCTTGTTGCTATGAGTTAACAAGAGCAGAAGCAGGAAACAAACCACCTCTCTCCCTTGAAAGTAAGCAAATAAGTGTTATTTTCTCTGGAGTAGAGGGTTTGGAAATAACACAAAAAGCTAGCATGGATATGTATAAACATTACATAAAGGAATGCAGTGTTTGTGGGATAAAGTACAGTTCAATGCTAACTGGTATTTCTGGTGTTTTATACCCTAAAAATCATTGTTTGAAATGGTAGAGCAGAATGTATGCTGGCAGAAAACTCAAAAGTTTCTTTTTGTTTTGCAGTTCTGTGACAAAGCTGATGTATATGGGTAAATTATGATATTTCACATACTTGAACAACTCTTGATTTGTATATGTTAGCGTTTCTGTCTGGAACATCCTGAGAAATGTTTTGTAGATATTAAAATGTATTTGTTCTGTGTCATATTATTAAGCTGCGTTTGTACAAATTTTGATGAACTTTCTGAAATTGTAATATTAATTTTATATTTGCAGTGTTCTTCAAATGATAGTACAAGTTCTCTATTTTCTGTGTTTTTAATAAGTATATTGAAATGTCAAACACTGGCACAGGCTGCCCAGGGCAGTGGTGGAGTCCCCATCCCTGGGGGGATTTCAGAGCTGTGTAGATGTGGTGCTGAGGGACATGGGGTAGTGGTGACTTGGCAGTGCTGGGTTAATGGTTGGACTTGATGATCTTAGAGGCCTTTTCCAACCAAGGGTGTTCTGTGATTCTGTGGTATTATTTGCTTAAGATATAATTACTATGTATTACAAATTCTGATTTTATAGGCCTGTTTTCTCATATAAAATGCAAGTATACTCCTGACTAGTATTCACTAATGTGTTTTGATATTGCAGAGTATTTTCTTTAAGACTTACCTTATACTAGGTGACAGCAGAAAGTCAAAGCGAGCTTGGCCATTTGCAGTATTGTGGTGGAAACATTTTTCTGACCTACATATTGTGTATGACTGAATGTAGTTATGCTATCAAATTAATAAAATTCAGTGCTATAATAAAAGTAATTACAGTAACATATTATTGGTAGGCTCAGTAAGATTCAGTATTTAATTTGAACTGAAAATCAACAGCTCAAATAATTTTATCTTTGGTTGCTCGTGACAGTTATCACAGGTTATATAGTTCACTAACAATTTCATGGTTTAGTAAATGTGCAGACACCTCCAAAGCTTTATATCAGTCCAATGAAGGGCAATGAAGCTGGTGAAAGGTCTGGAGCACAAGTCTTGTGAGGGGTGGCTGAGGGAACTGGGGTTGTTCAGTCTGGAGAAGAGGAGGCTGAGGGGAGACCTCATTGCTCTCTACAGCTGCCTGAAAGGAGGGGGTAGCGAGGCGGGGATGAGGCTGTTTAACCAAGTAGCAAGCAACAGGACAAGAGGTAATGGCCTTCAGTTGTACCAGGAGAGTTTTAGATTGGATATGAGGAAGAATTTCTTCACAGAACAGGTTGTCACACATTGGAACGGGCTGCCCAGGGCAGTGGTGGAGTCCCCGTCCCTGGAGGTGTTTAAGAGTTGTGTTGATATGGTACTCAGGGATGTGATGTAGCTGAGGACTGTCAGTGTTGGGTTGATGGTTGGACTCGATGATCTTCAAGGTCTTTTCCAACCTAGGTGATTCTGTGTACTAAAACGATGTCTTTGCTTCTCTGGATACACTACACATGTTGTAATTTATTACAGGAAGAGGATATTCAGACATATGATTGCTTTGTGGAATTTTGTGCCATTTTTGTGTTGTATCTCTTTAGCTCCACATTTCAAATCTGCAAAGCAATTAAAAGAAAACTTAGGCAATTAGATAATTATATAATTTAGATTTGAACTTGTTTGTTAACAGTTTGTAACTAAAGTAATCTCTGTTGGAATCTCTGGTTATGAGGAACACTATATATGAAAAGTATATGGAGTTCCTTCTTTTTTCCTCTTTTTTTTTTGAAAAGTTTTAAGCTGAACTAAAACACATGAAAAGTTAAAGTTTGAAGTACTTATTTTAAGCTGCCTTTACAGTCAGTCAATGAAGAGATACAGGCAACTCGAGGGGTAATTTCTCTAACCTGTATTGCACGGATACATTTTGCTACCTGTTTCTCTACATTGAGTATAAAGTGGGGTGGGCTATGGCTGAGTAGATACACTTGAGCTCTAGTTTTTGTGTTTCTGGGAAAGGATAGATGAGTTTCATCCAGGATTTTCGTTGTGCTGGAAAATGTGGTGGTATTGCAATGGTGCAGTAAGCTGGAAGTTAATTGAAGAGTAGGTAACATGGTGGAGTTGGGGAAGATGTAATATGCTGTAGTATGAAACCACCGGCTGTTCTTCAGAAGGCTTAGGTTCTGTTCTTTGCTTTGCTATTCAGTTACTTTGCCATTTTGGACAGTCACTGTATTTGCATTTGCTACTGTTTTCTCATCAGTAAAATGAAGACTATGGTACCTGTTATTTTCAAATTGAGCGTTGTGTTAATTTTCTAGAAATAGGTTTTGGTAGAGTTCACTAGCAATGTTTCTGAATAGTAAAGGGGATACTGGGTACTAAAAAACCTGGAATATGATTGAGAATTAAAATGTATTTTTTGTTTCTTTCTTTCCTTAGAGCTTCATCAGATGAAGGAGTGATACTGTGAAACGTGACCAAAAAAATGGACTAATTAAAAGTTTTCCTGTTTCAGGAAAAAAGAAACCAAAATGTATAGACCAGGGGAAACGGTCAAACGTCGACTCAATATGCATGCTCCTCCTCGGATAAGAAGTGTGGAAGTTGCTAGAGGAAGAGCAGGTTATGGGTTTACTCTTTCTGGACAAGCTCCTTGTGTTCTTAGTTGTGTTATGAAAGGAAGCCCTGCTGATTATGTTGGACTTAAAGCTGGAGATCAGATATTTGCAGTTAATGAAATCAATGTGAAAAAAGCCTCTCATGAAGATGTAGTGAAACTTATAGGAAAATGTTCTGGAGTCCTGCACATGGTCATTGCTGAAGGGATTAGTCATATAGATTCATGTTCAAGTGATGAAGAAGTTGGTTTTTATGATGGGAAGGGGTGGCTGAAACCCAAACCTGACTCTAAAGCTCTGGGTATAAACAGAGCAGAGAAAGTTGTAGAAGAAATGCAGTCTGGGGGCATTTTCAACATGATCTTTGAGAATCCTACTCTTTGTGCTGGGAACTCTGATAATTGTGCACCAAAACAAAGATCATTTTCAGATTCTGCTGCTATTAAATTTGAAACTGGAAATGAAAGTGTAAGCAATCCAAACCTACTGTCAAAGGAAGAAATATCCAAAGTCCTGAATGATGATTCAGTTTTTAGAATTGGACTGGAGAGTGCAGAAGACTTTGTATTAGATGCAAGCATTTTAAATGTTGCCATGATTGTAGGTTACCTAGGCTCAATTGAGCTTCCTTCAACAACCTCGAATTTGGAAAATGAGAGTTTGCAGGCTATTCGTGGGTGCATGAGACGTCTGCGGGCAGAACAAAAAATCCATTCACTAGTGATGATGAAGATAATGCATGACTGTATTCAGCTCTGCAGTGACAAATCAGGTGTAGTGGCAGAATATCCTGCAGAGAAGCTGGCGTTCAGTGCTGTTTGCCCGGATGACAGGAGATTCTTTGGACTAGTTACAATGCAGACAAATGATGATGCAAGCTTGGCTCAGGAAGATGAAGGGATTCTGAGGACATCTTGCCATGTTTTTATGGTGGATCCTGAATTATTTCATCATAAAATTCACCAGGGCATAGCAAGACGTTTTGGACTGGAATGTACAGCAGATCCAGACACAAATGGCTGTTTGGAGTTTCCAACATCATCTCTACCTGTTCTTCAGTTTATTTCTGTCCTGTATAGGGATATGGGGGAACTGATTGAAGGAATGCGTGCAAGGGCTTTTCTTGATGGTGATGCAGATGCTCATCAGAATAACAGTACAAGCAGTAACAGTGATAGTGGAATTGGAAATTTTAACCAAGAAGAAAAGAATAATAGGGTTCTGGTGGTTGATTTAGGGAGCAATCCGAGTAAACACATTCCTAACAGCATATGGGAAAATCCAGTAGGAAGGGGACAAAATCAGCCTGCTTCCCATTGGAATGGCTTCTGTCATGAACAAGAAGGAAACATTCCTTTAGAAGTAATTCAGAATGATAAGTCCCAAAATGTAAGCAAGCACTTAAGTCCTTCTGCTCGTATTGAAGTTCCACTGGTTTCCTCCCGAAATTCAGTTCCCCCATCAAAGAAAAACGCTGCAGGCGTAGGCAATCAAAGGTGGTTGCCAGTGCACGTTTTACAAGAGTGGCAGCACGGAAATGCTAGCGACCAGGAGTCGTACACTGATTCTACGGATGGCTGGTCAAGTGTTAACTGTGGAACACTTCCCCCACCAATGAGTAAGATTCCAGCTGACAGATACAGAGTTGATGGCAACTTTGGTCAGCCGCAGTTAAAATCTCATAAAAATGAATGGTCTAAGAAGATGTTTTGCATGCAGAACAAATTTGGCCCACAGCACAGTATTAGGAAGTCTAAAGAAGATAAAAAGGTAAGAATGTGTTGATACTGGTTGCTAAATACCAAAAACCCCTCCAAACCCAACAGCCTATGGTATTATTACACCATGACATTTGCATACTAAAATTTCAACGTGTTTTATTGTTTAAAAAAATTCATATGAAGAAAATAATATAGTTCTTTCTCCTTTGCAGAGGCCTTGCATATTCCTGTTTAATTGAGTACAGTTCTGGAATTGTACTTCTGCTGGAAGTATTGTCTGCTAAAGCTTTCTCACATTTCTTCTTGTCTCTTCATTGTTTCCAAATGTCGCAGTGGCATTGCAATAAAAGAAAACATGACATTCTAGCAACTTCAGTTCCTTCTGACCTCCAGCAGCAAAAGAATGGAAATCGTCTGGATTTTCAGTCTCATTATTTTTTTTTTATGGACGTCTGGCTTGTGAATGTTATTATTTTAGTGATATCTATTTTTATAGAGGTGTAGTCTAATCATTAGTCAAACAACTTGTGCTACACATTTTAACTGAATAAGACAATTTTATTATCATAAAAATTCGCTCCAGCAAGCCTCTCAATACAAGTAGCTTTAAACCTACATCAAAAGATGGTCATTAGTGGTGATTATAATGCCCACTATTAGGTCACATCTAACATTCTGCCAGTAAGCTGTAAATCATATTTTATTGCAAATTACTGCTTCATCTACTTGTTTTGTCTACTATTAGGCTTCTATAAACCAAATTGAGAATATTTTAAAAACAAATGTGAGAGGGGTATCCAACTTGATTACATACTGTTCCCTTTGCCCCATACACATTTTGCTGTTGAGGGAACTAATCTCATGGGAGTCTGTTGTTGATAACTGGGATTCTAGTAAAGTTGAGGTCCTGCATGAAAATAATTAGTAGCAGAGGTGTATCTAAAACATTTGCTGACTCCAGGGAAAGACAGAACCTTATACTTCAAATTAGTTTTCAAGAAGCGTTGTCCTTCCATGAGAAAGTATTGCTTATATGGTTGATTCAAGTGTCCATCATACTGTCCAAATCTATTCCAAAAAATGTTTTTTTCACCTGATTAAAAAATAACCAACTGTTGCTCAAGTGGATGACAGTGGAGATTCATTAGTTGTTTCACACTCTGACGAACAAAAATCTTTGCATTGGTGTGACACTTAGGCACAGACTTCTTGGGGATTAGAATGCAGAACTTAAGAACATTTTGGTTTTGGTGTGGAAAGAGAAAATATTTTTTTATTGTGTTACTTGCACTGTGAAGCCAACAACTTTCACATATGTTCTTTTTGTGCTGAAAATGAAAAAAATAAACTAGTATATACAATAGTTAAACTAGTGTATTTTTAAGGTGAAGTGACTGCTGCAGGCAGCAGTGTTTTCCAGACCCAAAATATTGTATTAAATTTCAAATGTTCTTAAATACAAGGTGTTTCCCACTTTTCAAAAACCAAGTAGAAATTATCCAAACAGAAGCAGTCAATTTGTAAACATTGCCCACTCAAACCACCAAACAATCAGTTCTGTCTGCTGCCCTGAAAACTATGTACTTCATGATCTTTTTGCTCATGGATCAAGGAGAAAGCCTCTTTATATGCACACCTGGTGCAGATATATTATGGGTGTTGGTCCCAAGCGCTCCTTGGGAACGGGAGTAGCTGCATGGGATGCTGTTGAGATTCCTTGAGGGTTTCTGCAACAAATTTGTGTCTGTAGTGTTGTCCATGATAGTGAAATGAATTGGATATTTTTTTCTGAGATTTAAATCTAAAAAAAAAACATTTTTGAAATGTCAAACATTTATTTCATGGAAGTGACGAATATACTAATGGAAGTCTCACAGAAAATTTTACACTTTAAGATGAAAAATGTTTTATATGTGGGTAAACAGTAGTAATATTTCACCTACTGTATCACTCAGATCAGGATATACCAGAATATGTGTTCCAGCACTAAATATCTCAACCCTTCCTTTTAAGTCTATTTACTAATAAAATAGGCATTCTGTACTTTGATTAATAACAAATTTGTTTGAAAGACACATTTAAAGTATTCCTACATGGCCTTAGCATTTAGTCTCCTCATTAAGGCTACAGAACCTCTTTTGCACTTTAATTTTGGTTTTCACTGTTGTTGAAGGCTATTGAAACCAATGAGAAAAGCTCATGAAAGGCTTGAAATCATTTGAAAGCATGAGTTGCAAGCACTTAACATTATTCAGGGTAGTTCATAAAGATGAAGTAGTACTATGTTCTCACTTTAAATCTTTAATGAAAATAGGCTGGGCATGTCATTATTGATGAATGTACCTCTGTAATTCTTTAGGTACTGCAGAAATAGGGAAAATCTATGTTTTTGCATATTAGAGTGCTAATTCACTTTCATAAGAGAATGATATTAGAAATTCAGGCTCTTTTTGCTTTGTGTGAAGAGAAGAAGTAAGACTGTCTATTCCAAAACTTTATTCAGATTGGTTAGATGCTGTGTTCTAGAAAACTTTATGTCCTCAGCTTCCTGTGACCTTTTTAAGTGGTAAACGACTGATTTTACATAGCATGTTCAGACACATTCCACTCCTGAAATAAATTATATAAAGTGGCCACATGGGATTATATTCGTATTTTTATAACCTAGTGGCTGAGTGTAATGCTTCATTTGGCAGAGCAGTCTGTAAATTGCTTTTTAATTAAGGTGGGGTTTTTTGTCTTTTACATTAATACTGAATGGTGATATATCCTACGAGTGGGAATGTGCAGAAGCCACTAGAAGGAAAAAAGGTTACCAAAGCTAGAGTTTTGTGTGATTGACTGCACATCCAGATTACATACCGTCTTCCCTGGAGCTTTCGTTACACACTGGGGAAAGGACATGAGTTCCTGGATGCCATTCTGATCTAGCAGAACTGCTGTGCAGCTGAACAGTGGTGATCACAGCATGCAATTCAGGAAAACATGCTGTACTGTACTGAGCTAGTGGGGGGTAAGAGGGACATAAACGCTTTCCTGATTTTATAGCTGCTCTGATAAAACATTTGTGAACTGTACTGAACAGAAGAGCAGATGTGAGAAAGCTCTAGTGAATGTATCTTAAAACTGCAATTTCAGAACTGGACCTGAGGAGTGTTTCTTGTGGGTAGGAATAGGTATGGTGTTTCAGACTTCAGGTTGCAGGGAAATTTTCTGAGCTTTGTTTTCCCTTTAGTGTTGTAGCCCCTTTAATGATGATGTTTTCAGCTCACAAATTAGAACTGTGGTTAATTTTGTAATAATTGGCAAAACCACTTTTAAACTATTAATATGCTTTACAGTGCTACAAAGCATTTTGAAGTTCAATATAAGTATGAATAGTTGAAAAAAATTAATAACACCTAATTTGATTAAATGTTGCTAGACAGCATGAGATTTTTTGTTTTGCTTTAAGATGTTGTAAGGAATTTATCCCTAAATTACTGAACTCATTCTTTCACAATTGCTGCATGTTTTGGTTTTTTAAACTTTGGCTTTTAAAATGGTTGTTGTACATGGGAAGAGGAGGACTAAATCTGGGAAATTCTGGTTCTATTCCACCTCTTCTGACTGAAATTTAGTGGAAGGTATCTCTGGCCCTATGCATATCTAAAATGATTTCCTGAACTGATTTCTGAAATGATTTTGTATTTCCCGTGTTTCTTAAAAGTTTAGTGTGAATAGATTTCTATTGAAGCATCAGACTTTTTTTTAGGTCTCCTTGACTTCTGTAGGCCTTAGACTAAAACAAGTAGTGGGAGGCCTGATGATGTTGCTGAAATTCACTGAAAAGGCAGATCATAGAAGGTAAGGTGACTTTCGATCTCAAAATGGCAAAAGAAGATTTATGGTGGTGAGAAGCTTCTGACTTGCTATAAGATTGATATTGAGTAGGGCTATGTGGTCTCATGAGGTCTGTGGAACTAGCAGATGAAGAGTCTGTTACGGTTTCAGTGGGAATGGAATAATTCCTGCTTTTTTGTTCGTTACTCCTTTTGCACTGTACTACCTTTGCTGTTGCATTGTTATTTCCACCTTCTTCAGCATCTCACTGAGCTCCAGTCACTCACGTACTCTCCCTTCTGCATGATTTTGGGTTACACAAAATAAAAGCACCATAAGCAATATGAAAACATCAGGGGATGTTGGGATTGGCAAGGGACTTGAGGAATTGCTGAACAGAGAAGCATTCCTTTCCCTCTAGACTAAATTAATATAATACATTTGATTTTGTTCAACCCTCACTCTGTTTTCGGGCTAGTGCCTGGCCAAAAATGTGTCTACCCATTACTGTTTTAAATTAAGTTTTACTGGGAAAATATTCCTTTTTTCCACTGGAAAGCTTCACAACAATTAGTTTATTCTTGTGAGTTTTCTCTCCATGAAGACAGAATATCGTGGAGGCAAGTATAACATTTAAGATCACAAGAGGCTTTACAACCTGAGCTTAATAACTCGTATTTGGGTATTAGGTTTATTCCAGGTGAATATGCCAAATCTATTAAAAAATAATTAAAAAGCCTTTTAAAATTTTGGGTATTGATTTCTAGAAACCCTTTTCTGCTTTGCATTTGTTGTAAGACTGCTATCTTGACCACGTTATTGTTTGTGCTCATGAACTTGAGTGTGAATTTGTAAACCGATCCTATTTGTAGATGTTAGAGGAAGATAAAATAGATAATCTTATTGTCTGAGACTCACTGAACAGTAGTATTGCAAATGCTTTATTTTTTTTTCCGTTTTAAAGCAAAAAATGTATTAACTGCTTTGTAACCTTCATGACTTAAGCTACTTGAAAATATTGTAAAAATGTAGAAGAGAGAAGACAAGTAAGCAGCACTGTGAGGTTCACTAATGCATCTTTCCTTGCTAATATATTTTTTGAGTTACTATTATTGTTACTCTGTTTCAATCAGAAATTTAACTGTAACTACTTCAGAGTTGTCTTTGTTTCCAAAGCCAGTATTACTGAAAAAGATAACACTGTTCAAGTTAAAAATGGATTTTTTTTTTTTTTTTTTTTTTAGGGTGAAAATTTGTAATTTGCTTCTAGTCTAAGAATTGCAGTTTTTAATGTTGGTAACTGGATGGTGAACTAGCTGAAAGGCAGATATTTTAGATGCAAAGACAATATTGGCAAAGCTGTGTGGTTCCCATATTTGCTTTTTGTTGTATGATTACATGTTTTTTTTCTTTTCCTCTACAATTCTGTTTGCTCACTAGTTTAAATTGTTCCACCCCAGCTGTTTATAAAGCAGAATTAATGGCAGCTGGATTGCTGTTTTTATGCAGTAGAATTTAATGTTAACCTTTGGAATTACAGGCTTTGATCTGATTTGAGATGTACATATATACCTTAAAGAGAACTCAACTGAAATCCCAAACACCAAGTTAGATCTGAGAATGTGCTAATGTGAATTAATCTGCATTTATATGAAATAGGTCCTGTGATACATTTTGCTATAAGAAAATGAAAAGCAATTAAGTGTTTAGTTATTTCATGTAGCCTTTTCATATGTATTGTAATCTTCTAAAATAACGATTTAAAAAAATGATCAGTTCTGGAATCTTCAAAAATGTATAAAAAGCCAAAATTATGCTGGGTGCTTTTCTTTGAAAAAGAAATTACTTAAAATCTGGACAGTAAATGTCTGTAGAGCAATGCTGAGTTTGTGAAATTTTCTCATTTCAAATTCATGTGGTAGAGATTTAGAATTTTTTCATTATACCTGATTTTAAATGTTTTCTAGATCTAGTGTAGGTATGGACTCCAATTAACATCATGACAATTAAAGGGAGATGCAGACAGCTAAGTTATTTCTGAGCTAGTTTTGAGTTGCAAAGTCACAGGAGAAGGTAGCATCTTGAGAAACAAAAGAGAAACAACGAAGATAACTGTGGAGAAAAATAATTGGCACAGAATGAATTGAAATAATGAAAAATGGCTTTATATTAACTTTTCAATGTAGAAGCTTTGAGATAACAGATTATAAAATTATTGTCTGAGCTTTCAGTTGTACAAAGATACACTCCAATTCCTTGTAGTTGAGAAGATTTAGAGAGGAAAAGCAGCTGTAAAATACCAGTTCTTCACTGGAGAAGAAATAGTTCAATATAGAATAAAGGTGTTTAATTAACAAAAATAAATACGGACTTGCTAAAACTTACCTGAAGTGTCTAAACAGAAACATTGAAAATTGAAGCCTCAAGAGAAAGACTTGAAAATTAATCCTATCAATAAAATGGCCATTAAGACATCAATAGGTTTGCAAAGATAGTGCCAGAGAAGGATATTGTGCATCATCAAACCAAATTCTAGCTCTTTAGGCAGTCATGTTATCATGCCTTCCATACACTTAGCAGCTGTACCTTTGAAAAAAATGTGTTTGTACCCTGCCTTCCCTTCCACCCTGCCTTCTACAGGAACAATATGCTATCACTGTTATGATGTTAGAAACTTTTGAAATTTTACAGTCTGGAATCTAGTCATGGCCACCTTACACCCATTTCTGCTGCTGCTAGTGTCTCCTTTAGTGAGACACTGATTTTTTCAGTGTTTACCTTTTTGTTTATGCATAGAAATAATATTCTCTTTTGGCTTTCATTTTAGTTTTTTTTTATTTCCCAGTCAAACTTTTGTGTAATTGTAGCGTATGTTTTCCTATCTTTACTGTTAATACTTCAAACAGTACCTTTTCATATATTACTTAATTTTTTTTTCATAGCAGTGATGGTTAACACTTATTTTGTAATCTATCAGCGAAAGCATCCATATCTATCAGATGAGATATCCAATATTGAGGCCAGTATCTTATTTTGGACACTGGCCAGGAGCAGCTGCTTAGAAAAACCATGGAAGAGCAATGAAAAAAATATCCTTCTGTTTTTCAGCAGCATGTGGCTTTCCTCCGGTAGAGACATCATTCACATCATTGTGTGTAATCACCTTTGTGAACCTCTGGTCTTGAATTTGTTGTTTCTTAAACTCAGTTGTACTTTTGGCATTCCTGGTATCACTTGACTTAGATATCCTGTGGTGTAATAGCGTGGAAAGAAAACAGTACATAATTGTACTTTCCATATAGTTTCATTTCATACCTGCCTATATTTCTCATGAGAAATACTGAACAGTCTTACTCTTTATTTATTTTCTCTTAGTCATTTTATTTTGTTTTAAGCCTCAACCACCAATCACTTGCTTTCCAAGCAGAAGTCAGCTTTGTCTCCTCTCATTCAAAAGTTTTTTCATAATTCTAATCTTCTTTAGTTGTTCTATATTACTTTTCAGATGAGTTGACCAGATCTATAGCAGTTTTTAAACTGTGTGGGCAGGCAATGTATTCATAAAGTTTATTTCTTGATTTCTTGTGCTTTTCTGATGATTCTTCATTTGCTTTTTTGATTGTTACTGATTATTGCACCATACTGGTTAATGTTCCCAGCTAATGCCTACCTAATTTCAGGATGATTTGCAAACAGTTTTTCCCCACTGTAATTTTCTCCACGTTTTCCCCTAGTGTACTCAGGCCTTTCTGTTCCTCTGCAATTTCCATCTAATAGGCTTCTAACTCATACAAGATACTATTACCTAGTTATAACTGAGAAAATGATCTTACTATTCCATCTGCATTAATACCATCAACATGTGTGTTTTTTTGTTTGAAAAGGGATTAGAATAGTACTGAAATGTAGGTGGTCAGTGTTTTGTGCCTAGTATCCTTAGTACATGAGACAGGCAATACATTTCATGTACTTAGATGTCCAGTGTGACAGGGCACCCTCTTTTCTATGTCTTCCCAGGGTGCATAGAGATCTTACATGAAATTTTATGTCATTCTTGATTATATTATGGGCCTAATTGCCATTAAAAAGGCCACTGGAATGGTTAGAAGGCAGTGAAATGTCCTGATCCTCCAGCTTTAAAGTGTTGTACCAGAGGAGAGGAATCTCATTGTTTTATTAGCTATATCCAGATATTTGGATGAGAGGACAATATATGTTTAACTGTAGAGAGACAGAAAGCCTATATAGTAAAAAATGGAAATTTCAGGTTATGTATGACAATTTGTTAAAAAGTTATAATACTTGATGAGTGCTTTTGCTAGAAAATGAAAGAGCATGATACAGCTCATGCTATAGCTGGGAGTTTCTTTAAGCTAATTGAAGATGTTTTCTAAAGGTGTTTGGTTTCTTTGGGTTCTGAATAATTAAGGTTTCATTCAACTTGCTTCTGTGCACTAAGCTCCAGGTTAGAGTATCGTATTGACTGTCATAGTTTCACATTGCATTTCTTTGTAGTGACAACTTAAACCGTTCCTGTCACTCTCAGGCTGGAGTTGGCAGTTAGCATCATCAGCTGAGTTGGCATGGCTGTCTGTGGACCTGTCTTAGAAACAGGATTATTTCATTTTGTAAACTATGGTTTGTTGTTAGTGGAGATGAGGGGGCAGCCTGCTGCAATTTGTAGGTGGCACGAATGGTCAGAGGTACATGCAAAGTCCTTAAGCTAGCACAGCTGCTGAAAAAGTTGTTATATGGAAGTGCTGCCTAACTTGTTTATTAGCTAAAATTAGTTCTAAGAACTCATCCTTTTTCTTTCTGTCTTTAAAGAAGTAGATCCGTCCAAGTCACCATGTATCGGATCATTTTTGTTCTTTCTGTCCCTCAGTTTGCAGTCTAACGAGTCATGTCCTTCTTTGCTCCCTCTGTCTTCCTAATATATGAAGTACATTTTCCACTTTCTCATTTTTACTTTTCTTGTACACCTTTCTTGTTATCATGCTGAAACAGTTCTCACTTGGACACATTCACAAATTGCTACTCTATCAATCCTCCTCTGATGACTTTTGCTTTTAATGCCTTTTCAGTCAAGTAGATTAGGAGGTAGCTCATCCACAGGGCCAGATAAGCAGGTTAAAAATAAATTATAAATATATATATATTTGAAGGGAAAGACTATAGTTTGGTCAGTGATTGATGTTTATTTCAGGGGAATGTATTTGCACTTGCCATTTTATGTTAGCCTAAGAACAAGAGGTGATCTAGTCATATATTAAAAAGAAAATATGCAGACCCATTAATTGTCCTGCTTTTTGTCTTATGATTATATTGAACTGTTTTTTCAGTCCATGCTAGTTCATAATTTTTACTTTGTTATAAGAATAGAGAAAGGAATGGATTTTTCAGGGCATCAGTGTAATTCGTTTAATCCTTTGTTGTTTTTCCTCTCCATCTGCCAAATCATAACAGGATAAAGGCTTTTAGAGATATGTTCTTTTGTACTTTCATCCTGATAGATGGTAGCAGCAGGATTGTATGTCTCTGTATTGCAACATGCAGAGGATGCTGTGGCACATACTTTTCACTAATCAACTTGTTTTCACAAATTTCTGTGCTTTTCTGTTTTTTTTTGGATTCCTTAAAATGAAGACACAGTGAAGTATCAAATGGACTTTAGTTTCAAATACTGTTCTGTGATAGGATTTCTTAGATTTTACTGAATATCTAGTTATTTTTAGGGTTTTCTTTTATAGATTCATCAACACAGTGTTTCCAGAAGAGAATCTTTAAGATACAATAGGAAATAGCTCTAGGGCTTATAGGCAGGCTGATTTAACAAAACCCACAGCCCAGTGTTCATGTAGCAAATTTCAGTGTTTTAGTTTGGCAGCTAACAGTGAATGAAACAACATTTTGTTGGTCATATAGTGTACTGTTTTGAATTTTTTTTTAGGTTAATTTAATGCTGTTTAATATCTGTTTAATAGTGTAAAAAAGGCTTTTAGAAGTATGAAAACTGCTTTATGGCTAACAGACTGCAAAATTTACTTTAGTACCAGTCATTGCACAAGCAATCTCTCTCTTTGCTCAAATACTGTGGATTTCTTTAGCTGTGCTGATTAGTACATTCTAGTTGCAATGGCTGTTCTCTTTTCAAGTCATGGATGCTTTTATTTCCAGCTCTTCAGAGGCCATGAAAAACATTTGCCAAAATGTTGCTGCTATTTGTGTGATTCTTTATTTGTGTGCGTGTGTATGCAAGGCAATTTTTTTAATTGATTTGCAGAAGGAGATCTGCCTTCATAGTCTGAATGTCTGGAATAGAGTCAAGAAAAGATGAAAAGGGAGACTTCTCAGCACCATTACCAGGAAATTAAATACTTTGTGAATTGCAGTCTTTTTTTTTTTTTTTTTTTTTTTTAGGAATGCCTTCCTTAATTTCCTAGGTTATTTGTTTGACTTTTCAGAGCAAGAAAGAGATTTTTGTCAGTTGAAAACGTTTTACTCGTTGCAATTGTTATCCAAATGGGTTGGGGAAATGATTAGCTCAGTGAATTTTTATATTTTACGATTGTTTCTTAAGCACTATTTTATTCTCAGGGTCTTTTTTTTTTTTTTCCTTTCCCTGCTCTTATCTTTACCATTCTATCCAGGGCTCAGTAGTGAGTTTTGTATAAGAACGACAAAAACCATAAATAAAAATTTTGAATGGATACTTATTTACTGTTCTCTTTTCTATTACCACACAATTTGCAAGTGTTTTTTGTCCATTCTCCCTCTTTCTCTTTGTTATGTTTCTGACAACAAATAGGTAAGCAGCATTTACTTCTAAAATGTAGCATCTGGTGATAATTAATCTTATCTACAGTCTGCTTCTCAGTGGAATCTAATTAGATTTGTCTTCAGGCAGTTTGTTCCTCTTCCTTCAATTTGTAATGTTACTGTTTCAAAATATTTTTGATTGTATGTTCTTTAGTTGTATTTCTTAATCTCCCAGAATTGTTTATGGCAATCTCCACTATTTAAATATATACTGGACAGTTTATATTCTTTTGAGGCTGAATTAGGAAGAAAAGTGAAAATTATTCATTATTAAAAATAGATATGACTGCTATTGATAGTTTTTTCCTTTGTTTCCTTTCACCAGTTTTCTTTTATCAAAGATGAAGTCCTCTGAAGGGTGCATCTTATTTTGAGAAATACGTGAAAGACTATTAAGCAGAACCCATACTGTGTAGCTATTTCATTAGTTTCAGAATACCAGTTGTACTCACACTAATGATGTCATTAATTTCACTAGCCTTAGAATTTGCTGAGCTGTTTGTAGGCTGATAGGGTTTTCACTATTAATTCACAGATTAAAAATTGCAAAATTAGTGTGGTCAAACTTGACCAGTAGTGAAACCTAGTAATTGTACATATGTATTCATTTTGTTTTAACAGGAACATACTCATATAGGAGGAGCCACATTAGTTTTTTGATATGTTATGCAGTAATAGTAATGGATATGGCTGAACTTATTCAGAGGTTATTGTGGAGTTCACTGTTTGACACAGATTCCTGCATTAGGTATAAGCTTTCAGTTTAGACAGGAAAGACTGCTGTGACTAAGGTATGAGCCAAGGATGAACCACCTCAGTGGTACCTGCCTGGGTGAACAGATGATTTTACAAGTTGCTCAGAAAGACAGGAACTGTCCTCCTCATTCCAGTGGGTGCTGTCTGTGAACGTTCACAGAGAGCAACTTTCCTGTCTTCACATGTAGCTGATCATTTTAGCAAAAGCCATCTCAGCTTGTTTACTGTACTTTTAAATGTTCTCTTTAGAACCTCAGAAGCTAATCTCCAGTTGCCAGATTTCCAGTTTTCTTTGGCAGAACCTGCCCAATTTTCTTCTCAGCCAATAAAACCCCCCCCCCTTATTAAATTGAAAATTGGGAGGGAAGGAGACTTCATACAACAATGGATCTCTTTTAATACTGAATGAAGCAGCTGGAGTCTCAGCCTGTTGGAGTGATGAACCCTGCTACACACCTTGGATCAAGAGTTCTGTATGCTCTGTTATGTCTTGACATTTCTGTAAACTTATAAACAGAGTCTGCTGTGAATACTAGTGACAGTCAGAGCCCTGTTGCTAAAGAGGTGATGATTTCCATGGAAATAAGCAAACGGGCAGACATCTTCTGTTGGATACCTTATCTTTTATTGCAGTAAGGAGGCTGTATAATATTCTTGATACTCTTCTCTATGAGTGGTTGTTAGCATGAGATTGTAAGAGTGTGAAATTTATGATTGTTCTTTTTGTTAGTACAATGTATATAGACTTTCAAACAAGTGATCAAAGGGATAACCAAGCTTGCCCAAAGGAAGAAACAAATACAAATATAAAATGTAATAAATATTAAAAAGCTGACAATAAGCAATTATAAAAGTACTAATAAATACATTTTTAAGCTTACTGTAATGAAGAAAGATGCTGAAATGAAATAGAATAAAATTTACTCTGAATTAAACTCCATTATTTTCTAAAGTGAAAAAGGCAGGGAGGAATTTTCCCCACATTGACTGTTACAGTGAAAGGAATCCAAAATTTCAGGCACATAATCACAAGTTTTCATAATGTAGTTACTTTATGTACATCTGCTTAGCACCAGTCGCTGCCTGTGTGCCTACTCTTAGGTTTAAGCTCATACATTGCTGATTGGCTGTTTGGCATAAGCTAGATATGTACATGCTGAGCTGTTGTACCTTGACTGGTATCTGGTGGCTTTTTAAGGAGAAAGAGTATGATTATGGGAAAAAGAGAAAACTATTAGATTTCATTATTGCAGCACCAATTCTGGTCATGGAACATCCAGGGGAAGTAGTTTCTTTCCTCAGAACAAAAGTTTCTGCATCTTGTACTGTGTGATTTAAAAAGTTGGACTTCACTGTAGCAAGCCTTGTGGGGGGAAAAAAAAAGACTAGTGAAAGTAAGATTTTTAAAGTGTGGAGAAAGATTCCAACAGAAGGTGGTTGAGATGATTTCTAGGATGGTAATTTCCTATAGAAAGAACAAATATTTTGTCATTGTAAATATTTTCCAGTTAAGACTGTGAACAGCTAGGATTGTCTTGCTTTTAATTAAGCTCTCTACTAATACTGACATGTAGCATGTGTGGACTTCAGCAGCCTAAGTGGTGACTCATTTTTATACAGTAATTTAATGCTAAATATTTATGATATTTGACTTGAGTGGAAAAGGCATAACATTAATGATTTTAATACATGATTTTGCAGACAGATGGCAAGTGACCAACCTGTGCTGAAATTGTGTTAGAGGTTTGCAAATCCATCTCCTTGGAATTCTGTACTACCGATGATGTCATTATGATCAGCAATGTACTAAAATTAAAGAAGTAAAATAATAATATATATTTTCTGGTTTGTTTAGGGTGCAAAATTTGGACATCCGGTGGGATTAAATCAGGCTCCTGCCCCGCGTTCTTCTGCTCGAAGATCATTTGGAAGATCTAAGCGATTTAGTATTACTCGTTCTCTGGATGACCTTGAGGTAAATAACTTGACTTATGTCATGGTTTGTCAAACCAGGACAACTTAGAAGTGAGTTCTAGAGAGGAACTTAGAGTAGTTAATGCTGACCATTAATGAAAGAAAGTAAGTAATATCTGTAGTGTAACAAAGTTGCTAATCATCATATGACATTTATGTGAGGGAAATACAGATTTCTGGTATCACCTGACTTTTTCAGTGTTTCTTTAATAGTTTACGTTGATGCCAGCAGTGGCCATTGTTTCTGTGGGGAATTTTGACTTTATTTTACCCATCATAGCCAGTCATGTAACGCAAAACAATACAGTTTGGCTGATCAAAATGTTCATCATATCTTACCAGTCATTGTGTCATGATACCATATAAAAATCAAATGCTCATCGTATTCTTTTTTTTCATTCAGCTGATGATCATTGCCTTGAAAAAATTTTGCGGTATTAAATTTGTTGCTGGACCAGGCTCTTTACAAAACTTCCTAAGGAATGTAGCTTATGGAGTATGGAAAAGTTTTAAAAAATACTTAAATAGGTTTTTTTTTCCTTATATGTCAGCAGTTGAGAAAAGAGAATTCCTAATCAAATTAGTCATTGGTTACAGTGATTTTGGGGTCTTCCTGAGTGCAATATAATAATGCTTTTTCACATCTGGTATAACAGCAGCTGATGCCTGGGCCTCAGTGGCCAAACCTTATTGATTTTGGTGAAAACAAGGAATAAAAAGCCTTCTGAATTTAAAAAGCTGCTCCTCCTGCTCTGCGGAGAGCCTCCCCTAAGCAGCGGTAGGAACATGGCTTCATTATATCTTCTCTTCTAGTGTGCTTCCTTGGGAAAACTTGATGCATAGTGATGTGGAGGTGAATGGAGAGATTTTTGCCTTACCCCTTTATCATGCTTATCTGGAAGAAGGCTTGTGGTTGAGGAGAAACAAAAATATGTGCAGAGCTCTTGGTGTAGGAACCATGTAATACACATTACACTGCTCTTCAGCATGGGAAGGAATGTGGCACGCTGACTCCTCTAAACGGGAAGGAGGTGTTTAAAAAGCGTTTGAGATGGGAGGAGGAAAGAAGGAGATATTCTAAGTTTCCTGCTGTGGGAAAATGTAGAAAGAACAACATTTCCCTGACTCTGAACTACAGAAGATAGAAGCTCAGGGCACTGGATTTTTAGGGAACAGAACGTATGGAAGAAGCTTCTGGTGTGCATAGGGAATGCAGGTAGGAACTATAATAACTTATTTCTCAGATGTTTGAAAGGACATTTTTTATTGTGTTCGGTTTCTGTCTTGTCTGAAGCTTTTAAGTGCCTTCCTTTTTTCTTCTAGTAATGGAAAATACTTTTTCTTTGCACTCATAACTTCAATACAGTAAGTACATAACTTTAACAAACAGAGCAAGATCCTCTGGATAAAGCTGGTTTTGGGAACCATCTAGCTACATCTTTCTTCATCAGAAAATAGTGATTCTTCTAAATTAAAAAAGCTTGCTACTATATATTACCAGTTTTGACAGAATTTCTGGTCACAGTAAGAGAGAATCCTCTCAGAATATCTAGGAGCCGAGTGCTAGTAATTCACGTACAATTGGAAGAAGATAGTTCACACCACATTCTTCCAGATTGAAATTTCATATAGTTTATGTGCACAATATTTTGAGAGAGTTTTTTAAACACCAAGGGTATAATTTAATTTCTGTTGTTGGAGCTGTTTTACATTGCATAAATATTCATTAAAACAGGGACTTGGTACTTTCTGTTAATTTCGGAGTTCATAGTTAACTGGCCTAAAAAGTCCATTTTTCTCTCATTATGTCTTAGTTGGTATTTGTTAATGAGTAGTACCAACAGGAGGGATTGAGAGGCTCTCTGTGTTACTTAGTGTCCTAATTGTTAAAGCTGTTACTTTGGATGGAGAAACTTACATTCTAGGTCATGATACAAATTGGATAAAGAAACAGTCTGTATTAAAATCTGTATTCGGATGAATGCCCTTACTACACGTAGCTATTTGGGTGTGAACTGCTCCCTGACAGTTGCTTCTTTTCACTTTGAAATCTCTTTTTCTTCCCTGCCTCCCCCACCCCCCCCCGTATGCCATAAGAGAATGATTTCCTAGCCACCAGGAAAAATACCATCCCAGAGAAAAAATTCAAAAACTTCCTAAGTAAATTAGTGTTGTGGTGTTTTGATTTTGGTTCTAACTTTAATGTTGCTACTGGAGCACTCTTCCCAAGTAGGGTTACACTAAGTGTAGTAGAACAAAATGTTATTAGTACGTGTTTAGATTATTTCAGGCCATCTATTTAGAGTTGCTGGAAGAGGAAATAACAATACCAGGAAATTCTTAGAGACTCCACCTTTGGAATAATGATCATGAACATAAAGGCTACTCGGTTGCTTTTGTGTTCTTTCCAGTTGTCTTAGCAGAATGGATAAGGTATTAAACCAAACATGAAGTTTGAAAATGAATATGCTTCTCTGAGCTTATGGGTTTGATTCTTGCTGACATCCAACTTAGTCTTCTAAATTGAGCAGTATAAGTAGGTTCCACGTAGTTTCTTTTATGGGCACTTGCTGAACACTGTTCATTTGCTTATGGGGCTGAAGAAGGCTGTATTTGGATTTTTTGTGAAAGTATGAACTTGCTCCTCTTGTCTTTGGAGCTGTAGTGTGTCGGTTTTACTGTCTTCTGCCATAAGGTGGCGTGATTTCTTTGCGATTTGCATTTGTTTTTTTAAAATCTATCCAAGAATAAAAGTATTATTTTAATAAATAAAAACAATGATTGCAAGAGAATATTTCACTTTTTCTTTTAAATTGTTAGATTATGGCTGGCTGTACATGCACAGATAATATAAGGTTAGAATTAGCTGTAATGATACAGAAGCTCTGTTATACATAGAAGAAAACAGACAAGTTTGTAGGATTAACCTCTAGGTGCTGTTTTTACTAATAGAACCTGTATACAAGGTTATTTTAAATTTGTAGGGATCAAAATAGGATGAGAGTGCAAAATCACTGGATGCCGTTGTGCTGCAGCTATGATATGGAAAATGTCTCACAAAACTCAAAATACACAATTTTATTTCTGAACTGTGGAAATTGTGCTCTGTCAAACCAGGGCTGAATATGATTATCTTGTAAGTTGGAACTGAATTCAGAAAATTAGTGTGTCTAGTGTATGCCTTAATAATGTTGCTTTCACAAGAAATGTATTTAGAACTTTATTAAATTACAGGAAATCTGTTTTTATTAATACAGATTCCTATTTTGTATTTAGCAATAAATTTTGTTGTGTGAATCATCTGTCATTATGAAATAGTGTTAAAATTCTGTGATGTACACCAGTTTTTCTTTATAGCATGTTTGCTGGTTCTTATTTGCTAGGTGTAACTTAAGCTAAATGGAACTTGCCAAGCTTTAGTATTTGGACTAATGAGAGAGCATGATCTTATATTTCTGCCTGTTTTTCTTCCCTGTAGGTAAGTGCCACTACTGTCATTCTGTCCTGGCAAAGACATCATTTTTTGATTCATAAACACGTTAAAGGTGACTCTGTGAGACTGCAGAGACTAGAACACTGCCTTTGTAAAAATTTACATTAAACAGAGTAATCCTTTTACTCATCAACAGTTTTGGAACCGGATTCCATAACACTTTCCACTGTAGCTCATTCCATTCATATTTTAATTTTTCTTGAGGTCTGCAAAAATGGGGCACCCTTGCAGTATTCCATTGAAGTCAATAAATTTAGGTTCCTCCTCGCCACTGAGAATGTTCAAAGCTGTTGTATTTCGTGAAAAATCACTGTGGCACTTGTACTTTTAGTATTTCTCTGTGGTTAAAAATAGGGCAGAATAGAATCACATCTTTGGCAAACAAGTGTCAAGGTCTTAGAGTATTGTTAAATAATCTTTTAATGCAGAGATATTTTTAAAATTAAAGACTGATTCTTTTAACTAAATATAAGGACAAAAAAGATGGCTGTTTCTGCTTTTCTTAGTGTCCTCATCCAGTTTTGGAAACCTTAAAACTATATCTTCTGTGCAAAAGAACATTTGTTGGATCAAATTTCTAGAGTTTAGTAATGTTTTCAAAGTTGAAATGTATCATATAGTCCTTTTAAAAATCAGTGTGAGGAATGTTGTTAGAATGTTCTAGCTTAATTATAACTACTAATAAAGTAGTATTATTAACTGTTATTATAGATAATAATGCTTGATTTTTTTCTGTTTTGTTAATTCCACTGAAGCAACTTTTTTTCTTGCATTTCATCTGCTAATTGAAAGAATACAACACATATCTTTGGTATGAGGTTTTTATACTAATGAATGACATGTCTCTGCTGGATATTAGCATTGGCATCTGTGGGTGGCAAAACCCCCTAAATGCTCATTTGACTTAATAATGAGATTTTAAGTGGGTACCTGTCTTTGTTTGACTGATTTAAATAATCAGACAAAGCTTACACAGGAGATAATAGCTTATATTAGACCAACTAGCATACTAGGAAGATCAGACAAGAAGAGCTAAACATGCCCCAAACTTTTCCCACCCTGTCAGTTGATCTAATAAAACCTATTAACTCTGCATGCAGAGCTTGCTTTACTGACGTTCTTAGGTCATCACCACAGCCACACCACCACCACCATGGCTAGTAGAATTATGTGACTTAAATCAAGAGGCCTCTTCATTCTCAGCTTATAACTGTGAATTTAAAATTTGAAAAGAATGCATTTTTTTGTCTTAGGTTTCACTAATTTTTTTAAGCTATGATAACTTGCCATGGGCTGCTAGTATACACAGGTTCCATGGTGTGCCTCCTTTAAGTATTGCATCTTATGCATGTATTTTGTCCTAATTTTTATTTAAGATGTTACTGACCAATTGGCAATTTTGTTGTCTGCTTTCATGAAGGTGGAGGTAAGGCCAGTTGTGAAATAAAACTGCATGCAAGAATAAAATCTCCATTTTTGTGTGTAAAAGATAGTTCTATATTTTTAGCACGGTAATAATAGAATTCTTGTAGGGCTACTCCTGTCTCATATGTGGATATTCTGAGGTCTGAATGCTGACAGTCCAGCCCCTAACACCGCTGTTTTGGAAGCCTCATGAATCTGTGACCACAGCCTAGGTTCTTTGTTTCTCTTTTTCCTTTGCTAGAACCTGTCCGTGTTGCTGGGTGGAGTAGGAGTGACTGACAGATCCTGTTTCTTGGAGTGTGCCACCAGGGCTCAGCTTTTAAACCAGTGCAAAGCGTAAGATGTGTGCTTAGTGATTTTACAGTTGTTTGCTATAATAGCTCAAACACTCTGGCTGAACTATAATATATAGCTTGAAATAGTATAAGTTAGTTGTGACATTAAACATTGATTTCTTTATCTTTAATTACTGCAGCATATGTGGTCATGGAGCTGATCAATAAGGCTTTGAAAGCATCCAGTGGTTTCTGGCAGGCATTCTTCTGCCCTGTTAAGACCTTTGGCTGTTACAGTCCTGGCTGGAATTGTTCACCTACTGTGCTGCATAGTGGCTGCACACTTGTGCTGGTAAATGAAACAGTGCCAGGATGCAGGGGCAGGCAGGGGATTGCAATGTTTGTAGTGTCACATTGTCATTTATGTGGCTTTGTCCTGGGCCAGCTAGTGTATTTCCTCAAATGATTTTGGACATGGTTTAGAAGTTAGTCCTAATAGCTAGCATCACTGTGCCCAGCAGGCAGTTGATTGCAACCAACTTGATTGATAAGGAGATTGGGTGAGGCTGGTGGTATGACAGTGGCCAGAAAGCACCAGCTATCTTTGGAACTACACAGTAGCTTATGGTGGTGTTTGTTTGACTGCTACAGATATAACCAGTATATCTGTAGGTTACCATCATCTCATTCTGGATGATGCCTGTGTTATCCCTTAGACTTTTTCTTTTTACTGTCGTCATTCTTAGTAGGTCTTAAAGACTGCCAAGAGCATCATTTTTTTCACATTTCCTTCTCTAGACTGCTCTATTAAGAACTTCAAACTCTTCTCAGTGTACTCTAGAGGATCTTCAGACATTTACTTTGGTGTGTGTGATCTTATCAGGTACTTTAGTTATATCCATTGTTACTCTCTAAAGGAAAACATCATGCTAGCAGTATACGTTTATTTATTTTTTCCACAGATTGTGCACTAGCATTAATGTTAAGCCTTTGCTGGTATTTTATATTGCACCATAGTTTTTAAAAGATTACCAGTATATGCTCTTCAGTTTTCCTTACATTTATAGACTTTATCATGGAAAGTTCTTATGTTCTTCACACTGTAAGTATCTGACAAAGGTGGGTTGGTCAACAGATGAGTACAGTTGTGTGTAACCTCTCTGTCGTGAATTGGAGATACTTAGTTCTAGATACAATCCAGAATGTTAAACTATATTTTTATTTCTTTCCCCAGACACTAAGAATAATGGGATTTGTTTTCGATTATCGCAATTGGTAAAATGACCATACTTCAGTAGTTTTACTGTTTACTATGTTCTCCTGCTTTTGGGTTATTTTCTTTATTTCTAATTCTGGAGAAATTTGCCATGTAAATTTGCATGTAAAAAGCAGAGTAGTCCCAGAACGTGCTGAGCGCTGGGTTTCATCTTTACTTTCTTTGTAGGGTGCACATAGCAGTGCTTGTCATGGCAGGGCTCATCCCATACTCTGGTGCCTGAGAAGAAAGCAACAGTGTTGCCTAGGATGGATTCCATAGGGAATTCAGTCCCCATATGTGCAAAGACAGTTGGCAGCGTATGGAGAAATTTCTCCCTGAGGAGGCAATCAGTACATTGTCTGACCCTGCCGCTCAAGTGCTGTCCAAGCCTTACTGCCTCTGGGCTTGGCTCTCCAACACAAGCCAAATTCTGTCACAGAACCAGAGGCACGGTGTATGCTTTCAGGGACTAGATACGAATTTGTATTCTGCATAAATCCTCAGGCAGCAGGTCTTACTTCTAGTGTGTAGCTAGTACCACAGTTCTTAAGATGTGTGATTAAATGGATGCAGGTGAATTCATAAGCTGTCAACATCTCTCATGCAGTCGCATTTGTGGAACTACAAGGATCAGCCAGGGTGAACAAGTTAAAGTAACCACCTGAAGCTACAGAGGGATGATATCCCTTAGTTCAGCAATATAAGGGATCAGACTTTGGTTTTGGCTCTATTGTTTTGGTTCTGGTTTCCTTGAGGAGTGATGAAACGGGTCAGTGCTTGCAGAACTGGGACTATTGATAGGTGGGCAACCTCTCAGGGGTGTCTTTCTCTGTAACTGTCGGTACCTAGCGTTCTTTAAAATTGAGCTTACTCTCTTTGAGCTGAAACTGTTTGCTGTTCTAACTCATGAGGCACAAGACATTAAGGCAGAATAATATCTTAATGCACTGGGATCTGTTATTGAAACCCAGAAATATTTGCTGCTTAAGGCTGACCCTTGCTTCAGTTTCTTATGTTACACTTGTTGATTTAAGAACATCTTTTAAGTCTCCTCCCGAGAAGGTGAGCTGAAGCTACTCAAGGTAATAAGGTCAAGAGCAGTCTCTGAAGATGAGAGCAGGCTGCTTTTATAAGACTGAATGACTGGACAACAAAATGACAGATGAAAATGTATGCAGATAAATGTAAAGTAATGCAGATGAGGCAAAATAGCCCTGGCTTCATATATCAAATGATATACGTGTTTCTGAGCTGACTGTTTCTTCTCAGAGGTGAGGTCTTTGAGTTCTAATGGAGAGTTACATGAAAACATCAGCTCAGTACAGTAGCAATGAAACAAAATCTTGCATTATGAATTATTAGGGAAGGAATAGAGGGGAAAAAAACAACGTAATGATTCCATTGTGTACAGCTGTGATTTGCCCACATTTGGTCTCTTTATTTAAAAAATGTTATGATATGTTAGAAGTAGAAAATGTTCAGAAAAGCATATGAAAGAGTACAAAATTATGGATGTCATAGGAAAAGTACTTGGGATTGGCTGCTCGCTGTCTCCTTCAGGACAAGAAGTTGGCACCATTAATTAGAGGTAGCTGGAGCCAGGAGCAAAACAAACAGAAGAACACGATTGTTCATACAGGAGGTGAGTCGGTCTGTGGGACGCCTCACCACTGAGTGCTGTGGATGCAAGAAATTTGCATGTCCCTGGGGGGAAAGTGGGCAAGTATCTGGAAAAGAGAGCCACTAGGGATTATTAAGGAGACAAGCCACACCAGCTTCAGGAAATCTGAACTAAAAATACCTGGCCACTACTGGAAACATTGTACTGGGTTTGCTAAACCCATGTTCTGAACTGATTATGTTCTTACACTCAAGGATGGACATTGCTTGACCTTAAGTGTGGGATTATGGATTGTACTCTCAGCATGGGAAGGTGTGCTACCTTTCACTGGGTGTAAACTTGTTTGTGTGTAAAGTAAAGGGCTTGCTGACCATAGTGCCTCCTAGTGCAAGTAACTGCTGTGGGCTCTGGGAGTGTTTGCTGTTTGTGCTGTCAGAGGGAGAGGGGATCTGCAGCTTTCCTGGTTAGAGCTTCTGCTGCAAAACAGATTCCTCGTGCAGTTTCTGGGTGGGAATGAGGAACTGGGTGACTGGTTTCATGCCTCTCTGTTCCTGCCCTCCCTTGGCTGCCCTTCCTCTTACCTGCTATGTCTTTTTGTTGTGTCACGTGCTAATGGGGTTAAGGAGGGATTTTTGTTCTGCAAGGCCAGGTTAATGTTAGGGAATGAATTAAGACTTTACTGAAAGAACTGCCTTGGTATTTCTAGAATATAATCACAGAATACGTACAGCACAAATGATAGCACTGTAGCTATCTGTGAATTGTTTTTGATCTTGTCTTCATGCTTAAGCTGCTGGGATTTCGGCTAGGAGTTGGTACAATTTCAATTTTATTGTCCTCATGAATTTTTAAGTCCAGCAAAGTTTTTTAAAAAAAAAAAAAAAAAGTCACCTGTGGAGCTTCGATTAGATGAGCTGCTACTTTTTATTCAATAGTAAATCATCAAAACATTTTGTCTGTTCTTCTGGTACTTTAAAAAATGCAGTAAAAATCCCATCCTCTATTTCCCTGTGGCCTGAGGAACTGAAGAAGGATGGTATTTAAGCATTATTTTTCTCGGCAGAAAAGTGTGCTTTTCTTTTTGAAAATACACAGATATTGCTGGTCTGTCTGGAGAGTAGGTGTGGTATTGAAAGTTCCGAGAATCATGTTTCACTTGGAACGTGATCCTTGTAAATGCCAATGCCCTGCTTATTCAAAAGAACACGGAGCGTTTTGGTAGGATGAGGTAGATTGCATAATATGCATGCGTATGATTGTAATCATACTGAGACACGTACCTGCATGCCAGAAACTGAAAGAAATTCGCTATGAGTCTTACAAGTTTTAATTTTTTTTTTTTTTTTAAAGTAATTTTAGATTATATTTTAGGTATTTTTAATAGAGATTGATGACTTAGTTCATTCAGATAATGTACTCATCAAGGGGAATATATTAAAAATAAGAATACTTTGGAGGAGAAAGCAATGGTGACTCAATGCTTAAGCAAGTTTGGACAAACACGTAAGACAGAGTTCTGTAGGCCCTTACCAAATGCATTTTACATTAGCAGATTCCTCAGCAGCATGCTGTTGTCTTTACAGAAGCTTTATTGTTACACAGGACCTGCCTAAACACCATTTTAGAAGCTGCCTGTTCCTTTTGATGAGAAGATACAGAACCAGTATTGAGGGCGGAGAATGTGCTGGGGAGGGAGGAGAATGGGAGAGGTGTTGATAGGGCAACAGAGAGAGAAGCCTCATTTTTTTACTGGACTCTGGAAGAAGTAAATATGTGTTCAGAAAGAGCGTAATAATAAAGTTGAAGGGACTGTTTCTTAACAATGAGCTATTAAACTATTTATACATGGAGAAAACTTTTACTGATAGTCAAGTGTCTGTAAGTATAAAGTTTTGTTTGTCTAAAGCGAACAGAAAACAGGAATATGGTTTAATGAGTAGTCTTCCGAGCTAAGAAATCTTGCAGTGAAATATGATAAATAATGCTGCTAAGGATTCAATGAGGTTTTAAAGAGACAAAGTTCGTAAGTATAAGTATTTAAGTTGACTTTCTATATAAGCTCTATTATGAAATTAAGAGTACACCGGTTTTTTAGATGTTTTAAATCTCTCTTTAGCATTGTATTGTTTTTAAAATGTGGAGTGAGTATATTAGATATACAGATGCTTCTCTAATTAAGTTTTTTATTAATCTTTCACTTGCACATGTGTTTCCGTAAAGGAAGAATGTCATGTTAAAGTTATGTTACCTTCTAATTGTTACAGCATTTTTTTTAAGGTGTGCAGCTAAAGTGAATTCTTTATCTTCCAGCTGGATTTTTATCCAATGAAACAGAATCCAGATGGTATAAGTTATTAAAATAACTGAAAAGAAATGAAAAGTATTTATGGAATACAAATTTCTGGGGTGTAGAGACTTCAGACCAGTTATAGCTTCTTTTTGCTCAAAACCCACGTTTTGTAAATAGAGGTCCTGGCTGTATTATCAAATTCTGACATTATAGTCTTATTCTTCATGTATCTCAAGAGTATAACTGTCTTTAATGCTAAAAGTATAGCAGCAAAAGTATCACTTTTTAAAATGAAAAGAGAAAGAAACAATTTCAAGGCTTTGGAAGATGTATATTCATTGTTTACTTGAAAATGAGTTGTTTTCATGCTCAGTTTTACATTGATTTCCTCAAAATCTAATGATTTTTAGAGGCTCCATCGGCAGAAGTAGGAAATTCAAAAGTGGCTTAATGTGTTTCAATGATATGTCACTTAATCATATCCTCCTTAATATGTAATTTAATTTTAATTTACTGTGGGGCTGCAAGTTGCCTTCTGTCTGGATGTGCAAGTTATGCTGTTTCTGTATGTTCTTATTAGTGGAGAGAATTCACTTGTCTTAAAATGTTGATCAACAGAAGGAAAAAAAATAGTAATTATTTAAAGTTTTTCAAAAAGTGCTTTTTTAATTATCAGTTTACAGTCAGGCTCTACAGAAGTATTTTTCAAAGTTTGCAATATGCCTTTCAGAACCAAATATTTGTTTTTAGAATAAATTTCTGGACGGCAAATCTTCGTGAATCTAACACTTCAAAATGTGTCAGCTGACAGCAGGGGGCACTCAGAACAGCAGTTTGCATCCAGTCCCTTCACTGAATTTACTGTATGGGAAGTCTTGGTATTTGACAAGGCAGTTTGTATTTCAGTTATTTATACCCTAACAGATGCCAAATAGTTTGGCTTGAAAATATTTTTCGTTAATGTCGCCTTGGAATAGGAAGGACTTTTATCTTTAAAATTGATAGAGGGAAACCACAATGTTGTAAATATGAGAATCTTCGTTCTTTTAATCAGTAGCACGTATGGAGTCTGTTTATTGTTGAATAGCTGACAAATCGTTGACAAAATATATCTAGACAGATTATATAAAATTGGGAAAATTAGGAAAAAAGCCCATTTTATTTTATAACAAAGTTTTCTTAATTTGCATATAGGCTTTGGTACTCCTGCTTTTCATTTCAGTAACTCGGGTCAGTGATCTGAATCATATTCTTAACATATGCTATTTTTTTTCTCTGGCTTTCAGGCAAATAGTTTTTACTTTCTTTAATATGAGATAAAAAAGAAATACTTGATATTGATGAGATTTAAGACTTTTGGTGCTGCATGCTGCCAATGTCAAATTTACTTGAGGATTTTGTGTGCCTAGGAGCTAGTCCAGGGGATTGCCTTTTTCTAGTTTCCTGGCATTTTGTGTGTATGTGTGTTTTCTTCTTTTAGGAATCGGGGATATATTAAATCCTATTCATCTTCAGACAAGTTAAAACTTATCCGGCTTTCTGTCATTCTGCCTTTCTCTGCAGCTTTTTCTGCTCTGAAAACAAATGTACAAAAGAAAATATGAGCAGGAAGTGGAGGAAGGGTAGAAGAGAAAAACATCAACCATATCTGGGGTCCCTACCCCTTCCCACAGTTTAGCTTCTAAGCATATGGATGTGGGTTTACATATGTCGTCTTTGGTATATCTGAATAAGGTTTTTAAAGCTGTTGTGTCATATTTTAACACTTTCCATTAATAGCTTTGCAAATTAACATTCCGTCTGCTTTTGACCTTTGAACTTTCAGTTGCCTGCCTGGTTTACAAATATGGTACACAAAATCACAAGATTTTGAATCTGGCAGCTGCTGACATAACCTGTGAAAATGTAGAGGGATATGAATTTTTTAAAGGGCTTCCAGAGTCACATGGCATTTCATAGCCATTATCATTAACTGGTACTAATTGGTACCAGTTCTAATTAGTAGGGCTTATTTGCAGTGCTAGTAGAGTCACTGTATGGAAAAAATGTGGACGTGCAGTGCTCAGTTCAGTGAACTAAAATCAACAGCTCTAAAGGTCTGTTTAAACTAAGGGATTATTAGGTTTATAACGCCAACTATGAGTGCCTAGAATGTATAAAACATTGCCCACACACAGTGTTCCTAATAATGTGCACTACAATTGCACTGGTGAAGTGCTAGTCTTGCAGCTACATCCCATTGCATGTGAGGTTATTTTTCTCCTAATTATTTTTGTGTTCTTGTGGGTAAAAACCACACCTGATGTAACTCTGCTAGTACATTTGGTCTTTCTAGGTGATTCCTAGAGACAGGTTGAGCATTAAGTAAACACTATTGCTAAAAATCCTTTTTTCTATTACCCTACAGGAGGGTTCACAGGAAAGCTCTCTAGGCATTTCTAATCCATTTGTGCTTTTAACTTATCCAATGTAAGGATTACTATGTACCTGATCATGTGTATATGTCTAATGTTGTTGCTGTTTGGTTGTGTAAGGTATTGACAGTGAAAATACATTCTGCATCCTACTGGACTTAGTGTCAAGCAATATGCAGCTTTTAAACAGCTCTGTTTGGCATTTTTTCTTTACAGAATTTTAAATTTTTAATACTTATCCGTACACAGTAAAACTGTTCTGCTGTGCAAGTACCATAGGGGATTTGCTTAAGTCCTAAAATAATGGAGGGTGTAATTTGTAAAACACATTCCTTCCTATCTACCCACCCATTTGTTTCCATTGCCTTTCTTCATGACACTAAATACTTATAGAAGACAGCATTCTAAAGTGCAGTGGTGTGCCTATTCGAACAAGTAATCAATCATAAAATGAACTTTGTCTATTGCAGCAATTTTCTTGTGTCTCTGGAATCTTTGTTAAAGTGTGCTTCCTCTATTTTCATCTGCAATTAGCTTAAAATTTCTTCTCTGATCACTCTAAATTAAATTGGGAAGATTGAAGCTTTCTGTTAACCAAGTCTTTTCATCCTAACTCTGAAAATGGCAAGATGTGCAGGCTTGGTCTGTCTTTTACAAGCCAGTCTCGTGAGATCTTGAGTGAAGGCTTTTCTTTTTGCTTTGTTTTCTCTCTATGTAAATTCAGAGTAATATTTGCCTTCTTCATAGTGTTGTTTTTATATTGGGGTCTCAACCTACAAACTGTATGGATGTGGGGGATTCCTCATTGAACAAGGGAGAAGATTCCTCTTTTCTAAACTACTACTAGTAAGTCCACCTTGGCTTTAAGGACATCCCACTAGCATAAAAATGCCCACTAATCATTCCTGGTTTGTAATTCTGGTCTTTATTTTTAGCAGAAAATTGTATTCTGATTGCTTAATAAATAACAGCAACGAATGTCTTAGTCCTGTCGCTATTCACTTGAGAATAGCAGCAAACTTCATGAAATCTTATACTTTCCATATACAGTCTCCTGAAGACACTGCTGTCGCAGGCAAGTTAATAGCACTTCCCTCTTACATTACAAGTAGGCTATTTTGCTCTCTGTTCCTAAGGCGCTGTGCACAGAACTGTCTTGACATCAGTTGAGGACAGGCACAGGTAGTGAGAAAGGAAGGGCAGAGCATCAGTTGGTTTCTGAAAGGAGAATTTTGTTTTTAGTGACAACGGGCTGCTTCTAGGTTTAACCAAATATGCCAGGTTGCCTTGTACTGCGGATTTCACATGCAATTTATAGTGCTAACCACTGAAAAGTTAAGCAGGATAGACCGTTTGAGGTCCTGCTTTATTCTGGCTTGCATTATGTAAACCTCTGAAAATAGTGGTTTACTATGTAAATGTTTCTATAACTAATGTTAGGGTGACTAACTAGTGTTTTTCTGAAAACTGTCTTGGAAATCTGTTTTATTGAATACAGGATTATCACACCATCCAACGTTATTTTATTTTCCTGATTTGTTAGAGGAAACGTTTTAAAATACAATCAGCATGATTTATATAAAATGATCTAGCTTTTCTGTTGAGAGATAATTGAGATCTAATCTGAATCCCTGACGAACCACAGCTTCCTGCATTGGCCTGTTGCTATGGGTAACATAAAGGGAGTAAAATAGAACTTCATACGAAATGCCTTTAAACTTTACTGGCATGTACAGGCATGGAACAGGATTGAATTTTTTAGTTTAATCTTTGAGAAGCTGATGTATTAAGGAAATGCTTTTTCCATATTAAGTGAAGATGAATTTAGGAAGAGTACTGTTAGGAAAAATAACTGCTGTTTCTTACGAAGAGCGGGTAAGTGATATGAATTATATTTAGCTAAGGCAAGGCATTGTTGCAGTGAGAAATTAGAAGAGGCTATTGTTAATGACATGAAATTAGAGAAGAATGTTAACAGCTTCAGAATGGTTTTTGCTTAGCCTTTAAGCTTTTTGACTTTAACGTATTTGAGTTACAATTCCTTTGTAAATGCAAACATTGGGTTTTATTATCAGAGAAGAATAAAGGGAATCTTACTGTACCAACTAGCGTTTAGATTTTGAGATGTATTTATGAACTGTGCCCAATATGTATGCACCTAAAAAAGCAGTGTGTTTATAATCTGTGCCTATTTTATAATTCTGTGCAGTGTATTTTGTATATACTTTCTGTACCACTATACCAATATTATATCTTTAGGTAAGACTGTATGTATTTTTATATATATCTTTATAAAAATAATTTTAAGGATGGATTTGGCATTTAAGCAACTGTGTTTATATGTGATAAGATTGGTTTTGTTTGGGGTAAAAAGTTGAACATTTTTTTCTTAAAGGGATTCCAAATTTCACATAATTTACTGTTCATATGTTTTTACAGATTCAAATATTTAACAAAAATATTTAACCTTCAGAGAAGAATGTATTCAGTGAAATTATTTTTCAGTAGTTGTACTGTATTTTCTTTCCTTGGGAATTCTTACATCTATAATACTTTTGTATTAACTCTTATAAATGCACTTCTTTGTTGGCAGAGAATTGAAAAGACAAATTATTTTATAGTTCTCCTTTAAGTGGCATTCCGAAGGGGCATGCTTTTCACAGAATTCTACATCATTGAATTAATTACAATAATAGTTTGAACCGAGGATAAACATAATGTTACTCAAATATTTAGGTGAGAAATACTTTTGAGATTATTTATTAGAAGGGAAATATAGCAATAACTTATAAGTAATATGGCTTTATTTTTTTATTTAAAATGTTAGAGCAATGTTTACCTCCCGGAGATCATTGGGGTTCATGGCATTTGTACAATGTTAATGCTGTAATGGATTTAAAAAGATAAAAATACATGCATGTAATGCAAGTCCTGGAGTAATGTGACTGAAGAGCTAGGGAACCACTTGTAATTCATACCTTTGCAAAAGGAGAAGTCGCTTTAGGTGATTTAATAAGGAGTTTGAACAAAGGTAGATACAAGTAGATACAGGCAGTCCACTGAGTGATAGGCTTCCCCAGAGCTAAGTGACAGAACATTTGCAAGTTGGCAATTTATATTCAGTCTGTAAATCCTTGATGCTTCGTCTCTTAAAGAACACAAGTTTCCCAAACTTCTTTTATATATTGAAATTATATAAGAAAATCAGTTTAGAGGGTTGGTGGAGGTAGGTATGCTATTCTAAGCTGAAAGGCTTAATTAAAGTGGCTTTTGTAAAATAGTGTGCAATATAATATTGCACTAGGTAACTCTAACAGATTCTGAAGGCAGCAGTCAGAGAATTCTTTGGATGCAGAAAAAAGTCGATGCCTGTATTGGAAGAAAGTGTGCTCTAGGACGGACACACAGAGAGGTCATTTTTAATGTCTTTTTCTCTGAACCTTTCTGAATGCCCAGGAAAGAAATAGATGTTTCTGTTTTGTCTGTGATTTTGTCATTGTTAGTGTAGGAGGAATACCTCTTCTCTCTGCTTACAGATTTTATCCCTCCACATCTCACGAGTTGGAAATATATGTCTTTTTTGACTCAGGAAGGCATTCGCCCACATTCTAATAGCACAGATGATTTCATGGTGCTCCATTTTATTCCTAAGGCCTGGCATTTCCCAGTATGTGTTGTCCCTTCTGGTATCCCTGTCTTTCTCTTTGTTCTTCTCAAGTACTTGAGCATGACTTTGACTTGAATGACAAATTTTGAGGTGGAGAAAAAGGACATTTTTGTACTGTGTTACCTGGGTTGTCTGTACACATGGATTTATTTGCTCAGTGTAATGTCTAGGATATGGATAGGGTATTTTTGGGTTTTCTGCATCATGGTTTTATGGCAGACTTTGACAGTACTTACTTATTTTCCTGGGACCTGATCCTTGTAAAATGGAGCTAAGTGGATTTTCTTGATAAGAGTTTCTGTCAACTGAAAGATGTCATCAGGCTAGTTTCATGCAGTGATGCACACATCTAGCAGGTTATGGACCATGAAAGCTATAAGATATAGGCTGATTCAACCTTATGAATTATTCTCCTTTATGCCCTCTCTCCCTTTTTACCCTCTTGTTGGTGCAGGGTACTATATTGTCTACTTCTATTCTGGAACAAAAGGTTTATATACTCAGAAAATGGTTTTCTCCCTGTTAATTATTGTAAGCTAATACTCTTTTGGATTTGTTGCAAGCAAATCCTGAACATGACATCAAAAAACTCATGGGCCCTTCTGGTTTTTCCAGCTAGCAAAGAGAGATGATACAAAGAGAAATTTTACATGTTTTCTCTTAATCAGAACTTTATGCTATCTAATGCATGCTGAAGCATTTGTCTTCATTTGTACAGACATCTAGAGCATCTTTTATGGGGTATGATAACTGGGAAGTCACTGTTCAGCTTGCTAGTCCCTGGCACTGGGCTCCTCACTTGGATCACAGGGATCAAGGTCTTGCCCTGAAGTCTAGGGAAGAGAGTTGCAACCTCCAGCTTTGTGGTCTGTGTACCTTAGCTGCTAATCCAGCTAGATGAGCAAGCAGAGTACCCATGAAGAGATATACTGGATGATATTTTAGTTTTCCTAAACTAGATTTATTTTTAAAATTTTGATAATTTGTTACAATCAGACTCCTGACATATCCCAAGAGCTTTTTCCTAAACCGATTTGGAAGTCAGAGTAATTTGAAGAACTAATTTCAGTTCTTATCTGGTTGTGAAAAATTTGAGGGTTGTATATAATTAGATTTTATCTCTGGGTGATATATGTATTCATTTTGTGAATGTATATACAAACTATGTCCTGTCATTTGGAATGACATACTTAAATACTTCTTTTTTAATCTTCACATTAGCCCGAACTGGCACAGGATCGTACCCTGTACTCCCCCATCTTTCAGAAATGGCTACATACAGGAAATATTCAATTTTATAGCTTTTTAATACACATGGTTTTAATAGATAGTTCTTAATATGTATGTGGTAAATGTTAAATTTCATCAAATAATCAAACTTTATATATATAGTAGATCAAATTTTGTCCTGAAGAGCCTCCAGTGGTGGTAAGTGTGAGTGCTGAAGAATGAAAAACAGCCCCCACTATACAGTGAATTTTTAAAATGAGATCATCATAGTATTTAAAAAATCTGGTTTTGCAACTTACACCTTTGGACAAATCTAGGCAAGTTTCAGTTGAACAGCTTAGAAGAGAAACTGCTTTGTTTAAGTGTGGACTGCATTCAATTTCTGGCAGGTTTATATTAAGTATTCACAGACATGTTTCTAACATCTTGCTGTAAATTCTTACACAGTGATTAGAAGCTTCAGTTTCTAGCTGGTTTTATTGAATTAAGTGGATTTAGTTCAGTTAAATAAATGAATTTAAAGAAATGTTCTTAAATTTATTCTGTGGTCTACAGAAGTAAACTGATAATGCTTGGGACATGCCAGGTAGTTTCAGTGACACTGTAATGTAAAAAAAGTACCATATACTTGGAATATATCAAAACCAAAAGGAAATTTGAAATATCTTAATAGCACAGAAATAGGTGATTGCTATTTGGATAAGAAATTATATTCTCCCTATAGGTACTAACTTTTTTTTTAATGTTTAAACATAATAATTACTAAGGCCTTGCATGGAGATGTCTTAAGATGTTGATATATGTAATGTAATGTGTGTTAGCCAAAGCATCTAAAATAAACACAAAACCCCAACCTGTGGTGGGTAGAAAGGTCAGTGGATTAATTTATGCTAAATGGACTGAGGTAAAGCTAATTGTCCATAGAACTTAATTAAGTGGTACTCGTAATGTTTCAGCTTTTCTACAAAATCGCACATTTTTTCTGTTAAAATTATATTTTACTATTGTTAACTTCCTAGTTTTTGAAAAAGGGAGTGTAAATATTCTATTTACTATCATGAGAGTCCTATTCATTTTACTTGATACCTTTCAAAAACATGAAGGAGAATTATACTTGGTGTTTGCATGTAGATTCGTGCAAGCTGCCAAAGTAAATGCCCTTTCCTAAAATGTATGTATTTTGAAAGTATTTTTATTTTTTTCTGTTTACTGTTTAAACTGGTACTGTTGTTTTACTTTGTGTCATCCTTTTCTTCATTCTTTGAGAAATGACATTGAAATTGTTTATTCATCAGCAGTTCTGTACAGTATGTGAATAAGAAATTAGAAGCAATCATATTATAAAAGAGAGTTCAGTAATGTAAATTAAATTTTCTAGATTACAAGCATGAATTAATGTACAACTTCTGAATGCATAATATGCTTGCTAGACTTATGTGCAAAATAGAAGTAGAAGAGATGTCCTGAGCCTCACTGAAGGACTGTACCCAAAAAGGTAGTACTTTTTTGATACCTGAAACATTCTGGTTAAAAACGTGAGGCCTGGATACACTTTTGCTTATATTATTATGCTTCCCAGGTTCAGAAGCATTTATTTTTGTGTAGTTAAAGAAGAAGTGCCATCGCTTTTTGGATCTTTTCCATGAAAGATGTGTTTGTGTTTGTCTGAACTAGCACCAGAGGACTGATGTCAATAGACACTAGTTTAGTCTTGGAAAGTTCCAAAATATTTGTATTAAAAATTAGATCAGATCCTCTGCTGCTGATGTGAGTGGTGAGGCCACAAGAGTTTATAACAAGTGGTGTTCTTCAGCTAGTGTTAACAGCAGTATGAAATCCTGCAGTGAAATACAAAAGAAAAGAGAAAGAAAGGAGAAGATATTGTTTTAAGGCTTACTGAAAGTTTTTGTGGATTTTGAAGTGGAGAGGGAATGTTTGTTGTCAAGGGTGGAAAATACAGACAAACTATGGAGAAATAGCTTTTCTCTTGGGTTGTGTATGTATGTATGTTCCAGGACAGTGGTTAAAAGGCCTGGACTGAATTTCATGGTGGGGAGGAAACCTGAGCAACCTGGTGTAGTGGGAGGTGTTCCTGCTCATGGCAGGGGGGTTAGAACTAGATGATCTTTGAGGTCCCTTCCAACCCAAACCATTCTAGGATTCTGTGAAACACCTGTGAGAAACAGCTGGTTTCTTTAGATTTTCCTCTCTCACGTTATCTGTTGTTAATAAGATGGAAAAAGTAGCTAACACTTCAGATATTATGTGAAGCTCTGAGATTTCTAATACTTATTGTGAAACTTAAGTAACACTTATTTTTCTCTTTCTTATTGCAGTCAGCAACTGTTTCTGATGGAGGTAAGCTGAAGTTTGTTTTTCCTTTTATAATGAAAGAGAATCAATTTTCCATGTTAAGCTACATCATATCTGGTAAATAAGGTCATATCTTACAAGATGGGAGTCTGAAGTGGTGCAGAACCCTGTGACTTCTTTGGGAGCTGTGCCAGTGAAAATATTGCAGGATTATGTTGATGTACTTCACTGATTTATTTGCATAATTTTTTTGGTGGCACATCTCTCTCTATATGCACGTTTTTATTATAACTAGGCTTCTTCATTCATAATAACAAAGAGGCAGAGCTGGTAGGCTTTTGTATAATTGGATGGTAGATAAAATCTTGTTCTCTGTTTTATTGTTCTTTACATATCTTGTTTGCTTTTGAAGAGATATGCTCTAGCTCCTAAGTTGTAACCTGTGTTGCTGCATTTGTTGAGGTTGAAATTTCTTTACAGTGTGATGCATTTTGAGAAAGGGATAAGTAATTTGATATTTGTAAAATCCCAGCATGGAGCTTTTGCAGTTCTGGAGTGAACTCTTCTTTATGTCACCTAAGCTTGCTTGTTTTGATTTTAACATGGCTTTAATGTTTTAAAGGATGTCCAATCTTTGTTAAACATTAGAAGATGATTTCTCTGAACCTTTGAAGTTAATTGAAACAGTTTACTTCCTTAATGGAATAAAGGAATTTGTCTAGTTTAAGGTATACAAGAGATGGCTTTTCTCACTTGCCTTGCTTGGCAGGAGTTGGTTCCCTTGATTCTGCAAAGAAACTCACTTGCATACATATTATTACTTTTGCTACTCTTTGACAACAGCACAAGACAATTTTATTAAATAAAAGGGGGACAAACTGTGTTGCTCTAATTAGTGCAGTGAAATTGAGGAAATATTTTGAAAGGTAAGGATAATTTTTTATATTACATGCAAATGTAAACGCAAGATTAGCAATGCTATTCACAAAGCTCCATCGTGTCCTAATTTCTGATTCCTTGCAAAACTAAAACTACAGTTGAAAGAAACATTACTGTTTTGGTCCTTTTGATAGAGCCATTTTCCAATGGCTGGCTGACTTTATCAGGTATTTTCCTTCTCTGCTGCTGTAACAGTACTTCTGTCTGGATGGGAAGATTTATTTATTATAAATAATAAATTATAAATTTATTTTAAATATCAGAACTTATCAGTTCTTCCAACATGACTTCTGTATTTCTTTCCAATTCCATAGGTAATTATGTTTTCTCAATTAATTTTGTACAATTTTGTGAAGTCATGAGATCTAAAGGCTGTGTAGGTTGCAGAGGTCAAAGAACAGACAAAAAGTTTTATGCATTTTTCTTCTGAGTTGTATGACCTATTTTTTCAGCTAGTGCTGAAGATTTAACATGGATTCTCTCTTCACTGTTGTATGCTACTAAGAGGGAGGGTATATTTTATGTAAAAAGCAGTAGTCGAGCTGTACTGGGTAATATTGAAGCAACGCTTAAATACTTAGTAAGTGGATTGGAAAAATAAGAACCAGAGAGACTGTACCCAGAAAAAGTGAAATGAAATAAAATCCTAATTCATTTCATTTAGAGTTGCATTGAGTAAAAGGCTCTGATTCATGTCTGAATTACATTTCTGGGTTTTTACTTTTATTGAATATGTCACAGCACTGACATTTTTCCAGCCTTCTCTAATCTCACTAGCTCATTAATAAATCAACAGATTTACACATTTTAGGGCATGTCTAGATTAGAAGAATTTGTACCAGTGTAACCATTCATCTAGCAGTGCGTACTCCCTTCCTAGACTAAATCTTAATAATAGTATTTGTACATAGAAATAGATACTGTAAATATTGTTGTTAAGCTTCAGTCTGGGAAGGGAAATTTATGTGTAAAAAGTAATTATTATGTGTTTATATACATCCTTTCAGTATAATAGGAGGTGTGACAGCTCTCTGTACATTTTTTTTCCAAGGTCAATGAAGCCTCATGTCATATGGCTTTTATTATATTAGAGCCAGGCACTGGAAACCAGCTATACCCTTTGTTGTATTTGTTTTGCATGGTAACTCAACTTGTGTGAGGCTGGATGTTCTCATTAGCCAAAACTGTGCACTTGGGCTTTGCAAGATAGGTAATATGTAAAAGATAAAGATACCTGAGTTAGTGGTGTTTCCAGAGATGCCAACCAGTAGCAGCTCTTAACTGTAACTAGTTTGTTTAATGAATTGCAGACAGTCAGAATGCAAACTGTAATAACACTTAGATGCAAGATCACTGCTATAGATCAATTATTCTGTGGCACCTATGCTCTAGGAAGAGCAGAAACCATTTTATGTTACTGCAATTACCTGTAATTAGCAGACTTCTACTTCCTGTCTTGGAAACTTGTCCATTCCTGCTGGCTGTGGGAATCGTGAGAGTGCCTACACAGCGTGCAGGCTGTGGCTGGTGTTTAGAGCACTGTGCCATTTAAATCATCGCAGGGATAATCAGTAGTCCCCAGCTAATGTCTGACTTTGGCTATTGATACCTAGATAGCACCTTACACTGGGAAAACCTTAAGGTCAAAGGACATATAATAAAAGCACAGCATCATTCGTCTCCCCGTTAGGTTGTGAAGTACTGAGCTATTGAGAATGTCTAAGTTAGTTATTACCTGCTATTCCCTACGGAGATCAGTTCCACAAAGCTGAAGTCTATTATTTCCAAATACTTAAGCGTAACAGATACCGTGTGCATGTCTTTTTCCTAACATACTACTTTGCTGTAGCTTCTGCTGGTTTTTGGTTTTAGTGTTCATGACCTGGAAAGAATTTTCATGAGGAAAAGCATTCTTAAAGACTTTTTGAAAGGAATCTGATGTTTACAATAATAAATAATGTAAAACTGTGTTTTAAAATGTAACTAAAGACAGAAGAGGAAAAAAAATCCACAGTGAAATCCAAAGTAAAACAAAACACTACTGTTTACACTATAAATACAGATGGATTGTTTCCTCCCACAGGTATATGGCTTATTTTCCAGTTACATTGACAGCACATGCTTGCTGTAGCTGTGTTCCACTGTAACATAAATAATTCAGGTTCCTTTAGCAGCAGTGGCAAAAGGTCTTTTCTTTAAATAATTAATGTAGCATTTTATAATGCTTTGTGTTAAGTATACTATTGCTTTCCTCTGCTTGAAGCCATGAGGGTAAAGAATCGATTTGTTTAGAATGGTGTTAGAAGCTATCAGGAATTCCTGGGGGGAACTGCGTTAGCTTCCCTGATCCCAAAGTTGCAAAGGAACGATGTGCCGTACCGTAAGATTAATCTGCAGCCAATGGGTTCCGGGACGTTACAGCTGAACTTGGTATGGATTCGGAAGGATGGCTTTCAGTGAATGGCTTGAAGTATTTGATTAAGTGGCACCACAGTGGTTCTTACCAGCTTTATCCAGGTAATGTACTTAGCGATAACTGGAATATCTTATTTATATGAATTTTTGCATTTCGATGATTACAAGGATATGTGTAGCTTCTCACAATAATAAAAAGTACTCATAGGTCTAAAAATACATACAGATTTTATGAACAAATGCATACAAAAACATCCTTAATTGTATTCAGGCTTACTGCTTTATGTTATTTAAATCAAAACTTTCAAAGCCATCTTATTCTGGATACTTTCTCGATTCTACCTGATTAAATGCCTTCATTTTCTTACATAATGCTGGTTTTGTAAAACAAAACCAAGATCCTCCACAGAATGTGCAAACACAAAAGGTGTAAAGATTGTTTTTCTGCAGATTTTTAGAAAACATTCTGTGTCAGTTCTCTATTTTGAAGAAGGTAATCAATGAGACTGAATGAGTTTGCACAAGAAGTGGTGCTTCCTCACTAGGTACGGTGGTTCTTGGAACATAACAGAAATAAATTTAGGTCCCTGGGATTCATGATGCTTGAGTAAAAGGAGGCTCCTTACAGGTAATGCAAGATGAGTCCGTGTTTCCACACAGTAAGGAAAAAGGAAGGCAGACATTAGGAAACTTCACGACACTGTGAAGCCTTCTGTGTACCCAAGTTGGGGTTTTCATGCTGAACTCTTTTGGCATCCTGAGATTCCCAACAGCTATTTTTTCTTTTTTTTTTAACACTTAATAAGGAGGAGGAGGCCACTTTGCACAACAGCCTTGCAGTTCGAACCTTTGAGGGTGGGAATCGGGATTCTACGTTTCCTGTAATGATTATCACAGAGTGATCATAAGACAAAATAGGTGGCTCAGTTGGAAAGTTTCCCCATTTCTGCGTTCCAAGGTGGGCTGTGTGTCCCTAGGAATGCACCAGTTCTGAGAGCTGGGAAACCTGACACTGAGGTCTTACACTGCAAACATTCCTCTGCAAGGGGAGTGGAGCAGGAGTTATGGCTTGTACAGTCTTCATTTAAGTGTGATTTTTATAAGTTGTGTACTAGTGTTAGAGTTGGTGGGGTTTTTTCTTCCCATCTGACCTTTCTTTTTCTCTGATTCTAAGTGGTACAACTGCTCTAGGTTGTAACTGTTTTAATTGCAACTGTTGTTATATGTGGTAAAAGAAACTAGACTAACCAAGCCTTTTCTGGGAAACAGCCCTGTTCTGTATTGTTTTCAGGTAGACAGGTACCACAGCAGAAATCTGTACAGATTTGAAAAGCATACTGAGTGAATTTTTGTTTTAAGGGAAAACAAAGAAGTGTCAGGGTTAAGTATGAATTCAAATAGTTCTTTCTGAAAAAAATTTGAATTAACTAAATAAAATCCACCAGAACAGAGACAGTTTACTGTGAATATGTAATCCCTTAATACTGCTTTAACAGTTTGGAGGACCAGTGCCAGTAGCTCTTAAGGTTGTTGAAAATGCAGTCTTAGCTTGGTTCATTTGTTTCCATGGGACCTCCAGAGTTGGCAGCATCTTGGGGGAACAAGAGCACAGCATAGTTTAGAGCGAATGTAACTCTGACAAGCTGGAGAGAGCAAGCAGCTGCTGGCTGGAAGGTAGTTAGAAGTCACCTGTTGGTGTCAACAGGCAGAGACTGTAATTGCAGTTTGGCCTTCGTGCCTGCCATAGGGAAATGGAGCAGCCGCCGCTGGGAGGGAGGCAGGCAGGCAGGTGAAGCTGACCTGCTGATGACTGCTGTGCCAACCATTTTGCAATTCCTTCTGTGGCCTAAGGGTCTGTGACTTGTAGATTTAGAGTTGAGCACTTCATGTGGCTACTCCCTAATTTCCCCCTGCCAGCCAAGGAGGTTTAAATGGTGTGGTATGTGGGGTGACGTTGCCTTTCTGATTTTGCACGAAAGGAACTAGGAAAGTTTCATTGTACATCACTGGAGAACTCTGGGGACTGAACCCTCTAGGAGTGAGGCAGTATCTGAAGCTGTTCCAGATATATCAAGAAGTAGGTGTCTGTTTATATCCTGGACTGTAAAATAAAAACCTGCAGAGTTAAAGCAAAATACTTCAGCTAATAAATTTAGATATAATTCTCTTCAGTTTCACATTAACTTCTTCCACAATAGTTTCACTGTGGCGACAGATTCTCTAATGAAGCTAACAGTTGACTTGGTTATGCTTTTTCATATGTCTTAAAGGAAAAAGTGAATAAATATTTCTTACAAGAAATTCTGGAATTATTTGCTGAGTGTTTGCAATAATCTTTGATTAATATGACGATCAGGCAAAGAAAAATACTTATATACCTGATGTGTTATTGTGGTCCTTAAGTATTATCCTTGTTGAAAATATAAAGTTACATTTTCATTCCTCTCTGATTAATTCTGTATCTTTATCTTATTTTGTCTTATTTTTGTCTTAAACAATAGCTTTGCTTGTAGAAATTTGCAGTAGCTAACTGTTACATCTTAGTAAATATTTCTGAGCTACAGAATACATTTAAAAATGAAGTTTCAGAACTGTTTTTTTCTTTGTTTTTTCTTATCTTTATTACTATCTTTATAACGTTTTCCTATGTTTATAACTATCTTTGGATGATCCTTTTGTTCAAAGTTCATACTTCCAAGGAGGAACAATAACATTTGGTAACAGAGAATTTGGAAATGCAGAGTGCTTTGAAATTCATATAACTGAAAACGAGAATTTGGGAGTTCTTATAAAGTAGTAAGTTTAGTTAGTCCAGGTGATTAACTGAGGAAAATAAACAATAAAGATGTCTCTGTGAAGAACAGGCCATTTCTTACTGGATGTGAATTCAGTTTTCTTAGTTTACATTTATAGTAAACTGTATAGTTACTTTTCCATTTGGCATAGAATTATTGAAGATAGCATCTACTTTATTTGAAGACATTATTTTCTCACATCTAATACTGCTAATTTTTCCAAGAATTGAATGTCTACTTTTTTTATTCCCTTCGTCACAGCATCTCGTTCAATTTGGCGTATCTCTAGTGCAACCTCCTGCTCAAAGCGGGGTCTGTTATGATATCAGGCCAGGTAGCTGAGGGCTGTATTTAGTTGTGTCCTCACCATTAATTAAACCTCAGATCACCTCTGTGAAGTGGGTATTGTCTGTGAGTACTACTATACCCATTTTACATGTGTGTAAACTGAGAGGTGGAAAGAGTGGTGATTTGTAGAAGGGCATGCAACTAATAAATGAAAAGTTTGTGAGAAGGACCCTGTTGTATACAGTTCCCTTTTTAAATTAGAGCAGCCATTTCTCCTTTCCACTTCTGTGAACAAGTGGTCACTTCATGCATTTTTGTGTGTGTACTCTGTTTATTGATATGTAACAGAGGTGATCTGGGGTCAATACTTAGTAAGACAGTCGTGCTGCTACACAGGGTTGTGTTTTCCTGAATTATCCATAGGTTCTTGTTAATTTGTCTTTCAGAATATGAAAGAAATACTGTTTTTTTGAGATCTAAAGAATCTGGTAATTTTTCAACTTGAGGTTCCCAACTGTATTATGTTGCTGAAGTCTGGAAGGGAGTAACAGACCCCTGTTTTTGCCAGAAACTCTGATAAATTTAGGATTGATGGTTTGGTACCTCTGCTTTTCACAGATGAGGAAGGCACCCATTGCTAGCTCATTTTCCTTGGTATTTTCCTCTGTTGACTCATTTCCTATATTTTCAGCATCTCTCATTTCCATGAGAAACTTCAGATTCCCTGTCTCTGATTTAAGAGTGTATGAAAATTTGCTGTCTCCTATCACTAAATAGGTTTTTTCCCACTTTCTGGTGAATGGTGGATTCTTAAAGGTCGACCTTTCTTGTATAGTCTCCTAAAGGATTACAGTCCATGGCATGAGGATTGTAAGCAGAAAATTTTGTCCAAAATATTTATTTTGTTGAGTAAGAAAAGAGATTTCATTTTGTGTCTGCTTATTTTGTTTCTTGTAGGGAATTGCTGTTAAGATACTCATTTAATTTTCTTTGCAGAAACAAAATTGAGAGATGATTGGGGTTATGAAGTACTGAGCTAATAAAAACGGGGAGGGATATTTTGAAGTCTGCATTACTGTCAGCTTGAGCTGACAAGGAGGTGTGATAAATCAAGTAAACAATGCTGAAGAGTAAAAGTGAGTAACGTCTTAATGACAAATTTGCTATTTTTTTCTTTAACAGAGCTGAATAGCACTGATTTAAAAGACTGCATCAGTGAGAATAGCCTCAGTAGCAATGCTAGTCTTCCCAGTGTCCAGAGCTGCCGGCGACTTCGAGAAAGACGAGTTGCAAGCTGGGCTGTTTCGTTTGAGCGTCTTCTTCAGGATCCTATCGGTGTTAAATATTTTTCGGTAAGTTATGGGGGATGGTAAGAGGGCTTTCAAAATACCTGGTATTGCTGTAGTGATTTCTTTATTCTTTTTTCTTTCTTGAGACTATCCTTACCTAGGACAAGAGATAGGAGTTCATTGTTACACAATTGTTATCTGAGTGTATTTCTAAGTTTAGAGTGGTTCACCTTTGAATAAGAGTTCACAGTAATACACATATAATTCTCGATAGCAAAAGTTTCAGATAAAAATGGAGGCTGTACTTTGCCTTGTATCTGTACTGCTAGAAAGCTTATGCGTTTTATAAAACAATTACATTTGGTTATATTTGTGTCTGTAGCCTTTGAAAAAAGAAAGAGGCAGTAGTTTCAATAGTTTCCTATGAACTAGTAATCTGTTCACATTTACCTACTGAAATGTTGGAAGTCATGTAGAAAATGTTTTCAATGATACAATGGCTCATCTTCCTGCAAAAGATTTTTAAAACTACTTTTTGGAAGCAATTAAGGTAGCTAACAGCAGTGATTAAAGCTGCAGCTTGCAGGAGTAGCGTTGAGGATTTGGAGAGCATAAATTAAGCTTCTTCACAGTACGTTATGAAGTTGTACATAGTATCATCTGCTTTACATTTAAGGAAATGGAGATTTTTGCGTTGTTGCACTGAAAGTCTGTTGCGGGTTCTAAATCACAAGTTTTGTGCTGCCCAAATAATTTTCACAGACAGGATGTAAAGAAACCTATGGTGTAAGAGGTGTAGGTTATTGGACTCCTTTGCTTGAATACAAAAGTACATTAAAATATGAAAACGATTATTAAGGAGACTTCCCTATTAAATAGTGCGGGGACCTAAAAAACCATGTTAACGTGAACACCTGTTTGAGGAAACAGAGAAGATAAAAGCAAGATAATACATCCTGGATGTTACGTTCTCTCTCTTTCTGTTTTTCGTAGTAGAGTAGCTAAAAACTTATTAGCAGTTCTGCTTACATACTGAGACAACTTCTCGGACTGAAAGAAAAATTAAAATTTTGATCTGATGTTTGAATCCACTTGTAGTTTGTGCCACTGAAAGTTAATTGTCTTTTCTCATTACTTTGAAGCCACCAGTAAACTTACTTATGTACACTTAAGAGTGTAAGCCTTGGAGTCCGGCATAAAGCAGAGTCATGGCGCCTAAAAAAAAAAAGCCTTTTAAAGTGATAGGTTAACGTTCCTTCAAAGAGAACCCGAGAAAGCCTATGGACTGAGAAGGGAATCACCTGTAACTAGCCAAAAGATACAGATTTCTGCCAGTGTTCAAGAACATTGGAGCATCAGCATTTAAGATTGCATAGTAAGCATGTTGGTGCATTTGGAATTCAGTATGCTAGGGATTTCCTGAGGACAGCTTTGTCACAAAGCAGGAATTACTCTCCAAGAAGAAGAGATTTTGCATGTTTTGCAAATACTCATATTTTGCATAATAGCCTGCTGATTACAGCAGTTATCCAGGAAGTGAGAGACCTGATTGCAAACTCCCTCCTCAAGTGGTTCAAACTAATGTCTCCAGCTTCCCAGCCATGTGTGACAACTGCTAGGCTACGTAGTGTTCCAACTGGGGCACCACTCAGTCTTCCTGATGAAGCTGAATTTTTGTGTGGCCAGCTGTGCCCAAATCATGTGGCCAGAAAGCAAGCAAGCAAGAGATTGACTATGGATTCCTAGTGAAGACACTGAGCAGGGAAGTATGCAGTTGGGTTCCAGTTCCTGCTTGCTAATTTGATTCTAATTTTAATCTGTAATTACATGTAAAATGCAGAAATGTCCCCTGACTACTCTCTGGATTGTCTCTTATACATCTGGTGTGTCACGTTAGGTCTCTGAAGAACTTTCAGTTTGAGAGCTTGCTAGTGAATTTAGACTCCCTGTATTGTAGTTTATCTCAATTGCTTTCTTACAGTTGGACTCCCTAAACTCTATGTAAATCCCAAAAGCACAAATAAAGTTAAGTTTTAAGTATTTCTGTGCAGATTCCTCTTAGACTGCTTTCTGAGACTGCCTTGTACGTTGAGGAAGTTTGTGTGATACCAGTGTGACACCTGAGTGGAGGTTGTGGCTTGTAGACTGACTTAAAATAAAATTTCCCATTAAACACTGATACCTAAAGTATAAACAAGCATTGTTCCAATTACATAGCTGCCTAGACAGTTTTTTAGAGGGCCGAGTTAATTTTATTATCTTCCCCACTTGCCCCCCCAGTGGTTAAAATGCTTTCAAGAAACATGCTGTGAGAATATTGAATTATACAGATATGTACCAGGGACAGTTTGTGATTGTACAATTTCCCAGCTGGATGGGGTCCCAGACTTCATTTGGGATTTTAAATGCTGTAATATAAATGTCCTGATTATTGTGTGTTGTACTGAGATTTTTTTTTTCCCTCTAAAAATGTATTTTTCCAAGGACAACACATGTAACCACATCAGCAAACAGTAATAAAAGATTTTTTGTAGTTGCCATGTGATGCAGAAAGATGGTGTAATGAATACAGAATTGATTATGGGCACTGCTCGATAAACATGTACTACCCTATTATACTAGTGGAACTGCAATTAAAGACAGTCAGTTCACAGTATAATTTTAAAATGTAGTTATGAATTATTTAAATTTTTATAAAAAGTTTATTCACTAGTTTATACACTACTTAACATGAAGTTTCAAACTTTGTCTTTGTACATGCAAATGATTCTAACTTGATGGATTCTTCTCAATTGTATATATTTTAAAAGAAATGAGAAAGAGGAGCAACACATATTGGACATGCATTGGTTCTTACTTTAGAAGAAAACTGGACTGTGAGACTGATTGAAATGGTACCATTATGCAATCTTATCAAGCATTATAGATATGTTGTTTGAAATGGCAAGTAACTTCTTTTCTTTAAGACATTTATTTATTTATTTTTTCCCCTAGGAATTTCTGCGGAAAGAATTTAGTGAAGAAAATATTTTATTTTGGCAGGCCTGTGAATATTTTAACCATGTACCTGCACATGATAAAAAAGAAGTAAGTCAATGTTGTATTACTAAATGTTGCTTACTAAAAATTGTTACTTCTTCAAGATTATTAAAATTATTGGAGCTGTGCTTGGTCTTTGTACTGTGACTTCGTTAACATAGAGTTGGAGCCTGTCTAATTTTCTCAGTCCCCTGAGAGTACTGTCCCAAGCTTAAAATACTGGATATATTTAGACTGTAGTGAAGTGCAGTGGTAAATGAGCTAAGGTATACTGGATGTTGAAAATACATAGTTATATTAGCTGCAGTAGCCCAGTGCAAGGGAGTGCAGAGCAAGTTAATTTAACATGTCAAGGAGAGGCAAAAAATAGCCTCTGTTGTGGTCTTTCAGCTAGACTGCCTCCACTAGCTAAGGTAATGTGTTAATAACTAACTTAGATATATCTGCTGCTTTAAGTGTAGTCATCTTTGCTCACAAATTATGAGGATCTGCATCTCATCCTTTTAAGACAGCCCTATGTTGGTCGGGCAGTTTTGGTGAATTTTTAATTTTGTGCAGGTTGGCAACACTTCTGTTGACACCACAACCAAATCTAGTGAGGTTTGCACTGTGGAAACAGTTTCGTCTTGCAAGTCCCTCTCTGCTCTTTAGTGAACCACTGAGGTTTTCCTCACTTTCTTCTGTCTTCAAACAATATATTTTCTGAATACTCTCCTTAAGGGCTTTGAGATTGGTTTGGTGGATTTTTTCATTGTTTCCAGAATGTGGGTGTTCAAAGTAAACAAGTTAAAAACAGCATGAATCTTTCTAACAGTAAATATTCAGATACATATTTATGCTTTTCTAACTTGTAGAAATTGAAGCTTAGAGGATTTATTTAAATAGTAACTGTTATGTAAAAGGTGTAAAATCTAAAAAAAGAGCTCTATTATTCATTGTAAGACAGCATGTGATATGCTTTATCTTTATTTTCATAGTTGTATTATTTTAAGTTTTATTTTGATGGCAGCTTTTCCTGCTTAAGAAGTATCTGATGAATGTTTGTAATTTTAAAGAAAAAACTCTATTTATATGCCTAAAACTGTCAAAAGCAATTCAATGAAGAATGCTTATATATTAAGGAAACTGGAGTGGCCGTATATTTTTGTGTGGAATATATCAGTGTAAAAAATACCTATATTAAAAACATGTTTGCAAAGCAAACGTATATTTAGCATTTCTTTTCTGTAGCTTTCTTACAGAGCTCGAGAGATCTTCAGTAAGTTTTTGTGTAGCAAAGCTACAACCCCAGTTAATATTGATAGCCAGGCACAATTGGCGGATGATATTCTCAATTCTCCACATCCAGATATGTTCAAGGAACAGCAACTTCAGGTAACCATAGAAAAAATGACTGTTGCACATTTATATCTCTTATCTTTTCCTCTGAAGTGCTTTAAAATTTATAAAAGTGGTTTCATATGCTGTATGCTTTACCATGCATAAAAAAATCAACATTAACTAAAAAATAATATGAAAAATACTATTATTGAAGTGAAGGTTTAGTGCAAGTAAATAATGCCATGTGGTGCAACAACATTGCATATGGTGTTCGCATATGGTTGCATATTCTTTTCTTTAGCGGACAATTGTGTACACAAATAGTGTCTAATTTTGGCTAAAGTGGTTTGTAAAATATGTCTGTTGTACTGAAGGAGTCCTTCCCTTGTGCTTTAATGGAACTGTCAAACAAAGAGCTTGTTAAAACTGTTGGTGTCTGAAGACCTCTGAAGTGGATGCATTTTAAATAATTTTTGATGTTCAGAACAGTTACGTAACAACAGGATACATTTCACATTTTCTGTAGAATTTAAGTTTCTTCTTTTTTTTTTTTTTTTTTCCTCCTAAATTAGTCTCTTTGGTAACTCCTACCCTAATAATTTATTAGTAGAAATAATTTTGAGATCATGTTACTTAGAAATCAAGGATATAGCTTTAACTGCATAAATGCAGCAGGTCGCAGTCTTAGTGCAGCCTCAGATTGCATACTTTTGGGGCATAAGAGCAGGTGGATATAGGATCTTCCTTCATCTGTGAAGTGGAGATAGAAAGGTGGGTCTAACTGCTGGTCTGGTAGCTTGTAGCATTACATCTACCCCCTGTGCACCTACCAGTTCCTGAGGTTTCTGTGGGAATTACCAGCCATGATCTTCCCATAGGTTTTTTTTTCATGCATTCCTCACCTTGGCTTTGTGGAGCCCATGCATGAGTTCCTCTTCATCCTCTCCCAGTTGTTTGGTGGAGCAGATGGTGTTGGGCTGGGCTGATGCAGGTTTTCTTCCTTCTTTGAAAATGCTATGTCCTTAGGTTGGAGGGCTCATAAGGTGGGTGAAAATGCTGATGTGAAATGCTGCTATGGGTCTAATGTCAGCCATGTGGCCTGTCTGAACCTGACCTGCTTCTCTCAAATTATCAATCCCTCAGTCAAGCCTGTTCCTCCCACTGAAAAATTACATGAAGCAGGATGAGAATTACTTCTGTCAAAGTAAGCAGCCTTGCAGATAGGTGTGCCAGCTGAGGTACTAACAGTGTGTTGCCTGGCTTGGTTTTTGCATCTGTGTTGGTGTTTGCAGACTGTACTTACTGTTTTTCTCCAATAACCTTGGATCAACAGTGCATCTGCAAGTCCTTGAGACTGAGGGATTTTGATTTCTTGTAATTGCTCCTCTGTATTTTACACTGTTTTGGTAATACACCACAGTATTATTCTTTGAGTTTAACAGAATTCAAGAAATGTTTCAAAGCTGTGTGTGTGGTGTACACTAAACAATTTGTTGAGCCTTGGCCTGAAGACTGTGTGTGCTCGGAAACTAGTTGCCTTTTTGAATTTTGCCCATGTACCTGTGGTCAGAGAAGGATTGTATTTTTCATAGTGTGAGAGGATCCCCTTTGTGAGCAGTTTTTCAAGTGGGAAGAGTCATTGACAACTGATGGTTGTCTCCTTGACACTGCATTGAGGGCACGTTAGTCTTTGTGCTGAGCTGTTTCAGCATGTTATGCTGGCAAAACTAACCTTACAAGAGTATTTTTTCCATAACTTACCATTTGGAAAATAGTTTGTTAGAAGGCCCAACAAACATGATGGGTAGCATCTAAGAGGGAATGGCAATGTATGGGGGGAAGGCAAGAATATGGAAGTCAGCATTCAGTTTGGATTAGGTTTCTGTGATGCTACAGCATCTTGCTGTTTGCCAAAAGAACTTTGGGCTAATGCTTCTGGAGAAGGATCTCTGCACAATCTGAAAAATCATTTCCATCTGCAAATGGGCCGCTGTGGCTTTGTGATGGACTTCCCTGTAGACTTTTGGAAATGCCATCACTAGTTGGGTGGCGCATACTGTTCTTTGCTTGTAAGGAATTTGTCATGTCCAAAGAAGGCAGCATTCCTACTGTTTTTTCAGATCAAGTGAATCACTGGAGAAGATATAAAGGTAAAAGTATGAATTCACTTAAAACTTTAAGTTTGCAAAAACAGAACAAGAAAGTCAAACATTCTATTTAGCATTTAAGAAAGAACTTCTCTTCCTGTACTTTCATAAATTTAGCTTTGGGTAAACTAGCCACAGACATTTGCTCCAGGCCTGGTATAGAGCTGCTTCCTTCCTGTGTAGTTGAAGAGAAATGTTGGTCTTGCCCAGAGCTGCCTTTTTATGTAAACTGTTCTTTTTCAAGGTCTTGATTATACAGCAGCTAGATTATTGAATCTTCCAAAGATAATGAATTTTTTTTTTTTAAATTTTTACATAATACAAAAAGGACTTTTTGCTCATCACCACTTCAGTAATTAACCTTGTAAATCTTCTACTATTGCATATTGTGATTAGGTCATATTCCTGAGTTTTGGACCATAAGCTTTTTTCTTGTTCACAACTACCTTAAAACATATGTGTATAATTTAATCCTGTCACATATAGTACTGACATAATAATATTACAAAATTCAAAATTACTAGCTTGCTACGCACTTCACATAGAATGTTCAAAGGCATAAATGCAGTAAAAGGTGGCTATGAGGACAGTGTTGGCAAGACTCTACAGCATCTCAGCTTCTCATACACTTTGCACAAATCAGCATTTTTCTGAACCTGTGCTAAGGGAATAAATCAAATTAGGTTTCAGTTTATATTGCTGCAGTGTGTTTAACCAGGTCTAACCGAAGTCATGCCTGCTGCTGTTTACAGGTTCATGTCCTAAACTTTGTGGGAGTTGGCTATTGTGAACTAGTATCATTTTCTTGATGGTGTTATTTAAGCTTATGTAACCATTACCCATTGCATTTTCATTTCAGATATTTAACTTGATGAAGTTTGATAGCTATACTCGCTTTCTCAAATCCCCCCTTTACCAAGAATGCATCTTAGCTGAAGTAGAAGGTCGTGCTCTTCCTGATCCTCAGCATGTTCCCAGCAGCCCCACTTCTAAACACAGTATCAGTTCAGAGAAGTCCAATATCTCGACACCGAAAAAGGTTCCTTTTTTGTTGTTGTTATCTGAAAACTATGTTCTTAAATAAAGTTTTTCAAATTCTTTAGAAGATCAAAGATAATATATAAAAAACAAATAGAATGTTTGGTTAGTGGTGCTGGCAAATATAATTACAAAATCTTTATGTACTCAGGAAAATACTTCCTTTTTTTTTTTTTTTAAACCCATGCCTTTTAATCAGATTTCTAGCTATTGATTTCCTGAATCTAATTTTAAGTATTTTTCAGTATTTAAATATATGTGTACAAATAAAAAGTTGAAATTATTTTAATGCATCAGTTCAGAAGCTTATATTGATTGAACGTTGGAATTAAGATGTGATATTTAAACCTTTCTGCATTTTAGGTTGTGGAAAAGGCTTAACCCAATCTAACTCCTTTACAGAGGATAGTTTTTTAATTTCTTAGCCCCTCCTGAACTAAGATAATTCTGTGTAAAACGGATACAGTTGCTTAAAAATCAGACCAGTAGTTTTACCAGTCTCCTAACATTATTTGAAGTGTGTTTTTTCTTCATGTAGATAATACCACCAAAGTATTACATAACTATATGGGTAAATTATAACTTGGCATTTTTCATGTCAATCACTACATATTAGCCCATCTGTTATTATGTATTTTTATGACTAGGAGCCTTTTTAAAAGTAGCTTTCTAAGGAATACTCTAATAATCTAACAAGAATAGTAAGTTGTTAAAAGCAAGTTTAGTTTAATATCAAACATTCCTGATGTTTGTATTCCTCAGCCTAAAAGATACCTTGATTATACTTGTAGATGTTAAACAATACTTTGTCATTGTCTTTAAATGCTGTTCATGTTTCAGCCTTGCCTAGGAAAAATATCTGAAATACTGAAATGAAATTCTGTGTTTTAAAAGCAAGGCAAATGGCCTTTCCACATTAATGTAGGCATTACTGCTGAGCTGTGGAGAGTTCTTTCATGTTTGCAGGAGCTCTCTGTGGCTTGTTTCCAGCTCCTGTTTTGTACTCCCTATCAAGTAGCACATTTCCATCTATTTATTTCTTTTTCTTTCCACTGGATGGAAACAAAATTGATAGCTACTGGGAGGGATGCTGGCATATACACTTGTGAGTGGGTTAAAGAAGACAGCTAACCTGACCATCACACTCTTGTTTTGGGAAGAAGTGTGGGAAGGTTTATTTTAAATAATATACTTACAACTGTGATCCAACCAATGATTTAATTGTGTTTTGGTGATAGTTAAGTGGTAAATCAAAGTCAGGAAGATCTTTAAATGAAGAGTCAGGAGAGGAGGACACTGAGAAGAAAAAAAGGGGAACGTTTTTCTCGTGGTCAAGAAGTAAGAGTTTGGGAAAATCACAGAAGAGAAAAGAAAATGGTGATTATCCAAATGGTGAGTATTCACATTCCTATTTGTTGCAAAGTTGTTTTGACAATAGGTATGACTAATCTCATCATGTTTAGTTTGCATGTAAGTGCATCCTTGGGTGTAACAGTAGGAAAAGAAAGTATCAAGTGAGAAGGCCATCGTGTGGCTAGTATCACTGGAGATTTGTGGAAGCAGATGTACAAAGAAATCAATAAAAGTGTGACAATATTTGCATTTTTTTTTTAATTGACTTCCAAGAGACGCTTTTTCTGCTTTCCAGTAGACACTGCATTTCTCTGTGCTGGCAGGTGCTTTTTCAAGCAGACAGCTACTATTTTTATAGTAAGATAATTTCAACTCTTTACAGAGAAGTTCAGGAGCTGTACATGCAAATAGTGCTATAGTTACAGCTATTTAAAAATTCTTCCATCTGCATTATCCTACCTTTCTTTCTTTTATTAATATCACATAGCTATGTTCACTTTTGAACACACTCACGACCTGTTTCCACCTTTCCTGACTAAAACGAAAATAAGAGTCAGAGTTGTAAAGACCCTTGTAGTCTGCTGGTTTGTTGCTTAACTTTTTGAGAGTTTAAGGAAGGGTTCCCCTATAAAAGCACATGTGCATGGCTTCTAGATGCAGAAATGAAAGTTTTGTGTTAACTCATTCAATAGAGTTAAAAATAATAGAGAAATTCCATCAGAGCACCAAATTTGGACCATATTGTTAGTGTGGTTTCCTCTTCTCTATTTTCTAGTAAGGGGTCAGACCCACAAGATATCTTTGATCATATGGATAGCTTAAATGTTCTCATTATACTTATATGTGAAAAGACATCAGAGGGTTTGCTAAGATTGTAAGCTTAAGCTTCTGAAATTGGCTAGTGATTGACTTATATTTTAGTTTTCTAACACCATACTTCCACTTATAAAAATATTTATCTCCCTTGAAAATACCTGTAGAGGTAGAATAATTTTTAATTTTTTAAAACCACTTTAAGATTTAAAAAAAATGATGTGGTGTTTTTGTTTGTTAGTTTTTTCTTGGTTTTTTCTAAATATAAAAGCAAGTGGGGTTATTCAAGGGTTGCATAACCAACAAATACTAGACCAAATATGGTTTCCTGTGCTTCAGTGAACAGTATGAAGATTTGGTGTTTCTTCCTTTAATGAAAAAAATTCTTTTTCTGACCAGAGATGCTAATATTTGAAATAGCTTTCTGTATTATAATAAATAATAAGTTTTGTTACTTATTGCTGATTCTTTCCACAAACAGATTCTATTCAGTCCAACGGATTATCATACAGACGGGAATCACAAGGCTCCATGTCATCAACTGCTAGTCTTGACTTGGTAAGGACCAGCTCTTAATAATGAAGAAGTGGGGAAGCAATGAAAACAGTGAATTACTCATTTTCTAAGTAGTGTGAAGTAATTTGTTTGAAGTAACACTTTGAGAAAGGATCTTTAAGTGATACAGTCAGAGGGCAAGATGTAATACTAAGCTGTTTTAGAATACTAGAAATGTAATAGAGATTGTGTTCATATATTGCTTCTTATTTTGTCCTTGTAATAGAATGACAACCTTTGCATCTTGTCTGTCTTAACTTCACGCGCCTTCCGAAGTAAACTTCCAGAATAAAAGTTTGCCTTTCAAAGGGAACTGCTGGAGCTCTTTGTAAACAGCTTTTTACGCCTACCAGAGTTTTGAAATTCTGTTGTAAACAACCACATGTTAAAGCTTTTCCTCTACTTGACCTGTAGGCAAGTTGTGTCAGACTGATTTCTGTGGTACCAGTGTCTGTTATGCTTCTTTCCTCTCCATTTCTTTTAAAGTTGTGAGATTTTCTTCTTTTCATTACGACTTAACTCTGCTCCTAAAATCTGAGAAAAAAAGAGGTGTAGGGAATTTCATTGCAAACGCTGTGCTTTTGTTGTAGTATGTAGGAAAATACCATGCACCTCAAATCCTGTGTTCAGTTTTGGGCCCCTCACTACAAGAAGGACACTGAGCTGCTGGAGTGTGTTCAAAGAAGAGCAATGAAGCTGGTGAAGGGTCTGAAGCACAAGTCTTATGAGAAGTGACTGAGGGAACTGGGGGTGTTCAGTCTGGAGAAGAGGAGGCTGAGGGGAGACCTCATTGCTCTCTATGACTACCTGAAAGGAGGGGGTAGTGAGGTGGGGTCGGTCTCTTCTCCCAAGTGATAGGATGAGAGTAAACAGTCTTAAGTTGCATCAGGGGAGGTTTAGATTGGATACTGGGAAAAATTTCTTCACCGAAAGGGTTATCAATCACTGGCACAGGCTGCCCAGGGCAGTGGTGGTGTCCCCATCCCTGGAGGGATTTAACAGATGTGTAGATATTGTGCTTAGGGACATGGTTTAGTGGTGACTTGGCAGTGTTAGGTTAATGGTTGGTTCATGACCTTAAAGGTCTTTTCCGAACAAAACAATTCTATGATTCTATAGTCGGTGAAGACACTGTGATTTCTAACCATCAAGTTCTACCTTGCAGTGTAAAACTAATGAAATGCAAAATTAAAACAGTATTAATAACAGAACATCAATGTAATACTTTAAATTTATTTTAACTATGTTGATATGGAGGAAATATATATAAGAGAAAATTTTTGGAAGATTTTTTGTAGTCTTGATATCCCTGTATAGTGGACTAGATTCTAGCAACTGTGTAATTTTGCCTATGCTACAAATACTGATCAGGGAAGCAAGCATTGCAAAGTTACATTTAATTCTGTTGCAGAAAAGTCTTAACAAACAGAAACCCAAAGCCTCACTAAAGCAAGAACCTCTCTTTTTTCTCCCACTCCAACTGATTAAGTCAGAAAGTTATTGTGATTTGAATGAGAAAGCAGCAAAAAGAGAAAAAGCACAATGAGTACCCTAAAAGACTGTTGAAAACAGTATTTTTGTAGTGTCCTTTTAAGTTATAAATGAGATTTTTGTCAAATTTCTGAAGATATTTTTGATATTTCATAGTAGTGTTACTATTCTACTGTTACTCTAGAATAAAAGTTAATGCTTTGCACTTTAGCCTTAACCCATAACGTTGTACTTTTTGTTCCCTTTAATAAAAAAATGCATAGTCACCAAGTGGATTATTTTAAAATTTTAGTTTCTCTGTGGTGTATTTCTATGTGTAGCATTCAGATTATGTTATAATAAGAAGAAATTTTGTTTGAGGAACCTGATGTTTAAAGGTGTTCCTTATCAGTTAAGTGTTGATTCATAATGTGGCAAGGGTCATTTTTACATCAGCATGTCGTTATTGAGTATAGACACTTAACTATTTGGAAGCTAAATAAGATTTTTTTTACTTCTTCTGGTTTTTAGTTAGGACTTCTGTCCTATTGTTTGAGAGTCTTTTAACCTGTTTTAGACACTCACTGTCTGAAACTTCATCTGTTCTTGAAATACATGTAGATCTGTGCAGTGCTGTTAGCTTTATCTGAATGTTTTTTTTTTTTTCCCAGGATTTAAATTTGCCTGGTATTTGTGATTTTTGGAAGGATTTCTAAACTGTAAACATGATAAAAAGTATGCTTCTTGGCTTGGTTTGATTTGTACAGACTCTAGAAGTTTATGCATATTCCTAATTTTCCCATTGGGCACTGTCTTTTCTTTCTTTCTCCTGTCAAGTCTGAAGCCTCAAGATTACCTGCATTTGTACCTGATAAAGAGAAATCCTCCAAATACTGCTGTATAAACCTTCCGGATGGTTCATCCAGCAAAATGGCTGTTAAATCTGGATTCTCTATCAAAGAGGTGCTGTCTGGGCTCTGCGAGAAACATGGCATTAACATAGCTGCAGTGGACCTTTTTTTAGTTGGAGGTGACAAGGTATTGCATGTTCCTCTGCTTTTCTTTCTTTTTTTTTTTTTTTTAGAGTGTTCTCGTACTCCTTTTTCTAATAAGGAGTTCTATTCTCTCAATAGTGATACATGTCTCCTGGTTCTACCTGTAGCTTTACATTGGTAATACTAGTTAACTGAAGGAGAATATTAGTGAAACTGGAACTGGTAGAGTACTGTGATTGGTTGTGGTATCTACATTACAGAAACCAGAAGAGAGTTTATGACAAGGATTTCCTTATAATAAAAAGTTAGTTTAGGTATCTAGTCCATGTAGTTTGTCCAGGGGAGTGGTTAGCTTGTACTTAATTGAAAGTATCCACAAGGAAAACAGAGGTGGTGTTGCAGATGGTACTTCATTAAAGGAAAGAAACATAATGACATTCAGTTGTTAAATGGTAAAATGAGATGAATTCATGCTAGAATTAAGGTACGTGATTTATTATTAAGGAAAACTGACAAGACAGCAGTCTGTGTTGATGTGGGGTGATGGCTCTTATTCCAATAGAAGTACCTCCAATTCAAAGAGAAGCTGTGGATGCGAAGCATATTATTGTCTTAAATTTGTACTTATGATCAATCCAGATGATTACAATGAGAAAAATCAACCAATGTGCATAGTTATGTGCCTGTTCTTTTAAGTCTTTTAATGATAGTTAATTTGCCATATTTTCTAATGCATCATTCTATGTAATAATTTATTTAAGTTGAAGGACCTAGGCCTGTTTTAAAACACTGAGTTCCTGAATACCTGCTGACTCCAGTGGAAGTTTGGTTTTTGTCTCACAACTAGCTAAAATAAAATACACTTTAATCATGTTGCATATTGTAAATGAATATCCACTAGAGTGCATACAACCTATATTAATAATTTTCTGAGCTATCTGAAGAAAATTTTTAACCACTCAGCTGTTCTTGTTTACATGTTTTAAAATTAACTTGCTCTCCCTTCTTTTGTTCCTGGCATGTGCTCTGTAGCCACTTGTATTGCACCAAGACAGTAGCATCCTGGAGTCTCGGGACCTACGTTTAGAAAAACGCACTTTATTTCGGTAAGAGTCAAAAAGCTTCCTCTGCATTTTCCACCCCATTTTCCACTTTAATTTGTAAGTGCACTTATTGTCAGTTACCTCTGCAGCAAAACAGTAGTTAATGCAGCAAAGAATTTGTCTGAATCCAGTAAAAAAAATCCAGTTAGCCAATGAATCCAGCATTAGGGGATCTAAGGTTCCCATTCATTGTACAGGCACATTAGAAGAAATAGGCTTTAATATCAAGCAAAGTTTTCATGTGAAGAAGAAAGGTGACCTTATGTTTGTAACTGAAAATAACTGACTTCCACATCTTGCAGTTAACTCACAGTCTGAGTTTCTATTGAATTTTTAGATTGCACTTAGGGAAGAGATACAGATTTAACATGGGGATTCTCTTGAGTTACACAAGTGCCTGAGATATCCTGCCTACATTTAGGCACTGGTATCCCTTAGATTTAGAGCCAGCTGCTGAGTGCTTCCTCTACAGGTAATGGTGAGATTGGAGGACCTCTAAAAGGTAATTCAGATGAGGGCAGTCAGGGTGAGGATGGTGATAGAAATGTGGGACTCAGTTTCAAACTGGGTAGAATAGCACCTAGTGAGTTTTAAATGCTGCAAGAGGAAGCTTTCTGGATTGTTGTATTGGATACAAGTAGGATTTGGATGCCAATGTTCCAGTTTAGGGACTTTTAAATATTATTATGATGTCTTACTGCTCAAGCTGAAGCAGTTGTGAACAAGCATATAGGACAGATCTGCAGGCCCAGAGGGACCTTCCACATCAGGAAGAGACATGTTTAGAAACAGCACCAAAAAGAGTGTTTCTGTTTCTCCTTTTTGCTAAAATGCCAGAAAATGTTTTAATGTTCCAAAATTCTAAAAATCCAAACTAGTGCTATGAAAACTCCTGAAATAATGATTTCAGGGAAAAGTCAAGAAGTTGAATGTTTGTGCTTTTGAAGTGAGTAAAATTTATTTTTGTCAGGCATTCTTCATTTTGGCTTTATATTACTTTTCTTTAGGAAGTGGGGCTAATTTCTATTTAAGGTTACTTCAGAGTAATGACTATGGTATAGCATATTCAATTTTGAAATTGATTGAGTAGTCTTTTATTAGGTGTGAGTTTGAGTTTCCAAATTAAAAAGGAACTTTAAGTAGGCAGTACCATATGTTACTTGTGTGTTAATTAAAGTGTAGAAATGTTCTATGTTATTTCCTTCTGTGGGTGGACACTGTGTAAGCAGAAATACTCAAACAGTTGGATTATTTTCTGACATAAGACAAATATTATGTGGGAATACTTGACTACCTGAATGTTTGCCCCTTCTATGTCAATTACCAGGTAATGATTAAAATTGATCATTTCTGTTTAGTAGCTGTTGTATTCAAAGAAAATAGGAAAGACAAAGTTTCCGTTACTCAAGTTTCTTGTGGAAGGAAAAAGTCAGTAAGACTAGATGTCTTGTATTTAAGTAATTTGTGTGAGAGGAGAGGTGGAGTTTACATTTAATTGTGACTGACAAAATCACTAATAATTGTCATGTCGTCTGATAGTTTTGTTAGTAGTAAGCCTGCCCTTGTTTTCGTACGATAGTGGTGTTCTAGTCAAATGTAGCTGTTCTGGAGGAATCAGGGCACAGATGAAGAGCATCTAAAAAAAAGAAAAAAAAAATAGGCACAGTTCTGTGCAGGGAAATAGATGTGAATGGAACAGTTGTTTGGGTTTAAAAAATTTTTTCTTATTTTGTTATTTTTTTGCTGTTTTGATGAGATGGTGTAAAATTGTATAATAGACTTTGAAAAGGGCTGTCTTTATTCTTTAAATTCCACCCAAATTGCTTTTACAGTTTTTGCATATAAGTTTCTCTTACAGTAATTTTTTGTGATATTGTGATGTCTAGCATCATCTGGAATTCCACTGTATTTGTTTCTGTGCTTAAAAATAAAATTAAAAATTCCTGTCTAAGCCCATCTCAAGTAATTGACTATGACATTGAGAGTCTCTCTTGTGAAAGTGGGAAGAAGTACTTTTCTTGCATCCAAGGCTATAGTACAGGCATGGAATCACTTTGGAAGCACTCCTGGACCAGAACAGTTGGAGCAATCTCACTGTAAAGATGGAAGTGCTATGGAATGGATCTAATTGGTCTGAGGATCACCATGCAGTCAGGTTGGCTCATGCCTTCATTCAGGTCTGGCGTGTGAAACAGTGGAAGTTTTGTTTGTATTAAAAGTTCTTTATACCTTTAGGTTAGGATAGATTTGTGCTAGTGAAGTTTCAGGGTGATTAGCTGTAAAATAGTATAACTTTGCTGTAAATTGAATTTTATGTTGTTCATTTTTTTAAATTGTAATATTTCATACTTAATGTCACAATTGGTCTGTTTCAGACTGGATCTTGTTCCAATCAATCGATCAGTTGGTTTGAAGGCTAAACCCACAAAACCTGTAACAGAGGTCTTAAGGCCTGTGGTTGCAAAATATGGTTTAAATCTTAATGAGCTTGTGGCAAGACTAGTAAGTATCTTTTGATGTAATTCAAGCTGCAATATTTTTTGTCTGGAGAAGATGATATGATAGTCCCTGAAATTATCCTGTCCTTATAATTAGGCATTAAAATCTGTATTTATGAGTACGTGTTGAGATGAAAATGCATAGTAGTCATAACCATTATGCTTAATAGTATCTACCTCAACGCTTTAGTCTGCATCTGGTTTATATTCTCTTTCAGAATAAATACAACATCCTAAATAATACATCCTGAATTTAGCTTTTTCCAGAGCTCAATTTTTCCAGGGAAAGTTGATTGAGATTAGTTAAAGCTATTGTTCCATTATTCTGAGAACCATGAAAGTTACTTCAAGTCTCCTTGCAGAAAATTTCTGCAGAAGCAGACTGATTAAACTTCTCTACTACTACGCTGAAAAGTAAAAATACTTTGCTCATTTACTTTCAAAAAATGTCAGACTGCATAATTTGTTCTGAAAACAGCTTTTTCTCTATTATATACAAACTGTGATTCGACTTTAGAATGGTGAGCAGGAACCACTTGATCTTGGTGTCCCTATATCTAATCTGGATGGTCAGCGAGTTGTTCTAGATGAAAAAGAGCCAACAAAGGGTAGAGGTAAGTTGGCATGAAAGCATTTATTTATGATATTGAGTCAGTTTGGTTAGTTTCTTCTGTTGATGTGATGGTGAGGTAAATGTGATTAAAATTTAGATATGTCACGTGTAGCGTAAACATGTAGCATCACATGTAACTAAAAAGAAGTGCAGTTTCTAAAGATAGGAGATTAAATTAATCTGTTGATAGCAAGTACATTACTGTTGCTGTAAGAAATTTTGCACTAGTAATCCCTGAATATTTTACTTGCAGTCAGCCATAGATCCACACACATGTTCAGGGACATAGTGCCTAGTACTAATAATAAGAATAAAATGCCAAATAAGTTCTGTGAATTTGGCACCTAATTCTGAAGAAACATTCTGTGTAAGTAAAACAGATGCAGTTTGCAGCAGCTGTATATACTGCTATGATAAACCCCTTCTTTAACGTAAGAAAATAGCAAAGCCTACATCTTCAGTTTTAAGTGACGATTTCTGGAGATTGTGCTAAAAAGGATATAATTTGTGATTTCCCTTGACAAAATAATTTGAAAAATAGAAATTGATTATCTGAACAGCTGAAAATATTTTGGCACAATTAACACACTAGATTAATGTAAGCAGCCTTAAGAGTACAGGTTTGGTTTCATTAGGAGACCTTTTTATAGGTATAGAACACTTAGTTTTAAAAATAAAATTTGCTGTGGTTAAATTAAACTGACTTAGAGCAGAGATCCTCTTTGAGAAAGAAGTAGGAGAATAAAGGTGGAGGTATTTATTGAGAAGAATCAGATTTGTCATTTTCCTAGGAAGAAGAACCAACTGTCATTTTGAAAAAAGATACCAATCTGAATACTCTCACAGATAATTAGTTTAAGGATTACAAGTAAAACTGTAATCATGTTTGCTGCCAGCTACTGTAAAAGCCTAAATCATACAGGATCATTCTAGCAGTAGGCTGATTCTGTGGCAATATACCAGTGAAAAAAGGCTGTGATTCTGTGTTTGCAGCTCAGTCTTAGGTTCGTATATTTGTTGTAGGCAGATGTAATTTTAAGGAGCCATTTAGTTACTTACAAGTAGATATAGCATGAAACAGGTTGGAAAAGATTCAACATGACCTTTCAGTGGTCTTTTCTGCAGATTTTATTTTTTCTTGTTTAAATTCTAAATTTGAGAATTACAAACTGATTTATTAGCTGAGATTTTGAAAGCTTTTTGATCTAAATCAACTGAAAATTTAGGAGAATTTAAATGAAAATTCAGCCTATTTAAACTTTAAAAGTATTGCCAGAATTAGAAAAATTTGAAGATGAGGGGGAGATTCTGCTAAGTTTTGACTGAAAGTATAAGGGATATCAACTGTGCTCACTATTTTCTGAATACATCTTTGAGAAATTTTAAAGCAAAAAATCTGGTTTGTGCATCATTGTCACTTAAATATTACTACTTTGGGAAATTATAAATTTGTAGTTATAGAATGTATCTTTATATTCAGTGTTTACAGATAAACAAAAAGGTGCATCAGTAAAACAGAGTGCAACTGCTGCAACTACTTCAAGAAACCAAGTATCTACTGTAAGTCTTCTGCAATGATTTTTGTCCCTTATATCACCTTTTGTTTCCTTCTGCAATTATATACTAAAAGCTGCATTTATCCTTGATTTTGAATCAGTCAAATTATGTAACTAGATTGAGTATAGCTGTAATTCATCTTGTATTTTTTCACTGTCAACAGCATTTATTTGTGAGAACTTTGTCTTCATGATGAATCACGTAACTCTTTCACTGTGTTGTATTTGTTGTTTCGTGTCTAATTGGCTTATCTCTATTTGAAAATGATTGAATTACTCTGAAATTCAAAGGCCCTTTCTGTAATGTGAATTCTTCAGAGTAAAAAATATTATATTTATTTATACATTTTTGGGAACTACTATGGCAAATGTTCTTTAGAGTAATCGAGATTAAAACATTTGTTGTGGTGGTGTTAGAGAAATGTGTTTTCAAAGTAACTTTTATATTCACTTAGACCATATTATGTACAGAATGATATAGCCTAAATGTAAGTAGTACCTTAACTTTCCTTCTAATGCAGGGAGAGGGAAGAACTCTAGGAAAGTCTAATTCTATCAAAATGAAAGGCGAAAATGGAAAAAATGCTAGGGAAGTCCGGCTGTCAAAGAGAGAAGACTCTATTGCAAAGATTGGGAAAAAAAAATGTCAGAAAATAAATTTGGATGAAGCAGAGGGTATGTGAACTTTATAGTTTACGTATTAACATAAGTAGTCTTAGAAAAATGAGAATTTTGTATCTGCGTAGGATAAGGTACTGTGTGTTTAAGACTGCATTGTGAAAATCATAGTCATGGTCATTATGTTTTTGTTTGCTACTGTGTTTGAATGTAAAGTTTTCGAAGCTGAAGGTAAAATTTCAAGAATACCTAAAGATAGATGTAGGTGCCTAGTGGGATTTTCAAACATGAAAGCTACCTAATTCCGGTAATATATAAAGGAATTAGTTGCTCAGCTGCAGTTGAATATCCCTTTGCAAGCCATGTAAAAGCTTGCCTTTTTGCTCACCTTTACATAAGAGTCTTCAACTCACTGAAATGCATTCTGCACAATGGTGTAGAACCTAATTTACTCAGGTAAGCGTTTTTGAAAACTTCATGCTAAAGTCTATAACAGTCAGGGCAGTACAACCTGATGACTGTGGAGGAGCTGTGATGGGCAAGGGTTTACATTCAGTAACTGCTCTGGAAAGGAGGTTAGAAGTAGAAATACACAAAGAGGTTATTGGTAATCTTATATAGTCCGAGTCCTATTTTTACCTTCATTTATATCTTAATAGTTTGGGCAATATCATTGGAAAAGAACTCATAAGAGAATTTGCTTTGTTATAAGATGTCCATGGGAGAAAGAGGAATAAAAACAATATAAGGGTAGAAATCTTGACATAACACCCTCTGCCCTGGGGCATTAACTGAAGCAATTCCCTGTCTTGTCAGCCCTACATGTTGCTCCCTATTCTCCCAAGTAGAAAAACATCAGAGGATATATTTTACCCACAGATTAAAATTTACTGCTGATGTTACTTAATATGCATATCCAAAACATGGTTATGCACAGTTACAGCAGTTCATCCGTGCATAAGTGTCCACTGACTGGAATTGAAAACAATATTGTCACTAAAAAGTTTATTGCAAAATAGATTTTGTTATTATAAGTGTTATTACAAAATATTAGTGCATTTAAGATTATTTTCTGTTGCTTACTATTTTGTTAACTTGTTTTCCGTATTTTAATATTTTCATTTTTCTTCCTAGGGCTGAGTAAAACATTAACATAATTTGAAAACTTCAGAATTCGAGACTTTCACTTTTTTTTTTTTGAATTTTGTGAAATTTGTCCAAGTTTGGAAAATACGTACCAAATGTTGTAGACTGTTTTTTAATGAAAAAACCCCAACAACTGTTCTATGAAGTTTGAAATTTCCGAAAGGAATAGTTTTGTATGACATATATTAGAAATGTTGCATGTTTCAATATGCATACTGCCATTTTTCAAAACTTTGGCAATAAGAATCATTTTGAAGCTTCTATCTATCTTGGCTACGTTCGGATTTTATGGCATTTGAGAAAGCATGTTAAAAAGTCATTTTTATAAACACTTTGCAAAACCTGCCAAATATGAGTAGAGGATTAGGAATAAGGTCATACAAATGCAAGTGTATGACTTCATATTATGCTAAGTTAAAACTGATACTGACGTTTTATGCTTTATTTTGTAATGGCTTTTGCTTCAAACAATATTTGTAAGCTGGGCTGCAACTATTGATTTTAATTCATCTGTTGGAGATGACCTTTTTATGCATATTCCATAGTCTCAGTGCTCTCTTCTTGAAAAATTAGACATGTAGAGACCCTATATAAAGAGTTACATATTTTTATATATATATGTTTTGTACCAAAGAGTTTGTTTATTGTTGTGATGCTTCTTTTTTGAGGAGTGGTATAATTCTTGGCTTATGATTGATAAGTTTCTTGTTGCCAAGTTTTGAGACTTTCTAGAACAGTGGTGATTTGCTATGAGTATTATTTATATAGAGAAACATATTAAACCATTGGACATCATTAAGGACATGATCAGAAAATCACTTCTAATTTTGTTAAAAATTCTAAAAAAAGCTGCCCCATGGCTTTTAGTAGTGGCTCCTTTGATGGTTATTGACTGCTTATATGCTACTGATTTGTTGCAGTGCAAAGTTAAAATGGGGTTACGTAAATCGTCATCTGATCATGCTCTGTGATGATAACATCCTGGATTAAAACTACACCATGAATTGAATTTAAACTGTGATGGAATATTATTAAACTGAGAGAAATTCAGTATAACAAGGAAGTCTGCAACATTTTTAATCCTTGACCTTTCAAATGGCATGGCTATTTTTGAGTTAAGATGGATAAAATCCATCTGGAATATAAAAAGGTGCACCCATTGTCAGTAAGACCAGAGCCTTGTTTTGTATAAAGCATTAAAAAAAATCCTCTGTGTGTGTACAGATTTATTAACTGCATAAAACAGAAGATATGTTCAAGGCTCAGTGAATTGCAGCTGTTCTAAACTGCAAAACTTACAATAGCAATCCTGATGGTCTTAATTATAGTGATGCTAGTGAACATTGCTGCAATTGAAAAAGTTCCTAATTAACATGGGATCTTATTTCAAGGCAGCATTGAAAGAATTGAAGATCTTCATGGAAAATAAATGTGCTGAAAATTTATGTTTTAATGACATTGCACTTTCTGACAAAACTTGTCAATCTTGGGTTTTTCCCCAATAGAATTTTTTGAACTCATATCCAAAGCTCAAAGTAACAGAGCAGATGACCAACGTGGACTGCTAAGGAAAGAAGACCTTATTCTTCCTGACTTTCTTCGTTTACCACCCACTGGACCAGAACCATCCTCATCTACTCCCATGGGCCCTAAAGGCCTCAACAAGCGAGTTTCAAAAACCGATGGCAAGGACGGATGTACATCACCAAGTGGAAAACAGGAGCCCGTACAAAACTTTAGTGAAAATTCAGTTAAGAAAATGGGTTACTCAGAAAACAAACATAAATCCGCTTTGACAGCACTCCACAGTCAGAAGACTTTCAGTGTTCCTTTTAATACTGCATTGTCTCCAATTCCGCATGCACAGGAAAACAATGCAACAGTATGGAAAAGGCAGTCAAGAGAATTACAAGCTGAAGGCATACAGATGGTAGATGATGAGAATGTGGCAGACTTGACTCTTGTGGCTGAAGGAGATATTAGTAGCCCTAACAGCACTTTGCTACCACCGCCACCACCAACTCCACCGTCAGATATCAGTAAACTCACAGAAGCCAACTATCCGCCCCCAACTCCTTTTGCAGGTAATCAGGAAAAATCTGGATATCAAAGATCCAATTCAGGTATTTCTAGATTTTAATAGTCTTTCCTTTCATATAAAATTACTTTTCCTTGGCACTGTTAATCAGTATTTGGCACCCATTAAAACAAGAAAGAAAATTCTCTCTGCACCTTAATTTTTTTACAAGAAAAAAAAGATAATATTTTCATTGCCTTAGTCTATGCTAACTGTAATATATCTGGTTGCCTTTAACAATGTACTTTTGTTTGGATATGGCATGTGGCCGAAAATGGACTCATGCAGACAAACCTTTAAAATGCATCCATATGCTCTAATTATCTCGTTCTTTACCCTAGGAGTACAAAACAGGATATCAGCATTTTGAGCTGCATAAACACTGTTGCATTCCAGATTTTCTGATCCATTTGTCGTAATGAGATACATGATTAGGGTTTGGAAGTTTAAGTACTTTAGCAGGAACCCTAATTATGTGTTGAAAATTGCAGTACTGTTTATGATTAAAATTTGAAATGGATAAACCTTAATTAAAAAATATTTCTGTAATAAATTAGATATTTGTGACTAAAAATAAAAATGTTACTTTTTTTTTAAGCCTGTAGCAAATGCTTTGCTACACAGAGAAATAGATTGCATCTATCACACTTTCTCCCAGAATTTTCACACGTGAAATATCTTTTTCTATTAGATAATTTTAAAGAAACTATGTAACTTTTTTTAGGATGTAAGTTTTGTGGTCTAGCAATATCACAGAGCAATATTAGCCGAAGGCTGAAGTATGGAATTTCTTTATAAACACGGACTCCAGTAATAATTGCCATTACCAGAAACAAGAGTTTGAAGACGATGGGTGTTGTGACATTGACGTTTTACAGTCATTGTACTGTACATTTTAATGTAAAATATGAGAAGAGGTATCTATGTGCTACATTTATTTTTGATGTTTCACAAACATATGGTGCCATAATTTGTATGATCACATTTCTTTGTGATGTGGAATATACATTTTAATTATTTATCTTTTTACACAGAGTATTTGATACTGTTCTTTATCTGTATGGTTGATTATTTGTAAATACTTCTTTGGTTGTTGGATGCTTATAAATGGCAATGCAAATTATTTCATCATCTTGGTATTTTAAAAACAAATTCCTTTATTAGTAGTATTTGAGAAATGTTCTATAAGTGCTACCACTGAATTTCTGAAACTGAGTATTGAACAGACTTGTAATCAGTGCCTACGAATAACAAACCCACAAAATATACTTCCGAGATATTGATGTGTATATGCATAGATTTGTGTTGGTGTCTTTCTGATAATATGACAAGTGTACAACATAGGTATCGATTTGCATATTTTTCAGTGAGAACTGTTAAAAAAACCATTTGCACTTAAAAAAAACTTCATTGATTTCCAATATTTTAATGCATGACATACATTTCTGTGTAACCACTGAACTGTAGCTTTCCCTTTTCCCACTTTCTACTTTTTACTTTGTAGAAATCTTTGTGTAGTTTTCACATGTATTTTGTATCTTTGTTCTCTCAGGAGTAATAAATTCTAGACCTAGTTATGCAAACTGGTTTTAAGCTTTGATTTTCTTCATTATTTAAAAACAATTCAGTCCTGGATTAAGAATTCTGATTGACATTATCTTATAAACCAAAAAAGATTAATAAGATATGCACTAGCAATTACTGTGAGACAAAGTCGACAAATGTTGTATTTGTTAACAATTTCGATGTCAAAGGGCAAAAGCTGTCTTGAGATGCTGATGGGTCACATGTGAAATCCATGGCATTGGCATGTGCACCAGAAGGCAGATAAGACAGGAGATTTCTTTTAAATGAGTCATAACAAGAACTCCTGAAAGGAGAGTCTCTTCTGTCTTTGGGTTCTTGGGCTCAACTTTACATTCATTGCTTTCCTTCTTAATTTAAGCTAAAGCAGCTCTTCCCTGGTCTTTAAGAAATGAGCTGGTGATCTCAGCTCATTTGGTGTGGAGTAACCAGTATAACAACCTCTTTATTTGGTAGTCTTGGGTGAGAAATGAAGGCTTTGGATGAGTGCTGGAGACAGCACTACCCTTTTTATTCTTTGAGATGGGTCCTACATAACAGTACTAACTGAAGGCTAACTGAAAAAAAATGATACTACAGAGAGGCTTGTGGTGCTGTTACGTAGGTCTCGTGTTCTGGGGTCTAAAAATGCCATTTTTCCAAAAGTCATTATGTTCCCACGTAGCTGTGGGCCTCCATGAAAGAAAATGAAGCAGTTGGAAGTCCTGTAGCAGTTCCCCTTTTAAAATTATTCAGACTTTTCCACAAAAAATAACTAATATACTATGTATTGAATGATTTTAATTTTTTTTTTTTTTTTAACAAATTTTAAATTTCATATATTTCAACTGGCCTACTCTAGTTTCACTGGTGATTATTTTTCTGCCATAGTCACCTGGGCGAGACCTTCAAGTAATCACTCAAAATAATTTTGCAAAACCAAAATCTTAGTTTCTCTGAGCTTTGTGACAAACCAGATTTTACTTTTTTTTTTTTTTTGAATAACAAAAATCTAAAAGAAATATGTAAAACACCGTATTGCATACACTAACTCTGTTCTGCACTCCTGTCACAGTACACTACTATTTTGTGGGAACTGTATTCTACAAAAGAATGGTGATTTTATGGAAAATATGTGGGCTGAAACAAAACTTTTCTCTTTTCATTATTTCATGGAGTTTGCATGGAAAGACTATTCAATGATGTACAGTATTTGTAATAAAGACTGCTGGAAAGTATTTCCAGTCAATAGTTGATATTTCAAAGGACTAAATCATTAATAATGGTTGCTTTTTTAAGTGCTTTAATGGTTCTCCATTCAGGAGATTTCCTGTCAATGGAAAATGCATTTCTGATTGGTTTATTGAATTAAAATATTGGGATAAAAAGAAAAATAATAACTACATAACTTGAAGTGGTCTATAATCTTGGTTTCAAATTGGTATAAAGGCAAGTGACACATGCTTACGCTCTGTGCTGGGCTTTTATATGTTGGGTTTCTATGGGAAAAGGGCTGAGGGGGATGAAGTGGTCCCTCATGTTCTACAGGGAGCAGTTCTGTAACCACAGACTGATGGAGCAAAGCCAGGCCAATACCTATCCCTGTAACAGGTAACTCTTGAGGTTTTCTTCAATTGAAAATCTAGAAAACAAAATGTGAATAATGGAAAACAGCAAAATGAGGTTTGTGTCACTTGGAGCTTTTGAGAACAATTTTTCAAACACAGATCTGGAGCTTATACTGTAGTAATATTTAGCTATGAAGTACATAGCAAATCAGTTTGCAGTACAAGAATCATTATGGATTCTAGTTGCGTTCTTCATCAAGAAGAAAATGTCTTTATTTTTGAATCAGCCTGCTAGTTCTGGCAAATTTCCCACTTAAGGAATCAGAGGTTTCTGGAATCTGAACACTTAATTCTGAAATGCACTTACTTTGTGTCTCTACATACAATGGTTGTGGTACCCATCTGGGGAAGAAATAAATTATTGTGTGGTGAAATTGGCTTGAAGGGATGCATTAGTTTTTGAAAGTGTTAAAATACAAGTTGAATCTCTTTGAGTTTATTATTTTTTTAATTGCATGGTATAGTCTAGGTATTTTGAATGTTGTCCAGTTTTTCCCAGGGGGTCAGGCATGTTCATTACCCAAGTGAGAAACAGCTGTCATGGGAGAGGCAGGCTTCCAAACCTTTAGTCCCCTCAAGAGCTGTGAATATTGAGCCAGAGGCCGTGCACTAGGTTATTTATTCAGCGATATTTCAGGAGGGGCCTGTGAGTTGTTCACTGTGATTGTTGCCTCTATTACAAAGTAGGTGGGCGTTTAGTCTTAGTAGCAGTTGGGCTTTTTCAGGGAGTACCATTGCATCCTTAGACAGGACAATTTGCAACAATCCAGGCTGAAGGTGCACAGAGTGTAGATTTGATTCCACCAAATTGTTCTTCCTTCTATTATGAAAAATATTTCCCCCCCCCTTTTTTTTTTGCATTTAGAATGAAAAATACTCTTCAAATTAAATTACAATTACAGTTAATGGAATTATTGCCTACCAAGTAAGAAGGTTGGGTTTTTTTTTTGCATAGATGTATAGACTGGATCCAGCAATTCAGTCAAATAGAGAGTTTATTCAATATGCCCTTCTAATAGGTGTATAATGTCACTGGTTAAGATAGAGAGCCTGCTGGGGAAAATAAAAGCATGGTGAACTCTCTGGAATTATACTTTAATAATATGGCTATGGAAGATAAAGGGTGAATTTAGACTATACAAGCAGTTACTTAATTTGTTCTGAAGATACTGCTTTAGTTCTGAAATAAATGGGCAATTGTATCCTCAAAATAAACTTGCTTCCCTTCTTATTCCTGAAAGAATTCTTTCCAATAGGATAGATAGTACCATTTTTTGCTTTGAAAGATAAATTATGCAGAAATAAAATGCAGGGTGGACTCTCAGAGCCTGGGGCTGGCTATTGTTCCCAAAGACAAAAAGAAAATCCCAACAGCTCTTTTTTGTTATTCACAGAGAGGACACAGTATGCTGCAACCAAGGAACAGAGATCAGATAATATCAGCAGTATTTCAGTGACTTTCGATTTTTGACTTTTCAGGTGTAAGAGTAATGAATTCCAAGTGCAGTAAACTTTGTGAAAATTACGGAGATCAAAAGCAATCATGCATATATCTTCAAAAATTTAGAATTAACCTTTACTTTTGTAATAAATTCTATAATATTTTATGCAATTACCTAATTACATAATCTCTTAATTCATGTGTCATATTTGAGAGAAAATCCAGTGATGTTCCCTATGTAAATCAAGGTAGCCATGTAAATGAAAACATAAATAAAAATTTAAGAAAGAGAAGGGATTATGACAAAAAGATGTAAAAATAATGTAAATAATTATTTTTAACACAGGCTGTTGTCCTGCAGTTAATTATGCCCTTACTGGGTCTGTGTAATTTTACAGAAGATAATTGGATTCTGGATCAATATAAAGACATACTCGTGGGGATCCAGTAATACTGAGGCCGCAATCTGTTAATCCTCTTTTAATCAAAGCATGATTAAATGGAAGAATTCCATGTAGTACATGACTGAGATCAATAATAAACAAAGGAGGAGCGTTGTGTTAAGAGCAGACAACTGGGAAGTGAGGAAGGCCTTGAGGGATAATTAGTTGAAATGTAAGCTTATTTCAATCAAACAGCAAGATACACATTTCAGAGAGAATTGCAAATTTTATCACTGACTAGATAAAATGTTAGAAAAATTACAACTGCTCTTTGAACCAAATGCACGCAGCTAAAACCAGATCTATTCAAGCACATGACTTGCATTTGAACGAGGAAATGAATTTAGTTGTGTTATTAGCTGAAGTGTAGCTGGTAGCCCTGCTAAACCACATTTTAGAATTTCTTAATGGAAAAATAACATAACGAATGGCAGATTAAATTAAAACTGATCCAAGTAATTCAATCCACTATTTCCCGACCTACTGCTCTCCACAATAATTAAACCTGCTGTTACCGACTGCTGATGGGAAAGCAAACCAGTGTTAAGAATAAATGCTTGTAGATCAAACCGAGGCCTGGATGTTCGCAGACTGCTGCAGAGGTGTTTTGTTACACCTATTGCTTGGAAAGTGTTCAACTGAAAGTGATTACAGTTTCAGCAGTGGAGAAACAGAAAGTTTAAGCAGATTGGCTGGTGTTATCGAGGGCGTGCAGGTCACTCTGGATCAAAATTCAGAACTTCTCATTTTATTTATTCCTGAACTCTTTCTGGCTTTTAAATAATGTGTGCAGTTCCCTTCAGCAGCTGTTGTAGCCAGGTACATAAAAGGTCACAGCCTGCAGCAAGCACAGTTTGCAGTTTCCTCTTTTGATTATATATGCCACAGGTGAGCAGTAGTAGTCATACCAGCTCCCTCTTCTATGTAATATTCAGCATTTGTCTTTCCAAATAATCTTCTGTGCTGTGTTCTTCTTGTAAATGCTTTTGAGATGAGCACAATAAAAGAATTTCTGTCAGCCCTGTGTTTCTAAACTTAAAGCTGCAAATGAATTCCAGAAATTCCCAGAGCAGAAGTAAATAGACTGGTACTGCAGAGTATTGCTGCTTTGTAGAATAATCCATTTCCTAACTTGATGCCCTCATTGTTACTGAGTCAGACTTCAAGGGACTGAGCATACGCTGCAGTTGGTGTTTCATCATGCAAGTGAAATACAGCACGTAAAGTCAAACTTCCTTTGAAAAGATTTAACATAAACTGTAGGTAGGAACCTTGTATTAAATCCTATTTCACCTCTGTGTTGTCTCAGTTAAGAGATAAAAGGAAGGAAACTTTTGAAGGGAATTTAACCTGCAGAATTCTAAATTTTAAATGTAAAGTATCCTTTTCCCCTTGGAAGCATAAATCACTTTACAAACTTAAAAAAATATATATATGCTTGCAGTACTAAGAGTACATCAGCCAGTGTGGAAGTCATTTATCCACCACTTAAAGGAATATATGTCTGGGAAGCCTAAAACTTTAAAGTACCATTTCACAAGATTTTAGGACAGGAAGGGAGAAGTGTCTTTCCCAGACTGAATCTGCCAGATTACACATATTCTAAGGAAAAGAATTACTCATACTGAAATATTTCCGGGACATTGGAGTGAATACCATCACAGAAGTGACCATCGCAAAGCTGCTTTTCTATAGTCTCATGTAAAAAAAAATGATGTCTCAGCCAGTGTGTTGTCACCTTTGGACAGGTTCTGGTATGGAATCAGAGATTAGAACAGTATCTATCTGCCCCGTCTCCTGTATTAAAGAACACACCAGTCTATGACTTTGGGGACTGAAAATGACTGAGTGCACTTGGTGGTATATGCCAGTGAACAACCAGTTCCAGGAGTTGTTCCTGAATTTCACAAGAGTTATGTTATAATACTTCAAACAGATTCTTATCTGCTGTAAGTCAGCACAAAATCATTAAACTGGAGCTTGTTCTTTTTAACTGAGTATCTGAGCCTCTCTAACATTAGAAGTTGAATGCCTGGGATCAACGGTATAGAAATCACAGAGCATCCTTGTTACCTTCCAGGAGAACTGAGAGCCATCTATGTAGTAACGATTTTGACAAGAACAGTAGGGTTTTAGCAAAGCTGGAATGCGGAGGGAAATGCTGCATCTACATGGTCTGTCTATATGGAAATGGTGTTGGGAAAATTATGGCATAAAATTTAACATTCTGTCATACATGAAGTCCACTAAATATGGACTTTAAAACACTGAGCTCATCTCTTACAGTGAAACTTCATAAATATCTACTTGCTTTTATGAGAATATGGTGTGAATGGAACTAGATTGAGTATTGATCACTTAAAGGTGCTGAATTTCAGAGCAGATCTAAATTTTGCATTAACAAGTGAATCATAACTAAAATTGGCACACTGAAAGTAAATGGATCTAATAATTATGGCGTATATGTTGTGTATAGATATGGTATATATTGAAATATAAAAATAATATGCAAAATCAAAATACTAGAAAAAGAGAAATGTTGGTAAAAGAAATCAGGAAATCAGCTAAACCGCTACCTGATTGTTAACCTTTTGAAAAATGCAGACTGGTGCACATAGCCTTGTAAGCTGTCATTTAGCTGCAAGTCTGTAAAATAGCAGATCTCCAGCTTAAGGACAGCAGAACACATGCATCATCCCGTCTTTAAAGCAGCTGGAACATATTAACGGGATCAGATGCACAAGAAAATTCCCATGGAGCTACGTGGAATGCTTAGCAGTGGAGCCAAAGATTACCAATAGCCATGATTATGCTCTTCCAGTCTGTTTGGAAATTAATCTGTGCAGCAACTGCTCTAAGAACTGGCTTCCTTTCCCTTTGGAAGTTAGGTAGGAAGTTTGACAGATTAGATTTGGGAAAATGTAATATCATTCCTGACATAATTTATGCAAGGCAAAGCAATCAGCAGAGATATCTATGGAGGTATTCATCACTTCAGTGCAAGAATATGCGAAATTTTATCTGTGAAATCTCTCTGTACCTGAGATGGTGCCCTGCATAGCTGTTTGCTCTGGTATTTGTTACTCAAAAAGAGAATGTGAGGAGACCAGTCCAGAAGTGTTGTAAGCATCATTTAAGCCTCATTATAAAGCTCCAGGGAGTACATGCAAGTCTTGAGTCTATTTTAAAAGTTGCAGGATACATTTAGATACGAGCTGGTTTTTGGAATTATTTGTGCTAAATAACCTTGCTTCATAATGCTTTTAAAAATATTTCTTTTCAGTGTAGTGCTACTCTTGAAATCGTCTTCCTGTTTGCTGTAGATGAGCCATATCTTTTCTACCCTGCCAGGAAAAGAGAAATTTTCTTCGCAGTATTATCCCTTAGCAATTCCATGTTCTTTTGAACCAATATTTTAGATAAGACCTTCTCTGTTATTGTCCTCCCTCTAGTAATAATTTATTAGATGCTTCAGAGGTATTGCTCATGAGAAACGCATTAATAGAACTGCTCATAATGTGGATTTCCTCTTTGAATGGGCTTATGTCTTCTAACATTGACCTTATTTTTACTTCATTCATCTTAGACAACTTGCAAGCCCAGTTGCTCTGTGTGATGACTCAGTGACACCATAATTCCAAGACTTTTCTTATAGTTAACTGTAGAAAGACTTAGCAATACCTACTACAGCAATACCTACTCCTTCCATAGCATTCCTCAGTGGGCCTTTCCAGCTCTTTCATCTGTTGTACCCTGTTAATGCAGGTTGTATCTTCTGACTGTGGAACATGTTTCAGCTTAGTTCATGTCAACAGAGTGATGAGACCTTACACCACCATCAAAATTCTTTCTTTACATTACATTTAGTAGAAGGATGTATTCTCAGTGCTAGGACAATTGGGTGACTCACACTCTGTCAATGCAGACTATTTGGTGTAATTTATCATTAGTATGGCTTTTTAAAAATTAGTATCTCTTTTAAACCAACATGAATGGACAGAGATCTTCTTCAAAGGGCATAGAAGAGTAGACTAAAAATATCAAGAGTACAATTCAGTACATCCATGTAAGACAAACATTTTAGAATAGACGAATAGCATTTTACACCACAGCCATGCAAACAGGTGTTAACATTAAGCCAATGTTTGGCTGTAGTAGGAAAATGTAAACATTAAGCATAATATAGTCCCATTAAATGTTAGCTGTAATATAGTAGGCTGGAGTCGTGCTGTGCTAACTGGGCTGAGAAAGCTTTCTGCCTCCTCTCTGCTATTACTCAGCTGATTTGTTTGGAGTTTGAACTAATTCCTCTGGATGTGAAAAAAGGCAAGCATTACTGACGTGGAATATCCACATTATTAATATGGGGCTGCACTGTAACTAAAGCACTAAAATAATATCGCACTACTTAGAATTTTAACTTATTTTCATTAAATGGAAAGCTTTAACCCTTGAGAAGACCCTGGAATGATTTGATCGAAACAGTATGAAATGGCTTTGTCTTTTTCATTTGCATTTTTCCCCTTCTTCATATCAAAAAAATCTTGATTATGATGATTATACATAGAAATATATTTTTCTTGCAAAAATCCACTGTACACATCACTTTATGGAACAACCAGAAATAAAAGATTTCAAAGCCAGCTATGGGATTTAACCACCCAAGTCTCACGGGGTTTGTGTGGCTAAACGTGCTTGTCAGACACTCGTGTCTACCGCAGCAAAAAGTTTAAAAATGGTTTAGGTAAGGCATGTTGGACAAGATGGTATCTTTTAAAAGACCAGCTGGTATACATGGATAAAAGAAATTAAATGTGAAATGGAAGCCCTTAATCAGGTATGCCTTTGTGCCTTTGAAGTTTTTTTTCCTTGGATATCAGTTGGTCTAATAAAAGCAGTTCTGTCTCCCTGCAATTTTTGCCTCTTTTCATAATATCGTAGTGTGGGCACCTCAACTACAGAAGTCATGTTGATAACCATGGTGCGAGTCATGAAATCAACTCCTTCTTCACCTTTCCCTTGTCACGGGATGAAGCAGGCAAACCAGCTTTACTTGCATTTGCTTTGACAAGTGCCTAGCAGTTTGCAGTGTCACACCTAACACAAACCTGGCTTTTGGGGACCTCGGGGTTTTGATCTGGGATTAACTTGGGATAGTAACGATTTTGTATGAGTAGTTATAGAGAGTAGGCCTGGATCCGAACAATTGTGATTTTAGAAGCGCTGTACCAAAAAGAAACTGCAAGGTTACAAAAATCACACATAACTCAGCTGTTTCTTGAATGTTTAAAAGCCCTTCAGAAGATTAAGTTATTTCTTCTTGTCCTGTAAACCATGGCCCATAATTGCTCAGTTGCAGTTCAGGACAGTGAACTGCAACTTCAAATCCTCCTTTCTTATTCTGCTAGAGAATTCATCTCTAGCCAAGTAAAAGTATTATCTCAGCAGGGATCTGGTACTGGAGGTCAGTTCAAGTGAAGGAAAATCTCCTGTTCTGCGCCACTGGAAGCTCTGTGTTTTCCTCCTTCATCTTTGGGTTTGCTGTTTTTTATTCTGTAAGTGTACAAATTTATACTAGGCAGTTACTTTTAATGAACCCTTTTTAAAAACTCTGAAAAATACTAAATTAAGACAGATATATTAACATTTTACATTCATCTTCGAGACCTACTGTTTAGTTACCCACTTGGTACATCAATAAATCTCCTGGATGGGGCAGGGGAATATCCCAGCTGACTTTCTACCATTAGGACCTCAGAGGAGGTTGCAATATTGAAAACTGCTAAAACCAGAAGATACCTAACTCTCCTGTTTTGTGTTTTCTTTTGTTTTTAATTCTTCTGTTAGGAACAAACCACAGAAAGAAAAAAGATTCACAAGGGACTTCCGGAAACTCTTGTGAGCAAACCTCTCACAAAGCAAAGACCAGCAGAAGCTTTAATCCTCCTGGTGTGAGAGAGAACCCCGCTACGGAGCTCCCTGTAAACAGGATAATCGATGTGGACGGAGTCAAACTGGAAGACACTGGCACACGCTCCTGTGATGATTCTGAAGGGAACCTCAGCTTTGAAGGTTACATCTCTGAACTGAGATCTTGCCAAGGGAGGATGAGGACTGGAGTTTATAGGACATCAGACCTTCCATCTCTGATTACTGTCAAGAGTGAGAAGAATAAGGGCACTGAGAATCAGTATAAAGCTACTTTTGTTTAAATTTCTGGTTTTAATTAAGAGTTCTGGTATTTTTGCTTGGCATCAGCAGCAATGGAGATATGCCTTAGAGACATGTTTCTGCAAGTTGTAAGTTGTTTTCAGTGCCTGTTGCCTTCAACAAGCCTGCCAGACTGTCTCTTCTAATATGAGTTAGAACCCATAGAATGAAAAAATAGTATTTCAACGAAAGTATTGAGCTATTTTTATTCTTACCATTTCTATATCATTTTCCCTAGGATGATTCCATTGCACAGTGCAATTAAAAGTATTATTTCCACCCCTACCCTTCTTGTCTTTAATAAAGACAAACTCACTTTAAATTCCCCTACCCAAACTTTTTATTTAAGCTCATTTCACTTTAATCTTCTAATGTTTTTTTCCTGGTCTGCAGGATTCCCTGTGTGTTGGTAGGCTTTCAAAGTGGAAGTAAAATCAGTTACTGGTATAAAAGGATTAGTATTATTTTCTTAATAATTTCCTATCTGTCTCGTAGCATTTGGGAAGAGGTCCAGGTGGAATTCAGTCTTGTCTAATGCATTGCCTGGATGGATACATGCAATAAGGCTGTTGTTATACGAGCAGTAAGAAGCCAAAAAAAAAAAAAAGCTGTGAATTTCCTGTGCTGGGAATAACAGCTGCTCCTGTAGCCAACACTGGTGACGTTTCCATACTAGAAATGTATATACTAATTACATAGTGGTGGGAGGTTCGTCCAGGTCCCTCCTCATTGTTGCTCATGGTGTCTTTGGTCGAAGGCAGATTTTGTTACTGATCTTCCGGTAAGTGGTTAAGTGCCCCTCATTCTTCTTGTCATTGATTCTAGTTTCAGTTAAACTTCTAGCCTTGGGCAGAGTTTTGAGAAAGATAAGATACTTAATACTACCGAACATGTTGGTTTTGCCACGCACTCCTTTTCCTCCTTTCCCATTTCTTCAGAAGAGCTTACAAGTCTGGACAAGCAAAAGGGTACATGAAGAAATGAGAGCATTGGACTGCTGCTCATCAATGTGGAACCATATTGAGACCTTTTGGTGGTTCAGTGCTTTGAAATTACTGGGAGACTCAAAATATCACATTGCATAGCTCCTAGGCTGCAGATGCACACAGGCAGTAAGTCTAAAGCATCACAGTAATTATTCATTAACTTTGTCTTTGGTCCTCCTTACTAAAGCCTACCAAGGACTGTGAATTTTCTGAATAGCTGAGAATACTGGAGGCAGTCACTTAGTTTCTTAAACTCAAATCTGTAAGATGAGAAAGAGGTACATATGATTTTATAACAGTAATGTAGGATTCCTAAAGCTTAAGAATTATACATCTAATACTCCAGTGATATAAATGGACACAACACCCATTAGCTTTAATACTTTAATTCTTTTCTACTGATAAGTGATTTTGCTCTTGATATTGAGGAAAACCCTTGTTAACATGAGGCTCATCTCGGTGTGTGACTGAATGAGATATATGCCATGAAAGTAGCTGTTCCTTTAAAAACTTTCAAGGTTAAAACCGATTTGAGAATCATGCTACAATCATAGTGGTGTAACGATACTAGAGACTTGGGGAAACACAGCGGGCAGCAAGTGAGATCAGAACTGGGAGTGAGTGAACAGGCTTGGACACTGATGTCACTGGTTTCCACACTGCAACGGGCTGTGCTGTTGGAATGCAGCCATAGCATAGTGTACACAGTCTGACTTCGCAAGCACTCAGACCATGCCTGTGCTGGGGATAAAGGGGGAAAGCTTCTATACTGATCCGTAGGAATTCATAGAATCACAGAATGGTTTGAGTTGGAAGGGACCTCAAAGATCATCTAGTTCCAACCCCCCTGCAATGGTTGCTCAAAGCAAGTATTATCTGTCACCTGAGTGGGACACTGTAACAAAACAGTCATAGCCCAGTGATGTGAAAATATCTAAGTATCTATGTATTTTTGAAGTGTTTTTCTTATGTTTTGGGGGGGGTTTTTTGCTAGTATTTTGCTAATAATTTCCCATGAGAGGATCTTTCTTTGCACAGATAAACGGCCACAGTTTTTTCCTATCTTCTTGAAAATTAATAGCTTTGTTCTAATCAAGACCATTACACCAGTCAGACTAAAGAGAGGGCTTTTTGACTCGTGATACCCTTTGCATTTTTTGCATGTCTTGAAAAATGAATTCCTAACATCATACAGGTAAAAGCTTGGAATTCAAATACAATAGTTAAAGTATTTATTAATCTCTGATCAGTATTTCAGATGAAACAAGGTTGCTTATCTTAGGTTGTGCAAGTGCACTTAAGTGACTTTTTGTGAGCAATACAGAATTCTTCAGCTGGAAAAAGAGACAGCTGAGAGGAGATATAATAAAGTCTGGAATACTGCCCTGGTTTCCCAGGAACAGCCCCACAGCCCAGTCATGGCAGGCAGGCCCTGAGTCAGCTGGGAGTCTCAGTCAGGGCAGCTGCCCCAAGCTGACTCACAGGTGTATCCCATAGCACTGACATCAAACTCACGATAAAAGGATGGAGTTTACTGAGGGTGGAGCGTTTCTCTTCCTGGGGCTTCTCCCTCCTGAACTTCTGCTGCTCCCAAGGGTGAGGCTGAGTAGAAAATTGTGTACTTTATGTCGATGATTGTATTAGTTTTGTTATTTCATTAAATCTGTTTCTACTTCAACCCACAGGGTTTCTCCCTTTTTTCCTCGATTCCCCTTCCAGCTATGGAGGGGTCATCAGGTGGTAGAACAACTGCTACAGTTCAGCCCCAGGTACAGGCTAAATGCAGACAAATACCTTGAGTGCCATGGAAAGGGTGGATGGGAATTGGCTATTGCTCCCTTTTCTAATACAAGAATTAGGGGCTAGTAGATGAAGCTAGGAGAAGCCAAGTTCAAATCACAGAGCTGGTTCTTCATCTTCTGTTTTCTTTCCACAAGCTCCTGTGCTCAGGAAAAAGCAAACAAAAATGCTGTTTATAAATTCTTAGTGCAGCAAACTGGGTTTGACAGTATCAAGGATTCAAAGGGAATTTGACAGCATAGGAAACTCAAGCTGTGTGCAGGTAAATGAAGGATGTGGAGGAATGGGGTTTTCTTTAACACAGGGAAAAATCTTGGCATAATGCCCGGAAATCCCGTAAGCAAACGGACATGGGAAAAACCCTTCCTCCCCACACTGCGCTGTTATGCCAGCTATTGTTGAAAGAATTCTTAGCTAGGGCTTGTGGAAATTCACTCCTTAGACTTAGAAATAACTAATAATATTAGCTCTCCAATACCTGGCCAAATATACCTGGTAAACCTGCTGGAATCAGTTGCCACAGGTCATGGAGTTAATAAAAATGGCTGTGGACAGCCTGTCTCTGGCTGATGTTTCCCAAGATTTTACTAAGGATGTTGCCCAGTTTTAATTACTGCATGACTTCAACATTATAATATGATTTTAAGTTGCCTCATTATATTGTGATTTCCAGTACTAATGAAATCTACTTGCAATTGAAAAAGCAGCCTGACTGAAGTGCTGCTTGATAGCTTAATCCTTTATCTTGCCAGCTAGTTCCTAAAGATAATCAGATTTTTATAAGGCTTTATTTCTCTTTTACTTTTCCTGGTTTTCCTGTGTTGAAACTCCACTTGTACAGAGAGTTACTCTTATGTTTCCTTAATCCCACGATGATAAATAAAAGGGGAATTTGGTCTCCCATCCTCTTATGTGGGAGAGGGAGATTCACTGACCTATATCCATACTAGCCTAACCTGACACTGTAACAATCAGTGGTATAAAAAACCCAACCCCAACACTTAGAAAATACTGCAGCATTCTAAATCCTGTTTAAAATACCAGTTGTCTTATCTTTCACTGGTTGTCATGGTATTTGATTTTCAAATGGTTGTAGTTTTAGCCTCGCAGGCTCCACAACAGTCACAGTTTTGTTGGGTTTTTTTATGTTTTAAAGGCTCTGTGAAGAATAGAAAATATACATATAGGCAAACTTGCAGAGGGACTTCCCCCTTAGGATTGCTCCAGCAGTGTGCCTTGTCAACAAATTTGTAATATAACACATATGCAAAATAAACCACTGTGCAATTTAGCTCTGGGGGACTGCATGACAAATAACTGATGTTTTTTGAAGGCACACAAACAGGCTTTGCAAAGAGACTTTGCAAAGAGACTTTGCAAGAGGTTTACTGTTCTGTGGGAAGGAGCTGATACCTGCTGTACCATGGCCTTTTCTCATGCCCCTGAGAGTCTTCTGGTGGCTATTTAATGTTTTTCAAGGATGCTGGGGCCTTTGTGCACTACTTCTCTGCCTGAAAGTTTTGGCCTCTTTTCTTGCCTTTGCTTAGTGTGCACTGCTTTATTCCTCTTTCTCTTCTGATACTGGAATTTACTGTTCTTAACAGAAAACTTGAAAGATGTGGCTCAGCTGGTAGCCTCCTTACCTCTTTGTAGCAGAGATAATCGGGACTTATGAGCTTATTTTGACATTTTTGAAGTAGCCTGATTTTTGCCACAAAACCAAAATCCTTGCCAGTAGTTGCTCCTCAGTAATGGTGCTACTGCTCATCCCAGACCTCTCCAACACAGTATCAACAGTGGCTGTTGTTATTTAAAATGGTCTCTCCTGAGGGAGACTGGGCAAGTGTGTGGTAGTGCACCGTAGTGTCTGTGATGCAAACACTCAGAGGCATTTTCTCACAGTTTATCAAAGACTCTGAAAAGTTTCCAAAGGATCAGTTAGACAAAGACCATAGAGCAATGGCAGGTCCTTATCAAGAGGTGAGAGAAGCTGAAACCGTTTCAGGTCCAGGGCGCTCCTCCTCGCTCTCAGCCTCAGCTCATTGTGTTTGGTTTAGAAACAACCGTATTTTCTACACTGACAGGCAGATTTCCAAGCTTTGTGGGATTGTAGCAAACCCGTGGGACAAGAGTGTTGCTCTGTGGGTAGTGTGGGTGTTTACCCTGCAGCAAAAAACAAGTGGCACATCCAAGTGCTTCTCTCTGCCTGTGCTCTTGGAAGAGCATCCCAAGCTTAGCATCGCAGGGCACTGAACAGCTGGGAGATTTGTGAACCCTACTCCAATGCCAATTAAAACAGAGGAAAAGCTTTCATTGATCTTACTGAAATATTTCCATGCTGTAGACCAACTGTCACTTTTAGCTGGGTTATATTTGAAATTTTTCAGAAGACCTTCATCTGCTGAGAAGTGTTGGATGATCAGGTGTCTGCAAATCTTGCCTGCATTACTCAAAATGTTAGCAAATCCAATATGTTACACATGAACCAACGTGTTTTCTGAATTGTTTGTGTGGAAGATAAGGAAAGAAAATTGTTTATATTTTTTCATCCCAAGTGATCTTTCTGTTGTACAGTCTAACATGTTGTTGTACAGATTTTGATTTGTATTCTTGTTTTCTTTGTGGTTTTGTCTTTAAATGTCTACATAATGACTTTCTAATATGAAAATGCACATTGGATTTATTTCTCACGCCTCGTCTCTCCAAAGTATTGAGAAATCCTGTACCGCACAATAATGTTTATAGAATCTTAAGTGTGTCAAACTCATTTAAAATGTCAATTATGTATGTAGTAAGTAAATAATTTATACCACTGGGACTGATAATGCTTCATTGATATCTAATGTCAATGTAGGGAAAGATGTGAAAAGGTTTATTCGGTCATTCAGGGACCTGCTGCCATTTGGACATCACAACTTCAATGGAAATATGAGACAATGTCAAACTAGCCTATATTTTATTTGATTTTTCAAAGATGTCTTCTTAAACCTAGCTTAGATAAAGGTATTCCTTCAAAAGAAGTTTGCTAAGAATTTCTGCCAAATATTTATATACCTTAAAAGTAGCTCATCCTCTGGAATTTAATAATAGTGGGTTAGGGTTTTAGCCTTTAATTCCTTTTGCTCTATTCTAGGAACACAAAGGGATTTCAAACCTGAGGAAAGGCAGTAGCTGAATGTTTTCTAGGTACAGCGTAATCCTCCTCTGGCTTCCCCTCTGTGTAGTCTTGATGGGTTGTCCAGCTGTGTGTGTGTGTGTGTGTATTGTTCAGTGTGTGTGTACACTAACCTGAATCAGTGACACGGTGCTCCTTAAATGGTTTCCTTCTCACTCACCGTCTTCTTTGTGCTTTGAACTCTGTGCCAGAGCAAGGGGGTGTACAGAAGAAGTCTGAGTACCAATAGTAGAAAATAATGACTGCTGAAATTAGGATGAAACGTAACTTTTCCAGATCCATGCCAAAACTGTATTGCTCCCCATGATGGTCTCATACCACTTTCCAGTGAGGATGCTGAAGATAAACCTGCAGATACACAGAGCTGCAAAGCCAGTAGAGCATTTCCAAGTCCCCACAGCCTGCAGCAAACCTCAGGGTGAGTACTGTAAAGACCACTCCCCTACCTCACTGGAGAAGGCCCTGAAGTCCAAGTTTGGGAAGTGTATTCTTAAATACCTTGTGTCTGCTTTGCGAGGACACACCAACCTGTATTTCATTTGTATTCTCTGACTGCAAAGGTCTGCTCATAATCTCAAAATAGTGTATAATGTAGTTATTGTACAGCTTCAAGCCTCAATTCCAGAGCAGGCTGGTAAAGAAATGAAAGGCCAGCGAGAAGTTCATCTAATTAAAGCTCATCCTCTTGGACTGGCATAATCTTAAACCAAGGCACAATAAAAAAACTTACACTTCTCTCCATTCCTGCAAGAAGCAACTGGGGTCTTTCTTAATGACTTGAGTCTTTCCTGGAAAGATGGAACCATATGATGAGGGGAAACTACCCTTTAATTACTAGTCTGACTCATTTATAAACTTGCACAAGCATCCTCTTCAGTAGCTATATTTGCTAGTATTTACTAGTATACCAACAACATGAACTCAAATACCAACAGTATCTGCATAACTTCAACCTCTTCCATGCTTTTAGAATTTCCACAGTCAATACTACAGCCAGGATGAAGCAATGCCTGGCTGAGATCAGCCCTCTGTATGCCAAGCAGTTAGCTGCAACTTGTTTGCAACTAGGAGATAATCAGTGGTGGTGGGCACGTATCTTTGATCTTGTCTCTGCTCATTGGAGCATTGAGTAAAACCCGTGCATGTGTGTATTAGAAAATCCAGAGGAAAGTATGCTGTAACTTCAGTCCCTGGCAAGAGGGTGAAGGCACCTTCTTGTTGGAAGGTGCTGGATGGCTAAGCATGATCCATTGGTCTTCCATTGCCTCAGTCTCCTGGAGAATGCTGGTTCTCCCATTGCATCTTGCCTGTTTTATGCCCTTGTAGGAAAGGGACAGATACAGAGGTATAACATTTTGCTGCCATTCATTGCAATGACATCAGCTTATACCATGAAAGGACCCACTCTGCGGTGCTATAAAATGAAATTTTCCTTGCTAGACAACTGTGTAGTTAGCAGGCTTGGGCCTCATGTGAGCAAAATAAAGTCCAGTTTAATTCAAAATAGACTTAACAGAGCTGATCTGAAAGTCATGATTTCTCTTTTAGACGAACCTAGTTGGGATCTTCTTGCCTAACTTCAGGTGTCTACTCCAAAGCTACCTTTGTGTCTTAATCACGGGTGTTACTTTAAATATTTGTTAGAGGTATAGTTAATATTGTCTATGGATATAAAGATTTATTTGTTTAATACTGTCCATGGATGTAAGAATGATTTGTTTCACCCTTGAGTTGAAACATGCTTTTTGACAGGTGACTTGTACCTTAAATTTCACTCGTGTGTTTTCTAGGTCTTGCTGCTTGTACTGGGAGCCTTGATACCTACCTCAGATGTAAATACAGATGCAGGAGGTCCCTGAAGCTGGGTGGGGTGACTCTGATCTGCCAGTTTCTCCTGATGTGTGAACAATGTAAGACAATGACAGCTCAGATTGCTGCTCTGTGTAATTACTGCAGAAACAATTACATTTCTGCAGCAGTTACGAGTGGCACTGGAGGTACAGGGAAATGAGGGGGTAAAAAGAGAGAGAAGGAAATACAGGGGGGATATTGGCCACACTGTGAAATCTCCAAAAGGGTGAGGCTGTGGACAGGTGAGAGCGGAGGGAGGTAATAGAGAGGGGAGGCCATCAATAGTGGGTTTTTGTATGCAGCGAGAGGGGAGCCCTGATAAGGGACATCCATGTCCCTTCCTTCAGGAGGCAAGTTTATCTCTCTGCCTATCTCTTATGTTACCACCTCTCCCAAACACATCCCGAGGCATGGGATTGAGATCCAAGGGTCCTGCTCCTGTGTTAGGAACAAAAGCTCAGCAGCAGGGAGACCACGGGGAGATGCTGAAGGAGTCCCTTAGAGGTTTGCCACCAGATTTGTGATGCAAAAACCCTTGGGAAAGCCTAGGCAAACACTATGCTAGATTAACTGACAATACAGATTCATAAATCTAAGGCGAGTATCCTTATGATGACATTGCAAAATCCAGTGTCCAAGCAGCCCTGCTGGCCATGGACATCTGCTAAAATGACACTGAGTGACAGGAGTGCTCCCTGTACAAGGTACAGGTTTAGCAGAGGGCATCTCATAGTGTGACTTCACCTGATCAGCATAGCCAAAAAGCTGATCAGTGAGTGTCACCTGGCACTTCAACCCTTGGCATATGGGTTTCCTGCAAAGCAGAAGGTGAATGGTTAGTAAGACATCTGGTTTCCATACAAATATATATGTATATATGAAAAAAATGTGGAAAATATATATGTACATATATATATACAGGTTTTCATACAGGATATTATTAGGGCTACAATTAGAGCACTATTTATGAGCTCTGTTCTCCATCCTACCATAGGAAATAACCCCAACGTCGAGGCAGGCTGTGGGGCTGGTGTCCTTCCTGTGGGGAAGTCTCTTCCCCGTTAGCGCTCTTTCCCACTTCAAAAGTGAGTATTTCAGCTGCCTTCAGCTGCAGAAGTGGTGCCACCTTCCCTCACACATGCCTGACTTATAGACCATTTTAAAGTATGCCATGGGGGCGTCTAATATGCTAATGAAGAAAGTGGGTGGAATAGCAGGAATTTGAGCACAGCTAAAAATGTACGTGCCTAACAATTGCAAATCAGCCTGTGCTGAAGTTACCTAAATGGGTTGGCATCGGTGGAAGGTGGGTGCCTCTACACCTCTTCTTGTCAGTTTTCAGTGAGTACACAGCTAAAAAAAAATCATACGCCTCTGTATACGGGCCTACTGTTTCAGCCAGGGTTATTGGCAAAGGTTTATATCCAAGTCCTCGAAAAATACAGTTACCTCCTTTCCACTCTTATTCGTATACAGTAGGAGGAACAGTCTCTTCATGCAAACACATCCTAGACTGGTTGCAGGCATAGTATTTTAGGTATGTCATGACATCTGGCTGTGTGAACAGAACTAAGTATCATCTTGAAACGGACTTCTAAAATCTTGGCTAGTTTTTGCAACTAGATCCATGTCTGGGGTGTGTAAATGAAGGCTCTGCATATTGTGGCTTGTAGCAGATCCTTAAATCACTCACAGGTTTGTGTGATTAGGGGTACAAAATCACAGTCTGGTTTTCTTTTTGCAGCCCAAGCCAAGCTCTTCCATTACTACTTTTATATGATTTGATTTTTTTCAGATCAGAACTGAAGTTTTTTGGATTCATGAAAGAAATATTTGTAAGCACAGCTGCAGGTAAGGGCTTTTTATATATATACCTGCAACTGCAGTGGCTGAATCTGGCTAAAAATGTGATTTGACAGTGAAGAAAGCATGAAGCTGTTACAAAATCAGTGCACACAAAGGTGGTCAATTGAAAAGAGAAGCATTGCAGGCAGAATATCGTCTGATATTGCATCTTGCCAAGGCAAAGCCACCCATGCCAGTGTGAAAAAGTATCATAGAATGATTTTGGTTCTTTTGTTAAAAGACCTTTAGGATCAAGTCCAACTGTTAGCCTAGCACTACCAAGTCTACCACTAAATTAAAACTACACAGAGGTGCAGCCTGATCAGTATGTTAAATGCCTCTTTGGGAAAGTAAATTTTAGCAGGAAAGATTGGTGTGGGAATGGATGAAATGGGGCTACAACCACAGGGAAGGTACAAAGAAATGTGAAGATTCTTCCTAGGAGTGCTGAAACCAGAGGAGGGGACACCCTGGGTGTTTGCTACTGCTGCAGAGATGCCATCGGAAAGGCTGCAACTTCTGGGTGCTGTGCTGTGGAGAGTCCTGTGCCCACTCCAGCAGGACACAGGTGATGAGGACAGGCTGTGCAGCTCTGTGCTAGGGGAGGGGGACGGATACAACAACCCTCTGACTGAGGAGGGATGCACAAGGTTGGATACTTCTAGCTGAAGGTGGATGCAGCTCTGAGAATAGACCCAGCAGTGTGCGGGGAGAAGATGCCAGTGGAGAGCAAGACCACAGAGGCATGTCTGAGGGTCAGCAGTGAGATAAGAGGGTAGAAGTGGCAGATAAGCACCAGGATGTGGGGTTTGGTGAAGGGCTATGTTTAATGAAAACACACCAAGGCCAATTGGAGGAACTATGGGGAGAAAATCCAGGAGTCCATGGGGAGATCATCTCCATGGGGAGCTGTGATGGCAGTATGAAGGTCTGCAGAGCTGCTGAAGGAGGGCCCCAAGCCCTGCAGAAGGCAGAGGGGCGAGGAAGACCCGATAACGCAATGAGACTGTCTTGTGCATGGAAGGAAGACATTCACTCTGCTGCTGTGCATTGGGGAGGCAGCGGAGGCTGCTGGCAAGGTCGTGGGCCAGGATGGGACATCCACAGCCAATGTGTCAGTGTGGAGGATGAGGGTGATGAGGGAGCGAGATGAAAAACACAACATGATAGATCTGAGAACAGTTTCAGTCCCTGGAAAGAAGAGAAAGGAAATGAGTGCAGAAAACCCCAGAGCTGTGAGCTGGCGGGTGAGGGAAGCCAGGAGAGCTGCTAGAGGTGCTGGAGGAGCGTGGGAGGTGAGAGGAGTGAGGAGCAATAAACATTTGGGTGAAGGCGTATCTTTCTGTCCCAGGATTATCTGCTGAAGCGCAGCAGCACCGGATCCATGTTTGCTGGGTCCCAGCTGCCCAGCAACCAGCCCTCTGCAGCTGCGCTTTCACCAGCCTCCCTGCTTCTAGGAGGGGGGAGCGTGGTTTGTAAAAGGGTTTGTTGTGCACAGGTTATGCACAGCTTGGGGACTGTGAATATTGACAGCAAATTCTAGTGCAGGAGAGGATGGGACTCCCATCCTCTCCAAAAGCCAAAACCATGTAGGCTTTTTACCCCAGGATTTCTGAAGCTCCCAGGGAGAGGAGGGGGTGACACTCAGAGGTGTTTGCGATTGCAGTGTGGCTGTGTGGAAAGCTGGGTGGTACACTGTTTAAGGTCCATGTGAATAACTCAACTTTTCAGCTTGATTTGAGCCAAAGTTTTTCTTTTTTTTTTTTTTTTTTCCTTGCTGAAATAAGCAAACAAGTGAAATGATTTCAACAACTTTCTTCCTTTGCACGTGGTGTTAGCAAGAGGAGCGCAGTGGCTTTTCTCTAGGCACCATTCCAGAAGAGAGAAGAGGAGGTGGAGGCTCACTTCTTGCCCAGTGGTGAAGATGTTGGTTTCAGATGTGAGCAACCAGACTGAGGTTACACCATTTCCAGAGGCAGGTCTGCTCCGTGCCCTGCTGCCTCGGGGCAGCCCAGAGCAGTAGGTGTTAGAGGGAAGGGGAAGCCCCCCCTTATGCGCTCCCAGTGTTGCTGCATTACCTTGTTTTAAAATCTTTAAAAGTATTAGCCTCAGTTCTGGTGGTTGGGATATTTAAGTAACAGGGACAGCTGAGTTTTGGTAGTGGTCCCCAGGGCCAGAGGACGGGAATGATCTCAAGCAACAGGGATGAAGGGAATCCCATCTGACAGTGGCACTAAGGTCTGCACCATGGTTTGCAGGTCCCCCCAGAGGAAAAGAGAGTCAGGAGGGTTTGTATGTCAGTCTCAAATTGTCTCTGAGTCCCTTGTTAGCACACTAGGAGCAGAATTGCCATACATGATCACTTGCATCCAACCCCTTCCCAATAAAGAAATGAAAAATTGTATTTTTCATGCTAGAAATACATCTAGTTACTTCCAATTCATACGTTCTCATAAGGTTGTATAAACATCTTGGACACAGCACACTTGCAGAGACTTTAGCTCTAGCACTAGTTCCTTGAGCCAATGATGTAGCCACCAATTCTCTCCTCACCCAGGAAGCTGGGTTTGAGCTTCCTAACAATCGTGTGAATTAAAGCCTGGACATCAGGTCATCTAAAGAGGCAACGCTGCCCCCTTACCTGGCTGCCATTTGTTACCTTCACAAGGAATGAAGAGCTTGGCTTTGAAAGAAGGAAATCTTATTTCCTTATTACTATGAAAATGTATAGAAGTTTGCAAAAATACATGGAGGAATCAGTTAGTAATTAGAGAAGATTATCATTTTTCCTCAGTTTGCAGTAGCTGAGTCGTAGATTTCTCAGAAACATTTACAATGATCAGGAAATAACGTAAAAATGGAGAACACCGATAAACTTGCGATCGTGGGACAACCCTCCCCCAGTCTGCTTGGCACACAGGAACGAATGCAAATGGATGCATTTGTGTTTAAACTTGTCTTTTCTGCTTATGTTTAGTGAACTAATTGATGAAAAAAAAGTAATTTTATTATTTCGTTTTGGTGGCTGACTCAGTTAATTTACTTTTTGTTGGTATTTAATGATTTAGGATGGTTAACATTGTTTCATTATTACTAATTAGTTCAGAGTCTGGGCTTTTATTAACTATTGTTAAATTTAAAGAAATAAAATACATTGCAATGTGGGAAGTGAGGAAAAGGCAGATGTATGAGGCAGCATTATCAGTATGTGCTCTACCCCCTGCAGCAAGGATTTCTGTCTCTTTCTGCTCATTTATTGTGTGTTTATTTGCCTTTTCATTTTCCCATGATGATGTCAACATTAAGGGAAAAATGCTGAAACCAAGGGATTTTAGCCTTTGATGCAGAAGGATTACAGCTTGCAAACACAACAAGGAGCTCTTAGTCTTATTTTGAAATGTTTCATTGACTTCAGCAGTAGCAGGATCTGGCTCTAAATGCATTTGGATTATGTGTGCTCCACAGGAAATGTTCAATATTGTGTGCAGCAAAGTTAAGAATCAGAATGTGCCTTTCTTTAAAAGGAAAATGGAATTTTCTTAGAAAACAAGAACAGTTTTACTGGCAGGATGAGCTCCAGTACAGGCTCCTGCCCTTAGAGTTGCCAAATATTCTGTCACCCCAAAGCCAGGTCTTTCCTCTACCTCCTTTTTTCAGCTTTCCACACACGAATATATTTTTATATATACATATTTCTAGTTAAAGTTATAGTTATTTATTTTAATTTTAAAGAAAATATTTATTTAATGTTTTACAGAGCCTCATTTGAAATGAGCACTAAATGAAGTCTAAATTCTAATGCTAGGGACTTTATCTTGAATGCCACATGGACTGTTTCCATACCTTCACTGTTTTTTCTTGTTGTTATGGTATTTGCTCTGTACACACCTGACTCTTTTCTCCCTTTATGGAAAGTTTCCTTCAGTATGCTGGAAATGATGAGTCACAGATTAATTGATTTGAGAAGGTTAAGGAGAGCAGCTGTGTGGGCTTCTCCGCCTGACTCATGGGGTGATGGGTTTGACCCAGGTGCTTGCAGGCTGGTGGGTTCTCAGCTGCAGCGCTACAAAACAAACAGCATCTCCTCCCTGCAGCAGCAGATGTTTCTCTCACAGTAGGCATCCCCAGAGGTGTTAACAATGTGTAACCCAATGATACCTGAATGTGAGTGTCTCTTTGGTCTTTGGCAGAGGGCTGCTGCGGGAGCAGATCATTCGGTGCTCTGTGTGCTGAGGAGGTGGCTGACTGGGTGCACCAGTTCTGCCTTTGTCTATGGTTAGTCCATTCCTGAGGTCAGGTGCAATTCCCATAAATCATCTAAACACCAGTGATTGCAGCACCAGTGTGCATGAGTAAATAAAAAAGGCTACACTTGCTGAAACTCCCTAAGGTCTGTGCTGTTTATTTTTTTCCCCATTTTTATTACCTTCATGTTGGAAGCTCTGTGCATCCAGATTCTCAATGGAGAGGCTGCAGAGCCAGACATAAACATGTGTTAGGGGAAGGAATAGCCTCCCTCCTTGGTGCACCTCTGTCTTTGAGGTCATTCTGAGCTCACCCAGGACCATGCTGCTGGATGGCTCTGTCTGGAATGGCACAAAGCTGGACCAGGGAAAGGGATTCATCTATCTCAGTTCTCTTTCCCCAGGTTTGTTCCCCAACTCTCTCTCCATGCACACTCCTTGTGCTGCTCATGGCCAAAAGCTTCATGTGATGATAAACAAATATCTGCATCCAAGACCTTATGCTTCACCCTTACGAACTCTCAAGTGCCCAAAGCCCTGTGAGGTTTATAAGTTTTTTCAGTATCAAAACTGAATCTTCAGTTTTCTGAGTAGTTTTTTGCCAATGAGATATGTTTCTCAAAAAAATATGGGGCATACTTCATTTTTACAGATTGTAGGAAAAGCCTGATGAAGGCAGGTGAACTTTCTTCTGGTTATAAATAGCTGAAAGAGTCACTGATCACTTAACATAATTTACAAAAAACCATACTTTAAGTTCTGTCTTTTCTCTATGGCCATAAGACCTGTCCAGACACTTCTGTGCTAAACCAATGCAGGCAGCATACATGTAGTAGTTACGGGGTTTTTTTAATGATTCATATCTGTCTGAACCCTGAAATCACTGTTTGGTCATTATTCAGACCTTACTCAGGGGTAATTCCCATTACACGGTGGTGCTTCTCTGGCAGCTCTTGCAACTCCTGGCTTTGATGTCTTTTCTTTTTGCTTTGTGCCAGCACTGTCCTATCAGTTGAAGTAGCAACTTGTGTTGATGCTTCTACTTTTTTCTTATGTTGAGGAATCGGTTTGAGCTGAAAGCTTGGAGTTGTGACTCCCCAGAAAGACACTCTGCAACTCTTGTTTGTAGTTCAATGCCTACACGAACTACAGCAATGTGGGAGCAGACACACAGACGCAGAATGCCTTCTTGCTTTTCTTCTTTCTTACTTTTAGGTATGGGAATATGCTTTCCTACAGCCTGTCTTGGTCACCACAGAAGTACAGTGTTTGTGGTCCTGGAAGTAGATGTTTGTTCTGGAAATGAGTGGAAGAGGGTATTTTCACAGCTTTAAACAAGTATCTTCCTCCTCCACTTGCTACCCAGTCCTTTTTCCCCTGCTCCTCTCTTTCTGCAGAGCTTCTGGGAACTCTGGATGGAATAACAGAATCATAGAATAGCCTTGGTTGGAAAAGAGATCATCAAGCCCAACCATTAACCCAGCACTGCCAAGCCACCACTAAACCATGTCCCTCAGCACCTCATCTACACATCTTTTGAAAAGCAGCTAATGGCTTCTTTTGCTTGTTTTGCACAATTTCAGTAGCCTGGATGGTAGGAAGATGTCTACAAGCCATTGCATGGGCATTACTAGTTTGAAGCCTGATGGCCCAAGTCAAGAATGAGGGTGAGAAGTGGAAATCTATGTTACAGCTTTGCCAGGTGCCCCCAGGCAGATCAGACTGTCTCTGCATCCTATTTCCACATTTGAAATGAGTGAAAATAAGACAGATCTATTCTGCAAGTCTATTCTAAAGCTTTATTTACTTCAAATCTTCAGGAAACAAACAATGCATAGAGGCAAAGAATTTTTTTCTGCTTGTTTGCTCTTTGCTGGATTTTGGGAAGAAAATTGCAAATTTGCCTGGTTCCTGCTGTTCCAAGCCTTGTTAACGGTAGGAAAGTTTTGTCCATAAACCTGAATCTGCATAATTGTAATAACAAGAGCTGTCACTGTGATGACAGACGCAGCAGTGTGGTAGCATAGCCAATGGAAATCCCATCTAAGGTTATAAGCTATCATGGCAAAATTGTGCTGGAGTAGCTCCACTGCACTGCTGGGCCCTAGTGCCATGTTGAGTTAAAAAAGAAAAAAAAATAAAATCACATCTCTTCCATAACTGTGCTGGTGCAACTTCAAAGGGTAGAGCACGACTTAAGCAAGGACTATGGTATTTTTTCTGTTGTTGTGGCTGTGAAGATTTTGGGTGTGAAGAGGTGCGGTCCCTGATTGACAGGACATGGCAAAAGCCTCAAGCATAGGCACAGTTGTACCAGCCAAACCTGTGCATTTTGGTTGTGGGGCAAGGTGGGGCTGAAACAGACTCCACTGGTGAAATCTCAGTTTTAGCAATACCCTCTGCATCCCTACTGGAAATGCTTCTGCAGTGCAGCCACCTCAGCCAAACGCTTACAAGACAGAGATGACTTTACTCAGACAAAAGCCTGAGAAGGGAGCTTTTTGGCACACTGTGTTGTTACAGTAGTGCCTATTTTCTTTCTTTTTAATTTTCCCAGTCTGTTGCTGAAAAGTTGCTGTTGTAAGTCACAGCTGGGCAGGTAACCATCTGTTAATGAGTAATTCTTGTGTCTGATATCAGCATTGATCTGCTCCAAATTTTGCAATGTAATGTCATCTCCTGAGTGGGCTTGCTTGGAGCTCCTTGTTATTGCTGTACCATTCTCTTAATTAGCTCCTGAAGGGAAAGAGACAGGAAACGTCTGGATGGTAAATCGCCTCTGATTACAAGCAACACTGGGTCAGCTCCTCTGGATATGCCTTCAAACGCTTGCTGAGTACACCAGCGATCACCTCCGAGGTCAGGCACTTTGTAAACTCTTCACTCCCTGTGGTTTAGGGAGAATATCTCACTACATGGCATTCCCATCTACCCACAAAGACATTAATGATTAACAATGATAACAGCATTGCTTACTTAAAAAACTAAAATACCCTAAAGTCAAGTAAATCACAGTCCCTTGTGAAAGCTCATTGCTGATTCACCCTCTCTTCAGCCCAGCCCTGGAAGTTTCCCTCTGCCAGGCAAAACCTTCATGAGAAGAGAGCAAAGATGAAAGTCTGTGTTCCTTTCACTGTTGTCTTGGCTCTGACTCTGAGCAGTGACTGTGCAAGGATGGTAAGTCTGATTCTTCCATTTTGGAGTGGTGGATCACCTACGTGCTGGCTGGCAGGACAATGTTATGTCCCATGTCAAGCTCTACATTCTTGATGCACTGCGTCCGTGACTGCTTTTGTGATATTTGTATTTTGCTATAGTTCAACTGTCAGCACCTTTGGTGGCAGCAGCACTTTGTGCATGTTACCATTTTTTATTACTTCCTGTGGCTTAAAATCAGCTCAGCATAGTGCTCTTTGCTTGCTGATCGGCAAACCCAAATGAAGTAGAAGTTGCTTTTCTAACTAGTGCCCTGGGGGATACAGCTAAATGGCAGGAAAAGTCAAATGCTGGGATATTATTTGTAACTGTGAACTGACCCTGGAGCATATGTGCTTCCTGTCGAGAGAAATAGGAGATATGTCCTTTGGCAATAGAAAGATATAATGGAGCAGATTTTTGGCCTTTTTTTTGGACTCTTCTGGGTTTCCCTGGTTTATCAGAGACCTTTCACAAACCAGTGTTTCTCTACCCTCTTTCACCAGACTGTGCCTCGTCAAAAATCACACACAAATAATGAGATCTTTACAGAAACACTGGCAGAAACACAATTTCAGGGCATCCTGGAAAGTATGTTTGTCTCTATAGGATGGTTCCCAGAGTGAATTTGTGTCTCCAATCCACATTCTTTTTTTCTCTTTGTAGCACTACAAATCTGGGGCAGGAAGAGGCTCAAAACACGAGTCCACTCACCCACAAGGTACAAAGTCAAATCCAATAGGTTTCATGACAGTAAGAACTATCTGCCTGTCTGTATTCATGCTGTGCTATTCAGTAGTAAGCCTGTCTTTGTTTCAACATGAATAAGGATTATGGAATGGTTATGTCAATACTAATTTCTGTGTAGAGGGGAATTTGGGATTAGCTCAGGAATCTCAGGTAATTTTCCTTCAGGTGCAGATTAATGGGAAGGTGCTGATGGGATTCTAGTTTGTCTGAGCTGGCATGGCTTATATTCACTCATAACATGGTGTGGCTGTAGGTGTGCAACTCCCTTTATTTTAATCAGATTTGCATCTGCCGTGTGACATTAAAGTACATAAACTCTTTGTATGCATAGGTTCAATTTCTGCCACAGCCCTTGGTCTGTCTGTGGGAGGAGGATTTGAGCCCCATGCAATTTGCTGGGTTGCATTTGTTTTGATGGTACCTAAACAATCAGATATCCTGGCTGTGTATGGGCATTGCAGTCTTCCATATTTAAAGCTTTTGCTGTCCTGTGCTTTTGCTGTTATGGATTACATGAATTGGGCCATTAGTGGTGCCTTTATAGCTTAGAACAGTCTTTTATGTCCTTTGAGATGCAATATGTCTTCTGAATGGGAACGTATTTTCACAGCTCTCCTAACTGATTATCATGGGAGATATCAGACAGAGAAGGTAAATAGCTGAATATTTGTTTAATTAGTTCAGACAATGGAAACCAGACTTGAAGAAGGGATAGCAAAGGGGATGGCAGTAGCTATTTCACATTGACAGATAAGGGGACCGATAAAGTGACCGTAATTCCAGCTGTTTAGGAACCTGGACCACAGGGAGGGGGTATTTTTTTCATAATGTTAATAACTGGCCTCAGGAGCTCTTTGAGATGATGAGTCTGGGCTTGTGAGGGTTAACAGATATCACAAGGGTGTGCAGGAGCCCCATCTGTGACTGAAGGGGTAAGCTCAGGACAAGGAGCAGTTGTACATCATCACTGAGAAATGGAAATGTGCTGTGCTGCCAGCTTGGTTGTACGCCCCATTTCTCTCCTACAGCAGTGGTTGGCTTCCCATTCACACTCCCAGCTCTCAAAACTGATTGCTTTTAGTTTAATGGTTAAATAAGCTCTGACAATTTTTCATTGTCTTTTTTATCTTCAGTCTCTCTCATTCTCAACATTCGTCTAGAAGGATTTTTTCTGCTAGACTCCCACCACCCCTCGTTAGACTCCTATCACTGACGTGGTGAATGTAAAACTTGCCTTTTTAGATACTGGTCCCATCAATTTCTCCCCACTTGTAAGGAATCCGTTTATCCCAAAGGGAAGGTAGTATGATCAAAATTATCTGTCTTCCCCCAACCTTTAAAAGCTTCTTTCTTCTGACTGTTTCTATTTCAGTTTGTACTGTCTGGTGCCCTAATTATTTTAAACAGATGTTACAATGTGATATGGAGCCTGAAAGGATACTACTTCAGAAATCAATTTAATATGCTGTTACAATACTACATAATTAAAAATGATAATTGCAATTAATGAATATAATTGGCATTTGCTGTACCAGAAATTGCAATATATTTTGAGCTGAAATGATCTGAGATCTTTATTCTACTGCAGAGCCCATTTATCTTTGTTGATTTGGTCATTCTGTAGGATTTTAAGCCTCTTCTTATGCACTAGAAATTGCAGACAAAACCCAAAGTACAGCTGAAAAACTTGAAGATACTTGTCTCCATAATTTCATATAATAACATATAATATATATATACCTATGGGTTGTATTTCAGCTGCATGATGGGGTTTTTATTCTTGTATTTCAGTGTTTACAGAGGATGGAGATTTATGCAAATTTCCTTTCCGGTTTGGTGGAAGGTTTTATCACTCGTGTTTATCAAATCTATTTTCCCAAAAGAAATGGTAAGTTAACATTGCTCTTAAATGAAGACAGAATTCAAATAAAAATGTCATCTTTTTAGTGCTTTAATCTTGATGTTAGAATTAACTTGAGCTTGATGTCGTGCCCAAGTAGTCATGGTCGTAGGTCAAGTCTCGTGCTCAGAGGGGAGGGAGCCCAGGCGTGGGGCCACAGACAGCTGAAGAACTGCAGAAATGTTTCCTCCTTGGCCTTCATATTGGAATTGCAACTTATATGGGCCACAAGAGCTTGTACAGAAAATGCAGGACAGATGAAATGACCTGGTAGAAACCCTCTGCTGCGGGAGAAAGGAGAGACACAGACATCTGTAAGTGATGACACTCGGTTAAAGAATTGTTTGATTTGTGTGGGCCACACTGGTACAGAAGCAGAGATCATCTGATTTTTGAGAAAAGTTGTTTTTTCCCCCCATATCTCTAATTTCTATCCAGATTGGCACCAGGCCTCTTTTGGACAGTGCAGTTCAGTGCAGAGGTGAGGATTACTCCTGCTTGTTGGGTAATGATTTATTCTACTAGTGTGTTTAAGGCCACATCATCTTATTTTGGACAAAGGTTATTCTTTTACATATGCAGAAGTTGTTAAAAGTATTCATTGGTCATTTTGGGGTAGGGGCAGTCAAGTGGGAACCCTACTGCAGCAAGCACTGAATAAACAAGATTAAATTTGCAGATGAACCTATATCAACAGAAATCAAAGGCAACAAAACAAGGAATATATGGGTACCAGTAATGTGAAAATATATGCACAAATGAGCTATGTGAAGGGCACATGCTTGCCTGTTTTCAGGGTGGAGATGATATTTTACAGTTTATTTTACTCGCCTATGCAGGACAGTACTCTCATTTTTTATACTGGACTGTCTAATTTTTTCATGATCTGTGTCATCTTTCTGATGGCATATCTGTTTTAAGTGGAAGTGTTGGTGTAATGTAAGCACCACAACACATATCTTCTTACACAAACAGACATAGAACTTTGGGCTAGGAGACCACTTCTGAATTTCCCTGACATCCGTAGATACAATCCACATAAGAAAAGCCTTAAGGAGACAAGAATTTGAGAATCTTAACTAAAGGAAGGGAACTGGAATAATTTCCCAGTTTGAACCCTGTCTTTGAACTGTAGCCACAAAGAGTTTGACCTTTGGACCCACTTAATTTCATGCAATGCTTAAGATGGATCTTGTTAATACATGACACACTGTGTATTTGTTTTCAGCCAGTTAGGCCACAGAAATGGAAAAAAAATGGAAAAAAACTGTGAACGGATGGGATCCAAGGTTAAAGCCCACTTTAGAGCTGACCTTGGACAACTTGCTCTTATGCTTCCGATTTTTAAAAAGCCATTTACAAGTGGGGAGACGAGGATGAGAACAGCTGGAGCTGTTTGGTTTTGACAGACCATTTCACCCTATGACTGATATTCTGGTCAGTGTTTACTCTTCTTTCAGAAGCTAAAAGCAACTTAATGTGTGACTTCATGCACAGAGATGCCAGGAAAAGAGCCCTGGATAGCAGTTGGGAAACCCACTCTGTGCATTTTTTGTGTGACTTGGCATTAGCCCATGCTGGACTGACGCTGAACAGCTGATCCCAGGGGACCTGGCGAGGGCAAAGCTTGTGTCCTTCCTGCACCTGCCTGCCTGCGAGCTACTAGTAAGGATTGAGATGGTGGGAGGCTGGATGCAACCTACCTCTTTGGTGGCAAATGCAAGGAGACCAAACCAGAAGGGTGCTGAATTAGGCACTTAATGATTCCATGTCAGTCCTCAAGTCATACTTAACAGCAGGACTACAGGCAGAGCTCTGTAGTGTGAGCCAAAGCCTGCTCCAACTAGCTTAAATTTTATTATATGTTTTCTCATAGTACATATGCACAAATATTGTGTGCTAACCCACCAAACTAAGTCCAATAAAAAGACAGTCCAACTGCAGAAAGCATTCAAGAGCAGTGTCTGTCTTAATACAAAGTTGTATATCTCATTAATAAAAGCTGCTTTGTTGATTCAAAGGGCTAAATATGGAAGGCAATCAGACATGACCTTGTTTATTTGTGACATTAAATGTTCCAACAGAAATCAGAGTCCTGACCGCAGACCTCTCCCTACTTACTCTGAGAGCAATGAACAAGTTGTATCTTTATAAATATTTATCAAAACACAGGAAAGAAGACAAAATAATTGCAGTATTCAAATAACAAACTTCCTTTAACAGCATCCTGTACTGCATTTCCCTTTAATTATAGTCTGTTTTCACAGATAAATTCCTATTTAGAGGCCTCGTAACAGGTAGTGAAGATGTCATGTAAATTTACTGTTTGTGTTGAAGAGAAAAAAGTAGCTGGAACTGTTGCTAAAGTTCATTGGTATCTCCAGAAAGAGAAAACAGTGTAGGGACAGACAAAATGGGGGTGCAATGAACACCCATGAGAGCAAATGGGGAGGGTGGTCTGAATTGCAGCCAAGCTGTGGCTGCAGGGATGCTGCCAGCACCTTGCCTCTGTGTCCCATGGTAGGATGGGTTCCCTCAAATCCTGCTCGAAGGCAATGGCAGGAGAAGATTTTGGCTATGACTTGGAAGATGTTTACTCATACCCTGGTGAAGCCTTATCCAGCTCGAGTGCTGGATGTGTGGGTCCCCATTGTGCCAAGTTTCAAGAGCAGGTTTAGGTCTGTATAGGAAGGGCATGATCTTACAATCTTCTCTGGAAACAGGAAGATTTGATACTTTGGCCACAGTGCTTTTTGGCCAAGTGGATTACAAGCTGGAGAGTTTATGCCAGTCCTGGAAAGGAGAAGGACATGTGGGGTAAGCCAGGAGACACCCAGCATCAGGCTCTGGGTTTTGCTGGTGCTGGTGGTGGTTGCTTTGGTGTTGTCAGGCGAAGTCTGACCACCTCTCTTGGTCAGGAAAACACCTAAAAAGGTCTGAGGTAACCTCCAGACTTCAAACACAGTGACAGCACCAGGCATGATGACAGAGCTCTTTCCTTCCATCAGTCTGACTCTGGCCTGAGGCTTTGTTTGCTCTCCAAAATGTCCTATTATTAAGGCTCCCAATGCTCTTGGTGGGTAAAATAGCCCTTTTCCCATTTTTCTTTCCTACCAGTAAGGCCTTATCTGTGATACACTGTTTTGTCTATCCATTTCCCATATTGTTTACCACACATGGTCTTAACGTAGTTTTAATTAATTCCTAGAGGTAGACTTCTCTGGTGTAATTAATTCAGTATCCATGTCTTTAAGTTTTCGTTTTCATATTCACAATTTTATGTGGCAGGCTGATGCAAAGACATTTGTTATCTCATAAATTTAGAGAGCAGGCCCATTTACAAGTAGCACAAAGAAATAATAAGCCCATTGGGTTGGTGTGACTGCTGTAGGTAACATCCTGTGAGACCAAAATATCGTCACATTTTTGGTAAGCCTTCCAGCAAAGAAGAGATTTTAAAAGAGGACAGAGACTAGTGAAGTAGCTTTGAGGTTTGCTCTGAGCTTCTCCCAGGCAGTGTGAGATGCGTGGCGGAAAATATAAAAGGATTATGTGAACATGCCTGGCACTGAAGAAGCAGCTTGGCATGACAGGGGAGGACCAACCTCTTCGTAGTCACTGCGAGGTGATAAGGAAAGAGGGGACTGGTTGTGATGAGCATTGGGTGGGAGGACCTGTGGGCTGTGGAAAGCTGGTGGAAGAACTCTCTGTCAGAATCTCTGATGACAAAAAACATTTAAGAGCGGAAAAATTTAGTTCTCCATTTGCATAGAACTCCCCTGCTATTGGGCAGACTCCAGAGAATATTAATTTGCATATAAATTGGTTTTTTCCCCCTAATGATCAGAGACTGCTTGAATTCTTTAGTTGTATATGGGGCATTTTCCATTTGCCTCTCTCATGCTGCTCAGTGTAACGTTGCTCTGCTAAATCAATAATTAAGTCAACCAGAAAAGTTTGGATTCTCCTTCCCCATCATGGCTGGCACAGAGGAGATGTTCAATCAGAGATGGTTTTGCCAACGATGACACAAACAGTGCACCCCTGAGAACCGCTTTTAACTAACTCCTCACCTTAATCCTCATGCGTAATAGACCATCCTTTAAAAAAGCATGATCCACTTCCCACCAAAGGAGCACAGAGAAATTTCCATTAACACCCAGCAGACTCATACGGGCCTTAATGCCTGTGAGAAAATAGCCTCTTTAAGAATATGTCAAGTTAATCTGCACTAGGCTACCAAGCACCTTTCTTTTTGTGCACCTTATAAAATTGAGGTCACTAAACTTAATATGTGTGGCCTATTCAGATGCTCCACAGGAATTAAAGCATTTTAAATACCACATAGCATCTAATTAAGTAGCAAAGTAGGGCAGTTGAAATGGTAGGCATGCTTTACAATAAAATTTCGATCATCTAGCATGTGACATCCTAGAGTGAAAAAATATAACACAACTGTTCAAGGTATGATAGAAACACACATAATAAAAATAGATTATCAGGCACATTAAATAAAGCAAACTCCTATTTCTTCCAATGCCAAGTAGCCACTCATTTTCCTGTACAGTGGGTGCTGATTCTCACCCTCTGCTCTGCTCTCGTGACTCTTGGGGGATTGGACTAGATGATCTTTTGAGGTCCCTTCCAATCCCTAACATTCTGTGATTCTGTGACACCCTCCCCTGCAGTGCTGTGTTCAGCTCTGGGGCCCCCAACACAAGAAGGACATGGACCTGTTGGAGTGAGTCCAGAAGAGGCCATGAAGATGATCAGGGCGATGTAACACCTCTCCTATGAGGACAGGCTGAGAAAGCTGGGGTTGTTCAGCCTGGAGAAGAGAAGGCCCCAGGGACACCTTATAGCACCTTCCAGTACCTGAAGGGGCCTGCAAGAAAGCTGGAGAGGGAATTTTTACAAAGGCATGTAGTGATAGGACAAGGGGTAACAGTTTTAAACTGAAAGAGGGTAGATTTAGATGAGATATCAGGAAGAAATTCTTGACTGTGAGGGTGGTGAGACACTGGCACAGGTCGCCTGTAGAAGTTGTGGCTGCCCCCTCCCTGGCACTGCTCAAGGTCAGGTTGGATGGGGCTTGGAGCAACCTGGTCTAGTGGGAGGTGTCCCTGCCCATGGCAGGGGGTTGAAACTAGGTATTCTTTAAGGTCACTTCCAACCCAGACTGTACTATGAATCTGATATTTATTATGCTGCATTAGAACTGGTCAGGGAGGTTGTTTTGGTGGACAGTGCACTTGGGTACAGCGTGGACCTCCAAGGTTCAGCCTCAGTTCAGTCATACATTCCCTGTGTGACCTCAGGGAAGCCTTGGAGATAACAGACTGATGAGGGCAAGGAAAGTGCATGAATAAAAGAGCTGTCAAAGTTTGTCTCGGTAGGATTCCCATGGGTGGTGTGGTGTGCAGGATACAGCCCTCTGCTCTGCAAAAAGGAGAGGTTTTATCTGTGCATTTGGAAATCACCCCCGTGTCAGTTATTTCCTCATTTTGTCTGACAAGTTAAAAAATAGAAATACTTTAAAGGAACCAAGTACAAAACATGCTTGCCACTGAAAGCCAGGAAAAAGTCCCTTTTGGGGCAAGCTCCTGCTTCCACAGATTACTGAAGTAACTGATAGGCATAAAAAATGGCTTGGGTCCTGTTTCGGTTGTTTTGTACCGAATAAAGGAGACATAATTTATTTGCTTTGGTTTTGGTTTTTATTTCTGTCTTTCGTTTTCTAATCTTAGAAATAAAAAGAAGGTTGGGTTTTTCTGGAGGGTTCGTTGGAGATCTCAGCTCCTGCTTCCACATCTCATTCTTAATCTGTATTTTGTTTGAGAGACGAGGCAGAACATCTTTAACAAAAAGAAAATCATGTTTTTCCTCTGGTGTTAAGAGATTTTGTACAAAGCAGATGCTAATTAGGAAACAAAGGATGAATTTCCAGGTTGCCAAAGGATGAAGGCCATACAGTTTCAGTACAAACATCCAGGTTGTTTAAAGCTGCACTAAACTGCGCCTTTGATTCTTTTCAGGTGTTCCACAACACATAACTACGACCGGGACAGGAGATGGGGACACTGTGCTTTGTTGCCCAGACACCGCTCAGGTAAGGTGAGCCATTGCTGAGTTGCTCCAGATATGTGGCTCCTGCTTGGCCACCTGCAGTAAGGAGGGACAGTGCCTTCAGTGCTACTTTTACTTGATGTACATGGAACAAGCCCTCACATTAGCTGTTTCTGGGATCTCTCTGTGACTTTGCATAACCATAACACTGGACTGTAAGTATGACACAGTCCTTAATTCAATCTCTGTTGACTAACTTGAAGTCATGGAGAGAAATTATAGTCACGCCAATATGGAAATCTGAACTCGTGTTGGAGCCAAGCACAGAGGTGATCATCTTCTCCTCCCTCATGGCTTGGCTATACCTTTTAGTTTTCCCTTCATTTAATCATTTAACAGAAACATTTCCTGTTTCTTTGATCAGTTAATTTTTTAGAAGGCACCGAAACATTTCATACCCTGTACAACACACAGCCATCCCTTCCAGCTGTCCTTCCTTGAGATCTCAGGGAAAAGGGCAGACCTTCAAAACCAGACTTCCTTGGTCTTTGGGCTGCATCAGAGAAGACAAGAGGATGGATGCATTCATTGCAGGAATACTGAGGGACAACGAAAGGGTTACTTAGCTGAGCAGCGCTATGGCTTCATGTGGTCACCACAATCCAGTGCTACAATGACCTCATTGTGAAAGTCTGTCTAAAATGGGAAGCCAAGGTCTGTGGCAAACTCTTCTTTCTATATAAGTCGCTTTAATTGACAGACTGGGTGAAAGCATCACATCCCAAGCAGTTTAGTGGGGAACATGCATCCCTGTACTCAGCAGTACTTCGATGGCTGGCCCTTGCTTGTCTCCAGCTCCCCAGCTTGATGTTTTATGAGATGGATGCTGAGGAATCTCATTCTATAAGGAATATATTTATATAATTCTCAATGTATATAGTGACAGACCAGCACTGAAAAATCAGGTGTTGCACTGATGATGCCCCTGAGGTTTTTTTTGGATCTGTGTCTAAATGCTGATCATGTTCCTCTTTTCTCCTTTGCACTACTTTCAAATGTGACCCACCTTGTTTAGTCTGCAGGATGTGACCAGATGCCCTTAGATGTTTACTTCCCACTTTCCAACAAAGGGCCTTTTCCACCATCCCCTTGCAGGGAGTTCTCCATCATGTCAGGAGACTCATTGCAGAGCTGATTACAATCTACCAGAGCACTTGAAAAGCCAGTGTTAGCTGAATCATGCTGAGAGTCTAAAATTAAGCAGTGCACAGCATCATCATTTGAAACTTAACAGCTTTAAATTATTTTCCAGCCTGGCTTTAAAACAGATTAACAGTAGATCAGAGACAAATGACCTAACCCCAAAACAAGCAGCGATGCTTGTGCCTTTGTAATGCAAGTATGTCAGACACGAACGTAGACTTTATAAACAGTTCAGGCTTACAAGAGTCAGGCCATGAGGGCTGCACTTACTTATTTATGTGTTCCCTCCCAGAGCTTAAAATGTTGGAAGTGGTAACTTGTGACTGCTGTAATCCTCCATTGAAACACTGACTGTCACGGTGGTGGCTGGCTGACTCAAGGAGGCTTTTCCAGTAGCTGAAGAAGGAGCTCTCCAAGCCTAGCATTGCATCTCTGGGGGAGCCTTGTGCCACCTCTGTCCCTCCATCAGCCCATTGCCTTGACCCTGTCAGCCCCACATGCAGCCATCTCGGCAGCAAGTTGGGTGCCTGAAAGCCTTTTTAGGGTTTCTGGATCATGTTTACCTGTTACCCTCTGCAACAGGGTGATTTGTAAGTAGAAAGCCACCCTGCCTGCTTGCCTTGCTGAGGGGTATCACTGCCAATATACCCTAGTGCCAGTAAGGACTGGCCCTGACTGCTGGAAGAGTTCACTGCTGGCTGTTACAAAAAGAAGACTTAATTTCTGAAAACATTAAGAATTTTGTAAAACTAAATTTAAAATTCTTTAGCTGTTCATTTATTTGTAAACATAAGTAAGTCTACTTATTTTTTTAAGCAGCAAGCACTGTGGACTTCCAAAAGGTTTAACAGATCACCAACCATAGCTTAAAGAGAAAAGGTTTATGGTGAGGTTGAAAGGAAGGAGCAGCATAATGGCTGAAGGGAATTTCAGCAAACAGGAGGAAAGTTCACTTGCTGGGGAAGATACGAAGAAAGAAGCAGTCAAATTGAATAATGCTGATCTTTAAAAAGTGGAAAATACAGGATTTTGTTGTGAAAAAAACCCACTAAAATATTAAATCTTTGGGGGAACCTCAACCACTTTATAGACACTTGAAAAACTAGAAAAAAAGAAATTTTAGGGAGAGACAGTATCCTTTGGCCATGAGAGATTGGTGGGAGTATGTGAACTGGGATGGGGAGGAGCTGCTTGAAAGCAAAGGCTGAAGCACAAACTCTCTCCAGGCTAAGAATACCACCTGTACATGGGGAGCTGACTTGAAATCATCAGAGCTGCTCACAAATAAGTGTTGGAGGCATTGATCCAGAAAAATACATCTGCCAACTTCAAGAGAAAGTTTAACCAAAGAGTGTTTAGCTTCAGGATGAAGTAATGCTCAGGTATGAAGGCCTTTCTGCAGGGAGATGTTAGTACCACACTGTACAGAGCCTTAGCTCACCATAACAACACCCAAGGCTCTTGTTCAAACACCCCTTGAAATCAGTGGGAGCTTTATCGCTGCCTTCAGGTTTCCAGAGGATTCTCTGCTCCTGCCCAGGAGATCTCTGTGGAGACCATGTGTACTATCTGCCCGTCATACACATGGGCCAACTGGGCTGTGAATGTGTATTTTTGTATATATGTACATATTTATGCATAAAATTGCAATGCCTGCATGTGTGGGACTTCCAGATCTTGGGCAGTGTATTAGGACTACTGCTCTGAATGTCTGGGCATCTTGGATGGCCAAAACCCCAGGGGGGCTCAGACTTGGGAGAAAAGTGCCAGATGGTGAGGTTTTTTTAAGAGACAGTTGGACTGATATGGAAAGAAGAAGTAGAGCAGTGTGGGCTGTGCAGACAGGAGGAAGAGGCATCATCCCAGGAGGGGCTCTGGGGAAGAGTAGTACTGGTTCTGGGAAAGGTGGGTGGGAGAAACAGAAAGTTTTTCAGGAAGATATGGTTAGAAAGGTGAGACAAGTCTACTGCTTGTTCAGCAGAGCCTCAGAGAGGTGAAGCTGAAGTCAAGGCGGTTGTTAGCAAGTGTGGAGTATTTTTCCCATGAGGGCGGGGAGATACTGATGGGTGGCTTTACACATCAGCTGATTTTTCAGGGGCTTGGCACTCCCCAGTTAATGGGTAGTTAATGGTAGGCAGGACTCCCTGCCAGGAACTGTGATGGGTCCATGTGCTTATGAGTAGAAGCTGTTCCTGGACTCTGTGGAAAGTGGAGAGGGATGCTGAATACCTTGGGGAATTTAGGCTGGAGTGGCAAGTGGGATGCATTGAGGCACTCCAGCTGGGAAAGAAATTGAGGACTGGAAGTGCTCTTTGCAGATTTAATGACGGTATAAAAAAATGGCGTGAGCACCACTGTACCAGAAGATGGCCTGGAGATCAAGTAATGGCTTGGATTTGATGGGAATAAGAAATACAGGATTTTCCTTTGAGGAAGCATTACACCACTAAAAGTTTCATAACTATCAAATGGCAGGAACAGTAGGAATGCCACTGTCTTTACTTGCTTTCCCTTGATGTTATCCTGGAGTGAAACTACCAGTGAATACACCCAGGCCTGCTGTCTGATATCAATTGCACCACTATTCTGAAGTAAATATTTCTATCTGTGCAGGGGAACATTCACATTTACACCACTGTAGCAAAGCTCAGGTTGTGCCTTTCGTGCTTAGCTTCAGCCCTGTGTGTATGTGCCTATGTTTCTTCTGTATGTAGCATCCCATGTTCAGGACCGCACACTCTAGCTGAAGGAGCACCTGGACTGAGTAACTCTACACTTGCCCTTGCAGAGTTTGACGAGCATTAAAAAAGAGCATTTGAATGCAGACAAGCTGCTGGGCCAGCTCCACAGCGGGTGTAAAATGTGGTGTTTGTTGAAGGCTCTTACACCTTTGGCATTGCACCCTGCCAAGTAAAACTTTCATTGCAGGGATGAGAAAGTTGTCCTGGCACATCACCTCCTCTCCCACCCTATTTTCTTATGATTTAGAAAGTTCTTTAAAAAGCAGAGGTACATGAGACTGGACATTAGGTCTAGTTTAATCTTGCTTGGTTTAATCTTTACTTTGATGTGTCCTTGTTTTGCTTCAAAATTTTTTCCTTTGTTCCATGCTTCAAAAATTTTCCCTTTGTTCCAGCTGCCCACTAGTTTTAGACAAAATTCAAAAATCCACAGCAAATTCTTCTGTCAAGGGTTGTCCTTTGTGTAATTTGAAAGAGAGATGCATAATCCCAGTCATCGATGTTGAAAGGCAAAGCGTGCAGGGCAATAATCCAGGCAGAGGCAGAGCTGCAGCCTTCCCTCCCCAGTGTAAAGGCACAGCTCCATCTTGTGGTCATTCCTTCCATCGTCTTCCTCATCACTGGCTGGTCTGGCAACTTCATATGTACCTACACCTGCCACATTCGGACAAGTTGCTTTGGCAAAGAAGGTTCAGCTCAGTGATTTACTATACGTTTTTAAAAAGCTGCATAAATATACAGCTGGAAACAAAACCTACGTAAATTGGTTGGATAAACATTGTTTTAGATTAATAGATATTATTGAAACCACTGTGCATCAAACCAAAATGGTTCACGTAATCAAGCCAACATGTAACACAACAAAAGATGACTTACCTGGCACCTATTAACAACAGCTTCTGATGTGACCTGTCTAGATCCCTGTGCAAACAACCCTTGCCAAAACGGAGGGACCTGTTCTCTCACTCATGGCCATAGGATGTACCACTGTACCTGTCCTGAGGAGTTCACGGGCGAGGACTGTCAGATAAGTAAGTATCTCCTTCCATGAGTGTTCCAACATGAAATACAAACAGTACATAGAGCTCATTGATGTTTGCTTAATGAAAAGGTAGTGCTGTTGTGGTGGGAGAGACCACTGCAGCATGAATGTTTGTGTGGGCGGATTTCCAAATGGTTATGACAGACAATCCATTACTGATGGGACAGCTGAAAATAGCTTGTTTATACAGTTATAAATCCAAGCATCCTCTGAACCAGTGAGGTATTAGGCTATGGAAAACACAAAGAGCCTCTTCCCCTCCTTTTGCTGTTTTTAAGATTGAAATATCACTTAAATGGTTGGAAATGATCAATAATATCTTTGAGTAGTAGGGCAGAGAGACATGAAAAAACAACAAAATTTCAGGTGACATCTTATTCCTTATGTGTATGCACACATGGGTCCATCACAGCTTTTTCTGTGATGTCAGCTTTGCATCTGGGCAGCTACTCCACCTTCAAGGGAGTCATTTCCAAAGGAAAAGAGTCAGGTCAAAAGGCTTTGCTTGGGTTATTTTTCCAGTTTTATGGTGGTGTCACTACCAATTTACTGCATGTCAAGCAACGCATTAGGCTTTTACACTGAGGGTTTTTGGTTGTGCTTGTTTTTCCCTTCAGCTCTAGACTTCTCTCTCAACATAAGCAAAGAAGTCTTTTTCATTCCTGGCACTCCACTGTCTCTCACAGTCCATCATCTGTGGATGATGCAGTAAACTGGGACAGACACAAGTGTATACTTCTGATTTTATTTTTTGTGTTTGCTGAATGAACTTTTGGAAGGGCTTAAGTAATGATGATGCTGTCATGCTCACAGGGCTTTAGGAGAAAGACACCACTGCTTTGAGGTCCTTGGAGCTGCTACTATAGCGGCTTAGTGCCTCCACACTGTGGAGGCTGGCTCGCTTGAGAACCACCATCAGCAAACATGTATCTGCTCAACAGGAAAAGAGAGATGAGCAGGGAATGGTGGAGACTGTGATCCCATTCCTCACAAGAAATAACCTCAGAAAGCTTCTGTTATTTATTAAACTGTCTTTTAGAGAAATGTTTTGACAACAGTCTCTACGAGTTCTTTGATGTGGGCATGAGCTGGTCGAGAGTCCAACAAGGAGCTGTGGAGCAGTGCGTGTGTATCAGCGGCCAGACCAAGTGCGAGAGTGTCGAACACAGAAGTAAGGCAGTATTTTATATTACAGCTATTGACCTGAGAGTCCCCATGATTTTTGGCCTGATGTACACATTCCTGGCTGGCATGATACTTATGTTTTGAAGCCTATTCCTTGCTCTGGGGGTCCAAGGTGCCTGACACAGCTGGCCAGCTAGTTGCAGAGCACGTGCTTCAGGTTGTCACTTATCTGATGAAGCCAGCACAGCACCTCCCTTTTGGAAGGAGAGATCACAGAATTAAAGAATGGTTGGGGCTGAAAAGGACCTCTGGAGATCATCTAGTCCAACCCACCTACCAAAGTAGGCTCACTTAGAGCAGGTCACAGAGGATTGTGTCCAGGCAGGTTTTGAATGCCTCCAGAGGAGAAAACTCCACAACCTCTCTGGGAAGCCTGTTCCAGTGTTCTGTTACCCTCAGAGATGGGTGGGAAGAAAACCATATGTCTCACCTATATCTGTGCTCTGGTATGGCTATACTGTTATTCAGTCTGGCCGACTTTTACCCTGCCCAGACTCCCAAGCAACTTGCAGTGCTGAATAAAACATCCCTTTAAAATATGGAGGTGCTTTTATTCCCACCCTACAGAAGTGGAAACTAAAGCATGGAGACAGTTGGTGGCTTTCTAGGATACTGAGAGTCCATGGGAGAGTTGGGAAAATTGATAGGACTTAATACTTTTCAGTCACAGATCCTAGATATTTAACTGAGTTCCCTGCTAGATATGCTATTATAAATTTTAATGCAGCTCAGTGGCAAACTTGGAATTGGCAGAACCCTATGTAGAGAAAGAAATGCTAACGCCACCACCGTCACCCCTAGTAATAATAATCACCATCCCCATTTTTCCTATTGTTCATTGGTAATATTTTCCAGTAGCTAGGCTGACATCCAATAAAAGCAAAACCAATGAGACAGACTGCAGCAGGCAGAAATCAGCAGTTTCCTTTTCTTCAAATTATATCAAATGTAGATCTGAGATGAGTAAAAAAAGAAAAACTTCCCCAATATGTATATGCATAGAGAAAGTGTACTAAAATAAATGAAAATGGACCAAATCTCTTGAATAATTTGAACTTTTGGTATGATCTTTGATTTCTGCTTGTAGGATGTGCCCATGATCCTTGCATGAATGGTGGAGAATGTAAAATGGTTACCTTCAGTGGGAAAATAGTATGTGACTGCAAAGGAAATTATGCAGGAAAGTATTGCAATATTGGTAAGTATAACAACCTACCAGAGGGCAGAGAACTTGGATTTCTCACCTGGGTGTGAAGCTGGTGGCTTTTGCCTTTGTGGTGTACTCTGCCTTTGCAGATATTTCTTGTAATAACTGCGGAGTCGCACAGAACAAGTGTTTAATGTATTCCTCCAATGTAAAAGATAACATACTCTTCACCACCAAGACCCTGATTCTAAAAATATTTGTTCATATCCTTAACTCTATGGAAAATTAAGATCAGAAATTTTAATCCAATTACTCATGCCCATAAAAAGAGCGGATGCTTCTCTTCTGCAGGCTCAGCTGAAGAGTTGTGCTCTAGTGCAAACGGTTCCCCACAGATGTGGGCTTTTTATGCTGTCCCCTCATAAAGCTTGGATTTATGCTCTGACAAAACCTAACAGCTGTCTGTGTTTGGTAGCACCAGATCATTGTGGGAAGCAGACAAAGATAATATGCACACTCTGTGTTTGGATTACCTTGTACTTAATTAATAGCACATTTATCCCAGTACAGTTTACCTAGAAATCTTGACTTGCCCTGGTGGGTCAGGTCAGAGAAATTTGGGTTTTGGTGCCTATGTATTAGTTCTATGTAGCTTCCTATTATATGCTACATAGTTTTTGATATAGTTTTCCTCCAGATTTAATATTTCTCACTGCAGGTGTTAAATCTGCTTGTAAATCTTAACTGCATGCTAAATCCTCAAGTTATATCAGTGGCTACTTTTCAAATACAGCAGGTTTTAGGCATAAATTATAATAGAATCTCAGTCATACCAGCCTGTAATCCAATCAACTCACTGGCTAAATCTATCTGAGTATGTAACTCCCAGGGCTCATCAAAATTTAAGACAGGGCTGCTGGTAGCTACAGTGGGTCTGAAGGGGTGCTGGGATAAAAAAATGCAGTAATGAATACTGGAATTGGTGTCTAGTGTTCTTTTTTGTTATTCTGATGGTTAACAAATGGTGTAGTCATCTATTCAAGCTGGAAAAAAATTATCCATTTGGGAGACCAGCAGTACAGCTGGAATACGAGGTAGCAGGAGTGAACTGGCAAATTGAATGGTGCATGAACTGGTCCTGAACCTTCACTTACCAGGTACCCAATGAATCGTGCAAGATGAGCTTGTGACTTCTAAGTCCCTCTTAAGGAGAGATATTGTAGCTTTGGTTATTTGTTCTTTAGCTTGCCCTAGGGAGATTTGTCCCAGGCCTTGTGAATGCTGCTGCAATGATTTGGGCTGCATGTGCTTGATATATATGCAACCTGGCATCCCAGGGAGGACTGCATGCTGCTCATCTTCAAATAAAACCACACTTCAGATGCCTACTTTATTATCAGCTTCCCCTGCCCAAAGTGGCAATGCTGTGTGCAAACATCCACCCAGAATGGCCCAGATTATAAATATCAGGATGACAGAGTTATAGCTGTAATACTGTTTTCTGTCTGACTAGCTTAGAAAGAGAAATAAGCAGGTGCTCTTTGATCACTTGAAAATAATAAAGCAAACATTTGGTTTGCTAAATAAATGGCTTTAGATGCTCACAATCCACCTGTGTTTGGCTGCCTAACCTCCCCCGCCCAAAATGGGATCTGAAGGATTGTGTTGATGTGATGCTTAAAAATGAAAAAAACCCCAAACTCTTTGCCAGGATTTAGTCATTCTAAATTAATACAAATGAATTAGTGCTGGGGTCTGTAGACCTGGCGGCATCATCACACAAGGGCAATGACATTCTGGTGAAAGCACTGGGAGCTTGTGTTCTCAAAGCTCATAGAACTGATTTTTAGATATATATTGGAGGCATATTTTTCTTCAGCCCTTCAGTTTAATGTTATGAGCACAGCTGGCTTTTTTTTCCTTTAGTTTTCTTTTAGTGTCTTGTATAGTCTCCCTTGTCTAACAGAACTGAATTGTGAGGTTACCCTTGTCTGAATAGCTTATCGTTATAATGCTTGATTCAGAGAAAGTTACCATGTCTCAAAAATGTACTTCATTCCAAATTATTCACTTAAAAAGGCAACTTTAAACCCAGGTTGTGATGCAAAATGTCTTTTAAAAAAAATATTATTATTATTTTTTTTAAAAAGAAAGCAATCAATTTAATGAACAGTAAGTACCCCAAAATGTTACTGGGCTGTGATATGTTTGAGGTCTCTGATGATGTCCTCTGACCTTGACTTCTACAAAGAATAACCAATTTTCATATGCTTTTACTGCAAAAACAGCTAATTTATCTTGATGTCACACTCACAAATATTAATAAACCAAGAGCCATCCTGCATCAGATCACAAGTCTAAGTGCTATTGTGAGTTGAGCATTGGCAAAATAAAGGATAACTGAGATGTAACGTAAGTAGCAGAAAGAATATTCAACGAGACCTTGATAGGCTGGAGAGTTGGGCGGGAAAAAACTTAATGAAATTCAATAAGGGCAAGTGTAGAGTTTTGCATCTGGGGAAGAACAACCCCATGTACCAGTACAGGTTGGGGGCTGACCTGCTGGAGAGCAGTGTAGGGGAAAGGGACCTGGGGGTCCTGGTGGACAGCAGGATGACCATGAGCCAGCAATGTGCCCTTGTGGCCAAGAAGGCCAATGGCATCCTGGGGTGTATTAGAAAGGGAGTGGTTAGTAGGTCAAGAGAGGTTCTCCTTCCCCTCTATTCTGCCTTGGTGAGGCCACATCTGGAGTATTGTGTCCAGTTCTGGGCCCCCCAGTTCAATAAGGACAGGGAACTGCTTGAGAGAGTCCAGCGTAGAGCCACAAAGATGATTAAGGGAGTGGAACATCTCCCTTATGAGGAAAGGCTGAGGGAGCTGGGTCTCTTTAGCTTGGAGAAGAGGAGACTGAGGGGTGACCTCATTAATGTTTATAAATATGTCAAGGGTGAGTGTCATGAGGATGGAGCCAGGCTCTTCTCAGTGACATCCAATGATAGGACAAGGGGCAATGGGTGTAAGCTGGAACATAGGAGGTTCCACATAAATGTGAGGAAGAATTTCTTCACAGTGAGGGTAACAGAACACTGGAACAGGCTGCCCAGAGAGGTTGTGGAGTCTCCTTCTCTGGAGACATTCAAAACCCGCCTGGACATGTTCCTGTGTGACCTGATTTAGGTGTTCCTGCTCTGGCAGGGGGATTGGACTAGATGATCTTTTGAGGTCCCTTCCAATCCCTAACATTCTGTGATTCTGTGATTCTGTGATTCTGGTTGAGGATTTTCTCAGCAGATGGCTAGACCATTCTATTTAATAGACCTCTACCTGTTTTCCGTGGATTTGTCTAAACTCTCTAGAAGCGCTTTATGCTTTTGTCTTTTGCAGCATTCTGTGTCAAGAAGTTCCAGAATTTAAATAGATATGATGAGAAATAGTGTTTTCTATTGTTAGCTTAAAGCCTACTGCAGTGAGTAACAGAGAATGATCATAACTTTTGTGGTTTTACAGATGCCTATGTATCTGTCCAATACTTGCTTCTTTTTTTGTACTACGGGGTCCCTATCAGTACTCAAAAATCATCTTTTCACTATTCTTAATACTCTCTTGCAAACAATCATTATCTGTAAGTATACATATATTGCTAAGTCATTAACATAATGGCCACACAGTTACTGGCAAATTATGAGCTGACTTAAAAAAAATACAGGAGGTGATAAACGTAACATAAGAGAGAACTACAACAAAGGAGATTGAAATGCAAAAGACAGTTTCTAATATAGATTTCTATTCTTTGTGCTAATACATTACTTTCTAGCCCTTAAAGGAGAAACCTTTGGTACTAAAGAAAGAACTGCCATTTTAAAAGATGTTCTAACACAGTTTATATGCATATTTCAGTGACATTTAATTTCAAAGGAAATTAAATATATCACCAACAAATCCCTCCCCAAACAGATGCTGTTTAAAATTATTCAAGGATCCATTTTTAATTAAGTTTAATTCACAATAATTGCACTTAAATATGCACTTATTTCCAGAAATAAGGATTTTGTATTAAGAGTAGGTACATTCACTTTGCAGACAGAGTTCTTGCTGAGAGCTCTGCACCCAGGCTTTAAGAGAAAATTCAGAATTAATTATCCAACCATGAGTAGAAATAGTTGTCTTATTGTAGAGAAAGTTACAAGAAGCACCCAGCCACTTTGGCAGTGATAAATATGAGGAGGAAGAGAAAACTAAGTAGGATGTGAGGGTGATATTTTATCTCTGGCCCAAGTTGGCAGAGAGAGTGAAGAGGGAATTGTGAAGATTTTTTGGGAAATGTTTAACTTCGGAAATGTTTCGCTTCGTTGGAGGTGATAACTTATGACAGTTATAAACATGTAATTGTAAAATTACTTTGGCATTTTATGTCTCTTCGAATGGATAGGAGCTATGGTAGAGATGTTGAGTGAATATGGTGGGACACATAGCTAAAGACAGAGGACGAGTTATTTGGCCAGAGGACAGATAATTCATTATAATAAGCATTTATGCAGATGTGAAAGAGAGTTGGAGGGTGAAGGAAGGAGATGTAGAATTTTTTTTAAGGGTTTGGTGCCTTTAGGTTTCTGTGGTTGAAAACCCACCATTGCATTCACACTATTGGCCTTAGTTGACATACAAGTGGAAACAAATATATATGTTGCCTCATTTCCTGTGTAAAAGTATTTCCTTCTCCTTAGCATTGCTTTGGTACTGTTTTTGGGTGTGGGTTGTTAGTAAATTTGGGGCTTTATTCTTGATTTAGTGAAGAGTATGTTACTGTGTTATCTCTATTCTGTTTAACTGGCTGTCAAGCCTTTCCCTGAAATATTCAGTCTGTACAGGTGGCTTTGTTGTGTTACTGTTGATCAGAGGAACAGCTGATATGTGGATAATTGAGCTGGGGTTTAACATTACATATTTCAATGGTTTGTCAGCTTTCAGATGGATTTTTAGGGAGTAGAATTACCTTAATCATTGGGTGGTACAATGATGCCTAGCTGGGGTTTATTTTTGGCCCATTTGTTGTATTAGGACTCAGTAACAGCTCAGGGTCTGTTCATGTGGAACTATTTATAAAAATAGTTTTTGCTATCCAGAGGGACCTGGACAAGCTCGAGAAGTGAGCCCATGTGAACCTTGTGAGGTTCAACAAGGCCAGGTGCAATGTGTTGCACCTGGGTTGGGGCAACACCCATTATCAATACAGGCTGGGGGATGAAGGGATTGAGAGCAGCTCTGTGGAGAAGGACTTGTGGATGAAAAGCTGGACATGTGCGCTCACAGCCCAGAAAGCCAGCTGTATCCTGGGCTGCATTACAAGAAGCCTGGCCAGCAGGTCAAGGGAGGTGATTCTGCCCTTTTGCTCTGCTCTGGTGAGATCCCACTTGCAGTACTGTTGGAGCAGGTCCAGAGGAAGGCCCCAAAAGTGATGAGAGGACTGGAGCTGCTCTCCTATGAGGACACGCTGAGAGACTTGGAGTAGTTCAGCCTGGGGAAGAGAAGACTTTGGGAAGACCTTATTGCAGCCTTTCAGTACTTAAAGGGGACTTATAAGAAAGATGAGGACAAACCTTTTAGCAGGTCCTGTTGCAATGGGACAAGGGGTAATGGTTTTAAACCATTAGGGTCGATTCAGGCTAGGTATAACGAAAAAATTTTTACAATGTGGGTGGTGGAACACTGGCAGAGCTTGCCCAGAAAGGTAGTAGATGCCCCATCCCTGGAAACATTCAAGGTCAGGTTGGACAGGGCTCTGAGTAACCTGATCAAGCTGAAGATGTCCCTGCTCACTGCAGGAAGGTTGGACTAGATGACCTTTAAATGTCCCTGCCTATACAAACTATTCTATGATTCTATGAAAAATAAGCTAGCCATGTAATAAAGTAAATCAGTGGGATGAATGAGTTGTGGCAGATTTTGCTCCTTTTCATGATTTAACTATTGAAGAGCTAGAAAGCAGGCACATGGAAAGCCTGATTGGATTTGTGTCACTGTGGTTGTGGGTTACAGTAGATGGTAGGTTTAAAAGTATTGGGAGGACTGCACAGAGGGTTATATGTTTTGATTTTTCTTTGGGTTAAGGTTTAGATAGCAATAATGTTTTTGCTAGTATTTGGTCATGATGAAGTCTGAAGTTGTTGAAAGTATTTGTGAAAACTTTGTTTTCTAGTGTGTTGGTTTTTTTTCCTGGTTAAGCTCTGGGTAATGGAATTAGAAGGGTACCACAGCTTTAAAGAAAATGTAAGTTGGAATGCTAATTGTGGAAGGTTTATGGTTACATAAGGAGATGTGTTGTTGTATGTCAAAAGTAGGTTGAAGATTTTCAGAACAGGAAGATGACAGAATAGCTGAATATATAATTACATATAGGAAAAAAACCCCTCTTGGCCACATCTTTGGGGGTTAAACTGGGGGAGTTTGAGGTAATAAAAGAAATAAAAAAGACAGCAAATCCATGTTTTAGTGGTTGTCTTACTGAAATAGCGTGTTTGCAGTTTTCTACTAAAAAAAAGGTACTTTACTAAAGTAAATTCAGCTCTGGAGGCTGGAGGAGAAGTTTTTTAAACATTTTTCTTCTGAAGACAACAGTAAGAAGAAGATAAGAAGTCTTAACTTTTTGGTTTATATTCACCAATGTTATTCTATAATCTACTAGAATGCTTTTGGTTTAGTGTTTAATTTTTTATTTTCTAGGATGTGTGGGGGGGAAGATATAGGGTGAAGTATAATAACAAGGTCAGTTGGCTGACAATGATAAGTGAGTAATCAACCTGTCAGTCCCCCACTGAGCCTGGATAAGTAAGTCTGCTACTAAGAGTTGAAGAGGATTTCTAAGTGAGGCTGAGATATTGCTTGTTGTTTGCATATATGGAGCATTAGAATTAGTAATAAAACTAGGATGGAAAAGATAAGGTTAGTATTCCTCCATGGCTGTGGAAGAATAGATGGAATAGCAGATAAAAAAGTATCATTATGGCTTGGAGAGGTGACTACATGGTTTGTAGGGGTGAAGGTTTATGAGTTCCCCGTGAAGTTGCATGAGGGCAGGGCAAGTGTTAATAAGGCAAGGCTAATGAAGAGAAAGCTTAGGGCACTCTTGCAGATGTAAGGGCACATTGGATTTTTCTCAGATTTGGAATAATTTCAAAATAATTCGAATAATTTCAAAATAATTCAAATAATTCTGGAGTTCCATGGGGAAAAACCAGGGCTAGTAGACTATCACCTGCAATGATAAATGGTAGGAGGAGTTGAAAGGTGAAGAAATGAGCATGGCATTATCAGCTGAGAACTCTCCTCTGATTCACTGCACTCAGGAGTGCCAATATGGGGCAGTGGACAGGAGACCAGTGACAACTATGGCTTCACAAAATGATAATTATAAGATGTTATTTATGTATGTGACAGATGTGAGCAATAATAGAGGTGCTACTCTTACCTCCCAAGTTTCTTTATAGCATTAGAGTTTGTAATAAAGATTTTGGCTGATATAGAGAAAAATGCAAATGAAGAAGAGAGCACCATATGCATGGAGGTTATGGATTAGTCCTTTACACTTAACATTTTGGCAAACGTGGGCTAGAGAGGAGAAAGCTAATGAGCTATACCATCAGCAGTATAGCATATAGCAAGGATTAATTCTATAAGGATTGAGTGATAAGGCAAATACTAAGTAATAGGCAAAAATCTCTCCAGTCAGAGATAGCAGTACGTTGGAGATCAACAGAGGACTTTTTACAGGAAAATGTACTCCTAGTATAAACTAATACAGTTAGTTTAGCTGTTAATATGAAGCAGATGCTTAGTCCTTACTCTTATCATAGGGTGCCTGACTTGGCAACAGTGTTAGTTATTAAGTGCTGGTTAATTCAGGGCCATAAAGGTGTTTTTAATCCTATTTTTGATTTCTTTGAGACATAACAGTGGTATCAGTTAATTATGTTTTCTAGAGGGCACATATCTTGAAATGCAAAGGGACTGACATCTTTTAATCCATGTGATCATTTTTGCTATATAATTGCCAGTTAGGAAGATGGTTGAAGGGAAGATGTGGTACAGCAGCTCACAGGCTTTCAGCTCACCCCTTGGATTACTACAGAGATTTCTATGGCATTGTTTGTCTCTCCCTTTGCCTGCTTTCTCTCACCAGCCCATGCTTGGTGCTCCAGAGATCCTCATCTCATTTTTGGCTCTTTACAGAGCAACTAGGTATTCCTGCTCTGGCAGGGGGATTGGACTAGATGATCTTTTAAGGTCCCTTCCAATCCCTAACATTCTGTGATTCTGTGAACTGCTCATCCACTGACCATCATTAATTGCTATACAGTGTTTCTCTTCCTGTCTAGAGACTTGGGTCATTCTCTTAACACATAAGGACCTACAGGTATATTCAAAAGAATAAAAGCATTCACCATGAATTAGGCACTTAGATACTCTTGAAAAACCTGTAAGGCAGTGCATGCAAGAGGTTGCTTCCCTCTCAAAGTAATAGAGCACTGAGATTAGCTTGTTGCTGCTGGAATTTTCCCCCTACCTATTCACAACCTATTTCCTGAATACATTTCTCCTTTTAGTTCTATATGCTTATCTATTTGATTGTATTTATGACTATGTAAATCATAACTACTCTGCTAGAATTGAAGATAATCAATAGAAAAATGAAATAGAAAAAGAGCCAGTCCTTCCTCTTATCTAGGATATTACTTTTCTAAGCTATAAGAAAATACTGGCAGAGTTCATAGATTTCTGTGTTTAAAGCTTTATATGAAAGAATTCAACTTACTCGGAGGGTAGATTTGTACACTAGCTTTTTTAACAAATGTGAATCTCTTCAATTTTAGCTCAGTTGATCTAAGTATTTGCAAATATGAAGGTACAAAGATACTTTGAAGAAATACATTAAAATAAGCCTAGTTTCACTGAATGGAGAGTGCCATCCTTATGTTAGGATGCAAATTGAAGAGATCTAAATATATTTAGAGATCTATGTCTCTAAAGAGATATAAATCACTTTGTGTTCCCATAAATCTATCCTTGTTTTACATGGTAAGTTTCTATTAGATTTAATTCATTACGAAAGGATGACAATTCTTCCATGCTTCTGCCTTGTTTTGGGCTCAGACAGATTGTCTGTGTGTTTTGTAATGAGGCTAAGGTTTCAGCAGGGATTTATTTCAGTTTTAGGTGCTGTCATTCCAGAGGTTTTATTGCTATTCAACAAACCAGAAAGCACAACTATTTGAATCAATTATTTGTTATAAATTAGTGACATGCATTATCTGGTGTTGTATTAAATCATAAGCCCAAACAGAAATATTGAAATCTACATAAATATTTGTTCTGGTTTCCCAGGAACAGACCCATGGGCCAGCCATGCAGGCAGGCCATGAGTAGCCCCGAGTCAGCTGGGAGATCCAGTCAAGGCAGCTGCCCCAAGCTGACTCACAGGTGTATCCCATAGCACTTGTCATGCTCATTGTAAAAAGAGGGAGTTTTCAGAGAGTGAGGAGTTCCTCTTTCTGGGCCTCCTTCCTCTTGGTCTTCTGCTCTTTCTGCTGATCCTAGGGACGAGGGTGAGTATAAGCTTGCATGCTTTATGTTGGTGGTTGTATTAGTTTTGTTATTTCATTAAATCTGTTTCTATTTCAACCCATGGGGCTTGTCCCTTTTTTTGCAGGATTCCCCTTCTCAGCTGGGGAGGGGTCATCGAGTGGTAGAACAACTGCAACAGTTTAGCCCTGGGTACAGGCTAAGCGTAGACAATATTATAAATGTATGATTGACTTATACTGAAATATAGCTATATAGATATACAGCTTCCCTGATACTTCAGTTGTGGTGTATGTTCATTAATTGCAAACTCTGAAAGCTACAGTGGGTGCTGTTATTCTCACTTTCACAGATAGGTATTAGTGCATGAAAATGTGAAACAATTTGCTTCAAGGCAGGACCAGTCCAGTCCTGGGGCTGCTGCCAAGCAGCCTCCTGCCCGTATATATTAGGTGTCACATTCTCGTTATTATAGAGTGAAAAAGATGGTAACTGCTTTCTTCAGAGCAGTCTGTGCCCACCTGGCCACCTTCCTAGATATCTACAGAGATTTTCAGCTGCACAGAGAGACACTGAAAGATAGACCAAATCTTCCTTTGGGTGCAGTGCTAGGTTAATGTGGTGTTTGTTTCATTTTACACAGGAATATCTGTCTTATTTCTTTCAGAGTACCTAGGGTGTTTTCAGTGCTTTATGTGATGAAGCAAAATGCCTGTAAGAGCAATCTCTGTGTACACTGGGGACTCCTTTCTGTCACATGTTTATTACCAGCTCAGGCTAGTGGTTAGCTGCACTTGCAGCAAGGGGGAGTGCAGCTCCCTGAAATCAAAGACTTTTGCATCTGTCTTCTCTGAGGGGATCTCATGGCTACCCAGCAAAGGAGATCAGGGAACTTCTAGGTGAATCCCAAAAAGACGGACCCTTCTGCAGGCATCTGATGAGTCTGAGCTCATATAGGAAGGAAACTTGACTAATACGCCTGTAAAGGATGCCTTGGAGAGCCACATATCCTGCAATGCTGAGGCAATAAGCTTATGCAGAGGCATAAAATTTCGTTGGTCATTGCTATTCATCTTCATTTTAAATAGGTGAAACAGTATCAGGTGGAATTATAAATTGATAGACATATCAGAAAGGCTTCAGAGAGATATGAGTGCCCTTTTTTGTAAACCACCGGCTATCTAGCAAGTACTGAAGTGCTCCCTGACCAGTGTGGGGACCAGGGCAGGGACTCCAGCCTTTGGCTCTGGAGCTTCTGGAGGCACTGCAACAGGAGTGGACATGTGCTCCAGGAAAGCTCTGGACAGAGGATGTTCTCCTAATTCCACCAAGGTTTTGCTTTAGTTTATGATTTTCTAAAGAACTCTTCTACCTGGATAACTGACAATTAAGACACTGGAGAAGACCTCTTGTAAAGGCAGTTGTAAACAGAGAGGAGACTTCTCCTTTCTCCTCTCCCTTCCTGCTGTCAACTGATATAGAAATTCATCCAGCATTGTATTTAATAAAAGCAATTCGGGTTGGACAGGGGTAAAACAAAGTATTACTGAATGAAAAGGTTACTTAAAACTATCCTGTCCCAGGGTTAGGATCATTGGGGAAAAGTATATTTTTATTAACAGAATGAAACAGCGTATGCATATTTGGAAGAAAAATATAGTCAAAGCTCAAAAATGTTAGGAAAATCCCTGATGAGATATTTTGGGGAAAAAGAAAATCTAAAAAATCCATCGTCTTCTATAGAAAGACTTCCAAAAGAAACTCATAAAACCATTCATGTATGTAACTACAGAACCTTAAACCAGATCTGGTGACGAAATCTTTGTGAAATGTTTTCGGGAAGTTAGCAATTAGAACTGGTTGAACAACTGCTATTTCAGGTTGCTTTTAATTTTAAGACCCAAACCTGTTTTTTTACTGAAAAATTAAAAGGCAAAGAATTGGTATGACATGCTGATAAAATATGCCATCCTAACACAGCTAGAATGTTTTATCTGAGCTATTTAAGCCTCTTGGATTTTAAAAATAAATCATAACAGGAAATTATTTCTAGTTTAAATTTTAATGATTTTTCTCTGAAGAAAAACAGTGCTGACAGTGGTGTAGGTCTGCAGAATAACTTGAATCTACATTTGAATCAAAACTTTCATCATCTGAAAGTTTAGGCTATTTCTACTCTTAAAGTAATGATTGACAGTACTGCAGGAAAGTGAATGAACAAGAAAAATATATATTGCTCCAGTCAAATAAAGCTTGCTGGAGCAGAGAACAAACTGATGGAAAGCTACTAATGAAACAACTCTGTTAACCTAGGTGCTTCTCATCAAGATACAAGATAAGGTCGCTTTACTCCTGTACCCAAAATACTCCTTATAAAACAAAAAAGAAACAAAAAACTGTCTGAGAGATATTACTGTTCCTCTCAATAAGTGCTATATGTAATCCAAGCTTCTTAGTTACAGGAGAGGAACATGAGGGATGATTTAGAAAGGGGGCAAATTCTTCCAGTTATAATCTTCTGGCAGCTTTAGCAATGACTGGCAGACCTGATGAAACCGAGATGCATCGGATTATAAGCCTGACAAGGATGAGCACAACTTGTAAACACCATCTGCAAGATGCCCAAACCATTGATATTGCGGAATATGTCCCTGGTTCTGCACTGAAACAGAATCTCTTGTTTCATCCTCATAAAAGTAGTCAACTCTAAATCATTTCTGATGTAATAAATACAGTGCAAATGAAAACAGCACCTGGCACTTTGCTGGGTAAATAGAGCATACTGCATGATGGTGGTGTTTTCATGATACTGTTTCAGGCAAACAAAGCAATGTAGGTTGCAATTTGCCCAGAAAATAAATAGCAGCGTTGCCAAGAAATGGTTACTATTGCTAACGACACAAATGATGGACAAATTATTTTCTGTGAGCTCCTAGATTATGGTGGTTACAATCTGAGTTTGATTTAATGTTATATTCATAGTTGTTGAAATAAAGGGAATTTGATTCAGGGGGTGGGTGGGAGAAAATGTTGTCTCACCACTGTCTGCCCAGCCAAGCTAGAAGATGAATTTTTGTAAGTATTTTTATGCTAAATCACACTGAAATTCTTGCAACAAACTTCTTGACCTCCAGCTCCCAAATTTATGCCATATGCTTGCTTGTGCTCTGAGGTCTGCTGCTGCAGTGGTGACTTGGAAGGATAATTGACATCAGCAGTTCATGGCTGCAATTCACTATTTCAGTGCTGGTTATATTCCCTGGTTCATGTGTCACCTTATGCTGTCAAAATAAACAGATCTTTGGCAACAACTGTCCACACTGTGTGGTGTGACAGCTCATCCTCACAGTGCATATTTCTACAGTAAAGGAATAACATGATGTTATATATTTAAGTATGTTTATAAGTTTAGAAGAAGATTCCACTAGTCTTGCAGATGTCAAGGATAAGTCACACTGACATGGCTGGGATAAGAAAACCTCTGAGGCTTGGTCACAATTAATCCTCTGTACATTAGGTGGTTTTGTGTTTCCTTTGGGATACTCTGAACCATGTTTTGAGGTGTAGACTTTCTGCTCAGTGTAGCTATTTGTATACAAATGCATCCCCATATGTTTTTCAGCCATAATGTTGGTATGTACTGTTGATAGATCTTGGCAGCTGAGTATACAGGGCATAGAATATGTATGTGTCAAACCTATCGGAAGAAATAACCCATGTTCAGGTGATGAAGAAATGAGTTTTGAATAAGAAAATTCAACCTACTAGCTGATCTTTTGCAAAATTGATATATTTGCAATATGTAGCTACATATATATATAACATAAATGGGTATAGTGTGTGTATATATATATGGGTGTGTATGGGGCCATAAAGTATTTTTCCAAAATCAAGCCTCTTAAGCACTTACTGGCAGGGCAGGATTGTTTTCACTACTTTACAACACAGATATATCTGTCTGTGCTGGTTGACCTAAGGTCCCTTTATTGTCAATGGAGACGCAGACAATGCAGTCAAGAGCATATGGCAAGGTTCATTGCACCTTAAAAAAAGTCACCTCAAACAAGCTGGATCAGTTTGGTGCTGGAAATGCCTGTTTCTCTTAATTAACTGAAAAGGGAGTCTCCAGTGATGAGCTCAGTTGTGCCTAAAATTAGATTGGAGGAATCCCAGCCATATTGCTGACTTTGCTGCAGATTGCTGACTGAAATCTTCCATACACAGTGCAAATTTTAGGTCTAATTTATTGCTGTATTGCCTGTTGAGTAGTTATTTGTGCGTGTGTAAAAGGAGGCTAACTCACTACTAATTTTAAACAGAACTTTTAACTGCTTGGGTTCTTTTATTTTAAAAATTCTTCTTTTGATGTATTCAATTCCTCTGAAAGGTGAAAGATGTAAAGAATTGGGCTTTTGAGTCTCATTTGGGACCTCAGCTGTGAAGTGAGTATTTAACATGTAATTAGCATTGATTCCTGACCAGCGTCTTATGCTTTACCAGTTCCTAGCCATCGGTGCTATGTTGGCAATGGCACGGAGTACAGAGGGACGGCAAAGACGACCATTTCTGGACACAGCTGCTTGCCTTGGAATTCAGACTTGCTTTACAAAGAGCTTCATGTTGACAGCGTGGAGAAAGCAATACAGCTTGGCTTGGGGCCATTCACTTACTGCAGGTCAGAAAAGTTCTCAGCAACTTCTCCTGTGTTTGTAAATCAAGAGATGGATGTATTGTGGATGGAAGAAGGGCCAGGAACCTCAAAGCAGGTGTTATCCCTGTCTTGGAAAAACTAGATGGACTTTAACAGCCTGACACAAAGGATGTGAGTGTGCCAAAGACAAGATCTGGTAGACAGGCTAGATAAAGAGCTTGGAATGCCAAGAGAAGCTCAGACACAAAATAATGCTGGAAATTCCAGGTCCTTCTTTTTCCTAGGATTTTTTTTTTTTTTTTCCCAAAGGAGTTCATAGTGCAGAACTTGTGAAATTGTTCATAAGTGACTATCCAAGAGGAGAAAGAAATGCACTAGCCAAATTGAAATTATGAACTTTTTGTTTCTAATTCTTAAACGGTGAAATATATAACATAAAGCAAAATGTTTTCAAACGCGAGAAGTTATTTGAAAATGAATAATCAAAGCAATATACTCCAATAATCTTGAAATGTGATGTGAAATTTCTTCCCTGGATTTCTTCCAAAGCAAAATTATTGCATAATAGGATTTCATTGTTGATTGAGCCACACGTATGATAAACTACATTTCTGTTAAAGTTTTCTGTTCAGCTATAATGAGGTAGTTTGTGGTATATAGGTTTGTGCTTTCTACTCAGTCAGTTTATGTTCCCTGTCTTTGAGGTCTTCATGAGATTGATGGATATCCACAAATAAAGGAAATGTTTCCATTTAGGGAGAATACTGGAGATGAGCAAATGCTAGAAATGGCAAACTTTAGATGCTTCTCCATAGATTACTGGCTGATGTCTCATTTTTGTTGCTGTTGGTTTTTGTTTTTCTTTTCTTCTCATGGAAGTTAGACCAGTATTTCAGGAAGATCAAAATGTGTTGCACTTCCTAATTTGTTTGGTGATAAAACGCACACATGCATGCTGAAATTAACTCTTCTCTAAGACAAACAAATAAAAAGGTCCTACACCCTCCCTAAACCCGGATCAGCTTGCTTTCCAAGGCTTGGTCCTCATTTAAGCACTTAAGTATGAGATTTATATTGTCCCAGCACAGCATGGCAATTTATTTGGCATGTATTTTATGCTTTGATAAAACTTGATCCCTTTGATTTGCATCATTTAAGCACAATATTCACTGGCAGATTTGAAATGCAAAGAACAAAATGGTGTAGGAGCTGATGTGTTCACGTTCTGTAGAGCTGAGAAAAAAAGCTTTTCACTTTTTTGTCAGCTTGCTACAATTTCTGGGGATATCTCTGCTACACTATAATCCTGCAGATACCTTCTTCAAATAGTCTAATTTAGAAACATTGTTGGCGGAAGATGACTCAACCTGTGTTGCTTCTTCAGTTCTGAGAATCTGAAAGTGCTTTAATCTTTTTTGAAGAGCAGTGAGATTGAAAAGAAAAAAAATAGTGAAGAACCTTAAAATATCAGATAGTGCTTCTGATAAATCCAACTGAAATTATAATTACTGTTTATCTGGAGCCCTGAATTAACTTCTCTATTTTTCTTGACCTACTGAAGGTCTTTCTGGGTCTTCAAAGTTTCCTTATGTTCTTGGAGGTGTAAACTGGACAAATCTTTGGTTACTTATAAGGTATTGATGAAGACAATTAGGCTGTACCATGGAGAAATCCAAATGGAATCAAGCCAATACCTCTTTAACACCACGGTAACAAAGGGTTAATCTGATTCAGATATTCCTCCCCCCTGCCCCCCTTTGAGGAATACAATATTTTCTTGAGGTAGTCTTTCATTTCCTCAGACTCTCTAGGGAATGTGAACCTAAGTTTCTCAAATTAATTTTTGCAAGCTATTCTTGTTATGAATTTTGTATGAATCTACCTGTGGTGGAATTTCCTTGCTTAAAAAAAATTAATCTAAAAAAGGAATCTTTCCTATGGGATTTAGTCCTGAAAATAGCTGAGCTGATATCTGTTGAAGTGCTTCAATGTGGGCTGTATTTAAACCATGGGAATGTGCTCATGCATCCAAATATTCGTAGGCAAATTTTACAGGTGTTTAGTCATGTGTCTGTATTTCAGGTCTTAGAGAACGTTAGACTAGATTAGCTTTTATCATAAAGAATGCTACTGAAAGACTGCTTGCCCATTCAGGGGTTAGCATGTGCTTCACCACTTTGTAAGGTGGCTCGAAATCTGAGAGTCCTCTCAGTCCTCTGCATGGTGCAGAGGGAAAAGAAAACCTCCAGGAAGCTTGGAACAATTCTGTGGTTGTTAATGCTTGTCATTCACTTTCTCCCTGAATTAATTAGAAATCCAGATGATGATGATAAGCCATGGTGTTACATCATGAAGGACAGCAGCTTGTCTTGGGAGTATTGTGACATTCCATCTTGTGGTATGTAAAGGCTCACTTAAAATCCATGTTCTGAACGAATGGAGAAAGATTTACTGATACTAGAATGAGTTTTCATAGAATCATAGAATGGTTTGGGTTGGAAGGGACCTCAAAGATCATCTAGTTCCAACCCCCTGCCATGGCCAGGGACACCTCCCATTAGATCAGGTTGCTCAAGGTTCCATCCAAACTGGCCTTGAATGCTTCCAGGGAGGGGGCATAATTCACTGCATAATTTTGAATATTCTACTATTCCCAGGAGTCCTGAATATTTTACTGTTTGCAGTAAACCAAACGACAACAAGAAGCTTCTTTGGCATTTTTTGGAGTTACTGTACAATCCATGTTTTTTGTCCTGAAATACTGTAAAACAGTGGTGTCACACTACAGCTTTCAGTCAAAATCATCTCAATATCACTAAATTTTCTGCTAGAACATGCAAGACGTTAGAAATGATTGATATTTTTGTACAAATTGTCATCTCTCAGTGAATGATGGGCCCAGGGAAGTGAGTGGGCCTCTGAGAGCAAATAGAGGATGGGATCCTGAAGATGTACAAGATACTGTATTTTATTCCAAAATCTGAAGGTTCTTCTCTTCTCCTAAATTAATACTTAACTGCTGTTAATGTTGAAGCTGACCTTTAGAACAGAGTTGTAATCTGAAGTCAGTGTATATAGTAATCCTTTTATTTCCCTTTTATGATTCTAATGCATTTGATAGGTGATACTGACACAAGCATCCTGGTCCTTGCTATTGCAATGGCAAAGCTCAGACCAGAATCTGAAAATGAAGATGTGATGTATCATACATTCTGTTGTGCCTCTTCTGGTAGTAAAGGTTACATTTGTACTGGTAAATGAAACAGTGTCCAGGAATGTTCATAGATGCATTTAATTTACACTAGTACGTGTGTAGCCAGCGTTGGGAATAGGCACAGCTTTCAGCCTTGCAAGTCTGCTGTGGAACTGGATGGGATTCAGCTGTATGTGAATGTTTCATGATAATTTAACAAACTTTTCTTTTAAAGACTTCTATAAAAGTTCCAGGTGTTAGAAATCACAAGGGTTTATAGTTTGATGTCATACCCTTTTATATCTCAGCAAGCAGGGAAAGGAGGCCGTCAGCTCCAGACAACGCAGACAATTTTGCAGTTACCAGAAGACCGTGTGGGAGAAGACACAAAAAAAGAAGTTTTGTGAGGCCTAGGATTGTTGGGGGATCTTCATCTCTGCCTGGCTCTCATCCCTGGACGGCAGCTATATATATTGGAGAGAGTTTCTGTGGTGGAAGTCTTATTCAGACTTGCTGGGTTGTGTCAGCCGCACACTGCTTTGCCAACAGGTAAACTCACCTGTTTGTTTGACAGTAGGTCCTCTCCTCCTCAGAGTAATCGTCTGCTTGTGACTCACAACAAACCTGAACTGAAACAAGTGAGAAAGAAGATGAGATTATAAAGGCCAATGTGTCAAAAGGAGTTTCCAGCAATTTGAGTGGAGTTCAACAGATAACTTGGAGTCCTATTATCTCACCAGCTCTTATCTTGTTCCTTAAGGAGTCTCAAAGGAGGTGAATGACCCAACTGAAGGAATAAGGTAGTGCTGAGCAAGACGTAGAATGGGAGCTTGCATCTGCAAGATCTAAGAATTTGTCTTCTTAGTTACCTTTTTGAACATTCATGCCTTCTTTGAGGTGTAACACAGATGACTATGCTCACTGCTATGTTTTGTTCAAAAAGGCTGAGAGAGCCAAGCAATTATTTATTAGAGACAATACATTAACCGTTGGTTGACACAAATGGAGTGGGCTGAGCTTTACAAAAAGCCAAATGGAAAAACTGAACCGCTGTTAAATTTTTGAGGCTGATTTGCTTGAGTGGAGTTTTGGTTTTTTTTTTTAGAGTTTTTTCTTGTCCTCCAGCTGTGGGACACTGGAGAAAATATCAGCTATAGGATGCTTTTACTTTATTTTAAATATTTAATTTTCCACAAATGCTGAACACTTTCCCTGATTTCAATTTGATCACATTGATGGGAAAAATATTACATCATTTCATACCCATTGTTCCTTTGCATAGTAAAGGAGCCAAGAGAAACAGAAAACCTCATGCCAGAATACATACTCTGCTAGCTTGTAGAGCTAATAATACCGTTGTGAATGCTGTACTGAAGCATTTGGAGCTCGAGCCACAACGCATTTGTTTTTCAAATGTTGTGAAATAGCTACTAACTTTGGCAGCTATTCAGGACATTTCCACCCACTTCCAGCTGGTGGTTTGGTACATAAAGATTTTCCATAATTGCTGCATTGTAATTTGCACTCTTCCCTATGTTTAGTACCTCTGAGTTAGCCACAATTTCAACTGTTTTCCACTAGGCGACAATAGATATCTGTGCAGCTAAGTTGTTTGTGTGGTTTTTTTTTTTCTTTTCTGTAACCCCTCCTGTTTTATTTATTTTCCTGAATGAACCACCTGTAAGTCACAATGGAATCATTCAGTGCCTTTAAAATCTATTCTAAATACTATCCTGGGAAGCAGACTTCCTCTCTGTTTTAACAGGCTTAAAATCTGATTTTCAAGGAGGTTGGTTCACCACTGCAAGAACACTGAGAAAATCCTGGCCTTGCATATTATCGAAGAATATCTTATTGTCTTCTTGTTTTCCAGTCACAGAAAGATAAACTTTGCACTTTCCTTTGTTAATTATAAGTACAGTTGTTACTGCAGGGTAGCTGCCTGCTCTCTGTGCTGCAATTAGGCAGAATCTCTTTCCTCCGAGTGTATTACTGTTGATCATTGCTTTGTGCTTGGTACTGGAGAAGGCTCCACAGTGCTTTTGTACCTGACATATGCTACTGATGCACAGAAACACAACTAGGGAAACTTTGCAACGATGCTGACCACTCTGCATCTGTGCATGATGTGCAACAGCAGATATTTTCTGCTCCTGCACTAGACAACAAAACATATTGAGTGCTCTGATGTTGAAGACTCTTGCTAAGTTCACTGTAGACTTATGCCCATGCAGATTGAACTGGTTTTAAAGCAAAAGTAAAGTTTGAATTCCATTGCTTTCAAAGCTGTTCAATTTGCTGTTTCCAAAAGCTTCCTGATTATTCCCAAATGTCCCTTTCTTCCCAGCTGTCTGCTGTCTGTCCTAGGATACTGGATGTGAGAGGACTGCAGTCTTTTTTCAAGTAAACAATCAGTGGCTGTAAAAGATGGTTTAAATTACAAAAACTATTCTCCTGTGAGTGTGGTTTTTCCCATTAGACCAGTGTGCTGTTGGGACCTTCCTCCACCAGGCTGCTTTTGATTCCAGACAAAAGATTTAACATAGGTCAATCTAAGCTCACAGCAGAAGTGATGATAGCTCTTAGGTAGAAGCTTCCCAGATAGAATCAGAATAGAATCATAGAACCACCTTGGTTGGAAAAGACCTCTAAGATCATCCAGTCCAACCATTAACCCAGCACTGCCAAGTCACCACTACCCCATGTCCCTCAGCACAACATCTACACACCTCTTAAATACCTCCAGGCATGGGGACTCTACCACTGCCCTAGGCAGCCTGTGCCAGTGCTTCACAACCTTTTCAGTAAAGAAATTTTTCCTAATATCTAATCTAAATCTTCCCTGGCACAACTTGAGGCAAATTTAAAATTAATTAATTAACTAATGATTTTATGATTTTTCCTTGTCCTATATCAGTTGTTACCTGGAAGGAGAGACCAACCCCTGCCTCACTACACCCTCCTTTCAGGCAGTTGTTGAGAGCTATGAGGTCTCCCCTCAGCCTCCTCTTCTCCAGACTGAACCCCCGCAGTTCCCTCAGCCGCTCCTCATTCGACTTGTGCTCCAGACCCAGATGTTCCCGAGTTGTCAGTTTGCTAGCACCTATAAAATCTTGACTCATGTCTGTAACATTAAGAGCCTGGTTTCCCAGAGAAATGAGACATCCACCACTGACTTAATTTCTTCCTCTATAATTGTACTCATTGGCAAAGTTCAGTCAGAGTTGACTAAGTTGCTACGTTTCTAAAACAAGAAGTGTTTGCAGCCCCTGATGATGCTTGTTAGCAGACAGCAGCTGGGCAGCATTGCATGTGCTTGCCTGTTACTTCTGGCAAGGAGCATCAGCCTTTAATTAGGCTAATCAGGACCCACCAAGCCTGAGATTTATGTAACATCAGTCATCTTCTTCCTAGTAGGAAGCCTGGGAAACACGTTGAGGCATTATGAGAGGGTAAATAATTGATGTGATGGGGGGCTGAGGCTATTACAGTTCATAGTACACACAGCTGTTGGAAACTGGGTTTCATTTGACCTGCTAATCACAGAATGGCTTGTTCTCTTTTGTATTACAGTCCACTAAAATCAACTATTAAGGTAGTTCTGGGTCAACATATGTTTAACAGAACGACCGACGTAACACAAACATTTGAAATAGAGAAATACATATTGCATCCTCAGTATTCTGTGTTCGACCCTACTGAACATGATATTGGTGAGTATTTGTGTTCTTACAGTTTTGTTTTCTTTTTACTTAAGTTAGCTTCAAGTTGTCAAAAACTCCCTTCAGACTGGAAAAATCATAGGCATGAGGAGAAGCTTCTGAATGCAGAGGATTCTTAATTCTACCAGAGTTATAACAGCATTTGAAAGCTACACAAATTCAGATGAGAAATAAATTGCAAATTTTAAATAATTATGATAATTAGCCTTTGGAGCAATTTACCTAAATGTATGGCAGATTCATCATCGCTTCAAGTCTTCGTGGGATTAGCCATTTTTTTCAACTGAACCAGAAACTGTGGGCTTGATGCAGGAATTACTTGGTAAAATTCTATTGTCTGTATTGTAGAGAGGATCTGACTAGATGAATATAATAGTCCCATCTGCTCTGAAAATCTCTGTTACTAGCAATAATTTTTTACTCTGAGATAGCTTTAAAAATCAGCTGTCTTATCAGTCAAAGTTAAATGCCCCTCTGATTGACCTTGTATGAGTCAGAATGACAATGGAACAGCAACTTGCTTCTTATTTTCTGATCTGCTCTTGTGGAAGGTGGCACATCACCCCAGGTATCAAGCTCTTTGAGTGCTTTGTCTATGAGACTATTTAATAGCCTGACATCAGGAATATCTTAGGTCAGGCATGTACTGGCTTTTTTTGCTCCCAGATGGGGAATATTTTCCACCCTGTAGCAAAAAGCATTCAGATTCTGTATTGGTGGGAGCTCTGTCACAGCATATCAGAAGACAAACTGGATTTGGGGTACTACTCTGCTCTGAAATATCGTGGTGTAAACCACTGTTGGCACTTTGAGATCTCCTGACTTTTTCAGTTACTCTGAAATTCAGCATGCCTCACCAATGTGCAATGTCCAAATCTAGGGCCAGCTGAACATGGACCTCCTAAGATGTGCCCCACTGCGAACAAACAAGCAAGCAGAAGCTGGGGATGGGGGAAGATGTGTGGGCATGTTCTGCCCTGTCAGTGATTTCTACTGATGCAGCAGAAGAGTTATTTCCTGCTGAAAACATTTTCAAAAGGACACAATCTACCACATGAGTGTTTGCTGGGAAGTTTGGGGGATTCAGAAACAGAGTTGGTGGGGGAGGAAGAGCAAGGTGCTGAGTGTTGGAGTGCGGTTTGTGTGGGCTTCTCAGCCTGTGAGATACTCTTTACGTGTTCCACAAAGGCCAAAGAAAGTAGTCAGCAGAGAAATAAAATTATCCAGTGGGATCTCTTGCTTGCCACACAGCTGGGCTCAGAAAACCTGGAGCTTCCAAAAGGTATGATGTGAAGCTTTGATAGGTGTGTCCGCATTACTTGAGCTCTGTCCTCTTTGAGTAGTGTGCTCAAACCCAGCATGCTGACCTTGTTACCCCCAACACAAAGCCCCCTCTGTTGCTCTGCAGCCAAACACCAGGTTTGCTGCAGGGGAAACAATGTTTCTGCTCCTTTTGACATCTTCTTTCAGTATCAAGCTCATGATGCTGCACAGTTCCATATTTACACTGTTTTCAGCCCCATGAGGGGATAGTGAAGGTTGTGTAGGTTGTGTAATTCTTTGTAGCATTTGGAGGCTTTGTTTTGAAATATCCTGGGGTTTTTATTCCTTAATTTTCAGGATCTTGAATTTTGCTGAATTCAGTAATAACACAGAGCATGAAATACACCAGCTCTTGCAGTAATTAATTTTTAAATCAAATTGGAATAAGGCAGGTAGCCTGCCTTTCAGAAGCAGTGAGCTCTTGCACATCCCACTTATTTCAGCTGAAAGTTGTGGATATGTCAATGTTATTTAACTTTAAGGTGGGAGGAGACATGTATTTTCTATCTTCCCCCTTCTCTACAAAGGCAGTGAAGTAAAATCTGCTCAGTGAGAGCAGTATAAAATAAATATTCCCACAAGGGGAGTAGCTGAATGTTTCAGCCTTCAATTTGCTGTGAAATCAGGTGCTGTTGAGATGAGTCTGTCTTTCTTTGATTGAAATATCTTAATTAAGAGAGGCTTAGGGGATAATTAAAGTTGTATCTGAGACCCATTGCTGCCAATCCCATTAAAGGAAGGGAACAGTCACTTTATTGCTCCTGTATTTTCTGTTCTACAGCTTTGATTAAGCTAAAGAAGAATGGCCAGCGTTGTGCTGTCAAGTCCCAGTTTGTTCAGCCCATCTGCTTGCCGGAAAGTGACACCGTTTTCCCTGATCAGTTCAAATGTCAGATTTCTGGATGGGGACACAGGCATGAGAGTGAGTAAAATGAAAGTTGGTGTGTGTAGAAAAAGTGATGATAATTAAAACAATGCACAAGCATATGTTACACAACTGATAGTTTGGTAAAATATTTTCCAAGGGACTTCTGGTGGGATTCTTTTTACTTGCCTTTAGATGTTTAGATGTTTATATCTGAAATAGTTATCCTGAATATCCTTTATAGTCTTTGGAATTTGGAGTGTGGTTCCCTTGACCAAATATTTGTGTCTATTCTAGGATGAGCTGAGCTGTGAGCCAGCTATATCTCCGTGGGATGGCAGGGGAGCAAGTAGCTTAGTTGTAGGTGCCAACAACTTGACACCTTAGTTGAGTGAAGCTACCCCTGATTTCTCAAGGTAGATATCAAACCAAACACAAAGGAAAGTTTGGAAATACCTACAGGAGAGGCCCAGACAGAATTTGGGCTAAGAAGTGCTTACATCCAGTTTGAGGAAGGTGGAAAAATCCATCCCACCCTTTCAGATGAGGAATATCAGGATTATGAGGCTTGGCCATGCTGCTTTGATGTGGAGATTGAGGAGACCTATGTAAACAGATGAGAAGGATGGGGGAGCTGGCTGACTCATTTTGATAAGAGACTTAGTATGAGAAAATGTTGTCCTGATCTAAATGTGTAGTGTAAAGGCAAAAAAAGTGGTAATGGAGCCTTTGATAGATGGATGTTTTGATATCACCTCTGGAAAGAGGAGTGGAGTGCAGGGGGAGTGTTCCTGAGTCTCTAAGAAATGAGAACACCCAAAGTGAATTAATGTCTGGACATGGCATACTGGTGTTTTAAAGGGCATGGAGTCTGACTGGAGGAACAGAAAGTGATCTGATCACTAGAAAAATTATCATGTTGTAAAGAGATCCACACCATGAATATGACTGAGAGGTGTTAAGTGCGTTTATATGTCATATTGTGCATTGTGTTTCCATGTTACACTCTTCACATCATATAAAAATTAATTTCTTTTCCTCTCTGGGAATTATTTTAAAGATATATCTGGTTATTCACATATCCTGCAAGAAACACTGATTCCAATTATTTCTGAGGAGAAGTGCAGAAGCCCTGAAATTTATGGAAGAGAAATCACTGAAAATATGTTCTGTGCTGGCTACTTTGATAGCAAATCTGATGCTTGTCAGGTAATGTTGTGAGTCATCTCTAGACAGAGAATATAAATGTATATTATTTCCAGAAATGTTGCAGTGTTACAGCGTTTACTTTTGACATTACATTGTTCCTAAGGAAAAGAAACTTACGTGACCGCACTGTTTGCTTCCACCTTGATTTTTTTAATCTGTTCAATGTTAATTGAGCTCTACAGAAAGACAAAAAACCTCCAGAGTGTTATATTCCTCCTACCTTCATAAAAGGCAATGGCTATGCGCTGGAGGGTGAGCTGCTTTAGCTTCTGGCTGAGCTTGCAGTGTGATGGCCATAGCTGACTGGCCAGATGGCAGGGATTCACTGGCAGGCCAACCAGCATGTACCTGTGCGGAACCAAATCCCTGAGCTTTAGGAAGGAGCTCAGGTTACTACAGTGGATGAGATTTAATGGTGTAGAATATCAATTAGAAACTGTGTTTTGTGACTTCAGTCCTTCGTGGAATGACCTCATGCTCTTACTACTTTGCATCTCTTTTTGAATTTTGTCACACGTTGGCTCTGAATAAGGACGCAAAATTGTTGTGATGACAGATGAGATATTTTTTAAATGAAGGATCAGATTATTCCTTTCATAAACCTTCAGATTTTATCTTCAGTTCATTTTGAAGGAGAAGGGTTATGCTCTATTAGCATAAATTTAGGAACAGGCAGTACATAGCTAACAGTTGGCAGTGAGATTAAGTAAAGCAAAGAATCAAAGAGTAGCCTTGGTTGGAAAAGGCCTCTAAGATCATCAAGTCCAACCATTAATCCACCACTGCCGAGTCACCACTACCCCATGTCCCTCAGCACCACATCTACACGTTTCTGAAACACCTCCAGGGGTTGGACTCCACCACTGCTCTGTTCCAGTGCTTGACGACCCTTTCAGTGAAGAAATTTTTCCTAATATTTACTCTAAACCTCCCCTGGTACAACTGGAGGCCATTACCCCTTGTCCTATCACTGTTACCTGGGAAAAAAGACTAACCCTCACCTCGCTACAACCTCCTTCCAGGTAGTTGTAGAGAGCAATGAGGTCTCCCCTCAGCCTCCTCTTCTCCAGACTAAATGCCCTCAGTTTCCTCAGCTGCTCCTCATGAGACTCATGCCCCAGACTCTTCACCAGCTTCGTTGCCCTTCTTTGGACACACTCCAGCAGCTCAATGTCCTTCTTGTAGTGAGGGGCCCAAAACTGAACACGGTATTCAAGGTGTGGCCTCATCAAAGCTGAGTACAGGGGGACAATCACCTCCCTGCTCCTGCTGATCACACTATTTCTGATATGGGCCAGGATGCCGTTTGCCTTCTTGGCCACCTGGGCACACTGCTGGCTCATATTCAGACAGCTGTTGACCAGCACCCCCAAGTCCTTTTCTGCCAGGCAGCTTTCCAGCCACTCTTCCTCAAGCCTGTAGCGTTGCATGGGGTTGAATATCATGTATGTGCTGGAACCCCTATAGAGATCATAAAAGTGTTCAAAGAAAGGTGACAAGAGTGAAACAGCAGCAGAGGGAGAAAGCAGAGGGAAGGAGACAAGAGCTGCACAAAGACCAGTGGTCTGGAGAGAGTTGCAAAGTCTGAGCAGCAGTGATTTAGAGTCACATATGTTGCTGAAGAACAGTGCTCACTGTGATTATTAGTGATTTGATAATTCATTTTTTTTTTCCTATTGGCAGGCTTGTAATGTGGTCTAAGGAGAAACAGCGTAGAACTCTTAATGTCACAACAAATGTAGCTGACCTTGGAGTTTTCTTAATGTATGCTTAGGCAATTAAACTATAAACCATCTGTTATGTATAAAAATATTTCAAGACAAGAAACATCAAGCAGATAATGTGTTCTGCTTGACTATTTTAAAGATTTTCTTGGCATTTTTTTTTTTTTAAATCGGTGCACTGATACCAAAATTGCAATCAAGGAGATGAGTTGTGGAGAAATAAGCACGGTTCTGAGAAGTAAATTAATCTCAGATGTTAGACTTCATCTGATGTCCCTCATTTATCACAGAAATCTCCTAGTATAGAGGCAACACAATTTTCCTCCCTACTCTGCTCTCAAGGGATTTTCTTTTTAAATAGGAAAAAATATATTTCTCCTTAGTCTCAAATAACTAGAGTGGTGGCTCCTTTCACCACTACTGATTACCAAGTCACGTTTTTCTTTTTATTTCTGACATTTTCATTTCTGTAGAAAGTCCATATAAGAGTAATAGTAATTAAAACCCCTTTCCTGAATGCTTGCTGAAGTGAGGTCTTATTTTCAGTTTATGGTTTCAATGACAATGCATCAAATTCAACAGATGCAAAAAGCCCATATGCCACATCATAAAATTATAGAATCCCACAGTCCCATGGAAAAGTGTGTATGTATGCAACACTTGTCTGTCTTTGAAAAATTTTGTGATCTCCGAGAGCTGCAATAAATTCCATTGAGAAACTCTCCAAGTATTCTCTGCCCTATGTAATCCATCCTTGCAGTGCCCATATTACAATGTAGTGTAAGCCTCAAAGAGTTGCTTACTCCAGTTGAAAATGACCCAAATCAGTGTTTCCCGCCCCCCCCCCCCCCCCCCCGGTATTGCTTTTTATCAAATGAGACAATCTTTGCTCACTTTTAATACAGGGAGACTCTGGTGGACCTCTGGCATGTGAGAATAATGAAATCTCTTACCTCTATGGAATCATCAGCTGGGGAGATGGCTGTGGCAGAGTCAACAAACCTGGAGTATATACACGAGTGACAAACTATGTAAACTGGATTAATGAGAAAATATCCCCCCGAAAAACGAGTTGAACAGTTAAATAAGCTAACATTTGAAGCAGGGTTCAGGAGTCTTTTGGTTTCGGTAAAGTGGCATAAATATTTTATTATAAACTAGTATGAAGACTGTCATGGTAATTCTTAGCAATTCCAAACCAGACCACCAAAAGTAGGCCTACTCCATCTGATGTCAGCATCTTTGATCTAGAATTTTAGGGTTGTGGATTGCTCAATATAGAGGACTGTCTTTCTTTGGCTTAAGAAAACAAACATGTTTAGACAGTGTACCAAAACCTACAACTGTTGTCTGCTTGGTGGATTACATGAAAAGTGATTTGTATGTGTTTGTGCAGTTTCTGGTGGAGCTGTCACCCTCCAGACCAACCCAGAACACCATTGCCCTTGTATTCTCAGATAAGATAAAAAAATAAACAGAAGGAGCACCAAAAAAGAAATTCCCTCCCTTTCAGAAGGGATCTCTTGAAGTTCAGGTTGAGAGACAGCAACAGAACAACGTAGGTAAAGCTACTCCTTAGCTAACTGCAACAAACCAGTTCTGGGGAAAAAACGGAGGGTTTGGGTTTTTATTCAACCAAACGTAAGCACATTTTTATGTTCCACTGACATAAAATCAGGAACATGCTTCAGAGCTCTGCTGAGACTGGGGTGCAATTTTCCAGCAAGATTAATGCAACACCTCCTGAGAGCACAAAGTTTCTTGCTGAAAAATGCACAGCACCTGACTTCAGCCTCATACAGTTCGGACCTTTTGGAGGCTGTGAGATGCTCCTCACCCTGAGGGCAGCAGTGGAAATACTTGACCTTGATGATAAATGCCTAAACGTTCCTTAAATTTGACAGTGTTTTGAAAATGTCTTAGGTTTTGTAGTAACAGGTTGTACAATTGTTTAGATAATTCAGAAAGGAGGTTTCTGTTAACAGGTTCTTAAACTGGATGGCTGGGGGAGCAGCTTGACATTTTCTTTGGGAGTTGGATGACGTTATAAACCACAGGCTTTGCTGTCATGGTCTATGGAATTGTTATGGGAACAATCAAAGAAATCATTACAATATATAGCTGTTTAGAAGATGTGTGCTCAGCTGTGTAAGCAAAAAAGGCAGAAAATGATTCCACAAAAAAAAAAATCTACTCTGATAAAGAAGGATGGAAAATTACAATCTTTTTTTTTTTTTTTTTTTTTAAATCCAGGGAACCTTTATCCATGTCAGATGTGTACATTTGGAAGTGTTGATGTGAAATGTATTTCTTCTCTGACAGTGAACATTTTTGAATTCTCTTCAGTGTTTCAAGCAAAGTTATGCTTTAAGATACAGAATTTTAAAGTGGTGCTTGGCTACTCAGATATGTGTTTTGTTTTATAGTACTGGCAGTGTCTTCAGGGGTTTCTTAGTTGTGGTGAATGATTTCAGCAGTTAAAAGAAACTTTGTAAGGAAAAATAACCAAAACCTGAATTTGTGTAAGTACAAATATATAACAATGCTAATCAAGATAAATGATGTAAACTGTTTAATAAAAATGTTTACCCTTTGTTTCTTGGATTTAGTCTGTTATGTATAAAGTTACAATTAAATCTTTGAATCTCTCTGTAGGGTGTTCAACAGGTTGAGAGCTGGTAGAAAAATGAAATAACACTTCTCAGTGCTGGAAGGCATCTGAAATGTTCTGCATAAGGCTCAATTTCAGCTGGTGGTGCTCCCAGTTTTGTGCAAGTGTTGCACAAAATTTCCAGTAGACAGATATAAGAGCTTAGAAACAATTTTTAACTATGGATACTGTGAATACTGAGATCAAAGTCTTCAGTTTGTCTTTCTGAAGCATTAAACACTAGCTTGAAAAACCGAGATCCACCTCTGGGGTCTTCATTCCAAAACAAGCTGAAGACTCTTATTGTCTGTCTCTGCCTTCTTGGCTGCTTGCAGTACGAGTCTGGCTTGCTTAACTATGTGAAATGACTGTGACTGTAACAAGACTGAACCTGCTGCTGAAAGACAAGTACTAAATCAGCACAAAGGAACTATTTACTCTTCTTTGAAAGGGATTAATTTGGAACAGTTTTCCACACAAAGCTCATGCCATTGTGAATGTCCATATCTGTGCTGTGACTTCAGTTTCACTTTGAAGTTAATATCCATCCACACTGTGCACGCTTTTAATCTGGTAGTTTCGTGTTGTATATATTCTCTCAGTCTTCCCTTGCTGTGAAGGTGTCTGCTTGATAGGAAAGCAGGTGTTTCTGACAATTTGTGTAGAGCTTTTTAGCTGTCCTGATTTCAAAATCTATGCTGTTTATATCACTATATAGCAACACCAATACGATCAATAAAACTTTTTAAAAAATATAGTGAATGTTCAGAAGTAAAATGGTCTATTTTCTTCAGTTTTCTTCTTCTATTATCTTCAGTTGACACTGTCATACTTCGAATGCATTAAAAATAATTTGTGGCTTTCAAAGCAGCTTTTGTCCACTATTACTGCATTGATTTGGTGGAACTGAATTTCATCATTTGAGCGTCTGATGTGTGGTGGTGTATTAAATTCACATCCCAGACTAGGGGTGGCAAGGAAATGTCCAGGTTAAGTGAGAGGACCTTGCCTGACCTCTCACACCCCTGACATTGGTCAAATGCCTATGGGGTGCTTCAGTGCCTTCTGCCTGTCTGTTGAGCATTACCCCATGGAAACTATTCTTTCATATTTTTCTCCTCTCTTTACGTGCTTATCACTTTTGTTAAAATTAAAATCCAACTTAAATTCACTAGTGAAGATTTATCTGATATTTTTCCTAGTGTTTATCTTGAAATGGAATTAAAATGCAAAGCCAGTCGAACAAACATGTTCCTAATTCATTATGAAACGCACTTAAAGATGGTTTTATTAAATTATATGTTACTCCACGCAAACTGACCAATTTAAAGGGAAGAAATAAATGCAAACATCTAAAAAAACCCCTTCTATTATGCTATTGAAAGAAAAACGTGCTGTGGTGCTGTTTAAAAAGAGCCAAAGAACTAATTACCATCAAATAAGATGCAGTAGGAGTATTTTTAGAATAATGGACTCTAATTAGTCCATTGCTCGTTGAAATAAATCTGAGAACATCATTAACACATTCTGTTCTATTAATTGTAGTTGCTCTGGGTTTGGTGTAAAAGTGGGCTGTTCTCTCCTGACAGTCGCACTGCAAAGGAAGCAGAAGTATTTTTAATCAGGGGTAGCTAGCCGTGCGTCTCCTGGGAGCCAAGGGGAGCGCTACTCGCGGGTTTTGAAGGAGAAATATGGCTGTCACAGGGCAGCCGCCGGCTGGGGCGCGGGTGGGGGCTATCTCGGCCCGCCGGCGCCAGGCCCCGCTCCGCGGAGACAGCGGGCTCAGGGAATCCGGTCCGGGTTTTCCCGCCGCCCCCGGCCGCAGCACCGCCTCGGCGGTCAGCTGCAAAGCCCGGAGCGGACTCCGAGCGGGGTCGGGGTGGGGGGCGGTGCTGGGGGGTCGCGCTCGGGGGAGTTCCGCGGAGGCGGCGGTCTGGGTGTGCGGCGTCTCGCGTTCCGCTACCAAAACCCTGCGGAGAAAATAATAGTTAAAAAAAAAACCCAAACCCTAACAGCACAGTAAAATATGTGAATAAAGAAGCAGTGGAAAGCTCCCCGGGACCCCCGCTGCCCTCAGCTCCTGCCCGGTGGGGCGGGGGGCGCCGCGGAGGGCCGGGCGGCGCTGGCCGCTGTCCCGCGCCGCTGCCCGTGGCCGTGCGGGGCCCTAATAAAGCTATTTTGAAAGTGACCCCTCGGGCAGAGCGCGGGGAGGGAGCAGCGAGCCGGGCGCAGCTGTCCGGAATCATGACTGAAGATGACGGATTCCGTGGTGGTGGAGGGTCACGTCAAGTTGAGAGATGGAAAAAAGGTCCCCGCTCCCGGCTCCCCTTTGGCCCGGCCCCGCGGCAGGCCGGGTCCGGGGGTCCCCCAGCGGCGCCCCCCTCCTCAGGAGGGGTGAGAGCCCGCTCTCCCCTCCTCCGGCCCTGCTAACACTGTCCTTTGCCTCTCGTTGCAGTGGAAGAGCAGGTGGCTGGTGCTGCGCAAGCCCTCCCCGGTGGCCGGTAAGAGCGGGGCTCGGGGGGCCCGAACGGTGGGGGACGGGGCTCGGGGGGCAGGGAGCGGACAGGGCTCCCCTCGGGGTCAGCTGCCGCAGGAGGACATGGCCCTCAGCGGGGCTCTCCTCAAACCGTCGCTGCTCTTTCATATTCCATTTATTATTTTTAAATCGGGGGAGGGGGTGTGGGATAAACCCTGTGGCCGCAGACCAGGCGGCTGCTGCTGGAGTCCCCAGCGTGTAATGGAGGCGAGGGGAGAGGAGCCCCCCGGTGTGGCTTTGTCCCCGGGGCTGGAGCGGTGGGTGAGGAGCTGAGTGTCAGGGGTGACTGAAGCCGCTGGCAAAGGTGACTCCTCAAGGCACAGCTCTTTGGTTTCAGCTCCTGTTTAAAATGCATTTTCAAATTTATTTTTTCAAGTTATTATTTCTTCAGGGTGATTGGTGGCTGTAAAAAAAAAAAAAAGCTGGCGTTGTAAGCTCAGCATAGTTATTTTTGATCAGTGTTTTGACATAAAATATCACTTCGATTTAAAAATAAAATGACATTTCAAATTAAAAAAAATAAAAATCTTTTCAGTGCTTTTGAAGAGGAGATTGAAAACATTACTGAGAGCTGATGTTTTACTGCTGGAGAGGGCTTCCCCGTCAGTTCCTGACGGGAAATGTTTAGGCCCAAAACTGTGTCTTTCCAGGGCTAAATGTTGCCTGCACTTGGTAAACGTGAGTCTGCATGGCTGCAGGATGGGTTATGGCATCTTTTCTAGGTTGTTGCTGATAGACTGAAGGTTTCTTGGTAATTGAAGCTCTTCACCTAACTGTGTCACTTGAGTTGTTGGGTTTGTGTTAGTGTCTTAAATACCTTGGCTGGATCTGTTAAACTTCTCTGGGTGAGTGGGCATCTGTTCATCCTAGAGCTCGTAACTAGGCACGTGAATATGGCCCTGGATTTCCAACATGAGTAAGCTCAGTTCGAAGAGGGAAGATGAGGGAGCTTGCTTTGAAAACTTACTGACCGTGTAGCTTATTCCTCAAAAATAGTATTTCTATTCTAGCAAAACTAGCCAGGTTTACCAGAAAAAGCCCCAAGCGATTTGCTTTTCTTGGTCTGTAAACTGTAGCTGTTCTTTCTTCAGACACACAACTGTATTGCAGAATGCCTAAATCTCATAGTTGCAGCTGTTTTTGCTAACAGGTGGACGAAAACAATTGGGAGTCCGTGCAAAGCTCTGCTTCACTTAGCAGACAGTTCAGTCTTTCAGTCATTTTTCACCTCTTTGGAGATTTGTCTGTCCTTTGCCCAGCTGAGAGCCGCGGGGCACCTCGCCAGGCTCAGGGCACCACACCCCAACATTCGTGAAATGGTGCACAGGGGGCTTTCTCCTTTGTGGTTTGTAGGTCAGCTGAATTTTGGATGTTGCAGCTTTGGTATTGACCATTAATTTCACTTAGAACTGAGTGCTGTGTGATAGGAGGGGACCCCCAGGGGAAGAGGAGTGCTCTTGTTATAAATGCAAAAGGTGGGGGTGGTCTCTCTCCCTTTTTTCTTGTCCTTAGGGTTTGCTCCTGAAATGTGCTTTCCCCATAGGACCCTGGCACTTGAATTCCTTTCTTCCGTTGTATAGTTACTGTCTAATAAACACCTCTAGGAAGGGGGTTAAAACCAAATGGTGACACAAACAAATTTTTTATTTTTTTTAATTTTATTTTTCTTAAGAAAAGGTGTGGTGCTTAATGGTTATTTAGCAATGGCTACTATGTAACATTTAACTAGGAAACCTGAGCTGACACTAACAATCTGGCAGTGCAGTCTGCTCGCCATTTAGTAGTTGAGTAATCTGTGAACTACTGTAAGAATTTCATTTGTGGTTCAGTATGTTCTAATGGAAATACAGATGACAATAGCCTCTCGGTCTTCAGTGTCTGTAACGTGACCAGCTACCATAGTGTAACTCCTGCTGTTCAGAATTAATGAGTCAGTCCCTTCCAGACTTGGGAGAGTATCTGAAAAACCACTGGATATTTAAAAAGTAAAATAGGGAAGATTTTTTACTTGCCTCCTTATTTCTGAGCTACCCTTGAAACATGCCTTCAGTGTTTGCTCCCTGAAAACAAGGACTGCAAACTACCTGGGGGTGGGGTGGGAAAAGGAAAACTGAGTTCTTGCATTGCCTTGATCAGACTGACCCTGCGGTTGTCTAAAGCACCTTTGCATTGAAGCAGAGTACTGAGAAATGTGTTGTGTTCTGTTCTGCCTCATCGTCTCTGACAGTTTTGCTTCTTTTAGACTGTTTGCTCATGCTGGTGTACAAGGATAAATCTGAACGAGCAAAAGGGCATAAGGAGAGAAGCAGCGTGACCTTAGAAGACATCTGTGGCTTGGATCCTGGTCTCTCCTATGAGGGCTTGAATCACACGCTTGCAATCATCTGTCTCTCTCAAGTTGTGATGCTGGGATTTGAGAACAAGGAAACAATGTATGCCTGGGATGTACGAATCCGCTACAGCTTGGGGGAAGGTAACCTTTGTCTTCTCATGCTTTTTTTTTTTGAGGCGGAAAAAAAGCAAAGCATAGCTAAAATTCCAATAACAAAGTACAGTTAAGGACAAGATTGTCACTCACTGGAAAGTGAAGAGACTGGTCTGCTCCTTATACCTTAAAACAGCCGCTCCTTATGATAGGTTTTGCTTACAGTACTGCCCACTAAATATGGGAGCTCTTACGTTAGTTTTTGATTTTGGCATTGAAATTGTGTAGCTGTGAAGCAAACTGATTAAGTCTTCTAATTCTGGCCCTGCAATTTACTTGGAGATTTTGACAACAGGATGTAGAGGAAGCCTGAGTTAAGAGAAGCAGAGTCCTGAGTATAACTTGCCTAGTTCAGTCCCAGTTTTCTGAGCTGTCTACTAGGTGTTGAATTGATAGTGCTTATTGCTGCTAGTGTCCCCTTTCAGGAAGAGATCATCTTGCAAAAAGGAGTGTCATCCTGCAGATTTCATTTTTATACATCCTTTTATTTTATTTTTCTTGGTTAGCAGCTCTAAAATGTATAGTGTTGAACAAGGAGTGATAATATTGGTAATCCATAGTATCTGTCTTATGTTTGTTTAGTCATAAGTAGGGAAGGAGGGTAGGTGTGTTGAAGACAGACATTAGCCATCCTAATCATTTGTTACATATGCTTTGCCATCTGTTGCATTTGTGGACTCATTCTTTGCAGTACATGCATAGAAAGATGGCCTGGGAATTTTACAGTAATAAAATGTAGAAGTATCGGAAGAGAGATGTATGGATGTACCACTTGGAGCTATCAAATATGAAGCCTTGCATAAGGGGAAAGGTTAGAGGGGTTTCTGAACTGTACAGGCATGAGTAGCTGGAGTAGTTGTTACACTTTGTAGCTGTATTGTGTTCTGGTTCTATTTCTTTACTAGGTTTGGGATCTGTGTGCAGCATAGACTTGTCCTAAAACCTGAAAGATAATTTGGCAGGGTAGGTCTTATTTTCATGGTCTTGCACTGGTGCGGTGCTGGAATGGAGAGAGTATTTAACTCAATCTTTGTGTGAGGGTTATGGTCATGATAGGAGGATATGCAGAAGCAGCAAAGAATTTTCTGAAGGAAAGCAGTAAGTGAGGTAGGAATGGAGCCTATTGGATGAGGATGTATGCAGCCATGGAGTAAAGATGAAGTGGGAGAGAGTGTGCGTGGAGGCGAAGAAATGAAGAAGTAAGATAACAAGTATAATTGGTTGAACAGGCAATAATTTGTAGAATGTTAATTGCAAAGAAGCTCAGGGGAAGAAGGATAGACTGAAGCATAGAAAATGTGTTCAGCATTTTGTCTTTCAGGGCAGGTTCAGCTAGGAGAAAGAAGCCAAATTAAAATGAATCTAGTTTGATTAGACAGAAATAGAAAAGAGAATGGAGACTGGTGTTTTTTCTTAAAGCATAGTAAGGATGCCTTTGGAAGTAAGGTGGCTGGATGATAAAAATAGACCAGGGACAGATGACCTCAGAGTCTGGGAAGCAAAAAAAAAAAAAAAAAAAAAAAAGTGAAAGGAGTTGCTGTTCTTGAATGAGGACTGCAGAATGGAGGCATTTGCACTGGAATTCCTAGTGTTTTCTCACCATTTTTAGCAGATGAGGTGGATGTGATTCCTGGAATAAAAGAACCAGGATTAGAGAAAAAGGTGGAATTAAGTGAGCTGAGGTGTGAGTCTGGTGTGAGAAGAGTGCTTGAGCCCACATCTCATTCTGAGGAAGTTATACTGCAGGTCAGTGAATAGCTGTGAAGAGGAAAAGATGAGCTAAAGGAAATGAGGAACTTAAATTGTACCTTTTGTTCACGAGTATATTCATTTTATTAATTTTGGTTTTTTTCAGAGTAGGAGAAGTAGGTGGCTTGATAGGTGTTTACAGTTTACCAGGAAAGCAGCATATGGCAAAAGCTTCATGTGCACATCTGTTTTTGGCTCTACTTTGGCTTTGTTCAGATTTGGATATGCAGGGTTTTTTTTAACAGTGGTCTATAATCTGAGTTACAGCTCTTTGTTTTCAACAGCTGCTGATTGTGTGAAGAGTGTGCTCCATTCCTCATTTATGAGGCAGAAAGAACCCTGATGCTTCTGCTCCCATGCTTTAATTGCCAGCAAAGTACTGAGCAGAGCTAACTGGGCAAAGGGATCCAAATGATATTAAAGATTCCTTATTGAACATTATTCATCCAAGATGGTTTTGGTATCTGTTTCATAGTTTATGTTTAAGCAGATTGTGTAACAACTGTGTGCCCAAAAGTGGACAGACATCGTGTGACTATTGATTTGCTCCCTAGCAGCACTACTGGTAAAGCTGTAAGTAGAGCTGTGGTTAGTTAGATCTATCTCTGTCTCCTTGCACATTTCACTTGAATGACTTTGTGGCTAATTCTGCTGGAGCCTTGGGGAACTTACCAAATGCACGTCACAGATGAGGAGTTGACTTACAGCTAAGATGGTAACTAAGAATATAGCAAGTATTTAGGTGAGAAGCAAGGCCCAGACCTAGCTGAGATTCATGATGCCTGAAGAAGCATAGGCAAGAGTCAGGGAAGAGTGGCTGTAAGAAGTGAGAGTAGCTGGAAGCTGCCCTATGGATTTCACAGGCAGGTAGCTGTTTGTGTGATCTTTGATGGATAACCTAATGCTAAATCTATATGCTTCTTGATAAATGCTCCACTGAAAACCTCTTACTGGAAATGTAGCAGTCTGGATACTTCCTTGTGTCAAGACAGGTATTTATTTTTTTTAATTTGTCTAATCTCAATGGAAGAAACTAGAGGAACAGTGGAGGTCAAAACAGTTGTTTGAGAATTAGGTGCTTGATCGCTTAAATTGCTCCCTTTGAAACACTGTGAGATCTGAGCCCTTGAAGTGCTCCCAATAGTTTATTATTCAGAACGTAGCAGCTCTGGAGGAGAAGATGGGAGACTAGCCTAGAACAGCTGCTGCTTTAGGTAAGGAGCTTCCGATATAGGGGATACTGGAGCTGGGATTTGAACTTAAATTTTGTAAACTTGTATGATACAGATGTTTCCTTTTTTCCCCCCAGTCTTTTGAAGTTTAGGCAGTGAAATATGAAGTATTAACTGACATCTAAGAGTGTTTATTACCTATGAATCACTTAATTTCCTAATTATTTTAAATGTCTAGGCATCTACCGTGACCAGCTTAGTCAGAAGATTCATGACGGTGGGAAAATGTAATTTTCCCCATTTTACTGCTAGGGAAGGAGTGAAGCAGTTTATTAAAGGTTGCAAATGAGTCAGTGACAGCTCTGCTTAGAACTTGCCTGCTTCTTTGAGCTTTGGCTTTTGGGCTCCTTAGGCACTGTGTTATGGTGTGTATGTGCATGCAAGTAGGAAAGGAGAGGCACAGGCTGTTTAGAGGAGGAGACAGAAAGAAACCCATATAGTGATGCAAGGATGGAAGGGGTATGACTGGAGTGTGGGCTGGATAACTGACTAATTTGAATTAGGGAATAACCTGGAAGACGTAGGATAAATTAATGTAGCGTTACTACTTAATCATTTGTAGCATTAAGCCAAGATATTTTTTTTTTTCCAATCCTAACCTGGTAGAATACAGAGTAATGAGCCTGTAGCTACTCACATGAGGCTGTCTGGGTTCTAGTTAGACTCTTTATGCTAGAGTCTCATAGTGTGGGCAGGGGCTGGTTCCACATACCATAGCTGAACAGAATGACTTATGTAATGTAAGTCATGGTACCTTACTTCTATTTTCTATAGTAATTTTTTTTTTCTTCCTTATCTGATAGTTCATAGATTTCAAGTTTTTGTAGCACCTGGCACTAAACTAGAGAGTGGGCCTGCTACCCTGCATTTCTGCAATGACATTCTCGTCCTTGTCAAAGACCTTCCTCCTAGTGTCATGGGGCAATGGAAGCTCTCAGATCTGCGTCGGTATGGAGCTGTCCCAAATGGATTCATCTTTGAAGGGGGTACCAGGTGCGGCTTCTGTAAGTACAAATGGAACCTGTCTTCTAAAAGTTGTTTGAAACCTTCTGTAGAAATGTAAACGCTAGTCTCATTCAAAGTGGAGTTTGGAGAACCAGCTGTGCTGCTTTGTCATACAGGCAGTCTCATACCAGAGGGTCTGTTCTACTGAGTAGATTTCTGCAGGCTTCAACTCTGATGTTCAGTAAAAATGTGGCTATGTGGAGTCCTGACTGAACATTGCCCTGTGGCTCTCCAGAAGATGTTTAGTCAACTGTGGCTATTGGACACAGAGCAAAAATAAGGCAATGAAATTTTATGGCTTGTGTCATACAAGAGATGAGAAAAAAATGGTTTAATGTTCAGATTATTAAATTATGATTAATTATTTTGTTGTTTGCAGATGGAAAATGATGTGGGGCTTTGAGGTTACAGGTGGCATCAAGGCTCTCATTGTGTAAATGCTAATGTCTAAATCCTGTAGAGGAGTTGTAGCTCCTAGAAGTTAGGAACTTCTGTCTGTTCCCTTCCCTGTTAGTAGCTTGGTCCCTTATGAGACCATGAGAATCATGGGGTCAAAATGAAAGCCAGCAAGCAAGTCAGCTGAAGCTAGTTTCTGTAGCCTAGTAGCTATGATACCCCTTTAGATAGGGAGAAATCTCTTGTTTCAATGTCCAGTTTAGGACTTCCCATATTCCAGCTTCAGATAAAATGCAGAACTCCTATGCAAGAGCTGAAAATGAAAGATGATTAATGCACTGGTGTGATATCATATACATCATTAGAAAACATAAGGTTTTAACTTCAAAAGCAGAGTCTGAAGCCATGCTGAACTGATGGTGTGTGTGTGCAGATTGCCAGTTTAGATGTGAAGTTGTTTGACTTGCATACTGAATGTGAAAAGAATGGATTTCTTCAGTTACCAAACTGAAAAAATAGAAGGTTTCAGAGTTGATCCAAATTCAAATATATTCTTCCTTGGGACATTCAGCAAAATTTGGCGAGGAAGGGGAAAGAATTTGACTGTTTTACTCTAGTGAGGGATTTTCATTTCCTCTATTGAAAAGTACAGAGCTGAGATACAAAGGTGGTGAGTATGAACTCAACTGTTATATCCTGAATTAGGATACTTGTTTTCAGTATGGAAGATTCTAGTTCAAGTCTTTCCCTGCATAATCCAAAGGCTGGGGTTAAAGAAGAGTTTCTAGCATCTGAAGGAATGGGTTATGGGTATAGCCTGTGAGTAAACAAATCCGTTTTCTTTTAAGGTTAGTCTCTTTCAATTAAAAACTGGTATGGGAGCTGCAACACAAGTGTCTTGATTCCTAGTGGTGTGGTTTAGACTGTGAGATGGGTAACTGCTTATAGAGTATAAAGGGGAGTCAGCACAGTCACCTTTTCCCCCTCTCTTGTAGATAGTGCAATTGACCCAGGCTAAACTTGAATCTGCAGCTTAGTGTAGGTCTGGCAACACCTGCAGTTTTTTTCCCATGCAAAATAAAGCAGTTGTTCATTCCTGTCTCTGTATGCAAATACCACTTCAAATGCAAACTGGACTTCCAATAAATGTCTGCACTGCTATCCTGACAAGTTTTGTATTTGCAGTTAATGATTCAAAAAGCGGACCCAAAATATAATTTTGAACTAAACATTTCAGAATGCTTACAGGGAGAAAATTTCTCAACATTGAACCACAGTGTTTTTTTTTTTTTTCTCTTTTAAAGAGCTGCTGCTCTTTCTGGAAAGCTTGTGCAGAGTACTAGTTTTTGAACTAATGAAATGTGAAGTAACTGTGGAAAAATTATATTTAAAAAATACAGGGAGTTAAAGTAGAAAAGCTAAGCAATCTCTAAGTAAGATTAGCAGTGATTACGTAGATCGTTTACACAGATTATATAAATTATCAATGTCATTCCTCAAATGAAAGAATATAAGACTTGGCTATTTGAGTAATTGGTAGCCCTGAGGATCTCTAGGGAAGCAGAGCCTCTGTAATTTTTATTAAGAGGCACAGCAGCACTGTAATATGTTGGATTTGATTTTTCCTTTGAATCTTAATGCAGGGGCCCTCAAAGGAAGAAGACAGTAATTTCTTACTAATAAGGACTTCAAATAATGGCTTGATTTTTTAATTTTTTTTTTAATTTTTTTTTTTTTTTTTTTTTGGGTGTATTGCAAATGGAGTACCTGGGAATTCCAAGTACATGTTTTTTTAGACTTTCATTAGAATATGGAAGCAGACAAAATAATATCCTGAGAGTTATCCAAAAGTGGAAAGGACTAACAGAAAATAATGATGGATACCAGGACTCATGTTCCCCTTTAAACAAAAAACAAATGAACAAAAAAACAACTGTTTTTTTCTTTCATGCTCTTTCCAGGAGGACTGTTCAGCACTGACTGACAAAGCATTTGCAACACACATTGTCTGTAGAGTCCATTTCTTAGATATACTGCAGTTTTGAGAGGAAGACTGTGATAGGGTATAAAGAACAGATACTTAGGACTCCTTAACATATGTGATTTTTATGATAATGATGATGAATAGATACGACTTCAGTTCTGGTTTTCTTTCTTGAAAGCATAAAAGTAAGGGGTATTTGCAGATCAAGATGAAATGTGCTGACTTATTTATCACCCATTCTGAGTTGAAGGATCTTTAGTGGCTGCCTAAACAAAAGAATTTAGAAAATGCCAGGTTCACTACTAGAACTGGGTATTTTACCTGCTTATTTATGCTGATCATCTTCATAGAATCATAGCATCGTTTTGGTTGGAAAAGACCTTTAAGATCATATTGTTCAGCCATTAACCTAGCACTGCCAAGTCACCACTAAACCATGTCCCTAAGCGCCATGTCTACACGTGTTTTAAATACCTCCAGGGATGGGCACTCCACCACTGCCCTGGGCAGCCTGTCCCAGTGCTTGACAACCTTTTCAGTGAAGAAATTTTTCTTAATATCCAGTCTAAACCTCCTCTGGTGCAACCTGAGTCTGTTTCCTCTTGTCCTGTCACTTGTTACTAGAGAGGAGAGATCAACACCACCTCGCTACAGCCTTTCAGGTAGTTGTAGACAACTTGCAACTAGCCAGCAAATTTCTGCTGTGGTGGTTACTGTCTGCTTGTACAATGTGTCTGTATTCCTCCTGCATCGTCTTGATCACCCTACTTCTACACTATGTATGCTTTCTTTTTATGTTTGGGTTTTGTATGGAGTTCCATGTTCATCTATATGGGCTTTCCTGCCACATTTGCTTGGCTTAAACTTGCAGGAGGTGATCCTTGAAAATCAGCCAGCTCTCCTGGATCCCACTTCTTCCAAGACTGTATCACGTGGGATGCTTCCAAATCAATTCCTGAACAGGCCAAAGTCTGCTCCTGCAGGCTGATGCTAGGAAGTGGGAGTGAAGATGTTATGGGTCCCTAGGTAAGCAGTTAAAAAAACAAAACTAGAATCTTTTTCCAAGTGTGTTGCCTAACTGGAGAGGACACTCTAAAACATCACTGGAAAATATGAAGCAGTGATAGTGTAGCTCTGCAAGTCTTTTCTGGTTGCCATACTTCTATGGAGTGGGAAACCTGGGTTCCTGGTCTCCTTCATCCTGCAGGGCTTCAAATCTTTGTTTTCCTCCTGAGGAGTGGTTGGTGCCCACTGAAAGAACAGCTCCCTACAAGTCCTGGAAGTTGCCTCACTGTGTAACCAGGCATGTAAATGTCACTTGGCCACCTTGTGGCCAAGAAGGCCAATGGCATCCTGGGGTGTATTAGAAGGGGTGTGGTTAGTAGGTCGAGAGAGGTTCTCTTCCCCCTCTACTCAGTCCCGGTGAGGCTGCGTCTGGAATATTGTGTCCAGTTCTGGGTCCCCCAGTTCAAGAAGGACAGGGAACTGCTTGAGAGAGTCCAGCGCAGAGCCACAAAGATGATGAAGGGAGTGGAACATCTCCCTTACGAAGAAAGGCTGAGGGAGCTGGGTCTCTTTAGCTTGGAGAAGAGGAGACTGAGGGGTGAACTCGTTAATGTTTATAAATATGTAAAGGGTGAGTGTCATGAGGATGGAGCCAGGCTCTTCTCAGTGACATCCAATGATAGGACAAGGGGCAACAGGTGCAAGCTGGAACATAGGAGGTTCTGCATAAATATGAGGAAGAACTTCTTCCCAGTGAGGGTAACAGAGCACTGGCACAGGCTGCCCAGAGAGGTTGTGGAGTCTCCTTCTCTGGAGACATTCCAAACCTGCCTGGGTGCATTCCTGTGTGACCTGACCTAGGTGTTCCTGCTCTGGCAGGGGGATTGGACTAGATGATCTTTTGAGGTCCCTTCCAATCGCTAACATCCTGTGATTCTGTGACTATAACCTTGAGATGGGGAGCACAACTGCAGGGACAGACCCTAGATTCTGGTCAGTGCTCCTAGATTCTGTTCACTGCTCCTAAGCTTAAATGATTAGTTCCCAAACTTAAATCTTATTGGTATAAGAAAGAATTGAGCATAAAAATAGCCCTTCATTTACATTCTTTAGTTAAATTGTGCCATTTTTTCTGTAACTTGTTCTAGATTTGATGCAATTGCTGTGCTCCAAGAATTTAAATTGATTTCAGCTTGTTGAGTGTTGCTGTATCTTATCTCCACATTGCAGAAAACCTAAATGGTTCAATTGATAAGCCAGGGTGCCAGATGCATAAGGAACATGTAGTATGAAATATGGATGGATGATACAAATGTGAAACTGTAGGTGATGGAGCTTGAAGCACCTGAACTACCTATGCTATGCTTGCCCCCCACCCCCTTTAAGTTTGCATTAATTTCTGGTGCAAAATGATACAGGTGTAAAAAGGAACAAATATGATCCCTTATCTTTCAGGGGGAACTTTTCTGGTTCCAGGAAGATATTCTGCATTTCTTGATATACCATTAATTAAAATGGTCTTTGAAGTTGTGGTGAGGTGTGCACAAGTAAAGAATCTGACTTCCAAATGACTGTCAGCTGTTTCTGAAGGTCCACCACTGGTGTTGTCATGACTCTCTAATCCTTTAAAAATAATCAAAGTGTGAGTTTGGCTTAAAAAGTGGTCTTCAGTTTTGTAGAGTTTTATCTCTATGATCTTTTCAATATTTTTAAAATTTCCAACCTAAATTTATGTGTTCATTTATCAGAGATTTTTGTTGTACCGCCAATGTCCTTTAGTGTAATGTTCTCTCTTTCCATGATGCTTACCTCCCTAAATATTTATAGAGCATTTATTTGTGTTCTCTGTCACTTTTGCTATGTTAAACTCAGCTATTTATCTTCCCTGTAAGATACAGGAGCTCATCAGTAGCTCTCCTGCATACCTGTTTTTTTGGGTGGGTTTTTTTTTTTTTGGATTACAGGAGACCAGAATTAGATAAGTACTTTGGAAAGGGTCCTGCTACATTGTGGAGCATTATATTGATGTTTGTTTTTTCTTAAGAAATGTCTGTCTTGATAGCTGGGAACCTTCAGTTGCCATGGAGGGGTGTTTTTGCTTCTTCCCCTGCACGTGTGTGTTCAAAGGGAAGAACGCCGTATTCATTTTGGTACAAAATAGCCTGCCATGGTTAGAAACTCTTTACATATTGAGTTCAAGCTTATCTTGCTAAAGGAGCTGATGCCCTTAACTGAGCCCTTAGAGACATCTGCAAGCATGACAACATTTAAATATGTCTTTAGTCTAAATATTTGTTTTAATACTGCCACTAGAAGAAAATTCTTTTTGTCAATAGGACCTAAATAAAGATGTAACTCTGGTTATTCTTAACAGAAAAGTGTTGGTAAAGCAAAGACCATCTTCAAGTATCTGACTCTCTTACTTCATTCCTCTGAAATTCTTGAGGAATAGGACAAAAAAGTAGTGTCCAGGGAAAACAAACTGGTATGTTATTACAGAAGTTGTTTTAATTCCTAAATGAAAGCACCCTCTATTACCCTGTCATAGAAACATCACATGAGATTATACAGACTCTATCATTAATGTTACTTTCCTGTAGGTTAAAACCATATCTTTGTTCCCATTCTTCCTGTGCAGCTCTGAATGCAGAAGATCAGTGAATTTAAGTTTTAAATACCTCTGTAATAAATACTTTACCAAAAGGAATTGATGGTCTTGTGGTTAGATTGCCTTTCCTCTCCTTAAAAAAACCATGAAGCCCTAAACAGAAGCAGAACTTACTTTCAGATATTTCTGTGGTAGAACTGAGGTATAAAAGGATCTGCATCTGTTTTAGCTTTCTATTCCTTGCTTTCTCACAATTTTTTTCATAAATATAAATTACTCAATTATGTTTTTGAATTAGTTGCTCAGTACAGGTTTTGTTCAACTCTGAAGGCTTTGGTGCTCAATCCAGGTAGAAGGAAACCATCTGAGGCAATGCTGAGATTTCAAACATTACATCTAGGTGCATTTTCAAGATGGGTAACACCAATTTATTCTTAAATAGGAAAAAAGAGCATTTACATTTTTATCTTCTCTTGCTTTTAACATCACATTTGTATTGCTAGATATTAGAAAATTCTTTCTTCTGCTTCTAACAGCTACAAATCAGTTCATCTCGGGCAAAATTTGGCGCTGCCTGCCCCAGCCTCTCTGTAGCTGAAGCTCAATCACACATGCCATTTGCAAAAAAAAAAAAAAAAAGAAAAAAAAAAGGCGTCTGGGTGTAGGAGTCAATTGAAAGATTTACTTAGAGGAACAGGCTGGAAAAAAGGAGCCTCTCACTCTCTCACTTTCCTAAGTTGCTAGCTCAATTAGTGTGCATTGATTAAAATGTTCAGTTGCCAGGAGAATCTTGACTTGGAGGTCAGTGTGCAAAATTCAAGTAGGATAATAAAAGTGCATGTTAATGCTGTGAGAATTCAGGCCCTCCAATGTTCAAGTACTTCAGGATTAGCTTCCAGTGCCTAGTTTGAAGCTGCCTCATGTTTTCTAACAGCATCTCCTAGAAGAGAGGAACTTGTAGGACCCTGGGTGCCCTTTGAAAGAACAAATGATACTGCTGCTGCTAGTTGCAGGATAAGCAGGAGTATTTCTGTCATCTTTTTGATGTTTTGATGAAATTAATAAGTGCTTCTTCCTTTCTTTCTTTCTAAGACTTCTGCAAGTGGCTCTTAAAATCATTCTAAAACAGTGGAAGTGGCTCCCAACATATTTGGAAGGGCCAAAGAAGAGGAGGGGCTTTTTCACTTTTTTGTCCTGTTCCTCAGGAAATGTGAATTTATTTGAAAATTAGAAGGTTAAACTGGAGCAACATCTGGAATTTCTTGAAAGATTCTCGGTTGTGTAGATTAAAACTTTTGTTTATATGCAGGTATTGTTTGCTGTCTCTTACTTAGATCTACCACAGATAACAAACATTATTATCTTGTTTTAGTAGTCATGCCATGTCTTAGTTGGCAGTAACAGGAATATCTGTTGTCATTTTCACCAGAGAGAAGAGCAGCCTGAGCCATGCAGCCCGAGATACCTTCTATAGGGGGTTGCTCAAGGCCAGGATTGAAACATACTGGTTGGACAACATGATGATTGCCATGAACTGAACTGCTGCGGTTCGTACCTGTCCTGCAGCTAAAAGACTTCAGGCTCTAGCTTTATCTGGCACTCGTTAGCAGTAATGATTTGTGGGAAGGGACTGACTCTTTCTCCTTGCTTTCACACACAAAACAGAGATTTAAGTGATTTTTGGTTATTGTGCATTTTCAGGATGTGTTTGCCCATGAGTTTCCTTTTTTAATATGATGAATTAAACCAAAACCTTAGCAAGATTTAATACTTGGAGGTTTTAGGAAATTGTCAACTTCTCTTGAATATTTGGGAGACTGTAGTAGCCTGCTTTACTTCTAACTGCCACAGAGGACTGACTCAGCCTTAGAGTTTCAGCCTTGTGCAAGTGGTCGCAGGCTGCTTTGCACCAAGTCTCCTACCCCGTGGAGAGAGTGAGTGAGTGAGTGAGCTCTTTGGTCTAGTAAACAGCTGCATGGTATTACAGTGATGCATGCCATGTATTCCTTGGCTTCCAAATGCTTGTGCACCAAATCTGTTCCAACACATGATTGAGTTGTGTAATTTCTAGTAGTGAATTTCTCAGCTTTCCCAAGAAAGCAGAAAAGAAATGTGATTGCTGGCTTTTATGTATGCTTTCTAAGACCTAACTTAATCAAGCTCTATCTATTCATTCATCTCACCCGATGTCTTTTGCAAGGACCACTAGACTTCTTCCTTCCCTTGCAATCTGGTTCTACCTAGTGAAACAAGAAAGAAAATGTTTCCTGTGAGGGTCAATCAGTGATTACAGTGATCATGTGAATAATAGAATCTACAAAGAAATATTTTATGTATATGTGTGCACTGGATTTGCACATGTGCGTACACTGCACTGGTTATATAAAGGTGTCATGTTTGTTTTTTTTGGTTTTCCAAATGTGTGATAGCTCTTTGCAGAAATCATCCTTTGAGTTAAGCAGCCAGCTTATGTGCACACAATTGGTTTTTTGTTTCCATTAAAGTCAAAGCCTTGTTGAGCCTCCTAGGAGTTTAAGTGGGATTCTTGACAAGTGTCATAAGAGCAAAGTAGTCCATATGTACGTTTTATGTACAGAAATATTTGAGGAATCTTGTTTTCCTGAATGGCAACATGGATGTGTAGGATTCTTCTGAATTATCAAGCCACATAATATATTGCTGTGCTTGAGAAAGTTCTTTGTTACCTTCTCTATATCCTGCTTACTTATTGCGCATGGGATGGGAAGGTCATGTTCAGAGTCCAGCAAAGCCTTGTGCTGCCCTGCTTCCTCAAGAAAGACATGTCTTCTGGCATCAGTGTGATTCATGGGGGAGCAGTCATAACATCTAAGATTAGGCAAACTGATTTCCCTGGGCTCCGTCTACTCTGTGAGGGGAGGAGAAGGCAGCTCAAAGGAAGAGCTCAATTTCAAATCATTCCTGAATACATACTTTGCACCCAGCTCTTTCTAACACAGAGTTCTCTGATTCTTTGGCATCTCTTGGGGAGTGGAAATGAGACAAGACTGTGAGTGAATCACCACCAGAAACTTTCATACCTGTCAGACTGCATCATTAGTGTTGTAATCACCTAGATGGTCTTCGATACTGAAGTCAGGGTGTGTATATGTCCCATGAGGAAACATGGAACAAACTTGTTTTTAAAAACATTAATAGAAAAACAATACCACAGAAGTGTGGAGTTAACTAGGCTTTACTCTGGTTTACATTTCATGAGCTAGTGTGTGTTCATCTTCCCAGTTGCTTAAACATAGCTTAGAGTTTTAATATTTTTCTATCCTCAGTAATATGTTTGAGACCTTGTCTCTAAAAATGATTGGCAAGCCAGCCCTTAAATATAAATTTAATTTCTAACAGTGAGTGAATTCTAATTCCAGTTGAATTTATAGTGGTTCACCAAATGAAATAGACCAGGATTTTTGCTTCTTTGGCTGGAGAAATTTTGATGAGTAAGATCTGAAGAGAAACAAATGTGGTGGAGTGACAAATCAAGTTATGAAGATGCTGCTAACAATGTTGTCTTGAATATATTTAAGCAGAGCAGGCAGAGACTTAGATGTGCTATAAATTGACAATGAAAAAATAGTGTGGACCAGAATATGCTTTTCCTAGAGAAGTCAGTTTATTACCTGCTATCTATATCTAATTTACAAAAATAGTTAATTTGGTTTGTGATCCGCTCTCTATTATTCCCTTTGTTTGAATCTTGCAGCCCTTTGTCGAGCAGTCAAATCTATATCATAGAATCATAGAATCCTATAAAGGTTTGGGTTGGAAGGGACCTCAAAGATCATCTAGTTCCAACCCCTCTGCCATGGGCAGGGACACCTCCCACCAGACCAGGTTTCTCCAAGCCCCATCCAACCTGGCCTTGAACACTGCCAGGGAGGGGGCAGCCACAGCTTCCCTGGGCAGCCTGTGCCAGTGTCTCACCACCCTCACAGTAAAAAATTTCTTCCTAATATCTAATCTAAATCTACCCTCTTCCAGTTTAAAACCATCACCCCTTGTCCTATCACTACATGCCCATGTAAAAAGTCCCTCTCCAGCTTTCTTGTAGGCCCCTTCAGGTACTGGAAGGTGCTATAAGGTCTCCCCAGAGCCTTCTCTTCTCCAGGCTGAACAACCTCAACTCTCTCAGCCTGTCTTCATAGGAGAGGTGCTCCAGCCCTCTGATCATCTTCGTGGCCTCCTCTGGATCTGTTTCAACAGCTCAATGTCCTTCTTATGTTGGGGGCCCCAGATCCATTGCTTAAGTGAAATGTGTGAATATCCTGTTGGATGTGACAGGGCATACCTGCTCTGGCAGGGGGATTGGACTAGATGATCTTTTGAGGTCCCTTCCAATCCCTAACATTCTGTGATTCTGTGATATGTATGGAAAGTGATGGGGATGGAGGCATTATTGCCAGGACTGGCTCTGCTTCTTTAAGTAAAATTGGCAAAAATATGTATGCAACTTGATCGGTTAGAGACTTGCAGAAGTCAAGCTTATGTCCTGATTAGGGGCCCAAGTCCCTAGGAAATTAATATGCAAAACCCTACTGCAGGTCTAAGATTTGGTAGTGTGGTTTTCTAGTGTGCATGGCTCTGGTGAACTGGCAGCACTTCAAGGACTATATACTAATTTCATTTCCTCTTGTATCTGTTTATTGTATTTTTTTTCCCTGAAGTCACTGGTTAATGGAGTGGCCTTTTGACTGATGTTTTAAGATCATCAAAAAGGTCAATTAGACTTTTTTCCCCACCCTGACGTAATATTTTGACAGACAATTCTCAAATAAAATGTTCTGTGGAGAACTTCTAGTGTGTTGTCCATGTAGCCATATATCATGTAGCTCGGAACTTGTTTATTTAGTGATTCTCATTCTAATTTTGCTTGGGGCTATTCTTAATGAATGGAAAGCAAAATATCAGAATAGAGCAAAGGGTAAAGATCTGATGACAACCTGTGGAGTCGTCTTACGTTCTGTTAATAATAGACACATAGGACTTAGTCTAGGAAAATGTATAATATAATCCAGCAATAAAACAAAATCCTAATTCATTGAGATATAGAAAGCTATTCTTGGTTAAAATTGAGTAAAAGTAGAATTAACTTGGTTCACTTTGATGAAGACACTTTAAGCATCCCTGACACTTTCATAGCTAAGATTTTATCTACAAAATTTTAGAAGTAAATAAGAATGAAAGACCCAGACAACTGTTGAGCATATGACTTGTATTTTAGCATTGCTCTAACGGACTGAATCTCAGAAAATTAGCATAAATGATTAGGTAGCTATTGAATTTATGTGTATGTTTGTGATATAGTGTGTGTGTGTTGACCTGAATATATTTTTTATATTGCTTTTCTTTGGAGAACATGTCTTGTTGATTTCTTTTCATGGCTTGCACTTAATACTCATTTAATGCTAAATTATGAATAGTTTCATCTAAATGTAGTTCTAATGTATCCAGATGAAAACCACATATTTATGTTGTGCTTTTTTGCAGGGGCTGGTGTTTTTTTCCTTTCTTGTGCTGAAGGGGAGCAGATCAGCTTTCTGTTCGACTGTATCGTCCGTGGCATCTCCCCGACGAAAGGCCCTTTTGGTTTGCGTCCAGTCCTACCAGGTTAATATAGGAAGTACAGAGTAACCGAGCAAAGTAGGAACTTGCTATGTCTAGCACTTATTGCTGTGGTTGTAAGAACAGCTTGCAGACACTAACGGTGTAGAAAGTGCAAAGTGGTTTTCATTCTGAAATGTCACAGTACAGATTTATCAGTTGGATGTACCCAGTTTCCCCCTGCTGCTCTGGCTCATTCATATTTCTGGTGATAGTGCTAACTTCAGCCTTCTCTTATTTAACAGTACTAAAATATGGTAATTTGAATTGAAAAAAACCCCAACCTTTAGTTTTGAACTTACACAGTTCAACTTGGATCCATGTCTGCATTACTATTTTGATAGTTTAACGGAAAACTAACTTGTAGGGCATTTTGAGTTCATCCAAACCACTTAGAACTAAGTCTTGCCAACCTTAGAAAATTTCGTCAGGCCTCCACATCGCATTTCAGTTTTACAGCTTGAGCTGCTTTTCTGATGTGCAAGGATTAAACTCCCTTTCCTCTTTCATGGTAAATGCTGCATGCACTGTAATGTTCAGAGGGGAAATTAGATGGCATCATAGTAAGCCCTTTTGACTTTAGCAAATAAAAAAAATATAAAATTGAGTCTGAGTGACTCTGTCAAACAGGGCAAGAGTGTAGAAATGGTTTTGCAGAAAAATATCTGTGAATTGACAGTGGGTTATAGTGGGAATAGGCTGCAAGAATGGTGAAGGATGAGGCAGGATCTCTGGGAAATATGTAGCATTTCTGTTGAAGTGTTAGGCAGTTAAAAGGTGTTTGACAAGGTTTTATTGCTGTTATACGACTGAGATAATTGCAGGAAGGACATGTGATGGAAAATATTAGAACTGGATGCAAAACTTGTGAAAATAAGTTATGAAGATTTAGTTAAGGTCAATGCAGTAGACAAAAGGCTCAGTTCATCTCTTCTTTCCCATGGTTGTGATACTGAAGTAAATAAAACAATCACACAGAGTAGTGGGTAATAAAACCTCATTCTTCTTATATGATCATCTGTGTTTGCATTCAACTAAGTCGAGTGTTAAAAAAAAGCAAATAACAAAAAACAACAACAGAAGCCCAAAAACCAGTGCCGATACTTAAAGCTTTACTATTGAACACACATTTTTCTGCATATCTAAAACTGTATTACATATACACAACTCCTAAGTCTTCATGTAATAAAAATTTATATCCAGGAAAATTAAGCCTACAAGCAAATATTTTAATTTTTTAGAAATTAATTTTAGATGGCACATTCTTTGAAAAATCTTTTTTTTTTTTTTAGAGGCGTGTAGAAGAAAATCTGCTTTTGCGTCTTAGATATCAACTCTGGCATTTGTGGGTTGTTATACATAGCTGCATAACACATTCCCTTCTCTCCTTCAAGAGCTCTGACCTCACTAAAGTGCATAAAGTGGATGTGGAATATTCAGGGTATGATTTGGTGATTTTTGTAAGGGAAGACCTTTTGTGAGGTCTTTTTAATTTGTCTTCTGTGCTTGATGGACTTGCCACTAAAATGAGGTGAAGATGTACTCAGCCACTCAATTTCGCCTTGTTTCCCTGGACAGGAGCAGTGTTCTGTAGGGAGCTGTGCTCATGTTCTTGCAGACCCCTCCACAGCTTTTCTCCAGGCTACTTTGACCCTTCTAACTTATATCTCCCTGTATCTTTACCCTTGTCTCTTCCAGTTTGTTGTGACCCCCTGTGTATGAGTTTCTTCATAGAAAAACCCCTATTTTTTATGTTCATCATTTATTATCCCATACAGAAGCTTGCACATGCATGTGTACAATACTAGTGATTCATCCGTAAACTACTTTTTGTTATCAAGTATGCTGTTACACACAATTCACTATATTGCTTGAAAAGGTCAAGTCTCTACCAGCTGCATACTGTATCTGGCAAGAGAATTGAAATTCACCCCACCTATTGAAAGGTTAGTTATTAAATAGATTAATCATCTGCACACCTCAGGTAACTAGACCAAAACTTCCAGACTGGGGATTCTACCAAGAAACATCTAGTCAATGTTATTTACTGCAGTGCAGAATGCTACACAGCCTCAAGTGTGCTTTATATATGCAATGTTCTGCTTTTGTGCGATTAAAAAGCTTTTGTAGGAAGCAGCCTTCTCTCCACAGTTCACTATTTGAATTTGGCTTCTTGCTGTTGCCTGTAGCTTTCCATATGAAATATGCTTAAATAACTCTTAGGTTTTCAAGAAAGGAAAACACAGAAAGGGCAGCTGAACAGAGCAAAGAGTGCAACGTGGTGAAAAAAAAATGTCACACTGTCAGTGTTCTTGGACACTGATGGAATAAATATAACCTAGAGACATTATGCAGCCTCTGCTTTGTCTTTGGAAAAGGAGTAACGAGTGAAGCCAGAGGCTTCACATACAGACAGCTCAACCATATGGTTAAATGGAATGTTGAACTGTTCAAGTGTTAGTATGAAATGAGTAGGAAATGATAGAGACTGGTTTGAAGAGGACTGGAAAATGACCAGTTTTCTTACTTTTAATTCCCACAGTGATTCTTTAAACAAACGCAAACTGCCTAGTATCCAAAGGGAGTTTGTAAACTGCATGTGCAAGGGATGTTTGCTCAAGTACAATATTCACATGTTCTTTTCAGGATTGTAGTTCTAAAAAATAAACCATTCTTAAAATCTTGGTGTTCTTATAACATAGATAATTACTGTATGTATTTTATTACGTAATCTATAAAATACTCAATGAAAAAGCTGTGCAGTGGAACTCGTAAACTTGACTGCCCATTGCAAGGTATCAAAATTTGATCTAATCTCTCATAGCTGACCTGCTTGGAGCAGCAGGTTAGACTACAGAACTCCTGAGGTCCCTTCCAACCTGAATTATTCAGGTGAGCAAGCGGCACGCGGAGCAGAGAGCGGCGGCTGTGGGAGCGGTGGGGCGGCTGCGGCGAGTGCTGTTCGCTTTTGCTGTTGGCTTTTGCTGAGGCTTCGAGAAGGAGCCGGGCTTCCCGGAGACGGTGAAGCCGGGATAGAGCAAGGAAACCCGTCTGAGCGGGAATCCTGAGGAAAAATTCAAGAGAAACCGAAAGGCTGACGTGGCAGGGGGCGTGACTGAGAGCCGCGGCAAACTTTAAAAGCGGCCATCTCGGCAGCTCCCCTCAGAGCAAGCGGCACGCGGAGCAGAGAGCGGCGGCCAGCCGAGAGGCAAGCGCGAGGAGAGCGGCGCGCGGAGAGCGGCGCCGAGGACAGGACTAGCTAGATAGACCTTAGACCGCATAGGACATGGTTGCAACGCGCACCAAAACCCTTGGGAAAAAGAATATGGGGACTCAGACAGATCCCCCGACCAGACATGCGGCCGTGCAGGTTTCTGGCTGCAGCGAATGCCTGAGCCTGGCACTGGTACCGGAGGGAGCCAGTGACACTGCGTGTGTGAGGTGCGAGCAGATAAATGATCTGCTCGGGCAGGTGGTTGAACTGATGGAGGAGGTAGAAAGACTTAGAAGTATTAGAGATTGTGAAAGAGAAATAGATGGGCGAAGCTTCACCCTGAGGCAAGGGCAGTCAGAAAAGGGTGGGCAAGTGATGGATCCCCTCCCCTCCTGTCATCAGACAGAAGCAGAGGGTTCAGGAAATACGGAGGAATGGAGGGTGGTCCGTCCGCGGAGAGGCAAGCAAAAACCCTCCCAACCCCCTTCACCCTCCCAGTTGCCCTTGAGCAACAGATACCACGCCTTGGAACTTCAGGGAGAAGTAAATGAAGTTGAAGGGGTAGATCAGTCTCCCGAATCACCTAAGGCTTGTCAGTCATCCCGACGCCTCAGGACTTCTTCAATTAAAAAGAAAAGGAGGGTAATTGTGGTGGGCGACTCCCTTCTGAGGGGAACAGAAGGGCTCGTCTGTCGACCGGACCCATCCCACAGGGAAGTCTGCTGCCTCCCTGGGGCTCAGATTAGAGACATTAAAAGGAAACTCCCTAATCTTGTAAAGCCCTCTGATTACTACCCACTGTTGGTTTTTCAGGTTGGCAGGGACGAAATTACTACAAGAAGTGTAAGGGCTATGAAGAGTGACTTCAGGGCCCTGGGACGGCTGGTTAAGGGGTCTGGAGTGCAAGTAGTGTTTGCCTCCATACCTCCTGCAAGAATGGGTGAAGAGATAAGCAGGAAGAGTTTACAGATTAATGAATGGCTACGTAACTGGTGTCAAAGGCAGGGCTTTGGGTTCTTTGATCATGGGCTGCTATATGAGACACCTGGCCTGGTGACAGGTGGAATGCATTTGTCCCAGAGGGGGAGAAGGCTTTTGGGGCAGGAGTTAGCAGGGCTCATTGAGAGGGCTTTAAACTAGATGTGAAGGGGGAAGGGGGGACAACTGAGTCTGTTAGAGACAAGCCCAAGAGCAATATGCTGGGGCCTGAAGGAAGGTGGTCTACGGAGGATTTTCAAACATTGAAGAGAAGGGATAGATGTTTAGGCCCTGACCACGAGGCCTCCTGCCTCCCAGGGGTCCCACCAGTGCGCTCTGCTTGCTACCTGAAATGCCTGTACACCAATGCACGCAGTATGGGGAATAAACAGGAGGAGTTAGAGGTCTGTGTGCGGTCTAAAGGTTATGACCTGGTGGCAATTACAGAGACATGGTGGGACAGCTCACATGACTGGAATGTGGTCATGGATGGCTATGTCGTTTTTAGGAAAGATCGGTCAGTGAAGCGAGGTGGTGGAGTTGCTCTTTATGTGAGGGAGCAACTTGAATGTATTGAGTTTTCTCCAGGGGCTGATGAGGGGCAAGTTGAAAGTCTGTGGGTAAGAATTAAGGGGCAGGCAGGCATGGGCGATACAGTTGTGGGGGTCTATTACAGACCTCCTGATCAGGACGAGGGAGTTGATGAGGCTTTCTACAGGCAGCTGAAAGCAGCCTCACAACTACAGGCCTTGGTCCTCATGGGGGATTTTAACTACCCCGATATCTGCTGGAAGACTTACACAGCCAGCCATTCACAGTCTAGGAGGTTCCTCCAGTGCATTGATGATAACTACTTAATGCAAATGGTGGATAAGCCGACTAGGAGAGGAGCGCTGCTGGATCTTGTACTTACCAACAAGGAGGGTCTTGTTGAAGCAGTGATGGTCGATGGCAGCCTTGGCTGCAGTGATCATGAGATGGTGGAGTTCAGGATCTTGTGTGGGAGGAATAGAGTACCAAGCAAGACCAGAACCCTGGACTTCCGCAGGGCCAACTTTAGCCTCCTTAATCAATTGTTAAGGGAAGTCCCATGGGACAGGGTGCTAGATGGTAAAGGGGCTCAAGATAGTTGGTCAACATTCAAGGACCACTTCTTGCAAGCTCAGGATCAGAGTGTCCCAATGGGTATGAAATCAAGTAAGGGAGCTAGGAGACCAGCATGGTTAAACAAGGAACTGCTGGGCAAACTTAGGTGGAAAAAAAGAATTTATGGATCATGGAAAGAGGGGCTAGTCACTTGGGAGGAATATAGGACAGTTGTCAGAGGATGTAGAAAGGCAATTAGGAAAGCTAAGGCCTCCTTAGAACTTAACCTTGCAAGCCAGGTCAAGGACAATAGAAAGGGCTTTTTCAAATACATAGCTAATAAAACAAACACTAGAGGCAATATAGGCCCACTGATGAATGAGGGGGGTGCCCTAGAGACAGAGGATATAAAGAAGGCAGAGGTGCTGAATGCCTTCTTTGCCTCTGTCTTTACTCCTGCAGGCTTTCCCCAGGAGCCCCTGATCCCTGTAGCCCCAGAAGAAGTCAGGATAAAGGAGGAGTTTGCCTTGGTAGATGAGGATTGGGTTAGGGATCAGTTGAGCAATCTGGATATCCATAAATCAATGGGACCAGATGGAATGCACCCAAGGGTGCTGAGGGAGCTAGCAGAGGTCATTGCTAGGCCACTCTCCATCATCTTTGGTAAGTCATGGAGAACAGGAGAGGTGCCTGAGGACTGGAGGATAGCAAATGTCACTCCAATCTATAAGAAGGGCAAGAAGGAGGACCCGGGTAACTATAGACCGGTCAGCCTCACCTCCATCCCTGGAAAGGTGATGGAACAGCTTGTTCTTGGCACGATCTCAAGGCACATCAAGGATGAGGGGGTCATTAAGAGCAGTCAACATGGTTTTACCAAGGGTAAGTCATGTTTGACCAACCTTATTGCCTTCTATGAGGAAATAACTAGGTGGATAGATGATGGTAGAGCGGTAGATGTGGTTTATCTTGATTTCAGTAAAGCATTTGACACTGTCTCCCACAGCATCCTTGTAGATAAGCTGATAAAGTATGGGTTTAGTGATCAGGTAGTGAGGTGGATTATGAACTGGCTGAAGGGAAGAAGCCAGAGAGTTGTGGTTAATGGGACGGAGTCTAGTTGGAGGCCTGTGACTAGTGGAGTCCCTCAGGGGTCGGTACTGGGACCGGTGTTGTTTAATATCTTCATCAACGACTTGGATGAGGGTACAGAATGTATCCTCAGCAAGTTTGCTGATGATACCAAACTAGGAGGAATGGCTGACACACCAGAGGGTTGTGCTGCCATTCAACGAGACCTTGATAGGCTGGAGAGTTGGGCGGGGAGAAACTTAATGAATTTCAACAAGGGCAAGTGTAGAGTTTTGCATCTGGGGAAGAACAACCCCATGTACCAGTACAGGTTGGGAGCTGACCTGCTGGAGAGCAGTGTAGGGGAAAGGGACCTGGGGGTCCTGGTGGACAGGAGGATGACCATGAGCCAGCAATGTGCCCTTGTGGCCAAGAAGGCCAATGGCATCCTGGGGTGTATTAGAAAGGGAGTGGTTAGTAGGTCAAGAGAGGTTCTCCTTCCCCTCTATTCTGCCTTGGTGAGGCCACACCTGGAGTATTGTGTCCAGTTCTGGGCCCCCCAGTTCAATAAGGACAGGGAACTGCTTGAGAGAGTCCAGCGTAGAGCCACAAAGATGATGAAGGGAGTGGAACATCTCCCTTCTGAGGAAAGGCTGAGGGAGCTGGGTCTCTTTAGCTTGGAGAAGAGGAGACTGAGGGGTGACCTCATTAATGTTTATAAATATGTAAAGGGTGCGTGTCATGAGGATGGAGCCAGGCTCTTCTCAGTGACATCCAGTGATAGGACAAGGGGCAATGGGTGTAAGCTGGAACATAGGAGGTTCCACATAAATGTGAGGAAGAATTTCTTCACAGTGAGGGTGACAGAACACTGGAACAGGCTGCCCAGAGAGGTTGTGGAGTCTCCTTCTCTGGAGACATTCAAAACCCGCCTGGACATGTTCCTGTGTGACCTGATCTAGGTATTCCTGCTCTGGCAGGGGGGTTGGACTAGATGATCTTTTAAGGTCCCTTCCAATCCCTAACATTCTGTGATTCTGTGTGATTCTGTGACTTTTTGGAAATGGATATCAAATGAGTGTGAATATTCTCATGATAAAAATAATTCTATTATGTGTACATCCAAAATAAAATGGAAAAGGAAAAGAACATTTGATGTTTTACAGTTTACTACTGTGTGGTACTTGGGAGTCCATTAATTCTGCAAAATTGTATCAAAATACTCCTGTTGGTAGCTCCACTAACATATTGGAAGTTTTGATTTGTTAAAGACTGCATGATCAGGGCACAAATTTAAGACATAGCATTGAGTGGGAATGCAGAGGTAGTGTAGGTATCTGTAGATGTTTTTAGGCAGTGTAGCATTTTAAAGGATTCAAATGAGTGACAGGATGTCTTTGGCTTGTTTTCCCCAGCTGCTGGTTGGAAGATAATTGCTGTAATTGGCTACTTGCAACTTTTTTTCTTGAGAAAACAGACCAGAAAATTTCATGTTCTTGTCTTGACAGAAGTCTAGGTATTGACAGAGTAATGAATCACTGATTGCATGGTTTGTAATCTATATTGAATTTGCATGCATATCATTTGAGGAATGTTTGTTTATCAGGTATGTGTTGAATTTCTCCTTTTCACTAGCAAAATTCATCTTGAATGCCCAGCAGTCGATCAGTGTTACCTTTGATCAGTGGGCAGATCAGTACTCTCTAAATCTGGCTAAGGCTACGGGACACTCTAGTCCTGCAGACTGGAAAGGCCCCAAGTGTAATGTTGATAGTCTTGATTCTCTCTTTCAATTTTGGAAGCTTTTTCAGGCTGCCTTGTGACAGACTGGAGAGTGTGCAGTGCTGCTTGCTGAGGATCTATCTGATGCTCTTTCTTTTTGTTGAAGCTTGATACACCTTTGGCCATTGCAAGACAGCTCTGTGGCTGCCTTCTGCAGTATCTGTACCAAGTGGATCCTCCTCAAACTTTTAGGATATCTTTTCATTCCTCCAGACATCTTACAAGGTGTGGAGATGTTAGTGTGAAGGTGAGGGTCCAGGCCTGATTTGCAAATGTGCCTACAGTTACGAAGGAGGAAAGAAAGGAGAGGTGTTCAGCCTAACTTACCTAAGTTTGTTTAATGAAGTAATTAACCAGTGTTGCATTTTAAAGATGCATATAGTCAAGCATATCTAAGTAGCTGCTGACTTAACTTGATACAATACATTTTTTCCTGACAGGTTCTTACTGATCAACCTGGAGCTTTGAATTACTGTGACACTTTATTCATATGTTACCAAAGTATTCAAAGTCTCCCACGAAGAGCAGCTGATGTAGCTTTAATAAATATCCACCAACGTAATATAAAAATAAAATCTCCATCAGAGGCATTTTTAGTCCAGCCAAATTTGATGTAATCCTTCCTCTTTGTCCCAAAGCAGTGTTTAAGATTTCAGTCATTGCCTCACACACAAGATTTCTCTTCATAGCAAGAGATCCATTCTTGTTTGGAAAATGATAAAACACTTTCTTAATTGAAGGACCTGAGTAAATCTAACTGCCTAGGTTCCATGGGAGTAAATCATGTTATAGGATACATTTGTTTAGAGTTTGGGAAATGAAGGTACTATATGCTCTTACAGCTGTTGGAGCTACTGTAGGATGTTGTGTGGGCAGAAGCTGTCTGAACTTCCTTGACAGCTGTCTCAGTACCGGTCATGCCGCTCCTGTCCTCCTTCCTTAGTAATATGGCAAATTACTACAGTTATTTAGTGGCTTTGTATTGTGCATGCATAAGGTATAGGGTAATGCTAACAAATCCAACTTTACTATTGAAAAAACCCTAGTTTTTACCATTTTATTAGGCCATATTTCTACACCCATATGACAGGAGGTCATAGGTTATGCCCTCCCGTAAGGACTGGTCTCCAAAAGGTGGCTGCCAGTGAGGTCAGTCCTTAGTCTAATCTTGTGGCAAAACCTCCTGATTAACTGTTATAAGAGTCTGCTGCTTCTGGAGAATAGTATTGTGTGTGTGTTTTCCATAGAAGTCTTGCTTATTAGCAGAGAAAGGCAAAACAAAGATTTTAGTAAAACTGATGGACAATTATTTTTAATATCTGCCTAAAACTTTAAGTCTATATATGTTTAGCAGGTTTTGAAGTTGTTTCTCTAGATATTTCCTAGTACTTGCTGAGAAAGGATTCTTCTTAATCAATCTTCCACAAAACTGGGCAATGAGAGGTCACAACACATAGCTATGAACCCAAATTTGTACATAGGCAATCCTTAAGGGGAAGTTTAACCAAGAAATTATCAGTCATCTTGGGCAGACAGCATGCCTAAAGATTTCGTGTTGTTGGGTGAAATCTGTTGTGTTCTGTAGCAGTGTAGTGGATAGGGAATTTGGCTTATAGAAGCAACTGAACATGTGAAATGCAAACTTACTGATTTGCTTCAACTTCCCTCCTACCTCCCCATCTTGTATTTTATTATAGGCCAGTTTTGCAAGATCAGTTGCTTCACCAGGTTTGGTTGTTGGTTTTTTTTTAATTATGTCTTTTGCTGTTTGTGAGAGGGATATCAGTTACTAAAAAACTAATAGTTGTGTATGTGTCCTAGTAACATTCTGAAAATCTATATTTATCAAGTAATCATATTCTGAGGAAAGTGGAAAGATCTTTCCTACTGACAGTTCCTTGCTGTGGGAAGGGTTAGCGTCTGTTGCATCTTGGTTTGACTAATTTGCTGCTCTGTTATGCCAGCTTTAAACTCAAAGTGCTCGTAGAACATCTTTGTTGAACCTTTTTGGACATAAGGGCATTTAATTAAGTACAACAGAGTAACTGGAGCAGAGGACATTCAAAAATAGATTCAGGCAGCAGCCTGTAACACTGTATGCCACTGAACAGATCCTTGCATAGACCTGTCTGGGTTACACCATAGGTACTGGTAGCCAAATCTTGTGTTTTCCTTTGGCAGAGATCCATATGGAAGCACTGGGGGTTTCGTTTGAGTAAGCGGTTACACAGGTTTGAACTAGTCAGTGCTTAATGTGAGTTGTATAGCACGGGAAATAGGAATGGAGACCTAACAAAATAATCCATATCAAACAGTCCTCTTTTCTGTTCATAAATTTGGAAGGTGTCAGATGCTGATATCAAGCACTCTTTGACCTGGGAGACAGAGGTCACAGACTTTGTTTGTCACAGGCATTGTTACCTTGTTCCTGTTAGAACATCTTTGATTTCCAATATATGCTGCTACAGAAGGACTCTGTGTGTCTGGCTTGTTCTACTAATCTCATCCAGATTGTAGACTGTTAAAGATGGAAACCCCTTCTACATGGGAAAGAAATCTCAGTGTTGTCACTTTTGCTCCTGTGACACACTCGGATCTATCCAGGGCAGGTCAGAAAGTGAATGCAGATAGGGAGGAGAGATGTGGCAGCTTGTTTCTCAGGTAGTTGGTAATGTAGGGACTCCCACGGAGCTTCAGCTCACCTGAAAATCCTCCTTACCCTGGTTGTGAACTCATTTTGACTCCTGTGTTGACAACATCAAACCAAAGTCTTTTAAAACTGAAAACCTGTGATGAAAATGAAACTTTTATTTCATCTTTTCAACTGTTTTTTATCTCACTAAAGCAGAGCAATGTGTAGCCCTTTTAATCCTTTTTTTTTCCTCTGATTAAATGATTTGGTGACTAAATGTTTTTGTGGTGTGTTACTACTACCCAGTTGATCAGATATACAAGAGCAGCAGTTGTGAGGAAGCTAATCCCTTTTATCTGTCATTAATTCCTTTCCCTATGTAATTAGTAAGAGCTACTGCAACTTCCAGTGATGAACAAGTTAGCAGACCACATCTTTTGCAACTGCTGAGCATGACGCTCTTGTCAGTGCTATTTGAAGAGATCTGTTAGATTTCTCTTGGAATAATGGTTGTGATTATTTCCAGCATCTGGTTTTATTGTTGTGCTTGGTTGGAAACAAAGTGATTTAGAGGAAACTGACCGATTTTTCTGATGCAAATTTTTCCACGTTGTATAACTTGTGATCTTTTGCTTTCTATTTGAATGGAAGGAGCCTGGAATGGCAAACTCACTGAAATGTATGGGGAAAATCCCCAACAGTATCCTTTACTAGTGGTTTTTACCATTGTAACTTGTATTAAACATGGAGAGCCACCAGGTTGCTTATTTCATCTCTGACTGCTGAACTTAATGACCTTCTGAACAACAAACTTGAAAGCGTTGTCTTTGTAAATAGGTGATTTGGATTGGAACGTATCAAATATTTTAATCGCTGTAACTATGATGTAGATTTGTAAATTTGTAGGATGTAAAATTTGGTCTTTCTTGCTGATAAAATCCCCAATGAGTTCAGGGAAGTCAGGACACATTTTACAGGTCAAATATTAGTTTTCAATTGCTCTAGACCTGCTGGATGCTAATTATCTCTGTAGGTGTTGCCTTTGGTGCTGTGCTCTTCAGGGTTCTATCCCTGGTGGCAACTCTTAGGAATATTGGGTATAATCTCTGAAAGTTTTTGACACTTAAAATTTTAACTTATTGTGTAGCGTTTCTCCAAGACATGCTAGAAGGCAGGTTGCCCCATACATTTTCCTATCAGCTTTTTTCCTCTCCTGTAGTAGAAGATCAAACATAAAAACAGATATCTGACATAAGACTGTCTTTCCCCCCCTCCCCTTCTTATATATTTTCCATGTTTCTTCTTTTATTTATTCATTTATTTTCTGTTCCTTTTTAAAGATCCAAGTACAAATCCTGCCTATTCAGAAGAAAGATTGGCTCATGAAGCTTTGCAATTAGAAAAGCGCTTGAGCTTGCTGTCCCATACAAGTCGCCAGGGCAGTGGAGGTAAGAAATATCTTTAGTTAAATAAAAATAAATGGTGTTCCTTCCTTCCCAGGCTTTAGAAATGTGCATATGTACATAATTATAAGATGCTGAGGTTATAAGAAAAATAATAGAGAAATGCTCAAGGTATTTGATTTGGCTGCTGTTGGTTGTGCGGCAGCTCTTTAACGGCATTGTCTAAAGTCCTTTGACATGAATTGGAGTTTTTCAGCTGAGCAGAGTGAGTTTTGGATCAAACACTATTAAGACAGGAAAATCCTTTAGTATGCTGAATCCTACTGAATTTGTGCATATACATCTTCAAAAGAATGGTCTGTGTCAAGTTTGATATCTGCTTTAGGATTTGACTGACTCCAGCCTGTGAGAAGAACTGACTTGTATAGTTCACTTATCAGGCTTACAACAGATTTTTGTAGTAAAACCTAGGACTTCTGTGCTTTGTTTCCAAGTGTTGTTATTCTTGCTCTTCGTAGTGATATCTGTATGCATCCCTTCTGGAGTTGTATAGGTGTCAAAGTAGAATTGGTGTCTAGTACTGGATGTGTAAAAGGGCTTATGTCCTGAACTGCCATTTTGGTTGTTTAGTAACAGAAGTTAGATCTTCAAAACATCTGCTTTGCTCTTCACTCTAAAGCCTACAAAGCCTAAAACTGGACCTGTCGAGATCCTCAAGAGCTTGATTATGTGCTTCTCTGCATGTCCATGGCTACTTTAGTCTTGACACTGCTGAGTAATGTGGTTTGTGACTAAATTCTACTGAGACTTTCTGAGGTTTTTCTTTGTTAGCATATAACTATTAGACCTGACTAAGCTCATGGAAAACAAATGACACTTGATAGGGAAGCATGCCTGTTTTTTAATCCAGTCACTCTGGTTAGAAAACATGTAGCACAACTTTGTATATATTCTCTGCTTGAAATTACTTGAATTTATGACCTGATTCTCCTAACAGTGTGTTAATCCTCAGAGAATGAGGACTCCTAGAGTAAGATTTTCATATCCTGATATTTGAGTTTTGCATAGGAAAATTAAATATTTGTGTTTATGGGAAATATTATAACAACAAGAATTTCCCTGTAGGTTTGGTGGGAGGGCATCTGCCTGAATCTGGAGATCTAGGTTCTACCACTGCCTTGGAGAACATGTAGCTCTACATAGTTAGAGAATTTTCTTAAAGACTGTGTGGGCTTCCCTTCCAGAGTTATAAAGTGCCTAATATATTTGTCTAAGATAAGTGATTTCAAATAAATTCAACAATCTTATTTGTTCAACAAAAATAATATATATTTTTGTAAGCAGAATAACTTTTATTTAACAAGTATATGTATTCTTCTGGGCATGTTGCTGAGAACTACACTATTATTTTTGTAATACATGCCTTCTGTCTAAACAGCTGTACAATTTAATCTCAGGAGTTATACTTATGCAGGGGTCACAAGCCGGTGTCAGTGAGTGGGTACTGGGAGAAAAGAAAGAATTGGATTTCACAGGATAAAAATTGCTATTTTGTGAGATTATTTATCTGGAATTACTCCATGAAGAGCAGAAGAATTGTTCTAAACTTTTCCCTCAACACCTGAGAATAGAAATAGCCTAGTAACACCAGCTGCTCAGGTCACAATTTGCAGTGGACCCTTCTTCTTTCTGCCCCATCTGGCAACTTATTGCACAAGGTTTAAAATTAATAAAATTAATTGAAATTAATACCTACAAGATGATCCTGCTGTCAGCCTTGAGACAGGACAGTCTTAACTTTGATTTTATTTTTGCTGTCTCTTTAACATTCACTCTGATGTCATGCACATAAGATTTAAATAGAAAAAAAAAAGTATAAATAATAATTTGGTCAATTTAGATCAAATAGAAACATGGAAATGTCTTACATGGCTTTGGGTTCGTACAGTGTTTTCTTCAGAGCATCCTCAGCTATTCTGAGCATGGGACTGTGACTGTCCCCTGTGAGATAAGATAGGAGTATCTAAAATCAAACCAATTAACTGTACGGAAGTAAAATTTGGTTGAAAAGAGGAGAACTTGGTGCATAAACTCTAAATGCATTATGTTCCTTAATGTGGTAAGGTTATGGCAAGGTAGCATACTATTTGCATTTGTTTTTTCCCATGAGGATAGGAATTATTGCAGGAATTCTGGCTTTCTGACAGAAGTTCCCCTTACAAAAAATAGATGGAATCTCAAGGTCCTTTCTGTTTGAACATATTTGCCATGCTTCAGTCTGCTGATCGTGTTTTAAACACATGTTGATGTGTTTTTTTCTCTTTTAGGAGACGATAGAAGTCTTTCAAGCTCGTCTTCAGATACCAGCCACTCGGATGTTAGTGTTGGGAGCAGATTGACAATTTGGCCTGAGCAGTCTTCAGCCAGCACTTCTCAAGAGAGTCACGGACTGGCAGCTGCAAAGGGTATTCATCTTGGGGAAGAAAAGACCCTTCCAGAAGGGGCACGTGGCACCACAAAACCACCTCCAAAGCCCCTCCGATCCAGACAGCTACAGGAAATAGGTCGTCAGAGTTCTTCTGACAGTGGAATAGCTACTGGTAGTCACTCTTCTTACTCTGGAAGCTTCTCTTCATATGCTGGGAGCTTGGACATTTGCCATGGTGATGAGTTTGGATCACTGCTAAGCTTGCCATTGAACTTTCCTTTGGATCAGAATTTATGTACTTGTCCTCACAGTGAGCCCCAGAGAGGTGCGGGATCAGAGTATCAGGTTCCCAGCTCTCTCAGACATATTTATGATATACCCAGGAGTTTGTTACAGGCAGCTTCGAAAGATGTGCAGCCGAAGAGTGCAGATTCCACGCTACCAAAGGACCAGGCCCTGTCACCTCAAGGTGCTAGTGACCCCAAACTGCTACTACCACACTTGGAAACACGCAGGGTACCTGAGCACAGCCAGGACAGAGGGAGGCCATCATCCTTACTCGCAGAAAGCAGCAAGGACTCAAGTGATGAGACATATGTGGATTTTGTTTCGAGGTGGTCAGACACAAAACCACAAGGACAGGTGTCAGACTCCAAAAGTAGTGAGCTGTCACCACCTAGTGGGGCCTCAGCTGACCCCTATGACACATGTAGCCCCCACCTTGGGATGACAAGAGCTCTTTTTTCAGCTTGTCCAATCTGTGGTGGACTAAAGGTAAATACCTAACACTGAGCAGATGCTAATGAGCCTTACTTTATATAGCATGATTAATTTAAAATGACTTAAGTTGCAAGTCCTAAATACTAGTATTTCCTTTGTAATTTGAATTGGTAATAACTTTTGTGTTGTTTATGCTCAAGTTGAGAGGATTGGCACACAGTTTCTTCAAAATATGTGTCTGATCAAGAAAACACTGAACAATAGAGGGCATCAATCATTACTTTTAAATTGGCCAATTTTGGTTTTTGAGTGTATGCGAGTGGCTTACAGTGACAAAGATAGAAGCTTTACAGGCACATGAGAGGGCTGAGTTTGTCATATAATAGTAATTTAGCATGCAGGATATTGATTTGTTTTACTGCTGGTATTTCAAAAGAAGAAAAGGAGGCCAAATAGTATGTGCTGCTCTTTAGGTGACCACAGTACATATTTTTTTTATTTTCTTGATCTTTTCCTTTGGTTTTATCATTGTAGTTCGAGCATGTCTTGCACAAGAAGCCACATTAGCAAAGCTTCTCACTGGAAAAAGATAAGATAGTCAAGTTAGCATGGCAATCCCTAGCAAGTCAACTAATCCAGTATTATATTTATAACAAGCCAGTGACAGAAAAGGTGTACAAAAACTCATTAGTGGTGTACTACCAGGACAGTATATTTGCAGGAAAAAATATTTTTGATCACTAGTTAGATAAAGACTTAAAGCCTGAAGCATGGAGATTCATATGCCTTTCTAAACACATTTGCCAGTATCTATTACTATGACTGATATTCCCACAACCTCTTTTGAATACTGCTAAATTCTTGGCTTTTTATGGCAGTAAGCTTTATACGCTAGTTGTACATTGCCTGGAGAAAATATTTCTGGTTTTACCTATTCTGGTTTTACCTGTTCTTGCACCTATTCAGCAAGAGAGACTTTTGTTTGAGGAATTAAGTATTGCCACATTGAAGTGTGCACATTTTAATTGAGCATGTGGGATTCCAGAAATGACTGCTATGAAAATGGCTTAAGTGTATAGTAAGTTATAAAAAAAAAAGAAAAATTAAAATATTGTAAACTTGAGGGATTATTTTCTTTTTATGAAGTATTTCATGCATTTGCATTGACTTCCTTTCCATGTCTGAAAACTAGAAAATGCTGCCTGCCTCTGAGGCTCTTGTATAGCCTATGTAACAGCACCTTGGACTTGGCCCTGTACTTGCAGCATTCAGGAGGTAGGGAGGCACTGGTGTGACAGGCTAAGGTTGTGTCTACACTGATCATTGGGATCAATGCCCTTCCAAGACCATCCTTGCCAGCCATTGGCACCAAAGGCCCTCACTGCCCCTCTAGTCTGATTCTGAAAGCTTGGCTGAATGTGAGGGCCTGAGATTCAGCCTCCTACCTCTTTTCTTTCTGCAGTGTATCTGCTTCTGGCTTCCTGTGTCTGCTGCCTGTAGTTAGCAGCTGGGAAAATGCACAAGACTGATTCCTAAACGGGCTCTGCTCTGGAATCAGAAAGCTCCAAGATGGCTTTGTTAGAGGCAGTGAGGAAAGAATTAGTAAGATGCAGTTAGCTCACATGGTCTAAATGTTTCTGGGTGATTTGAATTGTCAGTTTTGACATGAATTTATCAGTTTCCCCTGGACATCTGTGGCAGACAGGAAGCTGAAAGTGAGTATTCCATTGCAGGTCTTCAAAGCCCTTAAAGGCTAAATTATGTCACTTCTTTAACTGCCTCCATTGACCCCAACAACGTACACACCCACATCTTTTATTGCAAAGTGCTGTCAGGTTTCATGGTGTTTCTAGTTGCCCTAATAATATTAGTTGGCAAGAATTTCAGGAATTGTCAATACTTAAACAAATTTAGTGAGAGAAACACTGGTGCAACACTCTTCCTAACTCTTGTTTTAGTGTGAGATATGCACATCTGCTTCTTATCTTTTTTTTTTTCCCCTACCAATTTGTAAGCATTTGGGAAAGAAGACTCATTAAATTGAGTGACTCATGGTTTTGTTTTTCCTTTTGAAAGAAAAAATAACATTTTTTCTTGAACCATCTTGAACTGTCAAGGTGAGTTATTTCAGCAGTATTTAATGGACACTCTCTTTGACTTTTCTCATGATGGATACAGTGAAAGTGCAAATGCATATGCTGTAACTGAAAAATAATTTTTATTCCTTATGCTCTGAACAGAGTATGTTTAAGATGTATGCAGGGCCAAGAGTGGTTGATTTATAGATTAATGAAGACACCAGGTGTTCACATTTATTCAAATTCATGTTCAAAAGGCTTTAGTGTTCCAGTGTTTGGAGTTCCTTTGCAGTTTCAAGTTAAACTGTTAATTAAATTGTGTTGATGTTTTTTTAAATGCCTACTCTTTCAAGTGTGTGAATGACCTGAACAGAGGAAAGTCAACAGCAGTAATAAAGGATGTAAGCATTTGTTTTCTTCCCTGTATGTAAAATTTGGCAAATTGAGGTTAGATTTGGGCATGTTGTCCGTGTGTGTTGGAGTTCAGCATGTGGAGAGTTGAGACAGGTTGCAGGATGAAGACATGCATATGTGGAAGGCGTGGTGATTAGGGCTGACTTGGTTAAGAACCACCTACTCCACCAATGGCAAGAACAATGATGAACAAAGGGAGAACATACCCTGGGGAAGTGCCAAGGTTCAAAGAGAAATAGGGCAAGGAAGCCTTTCTTTTTTACTGTTGGTGAAGAATAGCATGACGAAAGTCACTAAGTATCGCTTCTATTATATCTATATTGTATTTCATATTAGACTTTGGGGATTAGTAAGCAAGCATGCAGGGGTGTGTTGCTTTCTGTTGTATGTTATTGCAGTGTGCTCAAGATGTCCTTTACAAACTTGACAAGGTGTGCCTTTTCTATGTAATTTTTGCCTAGGTGGTTTCAGTGCTATAGATGATTGCAGAGATGTATATTGTAAGTACATTTTAAGCTCAGAACATTGGATTGTTATGGGATTTCTGAGTAAGCTGTAGAGATTTATTATCAGACTTATTACATTTTCAACTTCAACTAATACTAATTTGACGAATAGGATGTCACTGTACTCTTGTTGCTCTGTAACTTTATTTGATGCTATAGTTTGAGAAATTGTCAACCTTTTTTATAGGGTGTCTTTTTTTTACACCACCGTTGTTTGTAAATTTTCTTAGAAGTCTGAAAAATAAAATTGTTTTTCAACTGGTTTTGTCCTTTTCCATTTGACGAGTACTGGTTTTAGTTTTGCTTTGCTTTTTGTCCCTTGACCTTCATCTTCTTGCAAGTTGAATTAATATGGAATGATTATGGCTGTCTCTTCACACTGCTTAGTGTTATACTCAAATCACTGTTGACAGCTCAAAATGTGCCTATTAGTAGGAATGACTTTTATGTATTTCTAGCTCACCCTAAACTCATATTTATGTCAGTGGGAGTTCTTATGTATGTAAAAATATGGGCCTGATTACTGCTTTGGTAGTTAACTTGCTATGATAGAGGAGAAAAGAAAGTGTCAGTTTGTGTGTGGCTGTTGTCATCAATCCTGTATTGGCATTAAGCCGCCTACTTTAGTTGATCATTTTAAAATACCAAAACCTCCTTGGAGACGATGGTCCCAAATTAGGAGCTGGTCTGCTACCACAGTAATTGTATGCCTTGAACTTGGAATCTCCCAGCATATCTGTAGTAAGTGGAAATGCAGGAATGCTGTGGTCACAATGCACAAAAGAGTTTAGGGGCTTTGTCGGGTAGCAGGATCCACAGTGCTGAGCGGCTAAGAGCCCTTCCCTACACAATATAAGGAGATTTGCTACATGCCTTGGGGGGATGTGAATCTCGGTTTAACTAGGGAGTTGCTTTGATTAGCTGACAGGAAGTTTACCTCTTTTAGTCTGTTCTGCAGAAATTGCTTTATTTTGCATTACAATTCTAAGAGAAGGCATGTGTGTGTCTGCTCAAGAATCACAGTACAGGCACTTTCTTCAGTATATTTAATCATGCAGCACTCCATGCAATGCTACAGGTTTGGGGAAGAGTGGCTGGAGATTTGCCTGGTGGGAAAGGACCTGGGGATGTTGGTTGACAGCTGACTGAACATGAACCAGCAGTGTGCCCAGGTGGCCAAGAAGGCCAACAGCATCCTGGCTTGTGTCAGAAATGGTGTGGCCAGCAGGACTAGGGAAGTGAGTGTGCCCCTGTACTCAGCTCTGGTGAAGCTGCACCTTGAGTACCATGTTCAGTTTTGGGCCCCTCACTACAAGAAGAACATTGAGCTGCTGGAGTGTGTCCAAAGAAGGGCAACGAAGCTGGTGAAGGGTCTGGAGCACAAGTGTGATGGGGAACGGCTGAGGGAACTGGGGTTGTTTAGTCTGGATAAAAGGAGGCTGAGGGAAACCTCATCGCTCTCTACAACTACCTGAAAGGAGGGCGTAGCCAGGTGGGTGTCAGTCTCTTCTCCAAAATAACAAATGGTGGGATGAGAGGAAATGGCCTCAAGTTGTGCCAGGGGAGGTTTAGATTGGATATTAGGAAACATTCCTTCGCTGAAAGGGTTGTCAAGCACTGGCAGAGGCTGCCCAGGGTGGTGGTGGAGTCCCCATCCCTGGAGGTGCTCAAAAGACATGGAGATGTGGTGCTGAGGAACATGGTTTAGTAGTGACTTGGCAGTGCTAGGTTAATGGTTGGACTTGATGATCTTAAAGGTCTTTTCGCACCAAAAGCATTCTATGATTCTATGACCGCGTCCCTACAGGGCTTGTTAATGATGTGAAACCTTTTGTGAGTGCAGTCTCTGGGTAGATCTAGAGCTGCTATGAATATCTGTGTTTCCATTGTTCATTATAGACCAGGGAGAGACTAGAAAGAAGCAAGGCTGATGTGTCCTCAGGCAGAGAAGGTGCTTGTACTCTAAAGAACAACTTGCATGGAGGTCTATTTTGTGGTCATGCCTGGGCTAATTTAAGCAAAGTCATGAACTGCCTGTAACTGGGTAGGAAATACAGCCTTGGTCTTCCAAATCCTTTACAGACTCCTTAACTCTGGATTTATCTGTTCTGTCTCCTTTCATTGTAGACACTGCTTTGAAAGTGACAAAAGAGAAGGCCTGTAAGGTGTAAAATTGTGCAGTCAGACTTGAGAACCAGTGGCTGCAGACTGGATTGCAAGATCCACCTAACTGAAAATGTTTTCATTGTATTTTGGCTTTTAATCAGGTGCTTTTCTAATATAGTATTAAAACAGATACTAAAGAAATCACAATATATTGGTATATACAACTTTAATGTAGCCATTTTTTTTTGCTATTGGAGTCATTACCTCTTTCCCCATGAGAATAAACACCTTATGTGTTTATTTCCCCATTTTCGCTGGAAGTATAGGAACGTGATTACTAGTAATGACACACTTTTTACATCTTTTTTCAAAAAGAAAATTATTTTTACATTATTGATGTGTGATGCTGTAACATTTTGTGCTTCCTCCCACCTTCAAAAGATCTACAGGGTGTCTAAATTCTCAGTTGAGATGGGTGCATTTGTCATCTTCTACAGTGTTGTTTCTACTTGTATTTGTGCTGTAACCTCAGAGCTCTGGGCACTCAGGGAAAACACACACACTGTCAAAACTATAGCAGGAAGAGTTTGCACTTCAGAGGAAGTGCTACTGACCTGAGGGACAGTGTGTTTGTGAAGCTCTTGTATGCTTTGGTGATGGTGGATTCTTGGTACTATTGGCTTTTGGCATGAATTAGAAAACTTGCATTTGTGCCGTCTTCTTTTAAGATTTAATTACAATTGTTTTTCATTAAAAATCATTTCCTGACTGTGATACATTAACCTGCAGTGACGTGCATCTTCCATAACATATATCACCACTAAATGAAGTGACTGCACTGCACAATGATTTGGCAATCTGGCATTTTACTTACATTACAGTTATTGTAAAAGCCTCTGAAATTTTTACAATAAAGTAATGTTATTTTTTTGACTTTTCACAGATTCAAAGAAATCTTTAAAAACACCAATTTCCCCATAACATCTTTCTGAAATGAAAGAAATCCATGATCAGTGCTGTCCTTGACAGTGAAATGCAGTCATTTCTGGAGCTGCTTGTGCTGAGAAAAGCACACAGCACTGTGCAAGTCAAAGGTTGGAGCAAAAGTCTGTTCTCCAGTTGAAACTGGCAGAGGAAATGGGCATCAAAGAGTTGGATGTAGTGTCAGGATTAGAGCTTGATATGTTTTGTTTTCCTTTTTGTAGTTTTGGCCAGGACCCCCAGTCTGTCAGAGTGTTAACTCCCATTCTCTACTAAGGTGCTGTTGGATCTGCTTATGCATTCTGTTGAGTTGTTGCTTGTCAGCAGTTCACAGGGGATTCTTCTCAATTTACTATTATTTTGTACAATATTATAATGCTTCTTGGCAACAGGCTTCACTCCCAAATAACCAAGAAGACACCCAGCTTCCTTTGACATTGCTGTTGATGGTAAGGGCTCATACAAGTGACCCGTATCTTCTAAAGCTTTGCTTGGAAGTCACTTAATGGGGAAGAATATGTGTTTGAGACATCACAGTAAGATACAAGACATGCCAGCCCTACCAGAACTGTGCAGATCTGGCTTGCTTGCAGCACTGTAGGAGGTTGCCTTACCTCTTATCTAAAAAATAGTACTGAAGATACTCTCAGTCTATCATGAAAGATTCCCCACAGTGTTTGTGCTAAGACTAAAGGTTCTAATCTCAATTCAGAATAACAATTAAGCTCTCAGTACTTCTTGGGATCAGGCACTAAGCAGAACAGGTAGCGTATGGTCTGTAATGGGGAAAAGAAATGCCTGCCAGCAAAATGATAATAATATCAAGAGAAAGGAGCAACCTTTCTACATGGGGGAATGTAGACAATGTAGCTTGGCAGGATTAATTCTTCTGTACTAAATAGAAATGTTGCTGGATTGCTTCTCTGTCGGAGAGCCAGTGAAGATATTGATAAACCGTGGTATTGACCTTTTATACCCATCAGAATGGACAAATGAGAAAATCTACTTCCTACTCTAAATACAATCAAGCTGGATAATAGCTTTTTTATTGCTACAACTGCTGGCTACGTCTTCCTCTGTTGGGAGCAATAGCTTTTCTGAAGAGAGAGAAAAAAATGTTTTGAAGGAGGAGGAGTCTGGCAATAAAAGCTGGGAAAAAAATTGCTCCCTTTGGAATGCAGGGTTTGGGGGGTGTTTTTGGTTTTGATCCAGTTGTAAAGAGACTCATCAGATAGCTTGGAAGATGGCCAAAATAAATAGAAATCTTTCTTTCTGGGAAAATTCTACACAAACCTGTAAAGTGTTAGCAGAGAATTTCTATATTTATTTTTTAAAATGAAGAAAGTAGAAGAAACCGCAAAAAGAGATTAGGAAAGCATGGATTATATTGAGCTGAACTTGGAGGGAAGCAAATAACTCCAGCGGTAGCCCTAAATTAAGATTCCTAGGTTTGATTCCCATGTGGTTCATCTCCTTCTGCAAGACCATAAACAAAGTTACTTTAAAAAACTCTCAAAGTCTTTGACTTGTATTTCTGCAAACTGTTTGCAATGTCTACCAACATTATATTTTTAAGATCATGGGTTAAAGAAGGCTATGCAGAGAAAAATATTCTGTTTTGATTAACAGTTACTGATATCAAAGTAATTGCATGGCTCAAGGAACTAGCGAGTGCCAGTAGGATAGCAGTCATTTGGATGAGATGTCTGGAGGGTCAACAACAGCTCACTGTGAGTAGATGAGAGGACGGGAAGTAGGTGCTCAGTAGGGGTGTGACCTTTCTTACCAACCCTTTTTGACAGAGCCACTTAACATTGGAAGTATGCAAATTAGAAGGACGAAATGTGTTCCCACAAAATTACACAAACTGTGCTTAAATTTGTCCACAACCTATGACAAGACATATGAGTGGAATTAGTTTTGGTAATTCAAGATGCCCAATACACTTACTACTTCAAGATACCTATGGAAATACTTTTGGCCATGCAGACTTGTAATTGGATTAGATCATTAAGGTATCAGTCATGTAGAGGTTGTGATGTAGGCAAATTCTTATTGTTTCTAAGACATCTGTGCAATCCTATACCAAGTTGTATTACTTGGTTCATAAAGAGCAAGTTTTTTTTTCCTAATATGTCTTAGTAAAGTTTAATAATATGGTAATATCATATTCATATGGGTAATGTAATTTTGGCATCTGTTAACAAGAAAATGGCAAGTGTGGCAACAAATCCACTGAATAGAAAATTGTTTATTACCTGCTCCACAAAAAATACACTGAAACAAATTTGAGAAATGACTCACCGAAGAATATTTATGTGTTCAGAACAGAATGAATACTTCCCATAGGCAGGAGGGTTAGAAAATGGGGGAAAGCCATTAGTATGGAAATGCCTGCCAAGCTGTTTTCGGAACGGACTGTTTTAAAGTTGCCTTGTGATTTTATGTATTGCTTTATTATGTGCAGTTTTGAAAGCTTCTGCTGAAATGCTAGGTAACATGTCTAGAGAAAAAAAGAAAGGCAATTCTGCCAAAGTCCACATAGCAGAGACTAGAAGAGTGGGGTTGATTCCTCTGGAGCTCAGAAATACAGAAGAAATCCATACTAAACTTTGGTGTTCTTCCCCTGCCTGGCTTAGTGTTGGCTGAATTTTACAAACCCACATGCTGTGCTATAAAGGCAGTTGTCTAGACTTGTGGCAGGAATTTGTGATGGCAGAGTGCAGATGACAGTGTTTTGGACACCGTGTCACTTTAAATAGGAGGGGGATCCCAGGGTGTGCAAGAGAGGTAAGAAGCTTGAGATTTGGACTGATCTAGTAATTTTGTGTCATGGTTTTATTATTGTGGCTTTGACCAGCTTACCTCAGTCTACTTAATTGTATAATAACTGTATCTGGACAAGAATTACTTCCCAAGGCTATTGTCAGAACTGATGGGATGGTGTTTCTACAGTACTTTTCATGTGGACAATTCTATCCAAGTGCTAAAGATTATATTAAATGCGGTGGTTCCCAGGCTGCAGTGAGAGAGACAGAAAGTTGTTTGCCTTTCAAGTGAACTGTGGACAGAAAAGGAACTCATTAATAAGAGTTACTAAAGAAGAAAATCAGCCTGCCTGGATGGAGGAGCTGGTCTATGATTATCTTTTTTAAATGCTAGGAAGTCTATCACTAATTTTTATAACTTATAGTTCAAAGTCACTTTCTAGTTAATGAAAGATCACAGAACAGTGGCACTGAATAAATTATTTCAACAGATTTTTTGTGTGTGTGTGTGTGTGTGTGTGAAATTGAGCTTGATGAATGGTATCTTTCAAGAACTGCAGAGTTACAGGAAAGAAGTTAATGCAGGAGGCTTTACACTCAGTGAATTCAGCAAGTCTACAACTGAGGACAGGGCAGTTGAAAATCAGTTCTGTCTAAGCATGGGATTAGCTGGAGGGTTGAGCAATTTTTTAGCATTTAGAATGGACCAAGATACCAAGAACATGCTTGAGGATATGACTGAAATTCAAGCCAAGTTGTAACAACAGAGGAAGAAAAGAAAAACATAATTGTATTATGTTTTCTTCATGTACTCTTTTCTTAAATTCTTAGGGAGAGGCATATTGCATCAAATCTAATTTTGATTTTTTTTTTTTGATGCAATGGTTTTTGTTTTTTTTATTTGAGGTTAAAAAGCCATTTTGTCTGAATAGGGATTAGGTAAAACTCTGAGCTCTTCCCCAGTAAGAGGTGTGAGAGCAGATGACCTTAGGTAACTTCTGGAGTAGTTGAAGCTGTCTGAGGATGTGTAGTTAAGTAAGTCCCATCATAAGGAAGTAGATACTTACTGTTGCATTTCTTTGGTGCTGGCTAAATTCAGCTCAAAGTGTAGGAACTCTGGGTCAGAACCACGGTATCACAATGAAATCTAAGTTATTGTGCCTGAGCAACTGAGCAAATCTTTTTTTATGGTGTAAAAAATGCTCTTTACCCCACATTTTGCATACAGCCTTTTCTATTCCATTCCTAAATGACATTGTAGAGGGAAGGACCTCCCTGCATTCTGGCCATCCTTGTTAGTGTAGCGACATATTGACTGTTGAAGAGTCCCTTGAAAAACTCCAACTTGTTTCAGGGAGTAAATCAGCCCATGGGTGTAGGATAGATGTGTGGGGAAAAATGTTATGTGGAGCTACTGTTGCTTTTCCACCCCCTCTGCTTCAGCTCAGTGAAGTTTGATGCTTTAATATGTCTGTAACAGCATGTAATTTTTTTGTGTGTAAAAGTTAGAGCTTCCTCAGCTGGGATGGGGATGTTAAGATCTAAATAAGTGCCTATTAATGTGATCCATGTGATAAATGACAGCCAGGATGGGGTGAGTGAATACCAGAGTCTTACATACAGATTCTAGGCTGCAGTAAAGTACCTTGACTCTGCATACAAGCTCTCCTTATATGTCTTCCTTGGCATTACGTTTATCTGTTTCCATGTTTCCTTTCCTAGAGCAGGGCAGATGAAAGAAAGCCGTCCTTGAGACTTTCTCTGAAGCAATTCAATCCCACCCAGGTCCAAAGGGTAGATGGAAAAGGGGCTTTAAAGTTGACTTTGTGCTTCTAAGACTTGTCACATGAGGGTATTGGGCTATTTGCAGTATAAATTGCAGCAGCCAGCTGTCAATCAACTGAAATGACTGTTTCAACAGCTGGGAATCAGTGGGACATGAACTCTGGCTGTGTTCCCTCTCCCCTAGCCACATCCTCTGCAGTAGTCTGGATTCTGTGGAATCCTCTGCTAATTCAATGCTGATTGGAAGTAATTTTGAATGTACAAGAAATTTGAGCCTGGAAAATATTAAGGAAATATAAACCTTTTCCAGATCTAGTTTGTTATAGGGACAGAGGAGTGCTAAGTGGGCTATATCAGGGCTAGTAACTGTATACTTGAATCCCCTGTAGCACTAGGAAAACGTTTCCAGATGAAGTTTGCCAATTCATCTCATTCCTTGAGACACAAAGTCGAGCAGAACACACGTGCTCTGGAGATAACTGCTATAGAAAGCTTTGGAAAACTATAGAAATAATTATACCCAATAATTTATAGCCATGCTCTCCAATATAGGAGAAGCCTGTGAGCAGCCCCCATGCATAGTTAAGTATCTGTATCCTTTGAAGCTGTGCAGCTTAATTATAGTTTCATTACCTTTGACAAACTATAATTTCAGTGATGAGCTGTGGATAAAGGAAAACACTTGTCTTAGTTTTACTATTTTGAGCTTTCTCTCCCTTATTTGTCCTAGTTCCATCCATTTCTTTTTAATGATGATCATTGATTATCTTGTTAATCATTTTTTTCTGGGGGAAGTTGACTAACCTTAGCTATAAATGTGAGGTTGAAAAAGAAGAAAAATGAATGTGAGGATGATATTGCAAGGCTTTCATTTTTGTTCTTCATAAGCTCATAATTAAGCCCACTCTAGTTCTCTCTTTGTGTGGAGCAGGATGCACAGGTTATAACAAGGGTTCTTTTCTTCATGTCTTTATGTGGAATGGGCTGGAAGGAAGGAATCAAATGACTAGTCTAATGTAAATTGGCATAGCTCCATCGGCTACAAAACAGGCCCAAGTGTATTTTTAGTGCAAGCACAAGCTATGCTCTCACTGAAGAATAACACTCTTTGGGGGAAGTAGAAGGAGGAACAGACTTAGGGCAGTCCCTAGGTGAAGGTTTCAAAATGGTAGTTACAGCTTAACATAAACTTTTTCCATCTCTAAGAATCTGTAGAGGTAGGTTTAATTTGTCTCTTAACATCCAAGATTTCACTTAGCCAGCTTTTGAAATATTTCCACATCTGAACCCTTCTGTGTTTACTGTTTGTCACTCTAACTGTGATGATGTAGTTAAATTCTTTAGTCGCAAAAAATTCCCTTTTCTTTATGAAAAGATGACTTGGACTTAAAGTCTTGTTGCAAGCAGAAAACTTGAGTAAAAGGGATTCTTTACACAATTTTATATAATTGGTGGAATTAATTTTCTGTTAATCAGAAACTTTTTGGCAAGAATAGTTGTGCTATATTAGGATACTTCTCAGTACAGTGGCGTAAGAGCCATTTTTCATTGAAAAGTGTATAATGTCTCTTATGCACGTTGTTTGAAGCTGATCCCCTTTCCTCATTAGACGAGGAATGTCTCAGTGTCAAGAAATGAATGAATTATTGGACCTTTTGTCTTACATGTCTCTTCTGGTGTAAATTTGCCAGAAATCACTCCTTTGCTAATCAAGAGAGCAAGGATATCTGAATCCTTTTGTGAGTACATGTGTACATATGTATACATGTTAACAATTGCCCTTTCCATTTATTTTCAGTCTCTCCAAGCTTCCTGCTAAACAGTTCTTTTGTACTGACTTTTAAAATCTTGAAATGGGCTAATGCTCCTACTGCAGCAGAAATCTATTGTTTCTACTGGGATGTGCTATTCCAAACAAATGTAGAACAACACTTCCCATTTGCCAAGCCCTCCTAATTTCACAGGTATTTCTGCAGTACTGAGATGCTTAGTGGTGGCACAGTCAGTCTTGTGAACTTTAAAATAAAAAAAAAAAATGGATCACACGAGGTGTTGCATCCAGTCTATGTGCACCTTGCCTCTTCTGTTTCTTTTACATGCTGAGTGAGAAGAATGAGATGAGAACACCACACTGCTTATTATCTGCACAGTAGAGTCAAGTCTGCTGTTATTCATACCTGTTCGGGCCCCATCTGAGCCTTACTTTCAGTGGTACAGTAGTTTTACTGGAAGTCTCTGCCTTGAGTGGTTTTCACTTGGTGCAGAATGAGTGGAAATTAACAGATCTATTGTACAAGGAAGCTCAGACTCAGAAATGTGGGGAAACTGAGTGTATTTTAAATATCAAATGTTCTTGTAGTAGTGTAATGCTACCCCCTGTTGGAAAACAGAATATATGGAATATGAACCAAAGTACATGGAATTGACACCTCTTTGGCTTTGTGTACATGACTTTGTCTCCATTGCACTTGATAGGACTTTAGAAGTGCCAGTTTCTATTTCAGGAAAAAAAAAAAAAAAAGAAAAGGAAAAAGATTTTTTTTTGGCATAACTAGAAAAGATGTTTTCCCCCCAGTTATCAGAACTGAATTCAGTTTAAAATAATCTTTTCATGTTAAAATACAGCTGTAGGCACAGATGCCTGCAATTTTACTGACATTCTATAAGAATACAAATATATAACTTCTTATAGTTAGTTGATTTTTATTGTTCATAAGCATCTATCTATTCATAAAGGCCTTACCACTTTTAAAAGAGAAATACATCCTGTCTTTTTGCATGTCTAAAGCTACTGTATGCACTATTATTCAGCTGCATTATGACTAACAGCACTTGTGTTCACCTGTGAAAATTTGAATGGTTAAAGCAATGCTGTGGGTGCACTTCTGAGCCTTCAACAGTCTGGATAAATGTGTATTTGAACTCTTTTGCTTAAACATTACAGCTGGAGTTTCTGCATATGCCTTTGGAAACACAGTTTAACAAGAGCATAGCTGCACAAGGCTCTGAAAAAGGAAAAGGGAATGTAGTGTTGCTATGAAAACATCTCTAAAAAGTTGACAACACTATCTCGAGTTAGAAAATCTGCTGCATGTCTTATGCTTAAATTAAAAATTATTCATTTTCATAACATTTCAGAACTTCTGCTACTTTAAATCATGACAGCTCAACTGAAGAGTTAGGGGGAAAACAATGATTTTTGTTACCTGGAGGAACTGGCCATCTATATTTTGGCCCTAGGAATATGTGATACTCTGAACTTAAGGTTATATCTGCAGATCCAGAGATATCTGCCCTGGCTCTTAGACCTGAATATTTCTGAAAAGGAATCTCATAGTTGGAGAAAAGTAAGTTATCATTTCTGAGATCAGAGTATTTGATGGTTTATTTCAATGACAACTGTATAAGGAGTCTTTCATGTCCTGAATGGCAGAATGATTGTTATGAGATAAATCTGGTGAAAGATGAGGCAGTGAAGGCTGACAATAATATGATTTGTTATGTATCTAGCATCAGTTCACAGGTGTATTTGTTCAGGGTTCTGTGCTCTGAAATCAGGAGATGCTATGCCCCAGTTGTTATGTTTGATGAATATACCCTATGACATTTGCATATGGTGTTTTTATTTTTCATGAAGAATTGTTTTTAGTTACTGCTTTCTTACTCCTGCATGAATTCTGGCCATGTTTATCAAATACACTGAATTAAAATTGGTCTCAGAGGCAATTTGCTATGTCTGGCTTAGTCATTTCTTATGGCTGGCTGAATTCCTCAGCCTAGTCCTGGTTCATGCTATGAAAGTCCTCCTGTATCATTAACTGGGAGTGAAATATGTTCTGATCATGCTCCAGTGTCTTTGTGCTGTTCAGTCTGTTAGGACACAGTAACAAGTGACAGGACAAGAGGAAATGGCCTCAAGTTGTGCCATGGGAGGTTTAGATTGGATATTAGGGAAAAAATTCTTCACTGAAAGGGTTGTCAAGCACTGGCACAGGCTGCCCAGGGCAGTGGTGGAGTCCCCAGCCCGGAAGGTATTTAAAAATGTAGATGAGGTGCTGAGGGACATGGTGTAGTGGTGACTTGGCAGTGCTGGGTTAATGGTTGGACTTGATGATCTTAGAGGTCTTTTGCAACCAAAATGATTATTCTCTAATTCTATGAAGCTTAGATGAGATCATCTGTTCAGCAAGATTCATAATCATTAGTGTCCACCTTTTCATTTGAGTTGCTTAGACAGATCTACCCAGATGGTTTGCTACTGCAGTATCTCTCCCTGCAGCTTGTCACTGTATCTGTCCTTACAAAATCTGAATGAAATAATGAAGTGCTTCTGGTTTTTACCTGTGGTTAAGTAGGACAGACTGTCAAATTCACAGAAGTATTTAGTAATCTTGTTTCATCTGGAACTATCATACCAATTTTTCGAAGAACCATGAGAAGCTCAAACCTTATGAAATGAGTTTGAAAAATTATAGAACAAACCCAAAATCTGTGTTTGAGGGAGGTGGCAGAGTGTCTTTATTTTATTTATGTTCCTTAAGTTGTTGTGGTTTTGGAAATTTCTCTGTAACCACAAGCTGTCTAGCTGATATTGCTGTTAGGACAGTTTATGATGGTTTGGTGTTGTGTGCCTTCAGACTTTGCTGTCTACTTGGAGTGAGTGTTACTGCTTTGAGCCAGCTGTACGTGCTCTTGACTTTATTTTTTGTCTACCAAGTATGCAAGGTTGACTTGTAGTAGTGCCTGGAAACAGACACAAACTCCACTGATGTGTTTACACCAGATATTTTATATGTGTCGGATGGCGTTGCATAGCTGTTTCCTCTAGAATTCTGTCTGAATACTTTTGTACATAATGAGATATGCATGTGATGTTAAAAGGATGTTATTTAGGTTGAAAAGTTAAGCCCCTCACTGTTAAGGAATTGACAGATTTACAGTTGCTCATGCCATCTTGATTTTACCCAGACATGTGACCCTCTGGTGCAGTGAGCAAGACAGATGTCCCATGGAAAAAATGATATGTGACCATGTAATTGCATTCCTGTCCAGTTGTTCAGCACACTCCTAGTGTGACTCTTCGGTATGCAGTAATTCTAGGTCTGTTTCTGAAAAGCAAAAGACAAGAGCAAATCATGTTCCTTGTTGCTGTGTCAGCTTCCCCATGCCCATATGTTATCAGTAGCAGAGCTTGAAATTTGACCCTTCAGCATTGCAACCCAGACTTCTGCCATCTGAATTTCAGGGCTGTTACTGCTATCTGGCAGCTGGAGATGGCTTTTATCTCTGGGTGGAGGCTGGGCAGCTGGGTACAGGTACTGGCTTTTGTGGTAGCTCTTGCAGAGGACTCAGCCCAGCTTTTCTTTCTCTCCCTTGAGTGGACAGTTTCAGAGTAGGCTAAAGGGAAGGCATGTCATTTTTGGAGCTAATGGTTATATTCTGATGCCAATGGTTGTGTTCTGGATTGGATGACAAATGGCTTGAGGCTGTGGGCAGCTGGGAAGCCCACAGCAAGAAGCAGAAGACCCCTCTCAGTAGAAGCTTAACAAAATCACAACCAAAGAGTTCCTCTGTAAAAATGTGAGAGGGAGAAGATGGGTACAGAAATCTGGACTAGAACTAAACAATACTTTTCATTCTTTCCCATCTCTTCTTGTTTAAACACCTGTAACTTGTAGATGAGCTGAGCTGTGATTATCCCAGAGGTTTTAGGAGGTGTATTTTAATATGATACAGAGTATGGCTTGCCAGTGCCATTGAACTTGCCAGCTTCATGCTTCAGAAAATAGCTGATGTTTGGGCTTGGCTGAGCAAACTGAGATGTTTCTGAACTGACTTCAGCAATCTTTCTGTAAGCCGACAGTTGGCTTGCGACAGATGAAGCTGAGTCATCAGAAGTTTGTGGCTGAAATTGGAGCCCTGCACCTGAAGCATGCCACGGACAGGAGTTTCTGTTTCATTTGGAGTTGTAATGAAGGATGGTAGAGTTTAATAATTTTGTATTTTTGTTCAGAATCTGATCAACTGCCAGGCATTGTGAAACAGCAGGTGACCTTTAAAGGTTGCTCCATGTGTCTGTATTTATTGACCTTTCCTAGGAACACTTTTTTTTTTTTTCTCCTGTGGCAGCCTAGGCATTCCAGCTTTAAAATTTTCTGGTGATTTGCTCAAAAAATAAGTCATAGTATTTTAATCCTTGAGAGGAAAGTACCTTAGCTGTCAGTTTCATTAGGAACTGGTTTCTTTTTGCTGAAATATCTGAGCTTTGCAGAACTTTGGTCATCTTCAAGACTTTTTCTTTTCCATTTTCTAAAAGCAAATGACACTTGTCTATTTTTGTGCTGTTAATTTCAAAATCTTCATTCACAATTTCTCGTTGTGTCCTTTGCTCCTTTGTGAAGTTGCTGACAGTTCAAGATACTATTGTCTTAAACTATATAATGTAACTGATCTGCTGCCTCCCTCTACATACAAACTATGTGAAGCAGTCAGAGGGACTGTGATGAAGGGCTGCCAGCTATATGCAGCAGGCATGAGTGTGTTTATTCATCGTTAGAGAAATCTGCTTCAGTTTCTGCTTTTCAGGGACCATCCTCTGGATTTTGAGTCTTGATTTTGATGATTTTGGCTTGAAAAACTGGATGTTTTGCATGGTCTGCGCAATAGCTTTGAAACAAAGGAAGGAAGAGGAGAAAAAATTTAAATTGTATTCTCTGTGAAAATTAAGCAGCTGACAAATGTTGCAATCTATCCCCACTGAGTACATTTTTGGTATGTGTTGAATAAAAATCTCACAGTGCAAATAGTTGCTTCTATTACTGTTGAGTATGAATTCCTCTTTTATAACAAGAGGAATCTGGGAGTCTCTCATTTATGTTGAGCCTTTCTTCTTCCAGTATGAGGATCCAGATTGCTGCTTAGACTACAGCAAATGACACCTAAAAATCATAGAATATTTTGGGTTGGCAGGGACCTTTAAAGTTCATCTAGTCCAATCCCCCTGCAATGAGCAGGGACATCTTCAGCTAGATCAGGTTGCTCAGAGCCCTGTCCAACCTGACCTTGAATGTTTCCAAGGATGGGGCATCTACCACCTCTCTGGGCAACCTCTGCCAGTGTTTCATCACCCTCATTGTAAAAAAATTCTTGCTTGGATTTAGTCTGAATCTACCCTCAATCAGTTTAAAATCTTTAGCCTTTGTCCCATTGCAACAGGCCCTGCTAAAAGTCTGTCCTCATCTTTCTTATAAGCCCCCTTTAAGTACTGAAAGGCTGCAGTATGGTCTTCCTGGAGCCTTCTCTTCTCCAGGCTGAACAGCCCCAACTCTCTCAGCCTTTCCTCACAGAAGAGGTGTTCTGTCCCTCTGAATATCTTTGTGGCCCTCCTCTGGACCTGCTTCAACAGGTCTGTGTCCTTCCTGTGCTGAGAACTCTAACTCTTACTAGGTTCAGAATAATGGAGCTTTAAAAAGCTGCCAAACTTAGCTAAGCTGAAAGAAAAGCTTCATTTCTAAAGATACACAAAGGGAATATCATAAGCTGTGACTGATGAGGTGTGTCTGAAATGTTGACAGTTATCAGGCAAATGGCATTTCATTCCTCTTGCCAGTGATGATGGAGCCCAGCTCAGCATTACAATCTACAGAAGCTGATCTACTTTTTCTTGGAAGTGTGGTTTCCTCCTTTTTAGGAGGAAAAATATGAAACAAAAATGTTTTGGTTCTTTGAAAATACATGTTTTATATGGAACAACTGTCTATGAGTTCCTGCATTTAGAGCCAGTAATGGGAGGGGATTAGTCTTAAGACAATATTTTCCTTCATTTTTTTTCTTTTGTCTATTTGACTTGTAAACTCCTGGCTCCTTTTTTACACCATGGAGATGAGTTTACAAAGCAGCTGTGATATCTCTTGTCACCATGAATCTGGCAAACTTCTTCCAACATTAGGAAATTGCACAGTACAGTAATCTTCTTGCTTTGGAGCTTATACTGGAATATCTGGACTAAAACACCTGTTTAGCAGCAGCGGAGCAGAACTGGGTATGTAGTCCATGGAAAGTGATGTGAGTATATAGAGAAAGGTAGGCATACTGCTCTTTATATGGGACAGTATTTGTGTCTGGTAATTTTTTAAAATGAGAATTGATCTGGTAAACCATATTTTTAAAGTGAATGAAACTTCAAACGAAATCAAAAGAAACTTCAAAATAAAAAAAAAAAGGGGGGAGAGAAAGACAAAGATATACCAAATAAACACAGGGGGAAAAAAATATTCCATTTTGACTGTAAAAAGGTTTATGTATTATGATGGTTATTTGCACACACAGAAATGAATGCCAAGGCTTAGGTCCTGTTTAGCTGTTTAGGGCAACAGAGCTAATCTATGAATAATGATCCAGCATAGCAAACTAGTGGGTTCTCCTAGCATCTATCGTTGAAACCTACCCAAGATATTTGGAAGCAGAACATTGAAAACGAATGTCATCTGGCAGCAGCCAGATCACTACCCAAGTTAAAATAGCCCTGGACATGTAGTTCATGATGTGTGATATACAAGAGGTGCATATCCCCTTACTGTGGGTGTTGTAGTTTGAACTAACAACCATGCATCACATATTTCAGCACTCAGCTCTTGGGTCATAGAGAAAAGAATCTACATTAGAAAGATATTTAACTTATATTTGTGAGTAATATTATGAGATATGCAGGTTTTAGATACTTTGTTAGCTATTGTCTGAATGTCATAGCAGGCATAACAAAAGCATATTAATTGAGTGTGATCACTTGCCCTTTTTCTTGTTTGGTGTAAATGTATGGTGGGTTGAGATATGTATTATATTTTACTTTGCATTTGAAACTCATGCATTTACATTTGTACATTATGCTATAATAATTTTAAAAGTTTCTCCTACAGACAAAAGCATGTTTTGTCTGAGTTTTGTAGAATTAATAAAGATAGTCTTTAAGTCTCTGATACTGTTCTTTCTACTGAGTTGCCTTAGTGGTAGTTATTGTAAGGTTGTGAAGTCACTCTCTTACAAAGAATTGCAGCAGGAGGCCTCAGAGTTGTAGAAGTAATAGAATATGATACGCTGAAATGGAAATGAAGACAACAATCTTATAGTCTGGAAAAATCACTTGATAACAAAAGACTGGTTGTTGTTTTTTTCTTTATTATCTCAGACTCATTTTTTTCTCTAATCACATCTGGTTCTTTTAGTTACTTGTTGTCTTTCATCTGTTCACTATAATTTCAGCAGCAACCCACGTCTGATGTAATTTCACACATCTAACTTCTGTTTGCCTTCTTGCATCTTTCTTTGTCAAGTATAATCTAATCTTCTAATAACGACTTTGAAAGTGTATTTATTTGATATTATCTGTCATTTTACCTAATTTGTACATTTTTATGAAAAACCTTTTTAGAATTTATTTTATAAGAGTGACTGGGAGTTCCAGGCATGAAATAAGACTCCATTGTTGAACAAACTGTACTTATGTTAACAAAATTATCTTTCTTAATTTTTCAGTTATATCCGTGTCATATATGATAGGCAGAATAAAAGGCAAATGATGGTTTGAATTCTCACTCACATTCAGAGATCAGAAAGCCCCACTGATTGATTTTAATTTGCACTAAGCAGCACATCACCAAAAAAAAGTTTCTGCAACCAAAATGTTTTTAACAGTTCAACATTGTCGACTTTTTAATCCTCATTCTTGCAGAAGTGCTGAGCTTGTGCAACACTGAGAGGAGGGAAAAACAGCGACATTTAATTTTCAAGTAAACCAAGTAGTTATAACTTGAATTTACAGGCAGAGCAGAGCTGTTTAGCAAGTGGGAATGTATGCTGTTTTGCAAATAACAACTTCATTATAAGGTGAGAAGAAAACCAAACACTATAAACATGCCTCCTCCCTGGAAGTGTTCCAGGCCAGGTTGGACGGGGCTTTGAGCAACCTGGTCTAGTGGGAGGTGTCCCTGCCCATGGCAGGGGGGTTGGAACTAGATGATCTTTGAGGTCCCTTCTAACCCAAACCATTCTATGATTCTATGATATTCAGTTTATTCTTTGTTTCTTTGCATTACTGTTGCTTGTAACATCTGTAATGATGAAAGAGGCCTTCTCTCTGGAAGATTATGTATAAACGATGAACCAAAATGCCATTCTTTCTTCAAAGAGCCTTTCAGATTTTTTGCTTTCCGTACTTTATTTCTATCCATGTTTTGACCATAATTTAGGATATTCTGATGTGTAATGCATTTATGGAAAGAGAGTTAAAAATATTTTTCTGACTGGATGTCCAGTTTCATGCATCAATCCCATGTCCTGAATGACAGCAAGGCTGTGCAGATTAATGACTCTAGAGGCAAAGGTGAGGAAGATAAAGATTTTATTTTCTCCTCCCTGAATAATTTTTGATTGACTTTGTGAACTAAGTAACATAGAGTTGCCCTCTTCTACCCCACAAGTTACCCCCCCCCCCAAAAAAAAGAAAAGCGTTGTTTTTAAAAGAAAAAAAAGCTGCCAGAAAGTTTCTCATTAGCAAGATTTGATTTTTATGCATTTCAGTGCTGCAGTCTGCCACTTTCTGTTCCATTAAGGAAGCTAGCAGATGCTACCTTCAGAGGCAGCATAATCTGCTTTACATCCACAGACAAATTATTTACAGAAATTATTTAGAGAATCACAACAGTCTGACCACTAACCATTTGTTTATATTCTGTATTAGTAAACCCCTAATAAATCACTGAGGGCAGGGAAAAGGCATTTTTCAAGTCTGCTATAAATAATACTGACAAAAGTTTAATAGAAATTCTATTCTAATGGAAAAATATTGTTATCTAAATATACATAAAATTGGTCATAATGGACTCTAAAGTTCTCTATGCTTTATCTATGTGGATACAGTTGCATATTCCCCAAATGAAAGCAGCGTCTTCTATGGTGGCACACAATAACTATAGTTAACTATGGTTAAATCAATAAAATGCTCTTTTTCTGAAATGCTGTGGGATGTTATTTCTGTTTCAGAAATTAAATCTTGGCCATGTTTCTGATTTCCTCTCCTTCCTTTCTACTCTAAACAATTGCTCAAATTCAGTGTCTCGTATGTTAAAATATACAGCTAGCATAAAAGCTCAAGTAAATACTGAAGCTGTAGATTCCATGCCTGCAATAGGATCACAGAAATATCCTGTACATCATGTGTTTTTTCACTCTTCAAAGTTGTTCTGTATTGCAGATTTCAAAACTGTATTTTAAAAAAAATACACCCTGCCACCCTGCACCCCCAGTTGATCCCAATTAAGCTCTTTCAATGTATATTTTATTGGCTGAAACAGCATCATTGTAAACCTTTCTAATCTTTTTCTGGTTCCTTGCAAGGTTGATAAAAACAACAAAAAAAAGCCTTTCCACCTACTTTAATTGAAGTTGGAGGTAGTTGCTAGCTCTGACAGTTTTGGGTTTTTTTTTGTCATGGCCATATGTAGTGAGCTTTACATTTTAATAGGTTTGCCTTAAGAAAATGTTGTGCAGGAATTAGTATGAGTTGAACTTCTACATGTATAGTAAGTAATCTATTTTGTTTTCTATTGAGAAATTTTGGGAAGTCAACAAAATGCCTGTATAGGGAGATGTATGCAGTGTATATGTAAAGCCCTTAGTGCATGTTTTGGAACATGCTTACTCTTAAGTGTGAACGGGCACTTGGTGTGCCCTGGCTGCCATTGGACCACCATGGTATGAGCAATGTGAAACATCTGAGATGATAAAAAGCTTTTCTAGAAAGACCTTGATGTCACAGGTGGTATTTGTAGGCAGTCTGAGGTCAATTTAAGCTCTAGGATAAAACATATTGGTTTTATGGAGCTGAGTCAGAAGCACACCAGGCTTCAGTCTGCCCACAGCACCTTACATTTTAAGCAAATATAGATATGGCCTTAATTTACTTATGTTAATCCTGTTACTCCAATTTGTTATCATCTTCCTCTGAATATCAAATTTTCTTGCTTTTTGCTGTTTAATTCAGGACTGATTGAATAGTTCTAAGCTTCACTGTGCCTGCTACAGTTGTTGCAAAGCACCCAAAGCCAAGTTAGTTAGCCTTTACTGAGGTGCACAAAGGTTTTGCAACTTATGCGTGTTTTTAGCATCTTCAGGTCTAAGTACCTTTACTTCTTTTCAGAATTTTGAAACAACATGTTAAGCTTTTGGTAATGGTGAAGTGATTTATCTGCTATTCTTCCTCTATTTTGTAAAGTTTCTATTTCTTGTAAAGATTTTTCATTCTAAAATTTTCTGTTTTCTTTAGGGAACAGCAGTATTACAGTCTGGAGTCTTACCAGCTATACCAGGTAGGAGCCATTTAGGTATTTGCTTTGTTAAAGAATAATGTTTAAGTCCCAAATTGTTGTAAGAGAAACAGAAGATTTATGGAAGCAGAACTAAAGACTATATTGAGAGGTATCCTGTTTGTGGTTGGTTTTGCTGCTACAATTCATGACTGATAATTATGAAAGACATTGTAATCTGTAATATCTTTGGTTTCAAAGATTAATAAATTTGTTTTTCTCTTCCTTTTGTAATCTAAAGAGGTTCAAAGTTGTCAGTTTCCATATGAAGTTTAGTGCTTTTTCTACTTACATAGTTGAAGAAAGTAAAGAAACTGATCTTTTCAGGCTATATTAACACCAAGGGGAAACTTGATTTATATGCTCAGTGTGTATATCCAGTTTTCTAAATAGCAGAAAAACACAGGAATGGTTCCTTGCCAGGGGCATCATGGAGATGCTTTTCTCATGTCAGTGGAACTACTGATTGACCAACAAAATCAGTAAAGGGAGAAAGCTGAGTATCTGGCCTGGAAAGACTATTTAGGCAAAGGTAACACTAACTGACTGTCTTTGCTTTGTAAATCTGCCTATCAGTAGAATGTGTTGGTCATCTGGAGTTCTCTGGTGTAGCCGAACTGGTCTGGCACCTTTTGCATCATCATTTTACTTCAAAGAGAACATTTTGTAAGCCTTTGGTTTTGTGCACTGTCTCCATCTCATTGCTTTGAGAGATCTGTGCAAAGAAGTTGTTTAGTATCTTGAACATCTTTATATTCCTTAAACAGTTTACCTGATTATTCAGCATATCCATTACATTTCTCACGGTGCCTGCTTCCAGTAGACATAGAACAGCTCTTTGTGCTTGGATTTCTTTATTATTTTTAAAAACCTTGGCAAATATATGAAGAAGTATAGCTGATTGAAGCTGTATGAACAAATCCAGTAAGATACCTAGGATCAGGAGGTGTCTCTGGAGAAGGTCATAAGTAACTCTATTCCTTTGTCTGTCATAGCAGGAGAAAATCAGAAGCATTTAGCAGATCTTGTTCCTAGTTATTCCACTTGAGTCAGTGGAATTACTCTTGATTTATAGAGATGTAAGTAGAAGCACAAATTGGATCATTAACTCTAATTTTATCTTTCCTTCTGGTACTCAGGTTTCTAGTCATCTAATCAACTCAAGGAAAGCAGAGCACTTAGGATTAAAGTGTGTGTAAATACAGGGGAACTTGGGCCTACAGCTGTGTGTGGTGGGCACAATATTATTTCTGCATTAATTTCAGTGGCAAATTAATTGTGGATGCAAAAAATATCTGACAAAAGCTTAATCTCAGACTATTCATGCAGATGAAGGAGTTAGCTGTTTTGATAAAACTTATCATTAAGGAAACTGGAAGTGTAGGAATACAGGGCAGATTTTTAGATCAACAGCCAGGGAAGATACAAGACTGAAGAAATTTGAGTGGGTGGGCTTTCATCTCCGGGACACTGGGAAAAGAATTGATCTTTAATCCAAGCCAATAACTGAAAGTCTCTGGGTACTGAGCAGTCATTCAAACAGCTCTGTTGGACTAAAGGAACACCATTAGTACTTTTCTATGTTTTCTCTATTATGACTTTTTAATCCATTGATGATGATACCATAAGGGCACCCTAATTTGAGGTAACTACTTTCAAAACCTGTCTTGTGCATGTACATGGCAAGATACCTCTCCTAGTACCAGTGATTGTACAGTCACACAATACACAGTTACAATGTTTGCTAGTGTAGCAGTCCACTTAGTTATAAACACATTTTTTTTTTAATCACAGAAAGGATTGTATTATATTTTCATTCAAATACAATGTACAAATGAAACCCACCTCCAGTCCTACAGGTGCCCACATGTTCTATACAATATTTTTGCTCTTGAATGCAGCAGTTCTGTAGCAGGAAATGGAGTTACAGAGCCAGGATCAATTCTTTAAATATTTTTCAGTTTATTGGTAGTGAATGCGGGTAATGATATTCTCTTTCTACTTTTAGTTATATATGCTGAGCAATAGACTCAGCAACTTCAGAGAAATGTGTCTAATTCTAATGGCAAGCTGAAAAGTGTTCATAAATGTGGCAACAATTGTGAATTGTATTACTAGAGGGAAAAAAACAAGTTGGGGTGAATAATTTAATTCTGTTTTAAATAATTTGGCTGCCTTTGTTATAAATAACTTTGTAAAGTTTGATTAGAAAGAGAAACTGAATTAGATTGCTTGCATTTGTAGGAGGAAAGTGTTCTCATTGTTATAGCTTTGTATTATACATCTAGGTAAGGGATTCTTTGGAGCTGTATGATGCGGAAATGCCTGCTCTTAAGTATAACAGACTATGTTTATGGTTATTATGGACCTTAAAATACCGTGACAGGACAGAGATTCAAAAATGTGATTCAGATTTCCTGATCTCTGAGACTGCTGTGTTCTAGAGACACCAGAAGTACATTTGGTTTCAGAAGTTTCTCATGAATGCTTAATAAATTCTGCAGCATGATCTAGTGGATGCAGTCCAAGGGATATGTATGTAGGTCCTTTTCTCAGAAGCTGCTTATGTGTTTTATGAGTTAAGGGATCATGAATGAGATGCACATTCAGTGTTGAGAGGCGAAACCGAAAGACAGCACATTCTTTACAGAATGGTGAGCTGAAGAGCTCTTCATTGTCTTGATTATCTTTCTGTTACTATAAATCAAAGTACTATAGGAAAAATCAGGGCTGAAGTGGTTGTCTAGCTCAAGCCTCTGCCCTGAGGTTAGGATGTACTTCTGTGTCTGACTGGTGTTTGTTTAGCAAGTTCTGCAATGAGAATCCTAATCCACCTTAAATCATCCAAAGTCCTTTGCTATTCTTACATTTAGAATATATTTCCTAACAGTTGTGGTGTTTCTCACTGTGATTTAGGCTTGTTATTTAAAATCTTGTGCTCCTTTCTAGTTCATTGCAACAGCTTAGATAGGAACCTCCAGCTCTTACTTATAATGCCTTCATGCTCTCGTTCAAAATATTTGGATTTTCTCAGCTGAGTAGAACTCTGTCACAGCTCTCCTGTTTTATCAATGGTGTTTAAACCATGAGGTTGTTTCATGTGCTGGAAAAAATGCCACTATTTCTATCTTTAGTTGCCAGCCCTTCCAAGTGAACTGAGCAGTCTGAATCCCAAGACTCCTCTTTAGAGAAGCTAAGTTGAAAGCTGGAACGGGTTTGCAGAAGTGCTTAGGGACCCTCTGCAATCCCTGGAGAAGGCATTTCTTGCAGGCTTTTTGCACTGTATTTCAGAAACTTTTGCCCCTTCCCATTAGCTCCAGGGAAGCTGATTGCCTAGGCATTCCCAGGAACCAGACCCAACCTTGGGCAATTCAACACTCAAGCTTATGTAATGGGAGGTCTGATCTCCCTGTACTTCTGGTGTTACAAAAATCAGTATCTGAATGGAAAAATAAGCTAACAAATACCATGGAAGCAGCATACTTTAATATTGTTAAATTTTTTGACTCCTGAATTATTTTTTTTTTGTCTGTGCAGTTCCATTTTTTTCCATATTCCACAGGAACAAATTCATCAGCATTGCAACAGACACTCTTGCTACCTGACAGCCTCTTTGCTTGTAATACCAAACCTACACAATGCTTGATGGGAAATTTTCTGAGAGGATGAATTAAGGAATAAACATAAAACAATGCTGTGGATTGGAATTCAGCTGAAACACCAGCTGAATGCTGATTATGAACATTATATCTCTATTAAATTGTTCTTAGGAAGGGAGTCAAGGTAGGGAGATAAAAAGAAAGAATAAAATTAAGTATCTAACATGTGATGGGTGCTGAAAATGAACTCAGATCTCTGACAACTTAGCTTTTATGATGGAAAAACAGGCTTTCTTTCATGCATTTTTAAAATTTTTATTGCAAACCTATGCAGCCTGATACTTCTATTCCCATCTTAGGGGTAACCTTTGAAGGAATTGAGAGCAGTGAGAAAGAAGAACCTGGGCTGTACTGTCTTGTTTGTTGTTGCTTAGGTTGAAAATAATTTATAATTCACAATTATCTTTTTCAGGAAACGTGTTGTCAGCTCTTCAGATGTAGGAAGAGAAAGTGCCCTGTGATACTTTTATTGAGCCAATAAAGGACTGTGTGCCAAACGGTGTCCACCATAAATATGTCGTAGGGCTGAACGCTGTAATAGAAGAGCATTATTATAATGAGAAACTGATTAATGAAACCTGCCATAATATGACATGCTCTTGATTGTGCTTTATTTCGTAAGTGCACTCAAAATAATTCTGTAGGGAAAGAAAAATAGGAACTCAGAAGTGGTTTAAATAACCTGATTAAAATAGAGATTGTATTTACAAGCTAAACCTTGGCCTTAGTGACTCTGAATTACAAGAGGCCTGACAGGAGGGGAAAAAAAGATAGTCACTGCAGTGAAACCATATGCTAGTGAATGATCCAAATGCTGCTGCTTCAGCCTTGGGGCTGAGTAGGTCCTGCAGGTTCCTGTTTCCCATTTTGGGGGTGACAGAAAGTGGTGAATCCATGCCACAGTGACCCTCTAGTCCTGCCTTTTCTGTATTCCTGATTTGCTCCCCCATGCTTTCTCTGACACTGAAATCTGGGGAAATTACATATCCGAGCCTTCTAGAGCAAAAAGGTGAGAAACCTAAAAACATAAACGTAAACATAGCGATTATTTCAGTTTGCCTTTTTTTTTGTTTTGTTAAGGAAACACATTATCTGACCTTCATTCTTGGCCAATGTAGATCCTGAGCTTCATTTGCATCAAGATTTTTGTATGTAAAGCACCTTTGAAGATATATTTTTCAACAAAACCAAACACTGAGTTTCCTGGTACAGGAAAATGATAATGATTCTAGCTTAACGCTTTTGCATTTTTAACGATGGGAGGCTAGGCTAGAGTGGCCCTGCAGTATGGGAAGATGAATAATAGCTCTGTGATTCTTTTGGACACACTAATCACTTTGAAAATTGAAAAGTAAGAGACTCGGAGAAGTGTTATAGGGCAATTATTTATCACCAGGAAGTCTTTTATTACATTTAAGTGAAAAAATCTCCTGGTGTACTTGCAGTATTTCTCCTGTCAATCAGTAGCTTCAGGCTTTGGATGCCCCTTTAAGCAAGGGGTCTGCTTCCAAAGGAGGAGATGGAAATGTTGCTTGGCTGAGTGGATCAAAGTATTTCATAATAAAGGTAGTTTTAATTCAATAAGGAACAAGAATGTATTATAGAGCATAGTGCTTTCTTCTGTCCTGACTCCTGGTCAGCAAATTTAATAGTCCAGACCTACAGAGTTTGTGACCTACTCTGTGAAGGCAAGCTAGAGACTGGGAAGTAAGATGTGGTCATGTGGTAAATGCAGTGTAGTGTTGCATGTGCCTATTCACTGGCCACATAATGATAGTATAATGATAATCTAATGATTATGTAAACTGTCTGGCCTCAGTTTATAGCATGTATTCCAGCTTCCCTTTCATTTGTTAATTTTTTTTCATGGCTCTTTCTTGTAGCACGTGTGCTGTAAACTTGTATTTTTTGAAAAGTGGGCATAAAGAAATGACTATGAAGTCAGAAAAACATTTCAAATAGTGATTGTCTTCATTAAGCTACATCAGACTTTTGAGTGTAATCATATGTAGGAATGCAAAATATTCTGCAGCATATTTACATGTTGTCACTTTTTGAATATCTTCTTCCTCTTGCACATTGCAGAAAGGAGAACAGAAATAACTCTTGATGAGATACTCAGTTTTAACAAAGACTTGAGCAAGTCAGCCACACAGAACTGGATGGCAGGGGAAACTGAAAATATTATTCTTAACGATACCTTGCAAGACAAAAAGAATGATGGAAGGGAGTGTCTGTCTCCTGCTGGATGCTTCATATGTTCAGAAATTTATCTTGCTAACTTGCTTTTTCCATTCCTGCAAGTATTATCCTAGGAGTCATAAATGAGAAACAAAGCAGTTTATATGGTAGATGTAAAGAAGAAGAAAGAAAATATCTAGGTCAATCTCAGTTGACATGTGTTTACACAACATAGTTCAAAGCTTCAGAAAAATTCCATGGGAGATTTGGCTATGTAAATATTTGTTAGTTGCCAGATTTGAAAAGGAGGAAAATGCAACAGGTCAAATCCTGAAGCATTAACATAGTTCTTTTAAACAAGCTCCAAATGGGAAAACTTCAGCTTGACCATAAATGGACTGGAATATCTTATTGTTTTAAATCTCCTTTCCTGTCCCGCGTGCTTTTCGCAAACCCTGAATATGTTGCTTAAAAATTCACAATCACTCTGGAATGATTTCTACTGAATTACATTAAGTTTTTGAGGGAGAGAAAAAAACCCTACGCTGGTTTTGTGATGAAGATGCAATTAGCATAAAGCTGTAGTCTTTCTTCAAAGCAAGGAAAGGCTTTCACTTGCATAAAGCATATTTAGATATTCTCAATAAAGCAGAGACAGGAGGCTCTGAGGTGACAAAAATGCAAATCAGTTACAGTAAAAATAAAGGTAAATCAGTTAGTCCAGGCCTGTCCTATTTTTGCATTTATTTTTATCAGCTGTCTTGTTAAAAACAAAATTTCAAATAACATTTTTAGTGGTTAAGTCCTCCCAGAGTATGTAAAGGTTCTACAATCTGATCTCATTTGTTGAAATACAAAATCAGTTTTTCTCAGTATGGTATGCTTGAAAATTGTTGTTGTAGCCTTGGATTACCCTATATATGCTTTTGTGTGCACAAAGACTGCAAAACTAAAGGTTTGAGTGCAGTCATGCACTTCTGAAATAGGCATTTATTTTTTTGATCCCTTTTCTGCATTATGTGAAATAATATGTGGATTTTATTTAGATTTATTTTATAGAATAACTTTATAAGCTCGGAAACGATGAGATTTACAAAAAATGTATGTATACTTTATACAGTGGAAAAAATTAAGAAACTGCCATTTTCTTTAGGTTCCTAGGTCATGCAGAGTTCTTAGGTATTTGAGATTGCTATTTATCTTACATAATTTCTTCATGTTGCATAAGAATTATGGTAATTTTTGGATGCTATTTTAAAAACAATTTGCAGAGAAATGTCTCACCTGCTCAGAGACTATTCATCAGTTTAGAAGAGTGTTAATTTTATACCTGATCCCCAATACCCAGCAGCACACGGCACAGCTGCCCTGTCACCAGTGGCAGGGTTACTCATAAACACAACCTCCTACCTTATTTCTGTTAAGTACCGTTGACTTGCACAAGAAGTTCCCTCAAAATTATACATGTGAGGAAGTAAATGCCAATCATCTTGATTAAGGTGCCCACAGTGACAACAGTAGAGGCTGTTCACAGCTGGATAGGGATAATGCTATCTGAATAGATAGGTATAATGCTGATGAGTTTGCTGGTTAATAAAGACAAGCCACACTACATGCCTACCACCTGGACTCAAACCCCATGGAAGCTAGATCCTTCGCCTACCCTTCACCCTGCCTTGCATGTTTAAAACTGGGCGGTGGACTACTGAAGCGCGATACAATTCTTCCCAGTAACTTTAATAGGTTTTGGTTTCAGTCTGATGAGCTTTTAACAAACACTTTAAACTCTTTGGTTGCCAAAGCTGTGTTAAGGGTTGCAAAGGCAACTCCGCACTCAATTTTGGCATGTTACTTCTCAGTTCAAGTTGACTATCTCTATGAGTAAGGTAATACTCGTCACAAATAGAGAGGTCAGTATCCTGAAATTTTCTTAGAAAGCATTCCTTCTTCCTAAAGAAAGAAAACAACAAAATTAGATTATAGTGCCACAATCTCAGGATAAAGGATTTAGCAAAAAAGAAAGGAAAAAAACACCCATTGCTTAAATGAAGAACAATAACTTATAATCCTTATTGATTTTTTTTTTGATGTTTCAGGAACATCTACTAAAAATGGTGATGTACAGAAGATATCTAATAATAGCAACAGGTATTTAGATTTAATGCAAATATCTCTCTTTGAAAACAGGTGGTGCTTCTGTCATGGCAGCTTCTGGGTCTTTGAAAGTACATAGAGGGCACAGTCTCCAAGCTGGTAAGCACAGGTGGTTATGAGGTGTGTGTGTGTGCATGTAAATTTATGTTGATTTAAACTTAATATTTTCTGAACTTTAAAATAATTTAAAGGTATTGTATGATTTGATTCCCTATTGTAAGACTTATGTATTTCTTTGGGTTTTTTGCTTTGCAGGGTTTTTGTTAGAAAGGCATTGACAGATGGGATAAGTTTAGAAGAGGCAGTGACAGATGAGATAAGTGTCAGAGCATAGGCAGTAATCTTATTCATAGCAGTAAAATGCTGCCAGCACTTTAACAAAGAGCACCCACAAAAAAACCCCCACCCTGGGCCATGAGAAATGCTGTACTCCAGCAATGACGTGGTGAGAGAAAAAACCCTTATCACATATAAAGATACTTCTTCATAATAATGGGGGAAAAACAACAATAGCAGATAAAATTATGAGTGATGGTCTTTCAAAATTACTCCCAGTATGTCTGTTCTATGTGCACAGCCTTTTGGCTTGCCTTGTTTGAACTGGGGTGGAGCCTGAGATCATGAGGGAACCTGGGCATCTTTTTTCAGCTTAGTGCTCTAGAAGCACTGGTGATGTTGTGCAACCTGGCTTCTTGCAAAGATGATGATTTGCACTTGGATAGCAAAGTTATCTTTGGAAGGGCTAGTTTAAGCATTTTCTAATGAGCTTTGTCAGAAATCAAGAAGTTATCCACCATACTGGAGGTGGAATTTTAACAAGTCTTCCAGATGCTCCCAAGATCTCCCACATACTTCTCCCTGATTCATGCCTTCAAGATAGCTTTGCTCCCCCATTGATGTACAGCAAAACACACTGTTGGCTTCAGTGTCCTAACTTTTATTTCCTTGGTGTTGCACTCAGTAGGAAATGCTGACATCACCACTACAGAAAAGTCAACACTAGCCACTGTTTATACTTTCTGAGATTTTTCAGTATGATTATTCAGATTAGAAGGTTACAGGTCAGACCCAGAAAAGCATATGCTTTGTTTCATTGTGCAAATTCCTAAATCCAAAGCCGTTGATGGTGTTTCTGTATTCTAGGTCCTAAGGGTGGTTATGAGATGCTGACACTTCCTGCAGAACCAGGAACTCCTACTAGCCCTGAGGAACCCGGTGAGTAGAGATCTTTGTAGCCAGTGGCATTAGAGGATACTAACATCTCCTGTTCCTTTTTCTATTTCCTTTTTTTATGATCTCTTCTAAATGATTTTTTTTTTTAAGGTGGTGCCCTTTGAACATTTCAGCTTTACATATATGCTCATGCACAATGCACTTGGGGCTGTGTTTATTGTGTTGGTTTTCTTTCTGCATTATCACACATTGCTAAGAATGGTGCCTACACAGGGTAGAAAATTAACAGTTGCTGAAATAAAGGCTAAAACATCAGTTTCAAATACTATTTTCTTCTTCCCTCCCCAATTATACTATCTTTTCCTTTCTTTCCCCCCTCGTTTCAGTGCCACTGCATTTTCTCTTCTACTCTTCTGTTATTTCCTTAACTATCTTTTTTTCTTCCCACCTTTTCCCCCTTTCTCTTCAAACAATCATGTTATTCTAACAGTTCTTTCAGCATGTTGTAACCAAGCATTTTGGTCTGTTTTTCCCTCAAATTCTTCTTCCATAATGATCTCAAATACTGGTCCTCTGACCTCTCTTGTAAGCATCTTCTACCACTGTCCACACAGAACAGACTGCTGAAAGCACTGCCTTTGTCCATGGGTCTCTCTGTGTTCCTTATTTTCTCCGTAGAAGCTTTTGACTGTCTTGTGCTTTTCAAATAAACCTTTCTCTTCAAACAAATATAAGCCAGTTTCTAGTGTCTAATGAGGGGGTTTATTTTATGTGAAGGAAAAACGAAAAGCCAAGAATTTCTATGTTTACAAAGAAAACACAGTTTCTATTAAGACAGCACAGACTAAACAACAGAAGGCTTTTCCTTTCCTTCCATTCCAGTTTGCTCAAATTTGTTCTTGGTTTGTTTTTTTCCTTTGATTATTGCCAGGGCTTTCTTTGTTCTCTGTGTTTCTTTTGGTTTTCTTGCACAACCCCCTACCAATATTTATGTGTGTTCTTTTAGTTCTCGGGAAAATCACTTGGCTTGTCTGCATCAGGTATGGCATTCAGCTTCCTGAAACCTTTCAACTATTTAGCTCTATAGTGAAGTTTGCTAGTTTTCATGCTAGCAGGCTTTGAGAAGGCTTCACTTAAACTCCTGGTACATCACTTTAACAGCATAGAAAGACTTCAAAAGTTATCTTTTCCTTCATGATTGTTCATGACTGTATCAGTCCTTAAGACTGTCATTTGCTTCAGCTTTATCTATTTGGGATGCAGGTTTTCAGTGCTGTGGTTCTGCTGAATCCCTTTTGACACAGTCAGGCCAAATTCATTTGAAATACTTTAGACAGAATAATTGAGAATTATTTCTGAGAGTGATGTTTGATGGAGACATAGAAATTTCTTCTGTTTGATTATTTTTTTATTTTTTTCCCCCTTTTCATTTTGTTCCTAATGCCTGGCTTTGGAGCAACAGCTTGAAGTCTGACCATCAGAAAAATGGTTGGTTACTTCATGGATGTTCCTATGTTTTCTTTATGAAAATCTGTCAGAAAATTGGCCAGTTTTCCAGGCTTTTAAAATTTTGGACTGCATAGTAGCCTCATTTTAAATAGCTTAATTCTGGAGAGATTCCATTACCCTGAAACCTGCTGTAGCCTCTGACAACTCTTACTGTTGCCCGACTTTGTATGAGCTATCTCTGCTATTCATAACACACCAAGAAGCAGAAAAAGTTCCCCTTTATGGTTATTCACAGCTGCTGTTGGTTGGATATAAGAAGTCATTCTCTCCTGTGCTGTAAAAAGCCTTGATCGCCTGTTGCCTCTCCATTCACATCTCATCAGTGTCTGAATGGGCAGAAAAGCAGTGATTTGGACAAACGAAGTTTTGAATTGAGTTTTATGTGGGGACAAGGAAGGGTTTAATGGGAGAACTTCAGGGAAAGGAGGAACTGGAAAGAGATACCATTTTTCCTCTGCACTCCTTTGTCCCAAATTGACTTAGGAGAAAGTGATTAAGGGTGAGAACTTCAACTGGAGTGGATAGGCAGGCTATTACTAGCCTGCTGAGTAGGACAATGAGAATGTGACTCAAAGCCTTGCCCAAGCATAGAGGGAATACAGGTTTGAATCTGGGTCTCCTGTAACCCAAGTTATTCTGGGAAGTCTCTTGGTATTCATGGATTGAGAAACTAGAGGTAGGTGCCTGATGTCAGTTAAGGGGTTGAAGACTGATATGCCTGGTTGGCCAGTGAATGGAACCTTCTGCCCTCTGTCTTAGTTTCACTTCTGATAAGATTAGAATAGTTGAAAGTAGGGCTAGAAGAGGTCTTGAGAATTCATCTGGTAGACAAAAAAGTTGTGTTTAAGTTAGGATCACTTAACAGAAAACTGTTTCATAGTAGGTGTTAGTCTACCTCTCTTTTAGAAATTTCTAGATGCAGAAATTCTTCAGCCTCTGTGAGATTTTCTCTAGTGTTCTTGTGATCTTTACTATTAGAAAGGTTTTTCCACTGTCTAATCTTCTACTTTTTTTCTGCAATTGACGTCTTTTATAATTGGTCTGTCCCCACTTGGCATCATTCCTGTCTTTTTCAACTCGGTACAGGGAAGCTGTCAATGTTGTCTCCTCAAGTTTGACTTCCCCTTGCTTTGAACAGTTCTGCAGTCCATGTATTTAGGACATACTTTCTGAGTTTCTAGTGATTTTGGTTGCTCTCTTGCAGAAGATGGAATAGTCCGCATCTTCCTACAACTGGTTGTGTCATCTAAGGCTTTACTAACCTGAGTTAGAGCTGAAAGCCTTGTGAGGTAGTGTTGCATACATTGCTTCTGTTTGAAAACTTCTGCATAGTGTCTGCTTTCTGTCACAACATAGTGAGATCACTGGCTCTGGTCCGTGGTCTTCTACACAGATCCTGACTTCATCAGTCTCTGAGGATCTTTTCTACAGAAACCTTAGTCTTCTCATGTCCCATCTATGACTGAGGAATGTAGTTTGGCAAGCTGAGTTGTTGCTACTGAATGTTTTCTTTAAGAACATTTGACGGAACGCTGCATTTTTATGAAATGCATCATTGGCTATTGCAAACAGTGTCCATAGTAATGTGTTACTTATTTTAGAAGGGGCAATAGGTTATTCAGCTGATGTCCCTGCATCAGATCGACCCCACAGCGAGACAGCCACCTATGTTAATATTCCTGTCAGCCCTACTTCCAAAAAACAACTTCATTACATGGAACTGGAACTTCAAGAACCGAGCACCAGCATAAGAGGTAAGGAAGTCTACAATACTATTTAAACAGAAAAGGAGGCAGTAGTGCAGACTGTATTGGGAGTCTTATTTTCTCCTCTACCCATAGGCTTTTGCTAACAGCAGAGTTGAAGTCTGGTACATTTGTGAGGCAGTTCTTTTGATTGCCAACTCTTTTGGAAAAGATTTTTAAGTAATGAGGTTCTATAAGATGTTGCATCTCTCTGACAGGTGCATTGTATAGGCACTCCTTCTGAAGCGAACATTTCTGTGTCTGTGGCGTTTGACAGACAGTAATTTGCTTTGTGTTCTCAAGATTTCCATCACACATGAGGACTACACTTAATTTTTCTTTCTTGACTTCAGAAACAGGGCTGTGGGTGTAGGTGTACAGGGCTTGCTCCTGAAGATACTGACTCTGGAGCCAGGCAGCAAATGCTTAAATATAGAACACAGTGTTCTTCTATCTGCTCTCCATGAGAATGTGTGAAAGTGCTACAGAGAGGAAGCCAGCACAAGTATTTGATTTTAAAAATTTATTTATTTATTTATTTATTTTAATTTGCTTGTCTTGATCTGGGTATTAAGAATGAAGGACTGAATTCCATAAACTGATATACAGTGTCCTAAATGTCAACCACCAACCTGTGCTCAACTTGTATAACTTTGAAGGTGCCTCTAACGTTCATAAATATTTTGTTTGTTTCATACTAAAGTTTTCTCAGCCTCCAGAGTTGTATGTCTGCACCCATACAGAACTGTTCAGCTCCTGAACAAAGCAGAGCAGCTTTTATCTCCCTTATTGCCAATTATTGGACTAAATTGTCATTCTAAGTACCTAATCCAGACAAAGAAGGGTCCCTGCCAACTGCCCTACCAATGATGTTTTCTTTTCAAATACCTGATGTTGTTCATTTACTGAGTAGTAGCCTGCTGGTGAAGCCTCCCAGAAGTGGGAGAGCTGAGTTCAATTTTATCTTCTGGGAGGAGTGGGAGTGGAGATGCAAACCTAGGGTAGAAACACAAGTGGTTCATTTGCTTATTTGAAGAAAACCAGATAGTTAAAATTCATAGATAATGAAGGTTTTGAGTGTTTTTTGTAGTTGTGATTATCATCTTACTCCTATTATAAAACTTGCTTTAAGACCAAACCAAGATCATCTAGGAAGTCTGTGGAAGAAATGCCTCCATAGCTTAACCCTGGGTCAGTTTTACCCAGGAATATATGAGGGGTACAACCTCTTACATGATTTCATTTGGTGTCTCAGGCATTGGATCATCCCGATATGCACAGATTGACATTGCAGCCACCGAGACAGCCCACAAGGTGGGAACGCAGCACGCTCAGTGCCGGGAGGAGCGTTTGCAGGAGCTGGAGCAGAAGAAGAAAGGGGCTCAGCAGTGACCTGTCTTGGAAAGGACTTTTTGCTCGCCATAAATTGGTACTAATTTATCTTCCAAAAGATTCACATTTGTTGTAAAAAGTACTCATACAAAAGCTGCCATTGCTTATTGCATTTATACCAGATTCATTCCAATATCTTGATTCCTAATTGGAAAGCTGGTAGCATGAGGAGGGTGTGTGTTCTTTCTTTTTATTTTAATTTGGTCGCAAAGTCCAGATTTATTTTCATAGGCAATGACAGATGTAAATTACCTTTTTCTATAATTCTCAAGTCCTGGAAAAAACCTGGAACCAGTTCCAGTGTTTATTAAATGGTGGCATTTTCTTTAAAAATAACTTGAATGTGTGCAGAAAGGGAATGTGAGTGTGTGTGTGTGGTATGTGCACACATATGTTTGCATGTGTGCATATGTATGTATGTAAGCACACATTACTGATCAAATATATGTATATATCTGAGAGTATAAAATATGTAAAGCCTCTATTAATATATTAATGGCTCTTACAAAAGCAAGAAAATTCAGTGTCTGATTTTTTGCAGGCACGGTTTTGTGCAATTTATACGCTTACTTATGGACATGCTTAACTTTACCTATGAGTAGTTCAGTTTTATACCTCACCAAGAGTTCTGTAGCTTTGGCTAAGGTTGCTCAGACTTAAAAGCTGCAGTGTCAGGGATGCATATGTGTATGCATACAGACAAGAGCACACAAACCCAAGTTATTTAATTTAAGTACACCTATAAATCAAAGAAATTTGAAGGGGCATTTTAGGTGCTTCTGTTCTTAAACCCCCTGTTTTAGACACCATAAGCTTTGATTTCATAGTTGCTGAGTACCTGTAATCTTCAGCAATTTTCTTGGAGTTGAACATATGTATCACTTTGAAAATCAGGTCTCAGGTTTCCCATACAGTATATCTTAAAATCAGGGTACTCAAAAGAAACATTAACTTTTGAAAATCGTGTCCTTGATTTATGTCTCCAAAACTATGCCTAATGTAAACCAGCATCAGAACATTTTCAACACTGGAAAATCCACCTTGAGGCTAAAACTTTGATTAAATAATTCTCTGCTGTCCCTAAATACCATAAAACCAGTTCTGTGTAAGAGCATGATGTCTCCAGAGATGCTACAGAATTGAGGCACAACAGGATGATCTGTTATGATAAAGGTTTATCCACAAGTCTTGGACATCTTGCTTTTGTACAGTGAGATTGTATGATTCAAAACTTGACTTAGTTTCTTGTGCTGCATTGTCTATGTAATTCTTGTTTTCTATGTATTTTTTCTGATACAAAATGTTATTTAAATAAAATGTTATGGCAGTGACACTACACTAACAAAGCAGTGTACTTATGAAAAAAAATTCAACATTTTGGCCTGCAGTAAAGTAACAGCTTTGGCTTCCAGAACTTATTGGGAGTGATATCTTGGATGCCATGATTTTTTGACTGTGTCCTCTTACGATAAATCATCACAGCCCAATTCTGTTTTTCAGATACGCATTATAATTCATATTCCTGAATAAACATTTTGTGCCAGTGAGTTTCACTAAGTGATTGGAAAGAGAGGTGGGTGTATGTTTTTGAGACAGAATTTAGCCTTTACATTTATTTGAACGTAGCCTCAATAGTAATGTAAATATCTCAAATAAAAAAACCCCTAACATATTTGAGAGTTGACAGTTGCCATTGTCATCTGTCCTGTGCTAAGACATAGTTTTCTGTTTATCAGCCCAGCATATTTCTGAAGGGAAAAGAAATATTTCGTGTAATATTCCCAGTTTAAAAGACTTTTCTTATTTGGCAAATGGACAGTGGTGAACTGCTTTGTGAACACATATTCAGTACCATGGGAATGCCGGGACTTTCAGCTCCTTGGGACCAGGTTTATCTAACTGAACTGCTATTCAAGGAAGGATCCTCCACTGGAGGACTTGCCGTGTTAAAGATCTTTCTGTGTGCCTATTTATGTTTAAAATGAGCATTGCTTGCCTGATGCACTGAAATGCATCAGTTTTCTGTCATGATATATAATGAAGCTGCAATATTTCTATCATAAAAATCTATTTACCCGGAAAACATATTACCCAGGTTCTCTACAAAGATTGCCTTTCTATACATTGCTCAAAATTGCTTGCATTGAATCCTGGACTTACAGCGTGGGTAAAGATTTGACATGGTAAAGGTCATCAGATTGCTACTTACTTCATCACTGCTGGCCTTACTTATAGCCTTTGGTAATATTAACATAATTATCCTCTAAGGCTTTCCACAAATGAAGCAATAAACTTTAGACTTCTCTTTCTCTTTCTCTTTTTGCACTTAGCTTGTATAAGATAAATAAGACAGATGACTTTCACTTATTTTTAAAATTCACTTCATATTCCTGTGTGCTAAATTAAGTCTAGGAGGCTGAAGCAGGAGGCCAAACCTTACTGTTGTGTCTGTAAAAAACTGGTTGCTCGTTGTCTTTTATAGTACCGTGCAGGTCTCCCTGTCAAGTTATAGGCTTGACATTTCTGTTGAAGAAACTGAAGTTTTCTCATTTGAACAACTGGAGCTCACAGAAACGGAAAGCCTTTTTCCTAAATTAATAAAATAATGTGCCTCCAATTTCCAGTGGCAAACCTGGGAAAATGGAAGTCAAACCATAATCCTAGGAGCAGGCTTGCGCTCACTATGTAGCTTCCATGGGTTAACTCTAGTAATGCTGTTAACATAGGAATAGTGAGAGGTTTATTCATGTGCCTTGCATGAAACTTGGGCATAAGTGATCTAAAATGCAGTTTGTGATGAGTTCAGATGATGTGATGAGTTCTTTACTGCCAAAAGTAACTACTACTTCAGTGGGTTTTATGGTGTTGTTCATAAACTGTTATGGAACATGTTTATATGCAAGTATTTGGGTGGTGGGATTTCTCCAAATTAACATGTGCTCCAGGATGGAGGGTTGGTGTTTGGAGGCATTTAATTGCCCAACAATGCAAATAGTTGTCTGGGGTTTAATAGCACTCTGGCACCTAACCGTGAAGAGAGCTGATAGGTATCTTTAGGCATCTCAATGTATGTGAAAATCTGCCCCAAGAGCTGTTTTTAGCAACTAGCTTGGAAAAACTCACCGTTTTCCTCTCTGCTGTAAACAAAACAGTTGTAATTACTGCAGCTTGGAAAACTATACTTGAATTTGAGTTATGAGTGATTACATTTGTTTTTTAGTGAGGTGCCAAACCATGTACCATCCAGTAAATACCTTCTCTACTTTGTCTGGGATAACTCTCATATTCTTTGCTAAAGTGATTATGGGAAGAAGACAGAATTTGATGGGTTACTAGGCACGGGTTTCTGTTGAAATTATGCATTTTTTTTCAGATGACAGTGTTGTGTTATACTTTTTTGTCACCTTTCATCAGGGAAGATGCTCAGCTCTCATTCAGCCAGTCATACAAACATTATTTTGCAACCTAGGTTGAATGGAAATGTTAATTTAATGTTATACAGCAATAAGAACAAACAAAGCAGAGTAAGGATGGAAGTATTAGAAGTTATTAAATGGATATTTGTCAGGAGTAACTCTGTAAACATGTCTTTTCAGTGTAGGTGAGTAGAATTAAGGAAAAGTGCCATTTCTTAAAGATTTGGATGGGTTCTGATGAGTTCTGTTCTGTTTTCCCTGAAAGATGAGAGGCTTCAGGATAACCTCACTCTGAGGCTTAGGACAGTGATGATCAGGTGGTTACAGATTGAAAACAACTCTCCTATGGACTTTCTTTGAAAGGCTGGAACATAAATGACAGGAAAATACCTGTAAATCACGTCCTGGATTCTGATGCAATAAATAGCTTTATAAGGCAGTAGGCAGGTTTAGGAAAGTGCAACTGCTGAGAAAACTTTGAGTTTAGTAAAAACTTTGGGGTGAGTGAAAGTTAACTTTCAAACACTTGTCTGCATCACAGCACCTAGAAATATTTCAAATTTATTATCCCACTGTGTACACAGAGGCGTATGTAACATCACTGTTTTACTGAAATAATAAGTGTCAATTTATCTGAGGAATGCGCAGTGGGGGGGTGGGATCAGAAAGCAGATGTAGCATGACAGTAATTTGTCTCTACACTACATTATACTGTTGTGAAATCCCTAAAAAAAAAAATAAAATAAAATCCCTAGCATCTGCTATTGTATAAGTTAAATTTTACTCATCCGTGGGCTGAGCTGGCAATTTATGGATAGTTCTTATACAGAAAATAGAGCAGATTGCATACTTGGAAGGGAATCTGCCCTTTGGATACCAATGTTTTATTATGTAATGAATTGCTCAGATTCACCACACATCGGTGTCTCTGCTGCAGCTGGAAGATGTACCCCGTGGTCTGCCTTTGGCTGCTCTTTGTCCTTTCACTACCAACAGCCAGCAGCACTGGACACAAATTGGGGAGCAGGGGAAACATTCGTATTGGGAGTTTGGTGGAGAGGTAGGTAGGTGTCGGCAGAGAGCTGGAAAGCAACAGTTGTCCTTTGCCAGCTCTTGTACTGATAGCAGAAGGGCAGTGACAGGGTGGCAGAAGAGTATTTAAGTCTGTAAATATAGTTTGGGCCAGCGCTGGAGACTGCAAGGGAGTGGAGTTTCCTGGAACAGGCTGAGGCTGTGGTTGTGCTCTCAGACAAACAGAAGATGTGACGGCACCATCTCTGCCAGGAATGGAGTGGAAGCTGTGGGATGGTTAATCCTGATGCCCATCCGAAAGAGCCAGACTGTCCTCCTGTATGTGTGACAGAGTGTCTCATTGTCCTTGCATCAAGTCATGCAAACGCTTCAGGTTTGTACCAGTCTAGACCTTGGACAGAATTATCTTCAGTGTTTGTTCTTTCTCCTCTGGGAAGTACCTGAAAGCTTCGTACGTACATCGGGTGAGGGATGGTGGGAGCCCTGCTATGACAAAGAGCACCCTGACCGGACATGAAGGCGCACCTAGTTCTGCGCTGAGCTGCACAATGTTATTTACAATAGCTGAGGGATTTGCTAGAGAGGGATCAAGTCTATTACAAGCCCAGGAACTGGTCTTAGATGAATTTTTGCCATTTCTGTGCTTTTCATGGTGAATGCATGAAACTAGTTACCATGAGTGATAGCCTGGAGAACACATTTCCTGTGGTGACTGGCCGTGGAGTCCCAGGTGGGACGCTGTTGAGATGTGCTGGCACCAGATACTCCTTCCAGCACCTCTATCTCTGGCTGAGCCCTCCATTACCCTGGCAACATTTAACATGTTTAGACCCTCTCATTGCTGTCTGTCTGGTTGGGGAACTGTACAGGTGCAAGTGACAGCCTGCAGCTGGCCCCAGCTTTGGTCTGGACGGTGATGGGAGCCCTGTCTCTGTGTATCAGCTTGGTGCTTTCCCTGAGCAGTGCAGGAAGAGCCAGCAGCAACTGGATTAAACAAAACCCAGTGGCCAAGCAGCAAGGCTGTCAACGTGAAAGTGCCAAACTGCCCACCTCTGTGTCACTCTGCTGTGTCACTGGAAAGCTGCAAGTGGTCAAAGCTGAACAGGATGAGTTGCTCTGTTCCTTGGTTTGACAGAGCTGAAGAGAATTCATGTTTGTTCTCACTGTGTGCTTGTGGCTAAATGTAATCCTAGACATAGACTGCAGCAGGACTTTGATTTGCACTTCTGATTGCCCTATTTGTTTTTTTATTTTCAAAAATTCTGGCATAGCTGTTTATACAGATAGCAATAAAATGAGAAGGAAAACAATTCTTAAGAATATCTCTGGAAAATCTGTTATTATCCTGAATTATTAACTAACTGCTCATGAATGAAACCTTTGTCTTGCAGTTCTGCAAAGCTCATTTCTCTGCAGAGGAATGAGGGTCAGTTTGCACAAGACCTGAAGGAACTTATCAGTGGTAAGGGTTCAGCGACACCAGCAAAGTGAGGCTAATGCAAACATTGTCTAAGACATACGCGTCCCCTATAGATCATCCTTGTTAGCTGCTGGAAGAACTGCTTGAACTGAGGTCAGGGAATGGACTCTTTCCCCATTGAAGGACTGTTTAGTTAATGGTTCTGGGTCAGATGTCATCTTGAATTAGAAACCAAGATTTGCATTTTGTGGTTAGACTCCCAGAGCTGATGCCAAGCATTGGAAATTCTTGGGTTTCATATGCAGGTTTCAAGTTGTCAGTGCATTTCTTCTTAAAATAATGTCGCCTCCTTCCCCCTTTAAAGTAAGTTACCTCAAAAATTATAACTGCAGAACATTAAATAGCTTTTTATTTTAGTAAGAGGCTTATTTCAAAGTGATTCAAAACTCCCTTGCCCTATAGAAATCACCAGGTTTAAGTTACAGTAGACCAATTCTTGACAGGCCATCTTTGAGAGTGAAAATTATTATTTTTATTAAAATAGATGTGTGCAGCTTTCTGATAAGCTAACACATCAGTGAAGGAACAGAATATCTACGTGCTCTGTTAATGCATCCATTGTTTTTACATTTATATGTTAAGCATTAATATCTGTGCACTCTTTTTGATTTAGGAGAGCACTCTTTGAGTGGTGGGATGTCCTGGTTTCCCAGAAACAGATCCATGGGGCAGCCATGGCAGACAGGCCATGAGAAGTCCTGAGTCAGCTGGGAGTTTCAGTCAGGGCAGCTGCCCCAAGCTGACTCACAGGTGTATCCCATAGCACTGACAGCAAGCTCGTTATAAAAGGAGGGAGTTCACGAAGGGTGAGGAGTTCCTGTTCCTAGAGCTCTTTCCTCTTGGCCTTCTGCTCCTACTGCTGACAATAAGGATGAGTATAAGCTTGTATACTTTATTTTAGTGATTGTATTTTTGTTATTTCATTAATTTTGTTTCTACTTCAACCCATGGGGCTTTTCCCTTTTTTCCCCAGTTCCCCTTCATAGCTGGGGAGGGGTCACTGGGTGGTAGAACAGCTGTTACAGTTTAGCCCTGAGTACAGGCTAAATGTAGGCACTTTATATACATGAAGATTTGGATATCTAAGTGCATTAAGGGCCATTGATAAAAGCATTTGGGTTACAGTCATTGCATTACCAAACATGGCTCAACTTGAAATATTTATGGTGGGTGAGAGTTTATACATTTATTTTAGCTCAAGTGGACAGGTTTTATGAGTACTTCCATTTTAAGTGAAATCCATGGAGGTTTTTGTTGGTTTTTTTTTCCTGTAGATTAACAGCCTGCTTCCCAACAGGTGCTGTGTGAATGGCCTGAAATACATGGTAACTGTGTGTTGTATTTCGAATGTTGACTCTGGTATTTAGAAGCTGTTTGTTAGGTAACATAGGGTATATGGAAAGTGCAGTCTTTGTCTTTCATAGCCCCCTGTTTCCTCTTCCAAGGGCAGGTCTGTGTGTACTGAAAGCAACAGTCTATTCTATTTATTGACTTACATTTCATGACTCTTTATTAATTTCTTGTACTCTAATTAAATACTACGGAAAGAAAAATTATATTTAATTATTTCAGAACTGCCTGTGTACTACATACTGGGAGATTTTTGTATGTGAAATGGCATTTTTTTGAACAAACCAACCCAAAACCCAAATTACCTCTCTGAAGCAGTGGTAAATGGTGACAGGGAAGGCCTGTGGATCACAGAATCGCAGGATGTTAGGGATTGGAAGGGACTTCAAAAGATCATCTAGTCCAATCCCCCTGCCAGAGCAGGAACACCTAGGTCAGGTCACACAGGAACGCATCCGGGCGGGTTTTGAATGTCTCCAGAGAAGGAGACTCCACAACCTCTCCGGGCAGCCTGTTCCAGTGTTCTGTTACCCTCACTGTGAAGAAGTTCTTCCTCATATTTGTGTGGAACCTCCTATGTTCTGGCTTGCACCCACTGCCCCTTGTCCTATCATTGGATGTCACTGACAAGAGCCTGGCTCCATCCTCATGACACTCACCCTTTACATATTTATAAACATTAATGAGGTCACCCCTCAGTCTCATCCAAGCTAAAGAGACCCAGCTCCCTCAGCCTTTCCTCATAAGGGAGATGTTCCACTCCATCATCTTTGTGGCTCTGCGCTGGACTCTCTCAAGTAGTTCCCTGTCCTTCTTGAACTGGGGGGCCCACAACTGGACACAATATTCCAGATGGGGCCTCACCAGGGCAGAGTAGAGGGGAAGGAGAACCTCTCTTGACCTACTAACCACCCCCCTTCTAATACACCCCAGGATGCCATTGGCCTTCTTGGCCGCAAGGGCACATTGCTGGCTCATGGTCACCCTGCTGTCCACCAGGACCCCCAGGTCCCTTTCCCCTACGCTGCTCTCCAACAGCTCAGTCCCCAACTTATCCTGGCACATGGGGTTGTTCTTCCCCAGGTGCAAGACTCTACACTTGCCCTTGTTATCTTTTGTTAAATTTCTCCCCACCCAACTCTCCAGCCCTCTCTGAATGGCAGCACAGCCTTCTGGTGTGTCAGCCACTCCTCCCAGTTTGGTGTCATCAGTGAACTTGCTGACAGAGCACTCTATTCCCTCATCCAAACCACTGATGAATATATTGAATAGTGCTGGTCCCAGTACCGACCCCTGAGGGACTCCACTAGATACAGGCCTCCAACTAGACTCTGTCCCATTGACCACAGCTCTCTGGCTTCTTTCCTTCAGCCAGTTCACAATCCACCTCACTACCTGATCATCCAGACCACACTTCCTCAGTTTAGCTGTGAGGATGCTGTGGGAGACTGTGTCAAATGCTTTACTGAAATCAAGACAGACCACATCCACTGCTTTACCATCATCTGTCCACCGGGTTATGTCCTCATAAAAGGCTCTCAGGTTGGTCAAGCATGACTTCCCCTTGGTGAAGCCATGTTGACTGCCCCTAATGACCCTCTTATCCTTGATATGCCTAGAGATAGTGCCAAGAACAAGCTGTTCCATCACCTTTCCAGGGATGGAGGTGAGGCTGACCGGTCTATAGTTCCGGGTCCTCCTTCTTGCCCTTCTTATAGATTGGAGTGACATTTGCTTTCCTCCAGTCCTCCGGCACCTCTCCCGTTCCCCACGACTTAACAAAGATGATGGAGAGTGGCCTAGCAATGACCTCTGCCAGCTCCCTCAGCACCCGTGGGTGCATCCCATCAGGACCCATGGATTTATGGATGTCCAGGTTGCTTAACTGATCCTTAACCCAGTCCTCATCAACCAGGACAAACTCCTCCTCTATCCTTTCTTCCTCGGGAGCCTCAGGGGTCCTGGGCTCCTCAGGACAGTCTCCAGCAGTATAGGCAGAGGCAAATTTTGAGCGTGTTGAGAAATAAGCATGTGAACTGTGTGTTACCTCTGTCTGGGTTAGTCCTGAGCTGAATGCTGTACTGGGGCTTTTGACACTTGGTCCTGGGTCAGCAGCCTGGTTCCCAGTGCAGTGCTCTGATTTCTGGCATGCTGGATCCTGGCTGGGGACCTACATCCTTTCATGGTGTGTAACTGCACCAATTCACCTCAACTCACATATAGAATAAATGGCAGATGTGAAAACAGGATTTAAATTCTCTATTGCCTGATCTATTCAGCATGAGAATCCCTTGGGAGGGGAGAGGGGAGATGGTTACAGCAATACATCTGCCGCAGTGGCTGTTCCTTATTTTTCTTGGTAGAGTGATGTGATCTGAGCTACTCTATCAGCATGTAGGACTTAGTGTTTATTTTAAGAGAGACTTGGTTATTTTTGTTGTATTTAATGCCTTGTGTATTTATTTCCCTTTCATTTCCACCTCCAACCTGTTTAATAAATAAAATCTGTCCTACGTGAAATCACTGACATATTTATTTCAACTGAGGTTCTTTATCAAGGCAGAATTTGACAGATTGTATAAAGCATAAAATGTTCTGATCTTTTTTTTTTTTTTTTCCCCCTAAGAAATGCAGTTCTTTCCTCCTTCTTCTGCTCCCACTTTTGTATTTCAAATTGTTTCTCAAAGTGGTTTGAAAAACTTGGTAATTTGAATAATTACAAAAGGATCAGATAACATACCAGTTAAGGAAGAGAAGGTTCAACCACCATTTAAAAGCTGTTCTCTCCTATTCAGACATCTCTTCCATGCAGGCTCACCTGTGAACTCCATTGTTCACCTTTCCCTAGGTACAGGACTGTAGGCATGTTTCACTTGTGCCTTTTTTCTTGACTTTGAATTTTTGTTGCTATTTACAGAAACCCAAAAGTGGTGACTCAAGCTGTTTTTCAATCTTTCGTGTCTCAAAGACTACCCCCTCTTGTTGTTTTGGCCACATGCATTGTCTTTGGAGGTTTAAAAACTGCAGTAGTCAACTGATTTGTACATATATTGATGTGTGTAAGGTGCAGGCTATAGAAATGAGTGAAATCAGACCCCACAACTCACTCGCCTGTGCACTATCACCAGATCTCAAAGTAGGGAAAGGCCCAAGTAGCCTTGACAGGAATGGAGACTATTCCTAAAGTCCCCTCTATGCTGTTGCAAACTGTACCTCATCTACAGACTATTTCAGGGGGGAGCTGGATTCAGGGGCAGCAAAACCTGCTGTTTAATGTTTTTTCTCCTCTGGGTTTGCATGAACATTAACAGCTATGTTAAATAATTAAAGTGAGGTGACTGCCCTGACCCCAGTCTCCAACCTTTGCCACTGATGATCTGACTCGTTCCTTATTTGAAATTACTGTGACATGTAAATATTTTGACAGCTTCTTGTACTTTGAAGCACTTGCCAAGTGTTCTCTCTGCTGCCCTGGTGGGTAAAGACCTGTGTTCTATACTGTGTGTGGAAGGTGCAGACTTCACTGTGTCCTTCACTTTTCCTTTTGATAAAGAAATAAAGCCATGTACCACAGGCTGGTCTGGTGCTGGGTGGCTGTAGCCTTGGTTTGCAACTTGGATGTGGCCCGCGCCACTGGCTCCTGGGTGAACTGAACCATCTCTAAGGTGACTGCTAATGGTAATGGTAGCCTGTGTTTCTCTGGAATATAAATGACTGCTAGCTTACGTTAAAGTAGAAAAGTAAAAAAAACAAAAAAAGCTTACTGCTTCAAAGTAAGACTGCTACCACCATTTTGGTTCAGATCACTTGGATATTATGAAACAGTCTTTATGTACAGAATCATGTTTTTAGTCCGGAGAAGAGAAGGCTGAGGGGAGACCTCATTGCTCTCTACAACTCCCTGAAAGGAGGGGGTAGTGAGGCGGGGGTCGGTCTCTTCTCCCAGGTGACAGTGATAGGATGAGGGGTAATGGCCTCAAGTTGTGCCAGAGGAGTTTAAGATTGGATATTGGGAAAAATTTCTTCACTGAAAGGGTTATCAGTCATTGGAACAGGCTGCCCAGGGCAGTGGTGGAGTTCCTGTCTCTGGAGGTATTTAAGAAATGTGTAGATGAGGTGCTGAGGGACATGGGGTAGTGGTGAATTGGCAGTGCTGGGTTAATGGTTGGACTTGATCTCAGAGGTCTTTTCTAACCAAGGTGATTCTATGGTTCTATATTACTTTTAATCAGCAGGGACCCAGGAGCTGCATGAATTTATATATATGAGTGGCTGATTCTGACTGAACGGATCTCTCCAGTATTTCTTGGGAACAGCTATGGCAAGGGAGGCACAAGGACAGCTTCCTCACGCAGCACACTACAGTGCTGTGCTCTGTGACAGAGCTGCTGAACCGAGCAGCTGTAATGATTTACCTACACCAGACTTTGCCTTAACCTTGTTCCTGGCACAGTTTCATGTGAAACGCTCCTTAGAAAAAAAGGGTCAGCACTACTAATACAGAAAATTTCAACCCAGATGGCTGCCATTTGCCAAAAATCTGGTCTTGAAAGGGGAAGTGATAATAATCTTTACTGGAGATTGTACTGGAATACATGCTCAGAGAAAAGCTGCTTTAGTGAGGCCTCTGCCTATTCAGAACATAGAAACACATTCCTGTGTTAAAAACTTAAAAACGAAAGTGTGAGTGAACTTTAGTCTAAAGGAATAAGCAACATGCTCAAAAACCAGGTTTAGTTACTTCTCACTAAATGAGAGGGAAAGAAAAAAAAGCCTTACCAGAATCTTGTTTTGATTTTTTTTTTTTAATAACTAAGTGTAACAAAACCAAGCAACCATGAACAAGATAATTGTACACATACATTCAGTAACTTCACATGTGTTAGTCTGTAACTAAATTGTATGAACTGACTTCAGTTACTTGTTCCCTCCTCACTCTTCCTCCCCTCTCACAGGAAAGATTCATACACAGTGCAGCCCTGAGCCACTGCTCAGTCAGTAGAAATATTTTTGTTACCTTCAGTAGGAAATGTATTCGGCCAGGCATTGAAATAAAAGACTTTTCTGGCCCCTGTTTTAACCTCCTGTACCTCAGTGTTTGTTTTCACTGATCAGAATACCTCTCCTGACTACCAGATTAGTATTTTTTTACTAGCAGGAATCCTCACAGGCTTTTCCTTTTGACATGACTGCATATTTCAAAGGCTGTTACTTGATTCAGATGTAAGATTTATATGATACAAGATGTGCACCTTAAATTTATAACCTAATAATTTAATTTGATAGTGCGAATACAAAACTGGCAATTAAGTGGTCCAAAAAAAATTCTCTTATTGGACAACTCTTTTCAATCCTTACTATTTCAGAAGGACTTCTTGGTAAATCTTGTTCAAAAAATACATTATCTGTTTTGTGTTAATAGATTGGTCCCATGAAGGAGAACAAATTTTTATAATTCATTGTGTTGAAGACCTTGAGAGATTCTGCTGGATAAGTCTTGCAAGTGCTTTTTTACCTAGCAGGAAAATAAAACACATCGAACAGTTTAGTAAGACAACGAATTATCAATATCATATATTCAGATTTTGTTATCAGTATATTTGTTATCAGACAACAGGCAGAGCAGGGACCAGGGAGATTTCAGGCATTTTAGAATTAGGTCTATAAAAAAACAGTTATGCTTCATGTTTAGTACAGGACATGCACAGGTGTGCTCTCAGCTCCCCTTCTGGAAGTCATTCATCTTGCATGAAAAATCAGCACTGGATAATCTATATACCCTCTACTACCGAGTGAAACTTTCAGTGTGTATGTAAAACGGATTTATACAGACCTTGTATCCTAGTTCTTTTGTCTTTTCTTCCAGCATGGCATATTTCTCTTTCTTTTTGTTCAGATGATCCTTATCTCCAGTTTCCTCTACATGCTTCAGTTTCTGGTGTGAAATCTCTAATTGTTTCTGATAGTGATGGTGTTTTTCAATTTTTGCTTCAAAGTGTTTCAGTTCCTCCTAAGAAAACAAATACACACAGCTTCACAGGATTTTCTTTCTAAGACTTCCTCTCTTTTCTTGCCCAAACATCCATAATGTTATTTACTAAGTAAGTCCAACACAGCAAGCTTTTTCAGTTCCCTGCTTCCTAAGAATGCCTGGACAATACATTATCATCACCACCCAGACACAGCAGGTAGGTGTTGAAAATGTCCCACTGCAGAGTCCTTGGAAGGACAGCTGCTGACAGCTGTGAGGTGCTAGGAGATGATAGCAGGGAATACCAAATAAGAGTTTATACATGAGAATAGTGGACTGGGGGAAGGGAGACAGACAATTTTTTAAGAGAAGACTCTTTCCAAAATCAGGTCCTGGAATTGCTATTTTCTGCCCAGACTTAAATATTTTCTGGGCTTGCAGTCTACAATGACCTGAAATAGGATGAATTAATTAATAAACAAAAAGCCCTCTTAGTTTGCCCCAAAGACAGTGGCCAGAGTAACTGTGGTGTTCAGGGACACATAAGAGAGAGCCCTCAGATAACCTGGTACGCCGCAAGGGGGATCAAATAATCAGTAATGTCTCTACCTGCCGAAGCGTGCTCTTGTTTTTGCTACTTCAAGGCAGTAAATTCAGTTTCTCTTTGTCTTAGGACACATCCTCTCTGAAGAGGATATGAGCAGTTCAAACTGTTATGTCACTTACAGCAGCAGTTCTATGCATTACAACCAGAAAAGTTCAGACAAACCCTACAGTGAAACCCCCTGTTTGACAGACTCCATTTAATATTGGTCACTGTTGTGTTTCAGTCCTGGTGGCTGACAAAATTCCTCTCATTTCACTTTAAAAACAAAATATAAAAATCCTAATAGCTCTTCATTTTTTTACAGCAAAGGGGGTTTGTTTTCAACATTTCTGATTAGAAAATAGTTTCCTTTTGCTGTAGAACATTCCAGTGAGGACCTCAGTTTGGGGTTTTACTGATCTGATAAATGATTTTAGCTGCTCCTCTCAGATGATGTACCAGCACAGCAGCACTTGCATCTTTCATTACGAAAACCTTATGAAGGCTGGTACTGTGACCAGTCAGGAAAAGACACAACTTCAGCTGATCAAACAAGGCTGAATGTGATTTCTTTTAATTCTGTTTTCGTGGACTTTTTAAATAGGGAGATGTTTCACTGTCATTCTCACTGCCTTACTTTTGTTAGGATGTCCAAACATTTACAGTAACAAGACACGTTTGGTCTGCTGAAGAGAATTTGCATGAATGAAGATTTCTACTAAACCAGTAAAATTAATAAGTAGGTATGTGTTCTAGCTTATGGAATTGGGTTTCTCTTTTTCACTGTGGCAGATATGAAGGCCAAAGTTACTTCTCATGCAATTGTACAGTCCTGAACAAAATGTCCCACTGAAGTCTGCAGAAGCCTTATTGCAGACTTCATCAGGCTATCCTCTGACACTCTTAAAAGCAGGGCCACTGGAATCAGTGTAATTAAAATGTTTGCTTCATAAGAGAATCAGGCTGCATGTGAGTTAAAAGAAGTAAGATGGATCTTTGATATCTAAGAGAGACAGATTTCAATCCCTGTCCCAGGCAGTTAAAACCTTCATTATCTTAACTGGCAAAGAAGCTCAAGGTGTCCCTAGCCATGTCTTGGAGGGTAAGACAACATCGTAAGTATCTGCAACTCCATGAAGAAGCCCTGAAGAGTTACTTCTCCAGGCTACCAATCAAAATCTATTCTGATAAACAGGCAAGTCAGAACATTTTCTCAATACAATTTGAATTAAATAAAAGCAGTATGAATGCCACAGGAATTAATTTCTATAATATTTCCTTGAAAAGCAGCCTTTATTATGGTACTTTTGGGCCAGTTCAACACAGCTCCAACATGGGAAGTTAGCAGTGCAAGAGGTGGGCATGAGAGGGAAATTCCTGGGTATATAGAGTACGGTGCTTCCCAAAGAAGTAATTACATTAAGACATTGGGTAAAAGAGGGAAATCTGGTGCATTGGAAACAAACAAGCAGGGCCTGATCTTTCAAAGATTTAAAATATGCAACACTTGCTTTCACAGGATGCAGAATTTTCATTTTGTTGATTAAAGCAGAACCATGCATATGCCTAGTTACATACATGTTTATATATTTGAAATATTAAGAAAGAAGCATGACTTTAATATGGTGTCTGAAGAGCAATACAGAAGTAGCTGCATTCAAGAGTAATATTGAGTGCTTCTTTACATGGGAAAGTATCTTTCCATAAGAGATGTAACTGGATTTCCACTTACCCGAAAAGATTCAAGTTCTTTCTCAGTGAAATTGGCTGATTTGGCCATGTCCCACAAATCAATCACTCTTGGTTCTTCAAATTCTAAACAAACATATACCACAAAATTAAAATCTGGGCACAATGCTTTCATGCCCAGCTTCTACGAAAGATGAGCATGCTTTCTCACATACATACCTACAGATATATTAAGCACTGTATTACTAATAGGTCTATTTAGGTCAAAAGGGAGAAAAATTCAAGTACTTAAAACTATAGTATTGCTGTAGCAAGTATTTTTCAAGAAGCAAAAAAACACCCTAGGAGCTGAATAATGGCATTGCTTACCTGTGTGCTGGCTCACTTACCCACCCTCCTGGGGCTGAAGGTGTAATATCCTTTCTCATGTGGGCATGGAAGACAGAACTATCCGCTTTACAAATTGTCCCTATCCTTTCATTAGGCTTCTAGTGCTGGCTTCTAAATAGAACAGGCTGGCTCTGTCTCTGCAGCCCATTATGGTTACACCATGTACTGTGACTACATCTTATTACTTTGCCCACTTATTTTTAATTTTTTAAAAATGAAATTGATCCCAAATAGGTGTAAAACCCACTGTATCATACCACTGGTTGCGTCGTATCCCTGGTGACTGACTTTACGCAAACGCTCAAACCCCTGATTGATGCTTCTTAGCTTGTCTTTGAGTTCTCTGTGTTTGTTGTGCAAGATTTCTTCTTTCACCAGGTTCTCTTCAGATGGGTTGATAACATTTTTATGGATATCTGTTGAAGAAGAAAAGTGTTACTGATCGTGGGCCAAATCCTGATAGGTTAAAAGCTCCAGAAATCCCCCAAATCTGAGGTGAATAAAAGTTGGTAAGTTCTTAGCATTTGACCTGAGTGTAAATAAAGCATCAACCCCACACTTTAAGAAGCAGTAATTTCTTTTGCAGGTCATTACCAAGATCAGTGCCCTTCAGTGCTCTGGTGGGTGATATTACAGAAATGCCTTTTGACTCCTACTGGCCACCACCCAAGATTTTAGTAAGGAAATGTTCTTACTTTCCTAGGTTAGCAATATCCCGAGGAAATGGCATAGGGATGGTTGACGAGTCCTGTGCCCTCTTTGTTGGGCATTTCATGAGCCAGTCAGGACATCTGATGTTGAAATGACTTCCAGCTTGAACTCCACAATGCAAACGTCAAACTACTTATAAGCTTTAGAATACTCTGGCTCTAACAATTTCAGCTAGAGTTAGTAAAGCAAGCTGGATTCAGATTCTCGATGCTTTAATACACCTCAGGCTCAGCGCCTAAGATATTCAAATATTCTTGGGCTCCCAGCTGGTGGGATAAAACATGTATGTTCTGCAGAGTTTAGGACTACATTCTGCAGCAGTTGACTTATGCTTGATGCATAATTACCAGTAAATGACTATGGCCATCATTGCTAATCTGAATATCTTCCCTGCTTGAAACGCAGGCAGAATGAGAAAACTGAAATGGCAACATTTTCATTAGCTGGCAAGATTTTTGGCAGCTACTGCAGAACTAAACCCAGTAAGTATCTGGGAATGTCAGCATTTGCAGGCAGTTCTGACAGAAATGTCAGACTTCAGGAGTTTCAAAGAAACTTGGAAACAATAGAGGCAATGGGCAGAGAAAAGAGTTGTACTGATCTCAAAACATCAGAGAAAAATGTTCAGGCACCTTCTGTTCTGCTCACAGTCTCCAGCAGAATATTGTATTCATGAATCTTTTCTTTGTGATGTTTAAATTCTCGCCAAAGCTTATCCAGCTCCTCATCAGAGAACTTCCCAGAGGTCTTGGCCTGAAAGAAACATGAGCTCATTACAATTTCCAGGTCAAGTGCTCTTAAGTGCACTCAACTACCAAAACATCTTCACATTTCTTACCACATTTTGAAAATTAAGTCGAGCTTTTCCTTAAGATCTTTTGTTTTAAATCCCTTTATATTAGTATGAGGTCAGGATTTGGACACTGACTGATATGGTGGCTTTAATCATATCAAAAGGAAGTTTGCTTCAGACTTAAAAAGCTACACTTGCTAAGGACTACCCAGTGAAAAGAGTCTGTCCTTTCTATTCCACTGGAAACAATACAATACAGAAATAAGGGCCATGGAGCTCCATATGCAACTAACTGTAAGGGGACTGTCTGCATGTGGAATGCAGCCTGGTTTTAAGCACAGTCTTTACTCTACTGGCAAGTGAAGATTTTATCACTGCCATGCATTTACTCTGCAGCCATTTGTTCCTCACTGGACTACTTTTTAGCAATTAGGGACGCACTAATCAGACAGCTGGAGCACTACCCACAAATCTGGTGACTTATTTGCTGCAATGCATGATCAAAAGTGAGTGTTCTTGATACCTATTTAGTCCCAACCCTTTTCTTGCTTAGGGAATATTTCTTTCTAATGCACTTTAGTGTTCTCCAAAGCACATGACATCATGTCCCTTGCCAGACCTGTATTGAGTTACAGTAACATTTTAAAACCCAGCAAATCTTTTTCTCTGCTTTACTGCCACTGCACTAGACTAGTGTAAGAATTCTTTGCTTTACCTGACTACATTTTTCTTAAAACTTGAATTATTTAATTTTTGAAGATTTTGACCTCGCCAGTGTTAATTGTGACAATATACTTTCTATTTTTTTATGCATTAATGTGAATCCTGGAAATTTTCATTTGAATACTAGGTTGGGAAAGTCCTTATTTAATACCCCCCCACTAAACATTTCACTTTTAAACAGTCTATGAAAGGGTTCTATTTTAAAGGAATCTTTTTTAAAAAGCCCAGAAACAACAATAAGAAAAACAGGAAACACACCATAGGTATACTACCACACACTGTAATAGGAAAAAATGAGTTTAGTGAAATTTGAGGAAAACCTCTGTTTGTCCTCAGTGGACCCAGGATCTTACCCTCCATGCAGACAGATATGGGGTTTTTTCTTTGGCAAAGAGAACCTGCCACACCTGGTGACCTGGATGCAGGTGGGATATCCTCAGAGCATGAAGATGTGAGCTACAGAGCACAGCAGCTTGGCCAGTATTTAAAAGCAGGGCAGTAAAGCTATTTAATTCCAAGTCTGGGGGCTCTTGGAAGACACAGACAGTAGTTCAATGAAGAAACAATGCTTTCTTACACTCCAGTTCCTGGAAACATTACTCACCTTGCTCCATAACTTTTCCAGTCTTGGATCATCTAGTGTATCACTTTCTGTACCGTCTTTAATGTAGTTGGTATCAACTAGTTGAGAGTCCTTCTTTCCATTCATTCCATACTTAGTCATAATAACTGCAAGGGAATAGAAGATACAGAAACATTAGAATCAACCATGGATGTATGGAAGATGAGAGACTGGTTACAACCTTGACTTGCAGAGCTGGATTTTGCAGCTCACAGTGGAAAAGCTAACATTTAAGACACAGAGGTTTAATGACCTTTTCTGAAAATATCAGGAGCAAAGAAATCTGTTAGCTTCCTGCAACTCCCTGCTGACCTCCAAAGAACTTGTGTGTGCTCAGTCTATGGAAAGACAACTTTTTATTTAATGGTTCAAACACAAACACAGGTGTATCACAGAATGTTAGGGATTGGAAGGGACCTCAAAAGATCATGTAGTCCAAACCCCCTGCCAGAGCAGAAACACCTAGGTCAGGTCACACAAGAACATGTCCAGGTGGGTTTTGAATGTCTCCAGAGAAAGAGACTCCACAACCTCTCTGGGCAGCCTGTGCCAGTGCTCTGTCACCCTCACTGTGAAGAAGTTCTTCCTCACATTTATGTGGAAACTCCTATGTTCCAGCTTGCATCCGTTGCCCCTTGTCCTATCATTGGATGTCACTGAGAAGAGCCTGGCTCCATCCTCATGACACTCACCCTTTACATATTTATAGACATTAATGAGGTCACCCCTCAGTCTCCTCTTCTCCAAGCTAAAGAGACCCAGCTCCCTCAGCCTTTCCTCATAAGGGAGATGTTCCACTCCCTTCATCATCTTTGTGGCTCTGCGCTGGACTCTCTCAAGCAGTTCCCTGTCCTTCTTGAACTGGGGGGCCCACAACTGGACACAATACTCCAGATGGGGCCTCACCAGGGCAGAGCAGAGGGGGAAGAGAACCTCTCTCGACCTACTAACCACCCCCTTTCTAATACACCCCAGGATGCCATTGGCCTTCTTGGCCACAAGGGCACATTGCTGGCTCATGGTCATCCTGCTGTCCACCAGGACCCCCAGGTCCCTTTCCCCCTATGCTGCTCTCCAGCAGGTCAGCCCCCAACCTGTACTGGTACAAGGGGTTGTTCTTCCCCGGATGCAAAACTCTACACTTGCCCTTGTTGAATTTCATTAAGTTTCTCCCCGCCCAACTCTCCAGCCTATCAAGGTCTCGTTGAATGGCAGCACAACCCTCTGGTGTGTCAGCCACTCCTCCCCGTTTGGTGTCATCAGCAAACTTGCTGAGGATACATTCTGTACCCTCATCCAAGTCGTTGATGAAGATATTAAACAACACCGGTCCCAGTACCGACCCCTGAGGGACTCCACTAGTCACAGGCCTCCAACTAGACTCCGTCCCATTGACCACAACTCTCTGGCTTCTTTCCTTCAGCCAGTTCACAATCCACCTCACTACCTGATCACCAAACCCATACTTTATCAGCTTATAACCATGCATGTTTGATGCAACGTTTAAACTCCTTCTGTGAAGATACACCTTACCATTTAAGTTGCGTCTGAGTTTGGCTTCTTTCTCTCCATCTTCATCTAGCCCTTCAGCCTTCAGTTTTTTCCAGCTCAGCTCATCCTTTTCTTGTATTTTCAGATCACTGTGCAACTCTGCCAGTTTCACAGCAGAGAGATGAAGCTAACAAGAACAGAGAAAGGTTTGTATTCAGTTCCGTGGAGTCACCCCTTGCTGCAGTGTTACCTCAGAAGCCAGTATAGCATGTGTAGCCAATGGAGCACAGCATTTTTTTTTCTTGTACTCTAATGCTACGTATGCACCTGAATTTAAGGGCCTTAAGGAATGAGCCACTGCATACACAGCATCTTGTGCCTATGACGTGGCTATGCCCCAGCATACCAGTGTTAACACAGAGTGATCACATAGCCTTTGCTCTCAGCTAATCAGCTACTTGGACAACAGTGAAATTATTTAAGGGTTAAAAACTTCTTTCTTTGGTGTTCCTTCAAGTAATATTTAAATGGGATTTTTTTCCCCCACTTTTAACAGAACCTCATTCTAAAAATGATTCTACCTTAAAAATGTTCACTTCCAATAACAAAGAATGTAAAAAAAACCCCAACGTTAAATCAATTCAGTTTCATTAATTCACAAAAGGCTGTAACAACCAAACTTCTTGGACAACATACCACTGCCACCCCACGTGCTGTCTTGTGGACCACCTCCTAACCATACAGTTAAAGCGAGTTGGTAAATTTTATCAGTATGGTTTTGCAGACTACCAGGACACTGAGGATGGCCCTGCAGGTCAGAGAGCCACTTCATCAGCAATTTTTACTATGATAACAGTGCAAAATTTTCCAAGATCACTTCTGAACATGGTTTACTTCCATTAAAAACATACAAAACCTAGAGGTATTCCTGTCCCACATAACAACAAAAAGATAAGATATTGAGGCTGAATAAAAAAATATTAAGATTTAAATGAATGATAGGTCAGCTTCAAATCTTGTGAAATATGGAGAAAACAGGAACAGAGACAATGACTAACATGCAGTTGACTAGGCAGCACTGCTCTAAGACGTTGCTCTAAGCACTGCTCAACTTCCCAATTTTGGACACTTAAGTTATTCAGTTTAAAACAAAGAAATGTAAAAAATCATATTAATGCTTGAAAACTTCTTTTGTGAAGGTGAGGTAAGGAAAAGTCCAGAGAAGAGAGGCATTAATAAAACACAAGCAATGTGACTTCCAGTACAGTTCTGCCTAGGCTGTCCGAGTCCTTCTACCTCTGACCAGAGACAGGCAACTCCTGGGAGCTGAGATCCAGCTCTGAACCACCTGGGCTCATTGGTCCTAGGATAAGCTTATTTACTGGTTTTTTTTTGTCATTAAAATGAGATTACAGGTTATAAAAATTCTCATTTTCAGTGAGGAAGTGGTATGTTTAATAAACACAGACTCAGAACTCAGTATTATTTTTAAATATCAATGATATTGAAAAGATTCAGGCATTCATTTGTGTGTCAGCAGGTTATTTTAAAGTAACTAAGAAAAACATCATGATTTTGAGCTAATGCACTAAATTCCTATTGGGAGGAATTCAGGAATTTATGCACATTATTGTTTCTGCTTTCAGCTTAGGTAGTCCTATTAACTAGTCTTGTGCTACTGGATATAAGCTAAGTTTTTTTTCCTCTATCTTGCACTTGGCTTATTGCATTAATTTACTGAAATCCAGAGCAGTTAGAATAACAGGTAAACAGAAAATTTAATGTGTTCTATAAAACTTCTAATCCCTCTAACACTAAAGCAAAGGAGCATCCCTATTATCTTCTTTACCACCTACTTTTGGGGAACTGCTTGATAGAAGCTCAGCACTTAGAAGGAACCACTTTATTTATACTTTTGGTATGTGCTGAAGTCAAAAAACCTTAATCATGTACTTATTTGCTTTTCTGGAGCAGAATGATCTGGACAGCCAGAGTGTCATTGCTGCTATGGCACCAAGTAACAATGCTCTGCTCAGCAGGAATTGTGTCCTGATGCTTCAGGAGGAAGACTGAGTGAAAAGTTTGCTATAAATTGTGAAGGAAATGACCAATCATCTCAGTAGTTCTGTACTCTAATGTCAGCATTGAAGCAGCACGGACTTAATATGTAGTTAGGCTGAGCAAATCCAGGAAAAGAATCACCAGCAATAACTTAGATAACAATTAATTCAGCTCCTAAGTACTGCAAAATAGTTAAATACAATCTTTTATATATATTACTTTCCCCATCAGAGACACCCTATTGTATAAAAGATTACACACTGTAGTTTGTTAGACACTCTCTGCAGTTAGTGCAGTCTTATAAACGGAGTTTTGTGTTTTCTATGAGCTGGAGAGAAGAATATCAGAACTTCTAAACATAAAGTTTGGGGACATATGATCAGTCAAACATTTTAAACTCTTAATAAAAACTAAGGAACTACATTAAGTACATTGTTCCTTAAGGGGAAAAAAAAAAAAAAGATTCTATTCAATTCCAATAATATTTTTCTGATTCTCATTATCATTTAGTATGAAACTCAAGTAACTTCCTTAAAACATTATAAATCCTTTGAAACCTGTTGGAAGCCCCTTGCCTGTCCCATTTATATATAACACATCAGATATAAGTAAATACATAGGCTAATTTAATGTATATAGTTCAAGAACTGCTTCCTTCAAGATCACCTCACATGGGACCCTGAATGACACCAGGTAAAAAATGCCAACAGTGTAGACTCCGCATCACTAACATCAGTCATATGCTGGAATAACTAACTAGAAGCTGAGGTGAAAAGCCAAGTTTAATGATTAAATAACAAAGCACCAAGTTCCTTATGCTCATTCCTTATTCTGCCTGCATATTAACATCCAAGATAGATACCTGGCAATTCTGGGAATGAGTGCTGGAAATCTGTGAAACATTACAACAATTAAGTCATTTGCTGTTTGCCCGGCTACAATCATTACCTGCAATATCATTACCTACACCCTTGCTTCTGAGAAGAAAGGGTTCTTTACTGCAATTTTTTTAAGTGTAACATGCCCTAGATTCTGGAGCCCACTTCTGCTTTGGGGTGGCCAGGAAACCTCAAGAACAAGCAATGCCAGAACTACACCAACGGCAACAACCACATGGAACTATGAAAAGAGATGCTGGAGAAAGAGTTCAGCTCTTATTTCAGACCTTGCCCAGACATATGGAAAAAAACACTTCCTAAAACACAGGCTGGGTGTCAATTGTACTCAAAAGTGAAATTTAGATGGTGGCAAATTTAGTTCAAATAGGTGTTGCCTCTCTAAAATCTGGCTGACACATACAGAATTTACTAAAGCTTAGTTCTTTGCTCGGACACAGTTAACTTCATTTTACATTTCAGCATCTTAATGTAGATGATGTAAAGCATCTCAAATTTGAATTCCAGAAGTTCCAGGTATGAAAATGAAAAAAGACTATAATCAGAAAAATAAGAGGAAACTGACAATACTACCATTATAGTTTATTTCTAGTCTCCATGTTGTTTCTTCTTCAGCTGTCAGTCGCAGCTGGAGTTTCATTATCCCACACTGACCTATTTCCTATCCCATCCTTCTCCCATTGAGGGAAGGAATATTTTTGATACCTTCTTTTGGCACATTGGGAAGCAGCATTATGGCAGGGGTTCTATTTTTTGACTAAAGTTGGGGATGTCCTGCCTGTAATTCATTAACTCAGGCTGGGGAATATCTATCCAGGATGCAGGAAATCCAGAATTAATATTAACTATATTCCTTTGCCTGAAAGAACTGAACCTTTACCAGCCATGACCCTAACTTCCACCTTCCACAATATTCAGAAGATGAATATGTGTGTGCAGTACACTCCTCCAGTCCTGTTGGAGCTGCTTTGCTTAGCTGTAATTAAATATTTACACTGTAATTAAATATTTTTACTGTACTTTCATTTTAATTAAATATTTTTTTAGCTCAGAGTGAGAGAAACTCAAGTATCACTGTCAAAATTAATCTGGGAATGGTGATACCAACTGCTGGTCCTCCCACATGTGAGTACATCACTTGGTATAAATGAAGGTGATGTAACCACCAAGGTGGTGGGTTTCTTACTCTCCTGTGCAAAGCAGGAACTAAAGCCACCGCCTTCAGACAGAGGAGAGCATCATGCCCCATAACAAAAGGGCTAAAGCATTAAACCGGTGGGTGCAGGAGCCAGTCTCAGATTCTCCAAGGCACCTGAGGGACTTCATTCTCTCCTCCGCTTCCTGGGCATGGAGTTAAACATGGGGAGACGAACACTCCCCATGACACAGATAATATGGCAGGAGAGGGGGCAGAGATACCGCCTGGGACAGCCCCGGGGAGCGGGCTGGTGTGGGTGCTGCTCGGAGCTGCCCCTCAGGGGCAGCCAGGGCTGAAAACCAAACCCAAGCCAGGGTGGCCCTGAGGCCCGCACCAAGCCGGGGCCAGCTGAGGCGGCTCCGGGCCGGACAGCCTCGGGTTCTCCTCACACACAGCTGCCCCGCTTTCCCCACCGCACCCCGGCTACTGAGGCGGCTGACAGGGAATGAGTGTCCGAAGCGGCCAAGCCCGCCCCTGGGTGCCCCTCAGAGCGCCGCCATCGTCCCCGCTCCTCCTACTCACCCGCTGCGCCTTCTCCCAGACCTGGTTCAGCTTCACCACCCGGAACTCCCCGGCCTCCCGCCGCTTGGCACCGGCGGCCGCCAAACCCTCGTTGGCCTCGCGGGAGTACTTGCTGGCCTGGACGGCAGCGGTAAGGAGGAGCGCGGCAGCGAGAGCCGGCAGAGCCCCCGGCGCCGCCATGTCGCGATGGGCGGGAAACTACAACTCCCGAGATGCCGTGCGGGTTCCGGCCCCGGGCGGACGGGGGTGCTGAGTGCGGGCCCGGCGCCCTCCTCCGCCAGGCGCGGGGGTGTTGGTGGTGAAAAACAGGCTGAAAACCCTGTTTAGGTCGAAAATCGAGTGTCGTGTTTGGGGTCTGGGTAACGTGAGAAGAATTAGGTTGGGGCTGTTCCTCTTCAAGCGGCTTCGGGTGGTTCACAGGAGTGTTTCACAAAATGTGGAAATCAGCTGAATGTGGCAGTTTTGTGAGTGGGGATGGGGGAGAGGCCAGAGAACCTCCCCACGGCGCCGGTCTCTGCTTGCACAGCTGGGCACCGGTCAGAATCCCCTCTGGCAGGTGTCCCGGGGGATGCTCCGTGCTCACCTTCCTCCATGGGCACCTGACGCTTAGTTTTAGCGGGGGGAAGGCGCACAGGAGGGTCCCTCCTGCTCCCCTGGCACCACTGTGGGACAGTGGGCGAGGGTCTGTGGCACCCTGCAGTGCCGGGACCTCCGCTCCTTCACCGCAAGGAGCTGTAGTGAAGGCGATGGCAGGGCCTGTGGATGTCGGTGGGGTCGAAGACTGTCCTGGTCCTCCAGTGTGTGGGGCGAACACATCACTGAGCTGGCGGCAGGTGTCCGGGGGGCTGCCCGGCCCGGGGGGTTGTGCCTCTGCTCCGTACGTGCTGTGCAGGAGGGCCCTAAGAAACGGGCAGCCCCTGGGGAAGATGCCGGTGTCACCCCATAAGGACGTCTGGGTCATGCTGGGGGACAGGACTGAGCCCAGGCTGGGGAGGGGGGAAGCACTGCAGGAGCTGTCATGGGGCCGAAGCTGCCCTGCCCAGCGGGGAGCAGTGAAACCAGGGCGTGGGGGGGGGCAAGGGGGTCCCCATGGGTCCCTTCACTCGTATCGGGGCTGCAGCAGGGACTTCAGAGACACGGAAAGGGTTTGATAATCCAAACACTTTATTTAGGCATCAAAACTCCTAACTCCTCATTAACAGGCGTGCTGATACCTTTTAAAGTGCTTTTGTATTTTTACTTTCTTAGCAAACAAAATTTAGTTGAACAAATGTACGTCAATTGGAATACATTTTCACACTGAAGAAGGATGCAGCTCAAGCGCTCTGTTGCTGAGCCTTCTTCAGCGTCTCGAAGTGCTTCAGATATGCCTCCACCCAGGGTGCCTTTGGGTCTGCGCATATCTTCATCCCATTCTTGGTGACCAGGCTGCCGGGAGAAAACCAGCATTGGGGTGCTCAGCCAGTGCAGTGGGGTGCCTGCACTGGGTCCCACTGGCAGCACCCCCAGTGTCCCTGGCGGTGCCCCCTTCTCCCTCCCAGCCACCCTTGGTCACACTTGGGGCACTGCCCTGGCCATTGCACCCTGACCCCAGGCAGTGTTGGGTACTCACATCACTGCTGGCAGGATGCAGCTGCTGCTGGTCATGTAGGCTGAGGTGATGAGGCGACGTGGGATGCGGATACGCATGGACTTGACGCAGCAGGTAATGGAGGAGATGTCTGTGGGGACAGAGAGACAGTCCCAGTGAGACTCCACACTGCAGTAGAGGCTCTGCGTGGGGCTTCCAGGGGATTTGCCATCCCCTGTGGACACCCCCTGGAAGCCTCAATCCCCAAGTCTGAGTCCCAGCACTGATGGTGACCATCTGCTCCCAGCCCCCACCATGGACATGAGGGTCCCATCAATGGAGATGGGGCTCTCTCCCCAGAAAGAACAGCAAACCTGGCTTCTGGGAGAGTGCAATAACACCGGAGTCCTGAGGATGGGCCTCAGCCAGGGAGCAGATGACCAAGAGAAGGAGAGCAGCCAGGGCGGCTGTGTGGACCTTCATGGTGCTGTGCAGGCTGAGGGAGCCACAAGCAGTGCCGGAGCTGGGGTGGCTGCAGGGCTCTTCTCTGCACGATGCTTGGCCCCTGCTACCAATGCCCTCCTTTTATCCCCTGGCCACTGTGGGCTCAGGGTTTCAAGGAAAGAAAATTAGTGTGTTATACCAGGGAAATTATGTATAAATAGCCCAGTTTTGCTGAGCTGGAGAAGACAAGGAAACCACAGAAGGGGAAGCACCAGCCATGGGGCTGTGACTTTCAGGTTCAAGAGAGAACAGGGCTTATGAGGAGTATCTGAGGGAACTGGGGTTGTTTACTCTGGAGAACAGGAGGCTGAGGGAAGACCTTATCACTCTCTACAACCACTTGAAAGGAGGCAGTAGAGAGATGGGAGTTGGTCTCTTTTCCTAGGTGACAAGTGATAGGATGAGAGGAAAGGGCCTTAAGTTGTGCCAGGGGAGGTTTAGATTGGATATGAGGAAAAATTTCTTCACTGAAAGGGTTGTGAAGCACTGGAACAGGCTGCCCAGGGAAGTGGTGGGGTCCCCAGCCCTGGAGGTATTTAAAAGACATGTAAACGTGGTGCTTAGGGATCATAGAATTATAGAAGGATTTGGGTTGGAAGGGACCTCAAAGATCTAGTTCCAACCCCCCTGCCATGGCAGGGACACCTCCCACTAGACCCGATTGCTCAAGGCCCCGTCCAACCTGGCTTTGAACACATCCAGGAATGGAGCATCCACAACTTCTCTGGGCAACCTGTTCCAGTGCCTCCCCACCCTCAGGGTAAAGAACTTATTCCTTATATCTAGTCTAAGCCTACCCTCTCTCAGCTTCCACCCATTACCCCTTGTCTTATCATTACAGGCCCTTGTAAAAAGTCCCTCCCCAGCTTTCTTGTAGGCCCCCTTCAGGTACTGGGAGGCCGCTATGAGGTCTCCCCAGAGCCTTCTCTTTTCCAGGCTGAACAGGCCCAACTCTCTCAGCCTGTCCTCATAGGAGAGGTATTCCAGCCCTCTGGCCACCTTGGTAGCCCTTCTCTGAACTTGCTCCAACAGCTCCATATCTTTCTTGTGTTGGGGGCTCCAGAGCTGGACATAGTATTCCAGGTGGGGTCTCACAAGGGCCTAGTAGAGGGGCAGAATCGCTTCACTTCATCTGCTGGTCACACATCTTTTGATGCATCCCAGGACACTGTTGGCTCATGTTGATCTTACTGTCCACCAACATGCCCAAGTCCTTCTCCCCAGGACTTGTTCTCAATCCACTTATTGCCCAGCCTGTATCTGTGCTTGGGATTGGCTTGACCCAGGTGCAGGACCTTATACTTGGCCTTGTTAAATTTCAGGAGGTTGGTCTAGACCCACCTCTCAAGCATGTCAAGGTCTTGCTGAATGGCATCCCTTCCCTCCAGTGTGTTGACCACACCACACAGCTTGGTGTTGTCAGCAAACTTGCTGAGCATGCACCCAATGCCACTGTCCATGTCACTGATAAAGACGTTAAATAGCACCGGTCCCAGTACCGATCCCTGAGGGACACCACTTGTCACTGATCTCCACTTGGACATCGAACCACTGACCACAACCCTTTGAGTGCGACTTTCCAGCCAATTCCTTATCCACTGGGTGGTCCATCCATCAAATGCATGTCTTTCCAACTTGGAGATCAGGATGTCATGCGGGACAGTGTCAAAGGCCTTGCACTAGTCCAGGTAGATGACATCAGTTGCTCTTCTCTTGTGTATTGATGCTGTTACACCATCATAAAAGGCCACCAGATTTGTCAGACAGGATTCTCCCTTGGTGAAGCCATGTTGCTTGCCACCAATCACCTCCACATTTTCCGTGTGCCATAGCAGAGCCTTCAGAAGGATCTGCTCCATGATCTTGCCAGGCACAACTCTCCCTAGAGTTTCAAGGAAAGAAAACGCGTGCGTCGTATTGGGGAAATTATGCCAGGATCACCCAGTTTTGCTGAGTTGGAGAAAGCAAGAAAACCACAGACGGGGAAGCGCTGGCCACAGGGTTGGGACTTTCAGATTTCAGGGTGTTTGGAAGTTACCCTCTGGGTTTGCAAATGCTGCCCCTCTTGTCATGTCACGATATCCTCAAGGTTTCATCTGCAAGGCTGCAATGAGTTGAACTCAGTGGGTGCCACCAGAATCCTCTCCCTCCAGCTCCTACTCTCAATGCCCTATCTCCTCCCTGACAGTGGTGTGTTTGCTTTTTTGGAGATAAGCCCGTAGAGAGAGCCTAAATTGGATGAAGTTATCCTGCTTGGGAAGAAGTGGGCAAACAGTAATTGCAACAACTTCACTGTCAAGAGGCTGCACACCACAGCCAAAACTAAAATCCTTAGACAGAGAGATGTAAATCCTCTGTTCACTCTGGGAACAGTAAGGGTGGCAGGCCAGGCTGCAGCCTGAGACCACCGCTGCAGCCGTGGAGCAGGGCAACAGAGTCCAGTCATAGAATTATAGAGTCCTAGAATAGTTTAGGTTGGAAGGTCAAAGATCATGATTTGTACTTTTGTCAGATTTTAGTATTATTATCAGATCTTTTCATCATTCTTCTCTCTTTGTTCTGAGAGTTAGGAGGTCCATGAATAATGTGAGTTCTACTTTCCCAGGTTTCATTGTTCCTACTCCTGTCCTTAACCCTAACGCCATCTGTAGCCTTAAATACAAACTAAATGTATCCATTATCCCTCCTCACTGATCTTTACTTTTGCAGATATACATAATCCACCAGTGAAATGATATTACCAATTTTTAATTTCCCAAAGTATAATATACACTATAAGAAAGTCCTAGCTTGCATTATGGCAAATTCATACCTTTTTGAAAAGATATTCCATTAGTATATTTTATAATCAATGCTGCCCTGCGTGCTGTTGTGGTCTGAGTAACTTGAATTCTGGTAACTTTCTGGCTACTTCTCTATATTTAAAAGCATGGAAATGTCTTACACATATTTAACAGAACCTTAAACATAATCTCAGGACTGCTGTAAAGACCAAAAAGTGAATATGGCTGTTAGTATCTGCAGAGTATGATTTTATCCTTGGTTTTCTAAGTCTGCAGTATCCCAACAATATACCCAAAGCATAAATTTGTATTTTCCTAAATGTTTAACTAAACAACAGCACAAACTGAACCCTGAGCTAGAAGACCTGGAACTGTTCCCAAAATGATTTAATTACTTTAATATAATATACCTTTGTCTCTGCTGAGAACATCCAACAGCAACAAATTATGCCCTACTACCCCTCTTTACCCTAGCACTTGTAAACCACTGCTAGCCATCTCCTTAAACACTCCCTTCCTTGTCTGTCTTGGTAAGAAGAAGGGCATATAAACCTGTCCTTCAATTCTAACTTAAATAAATTTAGGACATTTTTATGTAGGGAAGACAAATAACTTTGAAACTACATTATCTGTTGGTTATTTTTTTATTTGTTTGTCGGCTTCTTTTGAAAGTCATGCTCTCTTTTAGTTAAGATAGCAACTGCCCTTTGACTGATCTTTTATCTTCATTGAGATAATATAATAAATAGGTCCTTTGTCTTATCTAAATTGGACAAGTGTGTCCAAACTATAAAATCAATAATAATTGTCTCTTGGCTATTATATATGTATATATATATATATATATAGTTATAGTCCCATTCAGAAAGATGCACTACAAAACTTAATGAAACTTTTGATAATGACAAGCAATTAAGAATCCTAAATTTCTTGATTAAGGTTAGTAATTGGGCACATGTTACATCTGTGCTATAACTATACTTTTCCTTATTTACAAGATTAATCTAGATCTCAACACGATTTGTTCCTTTAGTAAGTTAACCATATCACAGCAGATATCTTGGACTAGTGCTCAGTCAACGGCTAGCTTTTCCTTCCTTATCCATTTGGAAGAGAAATGATAGGGTAATGCCTTTCTAAAGAATGGAACAGCAATCAAGAAAAAAAAGTTCAGATACTGTCTAATTCAGAAGTTCCCCCCGGTACAGATTTCTGTACAGTTGCTCTCATCTATGAAGTCTAGCATTTTCTACTTTTTAAAAATATTTTTTTCCTTTTTTTTTTTGTACTCTGCCTTATATCTATAAAAACCTCACAACACTGTGATTATTAAATATTCCAGAATAGAAATATAGGGATATAAAATGGATCTCCAAACAGTCAAGGTTTGCCTGTAGCTTCATCTGAGATATCACAGTACCTTTGCATACCAAGGTAATTCATGGTATGTTGTGTATTTTTATCAATGGGTAAATAAATAATACCATTTTTGGTGGTAGCCACTCTAGATTTCGCCCTGCTGAGCATCTTGACTTTTTCCCTTGGTTTTATGTGTTAAATAAGAGAGTTCAGCCAAGACTGATCTAAGATAACTAGAGATCTTCCATCCACAGGTTAAAATCAGCTATCTTGTTCTGCGAGAGTCTGTACAGGCTCCCTAAATGACAAGATTTGGTCCCAAAGAAGTGTAAGAAATGTGATTGGAAGACAAAACTGACTTGAAAGTATCCTACTGGCTCTACTTGCGTCTGCAGGATTTTATTTATATTTTGGATTAGGTTTTACTAGTTTAAAGTCTTTTTGGCCCTATAAAGATCCAGGTCCATGCTGGCAAAACACTTTTGGCTTAATGTCAGGAGCTGATGGCACAGGAACCTTGCAAATCAAGACAGCTTTGGAGATACCTGATTGTCTTTGCTGTTGGTGACACAAAACATTCTCTGTATTTCGTGCCTGGTTTTGTAAACCTGGAGGGATCCTGTTTCTTCTTTTACTATCTTTTACTAGCAGAAGAGGAAACATCATTCTGGATCTTATACATTATTATATTTTATTCATTTTTACAAAGATACAGAGTTTCTTATACTCTAATTAAAGAACATTTATTCAGGTGTGCTTTAGGTTTTCTAGGACAAAACAGTCAGAGATATGTTGCTGGACTAACTGAGCTGAAATCCCTTAACAAAGACACAGTCCTGTTTGTCAAGGGATTAAGCCTGTTCCTTCACTGTGTGCTGTTCTGTACATCTCAGACCAAGGTCAGAGTCAGCTTTTAGACAGCAATTTTGACTACTTCAGCATGGCTAACGGGAGCTGGATTCCTTTGATATTCCCTTAAGGAGTCTGTGATAGCTCACCGTGATGGAAAGTCATGGTTGTCTTTAAAGCACTTTATGTGCTCATTCCTCAGACAGCCCAGAGGCTTAAAGCTGTACCTGAGACATCCTTCCTTCTCTCTGCAAACTCTGTTTGCAGCTCAGAGAAGCAGTCCTCATCACAACATCTGTCTCTGTGATTCTCTGCATGGGTGACTCTCAGTTCCCTGCCCAAGCTAACCCAGATACTGTGTCCTTTTCCAGCATCAGAAGTTTTTGATCTGTTTGTTCCAAGTCTGAATCACAGGAAAACTCTCTATTGTAGTGTGGATGAAACTGTGGTTATTTTTGTTTGTTTGTTTTTAATAATTTTGTCCATTTAAATTAAATTAAGCTATGTAACTTTTCTTTTTCTGAAATAGCTTCGTATTTTCCTTGGATTTAATTATGTGCGTTCAAACAGAAAGTTAAGCAATGTCAAACTGAAGAAAATGAATTGCATAACATGCCAAAAAGATGAACTGGGGAAATGTTTGTTATTACGTTAACTTCTTACTTGTGTCCTTAATGTGAATTACTGGAATGACAGAGAGAACTAATCAGCTTGGAATTTATTTTTAAATATGTATTCTCATCAAGTGGATTCTTTGTTCTATGGACTTAATTTTAGGGCAAGAAAAAAGCAAGTGTTGGTATAATATTGTTGCAAAGCATTTTTCTAGAGTAGTTAATTCTCATAAGTGGTAACAGCTTTCTATTGCTGTTATCTTACTGAAATTACTTCCTTAGCTAAACTGTTTAGGGCTGATGCTGAAGATAAGTATGTGAAAAACAGCCTATGAATTCTGCCCTCTAGAAACGATCTTTGTGGCTGATTAAAGTTAACTTTGATTTGTCTTGGGAAGAAACAAAGTACTCACTGGTATTCTTGGCTGTTTGTTTTAGTGCTCCTGCTACAGCTTTAGATGACCTCTGGCTGCTTTCCTTTTAATCCAATTCCTAACACAAGTTTTTATAGGCTCTCTCGTCATAAGTGTGGAGGGGATCATAAGGATTTTGTAGGTGTAATCTTGACTTGTTTCAGTGAGACAGAGCCTCGTACCAGCATGGACTTTGTTGTGCGATTACTTACATTTTTAATTTTAAGGATATAGGTAATTTTTTAAAATAGAATTTGAATTGTAAATTATTAGTATAAAATAAATGATGAATGTAAACTAAACAACCAAATTGCTAACAGTCATCTCACTTGCCAGTGAAATGCGGCTCCTGTCTGAGATGAAGTCCATCAGTGCAACTCATGTTTGGGTCTAGTTGAATAAAAAATGCAAAAGCAGTTTAATGAAATAGAATATGAAATAACAAAAAGGACTCTGAAAAATGCCAAGTGCCATGTCTTTGAATACCATATATGTAAGTAGTGTATTTTTCTCTCATAAATCTATTACAAATAATTAATTGCAACTCTCTTCCTCCTGAGTGGTCATCTCTGGAATTCAGCTGTGCAGTGTAGAAACAAATCTGACAGATGTGCTCCTTTACATCAGTTTTCTGTCAGAGTAACTGTGTCCTATTTTGTCAGGAACTTAGTTAAGGACTCCTTAAAAGTATTTTTGCAGTTTAACTTGGTCCCTGTTTCTCCCACAAGAATGTGGGGCAGCAATCCCAATGGCTTCTAGACTGCTGATTGTCACTGTGAGCTGTGACAATAGGAGGTCTTCAGTATTGAGCAAATGTATGTGTGTGTTCATGTTTGGCTGTTCTGCCACCTTGAATCACTTCTGCCTCTCTTGCTTCTCTGCCTCTCTTTCTTCTTCCTTTTCCCATCTAACTTTGTCTATGTCATTTGTTGTTTGCATACCTTCATGAGCTTTCTTCGTCTTCTCCTTTAGTATTCACGACACAGCTTTCTAAGTATATATTCATAATACATGTTTGTACTTTTCTCTCATTCCTCCTTCATTGCATATATAGCTTTCAAATTTTACCAAGCAATACCTGTACCTTTCAAAACTTATTTGAGCTACCCACACTCTTTTCCTAGATGTGCAAGGAAGAGCTGCATGTCACAGTTCTGCATTATTCCGATGTGGCTCAGTATCTTTTTTATATCTGTTGAGACATAGAGATGTATTTTCTGGCGTATTTGTTCTCAGAACTCTCAAAGAGAAGCAGCAGTGTTTTTCAAGTTACTGTTATACAAATGTTTGGTGAGCATCCTTCAAAGGTGACTTGGTGTTTTAGAGTGTTACAAGCTCTGGCATGGACATGCAAGAGTATAAAAGGAGCAGTTTTCATTCTAATTACTGTTCCCAAAGTTTCAGCTGTTTAGAATGAAAAACGATCATGGGAGCTGTAGAAAACTGAGCCAAATAAACAGATGAGATTTTCTAGTCCAGCTGAAAGAACTAGTCTGTCTGTGCAAGGTTCAAAGAGAGAATTTCAGAGGCAGAAAAAAATCTATATCGCCTGCAATGTCTGAGATCTTAGTGCTTCCCAGTGCGTGTCACAGAGAAATTCCTCCAGGAGGGAGAACCACAGTTGAGTTAGAAGGATTTCACCAGCCAAACACTGAATTTGGGGTATTTTGTTACGTTATTGGCTATGAGGCATTCTAATGTAAAAAGTCTAAGTAGCAGTAGCTGAACATCTGCTCAGGAGGAATGAACCCAACAGAACAATAATTGTAGAGGGAGATGAGGTCACACCAATCTCAGGAATGAGAGCAATTCTCATCTTTTTGTTAGCTTGCAGTGTTATGACACCCTGAAAAATAAAATATGAGCCAGAAGAGATGACTTGCTCCTTGCCTGAAATACACACTATCCAAGTAGAGATATGCTGTGTAGAAGGAGTACAGATAGGGTTATACAACAAAGCAAAAAGTACTGAGCTTAAAAATATAAGATAAATAGTGATTGTGAACTACAGGAGGGATGATGACATGACTTCCTTTGCTGTAGTCTAGGTCAAAAAGCAAGAAGAGAGGCAGACAAATTTGCACTAGCTGGTGGCATGTTTCTGTTATACCCAGTTGTTTCAGTTGGATTCTGTTGCTTCTGCAAGATGGACTGCCAACAAAAAAGAAATCAGTGTAATTGTCAAGAAAATTATTTTCTGAGGAAAAGTGGTTAAATGAAAAGAATGGCTCTGGATAGTGTTAAATGTAGCATAACTAATATTGAGCACTACAGATGACAAATCTACCAGCCAAAAATGTAAATAAATGTAAATGTGAGCCACTTAATAATTTCTGTTTGTTTTTCCTAGATAGCATCCAAAATGAAAACTGATGAGGAAAGATGGAAAAATAAAGTGAATAATAAAATATCTGCTGCACTTGAGAGTGAGTAGCAAGATCCAAATGTGTCCATTGCCACAGGATTAGGAAAAAGGTACACAAAAGGAAGTGGAGGATGTCTTTGGGGTTCCCAGAAGAAATCTGAATGTCTGACCATCTTCACCTGTACCTAAAGGACATGTTGCTGAAAGATGTGGCTGTTGATTTTATACCGCCATTCAAAAGGCATTGATGATCTCCCAATTAAACCAAATGCTAGCAAGCCTTATTTCTCTAGTGTCGTCTTAAGTGACACATATCTATAAATATTTATTACACAGAATTAACGAAAAACTGAGCAGTGTTCACTGTAACCTTGTTGATAAAACCTTTTCAAATATTCTCCTTCCAGAGTGCAGTTATATATGCTTGGTCTGCACAAAATGTTCTTAGAAGGGAAGCATGGGTAAAAATCCTTTTCTGATACTTCCAAGAGAATAAGAGTTATTCCTTATCCTGCCCTCTATATCTGCCCAGCTGGGTCCTCATTTTACATCATGTTCTAGAGACCCTTCTGGAATCTAATGCTAAACAGATACTGTTTCTCTTGAGGTGATCTTTTTAAATTCGTGGATCAGAAATAAATATTGATAAGCAAGGAAAATTTTCAGTAAATAGTTACCTGAAAGCAAAGTTGATTTCATTTTAATCAGAACAAAACTGTGTTATGGAATGTGCATTAAGTAAATTCCAGTGCACTGGGAAACTACAGCTATGGCCGAGCAAGTTAGTTATGGCCCAAGATTCCTATTTACCTTCTTTTTTGGGCTGTGTGTTTTCCAGAAACAACTTAAGATACTTTTGTGCATTTTGAGCACAAATGTATGCCTTAACTTTCTCTAACTGGATTATTTATGAGTGTGTTCTCTGATGTGAATGGAGAACACAAAAATCCCACTGCAGGAGATACCGAAACATATGTATAAATTGAAGTCAGACTTGATTAAAGCCACGCGTGTTGTCTTGGAGCTGATTGTGACCCATTAAAGTGCATAGTAGACTTCTTCCATATCATTGCACCCTAAAGATGTCATGTCAGTTGTAGAAAAATTGGTCTTTGCCACGTTTTCTTTTTAATTAAAATTTGTGATAAGATTTGACTCCTCTTCTTTTGCTGTATCAGGGATATTGATCACATGGGATTATTTCTCTTCCATGCCTCAGAAGAGCCATGAGGGTCAGACACACATAGTCACAGTTAAAAGTTTAAAATTCCATCACCATAATTACTTTTAATACTCCTTAAATTCGTTGTGACACTGACAGTGTCAGTGACAAGACTGTTAGAAATAAGACCATTGGTGAGACAGAAGAGGTAAGTCATTCTTGCACTGCATAGCTGGCAATCATAAAAGAAAGAAAAAGATGCTTATTCTTATTTCTTATTTCTTTGCACGGGAAAGCTGAGTCATATTAACTGACTATTGACAGGTAAAATAAATCAGGTCAAGCACATTCCATGGAATATGTCAAGTGCAATTAATCTTCACAGAAACTGTGACTTGATTTTCAACAGCACTTTTGACATAGTGGTGAGGAATTTAGAGTGCTTTAAGCTACATTCATCCTGGCATTTATATATAAAAATCCTTTATTGCAACAGTTTTCTCTCAGGTGTGTGGCTGATCCAATATTTAAGAATTTTTTATTATCTCCAAGATTTTTACTCATGAAAAAGTTGTGCTTGTGTTGGTTAAGCTATACTGTTTGGCCAAGTTATGGGGATTTCAGAGAATACCTTATGTATTCATGGATGGGGCTATCTCTTCTGCTTTGTACATCAATTCTGTGGCCTGAGCGACCTTATTTTTGCCATGGGGAGCTTTGTGTCAGTCCCTGGCCTGCCTGGACATGTTCCTGTGTGACCTGACCTAGGTATTCCTGCTTTGGCAGGGGGATTGGACTAGATGATCTTTTAAGGTCCCTTCCAATCCCTAACATTCTGTGATTCTGTGATTCTGTGATTGCAGTCTCTGTTATTGCTCTGTGTGTCTGCAAACTCTTACATTATGTCTGACTAAGTCACTAAGGACCTCATCCAAAAGATGTTTAAATCAAGAGAGAATCTGTTCAATTACATGGGTTTTGGGTAAGGTCTGGAAGGCCTATGTGTCCTCCTAGTGAAGGAATAGAGGATTGTCTCTTACTCTGAAAGTGGGCAGGATATGGTTCTACTTTTTGATTAATTAAAAAGAAGTAAATCTAAGGTAGAAGACAACTGATTAATTGGTGATGCACAGAAAGAAAAGCTGTCACTATTAAGCATGACCACTGAAGATGAATGCAGATAATAGTAATTTCTGCTGTCACTAACATCATCGAGAGAAATGTAAGGAGCCAGAGGGACTGGCATCATGTCTACTGCCTACTCTTTCTGTTCAGTATTATGCCGTAACATGTCAAGTCCTGCTTTCAGTCGAAGTTTTGGAGGGGTTTGGAGATAAGTCTCTTAGTTCTGAGTTCCTTTCAGAAAGATTGCCCAGTCCATCTCAGGTTGTGCGTGAGAAACAAATAAATAAAGGGGAACCCTCATAAGATTTATTTCTTCAGAATAGTCTTTGGCCACAGGAGGGCAATACTGTACTATAATAAGTTTGACGTGCTTTATTCACTGAAAATCTAGTTTGCAAACAGGTACCCCAGGGGGAAAAGGGATTGATTGTGTTTAACAGTCATCTAAGTCATATTGATCAGAAAGTGGATTTATGCCTTTAGCCATGTTTGCAGGTGTTGACCTCCCAACACTGCTGTGAATATCATCCTCCTTTTCAGAAGAGCAAATTGCACCACAGAAACTGAGAGCTGTGGTGCTATCTGAGGAACTACTGCTACTCCATCTTTGGTTTAGATTGATACTGGTTTATACCCTCCTTGCTTCCACACTCTGAATAGGAGGCCAGGACCAAGAGGTGGCACAAGCAATGCAATAGTGAGTATGGCAGCCCCTTGTGGTACTGGTGGAGGGTTCTTTGTCGCTTGTCCTGCAGCTGTTTGAAGCTGAACTAAGGAGAGTATAACTGAAAATGGTGAGAGTCTGAGAGTGTGTGACTCTCATTAATAATGGTAGAAAGATTTAGCTGGGAAGGGTGGATGTTATTTTTCTTAAGAAAATTTCTGTGTTTTCCCCAGAGGCCTATGGCATGTTCTTTACAAGCACCCAGGCATAGGAGCAGGACTCTAAACTTATTAGGTTATTGATTCATGCCCTCACTCTTAGCTGGTCAGATAAATCTTTCCTTTAAAGCCCTCTAGGCTTATTAGTTAGAAGATTTTCCAGAGAAGCAAGTGTTGTGGGTTTTAAATCCCCAAAGCAGATGATAGAGTTGAGCATATCTTCTGTGGCTCTCAGATGAATAGGCGATACCACTGTTGGGTCTTAGGAAAGAAAATGGAAACTTCACTGTGTTCTTGATGAAGATTAATCTGCTACGAGTGCTTTGAGACTAATGGATTTAACCTTTAAAGGGAGGGCAATACTTGGTTTACACAGACTGAGAGATTAGTACGAGAAAGGTATTTGACATGGTTAGAAACATGAGTACATTTGCATACTTAGCATACTTCAAGTACTTAAACATTTAATATTAAAGTAATTTATGGAGTCTGGGTATCTCCTGAGTTTGGAGACAGGTTAACTGCCCAAATTAATAGAAAAGAACGGGAAGCTTTCTAAGGGCCAGCTCTCATCTGTGTTATTAGTATGTCAGGAATGGTCTTCAGGAAAAGTTGAAATCAAATTAAAAGTTAGAAGGGCATATTTATGAAGGATAGATTTCTAGCTTCCAAGCTAATCTTTAGGTCAACTGGAAATGAAAATGTTTCGGAGAACAAATGCTACTGAGCTGCTGCCCTTTTGGCTCCTATTTCTGAATGAAAGGCTCAAAGAGGTCCTCTTGTGAAAGAAAATTCTTCTGAGTGGTGTTTTTCAGTCTGTAGTTCGCACAGAGCTTCTGATGAACCTGCAAAAGCGAACTGAGACCCTTGTCTTTAGCTTCTCTTTAGAAGTTGCTATACTTCCACTGAAAGTGTTTAAGGGAAGAAAGAACATTAATGTCAGGTATGTCTTAAATGTCAGTTTATTTATTTTATGCTATACTTTTAAAATGTGTTTTCAGTTTCATAATCCAGAACATAGTCTTTTGTTTTGCAAGAGTAAGTTTTATTGCTTTTGTTTTTAAACTTGTCTAAGGGGAACTGAAACAAATCAACAGTTTTGAGGTGCTCGCATTGGCAAGGAGATAAGGAACCCAAGGAAAATGACAAGTCCTTTGCAGTAACCCAACCTGACCATTGCCACCTTCCAAACCACTGGAGTCATTCTGGGAGCTGGTATCCTCAAGTGCTCAGGAGAGGAGAGGAATTCCTTCTGATGATGACAACTATGTCTCTTTGGCAAAGGTGGGGCAGTGGTGATACAAACCATGATGTGATGAGGTTTTCCCAGTTGAGTAAGTTTGCTTTTTTTTTTTTTTTAAAAAAAATTAATAATCTACATTTTGCAATTAGACACTTAGGTAAGACTTCTCCTATTTATTTTACACATCACTATTTTTATGTATAGTGAAGATAAAACAAGTGAAGCCAGTCACCCAAGTCTGTTGTGCACTTCTGTATAGGTAAATCCCTTTATCACTTTACTCCATAGTCACTGTTTTCTACTTGAACCGCTACATTAAAAATCCCATACTTGACTTTGATATATTATCCTTAAATATTGAAGAAGGATTAGATTAGTGCTTCTTTGAGTCTTTGAGTGTCCATTTTCTAACACTTAAAATGTGTGAAAATGGTCATGTTAAAGATGATTCTTATGCTACTTTTTCCTGAGATTTTTTTTCTACTTTTTTCACACATGTATATTCCTAAGTAGATTTGCACATATTTTCTGTCACAAGGAGTTGTTAAGTGGAAATAAAGAGTAGTCAGATGTCAACTGAATGTCAGAGAAATGGCCCTTATAATGAAATCTATTAAAGTGTCCAATAGCCTCATGCAAAAGGCAAGATAAACTTACTTTGTGATCTTTAGGACAAATTGGCCAAAACCATAAAAACCGTAGAAAATAATGAACTGCATGGCAATGCAGAAGATGGCCAAGCATTGGTAGAAATTTTCTGCTTTATTGATGTTTATAATTTTCTCCTACTTTTTAAATAACTCACAATGATTATTACTTCGATTGCTTATTTCTGTTCCACTTCTGAATGTTAGTAGATAAACCAAACTCTTTTCATTCTTTTTAGTCTTTCTCTTTAATGTAATCAATGTATTTTTCTGGCTAATTGTGGAAATATTGCTGTTCCTTTATTCACTGATTTAGAGAGTGGAAGAGACCAGTAGTATTGGCTCATCTGACCTTTTGGACAAGACATACCAGAGAACTGAACTACAGAATCTCAGCATGAATTCTTGAGATGGAAAACTTGGCTTTTAGAAAGATGCTACATTTTGTTTGAAGACTTTCAGTGACAACAAACGTACTATGTCTGGTAAGTCTCTGAAATGTCTAATTGACTAAACTTAAAAATTGCATCTTCAGTCAGCTTGGATGTAGTTAATGTCAGCTGGCTGCTATGGGATCTGGATGTGTTTAGTTGGTTGCTCAGGGGAGAGTACCTGAGAAGAACAACCAAGAATAACTTGTCTTGTAGCTCCTGGACCCTGATACCTTTAGCAGTCCAGCTGAACTATTCACAAATATTTTTGGTCCAATCTTGGCAAAACCACGCCAGACCCAGAGTTCTGAAGATCTATGTTTTGAAGGTAGGTGGGACAGAAGAATTAGCATTCACAAAGGCTAAGTTTAGCCAAAAGAGTCCAAGTGTCCCTCTGTTGGCAACAAAAATAGAGTGGTACTTCCAAGTGCTTAAGTTATAATATTTAAAGTTAGGCTTCTGATTACCCAGGACCCTGGAGGACCCTCTATAAATATCCTGTAGGGTCAACATTGTGCACTTCTTTTCTGAGAGGTTTCATTTCGTTCACTTTTTATTAGCCCTTTGGCTACATATGGGGCACTGTTTGAAGGAAATGTACTTCCAAAATAACAGATTGACTTTCATTGAAGAGTCTGTCAATAAAGAAAAAAAATATTTAAACCTGAATTTAAAGGTAGTTTTCTTGCCTCTGCCAGATGAATTTCTAGCTGGAGAGTGGTAGATAATTGTTTACTGTTGTAGGTGAGAGAATAGTGGTATCGGTATAGGTCAAGGACATTTAAAGCTTGTAATATTTAATAACATAAACTAAAACCTCCTCTATCCTCAGTCTGGAGAGATGCTGTGTACCCTTTGTTAAGGCTATTGCTCTTAGTGAGTAATTTTTTTTTTTTTTTCCCAGAGTTTTGTTGTTGTGTGTGTTTTTAGTTTATGCTTTCATTTCATTTGGTGATGAAAAAGCGCAGTGTGCGGGGGACTGCTCCTGAGCTCTGGAATCATGATAGCACTTTGTTGCTTTTCACTTACACAAGCCACGTTGACACTCGATTTGGAGAAAAATATTATTCCTAAACACTGGGACACATGAATTGCAGATTTTTATTGTTACAAAGAAGAGTGTACTTCAGTCAGTCAGCTATTCAACACAACACATCAAATTAAGAGACCAAGAGAGGTTTTCAGCAACATGGGCAGCACATACTGGAGGGACATGATTTTTCTTTCAGCCTTCCTCGAACTGCTGGTATTTTACAGTAAAAACTTATCATGTCTTCTATTCAATCTTTAACAGGATGCTTATTACATCTCATGTAGTAGCTAAAAGTTCCAGAGCAGTGATGTCTTTGACTATCTAATATGTTGCTCCTAATTCAGTTCTTCTTTTGACTCATGCACAGAACTATAATGGCTGACAACTGCTGTCACCACAGGTAGACAAAAAGAACCCATGTAATCTGACATGGAGGAAAATTGTACTGATAGTAAAATCTTCTTGGCTCTTTCATGGCCTTTCAGGGGTGTCATGAGAGTCTTGGAATAATAGATTCTGCTATCAGTCAGAATTAAGGAGAAATAAATAGAATTTACTAGTTGAATTGGCATAGTAGAAATTAAAAGATGCATGTTCATAGAATCCTAGAATGGTTTAGGCTGGAAGGCACCTTAAAGATCTTGTTCCAACCCCCCTGCCATGGGCAGGGACACTTCCCACTAGACCAGGTTGCTCAAAGCCCCATCCAACCTGGCCTTGCACACTTCCAGGGAGGGGGCAACCACAGCTTCTCTGGGCAACTTCTCTGTTGCCAGCTCTGTCCCTGACCTGCTCTCTATCTTTAGCAAAGCCTTTCATCAGTTTTTGTCTTGCCAACAGTTGTCAGTTTAAAGGGTGAGCCTTTTGGAATTGGAGCCCTCTCATGTTATGCAGTTTGGTTGGGCTCACTCTTTTCTTGTGGCTTCTAGGTCCTTCTATAAAATAAACACTAACAGGAAGCTCCAGGGCTGTAGAGAGCCACATCTCTGTACTCTTTTGCAATTTATTTTTTTTTTTTCAGGTGGTGTTGTCGTCACAAGATGTAGCTAACAGATCCAATGCCTTGTCAAAGGCTGCTCCTTGGTGACATACTGCAATAAGGGGTACTTATCTCTATTTGTTAGGTAGTTACTCCAGGAAAGGGAAAAAAAAAAAAAAAAGCTGCTTAAGTTATTAAACCTATTATGCAGTATTGCAAAAGGTCAAGTTGCTGTTCTTTTTAAATATAATTTAATTGAAAATGGACAGTAGCCTGGATCTTCAGGCATAATGAAGCAGGCTATTGATAAGCACCATGTGTCCCTGATTAAAATCAGAAGGCTAGGAATGTTCAGCCAGTTAGGCAATTTGTGAGATACTGGTCCACTAAGTTTGGGACCATGGACAAGCAGGTACACAGAGAGATACTTTGTGTGTTCCCTAAAAACAAAAAAAGAAACTATAGGGTACTGAATGATTTCCAGGCTAATAAAGCCAATTAATTGGATGAACTGTCTTGTTGCACTTTATTTGTCCCCTCGAAAGATCTGTCTGCTGTAGAAATTTACAGTGTAGTTAAATATAACAGTAAGGAAACAAAGTATTTCTTCCATGAAGTGAACTGTTCAGCTGACACTAGGATTTGAGAAGAAGTTTCAGAACATACACTGACAATGAAGAGCCAAAGACATCAGTGAAGTTTCTTGTATGAGATTATCAGTAAAATTCACTTACTTGTAGCTGTGCTATGATATAGACAAGAAATTCCTATTCTTGCTCCCTGTGGTTTACTTTCCTGCTGGGTTTCATATGGTGCATCTGCAGACAAAGAGTAGAAGTCACTCATTTTAGCTTACTGAAAATAAGCAAAAAGGGACAAAGGTAGGTCTTCAGGAGAACATAATATAAATATATATTGCACCAGTTAAACATGCCACAGGATCTCTGAGAACATGGAGACAAGGAGAAGGTTTAGAAATGTGAGGTTTGTGTATGTGGGGAAAACAAAGTCCTCCCAGCACAAACAGTTTCGAAGGGGTCTACAACATCTCAAAATATCATTTGGCTTTATAGACACCTGAATTTTTGCCTTGAGATATTAATGCAAGCACCAGAAACCAAGAATGTAGTTTAACATCTGGAAAAATCCTCTAATTTTGTATTGTAAGTGTAGCAGTTTCTGAACACCTCATTTTATAAATCTGTCTAGGAGCAGGTGTCATTGCCTAATTCTCTAAAGGAATGACTTTTTAAAGAAACACTGATGTAGTTTTCATGATAAATGGACTTATGGGTGATCTTAAGCAGGAAACATTCACTATAAAAGACGTTTACAGCCACAAACAAATAACTCTATATATTTCAAGTTCCAGTTTTGTCTTTCTGGTTTATCAGAAACTACAGCTTGTGCAGACCCTTATGAAGTACAAAGGCACATCTAGTGAAGCAGTATTATTTTGCAAAAATATGCCTGATCATGAATCTACCCAAAGTAGAGAAAAATCTTTCAATGGGTTTGAAGCATCAAAATTATCTTTTTTAATAGATGTGTTTTATTAAAGAAAAAGGAAATGTTTAATAAGCTCTAGTCTAGGAGACACACACGGGTTGTTCATCATATTTGCCAAATTTATTATAGCTGCAGTTGTTTCTAAACCTAAGAAAATATTGTTTAACACTGTCAAGTAAGATAGGATAGCTACCAGTTCAGTCTCCCTCATGAAAAAGAAACACCACATTGCAGAGGCTTTAACCAAAAGCTAAACCTTCCTGTAGTTTGCTTAGCTGGTGTTATGAAACGTGTGCTTCACAGCGCCTGTGTGTTTGGAAAATAGGTTGATTTAATCATGGACTGAGGGGCTTTATTCGCATGACCAAGGGAATTAAAGTTCAGCTACTTTCTTGTGGGCTGAATGTTAATCCCAAGGTGACTGGTACTGAGGTGCCGAAGAGATATTACTCAAGTATTGAAGGTGATGAAGGTTTTTAGGCTGGTGCCTATTCATTGCATTTGTACTGAATGAGGAAGCAACTGGAACAAAACAAATAACAACCATGAATCCTTCAGGGAGTGTATAAAGTCAGAATTAAGGAGTTTACGTCTTTCACCAGCCAAAAATATTTGATGGAAAGTGATTCCTATAATGAATGCAGCTGCACAGTGGAGTCTGACAATACCTATATTGCTAGTAGGGGCAGCAAATATAGGAATGTTTACCTGTGTCTCAGTCCTGTCCCGACAAAGCCAGCTGGAGTCATTGGCCATCTGTGCAAAGAGAGGGTTGTGTGGCTTTACTGCAGCTAGCTGCTCTGTGCTGGGAAGTTTACTGTAAGCTGTAGTACACGAGAAAAGGCAGTTTGTGCAGAGAGCAGAAGCCCTTGCCTTGCAGAGCTGTCCTGACCCACGTACGGGGCACAGCTTTCAATTCCTTCTGTCACACTTCCACTGGATTTAAAATAATGAAGTGCTTACTAGACCATAGCAAATCAGTGTGAGAATGATTTTATAGCCTTGTAGCTATGGTGTTTCCCTGAGAGAGGTCAGTGCTAGACTCCAGTCACTGAGTACCTAAGAGAAAATACTGGGAATGTGTGCTGTGTAAGGGTCTTCTTTACCCCACAGAATTCTAAATTATTCCTTCAAAAAGGTCAATTTAATAAGAAGGTCTGAAGAAGTCCTTATTTTCATTTTGAATGAGGCTAAGAGCTGGGATAGGTACTTACATTCATCTGTTCACCAAGACATAGGCAGCCCCAGACATTTTAAGCACCCTCAGGATTAGATGGAAGCTGAGCAGGAGTTCTGAGGGGCCGAATTTCGGGAGAAGTCATCTCAGCCTTTTAATAGATCCAGTCCCAAAGCAAATCTGTCACAATTTTGTTAATTGCTCCACAGATTCCTAACTTCAGCCTTGTACCATAACCATTGTACTGCCTTCCTTTCATACCATTTAAATGCAAATCACAAATTATAATTTGTTAATGCAAATTATTAAATTATATCAGTAATAATTAATAGAGTATTAAAAACTTTTTTTACTTCCACAGGAACATATCAGGTGCATATCTTAACTAGTTCCAAACTGTCAATTGCCTTTTATATTGTCTGCAGCTCAGAAAATGTTGCAAATTTTTCTCATTGGTCATAAAATCTTACTCTGTGGAATTAAATTTGTATTTTGTCTCAAATTTGTATTTTGCTTAGTTCCTCAAGCTCACGCTATTCTTTGCATATGATGTACTCATGTATTGTGTCTAAATTTTGTGTCACCAGGAAACTTCATTGGCAGACACTTCTGTTGGTTGATGTCATTTGTGAAAACATTAACTGACATCAGTTTCAAGACTGGTTCTTTAAAAACTCCAAAAAGTAGAGTCCTGCCATCCCTGTCAACACTTAGACTTTCTCCAATTCCTTCCTTATCTTAAAATTTGTGAGATTCTTGGGTCTTAGCTCTCAACCCCAGATATTCTTTAAAAGACACCTGCCATTTACCAAGTGCTTTATGCTTTACCTTGATTGTAGTCATAAACTGAAAAAGTGTGCCTATGATTATTTATCAAAGCTAAAATGTTATTCAAAGAATAAACTTAAGCTTTCTCTTCTAGAAACTATAAGTTCAACCTACCAGATAATCATGTGTTTAAGGTTATGATAACAGATGCCTAGTGTCTATGAGTCACACAATTTTTTCGGTCAGATACAAAATTATAGCTCTCTTTTGATAGTTTGTGCTCCAGAGTCTTGCCTTTAGAGGAAAAAGGTGAAGGAATAGCATCTGAAAATTAAATACCATGTGGAGAACATGACAATTCACCTTTCCTGTCTTAGAATTAGAGTTTAATTACAATCAAAGAACCCTTCAACCTAAATTGCACTTTCAGATTTTACAGCCATATGTGATGGTTCATGTCTTGCAAGTAGTTTCATAGAATGATTCACATCAGTTTATACTCTGTTTGGTAATAATACTTCTCTAAGAAAGGGCTCCTGCTGAGATGATGGGCAATGTTTTTGAAATCCCCGGGGCTTCACTAGTTCTGAATTTGTTTTTCTTTCAGTTTTCAGATATGATATTGTCCCACAACTGTGGTAGAAATGTCTCTTCTCTTCTAAAAGCCAAGCTCCTTTCTTTGTCATAAAGAAATGAATCTAAGCCAGAGAAGGCAACAGAACAAGGGAGAAAGCATAAGCATGTTTAGGTAGAATCAAAAATGAAAGTGACTGTAGCAGGTTGGTCACATGTACCAATTAAAAAATAGATGAATCTAGATTTTTCAGCCTCAGATACAAAGGAAAAGCAAATTTTTACTCCATGTGTTACAAAATGAATTTTAACTAATTTCACCCAACTAATTTGAGGATCCTTCTTTCTGAAATTTGGGGAGAGAAATCCAAGCCTAAATGCTTTTTTGTTTCCACTGTGCTCTTGATTTCATCTGAATGTGTACTTGCATAACAACATTGATAGAGAGCTATCCTGGTTATATGAAGGCTATTGTATTCCTATTAAACTCATTATACACCGGTATTAGTGAAACATAAGCCAAGCCTAACCTTTGTCTTTTCCTCATCTTCAAAACTGGCCTAATACTTAATCCTTTTCATAAGGACTGATGAGTAATAACTCATGGGTGCTTATGTAACACTTCTGGATCCTCACAAAGAAAGCATAAAATAAGGTTAGCCCCTGAGCTGCAGTTAAATTCCTCTGTTCTTTAACAGTCCTAGAATCCTAGAATGATTTTGGTTGGAAGGGACCTTAGAGATCATCTAGTTCCAACCCCTTGCCATGGGGGCTTCCACTAGACCAGGTTGCTCAAAGCCCTGTCCAACCTGGCCTTGAACACTTCCAGGGAGGGGGCATCCACAGCTTCCCTGTGCAACCTGTTCCAGTGTCTCACCACCCTCACAGTAAAGAATTTTTTCCTAATATCTAGTCTAAATCTACGCTCTTCCAGTTTAAAGCCATTACCCCTTGTCCTATTGTTACACGCCCTCTGCAGCTTTCTTGTAGGCCTCTTCAGGTACTGGAAGGTCGGTATAAGGTCTCCCTGGAGCCTTCTCCAGGCTGAACAATGCCAACTCTCTTGGCCTGTCCTTATAGGAGAGGTGCTCCAACAATCTCAAAACCTTTTATAAATATTATCAGTTGAATGCTCAGAACATGGGGGATTATAGCCTGTTTTTCTGAAGACTATTCCAAGGGAAAGCTCATCTGCCCAGCATCTTGTCTCATTCTCTCCAAGCTGGGAAGACACTGAGATACCCCAAATCCTAACTCTGTGCTGCCCATCACACAGTGCTTATTTCACACACCTTCAGAGCAGGTGTGCTTCATGGTGTACCTGGTCCATTTTGAAGTCAAAATTAATGTGTTTGCTTGATCTCTTCTTTCAATAAATGTCTTCAAAAGGACTAGTACCATGAAGATCACCCTAAATGGCTCCAAGCTGATGACCACAAACATAATATGGTTTGGAGGTGCCAATTTTAAGATTGCTTTAATAGCCTCAAGCTGATCACATCCTTTTGCAACTACTTGTTGTATACCAGTACATAACAAATTTACATCAGAGCAGGCTATTTATTAGTAAGCAGCATTATGTTAGAGTGGTCAGCACACAAGTGTTGTTCTGTGTGCCACAGAATTTTGAGAACACCTGTCAAAGATTTGAAAGGTGGCAGCAGTGGCAGTTTTGAGAGCAAAAGGGTGGTTTCTTAATAAACACAGCAAATCCAACCAAAAGCTCCCCTTTGCCTAGGTAAGTGACCTGCCTGAATTTGGTGGGGAGGACCAGAAGATATATTGGTATTGTGAAACTGTATAGGGAGTCTTCCTTCAAGAAGGAAGAAATGCCATAAAGACAGCTTTTAGAACACTATATTGACTTTTTAAAGAGGATTCAACAGTGTAGAAAATGAGATAGGTGAATATATTGCTTTTCCTCTGATGCTTCAAAAATACCATTTTCAACCTCTTGACTGGAACAAACCTGCAATCATTTTGCTTCTTGTCAGGTCTACGTCTCTGTCAGATGTTCTTTAAAAAGGCTATTTGGCAGATGTATGAAACCACGTGTTTAAAAAATCTTAAAGGTTAAAGGATAGTGTCAGATAGCTCTGGAAGCTACTGATCAAACGGGCAATTGCAAACATTTCATGGCACATTGTGCTATCTTCTCTTGTTTCAACTCTGCTTTTCGATGTCTAAAACTAGATGTGTGAGGAAAGATTTAGGTGTATGTGTTAATATTCCATGCTCCTACAAGAGAAGTTTCAGTAGCAAGGCTGAACCCACTTCCATAGTGGGTTTCAGAGCCAAAAAAGCGTGGCAAAAATAGGCTATTGACACTTTGTGTGCATTAAGAGATACTAACTTTACAGAAATATTGTGTGTCCACTGATCTGTTACGAGCAATTGCCCTCCTGGTAAGTCATCATTTTACCATTTATTGTATTCTGTCCCAACCAAATTATTACAGTTTCGGAACAACATGCCAAAAATCAGCTCAGGCAGAAGTTTACAACTCATAGAAATAGGGCCTATTAAATTTATAAGACCTTTGGAAACCAACCTAGACAGGTCTAAGAACATCACAGTTTCAGGAAGGCAACAATCATTACATTTTATTTTATTACTATTTGACAAGCCAATAAATGAGGTTTTTGGTATGTTTGAACTCTTCATAAGGCTTTAGACTATAGTCTTGTAGATAACAGGCTTTCCTGAAGATCCAATTGAAGACAAATGTACTCATGATTTACACCAAAGAATTTGACCTCTGGGAATGTTGAGAGATTTCAATAGAGAAAAGTCACAACGATAACACATTAGATCACAATAGCTGTTCTACACTGAGTGGAAGGTCTTTTTATGGTTGAAGTTTTAAATGTAATTTGCAGGAGCATGGTTTAATGCTTAAAATATTTGTGTTGTTTTAGAGTTGCTTTTAACCAATCAAAAAAATGCAGAGTGCTTGTGTATTAATAACTATGCAAATATGCTAGTTTAAAAAAATGTAGTTTATTTCTTCTAACTTGGTATCACAAAGATCAAAATTGTGTTTGGAGTTTTAAATAAATATCCTCTTTGTCATTAGGTAGAATGGAAAAGTCAAATGTGTAAGGTTCAAAGTGACACAGACAGATGTTCCATGAGGTAATGCTGTCTAGTAATGTAATTTTTGTCAGTTCTGCCAGGCCCTGTTAACAAATTAGAAAATCCCTGTGCAGTATAAAATTCTTCACCCCTGTCAATAGTTATTAATGTAATTCTGTTTACTCTTGCTCCTAGGCTTTTGAGCCTTGCACTTTGGTATGCTGTTTTTGCCATCTTGGGATTCAGTCAGTAAGTTTCCAGTGAGCGTTGCTATACTGTTAATATATTTAATTATCAGATATTTGTTATTTCGTTATTTAAAAAGGATGGCTTACAACAGTGCATTTCTTCTCTGAGATGAGTGTATAGAATTTGGATTTTAGTGGATTACATAATTCTTTTAGAAGAAGTATTCACATAATTTACAGCAGTTAAAATTTTACACTGCTTTGGCACATGTTCCTCTCAAGACCAAGCAGATATTTTGACTCTCATATATTTGGTCCTTTAGCTCTTCAGCCTATACAGCAAGCAAAGAGAAGAGCAAGTCTATGTAGGTGCCAAAACCAATTCCTACCACGAAACCTCTGCATTCCTGGCAATGTGAGCTGGGCTCTGGCACTAGGGGAAGACGAAGTGAAGGGTTTTTTCTATGATGTGACTCTGGCCTTTTGAGAAGTAATATGTGCTATAGCTCCACAGCATAGGATTCGTCCATTCCCAGTTTATTTTGTCTTGCAGAAGGCGGTAAGAGTGCAGGGGACTCCTGTTCTGCAAGTCACAGAGGCTGCTCTGCACTACCTTGTACTTGTTCTGTCACTTACCTCGTTCTTATTCCACCACTTCTACTCAACCACCAATGACTGCAGCCAGGACTCTTCTGTCAAGCAGGCAAATAACGCTGCCAGACTGGAAATTTGAAAGGTAATTCCATTTAGGTTAGATATGAGGAGTATCGCTGTATTTTGAGAGATTATGTGTTTGTTTTTACTAAAACAAATGAGGACAACTAGTCAATAGAGCAATTTATATAGTGTTTGATGGAGTCTCCACCACCATGGCAATTCTAAGTCAAGAATGCAGATTTTCTAAAGAGTGCTCTCTACTTCAGGCATGATTAAAATAGATGTTTGTTAGCCTGCCTTATGCAGAAAGTTAGAAATTGACTTCACAAAAGTCCTTTCTGGTCTTTCAGAGTAGGAGCACCTTTTTGTTGTTAAAAGTAAAACCATTTCTGCATCAGTAATGAAGTGATTGTTTATAATGTTAATTGCTTTGGCTTAGTGTCTAAGAATCTCTGCCACTTTAAAACTTATAATCGATTTTCCATTTGTAACAATAAGTAATAGCACTATTCAGGAATTTATTTTTTTTTTTGGCTCTCTCCTGCAAACATCCTTATGTGCTGGTGACTCCATTAATCATAATTTGAATGTTCTCAATCAGTTTAATAAAGACAACATTAATTTTTAGGTAGCACCAAATTTTTAAAATCGGACTGTGACATGGCATTAAGTGAAATGCTTTGCAGAGATCTGAACGTTTTATGTCAATTCAATTACTTTTATCAGAGATTGAAATCTTGTCAGGGACTCTGCCTTCTATCAGATTCACAGTGTCTAGCTTTAGTAAAGAGAAAAAGAATTCAAGATAGCATTTCAGTTCAATGCTTGAAGTCAACTGAAGGATTAACCTGTCCCTCAAAAAAGATAGGTTTTCATTTGCATATCTATATCCATGGCATGTTCATTTTCAAGAACTTAGACCATTTTTACACTGCTTCAGTAACTGATGGATGAACTGAAAGTTAGGTTTCATTTCACATACTTTAATTGCATCACAGCTATAGGACCATCCAGCTTGCTAGCTGAGGCAGAGGATTGTTACAGACTCTCATTAATACCTGTCAGAAGTTTTAATTTACCAAGAAAAGTCCTGATTTATAAACAGCCTGCTGGATTCTCAGAGTGGTAGAGCATGCACTTATCCAAAATCTTCCCAAAGCTGATGGAAGTGTGTCTGTTTCAGAGCTAATAAATTTTCTGACTCTGAGCAATTTCTGGTTTGATAAAGGGAGACAGCACAATACAAAAGATTTGTGTCCAGAGAATATTCTAGATCAGCACTTTGGCTTTTGCAAGTTGTCAGAGCTTGATTGACTTCAGCGGCATTGTTCCAGTTTCCACTGTCTGGATATTTGGCTCTGCTTCTGATTGCACTTCTCTTTTTAATTTTTTTTTCCTTCCCCTCATCTAAAAGATTTCCCCCCACCTCTGGATCTGCAGGTGTTCAAATATAGCTATTACAAACATTCAGATATTTGCTTTCTTGCTCTGATTCCTAATCTCTGAGAGGAACTCGCTGCGTCTTGTGTTATCCTATGCATAATGCAGAGATGCTCTGCTGGATTATGTTTATGGCAATGTCTAAAATTTACAGGTTTCTTTTTACTCATAATTATCACAGAATCACAATGTTAGGGATTGGAAGGGACCTCGAAAGATCATCTAGTCCAATCCCCCTGCCAGAGCAGGAACACCTAGATCAGGTCACACAGGAATGCATCCAGGTGGGTTTTGAATGTCTCCAGAGAAGGAGACTCCACAACCTCTCTGGGCAGCCTGTGCCAGTGCTCTGTTACCCTCACTGTGAAGAAGTTCTTCCTCACATTTATGCAGAACCTCCTATGTTCCAGCTTGCATCCGTTGCCCCTTGTCCTATCATTGGATGTCACTGAGAAGAGCCTGGCTCCATCCTCATGACACTCACCCTTTACATATTTATAAACATTAATGAGGTCACCCCTCAGTCTTCTCCAAGCCCAAGAGACCCAGCTCCCTCAGCCTTTCCCCATAAGGGAGATGTTCTACTCCATCATCTTTGTGGCTCTGTGCTGGACTCTCTCGAGCAGTTCCCTGTCCTTGAACTGGGGGGCCCAGAACTGGACACAATATTCCAGATGCGGCCTCACCAGGGCAGAGTAGAGGGGGAGGAGAACCTCTCTCGACCTACTAACCACCCCCCTTCTAATACACCCCAGGATGCCATTGGCCTTCTTGGCCACAAGGGCACATTGCTGGCTCATGGTCACCCTGCTGTTCACCGGGACCCCCAGGTCCCTTTCCCCTACACTGCTCTCCAACAGCTCAGTCCCCAACTTATACTGGCACATGGGGTTGTTCTTCCCCAGATGCAAGACTCTACACTTGCCCTTGTTATATTTCATTAAATTTCTCCCCACCCAGCTCTCCAGCCTGTCTCGGTCTCTCTGAATGGCAGCACGGCCTTCTGGTGTGTCAGCCACTCCTCCCAGTTTGGTGTCATCAGCAAACTTGCTGACAGAGCACTCTATTCCCTCATCCAAACCATTGATGAATATATTGAATAGTACTGGTCCCAGTACTGACCCCTGAGGGACTCCACTCGATACAGGCCTCCAACTAGACTCTGTCCCATTGACCACAACTCTCTGGCTTCTTATCATATAAACATACAAATATCCAGGTTGAGTGTCTGCATTTATCTGGGATATTCAGAACCAAAGTAATTGTATTTTCCTGCCTTTGTACTCACAAGTACTTGGGAGGTACAGAGATTTTCAGTCCTTGTTTAGGTAGCATTCAGCACAATCAATGTTTTCCATTTACCAATAATATTTTGAATGATCATATTTGAACTTTCAGGTTTTATGCCTTCTCCCAAGAACCCAGAAACATTCTTCTATAAATGTTTTCAGAAAATAAAATTGCTGTGACTGTACCATGCTGATATTCTCATTCAAATTTTTGAGTTAGACTAATTGAAACAGACTCACAAGACACTAATCAAAAGTGAAAGGTTTAGGGCAGAGAATGGTGGTTGATCCTGGAAATGATTTTCAGACAGTTGACATTGCTGCCCTGTTAATCGTTTTATCGTCGGAGATAGATATGGTGGTACATACGGGGAAACTTAATTAGAAGTTTCACTTTATTTTCCTCTAAAGCCCTTTGTCTGTTCCTGGGGTGTGACAGCCTCATATGTTTGTTCTGATTCTGACATCGATCACTGCAGTTTCAGCTACAATCCCTCACAGAGCCATAACCAAGTTTCCCTCTAAGGAAGATACAAAATTTGTGTATAACCATATGGCACAAACACTGCCTCTCCCATCCTGTGGGTATACTGCTGGGGACCAAATACAGTATGAAGTGTCACAAATGGTGTAAAACACAAGAAAACTCTGGCTCAATGCTTGACAGCAATTTAGATGCTTTGCAAAAATGTAAAGCTTTATGGAACCATAATGAGATCCCATCAGTTTGCAGATAGGGCTTGGACCCCAAAAGAAAATACATGAGTACTTGAGTGCCCAGAGTAGAACTTTAATTTTCCAGTTAATCCTCTAGACAGAACCATAAAGCCATGATTTATATAGTTAAATATGTAAAGTGAAAACATCTTCGGAAATACATGAAGTAAGCTGCTGCTTTTATTTATTGCTTGTTCTGTAGCAGTGCTTAGTAATTCAATGCAGGAGCAGAACCTGGTGTACGAGAAGCACTGTGTACACAAGTATCAGGAAACTTGAGTATTTGGAAAGCAGTGAGTATATTCCAATAAATATTTCAGAATAAATTATTCTACCTTTGTGTCTGGAAATGTAATTGTCCTTTTAAAATACGATGGAAGGTTCAGTTAAAAAAAGGAGTTCATTCATTTCTAGCTGAACAGTTTTGAAGGGAATAGAAATACTGCTAAAAAGAAAAGCCATCTTTAAATGGCTTACCAAATTTTTTGTTCTGAGGCTTAAGGATTGTGTTTCCCAGTATAGACAGCCATCTGCTTTCCTTTCCATTTGATATGGCTTTCAGTTCCTCACAGAGAGTCTCATTCCAGATTTTAGTTTTTGTCTAAGTGATGAATTGTAATGTTGGCTTGTGTGAATATGCATTCAAATGAATGTGACTCCAGGTCAAAGTGCACAAAATTAAATATTTTTATGAGATCTGTCAAATCTAAAACACTCTTTCCATTGACTTCAGTGGGAGATGAATCTGGGTCTTATATGTCACATTAATGTATATTGTCCATACAGGTGAGCGTGGTACATAAACGTGAAGAAGTGGTGTGATGCATACTTCTGTGACTGCTAAGCAACCAAGGTGATGCTCCTTTCCTGTGATGTGTTTTATGTGCAGGGGTAACACAAACTGTCATTCCTTGGGCATTTTTTCCAGTACTGCAGACACTTCTGTACATTGGATTAATGTGCTTGACCTCTTCAGTAGGATTTTGTCACACATTTGTCACAAGCAAGGGTTTTGCTATAGCGGTGTGTCAGCAGTTTATGGATGGAGTAAGGATCCGTCAGCCTCAGCTGGGAAATAGCTTTGAGCCTGCTTTAGTGGGAATGGGGAAGAAAAGAGCTATGCAGCTGTGGCCACATCAGTGAACCGGGACTGTGTATGCTTCACTAGTACGGGAATAATGATGAAGGGAGTAGTCCCTGTTTCCTTAGTGAACCTCTGATTAATGATCTTCAGAAATCAACTTTAACTCATATTTTACAGCTTCACCTTATCCCTTCAAAATGCATAGGTTCACAACAGCTGACTGTGAAAGGATCCAAAAGTTTATTTAGTTTGTCTGGAAGGCTAAAGCCATAATTAATGTGAGAAGCAGTCTGACTGTAGGTAGCTCTTCAATCTAACAGAGAAGAGTATGAAAATATCCAAGATTTCCAGGCTGAAACTAGAAGATTTCAGGCAAGAAGTGTGGTTATCCTGCTTTCCCAGGAACAGACCCCTGGGCCAGCCATGGCAGACAGGCCATGAGCAGCTCCAAGTCAGCTGGGAGATCCAATCAAGGCAGCTGCCCCAAGCTGACTCACAGGTGTATCCCATAGCACTTTCATCATGCTCATTATAAAAGGAGGGAATTTACTGAGAGTGGAGTTCCTCTTCCTGGGGCTCCTGCTTATTGGCCTTCTGCTCCTGATCCTAAGGATGAGGCTGAGTAGAACCTTGTACACTTTATGTTGGTGTTTGTATTAATTTTGTTATTTCATTAAATCTGTTTCTACTTCAACCCACTGGGCTTCTCCTTTTTTTTTTTTTTTTTTTTTTTTGCAATTGCCCTTGTCAGCTGGGGAGGGTTCATTAGGTGGTAGAACAACTGCTACAGTTTAGCCCCGGGTATAAGCTAAATGTAGACAGCTTCTTTCAGAGCAGTGGTGCTGGAAAAGATTGACTAATGGTCTGGCATTTCCTAATTTCTCCTTTTTTAATTCTTTTGCAAAGAATGTTTTCTACCAGACATTCACCAGTGTTATTTTTTTATCCTATTAAAATGTACATTCTAGTGTCCTGTTATCTGATAAGTTTGCTAATCTTCTAGGAAAATCATATTTGAATGCAATATATTTTCTGTTTCACAGCTGTGAAGAGCTGCATGTTCATTACTCTGTGGTAGCATAGCAGTGTCTTACAGCCTGCTACCCCCAGAAATAAGTGTTGAGACTCACAAGGCTCACGCTTCTCCAAAGTCATTTATCTGAACTGATACGTAGACTTTAAAAGAAATGTCATAGCTGGTAGGGTTAAAATTGTATGAGCTTCATAAAATTCACTGTTCATAAGAGTCGCAAAGCTCTTTGTTATGCAGATCTGTTTCTGTGCCAATGATGTACTGCATATCTTGTGTGCCACTGTTCTCTCCTACCTTTATTTCTATGTTCTTATAAGGTGTCTTATATAGGAATAGAAATCTCCAGGTGGAATCTCTAATGTGTATTAAGGTAGGAACAAGTGATTGAAGACATACTGAGTGTATAAAGTGATGGCTGCCGAGTTTAGGGCCACATTTGTACTTACCCTGAGGCAGCTAACAGAAAATAATAGCAACGACACCTATATTTTATCCAGTGCTTTTTGAGTGCAAAGCATTTTACAGAGGTGGTTAACAAAGCTATAACAGAAACTGCAGCCACTCTTTGCCCCAGTGACTTGTTCACCCAGGAAACTACTAATGGGGCAGTTCTGTTCCATGAGTGAATCCTGTCCTTTGAAGTCACTCCTTGTAGGGGACTTGCTGCATTTCATCTAGAAGAAAACTATAGGTGGGAGAAAAGAGTAAGACATGAAAGATGAGAGAACTGAAGTGGTCACTCGTAACTAGTTCATGTAGATTTTTTTTTTAAGGGCAGCCTGGCTGAGTAGCACCACTGACATTATGGTTTGAGCAAGCACCAAACCTAGATACCATGGTGAAATTATGCAGGGGATGAAAAAGGTGTTATTCTGCTGTGGAAAGTGGGTGCACTACTGGGGTATTTCAGGAGGAGGTGCTTTTCCCAGAGCACAGGAGATGTTGGCTTTGTGTAGTTACCAGGTTCCTGGTTACTTGGGAAATTCAGATATGATTGGAGTGGAGGTGGGACCTAATTTGCCAGACTTTCCTGGGAAGTGGACATAACAGCTTTACCAGAGTCTCCACTGCTGCCTGGACAACTTGGGACGACTAATTTGTTATTTTGATCTGGTGACCTTTGGTTGTCCTGACAAGTAATTGCAGGTATGGGATTAGCATCCCACTTGAGACCACTGCAACTCAAAGACAAGCGAGCAATTTCTGATGAATAATGCATAGGTAAATGTAACATGCTTTTCCAAACCAGTGAAGTTTTTCATTTTTTTTTTTTCCAGATGTTACAAGTTCCAACTCCTAAATCTGCAGGGACTTAAAATGTGTGCACTCCATGCTGTGGAATCTTTTCATCAGAAAAAAGCTTTCATACCAAAGTGAAAGAGAAAACATTTCAGGAGCTTTTTTTTTTTTTTTTTCTGGTTGAATTTTTTATTATAATTATTTTTTTCTGGTCTTATTTTGTAGATAAAACTCCTCACTGCTTCTCTCCTAGATAAAAAAATGCAAGATTAAAATATATTTGTATACATTCTCTGTGATATCTTTTGATTCCTGGTTGAGTTGACATAAGATTTCTTCTTGCATATTTTGCACTGTCATTCATTGCTTGCAGCAGTCTCAGAGGTAGTGTACGATCAATGACTCCTCATGTATTTTCTGAGACTTCCAATGATGAGAAAATTTCACTAAATGTGGTGATTTTTATTTTCTCAACAGCTTTTTCTTACAAATGTTTGATTTTCCTCCTATTTCATGTTTTTCTTTTAATTACTTCCAGGTAGATGTGAACAAGATTTGCCCTGGTGTGCAAGGGAATGCAGTCAGCAATGTCTGCATGGCAGGATGAGGGAGGAAGGGCATGTGTACAGTGCTCAGCATCCTTCCCTGTGGTCTGGAAAACCCTCTTCCAACACACATTGCACTGTGGGGATTAAAGAAGTCTTGTCTCTGGTTACCCTCTCTTGGAGCACGAGGATCTATTTTCTATGCTGCATGTTATTGTGCTGTTAATAAGAGGATAGAGAGTATCAATCATGGCCTTTGCACAACAGATTTCTGGAAGGTGCTGAGCAGAGCTCCCTGGCTTGTAGAATTATACACTGCTTTTTTTTTTTTTTTTTTTTTTTTTATAAACTGACTACTGAGTGTGATTGATTATTTTTTCTTTTTAGTGATTCCATCCAGGATGAAAAGGATGGCTGGAAGGCTTGGATGTGATGATAAAGGTAACTCACATCTAAAGTAGGATCACAGTTCAGGGAAAAAGATCTGCAGAGAGGAGGAAAGCTGCAAAACCAAACAGCAAAGTATGTATCTGCATCAGGCATAACTTCCTGGGAAGGGAAAAGGCAGGGGTAGGTTCAGCAAAAAAAAAAAATGGGCAGAAATCTTTCCTCACGACAGTAGCAAAAGTGGTGTAGTCCTGATTCTCCGCAGTTATAAATACAGTTCCATGAGATAAAAAACCAAAAGCCTCTTGAAGTTATGGTAGTTTATACCATTCAAAACCAGATTCTCAGTGGTTTGAGACACCCTGAAAGTGAAGCTTGCATTTTATTAGCAGTAATAACCTTTCCCAAGTAAGGTTTCTAGCTAGCAAACCACTTCAAATGATGTGTTTCAAGAATAAGCTTATGTCCAATATGATCAGGTTCTGTCATTTGCAGAGGACATGTTGTACGTTCTGATCTAAATCTATAGTGAATGATTTCAAACACTACTGGATCGAACTGCTTTTTGAAAAAACACTCTGAGCGCTTGATGGGGACTGTCTGTCTTTCTGATCACAAGCAGCAGCCAAGCCAATAAAGTCAGTTTTGAAATAAAGAAATCGGCTACTTGAAACAGTAGGGATGAGTGTGCTGTTGCCTGATTGTTGGAATTGACCACTACTGAAATTAAATGACATTTGTTTTTTACAGGTCTGTTCTGAAACTATTGATAAACAGATGTAGAAAATGGCATTAAGCATAGAAAGTCATAAAATTTAGAAGGCAAATATATTCCCAGCAAGAGAACTGTCAAATGTAACATGGAGAGCATCAAGGCTGTCCAAAGAGAGGAAGGTTGGGAGATTCCGTTATTGATAATATAGGATACTTTACACACTGTGGCAAAAAGACTCAGTAGATGAGCTTATTAGACTAAACTATAGTATTTACACCAAATTCAGTGTTGTATAATTTACAGATGGTGTATTTTGCTCTAATTTATGTTGATGTAATCTAGGACAAGCGTTGGCAAAGAATCTGTTAGAGCAAGCCTTTAAATTAAACCACATGGTCTTGTCTTTGTTTCTTTTTTCCCCTGTTGCTTGGGAATTCTCTGTATGCTTGTCTAATGTGGACCATCATCTTTGAGTCTTGTCTTCTCAATACACTCATGGCAAAATTATTTCCAGGACAGCAGAGGATGATGATGTATTATTTCCATTATAGATAGCAAAAATAATTCCAATTAAGTGAGTTAAGATGTTGCAAGTAAGGTATTAAGACACACTAAAATAATTTAGTGGCTAGACACTAGTGCTGAAGCATTTGCTGGGCATTTAAGATATGTTATTTCTATATGTACCACTGTTCCACAATCTGTGAGCCATTGGACTTATGTAATGACGCATATATGCTTTTTGCCATAGAAATTAACTAGACTGCAGACTCAAATAATTAAACCTTCATCCCTCAACCAAGCAATAAGACTAGAGCAGAAATGTTAGCCTGCTTTTGCCTACCAGCTGAGAAAACTGCTGTTTGCATTTGGGAACATATTTCCTGCAGGGACAAACACTATTGGTATTCTGGAAGGCAGGGGTGCACCTACTGAGGGTACAGGGAGCCAGTGAAGACCTGCAGCTCTTCATTTTTCTTATAAAATGTATATTCTCTTCAATTTTACAAGGGGATATCACGACATAGGTTTTTCTTCAGGTTCATAATCATGTGGTCTGGGAAATTCTTTATTTTTCAGCTGCAGTAATACTTTCAGTGATAAGTGCTTGACATGGGTATGTGTGATATGGTGGGCCAGAAGTGTCAACATCAACATGTGAACTTGCTCTAACCATGGAAATTTCATGTGAAACATACCAGACAAACTAAAATGTGAAGGACTTGAGCCTGTAAACTGTCCAGGTCACATCATTATGTGAAGAAGGAAAATAGGTCAGAGTAAGTATGAACTAATTTTCTGTTTATGGATTGTATATGAACATCTTGGCCTCAACTGCAGGACAAAATGATTTGCTGAATATTGAGCTCTACCCAGAGGCAGCTGATAAATGGTTTCTGATTTTCTTAGTGCATATTTTAGATTATCAGTGGTATCTCAAACTTTTTCTCCCCAGTTTCTAATTAAAAGAAATATAATTTTTAGTATAAAAATTTAGTACCTTTGGAGCCTGTATTATCACAGACTCAATGTTCACTTTCTTTGAATATCAGCCTGCTCCATTTTTCAGTCCTAGAATAGCTAGAATATTTGTAGCAGATAAACACAGAAACAGGCACCCAGAGCAAATTAATTTAGTGCCTCATGTCAAGGCTACTAAAAGAAATGGCAGTCTTTCATATCCACCTTGATGGGCTTTGATTAGGCCCTTCAGGAACTTGTTTCTGTAGGTTTCATTCAGTTCTGTAATTTCTACTTCAGATTAATACACAGATCCATAGGGACAGAATTCACACATCACCCACAAAAAAATCTCATTCAGCTGTTTCTAGAAGCTGTTTCATAGCTTTTGCTTTCAGCTTCACTGGTGAATTTGAAGTCCTTTAAAATGTCATTACCTTCTGTGGCAGTAAGAATTTTGTGGTAAGCAAAATGTCAGAGTAAGTATGTGAATTCTCTCACATTCTTGCTTTCATGCCACTGACATATGAGAGTTCACTCTTCCTGTGTCAACCATAGTTTTTCTTTCAATTAACAAGATGGTTAACTATCATAGTATATAATCCCTAATTTTTTTTTTTTTTTTTTTCGTGTGGCTTATTGCCTTTCTTACCAGCTAACTAAAAAGGTTAAGCAAGGATTTGTTGATGAAATGCAGCCACTGGCATTTCCTTCTGGCATTTCAGAGAAGTGTCCCCCAAATTAATTTGTTTTATATTAGCATAGCATACAAACTCGTATCTCACCAACAAACCAAACCCTATGAACCTTCCTGGAGCTTGGAAAACTGAACAGGTCTGTTGCTTTCCTCTGTCCATCCCCTTATGCAGGTTTTTATATTAAGCTACTCTCAGCTGCATTTGCAGAAACCTTGACTTTATTCACAAAGGCTTTCCTTACCCATGACATGATTTTTACAGATGATTGTCATGTATTTGCCAGCCCAGTAGTTTCCTTAGCTGTGTTTCTAACGTCGTGTTCTGAACTCATCACTTGCATTGAGTTGCTGATGAATTAAGTAATTTACAACACCCCTAATTAAGTGATTTGCAGAGACCTTTCATGAACATGACTCAACTCTTTATTCCTGAAACCCATTGATGTTTGGACTCCTGGCAGACAGTCTGCCATCTCTCCTGCTGACTCTGTTTCCATCCATCTGTACCAGGGGTGTTTGTGTCTCTCTCTCCTTATCTAGCACTTTGGCTCTAAATTACTGGAGCAATGACCATCTTTCCCTTTTTCACTATAGACCTAGAAAAGAGGAGTCATAGAAGCATAGAATGGTTTGTGTTGGCGTGGACTTTAGAGGTCACCTAGTCCAACCTTCCTGCAGTGAGCAGGGGCATCCTTAACCATATCGGGTTTCTCAGAGCCCCAACCTGACCTTGAATGTTTCCAAGGATGGGGCATCTACCACCTCTCTGGACATCCTATTCCCTCTGTTCACCACCCTCATTGCAAAAAATTTCCTCTTTATATCCAATCTAAATCTACTGTCCCTTAGTCTAAACCCATTACTCTTTGCCCTATCACTACAGGCCTTGCTAAAAAGGTTGACCACATTTTTCCTATAGGCCCCCTTTAATTACTGAAAGGTTGCAGTAAGGTCTCCCCACAGCCTTCTCTTCTCCACCACATCACTGAGGCTACTAGATGCAAGATGTTTTCATGCAGATATTAATCACAGAATCGCCTTGATTGGAAGAGACCTCCAAGATCATCAAGTCCAACGGTTAACCTAACACTGCCAAGTCACCACTACACCAGGTCCCATTAAGTAATACATAAAAAGCAGACAAAAGGTAGTGATATATATATATGCCAGCTCAGAAACAAAATCGTTTGTATTAACAGCTTTCATCCATTTTGCAATCAATTCAGATTGGATTATCTGCTCTTAAACTGTAGACAGGTGCTCTTTAACATGCAAAAAAATTCTGAATGGAATCGAATAAGTTAGAGACAAAGAAAGATCCATAATGGAACTAAATTATATCAATTAACTTCTATGTTGCTCAGGTGGTATTGACAGAAGCAGAGCAGGGAACAAAGTGTTGTGCTTCAGCAAAGCAGGATCAGTGGGATCCCTGGGATATTCTTGTTGGTATTCCTGTTCTTAGCAGGAGCAGGGCTTGGTCCAGAAGTTGCCAGAAGTTTTTACTTGCCAGGCTCATAATCCTTCTCAAAGTACCTTTTTTTTCCTTTTTTTTTTTTTTTTCCTTATTTTTTTTTCTTCCCCCTAGAGGGTTTCCATTTTCTGCCCTACCACTCTCCTCTCTTTCAGAGGACTTGGAGAAACCCAGCCTTGCATTGGACGAGGGGCAACTCTACAATATCTTTCTGGCACTGAGATTGGGAATTTACTGTACCATCTAATGCCCCATCCTATAGATGTGTGAGTGCAAGAGGATTCCTGAAAGGTTGGAGGGATGTCAGATTTGCAAGGAGACAGTCCTAGTTTCAAGCGAGTCTTCCTTCTGGTCTACCCAAATAAGTGTTGGCTAGCAAGCTGTGAAGCTCTGGTGGTTGTGTGCCAGGTACCAGCACTTGTAATGTTTGCAGTCAGGGTTTTGGTGCAACTCTGTGTGGACACCTGAGACCTGGCTGACAGCACATTGTAAAAATAACCTAATAATTTGTCTACTAGGCCTTACTTTGTGGTACACTTTTTCATATGCTCTCATCATACACAGTTTCATTTTACTTGATTGCATTGATTTCTGTTGTAAATGCCTCTACATTAGAGTGGGGGGTATGTTAGACACATTTTATTTTTTCTTCCTCTGTGGTATTTCACTGTAAAATTCTTGGCATAAAACCAAAAGTCAACACAAACCTCACAAGCAATATACTCCCAGGAAGAAAGACAAAGCTCTTTTAGGAAATGTCTCTTAAGGAGCTGCTTTGGCCATGTGAAGAAATTGTTGTTACTCCCTCAGCACAGAAATAACAAGGCATTATAACTAACTGAAATGACAAATTCTTTCTGTTTAGTATTGGAGAGATTCTGCATTGACAGTATCTCCCTGACTGTGCCATTAAAATGGAGCAGGAAATAAGAAAATGAGAGTGATAAAGAACAGCAGTGCTCATAATGGAGGGCCATGAATGTTTTGTAGAAATAGGTGGTGCTCCACTTGACTTCAGAGAGGGCTGCGTTGTACTGGTTGGTGGAAGGATGCCAGTGCACTGCATTATAACGTTTATAAAGAAGCTTGTGACCTTTTTAAATCACTACAAAACTGCAGCAGATGATTAACAAAATGCCTTAGCACTTGGAGTGGAATAACTTTTTTTTAATATTTTATGTGCCTTGACCTACAGCAGAAAATAAATTAAAATTTCACATTGTAATAAATCTTAACTTTGTTTTCTAGAAGCAGCCTGCATCCAAGAAACTATACTCTTAATGGAAATATTGGGCAGAAGCTAGAGAAAGTTATTAAAGCTTCATGTGATCGGCCAAACATGCTGGGCATGCTGAATTCCTTCCTATTTGTCTTCCTGTGAAGATGATATTGTAGCAATAAGAGATGCAAGGCAATAATGAATATAAGCCAAGTAGAAATATGCAGACAACCAAGGAGATCATAAATCTAATAATACTGAGGAAATTATGAGTCTGATTCTGACTCTTTCTTTTATTGGTGGACAAAAATCAGGAGTGGAGTCCAGGATCCTTAGCTGCCAGTGGAGTCACCTAGGAGTAAGTGACAGGAAAAGTGGTCCTTGAATATTGTAGGAAAAATAAACAGCTGTAAAATATTGTGCACGTTACTTCAAATGTGAACAGAATAATGAACTAATAGTGCAAAATAAAGAAAGGTGTTAATCAAAATGAGCACATTTTGGGTTAAGCCATATCTGAAGTATTTTTGGGGGGGCTGATTAAGGTGTGGAGGGTTTACCAAGGTAATTTATTGCTTGTTTCTCATTTCTCTAGTTGTCACTGTAATGAACAGAGGAGCATTGTTCTTAGAAATGAACATTTCGCAAATGTTCTTCATTTGACTGAACTGGAAAACTCATTTGTGAAAAAGAAGATGGGATGTTCGGGGTTGATGCAAACAGATCAGAAGTTTTCTGAATAGGTGTTCTACAGCGTGAATACTGCATACACCTGACAGCTTAGGAGAGGGAAAATATACGCAGGACCCTGGCCTCTTGACCATACTGAATCTTTTAAGATATGATGGCATGTTGCCAACCAAAGATTATCTTTGCTGCTTTGCAATTGTAATAAATGGCTTTAGTGATTGGTTAAATTACTTGGGCCATCTCGGTCAAATCACAGCTGCTGTTTAATTTACAAAGCATTTAAGATCATCCTCTAATCCCTGGGGCTGTGAACACTTTCCATCTTCCAGGTGTCCTTCAGTAAATATTGCTGTATTACTGCTCTCAGACTTCGGATCAGTAACGTGCATTTAAGTAAACCAGTTGATAGGGTGGTATATGTGAGAATAGCTGTCTGACTTTTACAAGGTGCAGACCTTTCTCTCTCAAGACGTTAAGACTGAGTGCAGCACAGCTTTGCAGACGCACTGTGTTCTGACAAGGCAATGATATTTGCCGTTACCTGCTTTCTGTCATTGCTTTGATGTGTCCATTCACAGACAGTGCTGTAAGTTGTACAGGAGGCCAGCTAAGAGTAGTTTTACATTGGAGTCTTCAAATGATGGATTGGTAGAGAAAGATGGTATTTATTTCTTTCAAATACAGTTGCTGTAGGATTGTACTATCCCCAGCTTTAATCCCTGTTGGCGTACTGTCCTGGAGAACTGAGCAAGTGCAGCTCTGGCAATAGCCTTTCAGCCAAATAAATGTCTGTCCTGTTGTTTAACCATGATCTGGGGCAGTGCTAGAAATGTATGGACTGATCCTGAAGAGTTATCAGCTCCTGAGATCTGATCTCCTGTCTGAAACACATTGGACACTAAACTGGTGCTACTGATTCACTCAGTTTGGCTGTTTATGTGAGATGAATGTCTGAGGGCTATCTTTCCAAACTGTCTGGGTACCCACAGCATCAGGGGCACTGAGAGGGTAGTATGAGATCTGAGCACTGCCTAAAAGCAGGACTCTGTGTCCTTTGTAATGTAGAGGTGTTTCAAGATGTTATCTTTTTGTAACTGTTAGTTTGCATATTTGAATGCACAATTTTTTATGATTGAATTGCCAGAAGAATTGGTATGTTGAGGTACAACTATTGCTTCATCTGAAGAAATCAGTGATTAATATGCCAACATTGATTAGTATTTGTGAAGTCAGGAAGTACTGAAAATGCAATTATTTTCCAATGAGGTTTGCGAAAGATTATACAGTTCCAGTTTCCTCTAAGGCAAGGAGATCTTCCTTCTCATGAGAAACACAATATTATTTCCATAATACTGATGTTCACCTTACATTGCAGATAGTGAACCATGAATAAGTGACAAAATCATCTATTTGGCATTGACTTTCAGGAATAAAACTTTAACTCTGATATGAAAGTATTTTACATAAACTACCGTGCCTAGCTGTGATAAATTAGTTCAGGAAGTGTTTTGGTATCTTGTTTTTTTGGAATTACTGTTCAGAAATATTAAACTCTAGTTTTCACAGAATTGAGCAATAGCATTCTTTCACTGGGGGATCATGCCTGACGGTTAGGTGTGACTTACGTGCAGAAAAAGATTTATGGTAGGCAGCAGCGATGTTGCTAATTATCTGATGTACCATAAGGCAAAGTTGCCAACTACAAGTCATCCATATCTTCTCCTGTAAATTTGTTTCTAGGAGACTTGGATACGCTTGTCTAAAGGCACCCTTAGTTCAATTTTTCATTTAAAATGGATGTTACTGATTTCAGACCTGACCAAGAACTTAAAAACTAAAAGACAATTTAATTATGTTATCTCCTTCCATTCTTGCATCCATGGAGAAGTAATATTTTAATTACTTTTAGTTCTGGACCTTCAGGTTGAATGTATTCTGCAAACACCTGTTTCCTCTTTCAGAAAGTTTTTTGCTACCCTATAACATGAGCATCCTGGCAAACTTCATGAACCCATGTGAAGATGGAAGTGGAAGCCATTTTTTGTGAAGGTGTCCTTTTCCCTATGTTTCTGTAATTCTTGGAAGCTACACACCTTTCATAGGCAGTGCCCACCTAGCAGGGACTTGCAGTCTAGCTGTGTTTTTACATTCAATGGTTTCAGTTTCTTCTATCATGATTAATATGAAAGAATTTTCTTTTTATTGTCTATGTTAATTTTTGATTTAAAAATCTACAGTTTAAAACATATAATTCTAACCCCACAAGACATGCGGTGTTCTGCACTCTTGCTCCATTTGCATTGCCCCATTCAGTTCAGAAAGATCACAGATATCCAGAACTCTACAAATTAGCACTTCAGTGCCTTCACTGGCAATTTTTGAAGATATTTGTAATCAATTTGGTTTTTTCTTAAGTCAGTGATTCTGAAATACGGAGGGCTTTTATATATATATTTATATATATATATTTATATAATATGGAGGTCATTCAGAAAATAGCCTTAATTGTCTGATAGTTATCTATAAAGGAAAATATTGGTTTGCTTTAAATAAAGATAATACAAGAATTTAAAGATGGCAGAGAAAAACATAGAAACATAGGACATCTCAGAATTAAAACCACTCACGAAAGCTTAATTTGACTAATATGTGCATATTTATTGTGATGCTGTTTTAATTACTGTAATCATACTTCCCCCCCACCCCCATCAACCCCTTCAAGATATCTGCCAGTTTCAGCATCTATTTGGCAAGTTGTATCGCCTTCATTGTACTTTGAGAAGATTCCAGGTTTTGTGCTTAGGAGATGTATTGGTCAAGAGAATTGTTGTTGGCTTTTCAGGTGGTTGTGGCCAGTGGGTTGGAAGACTCAGAATAAGGCTGTTGCATACAAATCCCATGTATGCTCTTACCTGGGTCTTTCAACCATCTGCTCTGAGCCAAGGCCAGAACTCTGACTCCTGATGCTGAGAGATGTCTCTCTCTTTATGAGGACTCTAGTTAGACTGGGATAGCCAGTTCTGGAAAGGTCAGATTTTTCTCTTGTGGGCTTTTTTTTTCAACTTTCCTTTCATTTGTGCCTCCTGGACCAGGCTTTATGCTGCACTGGGTCCTGTAGTGCAAGATCAAAGCTCTACTGTTTAAAATCAGGAAAATCTGAGGTGCTGCTTCAAGATGTGGCATTGCCTCCACTACCATACAGAGCCAAATGGATGAGTGGTTAGGTGGCATTAATACCTCCCAGTGGGGAGGACAGAATGGTAGCTTGCCTCAGTGATGCTCAGCTGCTGCTTAATAACCTGTTTTTTAGCATGCTTTCTTTATTTGCATCCCTACTAACTGGGCATTCAATTTTGAAGTGACAAAGGCTCGTCTGACAAGTGCTGTATTCTGGAAGACAGCAGACTGCCACAGCTGTATACCTCTGGTGACCTCTCAGTGCTCATTTTCTCTCAGTATTAAACCAAGACATTTCAGATCCTTTGTGGCATTTTAAATGGGTCTTGGTTTGGGAAGTCAGACTGTAGATGTAAGATAACTGTTATGACCGTTATACAAACAATCCCACAAAGTTCACATTCTGCTTGGAGCAATTTAAAATCTTTCCCAGTGTTTTCGGGTATGTTGGCCATAGATGATCTTTTGAATTAATTTCTAATTCCTCTATATTTAAAGTAATTAATTCAGCTTTAACTCCATTCAAAATGATGAACTTCTGATGCAGCTGTGAAATGCTGCATTGAATGGTTAATATAGCACAACATGACATTAATATAGCACTGGGACAGCAGAGTGGTAATGTGTCCATTGCCTGTTTCAGAGGTTTTGCTTGTGTAGTTGCCTGGTTAGTCTCTCTTTCTTTATAGCTATTACAGAGCCAAGATACCTGGATTTCAACCTGAAACCCTCTAATCTCAGTGCTGACAAATAGGAAAGGAGATAGCCTGCAGTAAGACAATGTAGTGTGGGATACCAGCTTTCAAGTCGGGAGACACAAGGACTCATTTCTCAGCTGCTGACTTGCCATGTCTCTTAGTCTGTTAGTGCAATTTCTCCTGCCACTGTGTCTCATCTGTTTTGTAAGCTCTTGAAGCAGGACATAATCTTGTTTAGCATTTGCTCAGGGTGTAGGAAAAGAGAAGCCTCAAGATAAAATATTCCCAAGTATGATGGAAAACCGATGTTAACAGAAGGGCAAACAGATAATAACTTTACTCCTGACCGCTTGAGGAGGATGGGTCATTAATGCTTTTTGATTTCTCAAGACAGCCTAGTCATTTGATGCCATATCCTTGGACACTAATAGCTGACATCTTTCAAAGCGAAATCGAGTACGGTTGCATAACTGATGAAAATAATTGGTTGTGAACACAATGAATTTTAAGTTATTTATTTATTTTTACTCCCAATAGAGGCAGAATGATATTATTTTGTAGGCGAAATACATTTAATTAAAACCCAAGCTGCAGGAATAGAACTAAGCTGTTTTCCCAGTTCAAATTCAACTTGGTAGTAGTTTAGGCCACAAAAAGTGGAGGAAAATATTCAAGTATCAAAGTATGGCATCTTGGTGAATTTGAAGTTAACTTTGGCTTTGTTTCAAGATAGTATTTTCCTATTAAAAAATGAACCTAAATTAAATGTACAGATCTACCTCCATATTCTTGTCATCTTTTGACCAAACAAAACAATCTAAGCTCCCCACCTACTTTGCTTCAGTTGGACTGAAAAAAGTAATTATTTTTCAAGAGGTAAGCCACTTTTTCCCATACTTGTGTGACCAATATTCATTCATTTTCAATCAGCCTAAGTGGCCATACTCATTAAATAGCCATAGTTTGTTTACTTCTAAAACATGTCCAGATCTCTCTTCATTAAAATATGACCACTGTAGCAGTCCAGTATATTCCCATTTCAGATTTACTTTTATGGAAATTAAGCAATTATCTTCAAGGCATCTATAAATTAGAAAATGCATGTCAAAAACTGTAATAAGTAAATGGCTTCATAATTACAGCTAAACTGAGGTGTTTGACAGAGAATATCATGCTGACAAAACCCCACGTCCCCACAGAGTTACTATGAGGTCAAAAGAAACCTGACATGGAGGTGCTGAAGCACCAGCACTTTTAAAGCTGCTCCCTGTATGTGAACTGATGACCTTTCTGAGATGGGAAGGTAAATATGGAATGAATTAATGCACTGTGATCTTGCTCCAAATATAATTATGTTCAAGATGCAAATGAACTAAGATGTGAATGACAGTGACTGAGGGATTGGGATGTCTACGGGGAACGAAGCTTTAGTAGAACTCTTGTTTTTTCACCTTGGCAGAGTATGTATGTGATTGGAATCGCTGTTGAATTCCTTTCTAACTCTGACATTGTTAAATATAATTTGGCATATGCTTAAATAGGTAGGCTTCTGACACTGACTGGAAATTTGAGGTATAGACACCATTCCCTGGAAACAAGAATGGGTTATCCTCCTGCTGCTGATATCCAGTGCTCTGCAGACCACAGCAATGGGTGGGCAGCAACAAGACCAACAGCAGAACTTCTCTGTTCTTGCTTTGCACATCTGTCTGGAGCCGGTGAGCCAGGACTGGGTTAACATTGAGACAGAAGCCAAACCTCTTAATTTGCCATCCCTGAGGGGTAGGCAATGACATGTTACCAGCCCTGGTGAGGAATTCCTGGCTGTATAATACAGCAGGAGATGCAACAAATGTCCACTCAAATAACTGTTCAGGAATTTCTCATCTTACAAAGTCCTATGGTTATTACAGGGAACCAGAGTGCTGGATTGTGCACTCACCAGAGACTTGGAAGTATCACTCTGAAAGAGCAACGAATGACAACATTATAGAAACTATTCTAGGAATAGCTTTGCAGCAAGGAATGTGAGATAATCCTATTTATTTCTATGGAGTCAGGGCTACAGACTGCTATAGTCCAGCTCCGAGTATATATTTTTAGCATCATTTTGTAAGACAGAAAGTGGATAAAAGAGTTCACCATCCTGTTCTGGGGAAGAGCTGTTTTATGGGCCTGGTTTGTTTTTGTTTTTTTTATAGAGAATTTTCTCATTGTTAGGGACGTTTCAAACCTGTTAGATTGAACAACAAATCAGTAATCAATTTGCTGTTTTCTTCTAGGAATTGAACTCAGTCCTAAGGAGCTAGTAATATATTTTAGTGCATCAATTAAATTGCCCATCTGGTAGTTGTACAGTGTTTGTATCTTCATTTATTGGCTTCTAGAGCAGCATGTAGAGTGGATATAAAATTATGAAGGGGTATCTGCAGATTTTCTTAGAGGGTACCTTTTTTGGACTAGATGATCATTGCAGGTCCCTTCCAACTGAAATAGTCTATTCTATTCATCCTTCTTTCCATGACTGTTCATCTCTCTCCCCCCAGTCTATTTCAGGAGTGTGCCTTCTGACCAGCTGGCTATGCCTCTGGTGCTGAGTGCCCCTCCTGCAAGGTTGAGCTGCTTAAAGCAAGTACCTCATTCTGTACTGGATGATTCTGGCTCCTATGTCTGTACAGAATCTAGGAATTCAGACAACGTATTTGTCAAGGCTAAGCCAAGTTCTGCCTGTCCTATACTTTTCATGTCAGAGAATTGGCTTTAAACTTTAGCACTTGAGAGTTCTTCCACTATAGCTACAAACTGTATAGCTTGCACAGAGGTACATAGGCCTCCGTTGCTGTCACAGCAGATCTGTTGTTTGATCTGCCATAGCTATTAAGCTGTTCTGTCATCTATGTATAGACTACAGGGGTAGGATTCAGAATGAAAGCACAAACACCCTTGCAAAAATAAGGTGCTTTGCTATTAATTAATCCATATGATTCATGGTTGAAAAAAATAAAAGGAAAAAAAGTGCGTTTTCTTAGCAAGGTACTTCCTTAAGAACAAATGACTCATTAATTTTGAGCACTTCAGCCTGTATGAAATATTAAAGCCTAATAATGCCCATTTATTAAGGAATGCCACTCATTGTGTACTCATAAAATAAGACGTATTTATTAACCCAATAAGCACCCATACTTCCTGCCTGCTTAGGTTAGACAACCATGTAGTCCAGTGTGCAGAGTGTTCCTGTCTGCTTTACCCAGCACTTCTGATAGAGATTTTTTTTTTTTCTCCCCTAGCATCTTGTGTTCTGTCTTGTGTCTGGGTGGCCACTTGGGTGAAACTGGTATTTTGGTATATGGCTTCCCAGTGCTCAACATAACGAGGAGCAGAGGAATGACATACAAAGTATTTAACCCGTAAACTGGATTTAAAGAAGCTGGGAAAAAAAGACAGGAAAGAGGAAGGAGAATATAAAAAGGAAGGATAAAAGGAATAACAAGCATGATTTTCATTTCACAGCTTTTGCTGAGGATTTTGACTTCATGCTGCTTGAATTCAGCAGAAGAGCTCTACATAGGCAAGGTTAGGAAGATGCTGTCATATTTTTTATATGCTAGTGTGGTTTGTGTGTTTGTTTCTCACAGTTAGCAGTAATGGGAAGAAAAGCAATCCCAAACTTCCAGTGAAATGGGAAAAGCATTGAAAGAAGCTCTCTGGCTGACACTAGGCTGCAGAAGTTATTTTGTTAACCAAAATGAAGATCTGTAATAAAAGCTCATTATCAGCCTACTAAAGTTTTTTTTTTATGCCAGTGAAGAGTCTGACAGTTCATCCAAAACTAACTACAGAGACTGAAGCTCTTACAAAAGAATAAAACTTGAAATCTACTTATTTTCAACTCTTATATTCAATTAATGTCATTGCAGAACCCGGAGTCCTCAGCCCAGCTTCTTCTGCTTCATGCACACACCCCTCTAACCTCATCCTACATTCACTTCTGTTCATGCAGACTCTGAATCAGGTGCCACCTTCCTGCTCCCAATTTGGGTAAATTGTCTTTCTTGGTCCAGCAATGAGCACTTCTTTTTTGCATTTCATACTGTTCCAAATGTTGTCTGCAGCTACTGGTTATTTGGACTCTAATAGTTGTTTATGGTAAGGTTATTAGGGTAGCCAGGTGGTATATTAAACCTATGAGTTTTTAAACTTGTGTATAATGCAGGATTTCCAGTTGCACAGTCTGTGCATTATTTGGTTACTGATATGGACTTGATAAATGTTATAATGTTACGTGTTTTCCAGTCTCAGGAGAATAATTCAGGTGGATGTGCAAGAAAAACACTTTCCCTATCAGTTGGTTAAATCATTTATAGAATCTTATTTAGTGATATTCCCTAACAGGCAGCTGGCTTGGAATAATCAAAATTTGACTCAATGTTAGGGAAATATATATTCAGATCTGTTGCTAGTCAAGAAAAATACACATGTAGTGAAATTCTTCAAGGTAACTAGGCTGTGTAAATAATGAAAAGGCCAGCTCCTATCCAGGTAGATCTGTTCAAAATGGTCATCACCTGTGCAAGCAACTGTGCATGTCTCCCCCTGGGTATTTCCCTATCACCCCTTACGCTGCATGCTTTTCTTTGGATCCCAAAGGCCTTCCTGGGTGCAGTCCATTCCAGTGTTGTGTTGTCAGTATCTCAGCATGGAAGTGTCTCAGTTGATATTCTGTTGCAGTTGCAACATTTTCTGGCCCTTTCTTGTTATTTTTCTTTTTTCTTTTTAAAGAATATCTCTCTCTCTCATCCTTTTAAGTAGCTGACGCTCATTCCCTGCACCTATTTGTCTTGCCCGTCAGGGCCAGTTGCATTTGGAAGTCTTCAATGGAGTAGGATGCCCTGGGAAAGAGGTCCTACAAAATACTTCTGCTCCAAGAAAAGGAAATGTGCAGCTCCCTTTATACTGTGAATTCAGGGATTTGGGGAGTGGTTAGAGGAGAGTGAGGCGAGGTTGCGGTCCCCCTTTTTCAGGTGAAATTATGCAGACCTGGTAAAAGCGTTGTGCATTCTGGCGAGTGCATTTGTCTTCAGCATCCCTTGACAAAAAGGGTAAAATACAAGCTGTTGTGATAGTTTGTTGCTCAAGTCTCCTAGCAACAGCACTTCCTCCAAAGATGATCCCTGTCATTTTAAAGTGCCTGAACCTGGAAATTTTAAATATCCTTGTACAGTTATAATGAACTTAAATAGACCTTTTCTTTATGAAAGTCTCATTTCCCATTAAGCAGATTTTATTTCCGAATCTCATAATAGCTTAATGATAAAATACGATAATAGTTGTGCTTATTGTGAATAGAATCACAAAGGAGGTAAGCGGTTTCTTTTTCATAAATTTACTGGAGTTTATGTGTAATAAGCCAGCTGATTTTAAAAAACCTTGTCTCTGAGTTTGAGAAAAACAGCTCTTATAAAGGGTTTAGAGCTTTACAACTGATATCTATTACTATTAGTAGTAAACCAAAGATCCTACTGTGTAAGTAACTGGTAAGTATTTGTCTTTCATTTTTCTAAATTTCAAATTTTATTCAAAACCCTCTCACCACCCCAAGTTTTGCAAAACTCAGCCTCTTTCTTTTCTTTGTGAAGCAGAGCATTTTAATGGAAAGATCTTTAAGGAGTGCAAAACTGGCTGAAGACTTCCAAGAAGCAGATAGGAGTTGTGCAGTGACTGGTGCACAGCTCTGTCCTGGGGAACCTTTAGATATCTGTCCTGACTGTGATGCTGTTTAGTACTTTTATTAATGGACTGAATGATGGTATGTAAGTGATGTTTACACACCTTGCAGATTCTGTGGTTGGCTGTGTTAATATTTAAGCTAATCTTGGCACAGTAAGGAACAGTATGCAATCTGATGAAGATGAATCCCTGCACTCATTCAGGAATGATCCCTTACATAGCTAGTGAAAATGTCCTCAGGAAAATAATTCATTATATATCCTGTGTGACCTGACCTAGGTGTTCCTGCTCTGGCAGGGGGATTGGACTAGATGATCTTTTGAGGTCCCTTCCAATCCCTAACATTCTGTGATTCTGTGATATAAAATGGCCTGCACATCAGACATGAATCAATAATGCCAGTGTGTAGGGAAAAGACATGCTGGAGAGCTGGGCAGAGAAGAACCTCATGAGGTTCAATAAGGGCAAGTGTAGGGTGCTGCACCTGGGGAAAAAGAATGCCAGGCACCAGTATAGGTTAGGGGGGGACCTCCTGGAAAGCAGTTCCGAGGAGAAGGATCTGGGAGTCCTGGTAGACAGTAAATTATCCATGAGCTGGCAACTTGCCCTTGCTGCCAAGAAGGCCAATGCCACCCTGGGCTGCATAGGGAAGTGTGTGGCCAGTGGGGTAAGGAAAGTCATTCTCCCCCTCTACTCTGCCCTGGTGAGGCCACAACTGGAATCCTGCATCCAGTTCTGGGCTCCTCAGTTGAAGAGAGACAGGGACCTACTGGAGAGAGCCCAGCAGAGGCAATGAGGATGAGTGGGGGATTGGAGCATCTCCCCTGTGAGGAAAGGCTGAGAGAGCTGGGACTCTTTAGCCTGGAGAAGAGAAGGCTGAGGGGTGATTTAATTAATGTTTATAAATACCTAAAGGGTGGGTTGAGGGAGGATGGAGCCAGACTCTTTTCAGTGTTTCCCAGTGACAAGAATAGGGGTAACGGTACAAGCTGGAACATAGGAGGTTCCATTTAAATACGAGGAAGAACATTTTTTCAGTGAGGGTGCCAGAGCACTGGCACAGGCTGCCCAGAGAGTTTGCAGTCTCCTTCTCTGGAGATTTTCAAGACTCGCCTGGATGCAGTCCTGAGTGATGTGCTCTAGGGGATCCTGCTTTTAAGCAGGGGAGTTGGACTAGATGATCTCTGGAGATCCCTTCCAAATCTAAATATTCTGTGATTCCATGAAACATTTTTCCTGATGAAGTGCCATGTGAAACAAGTAAGTCCTTCTGCTTTGTTGGGCTCTAGTGGAAGCATTGTGTGCATTTTGGGGCAGCATGACTCAAGAAGGATAACAACAAGAACAGTGACAAAGATTGTGAAGCTAGAAAACATGGCCTCTGAAGAAAACTGAAAAAAAAAAAAAATAGGATTTACTTACATTCAGGAAAACTGGGAAGCAACAAAGTAAAAATCTTTTAATATATAACTGGAATGCCACTGAAGGTGGCAGTTATAAGTTGCTCTCCCTCTCCAGAGAGCCCCTCTGTCTCAGGTATGAAACTAAGAACAAAGGAAGTCACTAGAGGAGGAGAAGCTGAGGCTCTGTTTTGAATCTTACATGCGAGGCACAGGTTTAGTTTCTCTTTTCTTAGTGCGTTAAGAAATAACATGCTATTTTAGAAAACAGTGTTAAGAAAAACAACGCATGTAGATAAACTGCTCACAGTTGTGTCATTCAGGTTTCTGATACCTAGATTATCAGAGATACAGGCATATATTTAACACTTAACAACATATGGCTTTATTTCCCTATGTATAAAATTAGAGATGCAGCTGGATCCAGTGACTGACAACCTGAATAATGAATCTAGTGTGCTGCTTCAGTCTGTATGCAGTCTGCACTGCAGTTATTGGTTGTACTGTATTGGCTGCATACATTGCCAGAAAATACATATAGGAATCTTCTTCCACCTGCCATGCTAATAAATTCACATTATTTCCCTCAACATTTAGCAGTGTGCTGGACAAGTCTTAAAGAAATTTGTAAATTGATATCAGGTATGATGTTAAGGAGTGAGGAAGAGGCAGAAAAGGGATAGGGGAAGATTGTATTCATATAATACAGTTTCATGGTTACAAGTACAAGAGCACAACATTTTTACCTAGAAAAGGAAAGTGATTGACTAGAAACGAGCTTAAATTACATACATTTTCTCACCAGCTCTTGTCAAAGTATTCAAAGCAGTTCTATTTGGTCTATTGGAGGACATCCGAAAAATCCGTTTGAATAAATGTAGTTGTAGATAGGGTGAACATGCATAGAAAAGAATACCTCTGTCTCTTGTGTATAAATGCCGTAAAAAAAAAAAAAGCCTCTGTGACTCTTTTGAACAGCTATTGTTTGTCTTGTATTTGGGATTCTTGTGCCCCAGATACAGTGAGAGACCACTTTCTTTAGCTGTAGCAGCAAACATAGTGTTTGCCAGTTGTGCAGTCAAAGTTTCCTTAACTCCCATTAAGACCAGTGGTGATCTGGAAGCCCTTCAGAGTCTGTGTGAAGACCTGACTCACTGCTGTGGTGTTCCTCATGTAGTCATTTGTACTTTCACAGGGTAGGTGGAAAAAGCTACTGTTCTGTGCTGTCGGCAGCTGTAAGAGGCCACAAGAGGAGCCAAGCCCTGGTAAACCAAACAGGCAACAGTGCACTGGATCTCCAGAAAAGTTTTACTTTGGGGCAATCCAGGTCACCATCAAGGAACAGCCAAAGGTGAACCAATGCCTGTTTGAGTGGGCACAGGAGGAGGAAACTGGGTCAGCTGGGAGGTCAGACCAGGATGCTCAGGGGATTATCTGTGTTTGAAAAACCTCCACTGAGCAGGGACTGCCCTTGCTGCTCTCTGACAACCTGTTGTGTCTCATTGCCCCACCATGCACCACTGTGAAAAGCCTCCAGGCAGGCTGCTGTTAGGTCCCCTGAAGCTGTCTCTTCTGGGGGCTGAAGAAGCCCAGATCCCTCAGCCTCTTCTCACAGGGCTGGTGCTTCAGCCCCATTGCCATGTTGGTGGTCCTCCACTCAACTCACTGCAGTGCATGGGTTTGTTTTTTTTTTGAAAATACTCATCTGAGAGGACATCTTCTGTAATGGACCAAAGACCATAGTTCTTTTGACTGAGTTCTGAAAACCTCATGTCCATGGCGCTGTCTCCTGTTTCGGATACTTTACTTCCATTCCTGGATGGTATTTTCACTGGTACCACTGGAATTCAGCCTGAGGATGCTTTATTATCATAATATTTTCATTCATATGAGTCTAAAAATTTATCAACTAACACATATTTGGCAATTAGAGCTAAACAATGAAAAAGCAGAGCAGTTTCCTAATGAAATTGTCTAGAACATCTGTAATGGGAGCAAAGAAACTAAGTAAAATACTAAGCAATAAGTTGTATTTTTAAATATTCATGTGATCATATAGCATTTCATCACTTCATAGTTTTTAGTTAGTAACATTTTATGTATCAGTGAGTCTTTAAGTCTGATTTTCTTAGTGTCTTTTTTCCTAGATACCTCAATAAAACCCAAGTACAAATTTAAGCACATAAGAAAAGAATGAAAATGATACCAATAAGCTAATATTCATCTATAGCCTTTTGAAGTAAAAAAAAAAAAAGGAGATACGGCTGAACAAGTCTGTAAGTCTGTAAAATCATGACAGAGTTGTTATAACTGCCTTAATTTAAAGATAAATGCTACTTTCTTCTTGAGCAGAAATTTTGAATCAATAAAGAATTTGGCACTTGCAGCAGAAAGGAAGTGTAGGTAGTTGTGGAAAACACAAATAAATGTTTCCACACCTGGAATCACTCTTGCAGATTTTTTTTTTTCATTTTGGATGGGTATTGAGTGTCTGTGCATGATCTGCAGGCAGAACCTCTGCTTAAAAGCAGCCTAAGTATGCAAAAAACCTGGACAGAACAGCAAGACAGTTGAGAAAAATTATAAGACCTTGTTATCAAAGTATCGCTCACCCAGCGAAACTTGATGACATCACATTTCTGCACTTATTGTTGTAAAACTTTTAATGTCATATGGCCTTTGGGAGAATCTGATCACAGTACACAGGTGGGTGGCTGTGACCCAGTGACTTTTGCCTCTTATCGTTTGCTGCCATTCCTCCTCAGACTATGTGGCTGGTAATGATAATCACCCTAGGCTAGATATCTTATTCTCTCTCTCACTTGGAAATACCCACCTTAAAGCCTTTCAGGAAATCCCAAGAGCCTGTGGAATTGCCAAATCCACTCACTCTCTTGAATCCCCATTTGGGACCTGTATAAAGCAAAGGCAATTCTCCTCCAGCCTTTGCTGCTTTCACGTTGCTTTTACTTTAAATCCCTCTGGAAGAAAACTCTGTTTTAAGTTCCTCATGAACAACACTTATGTTTTCATGAAAGATTTTTCACAGGGGTTTCTTTATCCTCTTTTTTTTCTAGGTAATATAAAGCCATTGTCTAATCCCAGGTGTGTTTATGGTTAAGCTGCAAATTAAACTATGAGCAGCTAGAATAGCTCAGGTCATTATGCATCTCATAATAGATGAATATGTGGGTTTCCTGCCAAAAGGCTGTGGCTCAGATGATGCAGCCCTAATAGAAGCAGTAAATAAGTTAGGAACTTAATTACTGCCTCACACGATATGTATTCAGAAGTTTCTGTGCATAACAAAACAAGTTCAGGGAATTGCCACTTTGTGCAGCAAAGGAGAGGGAATGAGGTAGCTTCATTTACATTAAAATTATTATGATTTATGTTTTCCAAATCACAAATATTCACTGAGATCAGGAATAACAATAAAACGTCCCATTTAGGTGTTTTATTCTCAGTGTTATTTTGCATTAGTGATAAATGCCAGCTAGATCACATTGCATCAACAACAGTTTATTAAAATGCCTTGTAGGAAGCAGATGTTAATGAACCACTTTTAAAAATATTGTACAGGCCAGTTCTGCAGTGGAATTAGCCAACAGTTTTATGACCAGAGAAACATTAGAGTGAGAACTGGGGCCAGGCCCCAGCTAAAAGTCTGCATGGGAAGAGATGTACAGCCCCATGTTTATACAAGTAATTGTCAGAGGCCAAAGATGGTGCCAGAACAGATTATAAAAAATGTGATTTTAAAGCAGGTCACATCTGAGATTTTTTTAATTTGTTTTTTTTTCTGGCGTGGGAGCTGGGACTCCAGAAAGAACACCAAATGCCCTGTGAAGCAATGTTTTGAAGATTGTTTTGAAATTTTTCTCCCTTAGTTACTCCTCTCGATACTAAAATGTTGCAGCATGGTCTGATGGCTGCCACAATAACTCAGCAAGAGTTTCAGCTTCAGAGAAAAACAGTGACTGAATCATGGCAGAAGGAAGAGCTGAAGCAGTAAAAACTCCCTCTGGTGTATATGGACTGAAGCTTAAATCAGACTCCGTGAGGGAGGAGAGCTGGGCTGTCAAAGACAGGGAATGGGCTTTTGGGAGACAACATTCTACTCAAGCGTTGATCCCTGTGGCTTCCCGAGTGGCTCATTTTCCTCTTTTTCTTTTGAACTTTCCTTGATTTGCTTATGCCATTGGGATTAGAAACTAGATCTTCTTTTGTATGTGCTGCTGTTAGTGTTCTTAGCAAAATAAAAGATCCATGATCTTTGCTAGGCTTCCTAGGCATTATCACCATAAACACGTATATACATAAATTCCTGCATTACCTTTCAGAGTTAGAGCTTCTTTTCTTCCATATCACTACTTAAATAAACAAGGAAAAGCCTTAATCTAAGCTTTTTTTGTTTTAGATTTTTTTTTTTTTCTGGGAGGGGACATGGATTTTTTACTGTAATCCATAGCAAATACAGTTTTAGTGCAAAATTCTGTTTTTTTTTAATACCATTTAAAATCTAGAATTACTGCTGTGAAGAAACTTATGTTAGCAAACTGAGAGCAGAATGTGGCCCTGCAAATTTTGGAAGAGTTGGTAAAACACTTGAAAAACAAGATTATAGGTGACATTTCAAATCAGACTGCCTTTAGTGTGCCTGTGTGCATGAAAAAAATAGAAACCTTTCTGACAAGCAGAGAATGGTGAGCTGAAAGAAAGAAAGATTACAGTGGGGAAGAGCATCGAGTGAAACAGAAAGGGGAAAACTACCTGGGGCATTATGTGGATGAAAAAAGGAAGGGTAAGCACATACCCGCTGAATAGAGCAAAGGGCAAAATGCCAATTACACCTGGATCGAAGGCTTAAAAGATGCAAAATGCTAATTGAGATAATGAAAAAGAATTCAAAGGGATTTCTGCAAGTAGTATGCTGGCTTCAGATAATGGAGAAATTTTTGAGCAGAGAAGGAGGGGAGATGGAGAGGGTTTCCCAACTGTAAATACAGCCCTTAATTTCTTGAAGTACAGCACCCTGAGGGAAGGCCAGAGTAGAAGCATAAAGTAGGACTTATACTGTTCCTTTTTGGGAATGGGCTGAGGATGAATTTAATTACTTACAGTGCAGTACCAGACCAGACATCTGGGACATTGCTTCCAAATTTAGTAGAATCTTTTAAGGCACCTAAGTCTGTATTTAGGGATCTGAATAAATAGGTTACCTCAAGGTCTTAGCCCTACCATTCTCCTTTTCAGATAACTAAGACATGCATATATTTACTTGTGGACAGAGGAAAACCAGATGACCAATGTTTGTCACGATGAAATGGATTTATTCTACATGCAAATAAAATATCACGAGTCTCTTTTTTTTTTTTTTTTTTTTAGATATATATTCTATCTTCTATTCAAGGCTATGCTGTAATGATGTTAATGAGCTCTTAAGATTTCACTGATCTATGAATCTCATTGTAGGGTAACGTAATGCTATGAAAGGCTAAAATTTAAGAAATTCCTCTATTGTAATTATGCAATTGCAGTAATGGAGAGCTTGACAGTGTGTGTCATAAGCACTCAGACTCTGCATTCATGAGGAAGATGAGTGAAGTCCATCAAAGGCTAATAAAGGCATCACAAGACATCTGTGGTGTTTCATAGAGGAGGATATGCAGCTTGGGTAATGTCCAACTTTACATCTCTGTGACCTGGGCTGATTCATCCCCTGAGTTTACAGTACCAATATTTCAAGAGCTGAGCTGGTGACTCCATTTTTCCTTTATGAAAAATTTTTGAATTTTCAGGGTTCAATTCACCTAACTTAAGACTCCTATTTTAGGATGAGAAAAAAATGCACCTCTAAAGTACTCTTCATCCTTAAAGTATTCATCACTGTGGTGAGTTGATGGTGACTTGTGCAGTAAGATGATACTTAACAACAAATACATGTTACAGTACATAAGAAGTTGATTTATTCATAAGAAATTATAGCTTGTATTTGTTAAACTGAAGCTGCTTGACAATTAAACACTTCCATGTGCTACTTGATTGCCAGTGCACAATAGTAGACATTCTTTAAAGTCCTGAACAACCAAACCACATGAAAAGTGTGACAATAAGTTGGGATGTGTAAGTAATTTGGGCCTGAGTCCGTCTCATCTTTGAGTCAGATTGGAAGACAAACTCTTGAAATAGCATCTGTGGTCCACGGGTGAGCAGCTGCATTTAGAGAGTCAGTTGTGGACAGAGTCCTTAGAGCTCCTGGTCAGCCAGTAGCCCAGGGGCAATGGATGTATTTGGTAGGGCAGCAGAACAGATGAGAGTGTGTACCATACAAAATGCAGATGATGCTCTTCAGGACTTTCTGACCATTTTACTCTTCAGTAAGAGTAACAGGCAATTGTTGAGATCATAGGTGAATTTCACCGAAGCTTGCTGGAAGAGATGGGGCAGATAGTCCTATCTGCACTCTGTTGTTTGGTGCCACCAAAATGCATTAGAGATTATTTCAGAACGGATGAAACTTTGATGCAAGATTTCATTTCATTATTTCTGTGCACAAAATTATTCGTCTGCACATTTGTATTGTTTTCAATGCTGTTTAGAAAGGTGAGTACTTTTTAAGAGGGCTCCTAGGACTAAGAATACTTTTTTTCCATATTTCTGTTTGGAATTGCAAAATGTCATGTTGCAATATCCTCACACAGAGGAGTTAGCACCTGCTGTGCTTTTCAGCTTGCTGCAAGGTCAGTGCGAACAGCAATACCTCAAAAAGGCCATGCAGGTTGGTATGGCCATTGGTTGTTGACCTATGTTTGGTACAGAATATGAAGTGGGAATTTACTGCCGTCCTTGTGAGCAAGATCTTGACTATGGTTGCAGAAATTTACGACTCACTAGTGCCTACCTGTAAAATAAGAAGCAACATAACAGGAAGCATGAACACATAATAGCACTAAAACAGGAACACAGCTTCAGTGAAATGATTTAAAAAGCCTCTCCTGTCAGAACCATGTTTTCTGTTTTGCTCCAGGTGTCAGCATACAAAACATTTCATAAAGTAAAAAAGAAAATAAAAAAAAATTGAAAAAACTGTGTTTGTCCTTTTCTGACAAGGGAAGATCTTGACAAACTGTATTGGCTTATGCTAAATCAAAATGATTTGCGTCAAGTTAAGCGTGATCTCTCGGGCAGTGCCAGTGAAAGTACCTGGACTTTCCATGTGGAGTAAAGAACAATGAAGAACCTTTAATCACATAAATGATACGTTTATTATTCTACAGACACTCTTCTAAATGTCTTTAGGATTCTTGTCTCAAAAGAGCATAATTCTGCTTTTAAAATTTACTGTAAAGAAAAGACTGAGGTTTGTAGAGTATTTTCCACCTTTTGCTGATCACCCACCTCTTGCCGGGAAATCTTACTGCAGACCAGGGAGCTCTGGGTGTCAGAGTAATTACTAAGGGTGGGGAAAGAAATCTTTTTGCTTACAGTCATCATCTCCTCTAATGCTATAAAGATGGGGTTCTTCCTGGGGAGGTGGAGGAGCCCATGCCTCCCCTTCTTCCATCCACGTGCGTGATCTCTGGTACGTGAAACTGGTGAAGGGTCTGGAGCACAAGTCTTATGAGGAGTGGCTGAGGGAACTGGGGTTGTTCAGTCTGGAGAGGAGGACACCAAGGGGAGACCTCATTGCTCTCTACAACTACCTGAATGGAGGTTGTAGAGAGGTTGGGGTGAGTCTTTTAAACCAAGTAACAAGTGATAGGCAAAAGGTAATGGCCTCAAGTTGTGCCAGGAGAGGTTTAGACTGGATATTAGGAAGAATTTCTTCACAGAACTGGTTGTCAGACATTGGAACAGGCTGCCCAGGGCAGTGGTGGAGTCCCCATCCCTTGGAGGCGTTTAAGAGTCATGTCGACATAGTGCTCAGGGATATGGTGTAGTCAAGGACTGTCAGTGTTAGGTTGATGGTTGGACTTGATGATCTTCAAGGTCTTTTCCAACCTAGATGATCCTGTGATCCTGTGTTGCCCAGGGAAGGCTGTATACCCGTTTCCCTCTCGTGTTGCATGGAGCACACTGGAGCTGTGTATGAGTTTGATGTCAGTGCTCTGGCAGTGCTGGACTTTCTCCTTAAGGAGGCTGAGTGTCAGAGCTGTTGCTCAAAAGCTGGAGTCCCTGACTCACACATGCACGAAATAATTAGCTGATTGAAACATGTTGCCCTCCACATTATCCGGCTTGTTTCCTCTCTGCGCCGGAAAGCACCTTCACTGCTCACACGAGGAACCAGTCAATTTGTAGCAAATTAGCTAAGGAGGAAATTTAATGAGGTTCTTGGTGTGTATGTCAGTCCTCACCCCAGGTCACCTCCTACATTCACATCTTTCTGTTTCGTGGCCTCGGCTCAGGGCAAGGCAGCATGTTTTTTGTAAAATACTTACTAAAGGAGGAACATTTTCACGTATTGCAGTACCATGACATTCAAGTGGAAAAGAAAAATATTTTCCTGCCCCACATACTGTGCAAACAGATGAAAGGCAGCTGCCTTGATAAAAGGTGTAACGGAATAAATCACACAGGTATTGTGACTAAGGAAATCTTAATACTAAAGGAGTTCCTGCTATCTGTCCAGCATGACACAGACTGGAGGGAAAGGATGAGCCATGCACTTCCTATTAACTACAGCAGTTACAGATCTCCAAAGGTGTTTAACTGATGTCAACATTAAGGCAATGAAATCTAATGTTGCTATAGGAGAGGACAGATACAATCAGAGTATTTGAATGTAAAGTGAGCACTGCGTTGAAAAAGGTTGATGTAGAGAGATCAAAGGGAATCCTTCATCCTTCACAGAGAATGGAAAAAAGAAATGTGGCTGAGGAGAAACCTCTTTCTGTTACGTTAAAAAGAGTGGAAGACACATTTCCATAGACAATTTTCTTTTTGCGAATCGCACAACTCATTATGCATATTCAAAAGTGTTTGTAAGACTTGAATATATTTTCAAACAAACAGAACCAATGAGATATGAGAACACATCATATAAAATTAAAGAAAAAGCAAAGAATCTTCATCCCAGCAACTCCAGGTTTATCAATATTTTAAGAGCTTATTTTAATTTCTTACTTCTGTCACCTGCTTTTAATATCTGTTGGCAAAAACTGGCAGACTGGAATTGATTCATCTCATCTTGAAAGTGTGCAATTCATTTACATATTCAGCTTCCCTTTCCTGAAGGGTAAAATGTTACTTGAATGTGAATGATTGGTATCCCCTATTGCATTAGAGAAATACACCTGCTTTAAAATCCATGCATTTTGGTTTCTTTCAGCTATGAAGTGATACCTGTTGCTATAACCCTCTACATTTGGAGATCTGAATGCAAACAGACCTCTTTGTTCACAAAGGAATCCCATCCGTTTGAACTTATCAACAAATAAATTACCTGTTTCTTCCAGCATACACTAAAAATTGCAAAGTACCCTCAGTGGCCTACATACGTGAAATTATTAATTTCCTAAGAGTATCAACATTTGGGGATTTAATGGTGACAACCTTAAAAGTTTTGCAGAGACATTTGGACTGCAGCTGACTCCTTCTGTCTTAAGCCAGTAATAGCAGCTAACTTTATCGTTCTCACAGAGAAATAAGACCAAGACACCTTATTGTGATACTTTCAATCTCTAAATCTGTTTTCCACCTCTTCTCAGCTTCACATCTCTCATATCTTCATTCTGGCAATTTTATTTGTGTTCTATTTTCTCCTCCATTTATTCTTTCACAAAGGGGACTAATCACTTCTTCACACTGATGAGTCTCAAAAAGTCCATTTTTTGCTAAGTCCTAGTCACCTTTGTTCTTTTTCCAAATTTTCTTTGCTGACTCTGTGACTTTTGACTTTTAGAGCACAGTTTCCTCCATTTGATTGTTTTACTTGAACATTTAATTGCTTCTTACCCATGCAGACTCTACTTCCCTGACATTTTATAACAAGACTTAATCAGGACATTTCTGCTTATTTTTCTGGCAATAATCAGCTGAAACCAAAAGTAGCTGTAGGAGCGTACCCATTTTGTGAATTTTCACAGACAAACTTCTAAAAAGTTTTGAAGGTATTAGAAACACCTTTTATTAACATTTTGAAAATATTTGTATTTGTCAGGTGAAAACTAGTTGAAAATTAAGTTATTAATTTACAGTAATTTTAAGGTGAGATAAAACTAAATCCTTAATGTTACCAAAATATTTGCTAGCTCATTAAAAGAACTTTGTTTCTTCATAACTGCCTGTGTTCTCTCAGGAGGGGAGACTAAATTCTAGGTCCAGCTTGAAACATATTTTTATACATTTGAAAAAGTATGCCAACATGGAACTGATTTTACAGCTTTTGCTGAACATGAAAAAGGGGGTTTGGTTTGTATGCAAAAGTTTTTGTGGGATTAATGCACTGACACTGGCACAGAGGGTTACTGACACTTGGGAGGTTGCCACATTTTTCCAACTGCCACCTGCTCCATCACAGCAGTGAAAATAAGAAATGCAGGGGTTGAATCCTTAAATGCAGATTGTTACTCTGGTGTTGTGCTTACTTCTTCCTTTACCCTACCTTGGCCAAGCAATTTGCTGAACTTTGGATCCTGCAGATTTGCTTATTATTCTTCAGGAAGAGAAATCTGTGGTAAAAGCCAGTGACTTTGGTGGTGTCTATTTTTTTACTGACCCCGAGAGAAATCCAGTGGGAGACAATGGGGTCTTTGTTCCCTGTGCCTATTCCAACATTAATGCTGAGGCCTAAGAGAGGTCTAAACAAGGCATCTGTACACCTCTCCTGAAGTCTGAAACAAGTGGTGGTTCTGGTCCTGCTTTCCAATTCGCTGTAGCTCTGCTCTGGTGCACTCCTCTATGTCATACGCCCCTGGGGTGCAGAGAGGTCCTAAATGAGGAATGTTGCTTTGAGACATATTGAGATACCAAGTTGTTGTGGAAAGCTGTTGAGGAAGTGTGGTGGAGACAGGATGTAATAGCCAGGGTACATTTGGGTCTTGTGAGATTATACCAAAAATTTTCCATCAAAAACCTCTGGATACCATCTGTTGTTAATCAGGTTTGGGCTTACATGCCCCCTTTGGCACATAGACTTCCTTCTGTAAGGTGATGTTGGAGAAGGGTAACACCTTCTCTGATAAAGACACTTGGCGGGCATGCTTTTCCTTGCTGATTTGAAGGATGACTCCACTCTTCTCTGTGGTTAGAAAGGAATTCTCCTGTATTTTGTTTCTATTAAGCTTTTATTCCACAAGTAGTTTCCACATTTCTTAGTGCTCCTGAGATAATTCCCTTCTGATGATTTGTGACACAGCTTGTTTGCTCTTGTAGTGTCTTGTAGATGCTCTGATGAGGGCATCTCAGTAAAGCGTGGCTCTGAAAGCAAGTTAGAAATGTGGTTTAGGTGTCAACACACAAAAGAGCACCATAGGAAGGATACACCGTTGTCCTGGTTTCCCAGGAGCAGACTCACAGCCCAGCCATGGCAGCAGGCCACGAGCAGCCCTGAGTCAGCTGGGAGTTTCAGTCAGGGCAGCTGCCCCAAGCTGACTCACAGGTGTATCCCATAGCACTGACAGCATGCTCATTATAAAAGAAAGGAGTTCACTAAAGGTGGGGAGTTTATCTTCATGGGGCTTCTTTCTCCTGGCCTTCTGCTCCTGCTGCTGATCCTAAGGACCAGGCTGAGTATAACCTTGTACGCTTTATGTTGGTAATTGTACTAGTTTTGTTGTCATTAAATCTGATTTTACTTCAGCCCACAGGGGTTCTCCCTTTTTTCCCTGATTCCCCTTCTCAGTTGGGGAGGGGTCATCGGGTTGTAGCACAACTGCTACAGTTTAGCCCTGGGTACAGGCTAAAACCAGATAACCATTACTGTAAAGAAACAAAAAACCAAAACAACAACAACAAATTAAATTCCATGATATAACTAGTCTTGCGACTGGACCAAGTTTTGCATGCTAAGCTGGTCTAAGATCCACCAACATCTCAAGTGCCAGAGACTCGGCACAGGAGCGCAAGTCACGTCTGCCTGCCTCAGACCTGATAAGAAATGCTTGCTCAGGTTCAATTCAGTTCAATTTGTTGTTTATAAAAGATGTAGACTATGTAGCCATATTTTTATATTCATTTGTGATTCTGCAGCTTATTAACAAATACTGAATCGGAGTGATTATATTTACATTCTGACACAAATCATTCAAAGGGACATGACCAGACAGTGAAACTACCTACTGGGAGTTTGATTTTTCTTGATGATGCATGTTTGAAAATACAGAGAAGCTGGGAGCTCTGTTTTAAAAACTGTTGAATACATGCAAAACTGACAGGGTGTATTTAGTTGATTTAATCTAAATGTTTCCATTTTAAGTAAGGAAGAAGTGACATCAATGAAAATTTATAAGAGTAGTGAGAGCATGCATAATGAGACTCTGGAGAGAAGAATGTAAACCAGAAGAGTCAGGGCGGATTAGGGGTATGAGTGTTTTGCTCTATTAGTATGTATTGGTGCAGCCAGCCACATTTGAATTTCAATTTGACACGCTTTGGAAATGCATTGTATTGTAACACTTTGTTAGACTGTGTACTGGGGATTTCCAGAGACTTTAAAGGAATCAGGAACTCTGGTGCTATTGAAATTCAGTGAACCAGCTGTGGCACCTGTCTTTTCCGTATATCTTTATCAAGTACTGTCCTAGTGACTTCAGTATGGGTCATACGCACTCCAACAGGGGCTGTACTTGATTTTTTTTTTTTTTTTTCCAAAACATCAGCAGTTAAACACATGACTGGATGAAGTATTGCCCTTGACTTTCCTGTCAGTGAAATCAGTCATTGTCAATGTGTACCAGTAATGCAGCTTTGCCTGTGTATCCACAAACATTCACTATATTGCCAGCTCTCCCTGCAGCATAGACTGTGTCACTGTTACATCAATATCAAATTCAGACTCAGACCCGAAATTCAGAGCATGTGATTGACCAGTCACCATTTGAGATACATTTCTTCTCTGGGTCCCTATTTCTGGCAGGACTGAACACTATTCAGATGCTTTCAAGTCCTCTGCAGCATCTTCCAATCCTATTTCATGCTTTTATTTCAATATGAAAATACCATCACTTTCCAGACACTACTGTTTATTATATTTGGAATTATTTATCTTTTCTAGCTACTGTGTGGGTAGTACAAAACACAGATAAATGCACCAGAACTAGTGTTCCCACTCCCAGTGGCAGGATATAGCCTAGCTAATTCTGTACTGTGGTCAGGTCCCTCTTTTGCTTTTACTTTTCTTCAATCTTCATGCCTTTTGTATTCTTAGTTGCCTGGTTGACCAGTAGGAAAATGGAGTTTTCTCCCACCTAGAATATGTTATAGCCTCTCTGGTGGCTAAAAACTACAGTGTTGCATGGGTGATGGGAGATGTGGATTTGGGGTAGTGGGAGACACCAAGAATGTTTGAGAATATATAAACCAGAGAAAGAAAAAATCTCAAGGAAAATGGAGGCAGACTTACAATGCTGAAGTGTTTCCGGTATCTTTAAGATACCTTTAAGAGCTGGTATCTTTAAGCAAAACATGTCATTTAACATCTGGGCCACATTTTAAAACAAATATTTTCTAGAAGATGGCTGAGAAAAAAGAAAATGAACAAAGTCCTTGAGTGGTCCTCCACCTACCTTGACCCTGTAGGGAGTTCTTCATGCTCCTGGGTGCAGGACTCTTCTGGAGGTTTACCCAAGGTTTGAAGTAGATCCTGGTTTGGACTGAAGTCATCCTTCAGTTTTTTTGCTTCTGCCTTCTCTCTTAGTTGCTCACAAGCCCTCTGGAAGAGACAAATATACCTTCAGCTCAGTGCCATCAAAGGTTTTGAGAATTGCTGGGGGGATGAGGGAACTGCGGGGACTGTCACTTTTTGGATACCAACTAAAGACTTTGCCTATACCTTCATTCCTCTTCAGGAGGAGAAATTGTTCCTGTGTCAAACAATTATAGTTTTCTACTGATAATTATGAGAAAATATTCCCCTCTCTTCTTTCTGTCTGAAAAGCACAAAATAGCAGACATTATTGGTACACGTTTGACAGGAAAACCTTGCAGGACATGCTTATAGCTGTGCTCTGAGCTATATTGAAGTATTTTGTAGCTTACATCAGTTCTTCATGTACTTCTGAGTTTCCTATTTGACTTCCCGTCATTTAATTCCACTATGAGAGTGAATTTGATGCTGAAAATAAGGAACAACTGCTGAACTTTTTATTCTGGGGAGATTCCCATTAATTTAAGTGGAATGGTAGGATCTGACCTTGGATTACTAAGGGCTCTTGTTTTTGTGTGTGCATTTCTTTTAGGCAATGAAAATACAGTTTCAACTAACAGCAACTGCCTTAAATAAAAGCATATGAGTGTTTGCCTGGAGAAGCATTGAGCCGCTCACCTGGGAAACAGTGTTTAAGGCATTATTTTCACACCCACATTTGTCCATTTAGCCCACAGCATTAGAGATGTTCAGTCCCCAAGATCTAGAGCAGCAATTTCAGGTTTTCATTTTTCTGAGCCAGACTGTGAAGATGATTGAGTGAAAGTAATTTTTTTACATCTCTTGTCACAATTTTCATGACATAGTGCAACTTCTAGACCTACTTTAGTTCTATCTAGCAATTATCAGGTTGTTTATTCTTTTAACACATGACACTTCTATGTACATCAAAGAAAAGTGCAGCTGTACTACTGTACAGTCAGATCTTTTCATCATTCTTCAGGAAGTCAATGTATTTCTGGAAAAGAAAGATTGTCCAGGAACTCTTTTGAACCACTCAATATTGCAATGAAATGTTATTAATTTTATGTCAGTGTGGTAGAGCCTGCTCATGGCTAGAAAGCAATTTTTTTTAAAAAAGTTTGTTAATTATAGACAGTGAATGCCGTAACACTGAAGATGTTTCAAAGAAGGTATTTGCCTTTGTGTTTTGCGTATCCAATTTGTCTGTTTCTAAAATGAAATCCATCTGGCTTTCCTACAGTATTTAACACTATTTGCATCCCCAGTGGGAAACCATGGGTAATCCAGAAGCCTCATTATAAATGACAACCAACATTGCTTCCGGAATTTGACTCTGTTCATGGACAGGCTTTTTTCCTGTTTGAGAGAACTAAGGATTATTTAGTTGGGTGACTGGACACACAAGGTTTCACAGCCTAATTAGAAATAGGTGAGATTCACTGTTCTTGCTGTACAGTTTTTCTATATTTTAAAGTGTGAGGAGGGCAATTTTTGAAAATTTTATATTCTTGTGTCCACACGTAAAGAGCACAGCAATTGTCCAAACCTCTGTTTAAACAGGGTTAGTGGAAATTACAGGAATTTGTTTGGAGGTTTACCATGTGATCATTCCTTTAACTGGAGGGCAATTAAGTAATTGATCCTCTTTCTTACAAAAATCTTTGCAGTGCTATCAAAAATGCTCCATTATAGTTCCCTTAGTTCAGTTTGTTTATACATTATATGAACTATGCGAAGGTAATTCAGTTTCAGAGGTTATAAATCTGTAAATATTTCCCAAATTGCACCCAATGCTCTATTCTGTCTGGCATCATTGGCTCTTATAATGTGGATTATGATTTTTATTATCAGATGAGGAATGAAAGACCTAACATATCACACTTCATATAGCATCACTATGAAACATGAATTAAAATTATACTGTTTTTTTGGCTAGTACGACAAATATTTTGCAACTGTGGGTACATGATGACAGTTTATACTCCTCCTTGTCTATGTTTTTTTGTAAGTATACCAGTGGTCATGCTGGATTAGACCTGCAATGATGTCTGGTTCTATTTTTGACAGGAGGCAACAGCAGGTAAATGGGAATCAACAGGGAGGAAGATGTATTACAAAAGCTATCAAAGGCTGTTTTCTTTGGCCACTGTATTTGAAGTACACTCAGTATTTTTTAAAGCAGATTATAAACATATGCAACATGTATGTTGATGTTTCCACTATCTGTTTTGATGGCTAATTCTTTCTCAGAATTGTTGAGCATTTAGTGGGTTGCTGAGAAAGACAAAAATGGCAATTTAAAAATGAATTTATGGTCAAAAATTTTCAGAGCATTTTGTGAAGAGGAAAGTTCCCTCTGCTTTGTAGCTGTAGTATGCACTTGAATCCAAAGTTGTGTCTTGAATCCTTTCTCCTTCCAAACCTGTGTTGATGTGTCCTATAGTAGCTATTTTCTGTAACTGTAGGCTTCCTGCTGGGTCAGACAGAATGAGCTCACAGCTCATTTCGTATGCCACTCACTTAAGAAGAGGAGGAAAGAAATTCAAATTCTAAGCGGCAACAAGGTTTTGAACATGTTCTACATGCCAACAGGGTGCATTGCCTAGCACGCTGGATTGGTGGGACAGCAGGTGAAAAATGATGTTTCTTTATTATTGACCAGTATTTCCATTGTAGACTTGAGAACCAATTCTATCAAGACAGGTGTCTGAAGTTCTATTTTCAACCAGCAGCCATTCTCTGATGAAAAAGCTGTTCCTCTCTAGAAGATGGCAAACCAGCCTCTGCTTTTGATCTTGGTGAGATCTTGGGACAACAGGTTCTTTGGATTTGAGTAAATGCATTGCTGCATGTTATAACTGAATGCTCTTTAGCCCTTGTGTTGTCAGAAAACATAAATGGGACCTCCTGCTATTATTAACTGTTTGTTGTTATTTACAGTCTCCCTTACTGGAACAGAAAAACCAATTTTTATAAATTTATGTAATGTTAATCACTATGTTTTATTGTTCTGCCTTCAGTTGCTGTTACCCAAAGTCAAACTGGGTCATCTTTAAATCCCAGTTGCCTTTAAACTTGTTTTAAAGTAGGCACAGAGTTTGCCTCTTTTAGATGCTTCAGTAGGAGATTTCAAGGAGAGATTGAATGCTTCTGCTAACTGTTAAGCCACTTGATTCTTATGTTGGCTCCCGGGTCTCAGGTGAATACTGTGTGCCCTTGTACTACGTGCCCTTGGTAACTTCTTGTTCTTTAATTTCTGAGTTTAAAGTGTCCAAAGCAGAGAGGATAAGAACAATAACTGACACTAATCCTTGCAGGCTCCATGAAAGAGTAATCACAAAGCACTCCTGACTGGAGGAAAAGAGAATGCAGATCAAAGCTCAGTGCTCAGGTTCACAGAAGTATTTGGCAGTATAGGACTAAATCTGCAGAGGGACCAGGGTGACTCATTGTCATGCTAGCCACTGGAGCCATGGGTCATATGCCACTGAAATCCACAAAGCACTTGCTCAGATCTTGCTGCCTGGCCCAAGAGATGCTGACATTTCTGCCAGACAACACTCGAGTTACCCCTAATTCACATGTCATGGAGTGTCTGGCAGCCTGACTTACAACAGGAGTTTTTCAAAGCAGACTCACAGACATTCTCCAGTGTTGGGCCTCACACAAATTACAGCTGAGGACAGGACATACCTACCCCAGTGCCCACAGCCTCACAGCTTGAACGCTTTCCTTTGAGTCATAAGACTTCTTTTTACCTCTGCATTAGACTTTGTCCCTAACAAATCCCAGCTGTTTATCATAGATTTTAGGAAAATCCTGTGCAAGGTCAGATCTAGTTCAAGAGACCCAGACAGACTAGCTCTTGCACAAACACCCTAATGTGAGAATCCTGCTGGAGCTTATCTCCTGGGAGCAGACAAGAGGGAGGTTACTGCCTGAACAACTGCACAGGTTCAGGGTACAAATATCTCCCATTCAATATCATATCAGGTTTAAACTTCTCTGCATACATAAATAATTTTCCTTCTTCCTGACCTTGTCCAGTCTGATTCCATCAGTTACTCCTACCCTCTCAGCCTTAATTCCTGCCATTCTCTATGGCTGCAGTACTCTACCTACTGTCGACCTGCATTTTCTAATTCAGACACCATGCTTCATGTATATATGAGATCTTCCAACAAGATCAATAAGTCAAACCCTCTAATTATGTAAATTGTCACAGCACCATTGTTGGCAGAAGAGCTATGACAGTCTGTATGATTTGAGGGCTTTAACACTGGAAGTCATGAGCTTTAGCATCTCAGGAGCCCTGTCATGAGAATTTAGCACCCTTTGAGCTATCCCTGCACATATCATTTATTAACTCATAACTACTCAATAAGCATTTGTACAATGGGTCTTAAAGCTAATATTTCTGCTCTATTATGTATTTCAGCTAGTTACACTCATCATTAAAGAGAGCTCTGCCTTGTTGGGTACACAGTTTTTCCCTGTGATTTTAGGTTTGTCACTTCAAAGATCTCTTTGGATCTGGATTTGTGTTAGCTAATGACACAAAACACCTCTACATACAGCTCAGCAAGAATAAAGTGTATTAGGAAGTAGACAGGTTTGTTCCCAGCAGGTTCTGCTTACAGTGGTAGAAAGGTTTCCCTCCTTTCTCAGGGATGGTACTGCTGCTTCATTCTTTAATTCATATTTCTGTCAAGGAAGAGTTCTTACAGATGGCATCCAGTCTGACACAACCACGTTAAAACTATCAAAATATCTGAAAGAACAAGTCCTTCAGTGTCTACATGTCTGCGTGCAGTCACAGAGGTATTGTTTTAGTGAAAATAGTTAGAATACTTTTATTTTTTTTCTTTTTGTATATTTATGGATATGTGTTTCCTGGGTATGTCTAATACAGTGCTGACTGAAAAATTTTAAGTGTCATGGTTAATTTCATTTTAAAATTAGGCAAGTCAGCTGCCAGGCTGTGTCCCATCCTTTATCATCCCATGCCCATACTCCACAAGTCATCCTGTAGCCCCTGCACAGGAGACACATAGCCTCTGCTATTAAACTAGGCCTGTACTTCCCTATACTATAACATTATGTTAGAGCCATAAATAGCTCATCCTACACAGAACAACTGCTTGTTACTACTGTCTATATAAAAGCTATGGTCTTATCATACAAAGATAAACAAAAATAAAATAAATTATGCATAGCCAGCTGATAGGGAGAAAAATAGCTAAAGCAAGTAAAAACATAGCTCTAGGCAGGTGAAGAAATGTTTAGCGAAAGCAAGCATTGAGAGACTTGAGGTCTTGAGACCTCAGTACAGAGAATTCTGTACTCAGAGTACATATATATCTGAATCAGCCTCTCAAGTGTGGATGTTCAAATGGCTCAGTCTGGGTGCTTGAGTGCTATTTTGATTTTATTCTACTCGGATGAGTAGTTGCTGTGCAGGAGCAGCTTCACTGCTGGGTTTAAAATCAGATTCACCAATATGTGTCTCTGGGTCAGCCTGGAAATACTGGTGAGGAATCAGGGACAAACTTACCTTCCATGTAGGTAACTTGTGCTGGCCACTCCTCTTGGGCAATGTGTAATGAAGCTGCAGATCCTACCTACCCACCAGGCACTGTCAGGATGGGTGACCTCCAGCAGACATGACTGCTCCAGATCTTCTGAGGAGGGCCTTAATGTCCCCTGCTGTTCAGCAGATGAGGTGTGCAGGTGTGCCCTTATTCGTGTTTCTGAGTTACGAAAAACAAATGCAAAGTATAAGTTCAGGTTGTCTCAGGGAGATGAAGGTGGGTCTGGAATGGTTTATCCCACAGGCAACTTCAGGCAGTAATAATAAGTAAGACCCCAGATTGTGCCAATTATATGGGATGCACTGATCTATTGACAGATTAACAGTGACAGAGTAACAAAACAATATACGTCGCATAGGGAATGAGTACCTCCTTGTTCCTGAGTTTGCTGGCCAGGCTCTCAGTCACAAGAAGAAGGGGACTCCCACAACTTGCCTGGTATTTTTTCAGTTTACACTTCACACCTTACTTGTGCAAAGCACCCTTTATTTCATTTTTTCCCCCCCCCAAATACAGTGTTTTTAACAACCAGCTGACTATATTTATGTGTTCCTGTTCTTGAAGAATCCAAATGAAGCTGTTTTCTGACTACTTTTTAACGTTTTTCTTGAGAAATTTGTTGTCTGTTATATACCATATCTGTTAGTCACAATACCACTCATATATTTGCTACTCATGGCATACATACTTGTGGTGTCCCATCCACAGTAATCAAGGGTATGATTAAATTTAAATTTCTTTGTATGGAGAGAATATGCATTACATGACCTTTCTTCTAAGCTGAATTGGCTCTACATACAAAAAATGGCATTATTGTGGTATGCTCAGGTCCAAAGAAATTGATGCTTCCTATATCATTCACTGATTAAAAACCATCTTAATGTAATGACACAGCAAAAACAGACATCAGAGCTCGAATCCAGATCCTGGGAAGGAATACTTTCTCCAACCATTTGCTGTTCTCCAAATCCTTATTAGACTTCTAGAAGTGAAACACATACAGTTGTTGTGAAGCTTTAAAGTGGAACCCTTGAGAATTTCATATCCCATGGTACAAAACGCTCTGAAGGTGCGAAGCAGGACTTGAGGTGTCAAGAAGCTTGATTTTTTCACTTACGGACATTCACAAGGAGAAATCATTTTCCAAACGTTATGCTCCCAGAAATTTTGTTTTTTTTCCTACACTAAACAATTTTGTAATAATATAGTTAGCATTAAAATCCTTTAGAAAAAACCCCCACAACGACAAAAAATCACAGAAGCCAAACCCTAAGAAAAAGATATTTTATGACTTTACAGCACTTGGAATGGTGAAAAAGACAGTTTTACAGTTGTTTCAGTGGAAAACTGACTCTCATGTCTACAAAAATATTCCAATTAAAATGTTTACTTTTCCATCAGTCAGTGATATCATTGTTCTTTCCATTGATTTCAAGAAACTGTTCTTCCATTTCATTTGACATGGCTGCTCTGCACCCCAAAAGGCAAGGATATATTTATTATATATTACCCGTTTCTTTTTTCATACTTCAAATTGTTATGTTACCTAGCTGATTGATTTAGCAATCTTCGCAGTAACGTGGTTAATGTGATGGGAGGAAGAGTGGGAAAGGAACTATGAGGGATTAGGCTGCAGATGGAGATATTTGGGACTAAAGTATAGTTGTTTAGGGTCTGGTTCAGTATGAGACTCTGTCCTACTTCAGTAAAAGCAGCCAAGTTTGGGGTAGTTGTGGAGTGATTGAAGTCACGGTTCTTTGGGGTTGTATGAATGTCTTTCATGAAAAAGACAATGAGACGCTGCTGTATTGCTGTTTTCCACCATTACAGTGAGTGAACGTGTTTTGCCTTTTGTATTCTCTTCATTTAACAGGGACAGATAGAGACAGAACAAACAATTTAAGTGAGGAAATCATCATTATGACTCAGTGCATGTACAGTAGTAAGAAATGTCAGCAACAGCAAAAAGGCACAGGCTGTTGAAGGAGCAGATGCATACAGGGCAATGGTTCACATGCAAATTGATGACTTGGTAACTCAGAAACCAGGAGCACTATTCCAGTGACAATGTCAAAACTGCGTGCTGTAATTAATGAAGCCTTTCCATCAGAGAACTGGATTTACAATCTTTAGCAGAGGTGCAGTTAGCGTGCAGAAGAATGATGTTTCTTTTTCCTAGTGATGCTGATTTACACAGCAATTGGCAGAAATTACACAAGGCATATGGGATTTTAGGCTTGTTTCCTGTCATTTAGACATCTAGCTTGCAGTTGAGCAGTAGATTTAAGAATGTGAACTAAAAATAAAATTAAAAACATCCAGTAGAGAAATAGGCTGGAAGTATTTTAGATTTTTTCTTAGGGAGATGTTGCTGTCTCTGTTCTACTGGGACAAGGAGTTTTCCCATGCCAAGGGCATGTAAGACCTGTGGTTTCTGTACTCTAGACAGGAACAAGAGCTATTCCCAGGTTGCAGTTAGAGCTATTCCAAGACTCTTGCTTTCTTGCTGTCACATTTTGATGCCACAGCTCCAAGAAAACCCTGCCCTCCATAGCAGTGCAGGTTCTGGGTAACAGACTCTGCCAGTGAAAGGTTGAATTTTCACCATAGGTATTGTCTCTATCTCCATATCCTCCTGTCATCCTTTTTACTTTCTGTCACCATCTTGTATTTTATTAAAAACGGAACATTCCCTTTACATTGCTCTTCAACCGTCTGCTTCTTTTTCAGACATTAATGGCTGACTTGACAAAGGACTAGGATGCTAGAAAAGGTGGACAGCATCCCTTTCTGCCCAAATGCAGTGGGGTGGGGCATGGATTCCTTTGCACCACAAACAACAGGAGGTAACACAATGTCCTGAGAGGAGGGAAACTTTATTTCCAGTAAGCACTGTCCCTGATTTGAGCAGGGATTTGAAACAACCTTTACAGGGACTGACCAAATCAGGAGTGTGTTTTAGCAGGACTTTCCCAGTACAGTCTGAAGAAATTGTCTTATTGTGAATGATGTGAATGGTTATGAGCAGAGGGGCAAGATCCTGCTGTTCCCAGGGAAGTGAGCTAACCGAAACACTATAGCATTATTCTCCTTCTGAATTTGAAGATGATGAAATTAGGAAGATGCTGATTGTTGCAGTTGCGGTGAGTCTGGAAACTGCAGCCTGGCATCTTGGGGTTGTACTTCTTTGACTGTTTCCTCTGAACTTACCTGTAATTTTACATAGTTTAGGAGGAATGTCTCAAGCAGAACATAGAGGTAAGGCATCTGTATTCATACAAGGCTTATTACTCTCATTACTGTTCTTCCCATGTGTTTGATGTGAATTGAGAGGAATTAAGCAGCAGGAATTATCTGACTGAAGGATTTTACATAGGAGGATGGCAGAGGATGTCTCTTCTCAGCATCATTGTAGTACACCCTGCTCAGTACAGACTCTTCCTCTGATCACCAGAACATTGAAGCAGTCCCTCCTTTGTGATTTTTTATAATAAAGTGGAGATGCAAGACAGAAATCAAGACTGCATGAAATGGTGATTGATTCAGTCTCAGACTTAAACTAGCAAGGTGGATTCCTTCCTGACACCTGCCTTAGGAATGAGCTAAACACTAAATGAGGAAAGAGCACTGGATTACAAAGACAAATGTATTTATGAAAGAAAGACCAAGAGGGCACTGGAAATGCTGTATGGTTAAGCTTCTTGTTAAGTGATGCCTAACATCCCTCGGATCAAAGTTAGGGATAAAAATATAGACCCTTGACTGAGTCTGTTAGCAAACCTTACCCTGCATTAGATCAAAGTAAGGCTTCTCTCCTAAGCTTCTTGACCTTTACAGTGATTGTCTTCACTCTCTGCCAGTACCTGTCCTTATTTCCCACTTTTCAGTTTCTTCCAGTGATCTCTTTGTGCTTTTCTGAAACAAAACAATTTCACAGAACTCCAGCACTTTTCATCTCCTCTTCTGCGGTAATTTCTCCAGGATGTAATTTTCCAGGAGGTATTGAGTTGCCAAGTGCTCAGGGATGGCTACCACTGTCTTGTTTGTTTTTTTCTCTATCATGATCAACACTTTCAGAATTACCTTATATCAGAGCCCAAATGATAACAGTATCTGTTTTGTTATCCAATACCCAATTTTAGGTGTGTATTTTCAGTCTCAATGTTTTCAATATTTTCAATCTAGTCTGTACCTTCACATTTTAATTGAGTACTGAGAATTGCTGTATTTCATTCTTCAGAGCTGAACTTGAGACAGTTTCTATGCTGAGACCTGTATTTTTTTATTTTTCTTCTGTAAAACTGACTTAAATGACTCACCTTTTGCTTTGTATTTGTTAAATTTCAGTCAGATCTCTGCATCATAAAGATGCAGAGACATTGAAAATCAAATCACAGATTTTTGCGCTTTTACTCTCTTTCTCCAGCACATATGTCCCTTTTATCATGTTACCCTTTACCCAGGAGTGAACCCATTCATTATGATAATACTGCCACACAACACAGTATCTAAATTACCTTCTGCAACTCATCCAGACAAAATAAGAGCTTATACTATATGCCAATTCTTCTTGTTTCCTGTGCTCCTTATATACACACATCAAAACACATAGAAATGCCAACACGCACACTCTGAATGGATTGTGACACACTTTTGATTGTTTCAGCTGGGTACATATGGTTATGGGAGCAAGTGCATGGCACCACATTCCCATTTAAGGCCTCAGCCAAAATCTATTGTAGCCAAGAGGCATCTTTGCACTGACTTAAAAAGGGACCACCTAAACAGATACTTAAAATTTTCCATCAGTCACTGCCATTTTTTAATCTTCTACCTTTGCATGAAGTACAAGTGTCTGCTACATTGCCAGCATTCTCAACATATTTAGAATACTTCTGGAAAATGGTAATATCAGAGAGACAGCAATTAAAATATTTTTTTCTGGGTAGGTGAATATATTTGTCTTCATTAAATGTTCATTTCAAAGTGTAACCCAGAGGGAGTTTGTAAATTAACCTAGATATGAGCTTCTATAAAGCAAACACAAGCCTATTCTTTGAATAAAAATTACATTTCACTGGTTTTATTTTCACTCTCAGGGAGAGAAAACACATTGCTGAAAGTCTAATTGAAGTGCTAGTCACACAGGGTAGTTTGTCTTGATAGTATCAAACAATATTCAGCCTTACTCTCTCATGCTATGTAACTCTATTGACATCCTACTTGGTTTTTAATTTAACAATTTGGGTAATTTTTTTCCCATGAAAATGAACAGAACTATGCACAGTGTGATGCTTTGGCTATGGAAAATTTACCTTTAAGGAGTTTTTATAATGCTCTAGTCATTGTAAAACATCTGTTTCTATGTTATATCAAAATGCTCCAGAGGTTGGGGTTTTTTTTTTTTTTGTTTTGTTTTTTTTCTGTGTTGTTAGAATGTGTTTTCTAAAGAGCTGTATTCAAGGAATTTCAATACCATATCTATTATGCTTTCACATCTAACCATGTTTTCTTCTTGATCACAGCTGGGCTATTACATTCTTTGATACAAAATTCACTTCACAGCATTTCAGCCCAGTGCCTTGCCCAAGAGCACATTTGCTGTACTTCTAACTTATACAAATTAGGTATTTTTTAGGCTCAGTTGTATATGAAAAAAAGAGCTTTTCAGTGTTTTGTGCTTTGAATTCTCTGAGTAGTCGACTTGTCAGATTAAAATATTAACAGCTTGCAAACCCCTTCACAGATTGAAGTCTTTGAAACTCAGACTTTCCAGATACACATGAGTTTAAGGTTGGAGATGGATAAATAAAGCAAATCTGGCTTCGCAAGTGCTCCTTGTCTCCTATGCTGTTCTGGTGGTGCTCCCATGCCTGCAACTTGCTGTTTATTTGGGCTCTGTTAATCAACTTACTGAACACTTTTAGGTTGCCTTCAGTGCAAGCACTGAATATGCTGAACTTTGACACCAAAGAACCTTGTGTCTAGTGAGCCAAGAATACAAATTTGTGTTGTATTGTGTTGTACACTACAAAGCAGGTGAAGCTGATTCCTGACACTCAGGAATATCATCTGTCTCATGAAAATGGGTCTTTCCTGTGTGTTGCAACATGAAGAATTATTGTCATTCTTGTATTCAGGCAGGCACAGTAACTAACAACAAAATATTTTCAAATCTTTAGTCCTGCCATATGCTAGAAAGCTGAAAAGAGGGCAGCACTGTTATTCCATTTAGGTTTTAACTAGACATATTAAATATGATGAAATATTGGATGGATTTGGCAGAAACCTGTCAATATTCTTATTTTATAAGGAAGTTCGTCTTTTCTTAGTGGTTCCTTCAACAGCCCAGAGGTTGTGTTCAACTGTGTAACATGGCCTTTGAATAGAGCTGTTCTGCTCCTGTGCATCAAAAGAAGTAACTCTTTCCTACCTAGGAGGAAGCATTTAAAGAAAATGTTTTCAGGCTCCTTTTGTCATAAATACTAAGAATCTGTAACCCCCTGGTGTGTGGGGGTCACTGATGGCTGTGGCTACGCCCATCAACACATGGGACAGTCAACCTGTGACCCCAAAGCTGTGTAAGACCTTCTTCATCTCTGGCTGTAAGAGGATGAGGGTTGTGAAAATGCCTGTCTCTGCGTGCAAAGGAGCATGTCCTGCTCACTCTCAGTGGGACACATTCCTCTTCTGCTCAAAAGAAGCTGTTGGAGTTTCTTTGTGACCCCAAGACATCTGAAGCCCAGAGGAGATCTATTTCTGCAGCAGCAGATTTGTGGGGAGCTGCAGCTGGGACTCACAGAACTACAAGGAAGAGCTCATTGCAGGTCCAGAGGGTCATGCTTAGCATGTCTGCTGGCTTCTCACGTCCTTCCCGGTCCAGTCCTGTAAGCTATTTTCCCACAGAGGCACAACTTTGTGCTTCTCACTGAGCTCAGCTCAGAGCCTTTTGGCTAGAGAGATCTTCCAGTGGTGGAGAGAACAGCCAGGCTGGGAAGGGACTTAACTGCTGTATAATCAGGATTCCTACCATCTCCTCAGGTGATTAAAAAAAAAAAAAAGAGTACTCATCATTACAGCTTAAAGGGACACTAGTTCAACTAGTGCATGTGAGAGGGCCTGCAGGGGTGAGCTCCATGGTAGGTTTAAGGCCATATCCATAAAGCTGGGATTTAGAACTGGCTGCTAGGGGAAACGACCAGTCTAACCTGGGTCAGGATATGCAGCTCTAAGGAAAAGCCCCAAGGTTTCACCATGGTTTGTGAATCAGGAGAGAAGTACTGATACCAAGCAAATGAAATAACCATTTATAGCGTGTGCATAGGTCTGGAGCCACATTCAGTGTCTTCTCCAATGGGTCCTTGCAGGCCAGCTATGCAAGCAGAGAGGTGCCTTCCCTCAGCCCCTGCAGCCAACATAAACCTCATTAACAGTTTCAGCCTTAGGTAATGAAAACTGTAAATCTGTAATACTCCCCTGCCCAGAAGGGAGCTGCACTAGCTGAACAAAATGAATCGGCTCACTGCACTGAGAAATAGTTTAATCCTCCTGCAGTGGGAAGAGGGGGAATGAACAAATATCTTCAGGCAGCAGGGCTGGCTTGTAGCTCAGCAGTGAACAAAAACGTCTTTTAAAGGAATTTAATTTTCCAGCTGTTGTAAGGATAGAAACCCAACCTGTCTATTTAACACTCTTTGTTCAATATTGTTTCTTCCATCAGTAAGCAAGCCAAGCTGTAGCTTACACAGACCATTTATCTGCAGCTTCTTGTTCTTGTAGACCTCTGTACCTTCTGACAGGCAAAAGCAGATGTGTTATTTCTAAGATGTGCCATGGTCACTGGCAGCAGAGGAGCTCAACACCAGTACATCTTAGCCATGTGTGCTATCAGGAGTAATGGCACGGTGTTAGAGTACCCAGTCCTCATTACGAGAAAGACTGATATAGACTTACACACACTAGAGGGTACAGGAAATGGCAGAAAATAATTTGTGGAAAGTTTTTGCCCATGTCACAGTTGGGAAAGCTGGAGTACTTACAGATCTACATAATAGTTCATCATGTAGATGATCTATTTTTGATCTATCTAAACGATCATTATCTGATCTGTCATAACCCTTCTGGCCTGCCCAGGTGGCAGGGGCAAATGCAATTCAGTAAACTCAGAACTGATCCACATTCACTTGCCTGTTAAATGCACATTTCTTTATGAACATACACATCAACTATAGTATTCTGAAGAAACACAGTACAGATCTAATTTTAAGAGACTATTTGTGACTAAGCTGACAATTACTTTGAAATCAAGGATATTTCCTGGTTTGCCTCTCTTTACTGATGCTGTTTGCGGTGATGAGGATGAAGGAACCTTAATTACTTGCAATAAAATTTTGAATAAAATTAACAATAAACACTTAGGAAGTTGTGTAGCTCACTTCCAAAAATAAGTTAAACTTTTCAGTGGTGAACAGGAAATCTACAGACTTCTCAAATTTTTTTCTGGCAAGCCAAATGTAAGATTGAAATGAAGGAGATTCACTTTTTAAAGATTGTTTTTAAATGGAGTCATTGAATTGTATAAGTTGTAGAAAAGCCAGCTGCATGAGAGACAAACAACAGAAATTTGCAAGAGGAACAACAGTTTCATTCGATAGAGATAACTTCCCATCAATGCATGGTGGTAGGAAAAAATTTCCACTAAGACCTCTGAAGCAGTGTATTTAAACTGTGCTTAGGCCGAGGTATTTCTGGTGACTTAAATGTTAGATTATATGTCAAGCTAACAACTCAAGTGTTTACTAGTGATTCAAATATCTGTAATAATAATGCAGACTATTTAATCTACTAACAGTTTAGTCTATTTTGCTTTATATATTCTGTCCTCTTAATATTCAGTACCTAATGGAGAGTTATAATATATTTTAAGGGATTGTTTAAGAAAAATGCCCTTTGAATTGGGTTATTTAAAAAATACAATAGTAACTGACAAGTTGTTTCACAGAAATAATATAAATTAATATCAATGTAAATGACTTTTCAAAAAATATTCAGGATGCGTGTGTCATATGTTATTTCATCAGTGCAAGGTGGTGCATGATCAATAAGGAATTAAAAAGAGTATGGAATGGGGTAGTTAGAAAAAGAGCTGAACTGGTGCCGTCATCTTTCTCTTCCCATTGAAGTAGATTACAATGGAATATCTTTTAAAAATTACAGTTATTACTTGAATACTTATTTCATTTTTTGCTGCATGGTTCAAACTTTATTAGTGGGACAGTTTCCTGTGCCCTGCTCAGTTGTCAAACCTCAGGCTGGGATTTGCCAGCAAAGTTGCCATTTGCCTATAGTCCAGACACATTTACTCAAAATAAGATCAAGGATGACTCTCCTATGTTTTATTCCCATGGAAGATGGATATCCTGAAGCTGTTTTGTCTTGTTTTTAACACACACAACAGCAAACAATGATTTTTTTTTAGTGTAGTATTTGGACTTCCCAGATGTCCAAACTGTAACAGTAACCCCAAAACAATATTTGTGGTGTTTGTATGGATATATCTTACTAGGTTTTCACATTTTATTGTTATTGTGATCTTTATCTTTTCTATCAGTGTCTCCAAACCCAAGAAGGGATGATGGTCATATTATTTAAATGAATAGTTTCCTTTATACTTCAGCTGATTCAGCCAAACTGGAGTGCCTTTTGCCAGGTGAGGCCAGGATCTTTCTAGCACAGTGGTTTCAATTTCACCTCTGTTCTTGGCTTTAAGCTTCTAGTTCCCCTCCAGATACCTCACAGCCCTACTCTGTATGAACAATCTTTTACATCCATATTCTTACTTTCTGAGCTAGCAAGATAGTTAAATAAGTTTGGAAAGACCATGAGCCTTTGTTACTCAGTAAAGATGTTTTACTCCTGAAGCTGTGGCTGTGCAAGTTTGACAAAGCATAGTTTATAAAGAACAACTTATTTGTGGATAAAAAACCAAAACAGTGGTGGGGATTCAGAAATTTAGAAGTAGATGAAAGACTGTATTTGGCCCAAATCAAATTCTCCTTTAGTTCTGCTGTGTAGGAATCCTTGCAGGTGGTTACTGGGGTTCAAAATGTGAGTGTAGGAAATGCAGTCACTGCTGCATTTGGTATGTGTTTTGCTGCTGTGACGTTCATCACCTCATATCCCTTAGCCTGTACTTGGCCAAAACAAAAGTTAAGATGTCTGCAAAAGCCATTATTGTGAGGTAGTCAATAAGTTAAATAAATGTACAGACATAGTTCAAATCGATAGGGCTACAAAATACAGGAATTTCTTTGGACACCATGAACACATCTCTCTGAATCATTCTTGTCTGAAATGTTTATCTTTAGACATCTCTCCTCATCCTTGCTTTTCTTTATCCACTGTTAGTTATACCTACTGGGCAAGAAAAGCAGAACTATTTTATGTTTTCTTGGTACTACAGAACTGTTCTTCAGAGGATTCTACCTCATAGTGTTTTTCACCATTTTCTATGTCAGTTCTTTTACCATCACTAGCAGCATCGCTGGGATGTGTGTACATGATGACCTTGCCACACAGCTCATATAATTCTTTTGTAACTGAAACAGACTCTTACTGTAAAGGAATTTGAAAACTTTGTGGCTTTTTCAGCTTGTTTATATGACAAAAAAAAAAAGTGTTCTTCCTATCAGCTGAGGAGCTTTTGGAATGCAAGAATGTCTAGAATAAAGATGAAGGACATTTATATCTTCCTTAGGGTGTAAAGTCTACTAATACAAGACATGCACTAGTTTTTCTTATATTTGTATATTTTCCCCATCATGTATGGTCACACACCCCACCTCCCTACCCCCGTCCAATTTAAACTGTATGATGACTCAAATAAGGGCATTTTTGTAGATTCTGATCTGAACTCTCCCATCATTTTGTTGGTTTTGTGGTTTTCAAAGTGAAAATAAATGGCAGAGAAAGAAAACCTCTGGTTTCCAAGAAGATGTGGCATGTCCAGAAAGATATCCACTTGGAATAATTCCACCATCAGTGTAGATGGAATAGAGAGACACATGGAGACAGAAAAAAATAGATGGAGATTGAATATTTTTATTTAGTAGTAGCAACTGTTAAAATGAGTGCAGGCTGCATAGAGCAAATAGTAACAATACTATTTGCTGGATATCTAAAGGAAGTGGTTTTTTAGAGAACTTCCTTGATGAGATGATGATGTGTCTATCAACCTGGTACGTTGTTCTCTATACTTCCCAGTCTGGCCTGTCCTGGTTCCTCTGAAATCAGTACCTGTTCTGCAAAAATTAATTTATAAACATTTGCTGATCCTCCAGCTGAGCCATGTAATCTGCCTGCAAGTGTGTAAAGAAAAAGCAGCCTAAATAGAGCCACTCTTTAATTTCAGGTTGAATCTTCATCCTAATATTGCTTCTAATATTCTCTTTATGCTTCTGTTGGGACATAGAGGATATTGTCCTGGTTTCCCAGGAACAGACCCATGGGTCAGCCATGGCAGGCAGGCTGTGAGGAGCCCAGAGTCAGCTGGGAGTTTCAGTCAGGGCAGGTGCCCCAAGCTGACTCACAGGTGTGTCCCATAGCACTGACAGCAAGCTCGTTATAAAAGGGGGGAGTTTACTGAGAGTGAGGAGTTCCTCTTCCTGGGGCTTCTCCCTCTTGGCCTTCTGTTCTTGACTGAGTAGAACCTTGTATACTTTCTGTTGGTGTTTATATTAGTTTTATTTCATTAAATCTGTTTCTATTTCAACACACAGGGCTTCTCCCTTTTTTCCCTGATTCCCTTTCTCATCTGGGGAGGGGTCATTGGGAGGCAGAAAAACTGTTATAGTTTAGCCCCCAGGTACAGGCTAAATGTAGACAGATATGAAAGAAAATACCACATATCAGTGCTTTTGTGCTGTGGGAGCCCAAACTTGGTGCCACTTATTCTGAGTTTTTTAAACTGAAATGCATTAAGGTTCTTTTTAGGACCTTCGTCTCTCAAGACTATATCCAGCTCTGATATTCAAGACTTTTTAGTCACCATTATATACCAGGGCTTCATGAGTACTTTTGATCCTAACAGTACAGCAGCAGGCTCTGCCTTCCAGAGCTACGTAACAGAGGTGCTCTGTAATCCTCAGGGAAATTGGGTATATTGTCATCCTATAGGGGCAAGATGCAGTTGATCTTGGAGCTCAAAGCTGGGGAAGTTAAGGAGCACTGGAGAACAGAGAAAATTAGTAAAGGAAGGAAATCAGAATGCTGTTAGAAACACTTATATTAGGAAGAATAAGAAATACTGTCGCTGACCTTGGTTGGACAGAATTGGGAAAAGTAGCCAGGTTGGTAAAAATACAGACCACAAAGATGTATTTGATAAAATATTTATTGTCTCTGTTTTATGTGTTAGAGTATATTTGAAGGTACTTAATATTCTTCTCAGTTACTACTGGAATGGAAAGCAGTGACTATTACAACCAAAAACTTTAAAAAGCAATCTGAAACAACTTAAATGCGAGAGTTTTTAAACAGTCAGTCAAGGAATTATCTTTAATAAGCTTTGGTCTGTAAGGAAGTTTCAGAAGACAGGCAGAATACTAATGTTGGATCAATACTGAAAAATGATATAGAGGAGGCTTGGGCAATTTCAGGCATAAGTAATAGCTTAATAGCCTATGTAAGTTAAATATTTCAGTGGCTTATGCGTTACTTACTTAGTGAAGAATTATAAGGTAAGAAATCTAAGTAACAACAATCAGCTTGGGTCTCTGGGAAACAGGACTGATAACTGCAATGAGATGTAACAGATTCCTTATGATATTTGACTTTGCAGTTTGACCTGGAAACTTAAAGATAGAGCTTACCATTATGAATAATGGTGAGATTTAAAGTGAAATAACTGATAAGTTTTTCTGTGTTCAGAGGACTGCTACTGGTTTGCTTGGTTGCTTGGGTGGTTTCCAGAAGTGTCTATAGTGTGCTCACCTCAAGCAACATCCAACAAATGCTTCAGTGATTCTACTTCTGAAACCTTGACAAGCAAAGGGGAGCTCATTGTCATCTCCTTCACTTTTGGAACATGGATTTACGTTAAAAGCAGTTTAGTGTGAAAATTATGGACCATATTTCTGTTTTCAGAGCAGAAAGAGAATAAAAATTACTCAGAACAAAGACATTGGCAAAAAAATTCCACCAAAATAAGTAAATAAAAGCATATATTTGACAGTGATATGATTGATCATCCACTGTAAATAGCGGCAGTTTTGCTGATAGCAATGCATATAATCAATTGTGCTGTCTAAATGACCTGGAAAAAATACATCAAATGCATGTCTAACTCTCAGTGGAGAAAAAAATAGCCCTGTCCTAACTGGTAACCTGCAGATAAATGTCTGTAACGTTTTTAGTAGACAATGTTTAATTTATGTAAGAAATTAATTATAACATATAAACGGGGAAAAATTAGCTGGCCATTACTTCTTGCCAACTTGCCAGCTGATGCTGCCTAATGAATGTTAGAGAGGGTACAAATGAAAAAAGTAATGGTTTCAGATCTAACTCAGAAGAAAAAGCCCAAATAAAATATTTCCTGAAATATATGCATGTGCAGAAAGGAATTTCTCCTCAGTTTCAAAGACTGAATCTTGATGGTTTTTAGAACAGTTTATTCACAGTGAGGAAATAGTGGAGAACGCTGAAGCAGGTAAAAGAGATTATAAGAGCTGTGAAGAGAAAAAATGAAATCCAAGATGAACTGGTTGGTCTCTTCCAACCAAGGTGTTTCTGTGATAGAAGACTAGAGAGATCATGCAATACAAAGGCCAAGTCACAGTTTGGGCTTTTCTGAGCTTAACAAATGTTTGGCCAAGAAAATCGGCTCTGAGAAGGGCATCATTCATTTGAAAGACTGTAAATACATCTGCTAGCTATCCTCTTCAAGCCCTTGAAGAAGCAAAGATTGTTGTTAGAGATTTTGCCCTAATGTTATATAATGTATCAAAACATCCTTTTTTAAAATTTTTTTGAGTGCTCTTAAAAGTCACTTGAAAGCTATCTGACTCTTGCTGCATCTTTGACTGGACAGGTTATGTGATAGTCATATCATTAAATATCACTTCTGTACACTTTTCAAGCTGTAGACTAGGTTTATGCAACTAGGTCAGTTATACTCTTGAATTTCAGCCAGCCAGCAGAAAGCTGCTGAGTTGTGTCACAGAGACCTTTAGGAGGCTGTCTGGCTAAAGGAACATATAATTAAAATACTGCATTCAGCCAGTGCAACTAGTCCAAAAATTAATTTGAAAAACCACCAGAGCTATTCAGTGGTTTGCTTTCTTAAAAAGAAATCAAAGTTATAGTGCTATTGATCATGATGTGCCATAAATCTAGTACTGATATTTTTTTGTATCCACAACTGGGCATTCTTGCCCTAGGTGCTCATGGCATGTTTTCTTGGCTGCCTTGCCTCATGTCCATCTGTTTGGACAGCAGGACTGGAGTACCAGCCTCTCATTCCTTCTTGTACTCCATAACATCTGCTGACACTAATAAGCCAAGACAGCATAGCTCCGGAGTGAGGAAAAGAAAATATGACATTTGTTAATTCTGGCATAAGTTTTTTCTGATAAATGGAATTACAGTGGATAGATATGAGAAAACTGTTATTAAATAATTCTGCTTATTTGCTCTGGAAGAACTAACTGCATGTAGTGCTGAGCTTTAGAGACTGCCTGACCATTGTGGATGAAAGATCAGTTGTGAGGTTTGCAGTTACTTGGTGGGGTAGGCAACACTGGAATTGATTATACTGGATTTATCCATCAAATTATATTAATTGTCTAATTAGAGGACGCATCTGAGGTGAACAGGTGCAAAGAAAACAGAAAACCAAAAAAACCCACAGGTATCATCTAGTCAAATTATGATTTTTTTTTCCTTCCAGTACACTCCATAGTAGCTGTAGTTCCCACTACTTGACTGGGCTTTGCCTTCGTGCTTGCTCTGTCTTCATATAAATGTCATACAGTTCTCTCAAATGCAACAATTCCTTTAGGTTCTCTCCTGTGAATGCAGAAAATGTAATGAGCCAGTCATCTGTCTGCTCTTTAGAAGTGGCAGATTAATCCTTGACTAAACGAGGTCAATCTTCCTGGGTATAAAACAGAACAATACGTTCAGATATAATTTCTAGGCAGGAAAGAGAATAATTTCTGGACTGTGCTGGATGTTGGCTAGGGGTATGTGTAGCCTGAAGAGGTAAAGTTATATCTTGAAATTAAGCTTTGCAGTGTTGTCTTATGGTTTCTGAGAAGTGACTGCTTTCTGCTGCCTGTGCCTGGAGGGGCCCTGCTGTGGTCCCTTGCTGAGAAGAAGAAATATTGCCAGAGTACAACCACTTCCTCATCACTTTTTAATTTGGCCCTTTAGCCCAGACCTGTAAGCCAAAGTCTGAGCTTTAAACTTCCTAAATCAACAAATGAGCACTGCCAGCTTCCATAAAACAAACATCTGACACCCTAGGGTCCAGTGTTTAATGTCTGCTGTAGTGGTGGGGAAACTTCAGTTCCCAAGGATGTCAGTGAGAACATCATTAGGAAGTCTCCAAAGGGTTAATGATTGGAAAAAAACGTGGCCTGTGAACCAAGAGCGAGCGAGTAATTTCAAGGACAGCTGTTTTCCTTTGTATATGCAGACAGCTTAAGCTACTCTTGATATCCCCACAGTGCCTCAAAATGGCTTCATTGTGACTTAAACTTTGGGTCTAGAGTTTGAGCTCTGGCCATGTGGGGGAATGATGCTCCAGTAATCAAAACTAAGGGTCCTGGCACCACCCTATGCAGATGTATAATAACACCAAACCATCTAGGATGTCAGTCCTGAGCAGCAGTGCTTGCTCAGTGTTCCTAGGAAAGGCAGGAAAGAAATGTGGCTGCTTATCAGCTGATGACAGGGACCAAGCTGGGGAAATTCCTCCCTGTGACATTCTAATCCCTCCTTGCTCTTCTGGAGCCTCAAGCCAGGTACAGGCTGCTTCAGAGAACTCATACCAAGTAAATCTGCTGTAGAGCTCCTTGTAGCCTCCAGGAAAGCTATGGCAGCATTTTAATAGAGATTTTTGAACAAATAAATTAACCATAGAACTGGCATTTGCGCACTGTGATGCTATGAGCCCTGGTCTCCCACTAGTGAAAAATTCAACTGAAGCCAGTTTTGCTTTTTTTTTAAATAGTTTAGAAAGCTTGTTTTCATTTCCAGTTTACATTTATCCATAGTCAATTTAGGCTCATCTTTTTCTTCTGCCATTATCCTTAAGCTTAAATAACTTTCTTGCCTGCTCTTTATTTCATTGATGTATTTATAGAGAGATAATATTTTACCCCTTGCAGCTATGGTTTTACGAAGTTCAACAAACTCTGCTGGTTTATCTCAGAAATTAAATGCTAGTTGTTCTGATCATGTTAATATCTTTTTTCTGCCTTGTTCTTATTGAAATAAGTTCATCTTTCTTCAACATCAGTGGCCAGGGTTACATATAGTGTAACAAATGAAGTTTTACCAGTGCCTGGTAAAATGGCATTAATAACTCCCTGTCTCTATGGAAAATACTTTGCCTGATATATTTTAGAATTACAATTGTCTTTTTCATGTCGGCATCACATTGATAGCTCATAGTCATCTCATGATTGACTGATACACCTACCTCTTTCTCATTCGTTGTCACTTACAGACAGGAAGCCCATAGTCTGTGGCAAAAAAATTCCTTGTTTCTGTTCCCTATGGACATGACCATGACATTTATATATTAGTCTCATTTTCAATGTCATATAGTTCTTCTGTACATTACTCCACTCCTTCACCATGTTGACTGTACTTCCCATCTTGTGTCCTTTGCAAATGACACTTTCTTTTTTTTCAGAAAAAAAAATCTGTTTTTTTAAAAAAATCAGTTTTAAGTAAGTAATTTCTATCCCTCTGAGTGAATAAATACCTTGAAAGCTGAAATAACCTGAAATATAAAATTGGGTGTGTCTTTTTATGTGCTAGGTTTACTTATAAGGACTTAATTCTAGTGTTCTGCTATCTAAATCTTGAAATTTTAATTTTCAACTGTTTGTAATTGTTCAAAAAGAGTGACATGAAAAGCTATGGGAAGGATGAAGAAGCTTACTGTTCATTACAGCTTCACAATTATAATAAAGAACCTTACCTCTTTTAAGATTACTTAAATCTCAGTTGTGAATGACAACATCAGATTATCAAAGACAGCAGCCTGAGCTATTTCTATTCTTTCTGATGGAAAAAAAATATCTTTAAATCAAGTTAACATACCTAATTATTTCTATGGAGAATTAGGGACAAGGTAATTTCATGCTCGATGATTGTTTTAGTTGTTTGACTAGAATGAGCTTGTAGGGAGGTAACCCTGTAATGCTAATGTTTGTACTTCATGTAGCTCAGTACCATATTTTATGTCTTTAGTATTTTTTGATAATAACATACCATTTTTTAGCTCTGTGATAAAATATTGTCTACATTTTACATTGAAATATGGAGTTAAAAAAAAAAGAAAGAAATTTCTTGTGCTGCTTCCATATTGACAGGTTTCTAAGAAGTAGAAGTGATTTTAGGTCACTTTTTTGTTGAGGGTAGAGCCTTTAGCAGGGAGTTCATGACTGTCCTTAGAAAGCACTCCAGTTCCTTGAAAGATCAGGTTTTATATTCTTTGTTTCTCCTTCCTAGGGTTACTTAACTCACAGGTACTTTCCCCAAGTGGAGAAAAGGGTTTTACCAAATGCCCTGTTGCACCCCACCCCTGGAGCTGAGCAAGGACTGGATGCTGAGCAGATGTGTTTCAGCTGGGGTAAGAGTATTGCAAGAGGTGATGATAGTGCCTCAGTTTTCTGCATCTGGAGCTTGCTCATCGTGGCACTGTCAGAGCCTCGGGCTCTGGCAGACCCTTCAGGCAATTGGATTGGAATCAGGCATGCCAGATCCTTCACCTTCTGTCTCCTAGTCCTCACCCTGATTGCTTGCTGCCAGGCCTGGACTTGCTCATTTGTCTCCATTAGGTCCATGTATTGATTGGGTTTGCTCATTTCTGCAGGGGAAGCTGTTTTGTGGGTTGTTGGTAGAAGCTTTGTTTCATGTGATGGGAGTCTCGTTAATAATACATGAGCTGGTGAGACGTTTGATGGAGATGGGATGAGGCTCAATTTTTCTGAGGAAGGAAAAAGCTTTTCCTCTGTGGTAGTGAGAGGGGATAAGTCATTGGGATTAAAAATGAACCTGTCATCGCCCTTAAAGAAAGGGGAATGGGCTGTTCACATTGGCAGTGCTCTGCTGGGAATAGGTGCACACAGAATCAAGTCTTCCTTCTCCTGTCTCTTACATAATTAAAATGCTCTATGTAAGGGCCAATTCAACTACACATCATTTTGCTTTGTGCCCTAGTAACTGTTACTGAACTCTTTAAAACAAGGTCATTGCTCCTTTTGTACGGATGTTTCTGTATTCTCCACAATTGCCATTGCAAGAAGAAGAGATTGGAGCCAATTATTAATATTTCTTATTCTGTTTTCCTGGATGCAGAGAGTTTGCTTAACTACTGGACTAACACTTTTTTTTTTTTTTTTTTTTTTTTTAATCTAAGTGAGAAAGTAAGGTCATGACAAAATACAATAAAAATTATAGTTAGGAAGAAGATGCCACAGTACTTATATTGCAAGTAGATACCAAAAAAACACCCAAACAGTAATTGTGACAAACACGTCAAAAAAGCTTTCTTAATCTTGGGATAGAACTTTCTCCTCTAGAACTTCTTCTATAGTTATAATGATTTTGTTTGACTTCTTGCTGCCATTTTTAACAGTAACCTTTGCTTTTATGGAGGTAAGAATACACAATAAGTAAGTGAATACAATAACACACTTGTTCTACTTTGTTGGCAAAGACACAGTGCTCCTAAAACAAGTTCATGCTGTAACTGTACGTGCAAAAGTGAAAGTAATTTCTGGGCTAGTAATTTTGATGGGCATGCAGTGGTGGAATGACAGAACTGGCAGTCTGTGACAGTCTTGTGGCCACCGCAGCTTCCCTGTTGAAGACAGCAGAAAAGGGATAAGATACACAGTTTTTAAGGGATACAGAGGTATTTATCAGTAGGACAAAAATACATGAGAACTGGCATCACAGGATGTCTTCTCTAATTATTGCAGCCTCTTCTATCTGTTACTGTCTCTTCTTAGCCTCCTGTTTTGCTTACTTGTACCATCCTAGTCTTTTCTCATTTTTTTTGTTCTAATTTTTTTTCCCAGTCACTCTTAGTTCCCCCATATGGGAAGTCCATCTAAATACTGTACTTTCCTACTCTTGCTTCAGATCCAAAGAGGCAGTCACTATGGCAGCTATCTGAATTTCTCATGCAAGTAATCTTTTCTCTTTGTAGACTCGCAGTTCATCTTTCACTACATTCACTAGATGTACAGAAGACCAAACTAGACAATTAAATTGTCTCTTGTGGCTTGAACTCTGTGCATGAATCTCATTCTCATCACTGACTTGTCAATAAAATTCCACACTTGATTAATAATCGCTTGTTTCACAAGGCATAAAGACAGAACTCCTCCTTTGCTCTCATGAGAAAGAAGGCATTGCCTATAAAGCAGTGTTAGGTCGTGAAGAAGCGCAGAATATTTTTGGCATGTCCCTATTGGTGAGATTTGGATGACATTTAAAAGTCTCTGCTGCTAAGATTAATTGGCCAATGTTCCTGGAAGGTCATCGTTGGCACCTTTGTTTTCAGTCCAGCATTCTCATATGAGATAAGGTTGGGTAATCCATACTGCAGCACATAAACACTCCTTCCACTTTCTCCCTGAATTAGGCCATTTTGCATGCAGCAATGAACTTTGCAAGAAGGGCCTGAGCTCTTGCATATGTTTAATGATGTTCTAACATCTGTCAGTCACTTAATTTCCAAAGGGGGCACCCCTTCACTTCAGGAGTGCTCTCCCCAGCTCTCAGACTTGTAATCACTCTGCACGCTGCACTCCAAGCAAAAACACTCTGCTCTCTCCCTCTGACATCTAATGAGAATGATTGCTCTCCTGCCAAAGTGGAAGCATTGCTAAGCAGCACCAAGGCAGCAATTACAGAAATAAAGGGAGAGATTTCTCTGCTGGTGCTGTGAGGAGACAGCAGTGGGTTCTTAAGGAACTGGGCTCAACTCTGTGCAGGTGAGGCACAGATTGGTCATTCTGCATTTGTTGAAAACTTCCTGGAGGATTTACATTTTATCTAGTCTTGCACCCAAACATTTTTCTGACCTGAATTTCCCTAATTTTGCATTTCCTTAATTTCTGGCACCTGCAGGTAAGATGGTAGGACTTTGCCCTGTTTATATCAGAGATGATGTCTGTTGTGACAATGGGACAGACAGACTTGATAGGCTGTGAAAGAGGCTTTCAAAATAGCTGAGGCTCAGCTGTCTTATTTCTCAAGTACTAGAGGAGCTAAAATAAAGGAAATCATTTTGGAAAAAGGATAAATATCAGGACTAATCTAAGGTCATACAGATATTCAGTTGAAATGTCCAAAGTGTAACCTCTCCCAAGGTTTGACCAGTTCAGCTGTCTATGGTCCAAGGCCTGATCTGCTGCAGCTGAGCCATATGATCTTTGGCTCAGTTTTACTGAGAAAGTTGTCAAAGTGTGATGAAGTTTGTGAGCTGTGGATGCACACGCTAATAAATGTGAAAAACAAAGACTGAAGTGCAAGTGCTGAGACAGTAAAAATTAGAAGCTTAAGGATCCAAAAGGAAAAATACCACATGAAAAGATATAAAACCCTAAGGGAGATGCAGAGACTCAGAAGATGCAAATTCAGCAGAGTGCAGATAAGCGATACAAGGTGCAACAGAGGGTGACCTTCCTTTCTGCCTGGCTGCCTGGTCAGCAGCAATTCACTGGGGGCTTCACGGGGGTGGGAAGTCTGCCAAAGCCTTATAATACCTCACTCCTAGCTGTTTGTTCTGTTTATCAGACAGCAAATAACTGCTTTTCATCCCAGAGTTGAATTAATTTTTCCTGCAGGATCTCTTTGTATGGGGAAAAAGATGCTTCTCCTCCCCAAAAGGTGACCAAGTGATGTCTGTTCATGACTGTGTTTTTAGCAGTAGGTGAAATAGGAAGGTAAATAATTTCCATAGACTGCCAGATTATGAATCCTGAATTTTTTCTTTTTTGTTAGGAATTTTAGGACATGAGTATATAAATCCAATTCAGTCTGAAGTCAGGACACTGTCCAACCTCTGGTGCAGATCAGAATTTAGGTGATGCTTTGCTGCTCACAGTGCATGGATGAGCCTGGCATCCTCAGACAAAGGTGTTTCATCCACATACTGGAGGGGATTTAGCCTTATGGTCCAGCTGGAGCAGGGTTGGATATGTCTGATAATAGAGGCCAGTCTTTGTTCTGACACTGATAACAGCCATATCCCTGCCTAATCCTAAAAAACCTACTCTAATGCCCCTGTTTTTCCCCTGAAATCTCTCTTTTCTAATTCCTTTTTTTTTTGCCAGCTTTGGGAGGAGGGAAGGAGGAAGGTCGCGATGAAAAACTTAGCAGTTTTGTAAATAAATAGAAACTCTGGTATCAGAGTTATTCTCTGCTATTCAAAAAAGAATGTAGGGAAACAGTGAGGGGAGTTTTAAAATCTGTAATTTTCCTGGATGCGGAAATAAAAACTGTATTGATGATGCATAGCTTCTATTAAGAAGCTGATGTTTCAACCATAAAAAAGTAAAGTGTGGTGCTAGCAAAAGGATATGGGATATGCCATGTCACATCTATCCAATTTACATACTATAACAGTTATGCTAATGATACATCAGTTCTATACTCCATTTATGTGCATGTTAGCATATTTATGAGTATTTAGGCCTATGTGCTTGAATGAGTCAGTGGTTTTCTTCCCTCAAGTTTTGTTTGTTTCAAAGTGGAGTGTGAACAGTAGGAAATGTAAGTTTGTTCTTCCTTGTCTGCAAGAAAGGATAAAACAGAGATGCAGAGTTGTAGACAAGAGTAGAACATTCATGGGAAAGTTATCTTCATAGAGGCTCTGTCACTAGAATGGTCAGAGGAAGAAGACTGCTTGTTCAAGCTAATTAGGACACGTTCTGGTCATCAAGAGGAAAATTTGAAGCACACAGAGCACAGCATATTTCATGTGATAACAAACTGTCTGCTGCATATGGGTAGCATTTAATCAGAAGTAGCACTCATCTGCTAGACTCAATATTTGAAGGCCATAATAGGTGTGTTTTAATTCATGTATAGAAAGGGTAAGCAAGAATTAATTTGTCCTCTAAACAAGAAAAACTGCACTGTGTCATATTAAATATGGACACTTTTATAATGTGATCCTCTTAAAGAAAATTTTCTGTAATACTTCTTCTTAATGAAGTGACCCAAATTCTAAGTGGCTTCCCGAGGGAGAAAATGCTCTACAAAATCTTACATCAGAAGAGGTGTTCATGTGCTGGACAGAATTGCAGGGTGGACGTAGAGGATAGGTGAAAACTGAGGAAGGAAGGAAGGATTTCTGACGACAGTTTAGCCCAGGCCATAATTTGGAGCAAAATGATGTGTGCACAATTTTCTCACTTTAACCAAGTCCCTTAATCTCTCTGAGATGGATTGATGCCACTTAAATTTGAGTTGCCTAAGAAATCTAACATCCTAGGCTTCCTGTATGGTCAACAGAAGTATGGGACCACCAAAGGGCAGTGCAACTCACTTATCTCAGTAGGTGCTCCATGGAGCTATGGCTGTTGGATTTATAGCACTGGAGTTCTCAGCGTGCAACTGGATGGGCTTAATCTTTCTCTCTGTCACTTCCCTGTCTATCAGTACAGATATTTTATTCTCTGTCCCATTTCTTTAACTCACCAGCTGTCTGATGTTAGGGCTGTTACCTTCTGCCTCTTCCACTCTTAAAGCATTAGGATGCTGAAGTGCACTGAAGCTGCAGGCACTATGTCAATGCAAATATCTGTACATTGTGAATAAACACCTAAATACTAGCTAAAAGACAAAAATCCCAGCTTTTTGCTAGTCATAGTCATATTTTTATCACTGTCTGTTGAATATTAACTGGAAAGGTAATGATCCTGTTCAGTGCAGCCTTGTCATTTAAACTGAAATAAAGAGCAAAAACTCTTGCAACTCTGAGCAGTTTTTTCTATCAATTAGTTAACTCTCACCAAGTCGTATCTACTAAGGAGATATTAATAGTAGCGATCAAAGAGAGAGATCACAAATGTCAAAATTTCCAGCTGAAGACATAATTACCCTAAAAAGCTTTTTATGTAACTTTTTGCTGCATCTGCTGGAATTTATGAATACAAAAGAGAAACTAATCATCCCAAGAAAGAAATGAGAATGCATAGGTCTTCTTATATTTTACACAAACAGAAGATTTGTTATGTTTGTCTTAAATATAGATTATTATTTTTTTAATTAAGTAGTTTGTAACATTGGTGGAACTAAAGTAGGGCCACATTTACAGTATTCAGGGGACAAACATAAAGCATCCCAGAAAGAAGTGGCTGCCAACTACTGACTTGCCTACAAGTTGCCATGGAAACAAGATCACCTTCCTTCAAAATGGATGGTACTGATTATTCAATATTTATATGATATCTTTGATATTACAAGTAATAGACTTAGAAGGTCAGAAGAGACCTTTAGTTCATCTTATCTGGGCACTGAATTTCTCCTAATATGCCCCTTATTCAACCATTATCTTGCGTTTGCCTGAAGTATATCCTCCAGAAAGGCATCTTGTATTGATCTGAAGGCAGAAAGTGAACCCAGTGTTAAAAATGCTTGCGTAATATCTCATCTGAATTTGCGTCTGGCCTCAGTTTAGCCATTTGTTCTTGTTATGCATTTCTCTCCTAGATGAGATATCCCCTGGTACCTGTGAAAGTTTCCTATCTACTGTGGTCAAGGAACCTTCCAAACTTGTCTTTCTTAATCCTTATCTCCTGCAGTAAGATGTTTATTTAACCTTTAAAAGATTTCTGTGTACTGCTTCCAATATTGAAGAAAAGTAGGCTACATGAGAAGGTCAAGAAGTCAATCTTTTTCCCTATCTGTTTTTGAGTGTGGAAACTGAAAGGGGGCAAAACTCAACATCACCAGTCTTGTTGCACGTGGCACTGTTTCCCTACAGGAGAACAGTTACTGATTATGTGACAAATGCAGTAAGAAATGTTGATGTGGGGTTTGGGGACATTTTGGATGTATATGCTTTAATTATCATCTTCCTTTGAAGTTGCTTGGTCAGTCCACATCGCTCCAGCTCCTGACTTGCCACCCAGTGTACTGCTCAGTCCCACCATGCTACTCTTCTTTCACCCAACACATGCCTCAGACATGCAAGAGCAGTAACCTGACAGTGCCCTATAGGTGTGCACTGTGGGGCAGCCATCACGGTGTCTGTATCTATATGTCAGCTTAAAGTATGAAGGTTGATGCATAAAAGTGAGGCTACACAAAGCAAGTAGACTTTTGTGAAGTGTGACTGGAGTCCCTCTAAAAGGCTCTGTGTCTGCTTTTGCAGCTTCAGAAGTTCAGTATTATATTATGCATTATTATTAGACCCAAGTGTCTAATATGTCTAGAGCTAATATAGTAAGTGTGTGTATTGCTGGAAAATTTAGTCACACTAAAATATTTCACACATCCAAGGATTTCAATATTTTAAGTAAAATGGCTGCAGTGTTGAAGATTTCTTTCATTTTGGAAAACAAGAAGTGTCATAAAATTCTTGAAGTTAGTGAAAATTTTTCAGCTTTACAATATGACAAAAATGTGAAGAGAAAATTACCTGGGGTCTGCCTCCCAGTTTTTTAAAATTAAAAGTGCATTGTTCATAGAATATGCATTACTGCTTTCAGTTCTGTCGAATTTAATACCATAGCATTATTTTTTCTCATCGGATCATAGAGACCAAACTGGACTGGATTGCAGCCAACAATGTGTTGATTTTTTAATGTGATTTTTATACCTTGAAATATAATCATATGTTTTAACTGAACTGCAATTACCTAAATTAATCAGAACAACCAATATATAAAAGAAAAAAACCCAACACAACAAATAATAATAAAACAATCATGTCAACACAGAGAATATGTTCTGAAAATTGCATTTACTAACTTCGTATCTTCTGTTCAGTGGCAGCTCAAATGACATCTAAGAAAGTTCCAGATGATGTAGATTGTGTTTCTTCTCTATCCTCCATGCTTGTTCTCTGCATATCCAGATTAGCTGGAAAAATAGCACTGGGATGCTTTGGAAGACTGTCCATCTGCTTGTCTTGCTGAGCACGGGGAAATGCTAGTAGCATCTTTTTCACCAGGAAAGCTGAAGCTTTCCCACAGGAGTACACTCCTTGCCATGTACTTGTGGAAATGAAACATTTTCATTGGTTTGGGTGAAAAGACCAAATTAATATGTAACCATAACCTCTTCTGTCTTGAGAGCTCATATTTACTTTCACACAGCTTTTCTTTGCTGCATTAAGGGAAAAAATATGCATGTAGCTCCCTTTTTCAAATACAAGAGTCTTCGAGTGACTACAAAGGGCTATGAGAATATTAGCATACTAGCTAATTAAGACTATTTTGCATTCTTAATATTTAGTTATGCATGAGGGATCTATACATGGAATTTGAAAAATTAGGTATTTAAAGGAGATTAGGTCTGAAGAGCATCAGAAATGAAACGCTTTAAATCTTTTTGCAAACATACATATTTCAGGAATATTGTGAGAAGCTGTTGTCCTCAAGAGGTAATGATAACCAGATATCCTCCTGAGGTTGTGCTGGCATTTGCTGCCTAACTGAAGATGTTAAAAGCGGTAACTCTACTTCATTTAATGAACAGGACTGATGGAGCTCAGAAGGGAATTTGAATTCCAGCTGGATGTAATTATTGTTATTATTATTAGTTTGTGTTCACATGCCTTCTCAGACAGGGATCTCACTGTTTTGTTTGAAATTTTCTTCAGTCCCATTGTAAAATAAATACCAAAGCAATCCAAATGGTTGTGCACTGATTTGGAGAACTTTGTTTTCCTGCTATCTACAGTTGTTGGAAACAAAACTTGCAAAAAAACAAAAAAAGAAAATTGATGTACATATAAGACAGAGGACCCCATCCCACTGCAGCAACAAATCAAAGAATGTTATATCAATAGGTTCAGCTGTCGTTTCTGTGAAGTTATGCTGTTTAACTTTTCCTTCACCTCAAAATGCAGTGGTGTCCAAACAAAGCAGTCTTCCATGAGCCCAGAAGCATGTTAGCGACTGCTATAGTGCTGTCAATGTAAATAAATCCATTCTTTCTTCAATAAACCCAAACTGGTTTCCTTGTTTCAGGCTCTTTGGTGCACTATGTGGACTCATTTTCTGCACTGCAAGTGTAAAAATCTCTAAGCTGTCAGAGTATGATTGCTCTGTTAATTATGTACACTCAGTCCTACTGTCAATCCACCATAAAAATGCAGACCTCTTCATGCTCCATAGCAGTGTAATTCAATGGGCTGGAAAGTATTTGCTGTATACATAGTGTATATACATGTATCACAGAAACTAACTATGTAAGTATGTATCCATAAGGGTATGTAAAACACATGCTCATATATAAATAGTTTCTGTTTATCTGGAACAAAAACCCTGCAGATTTAAATTTCATTCATTTTGTAGTACTCCATGGTATCTCAAATAACTCTGGATTCAGAGGCAATTCATTCTTCCACTTGCAGTGTTACCAGGGAGGGACATCACTCAGAGTCACCTTCTTGCCTAATAAAGTTCACTGCTCTTAACTATGAGCATAGAATAGTCTGGAAAATTTGTGAAATGAATATTTCAATGTAAGATTTTAATATTTTAAAAAACTCTGAATTGTGTGCTTAGGTTTAATTTCATTTAAGAATATTGCTTGCAAGAAGGGATTAATTTAGGTAACTGGAAATAGTGTATTTGCAAAATGTTAAAATTTGTTGGAACTCATTGCAGTCTACAAGAAGTTCTAGCATTAAAAACTGATCAGTTGGCAGGGGAAAGAGATCTTTCTTTCTTTTAAAGTTACCATTTCTTAAAAAACTGGGAATCCCTGCCCCAAACCTGCCTCCTGCATCTTCAATGTCTCTGGTCTTGGTTTGGGTTTTCTTTAGCAGGAGAAAGAAGTCATGTTGACAGTACCAATACCTTCAGGACAGAAAGGAAATGAGACAGGGGTTAAGTTGAGATCAGACCCATGTTTTCCAGCTCTTCCATGAACGTCTTGACACAAACCATGGGAGATGGGCAGGGAGAGGGGCTCTGCGCCTTGGTGCTGTGCGCAGGGCAGAAAGGGAGGTGAAGATCAGGGGGTCACAGGGAGAAAGTACCTGGCTGTGTGGCAGAGGAAAGAAAAAAACAATCTCTTCTGCCTGGCCCTCTGAAATCTGGTCATCCTCCCGCCTAGCCAGTGGAGGATTCAGTGATGCTCCAGCCTGTGTGCTTTCTTCCCAGCTCTGTAAAGACTTCCTGTGTTTATGCTGTTCTCTGCTGACTGTCACAGCAAATAATTATAACAATGTATAAAGTGTTTCTTTAGCCCTTGAGCTGTGACTGCTTATTTCCTCTTATGCATCTACGAGATAACTCAGTGGGTACCAAAAAATGCCTTTGCCAGGCTATGTGCACTGTGCAGCATGGTCCTCCTGGGTAAGACTCGGTCATCACCATTTTATTGCTCACATCCCAAAGCTAAATGAAGAGGAATCTTCTAATTCCCAGAGAGGTGAATTTCCATCATAACTCTGATACTCTAATGCTACACCTCATCTAGCAGCCAGCACTTAGTAAAGCACCCTGAGGGCAGCAAAGGGAGAGGTGGGGAAAGCAGACATGAAGGATTTCAGATTCTGTCACGTCACTGTAAGGCTGTTTAGGACAATTATTAGCATTAAAATCCTGCATGACAGCAACCCTGCCCCTCCTCCAAACTGACAATAATTGTGTGAATGCATGGGCAGAGGGAGGAAAAGGTGATTTAGAATATCAATTTGAATGCCAACTCTCTTCTATTAATATGTCAACTTTAGGAAGAGGTTTATGAATGTGGTGAGTTAAGGTGTATGTGCTGTATTTCTCACAGTAAAAATGTTATATGGTTGCAGTCTTAAAAGGACAGTGACCTATGAGAAAACCCCTCTTGCTGGACAAATGCTATTAAGTAACAGGAATGTGGCTGCAGAAAAGCTCCAGGGGAAGCTGAAGATACAAACCTTTGAGCAGCAGGAAGGATGAAGCAGCCCAATCTCAACCATGTTTAGAAATGAGTGCTGTATGATGGAGCTGTGTTGTGATTTCCCAAGGACAGACCCATGGGCCATCCATGGCAGGCAAGCCATGAGTAGCACTGCTGGGAGTTTCAGTCAGGGCAGCTGCCCCAAGCTGACTCACAGGTGTATCCCATAGCACTGACAGCAAGCTCATTATAAAAGGAGGGAGTTCAGAGAGGGTGGAGTTCCTCTTCCTGGGTCTTATTTCTCTTGGTTTTCTGCTCCTTCTCCTAAGGACCAGGCTGAGTATGAGCTTGTATACTTTATGCTGGGGACTGTATTACTTTTGTTATTTTGTTAAATCTGTTTCCACATCAGCCCATGAGGCTTCTCTTTTTTTAACCTAGTTCCCCTTCTCAGCTCGGGAGGGGTCATTGTGTGATAGAAGAATTGCTACAGTTTAGCCCTGGATACGTGCTAAACACAGACAAGCTGCCTGGCTGATGGATGAAAAAAGTAGGAAAAGATGCAAGCAGCAATGGGCTTCCAAGTTGTACAAGGATAAGAAGAATGATCTGCCATTACTAAAGCAACAGGACTTATGTTTTCTTCCTTGGTGTCCTCTCTTTTTTTCAGTGATTATGATCATGAACTAAACCCTGGCTAGAGCTTGAATATAGCTTGTTTGGATTTTAAACTGGCCTATAGTTTAAGTCTGAAACACACATATCCAAAGCATGTTAAATTTCAAAATGAAGATATCCAAACAAATGATGCAAACAGACTTTGGGGGCATTTAAAGTCCAGAGCTAGAAAGACTGAAAAATGCTTTTGCTATGTTGCAAAAGACAGTTTGGGGCTAGTATGTTAATTCTATATATAAGCAGAAAGAACTTCATAATTTTTATGCCATGTACCTTTATAAGACATGGGCAAAAGGGAATCAGAGAATAAACTGTCATTGGTTTCAGATATAAGGAAAATAGAACAAATAAAACAATAAAACAAAAAGTCTGGCATATATTTGAAAAAAAACTTCTAATGATGTAGGAGTTTTGCTAAAATTTGGAGAAATTGAGGGAGATGCTGTGCATCCATGTTGTTTCATAGAACAGTTTACTTTTTTATATTGTCATAAAAATATTGTCATGTCCTTTCTCTGTCCACACATCTCTTATCACTTTGAACTTGCTCAAATATTTGAACACATCTCAAATAGTTTCTCAGTTATAGCTTATTTGCTTTCTGTACCCATGTCTTTCCTTAAATGACTCCTTACTGAAGCTTTGGACTGAGCTCCACGTGTAGTAAAAGGCTTGTTTTCTTCATAACACCCACTCATTACTCATCTGAGGAGGTGCTGAATTGTTGAGGTGACAACTATATCTGACCACGACCGAATGGTCTATCTGTGCAGTCAGAAAGGTAATGTACCATGCTCTGGGATTTGATTACCAAGCTGAAAGGGCAAGGGCTGTTGTCCTTCAAACTTATTTTTTTTTAAAAAAAGACAAAAAGCACAAAAAAGTCAAACAAAAAAAGCCTTCAACCTGCCCTTCCAGCTTGACTTTCCAGTAAGATGAGAACTGAGCAAGGAAACCTAAAACTGTCCCCTGCAAAAGTAGCATACAAAATCAGGTTATCTTTATCTGGAGACTGCAGTGCTGGCTGCTGGCAGTATTTAAGCAGGATTGTTTCACAGCTGGGTGCAATGCACTGAGAGAAGGACTCTATTTCCTCCTCCTCGTGCCAACCCCAGGTTTTCCCTCTGCTACCCTAGTGACAGACTTGAAAGTACACAACGGCACATTTTTTTATTACAGACTTAAATGACATACCTAACCAGCAAGATCAAATCCCATCATTGCTCCCCTTCTCAATTGCTCAGTTTATATTTCAGAGCTGATTTATGATACTTGCCTGCTTCACTGCCTGAGTGCCCTGAGCAATTTGTTCCATAATGCCCTTCTTGTACCAAAATTATGCCTGAATTGCTTACAGGTTAGTTCTTTTATGGTAGCACTCCATGGCCTGGTACTTCTCGGTCATTCACCATTTCAAATAGCTCAAAGGCAACCTGTGATACAGGATTAAGATTATAATGTCCACATTTACTCAGAGCAGTTAAACTGGGGAGGGGGGAAAATAGAAGACTGAACATCCCTTGGGCTATTAAATGAATTTCTGCTGTGCAATACTAGTGTGAAACCCACATAAAACCAAAGAATTGCTTGGGATTTCCACAGTGCGAAGAGTTGAATTTGATGTGCCATCACAAGCTAGGAGAAAAGGGAGCTGAAATGTTGCAGACCTTAAAGCACCTTGCAGATGGGTTGTTTAAGGATGCCACTGTTTGGGGGAAGCTAAATCAGTAATACTTTTGTATTGGTTTGTTAATCCTAGTTATTTTTTTCTAAAATAAAAGCTGGTACCCAAGGCTGGATTTTGTTTTAGTTCCTTTACTGTTAATTAGTTCTGTGTTAACTCCTGCATCGTGAATGACACTTTGGCATTTAATTGGACTCAGATCTTGAAGGGACTGACCTAAATGCAGTTCCATAAGACAAATGTGAGTTTTACATCTAAATGCCACACATTACAGGCCATCAAGTTGCAAAGACTGGGAAGCTTTTCCTGTTGTGGAAATTTGTTATAACTATAGGAAACAGCAGGAATCCCAATTCTTTTCCTGTGACTGAATACGTGGAAGATAGGCTGCCATTTTCATTTTTACCTACATGTCTTAGCCTGTATGACTGCTATAGGAATTAAAAGAAAGAACAATTGTGGCCTGACTTGATTAAAAAAGGGATATATAAATGAAAAGTCCTTGATAACTTTAGTCTTAATTCTATATTACTTTATGAGTAGCCCAAATAAGTTTAATGATACTGTTAATGCCATTAAAAACTGCAAAAAGAATGTTAGGGTGTTTCCCTTATGAAAATTCAGAATTAAAATAGTTACTGCTCAAACAGTAAAGGATGAAAATAAAATCTAGCACTATAGAAAATTTTTTTTAAAAATCCTGCACAATTAATCCTGACATTTACAGCATTACCTTACTCTTGTGCATGTGTTGCTTTTGTGCTGTATAATTATTTTTCTTCTAGTAATATTTCTGTAACAATATTTTTACAGTATTGTGAGGCTTGCTGTAAAATCTGACCTAAAGAAAAATGCAGAGCTGTGGGCAGGTCTGACAAATAGGACACAGAATGGGAAGTGACAGGGAACAGAGCATAAAGCGTGAGTGCTTAAGTGCTGGGTTTCTCTTTCCTGACCTGGGAATTTGTGCACAGTAATACTGATAGCCTGAGAAGCAAGAAATCCAGGGCAGGACTTGAAATCTGCTCTTTACCATGACAAACCAGGCAGGAAACACAGCATAGCTCATTCCTGGTGTCCATCTCCATCCAAACCTCATACCAGCAAAACTCAAACTGTACTTACAAAATCCTTGTGTTGCGGTCTGGAGGCTTTACTGATATCAGGGATGTCTAATTGTCCCTGCACAGAGGGAGGTGTGGCTGGGATGAGCTCTGTGGCAGAACCTCCATGAGGTCCACCTTCTCCAAAACCTCTTCACCACATGAACTAAAGCACAGGAAACTGGGGACACACGAGAGATTTACTTCATCCTCCTGGTCTGATCTAAAACACTAGTGCAGGTGCACCCTAAAGGACAATTCACCCAGGTAAAGCTGGGCACATACTGATGTGCCTGCAGGACTCAGACATGAGTTTTTGCACTGCAAATGCAGGATGTAGCATTTAGAATAAAAAATTTTTACTATGTATGGTTTTGGACATAGTATTATGTAGTTCTGGCTGCATCAAAAGTTTTCAAAATATCAGCCTGTGGGATTTCTAAACCATATAACTCTTAGAAACACACTACCTTGCTAACACACGTCCTGGGTGCCCCACTGTGAGGAAGGTAGCAGAAGACAGGTTGTGTCTTTATACTGGAAAGTCTAGAGCAAACGGAGGCCTCTGAGGACAGTAGAAGGATTTTCTCTAAAGAGAAAAAAACTAAAAAAGAATCACGGGAAATAAATTTTCCAGCAGGGCTTTTAAGGCCCAGGTGGCACTCTGAATTACCAAGAAAGTATCATATGAGGCTTCTGAGCGGTCTCTTCTGTGTTTCCTGGGGTTTGGAAAGTATTTCTGTACTTTGCTGAAATATAGCTGAAAGCACTAAACCAGCACAAAGCATGTGCACATCAGACTACTGCGAAAGTAAAAGAAATCACACAGGACATAAGAGTGAGGAGGGAGCAGGAAGGCTGGTCGTGAGGTGACACCACCAACACCAGCTCCTGGGAGTGGAGACCCCAGCACAACTACGTTGTTGCTGCATTAACAGAGTGCTCCTTCTTTAATCTGAGCTTCCTTTCTCCCAGAAATCCTGAGAGGTTGGGAAGCCATCATAACTATTGGAGTTTCCAATAGACGTAGATGAACAGAGGAACAGATGCATTTGTATGGGGTTTTGAAAACAGCACTGCACCTTGCTTTGTCTGAGAAAGTTCTCTACAAAGAAAAGCCTGCACACATTTATTCTCCTTTTGCTGCTGTCATACTGATTAGGAGCATCCTTTGGGTAGGATTTATGAGCCTTTAGGAGGCAGCTCCTAGATAATGTGCACAACCATCTTTCTTGACCTCTGTGATTTTTTTCTTTAGTAAGGCCCATATGAAGTTCCTTTTTTCTTGTACATTTCCTTCCTGCCTTTCAGAGGTTCACATCTGTGGTGCCTTTTTAAATTCCCTCTTTTTTCATCTTTGCCTGTCCATGTTGTCTGGGAGATTTCAACTCACTCAGCACTCCATCCTTTCCTTCAGACAGATAACAAAAATACTAGTTCTCTAGGTGTCTGTCAAGCTGTTCAGCATACTGATTGCTGTTAGTCAAAGAACAGTAATTAAAATGCACAGTCACTGCAGAGAAATAGCTATAATGACCTGAGATAAGTGTTTCCTCTGTCTTTCCTGCTGCCCCTGAGCAGGTGGTTACTGTCCTGCAGTTCAGCTGCAGTTGACAGTGAGTTATCCAAAACCTGCTTTAGTGCAAAGCTGGCTGCATGAGCTTCTTGACTATTGCTTACTTCAGCTCATTGTAAGTGATAGCCAAGGTGATGTAAGTTTACAGACTAACACTCTCTCCTACCACCTCTTCTCAGGTATATTTAATTTTCAAACCTTCTCCTAAGCCTTCCTAATAGTATTAGCTCAAACTACCTTGACTTGTTCTGTAATTTTAAATTTTCCCTGAAGTGGGTGAAGCTGATCCCTGCTGTGGGGAATTTTAATGGTACCCCTTGAGGCAAATTAAACATATGTTTGTGCTTAAATATAAAGAAAATATTAATGAACAATGCATTAGGCAGGGTCTTAATGCAATACAGTTTTACATGGAGTCTGCAAAGATGTGTCACAAGCAGGTTCCTTATATATACTTGCACCAGCACAAACCTGGAGAGGGATTGCATAACCTCAGACTGGCGCTGGGTTCACCCCCACCCAGCTCTGTTGCCCAAAGATAGTCCCTGAGCTTGGGCCCCAAGCACTACCATTTCAGGATGGTCTACAAGACAATATTGAGGCTGTTTCTTATCTCATCACCAAGGGAAACTTTGCTCTCTTGCAAAGAGTAGTTCTGCCTCTGGCATTCCTGCTTCCAGACCATTTAATCCCTTCTTGCAGCTAGGCCTTCTTGCCATCCACACCAGATCGTTCCTTGGTCACAAATCCCCACTGCTGAGCAGTCACCATTAGAATTTCCCCTGCACTTCTTTCCTGGGAACGTTGCCTTTCGAGGTGGTAACCTCCCAGTTTATAAGGGCATGAGCAGCCAGGAGAATTTGACAGCTGGGTGGGAGTGGGTTGTCCAGTATCTCTAGTTTGGAGGTTATATGCACACAGGCTATTCAAAGATAAGCACTTTTCCTCATAAGTTTCCATACAAACAGGAATGTTTGAATTGTACACAGAAAGTCCATAAATAGTGGGAGCCCCACAGCACTTTTGGGATGCAGACCTATTGCATTAAGCATGTTTTTTGAAAGTAAAAAATTCATCAAATCAACCGAAGGTCTAAGACATTTCTAGTTTGAACCAATATACTGTACAGAAATGTATTGCCATCCTAAACTCATGAAATCTTTGTGGTTCCCTCATCAGAAGTGCTTGGCTTTTACAGAAATGGTGAGTTTGTGTGTGTTATCTCTCAAAATTCAACTTCTTTCCATCACGCTGCCTTCCACAAGGTCAGTTATTTACAACTGAGGCATCAGTGGCACAGACAAAGGTTTCACATTCCAGTTTTTACCCTCAGCATCATCTCAGTTATGTAAGTTGTTTTATCTAGGTTTAACTTACTCGAACTTATAAGGCAAAATAAAATCAGCTTCTCTTTGTAATCTTTATTTTCTCTCAGGCTTCCAAAGAAATAAGAAGATACAGAAGATTTATCATCACTTTTACTCCAGAGCCCAGGTCTAAGCAAACAGCCTCACAGATTGCCTGTGCCCAGGTGTGGGAGGGCTTTGAGAGACTTCTAAATATTACATTAAATCTGGCAGAGGGTTGACCCTTAAGCACTTATTTAGCTCCCAGATCATGGCAAAAGTGACACTTTTTTGTAAATGTATCACACGGTTATGAGGGCAAGGACTGTGCTGAAGGGCAGGTAGATTAATTTGAGTCTCAGAAAGCAAAACCTGTGAGAAGACAGTTTTGATCCATTTTGTCTCCTACCGAGACAGGTCCTGCAATGCTGACACGATGCAGTGCCTGGGAGTACTGAGCTTGCTCTAACACTACTGCCTGATCGTCCCTCCTGCTGCAACTTTTTCCCTAACTCTTCTTCCTGAGAGACCTCAAACTGGATGCAGTGTTTGCTAGTCATTAGTTTGCTGGACTTGGTAGACCTGAGCTCAACCCAGGAGAGGGAACTAATGTATTGTTCATTAATGCCCCCAAATATCCCAGCTGGAATCAGGCTTCATTTCTGCAGTGCAGAATATTGAAGATATGATGCTAGTAATTGTACTCTGAGGAAGAAAGAGGGGGGAAAATAGTTGGTAGAGGGAGGGAGAAGCAAATTCATCTTGCAGTTATAGTGTAAACTTTAGAAATCTATAGTATTATGAAGCCTGCTGCAATTTTAAGCACCTTTGACTAGGCTGCTCAACGGTGGATAATAAAAGGATCAGAAAAAGCAGGGAATCAATAAGGCTGTTAGAACTCTTTCCTTTTACTACAGTGTTTCACATTTACTCTGTGTATCTCTCTACTTCACAGCGTTTCAGTATAGCAGGGAAATGGCCAGTCTCAAAGCTGAGCTATACAATTTACTCTGTGCACATTACTAACTACTGCTTCAGAGATTTAGTGCTTGTCTAGACAGAGATCCATTTTTAAAATAAAAATTACAATACTGTATTAAAGAGAGTTATTACTGTGTAAGCTAGTATTCATAAGGGTCAGTATCCCTCTGTTCTCTGAATTTAACTTTAGTGCAATTTCAGGGATTTTAGACTGTTGGCCTTTCAGAGATAGGAAAAATGTAGTTTGTTAGTATGAATGAATAGTATTCCTTAGGTTTTTATGTCATTATCTAGGCAAGTAAGAAAAAAACACAAAACAAAAAACCAAACCCAGAGATATCCTTTTCAAATGCTTAAAGGTTTTTTAATTTTGAAGGTACTCTGTGAGCTCCCCATTTCTGAAAACACTGGTTAGGACAATTTTTATAACATGGCAAATAATTAGATAAAAGTATTTCAAACCTTTTAGTGTGGAGCTAGATAAAGGTGGGAAAGGAGAGGAAAAGTGAGATGAGAGTCCTGGATTCAAATGAATTTTAGTAGGATGTCCCTTCATACATATCAGATGAGTTGATGGTAGCAGATGCTGAGCAGCCAGTAAACCATCAGCTGTTTCCTTAATGAATTAATCTCTATCTCTTCAGCTTCTTCTGACTGTTCAAGGAAAACAACATCATACTTTTACAACCGTACCAGAAATCCTGGAGCCTGTCTCAGTGTTGTCCATAGCAAAGATAATCAGACCTCACAAGACAGAAGCCTTTGACATTGGTCAAAGAAAGGAATTGGAGAAAAGGAGCTGACCCTTCTACAGGTGTTGCCCAAACTCAACCTTTTTGTGTTTGCTCTGAAGTTGTATTGAACCACAGATGTGCACCAGGCTCTCTGACCTGTCTCCCCCCTTACACATATGAAATGCCATCCTCCTTTTCTGTTGTTTACTCAGCAGGGAAATAGCCTGCTCTGCTTTGGCCGGAGGAGTCTCTTTTGAGGTGTGTTCTGTTTCCCAGGAACAGAACAATGGGCCAGCCATGGCAGGCAGACCATGAGTAGCCCTCAGTCATCTGGGAGCTTCAGTCAGGGCAGCTGCCCCAAGCTGACTCACAGGTGTAACCAATACCACTTAATCATGATCATTATAAAAGGAAGGAGTTCCTCTTCCTTTTCTACTCCTTCTGCTGATCCTTAGGATGAGGCTGAGTATTAGCTTGTATACTTTTTATTGGTGACTGTATTAGTTTTGTTATTTCATTAAATAAATCTGTTTCTATTTCAACCCATGGGGCTTCTCCCTTTTTTTCCCCAGTTCTCCTTCTCAGCTGGGGCAGGGTCACTGGGTGGAGGACAACTGCTACAGTTTAGCCCCTGGTACAGGCTAAGGTAACAGACAAGGTAACACCTTTCTAGGCTGTTTTTCATGGGCTAATAGCAAACTAATGATTGCCTAAACTTTATGTAGAGTTCTCTGCTGGAAGGCAAAGCAAAAATTCTTATAAAATGAGAATGGGGGAAGAGTTCCTATTTTCCTTCAACTGATAGACTTAACAAGATCTCAGTTATATTTGTAGGAAGACTGCACAGATTATTTTGTTTTCTCTCCAATAACATGTAGTTGCTAAGACAGTCTCTGAGGGATCCTGGGACTTTCTGAAGCACTGCAGAGGCAGGGCAGAAGGGGTGTGTATCTTTTCTCTCCTGCCATCTGTAAGAAGCAAGGTTTTCACTTCTCATGCTTAACCAGAAGATTCATACATGACTGAAGAAGGGGAGATCTCTTACTTGATGAATACTCTCAGTAGGAAAGTTCTCAGAGAAGCAGCAAACACTGCCATAAGCTGTGATGAGTGGGAGAATTAAGAATTAAGTGACTTTATCATGGTTAGAAACAGCTAACATGGGGACTAGGAGAAGAGGAAACCAAGAGAGCACAGATCTGATTATATTAGCGTGTCTGACTCGGACTGCTGCTCAGGTGGATTCAGGGTTTGGGACAGACCTTTTCTACGTCTTTATGAACTGACTACTGTTACTTGTACTGTGTTGCTTGCACCAACACTGCACTGTTATTTGCATTAACAAAACTGCTGTACGGTCTAGTGCGTTCACAGGTAACACAAGTAGAAGCTTTGTTTTCGATGAGCTGTTCATGTGTGTCATATATGTATAGATTTTTTTGAGTCTTGAATGAGATCTGCAGACTGAAACTGTATCATTTTGGCCTTTTTTTTTTTTTTTTTTTTTTAATGATGAGGGTATGGGAGGGGGGAAGCACCAGAAGAAGTAGGCAGGCACTATGATTTGAAAGGTGGAGAATAATAAGATATAAGCCATTTTGTATGTTCATTTTTAAACAGGAAATAGGCATGGAAACCCTGGAAAATCTGTATGATCTATACTGTCAGACTCACATTCACAGATAGAGACAGTAATGACTGATATGTTTACTGATAAATCTATCAAAGTTGGTCAGGGAAAGAGGTACTCAGAAATGAGCCAGGTGAGTAAGATATTATTTGTAGTGACTTACCCACAAGTTTAAATAGTTCACCTGTAAACTCACACTAGAGCCAAGAATTTTTGCTGTGAGTCAAGTTCATTTTTAAAAGCATAAAAATGAACCATAAAATTAATATTCCAAATAACTCTGGTGTGTCAGCAGTTGAAAGCTTCTCTGGTACGATTGAGCTTTTCGGTAAAATGTGAGGATTTCTCAGTTACAAGGTTTCTGTAAGTGCTTAGGTTATGAATGGTCGAGCATCCTCTGGGCTTTTTATGGACTTTAATGGATTAAACTAATGGATTTTAATCTGAATATCCGCTCTGAGTAGTGAAGACTGAAGTACTTCCAGAGGTGTGTATTAAGAACATGACAGTACCTGTCTTATGCATTGCAAATATTATGCACTTCACTGCAGAAGACCGAAGGTCTGCATGTTATAGATTTTCTTTCTTTTTTTTTTTTACAATATGCTACACAATACTGAACTGCTTTTATCTAATTACTTTATTTTTCACAGCCTTGTTCACTTTGTTAGGAGCCTGAAAGCGATTGGTTGGTGAGGCAGGCTGAAGTCTACAACATCTCCCATGATGATACAAGGTGGACTCGTTATGGCTTATGAAATGCTCACAGATTGTTATTCAATGCTGCAGAAATATCTATAAGAGAAAAAAAAAACCAATTAAGTGTTACTTTGGAAGCATAAGAAAAAAATGATGTCACATTGAATACAGTTTCTTTGCTAAATCATTAAAGCATTCTGTAATAAATGAAGCAGGTATCCAGAGGAGAAGGGGAACATTATAGCATCATTTACATAAAGCATGCCTTATAAAATGGACGCACAGAAGGAATAGAGTTAAGGTAGGAGAGTGAGTCATGTGCCAGTAGAAGGAGAAAGCCCGAAGAAAACAAAAAAACCTCCTCTAACAAGAGTGTTACCACACACTGAAAAATGTACCTGGAACTATAATTAAAAGAGGAAAATAGTTTTCTAACCTTAATTAAATCTTAAGTGTCAACATTTTTGCTATATAACAAAAGGAGTCATTGAGCTCCCAACCAACAGTGCATCCGGTGACTAAAACTTGTTGCTGTCTGCTGTCCCCTTCTTTTTAATTTCAGATTATGGTTGGGATGGAGCTGGCACTGTGGTGGCAGTGAATTTGCTATAAAGAGATATACTTTTGCTCTCGGTTCCCACGTTTATCAACAGTTATGACTTTGGTAGATATAGTTGGGATCACCAATTGCAAAGGGGGAAGACAAAACAGATACATTTGATTTGAAAATGGAATATAAGCAGTCTCAGACACTCTTTTTGCTTCTGATGAATGAAATATTTAATATATTTCTGACATCTCCTGTGCTGTTACTTCTAGATCTTGACATAGGTGGAGGAGAGCTTGGAATTACAAGGATATAATTCTGAAGCTTATCTAAAACATTTAGGCTAGGATAAAAGATCACAAAGAATCTGGGAAAATTATTCTGAAAGAAAAGAAAGCATTTACAGACTATATGAGATTATTTTGGTTTGTAAACACTGAAGTTGGCCATGAAGAGTTGCAAGAGGATCTAATAAGGCTGAAAAATCTGTAATACACTTGCAGATGAAATTCAGTGTTGATTTGTGCCAAGTAATGAGGAAGGGGCAGAAAGAAGGGAATAAACCCTAACTAAAGTACAGAAAAATGGGCTTTAAATTAGCTATTGCCATTCAGGAAATATATCTTGGCATTTTTTGTTGATACAAATGTCAGTTCAATATTCCGCAGCAGTCAAAAAGGCAGATAGTGTATTAAACAATTAGTAGGAAGACTCCAGTGAGTAAATCAGAAAATGTCAGAATGTCACTCTAAAATCCACTGTGTTCTGAATACTGTGTATCTTTGGTCTTACTCAGGTAAGTATTTTGCTAGATAAAGGGAGGGTAAACAGATAGAAACATAAAAAACCCATAGATACACAGAAAGTGAGTAAGGAAGAACTGCTTGCTACAATTTGTCACAGGATGAGACCTGCAGGGCAGCAACTGAAATGGTCACTTACAGTTTTAAAGAACATACAAGAAAGAAAAGTGTTGCCAGGCAGAAGCATTGCCATTCTTACGTTGCTGCAGTGTGAAGTGGACCTTGAAAGCTTAAAAAAAGGTGCAAAGATATATTCATGAAAAAAATTATTAAAAATAAAGGACAGATACAAGCTCTGGTTTAGGAAGTCTCTGAACTGCATTTTGCCACAATGTGGGAGTATACAGTGGGGAAAACTTCACAGTGCTATTCCCTGTTGATTTCTTGTTTTCTCTAAGCCTCTGCTGTTGGTTCCTGTCAGAAACATGTAGCTGGGTGAGAGATTTGTTTTGCTCGTCTTGTGATTTTGAAAGAGCTGAAAGAAAACTATGAGGCAATTTCAATGAACAATTCTGAGTGATTTGGCTTCCTACTCTGGAACCTAGAAGAGGTCCTTGCCCATGGCTTCTACTCACTCAGGGATGTGCAGGATGCTGACCACAGTTGCCTTGGGAAGGGAACTCCTATTATTGATTATGAGACCAGCTGCCTCCTTTGATTTCTTTTCAAAGGCCTCTCTTCTGAATAAAGGCTAAACAGCTCAGTACCCCCGTAAAACAGAAACAAGTGGTGTGTTACTGAAGTCTAGAACTCCTCCTGCAGGTTAAAGCTTTTGCATGCTGTGCTGCCCCAGACCTGGTGATGGGTTAGATGTGCATAACCAGAGGCAATGACAGTGAAACTTAAAAACTGCAGCAGGTTGGGGGTCAGTGGCAGACTGGGTGCTAGTTGGCTCAAAGAGAAGTCAGCTTCACAATAGGACTGAATTTCACTCTGTGATTGTTGCAGTTACCTTTCATAATTTGCTTTGGAAAAGGTGAGTTTTCAGCTGCAGAAAAACTTGGGAATTTTATTTTCTGGTTGAGAATGGGGCAGAAAAGCTAAAGGAGTGAAATGAGTCATGAGGATGGATTGTATGCAACACTGCTCTGCCCAGGGGTATCAAAATTGCTGTCTTCGAGGCTAATAAGAAAAAAAATTAAGACAGGAAAAAGATGAGAGAAGTGTAAGGATTGCCTGGGAGAAGTAGGATACCAGGAGTGTTCCAAATGGGAGAATAATAAACCTGAAACTCCTGCTCATGTTAATTAAAAAGGTGGTATAGGTGTCATCATAATTTCTGTACATGGAAAAATACTGAGGAGGTATTTAAACTTAAGTAGCACCTGCACAATAATTCACTCACTTTATCTCTTTGAGAACTTAAAACTAAAGGCACTCCTGTCAGATTGAGCTTTGCTGATATTCAGTCCATTTATTGTGCAATTAATGAAAATATTTTGTTTCATTTATGAATTTTTATAATTGAAGATTAGTTTGGCAGACGCTGTCAGATGCACTTAGTGCTCAATTAATAAAAAAAAAAGCTGAAAATTACTTTGACATGAAGAGATTTTATTGTGCATATTTGTTTACTATGAAGTTTTGGAACAGCAACACAGATGTTGGAACAAACAGTTCCTATTGCAGCTCCATCTCTTCTCAGACTGTTTGATGTTATCATTGAATAGATTAGCTCAGCAGTTAAAGTTTGTTAAATAACCTCTCATTTCTTTGAATATTAAGATTTCATAGTCTGCAGAGATCAGCATTAAATGTCCCATGGCCATTATATTCATATTCCTCACCAAAGAAGAAACATTTCCATCTAGAGGAACCTTAAAGCAAGGCTTGCAGGTTTGTTCCTGTGAAAAAGTGACACTCACTCTGCTTGTTTTGATCTGGACAAATACTATTCAGCCATGAATTATTGCTAGTTTCAAATCCCTGGGAGATGCAGCTCAGCATATACTGATTCAATGAGATTTAAACAAGAGAACGAACACATCCTACTTCTGAATGAAATACATGATGGAAGTATATTTTATATTTTATAAAGATCAAGCTTTTGTAAGCCATGGGAAAATTTGCCTCATGATTTGGCATTCTGTCCTCCTTGCAATTTGGGTAATTTCTGCTGTAAGTGGTAAATGTATTTTTTATTTTTTTTTAAAATATGTTTCCATCTTTTTCTTTTTCTTTCTTTTCTCCTTCCCCCCAATAAAACCACTTCAGAGAAAGAAGGATCTCCAACTGCAGAGTACTGCAGTGCAGTAGCAGCCTCCACCGTTTTTACTACTCAACGCAGACTTTACAGCATCCCTGGTTTCTCAACACGGATAACCTGCAGAGACAGGAGAAGCTTAGGCATCACCTGTTTATTCATTCACTTCATGGCTGATGCTGCTGCTATTGGCACTATGCTAATCATTTTCAGAATGCACGTGTCTCCGCTTGAAGCCACGGTATGGCCATCAGACCCATTTAAGATAAGGTTTTGTGCTCATTAAAAGAGCTACAGAATTAACAAATTACATTCAAGTACAGAGAAAGAAAAGGATGAACATTTCAATGGAAGCCATTTTCATAGATGACAAGTGACAGTGAAGATAAATAGGTCTATGTTTTGTGTGAGGCAAAGAAACTTTGTGTAGCTTCTACTATTTTGCAAAGATTTAGGCTTAAACCCAGCAAGGAATTATCAGACCCCATTTATGGAGACAAATTCATTAAAAGCATTGTATCAGAAAAGGTAGATAATCATCACTTAGTGATTTCTGAAAATGATCACCATTTAACTAATCAAACATTTTTGATATCACAATGGACCTCAGCTCTGTTGTTGGGAAAAAGTAACCAATTCCTTGTAGAGAAAAGAACAATTGTCAGCAAGAGCAGAGGAGGAACTTCCTTAATACAAAATAGTATAATGTTAAAGCAGCATAATTACATGGGAGTTCTTATGTATAGGGGAAAAGAATGACTAAGAGAGATGCTCTGTACAGAACAAAGGTGATTAAGAAAGCGATCAGGCACTAATGTGCTGTACTATTTTAAATGAGACTTAATACCTGGCTTATGATTTGTCTGATATGTGCTCTTTCCTGTAACCACCAGGTATACAGCTCATACTGGTAGGTGAAGTATGCTACCATAATTGTCCTAAATTACTTGAAAGGGGGTAATTATTTAATATATGCTTTCTCATATCTATATTTTTAAAGCTATGGGGAGCTGCTGCCCCACTGGTGATTTCTCCCCTGCCAGCAGGTACAGCAACAGGATGAGCTGCCAAGTAGCTCAAGGTCAGGGCAATTGTGCCATTTGGTCCTTACTGTGATAAAGGATTACACTGGCTTCCACTTCTATACTATTAGCTTTTAGTGTCGTGACAGTGGTGTCACAAAGTGAGGTTAGGGTCTGGAGAGCAATTCTCACGGCGTTTCACATTTCATATGAAAATTACTATTCTTTTTTGGATTTCTGTGAGTAGGTTGAATATAACTTTGAGGTTATTGGCTTTGTACATAATTCATCAAAGCAAAAATTTATTAAAAATTCATTTCATATTTAATTTTGATGTACACTAATAAAAAATGTGAGCATTTTAGTTGATTTTTACATGTCAAAACTATTTGCTTTTGCTTTCAGAGTTAAGATAATCCTCTGGAGGAATAAAAATTCACAAAATTTTGATTTCTGTACATCTCTCTGCTTTAATATGTTGACATTGCACTGAGTTTTGCTTCTATAATCCCTTAATTAAGGTGTGTATATAATGATTTTAATTGCTTGCATAAATCCGTCTTGGTATCCATGGTACCACTTCTCTGCTCTTTTCCAGAATTCCTCCAGCTGTTTTTTTCATTTCAGGTGGTGTAGTTCCTACAAGTCTGCCGTGTATTTTACCTGCTGCTGCACTGGAACTGCTAGCATCCAACTTCGTGATGGTTAAGTTGTGTGTGAAAGCTGAAATCGTGGTGTTCTGCTCTCATCTCGCACTGCAAACTCAATCAGAGCACTTTATCTGTGGGCATGATGGCTATCTAGCAGTTTTATCTTTCCTTTTGATTATTCTCCTACAATATGCATGACATGCTAATCAATTTAGTCTCATTTCATAATCTTCCATCTACATTTCTAACTTTAATAGGTCCTCCTACATTATTTAGCTCGTTCTTGCTGGTGTTTTCAGCAGTGGCTTGCTTCTCAAGCATGATTTTCTTTCTTTTTGCATATACTCACCTGATATAGAGTTGATGAGATGTTGAAACATTCATGTTCTTGGCTGTATTTTGCAAATACTCTAACAGAACAGGTTAAAATGTTGTCACCTAGCAACTAAGCATTTTTTTTCTGTATATATGTAATTTTTTTCTTCTGGGGTTGCCTAAATGATTTTCCTCCTTGATATTCACTTGCATTTTTTGATGAGAAATGAGAATGTGTTCTTAAAAATTTTTTAAAAATGGAAAATTCAGATGGCTGATAAATTAAAAGGCTAAGAAATATCACACAGTCTATAAATTGGCAACTATATTCTCCGGGTATCTTTGACTGCGAAAAATTCCTCAGTGAACGCGCATTTTTCCTACACAGTATATGGGGATATGTGGGAGCTGAGTTGTCCTTCTTTTGTCCTACATTGCAGGGACGAATATTTTTTTAGGGGCAGGATACTGTACAGTGCACAATCAGTATGTTTATTCTCATTATGGAAACAGCAGGGAATAAAAATCAAGTACAAAAAAGTTTGCCCATGATCTTAACTGCTTATGTTAATCTCTAAAACAAGCAGGTAGAATATACACTTTCTTCATCATTAATGTCAGAGAATTTTTTGCCAATTCCCAATTATCTAGTTTAGGAGCAGAGACAAAAAGAGCAGACATCATTCCAGGGGAAACCTGTCACTCTTCTCTTGTATCCTGTAAGCAGCCAGATTCTTTGGAGGAAAGAATAAGAAACCTGTCTGGACAATTTTTAATGAAATAATTACTTTAAAGTATTTTTTTTCCCAGTCCTAAATGATACCCATGTCTGAAGCTCTGAAGCTTTGTTTTGTTTGCTTGCTTGCTTGTTGTTTTCAATCTTAAGTAGGCCAACGCTGCCTTTGTTCTCAACTACCTTTTTTGAGTTGTAGTAGTGAACTGCATAGGATTAGCCTGATTTTAAAACAAATTTCTTTCAAATTTTCAGATTAATCACATTTTCAGTTGCTTTTCAGAAAGTTAGTAGGAGACACGAGTGTGTGCTTTAAAAATTGGAAGTATCCCATACACCTCTTCACTGTCTGCAGTATTCATTGCTTCTCTTTGACATATTTTGTTTTAATGTCTTCTATACAGGCCTTTTTAATATGTTTTTCACCATTTCCACTGAAACTTTTTGAAGTAGTAAGAGATTAGAAATGAACTGATGACTATGATTAGAGCTCTATGAAGGGCTTAAATAATGGCATAATATGAGAGTATGTTACCCCTAGATGTGTGTATATAGGTATATATTACACACATCACCTAATATACTGTTAACTTTAACTACCACTGTCATCTGACAAGATGTGGTTCATTGGCTCTTCACAAGGGTGCTTTGCTGTTATTAATATCATTTTGGTCTGTCTTAACTTGTCCTAGGGTTTGACATCATTCCTCTCCATATAGATTACTATGCATTTTCTCTGCATTACATTTCATTGTTCTGGGCTGAAGCAGGAGCCCTTCTGCTCCCTCCTTTGGTCCCTGCTGAGCTAAAAAATTTTCTGCTGAGCACAAATTCTACATTTCATTATTTTTTTCCCTTCTCTTGATCATTAATAAACACATTAAATGACTTTAATTTACTATTAATTTAACATCTTTACACTATCATTGTCATTACCAGTAGTGTTATAGTAATGCACGCCACTAAAACCTTCCTCCTGTGATGGGAATCAATGGCCTGTTACTACTATTTTTCTTATACTTTCTAACTGATGTTTAGTCTATGGTAGGAGATAAGAGATTTCACTTATTGATTTGCCTAGAAGGAATTTTTTTGTGTGCAGAGTTTCATTTAAAACTTTTATTTTTTCTCTAGCATTTTTTTGCTCTAAAAAATTAAGTCAATACCCAAATAAGCAATGGGGCTTGCAAAAATGCTTGAGCTCTCACTTGTCTTTGGTGTAGACAAGACTTTTACAACATTTGAACTCCAAACTGCAACCAGCCACATTACTTGGATGTTCCTATGAATGGATCCCATGGATCTGCCCAGCTCTGCAGGCAGTAGAGAAGTTACAGAGCAGGACCCTGAAGTGCCCTTCTGAACAGAGATGCAAACTGTTCCACATGTACAGAGGCAATATTTTTTTGCAGTCATCAGAAGCAGCAGTATGTAGGTGCTGGTTTTTACTAGACCCATCTATAGTCCATTACATTCTTCCTTCTGGAAGGAGAGATGTTCACCATTATGTTTCTTCCCTAATATAACATTCATGCCACAGTTTCAGGTGTAAGTCTGTGAACTTTTTAAACAGGTTTGGCACATGGTTAAATGACAGGATATGGCTCATTAGTAAATGTTTGTGAGGCTAAGCAACTCTTAAGTGTTACAGAGAAAGTGTCACAGAATGCAAACAGGTATTAAATCAACGTGAGGCCCCTGTGTAATCCCTAGACTAGGCTAATGCCTTATGACTGAATTTATTTTCACTCCATTACACAGTCTAGGCTTCTTATTCTGCCTTAGTCTTTGTAATGTGAGTCAAAGTTAGTCCAAAGTCAAAAACTTGTTGCTAGTTTGTTCTGTCTGTTTTAACTCCCCACTTGTGCTAGTGTAGACTGTAATGTACCTTCTTAAGACTGTTATTTTAGATTAATCTGCAACTAGCACAGCTTGTCTCTGTAGCTGAACAGATGTGTTTCAACAGGATGGAACACTGCAGAAGTGTCCTGAAATTCTGCACTTTATGTAGCTCTTGCTGCTAGTTTTTCACTGTACCATCTGTATTGCTATCATGCAGAAGCACAGTCAATGGGCTGATAAAAACTTGCTGATGCTGTTTCTTGTTGGAGCTGAAAAAGCTGTTACTTTGCTCTGCATTTCGCTGGCTTGGTCACCCTTAATCAAAGTGACAATATGGCTTTCTGGGACAGTTTATGAGGCCAGTAGATGCACAGCAGGGAACTGTATGGTTGGCCTGTGCACCCATGAAAAGGAAGGATCCCATCCTTAAGGTTTTAGAATTGAGCAATAGCCTTGAGTCTGCTCCACTCCTGATCCCAGTGCCTTCCCCTCTGCAAGGTGGAGCAAGAAACTCACAACGCACATCCATGCTGTGCATCCAACTGCTCTATAGAGCCGGATTTTGATTTTTTTTTTTTTTTCCTTCATATCCCCTAAACCTCAATAACATGAACAGACTTCCCTTGCCCCCTAAAGACCTCAACCAACCAACAGACAAAAATCCAACCACCATCTAATGTTTTTGGAGAAGAAGAGACAAGGAACATCTTTTGAGGCATTGCTTTAGTATTCAACCTCATGAAAGCTAGATTACAGTTTGTGTTTGCTTGTTTATGTGTGCTTGTCTCCTTGACTTTGCAGTGGGGTGCAGGGGATCATGGTCCTGCTGTGCAGCACAATCCGTCAGTCATGGACTGAAATGCTGCTGCCAAGCAATGATGCTTCCTTTATTCCTGCCTGCCCCATTTAAATGCGTTAGGAAGGATGACACAGCCTTGCCATTTTCAGATGACTGTTTACAGACTGATAGAAAGTGTGTCCTGCCTGAGCCTCACTTCTTTTTCTGCCAGTTAGCTCAAGCCAAAAGTCTACATCCCTCTTGGTTAGCCATGCTGAGACCATTTTGGCCCTCTCTTCAAAGTGGAAAAATAACCCAACAGAGCACCAAATTCTGTTCCATTGTTTCAGGTGCTTCAAATCACCACTGGGATTACATGATTGCAAGCCAGTGTAAAATTTAATTAAATGGCTTGGGGAAATTCACTGGAGCATTGTAGCCTTTTGCCTGTGTTCTGGTTTCATTGTCCTTTGCTCCTGTGCACATATCAAAGTACTGCATTTCTTTCTTTTTGTTGCTGCATGAAGCCAATAAAAGAATAACATCTCCCTGAAGATAATGAAGGATCCCTTGGGAGAAAAAACAAATAATAAAAAAATCTATTTTGTATAATGCTGATTCCCAGTCGAGTTGCTGATATGCACCATATGGAAGTGTGCTAGGTGGAATCACGCTCTGGTAACACAGAGACAATAGCATGGCTCAGATGAGGCCAAGACTTCACATGCCAGTTGCAACAAAGCCAGCATAGCAAACATTATGGCCCTAGTTGCCTGATTTCTAAAATTTGTGGAGTCGTGTCAGGTCTGAGAACACTTTTTTTCTCTGAAAGCTCCCTGGACAGTTCATAACAATGTCATATACTTGTATAAAACACACCTGGACCAAGATATCAAAGGTGTAACTAGCAGAACAGAAAGAGTTCAGTCACACTGGGAGACTGAACAGTTCACAAGCAGTGTTTATCATGGGATCCTGCAGCCTGGTTTTCCCACTGCTGGATCATTTTTGTTCGAGCATCTTCACCATGTGCAGAGATCTGCAAACAGAGGTGTCCTTGACCACCCAATAGCTACGTACTGATATGCACAGTAGGAGCTAAGACTAGTATATTACTAAGATGTGCATTAAAATGCTCACTCCTGTATGGGTACTCAAGGAGTCTGTGTCGGCCAGGTGGTGGGCAGTCAGGTGAGATGCGTGAATTTCCATCACCTGTTCCACCTGTTGATCTGGTAAATAACATTTTCTGAAATGTCAATGTTTTCTCAGGTTTTATACTATTTCACATGATTATTTCTCACTTCAGTTACTATTATTATCTCAAAAATTTCCCATCTTCCTTATTTTGTTTTGTTTTCCTATGTGGCTTAGGTTATGTACTCTCTCACAGTGACGTTTTTCCAACAGAGCTGAGCAAAGGCTACACAGTTCTGCTTTGCAGAAATGGGCCTTGGGGCTCAGCTGTATTTGACTTGGTCTGGGCTGTGGGTGAAAACATGTTTCTGATGCTTTAGTGTCACATCTTCTTCTCTTTGAGTGACAACAGATGCTTATTGAGATATCTGCAATAGCCTGATTGTCCTGGTACACTTTCATATTAAAAAGTAATATACCAGATTCTCTATGAAAAATATAGGGTACAGAAGGAGTATTTTGCTTTGACCAGGTTACAAACAAAAGATTAACATTCTTTATAACATGTTGATTTGTTTGAAACAGATACATTTTTGCTAAAATATGTTGCATTATTCCATGTGTTAAAATACGTGTGAGTTCTGATTTAAGATATGGTTTAAATTATTGATAGATATAAGAATTTTTTGTTTAGAAAAAATCCTTAGATAAGCTGAATTGTTGAGTTGAATGAACTCCCAGATACCTTATGGGAGCTGTGAAAGATGCAAAGCCCTTAACATATTTCATTTATTCCTAATAAAACTCCAAAAAAAAAGTGTTAATTTGCATAGTTTTTAAATTAAATTAATTTTATATATTCTGGAATACAGCACAGTTTGGAGCAGCATTTTAGTGCATTTTGTGAACAACTATTCAGTACAGTTTGTGGCAAATTGGTCCAGCACAGAACTACCCTTACCTGAAATAGGGATAATCTAGAAATCACAATAAAGGACAGACCTTATTTGTGCTGGCTGGGAATTATAGCAACCTCTTGTTATATCAGTTTGAGAGGATTCAGGTTAAATGATTTAGAGGTGAATAACAATATGACTTGCTCATGATATTATTAGCTACCCCAACTCAAGTAATCTAAAATTCCAGGTTTAGAAACTGAGGATATCTCTCAGCATATTTTCATTCCTGTAAAACATCTGAAGAAATAAGTGAATGTAAACACACATACATATTAGATTAACATGCTTTTGTTGCTATGGTAACAAATTTCATATCTTCTCTGTGGGAATACTGCTCCACATGTAACACTTACTTAATACTTCACAAGTATTGAAGAAGTTGTTTTCTGCAGCCATTTAGTGACATGAACAGTACATGGAGTTGAGATGAGTGAGTAGTTTAGCAGGAATTTCATATTCAGCATGAAAACACTGACGGCTCTGTGACAGCTGGAATTTAGAGGGAATCATATTCATGAGCAGTGCGCTGTACTAAGGAGGCAAAATGATAGCAGAAAAGACAACCTCCCTTTGCTTGCTTCTCCCTTCTGCCCAGGTTCTATCATCTTTGACTTGTCAGGACTTTATTATAAAAATAGAAATGTGTTTAACAATGCTGAGATTTAACACACAAACAGTTAACTTCATTAAATGTGATGCCTTGGCCAGGAGAATGGACTTGGGAAAGATGTTTTGATATTCTCATAACAGGTGTGCAGAGAAAAGTGGCTGGCATTTCAAGGTGCTGCTTTCTTTAAAAGAAGAATTCATACATCACTCTTTGTATTTTTGTACTCCAATTGGACAGAAGTTTACAAAGACTAAATTTCACAACATTTGGAAAAAGAAGGAGGAGAAAGAGAATATAGAGATGGCACTAATGAGCCAGGGCAAAGCAGAAAGTGCACGTGCCTCTGACCAGAGGATGAAGTATTGGCTGGGGATAGTTAATGTGTTTTCTGCAAACAGGCAAGTCTAATGTGGCTTTGTCAGGTATATCTTATCTTTTCTTTTTTGTAGCTTGGGTGCAGAGATTTCATGCTTTGTCTCCAGATTCAGGAAGAAACTCTTTGCCAGACTGGTGAGTAAGGGGATGGGGTTGGGTGGAGGATACTGCATGACATCAGCTTGAAGGTGCCTTGTCAAAACATCAGCTGCTACTTCCTCTGATGTGCGTGATGGTTTAAAGTCACCCTTAGGTTACATGTGCTTATTCAGTTCCCCTGGTGATGAAAACTTCCAGGAGAAGATTACAGCAGCACAATGAAATGCTTTTTTTTTTTTTTTTTAATTCATAGATGGAGGACAAAAGATCCTGAAAAGTGGATAGTAATATCTTGACAAGTCTCTTGAACAGTCTCTGTGTTGCTACACCCCAGGTGATGACTGTGGTAGAAATACCATCTGTTTATTCATTGAACCTTGAATTATAGTGAATATATGACTCTAAATCATTGCATTTTGCCTGAGTCTTTCCTTCCACAAAATGATCTGGGCGTTATCAGGCAAACCCACTATTTTCATTATTGCTTTCATAACTGGAAGTTATACGGTTTCTATATCTTCTTAAGTTAGCAAACATGACAATTACAAAACTTGACAGGCAGAAAGAGAGATTGTGGAGAACAACACTTGAGGAGGAGCCCATTTTAATGGTCTCCTTTTTGGCAGACTTGCGCTGTTTTCTGCTGCTACTCAGCAGACATCACTGTTAGATAAATGCTATAATTCAGCCTGATGTGATTCTGAAGCTCAGATTCTGTCTGTCTCTATCTATGAGTGTTTCCTCCCTGCTATTTCCTTAGCATAGTAGTTTTTGCTTCTTAAGTTCCAGTAAAACTCTGGAACTAACATTGCACAGAAACTTAGCTTTGTAATACAGGAAAAGCATAGCAGCACAAACTGCTTGCTGCTCGTTAGTTTATAGTCTTGAAATGATAGTAGGCAGAGCTTGGCTTGGATTTGATGCAACTGTGGAGAGTAAATGAAGCATGAATAGAAGGCAGGGCCTGGTTTTGATCATATTTTTGCTTCTATAAATTCAGCATATTTCCCCTCCTTCGGCTGGCAGAAGACTAAAGTTTGCCTGGCATGGTGTTCTTTAATCTGGTACACCAACCAGGTCATTGGAGACTTTCTTGACAGTAACAGTGCTCAAATTTCCTATTTGCATGTTGAGACGCTTTTTTCAAACTTTTCTGAATAAAACTATTTATCAAAATGAAGCACAATGACACCCACTAATTAAGATGAGCATTGGCAAGGCAACTAAAGAGTATGATATTTTCAGATGATATAAGGTGGAATAATGGACAATGAAGTATTTGGAAGAATTGGAAAAATTGTTAGAAGAGTACTGCTAGTAGCAATATCACTGAAGACAGGCAGAAAACTTCTGAAGTAAAAATGGCATTCTGGCTTTTCCTTAAAGGATAACCAGGTTTCCCAGGTCAGAAATGTCAATCTTAAATAACTGTGACTTCTCAGAATGTTCATTCTTATAACATGTTTTCATTATGCTGTGGTCTACCAAAATCAAGTCCTTTTGTATACCAGCATATAAGAGAGATGATATACATTGTGAGGGGGAAAGTTTTGAGGAAAATAAATCCAGTTTTTGTTCTTTAACAGGTGTCTTTTAAAATATTCATACTATCTCGATTTCCTCTTTACATTTATTAATTAGTACTTGTCACACTTAAATAAAGTCTCCTAATTGGTCATTCACTACATGCCAGAAGCAAGAGTCCAGGGACAATTCACCCTGACAGGTCAGGTGGGAGAAGTGAGGCTTTCAGAGTTTCCCAGGAGTCAGTCTTTGTGTGGGAAATTTTAAGCCAAATTCTCTACTTCTATATCTCCTATTATATCACTGGAGCTGTTCAATAGTTGTCTGTATACTCTGCTTGGAAACAACATAGAAATTAGCAGAGATTTCTGTATTACAGAAATAAACCTATTAGGCTTCTTCCTATTAAATATCACTATAGTGCTTAATCCCTCTCAGGAGGTAAAGAATAAAATAGTTCATTCATTTTAAAGGCCTATTTGTTAAGGCTAGTTAGGTAGAGTTCAATATCATCCCTTCAGAAGAGGTTTGGGCAAATAGATCAGACAAAGTTTTCTTGATTGCATCTTCTTGTTCTAGGGCCAAGCACAATGGCTGGTAAACTGGGAAGGCAAATTGGTACCTTCAACAGGATAGCAAATCTTTCCTGTTACTCCTTTCTTGGTATTGTATCTCTCTCTCCTACCTATGTAGCTGGAAAGTGGCCAGTCAGAGAGGGACCTTGGGGCAACTGATTGATGACAGCCAGCTGAACATGAGCCAGCAGTGTGCCCAAGTGGCCAAGTATGGCCTGTATAAGTCCTGGCCTGTATAAGAAATAGCGTGGCCAGCAGGGGCAGGGAAATGATCTCATTGCCCTCTACAACTACGTGGAAGGAGGTTGTAGAGAGGTGGGGATGAGTCTCTTTAACCAAGTAACAAGTTATAGGACAAGATGTAATGGTCTCAAGTTACACCAGGGTAGGTTTAGCCTGAATATTAGGAAGTATTTCTTCACAGAACGGGTTGTTAGACATTGGAACAGGCTGCCCAGGGCAGTGGTGGGGTCCCCATCCCTGGAGGTGTTTAAGAGTTGGGCTAACATAGCACTCCGAGATATGGTGTAGTTGAGGACTGTCAGTGTCAGGTTGATGGTTGGATTCTATGATTTTCAAGGTCTTTTCCAACCTAGATGATTCTGTGATTTGGTGATTCTGCATCTCTCTCTCACTTTGGCCACATAAGAATGTGACACTCCCTAAAACCTAAAGACTGGGTAATACTAGCAAGGGCTCAGATCCCAGATCATTGCAAATATCTGAAATATGTGGTCCTGTGTAAGTAGCAGGTCTCCGAGAGTCCTGCAGTGGTGACTATTAGGAAGCTCTTTGACAGACAATAAAGCGGTGAGGCCTGCAACAACTGCTGTTTCTCATGTTCCCTTTCAGCAATGGTAGGCCTGTTCACTGCAGTCTTGAGCTGCCACTATCGGGAGCCCTGGGCTGTAGCTGGACCTTGCATAGATGATCCTGTCCTTTGCAGGTGGCCCTTGAAAGTCCTCCTCACCAACCGTGGGTGAATTGTGTCTTCTGGTCCTGACAAGTATGCAGGACAAGCATCATCATCATAGAGAGACTGCATGCACAGAGGTTTCAAAAGATGAAACTCCTATATTTTTCTGCTTTTGAGGAGAGGGAGGGATTTCCCAGACAAGAGAGGACTTGAGAAACTATGTCTATAGATTTTATGCCAGTGGCATTATCATATGAATTTCTGACATTATTTAACATGAAAAAGCAAATTGAGCAATGAAAGGATGGGGGAGAGGGAATTTAAATACATCACCAGGAAGGAAAATGTTTCCCTTTCTGTTCATAGCCTGTCTGTCTAACAAATCTCCTTCCCAAGCAACTCTACACAGAGTGAGTGGCACGTGCTACCAATGGCTCAGCAAGGCGCTTCTGCAGCTGTTGGTGTTCAGTATGCAGCTGCTTGATTTTATATTTTCCAGCAGCCTGCTTATTCAGAGCGAGTATATTGGTGTAGAAAGAGATATGGGAAGCCATTAGCTCTTTTTTATTCTTTGGAGCACAAAACAGAGGACAATGAGTTGGCTGGGATCATAATATTAGTGTTTACGTATGTTACAGCCCCAGTGTGAAATCAGTTCTAATGATTAGATGTTACATGCTTAATCTCTGGTTTTAAAAAGATAAAATGTAAAGCAATTTCTTTTTTCGGCTTATATTCTAAAGCTACAGTCATACTCATGACTTCCCAGAAGAGTTATCAGCAACAGGAGTTCTTTGATGCTTTGCTGTTCACTTGTGTGTTCATACCCCAAATATACATGTACTGCAGGCTTTCAAGTGTGAGGGACTGCCTTGCCTTTGTAGTACCTATAGGCATACTTCTACCTTGTCTGTCATGGATTTCATGGGGGTGTGTCCATCCTAATCAGATTTCCTTCAGCTGTAGGAATTAAAATGCATTAAAATGCAATGGTACTGAGGGATAAGGATGGTGGACAGCATACCATTCTGCTAAGTCTCCTTTTTTAACCTGAATATTTGGTTGTAATTGTAACCCTGGGCAATACCTTCCTTTTACTCAGTCATAGAGATATCAAGTGAATGGGAAATTCAGAACTGTTTTAGTAGAGGTAGCATGATGTCAACCTGCCTGTACAGTACTGGCATGACTAAACATGCAGGTGGACACCTGGCAGGTACCACAAACCTAGGCAACCCACCCTAAAGCACTCTTCAGTCTGGATGGTGTGTGACTGGATTTACCTTCATGCAGTCATAGCATACTCTAACTCAAGCAGTCAATCAGACACTTGCTATATAGAGACTGCTGCACCTTGGGGTGCTTTGAGGTTTGACAGAAACAACTCCACAGAACATCTGACCAAATTTGTGATTTCTGAACAGAAGTCTTGGGGTGTCTCTGGTGTCCAGCCTTTGTGGTGATTAGAGGCACTGGGCTTCAGGAAGCGCATGCAGATCAGATGAAAGTCAGCCGTAATCTTAAGAGGGGAGGGAGGAGACATAAGGTTTGAATAAGGTTTGGTTGTCACTACTAATTCTGTACTCATCTTCTGGTCATATGAAATCTGTCCCCTAAAGAGTCACCTTTCCAGAGAGATGAAATGAGAAGAAACTGTGGTAGCTGGCCCCTAGGGGAATGTTGGTAATGTTGACTGCAGAAATGGGTTGAAAAAGAACAAATTTTCAAAACGAAAATGCAATGCATTAACCCAGTCTCAACAAGGCAGTTACGGAGTGGAGAAGCCAGAAATATTTGAGGTGGAAGAAAGGAGTTAGTGAGTAAAATGGGATCTAAGTAAATCTGAGCTTTGGGAGGAAGATATGTAACCATGCAGTCAGCTGTCTACAACCATTCAGAAAGGAAATGCATGTGAACTAATGAGTCTTGTATCGTGTCCATTCCCATTGTATTAAGGGTTGCAAGGACCAAGATAATCTGAAATTAGATGGTTATTGCCTCTTCTTTTGAAGAACTCAGTGAGCCTCTGATACTCCTCTAACTGTGCTCAGAAAGCAACAAATTTTGTATCATGATCATTTCTAAGTTCAGTGCCTTGAGAAGAATATCTGTAAGAGGGAAGACTCAAACCTGAATCTTTCCCTTCCCAGCTTCAATACTCCAACCCTGGATCCTGAGCAAATTCATCCACTTTCTAAAAGAGAAGATCAGAATGTGGAGGAGCTGTTTTGATTTTTCAGTTTATCAGTTGTTTACCGCAACTGGAACTGAAAATATCTGTGGGGATAATTTTAGATGTCTGAAGTTTCATATCTACAGTTTTATGTTTTTTTTTTTTTGGTAGCTAACTAGTGAAAGTAAAACATAAATGCTGTGTAGTGTTTGGATTCTCTAATGCTTTACTGAACAAAACAAGTCGAGAAATATCAGCATGAATCAGCATGACCTATGGCAAAAAAAAGAATTTTGATGACCACCTTAGAGTTTTCTTCAATTTACTCTCTGTGCTTTATGGTATGATGCAGTGGTACAGAGTAGTGTTTAATGCACTGCGATGTGATTTTACTTTGTCAACACAGAAAAAGACTTAGGCATATACCCAGTACAATATCTGGTAGACTCTGCATAGTTCAAAGATCACAGTTAGGAAAACACATTGTGGAGATAACTGATACTCGATGTAATTATATGATATGTTCTCTTGAACCATCGTAATTAAAGTGCAACATATAACAGTGGGAAAAGAGGACTAGAGATTATGTGAAGTGGGAAATTTGGCTGTATGAAAGGCTGCTCCAATTTTAAAAATAGCAAGACACTATTAGAAGCAGAAAGAAGACAGCTAAACAAGATGAACCCAATTAGGTGAACAAGGAACACAATAAAATATTGAAATTACAAATTAATGATAGCCTTGGAGGCAAAAGAATACCTGTTAGCACATGAAGAAAGGAGGTAAAATCTGTGTTTTTTAAAAAAAATAGAACCATCATAAAGTCTTACTTACACTATCTACAAGTCTACTGTTGTGTAATAGGGCAGAAGGCTCAACCTCCACCTGTGAGTGGGACCCCTACGAGAGCCACACATTCCATATTCACGGGGACAGCTTGAGTGGTTTCAGCAATACTTAAGTGCACAGCCAACAGACTCTGCCTTGATGGGAGCCATTGACTACTATTGTCAGTCTAACAGATCATGACAGATTATAGGGCAGCAAAGCAGGGACAGAGGGAGAAGGGCAAGGAGGTGTAATGCACCTGCTGGGAGTATAGAAAGCAGACATCACTGGCAGCTGCTTAATTACATTTTGCTAGTTTTCACTACAAAATCTCTAACTTCTCTTTTTTAGATGATTGCTAAGGGTCTGAGAGGCCTGAAGATTTTTTGATGAAGAGTTAGAAGAAGAGAGAAGAGGAGCAGAGGGGATCGAAGGCAGTTTGCACATAGAAAGTTCATTGCTGTGGCATGTGTTGATGCGGTGCTGGAGAGGTTTTGCTGGCAGCGATGTGACAGGTCTTGCCAAGCAGTGAGGCTCAAGTAGGTATCCATGGGGAGAAAGGAGTGCACATGGGACATATGGGAAACTTTAGGGCATAGATGGTTTCCTGAGTACCCAGGAAGGATAGAAAGGCAAGTTTGATGGACTCTTGGTCTTTCCATAGTGGGAAATAGCTTCTGCCCTCCTGAAGGATACTGCAGCTTGTTTAGTCTCCCTGGTGAAAACTTGTGCCATTGTAGGTCAAAAGCACCGAGGTCTTTATTTTAAGGCTCTAACTTGGGGGAAGAAAATGGTTATTAAAATGTTTGAATCTTCTGTGGCAGTCTGTCTTAAGATCTACTATTCACTGGGTTTGTGTGCTGGGATTTCTGCTTGTAACATAGAATAGGCGGTACCACTTCTCATTTACAATGCATCTGTAATAAAGAGAAAGAAAGCTCGATTGATCAAGGGAAATGCAGAAAAACACCCCACCATCACACAGTTTTATATTCTGGCTGTGCTTTCCTCCCCATTACTTAGTTTCCTGCTCATCTTCTCTTTCATCAGCTCTGCTCATGGGGCAGGAACTGTACATAGCCTGGTTTCCTAAGGAAATGAAATCTCTCTGTATGGATATAACTGTTCACCTATTAATTTTTAGAACTGATGGTGAATATTAGCTGAATATAATAAAAGGGTATAATCTAAATTCCTACAATTTTAATGAAATTTAATATCTGTAGAGAGATCTTCCTATTACCCTAGCTGAAGAGAGTAAATTTTCCCTTTATTAGATAATTCGTATTTGCATGCTTGCATTTCTTCTCAGACAGGAGGCAGAAAAAAAAAAGGCAAAATAATTTTTACTTGAACAAGAGAAAAGTGCAAATCATTGTAAAGGAAAATTTGAAAAATTGGTTTGTTCTTTAAAGGAACTAGCTGTCATTGACAAAAACAGTACGTTTTCCCCAGAAAGCCTAGGAAAGCAACAGCATCATATATAAGGCAGCTATATCATTAGTTTGGAGAACTTACTAGGGCTGGATTTTTCACAGACTGAGAACTGATGCTAGTACCTAGTCTGAACTGGTTCTCACTGTGCAGACTATACTTTAATTTAAAGTTAAGGAAATGATTGAGGTGCTGAGAGAGAATGAGAGTAATAGAACGGGAATCCCTAAGGGTGAAAAGAGCTAAGCAGAACACACTAAACCACCTTACATTCAATCAAGCACAAGTGACCCTCAGAATTTGTTCAAGGTCACCAAATATATGTGCATGATGCGGAGAGCCAAACTGGAAGACGTGCATGATGTAAAAGCAAAACAAAAGGTGTTTTAACTCTCTAAGCCTCACAGAAGAATAGATGCTAAGGCATAACACCCTGGCAGCATATCATCCCTCAGAGTTGTGTGCTTGCCTAGAGAAGCGTGGGATTGCACCGCATGGAGCATGCAGCTGGGCAGCATGATACTCTGATAGGCATCAACAAAGACGTTAGCGAGTTGTTGGATCTTGACTCTGTGAAGGGATTTTTAGAAGCCGTCACGAGCGTGCACTGCCAACAAGCCAGCAGTGCATGGCAGTACTGTTTAGGAGTGTTATCACAAGGTGATGATGCCTAGTTGTACAGTGTTTCAGGGTATGGAGTGATGCTTAGCTGTGTTGCACTCAGATTGAGGTGTTGAAGAAATCCAAAGTAATGTGACAAATTCTTTGTTTTATGCATTTTAAAAAATTTTCACTTGCTAAACATCTCTGGGGCTTCTGATAAATTTGAGAAACTGTGCCAAACTATGAAGACCTTCATTTACTGTTGTACCAGCATCAGAACAAATGAGCCTTACCCTGTAAATGCTAAGGCAAGAGGAGAACTGCAACTCATCATGGAAGATGGTCCTCAATGAGAGACTATACCACCTCAGGGCTTAAGGCAACTGGCCTCTGTCTCCTGCCTTCTGACTGTCTCTGTCACAACCTCGGTGATGCTGATGATGAGACAAAAAAGAGCTAGACTTAGTAATAACAGTCCTCCTGTGTGCAAAGAGGGACAACCAGTGCTTTGCCTTAGGAGCACTGACTAATTCAGTTGACATGGTTGAGTTTTCAGGCACCTGGCTCAGTGCATCTCTATCACAACACTCCCACTACATCTTGTTGTCTTTCTCAGTTAAGAGCCCACAATGCATACTTCATGCATGATTACTTGTCACATCAGAAGAATTTACCTCTCCAAGTTTAGCTTCATCATCATTCATAGCCTTTCTAAGGACAACCAGCCTCCCACCCAGACTGCCTCAAGCTGACGGGTGTCTCCACAGTTGCTCATCCTTCAAATAAATTCATTAAATTAGACAGCAGGCTTTTTGGTGGCAGGTTTCTGAGGTCTGCAGGCAGAATTGGCTGGATAGGAAGGAAATTGGTTAATGGTTGAATAGCATATGCTGCAGCTTCGGGGCTTGACTTATTGGTATGTGCTTAGAACCACTTAAAAATCATACCTCCTGGTACGGGGGAGAAATCCTTTCTCCTTTGTTACTTAGGAACTGCTGACAGTACTCTTCATCTTGCAAGAAATGCCTCCAGTAACACCACAGAGGGGAGAAGTGGCCTGTGGTGGTTGCTGCTCCAGACTCACTCTTAGCTGTACTGTGAGCTGAGCTGCATGGTTGCCCCAAAGGTAAACTGAGATATATTCACCCAGTTGGTATCCCACTTTTTAAAAAATGTGGGATTAGTAGATGAGTGTGTGAAGGCTAGTATATTTAGACTGCAAGAGAAAATATTATTTCAGTTGGAGAAAATGTGTGAAAACCATGTAGATGAAGTGCTGAGGGACATGGTGTAATGGTGAACTGACAGTGCTAGGTTAATGGTTGGACTTGATGATCCTAGAGGTCTTTTCCAACCAAGGCTGTTCTGTGATTCTGTGAAAAAGGTGAACAGGTGAACTATAAACTGGACAAAGAGCTAGCCAAAAGAAATACCATTTGAGAGGATTGTGTTATAATCCCATTTATTTGGTGCTGAAAGATGGGATTAATGGTGGCTCTTTCACAGCCTTGCAAGGCAATGAATTCAGAGCCCGACTATCTTTACTACCAGGAATTTATTTAATTATATAATTTTCTTCATAACTTGTCCATAAGAGATTTGGACAATATCGCTGCCAGAACACTGCTACAGTGCCCCCTCCTCAGTTTTCTCACATCTAAACAACCCCAGTGCTATACAGATTTCTTCAAGGGAAATATTTTTCCACATTTTTTGCTTCCCATGATTGTCCACTGGACTCTCTCCAGTGGGTTCTTACCCACTGGTATTCTCAGTCTCAGAGCAGCATGGAAGGATTACTCCCTCTGCCATTGAAGTTACAGTCCTATTTATACATTTCACTACCATGTCTGATTGCTGCTGGCTCTTATCTAACATGAGACTATGAACTCTCCATGTGCTTGGTATGATGTGGCTTGGCATGACTATAGCAAGCTGGTGATCTAACAGAAGCCACAGGGTTATTAAAACAGGACCTTCATATAATATATGTAGACTCAAAAGATAGGAAATTTTTCAAAATGTCTGCTACACAATTTAAGGAAAAGTCCAGTTAGCAATCGATCCTTCAGAGCAGAACTGAGAAAAAAATGCCTTACCTCATTTACATTGCAGAAGAAAGGTAATGACAATGTTTTCTTTCCCTTGATAATGCAGAGGTGGAGAAAAAAGTACAGTGAAAAATCCCTGAAGAAGCTTGGGAGTATTTGCCACACCTTCCTTGATTATATCAGTTCACTCTAACATTAATATACTGTATTTCTTTAGATTAAAGAAAGATGGAAGAAAAATGGCATTTGCAAAGACAGGTCCTTTGAAACCCCTTTTGAAGCATAAAGAAAATGAGATAACTTTCATGCATATATTGTCTCCCTATATCAAGGTCCTAGTTGTGTAAAGGGATACCTACATTTTGGGAGCTGCCTTAGGAATCAGAGTTTCTTCTCTAATATCCCAGAGATGGTTCTTCAAAGTACTGGCTCAGAGCTCTTCAGTTTTTAAACCGAACATCAAGAAACATGTAGCAGATGGACAGTCAAAGAATGGTTCAAACAATGCAGTGATCAATTTTGTTTCATAGAAATCTCACCTATGTAATGAGCAATAATGACCCATGAAACAGAAATACAGGGAACAGTTCCCCAAGTTGCAATAGAAACGTATATAGCATAGGTGAAGAGGGCAGCACAGGAAAGGTTTAGATCAGCTTGGTCTCATCCCTGATTATATTAGTACTGTGGCTTCCCAGAACAAAATATGGATTGGTGTGGGCTAAAGTAAAGAAAAATCTGACATAAACTTGGTGGAGCCACACATGGAAGTTCACAGTGCCAGTTTCTGCCATAGTCTTCTTTCAAAGGGCATAAATCTGGAATAAGTATCTACAGGAATAAGGAAAAGAATCAGGTACATGAATCCTATGCCATCCCTCACTCAACATCAGGCCAATCTTTTCTAGGCATTGTGCTGCACATAATGAATGAGACTGTGCGTTCAAACCTATGGTTCAGTATCAGTAATTAACTTTTACTTCCCTTTGTGCTTTAGGACCTCTCTATACACTTCTCTCTATTCCTTAATGTTGTTTATAAAGTATCATTTTAGGTATGAAGTGACGTTGAAATAGTAGGGTAAGAACATGGGTAGCACAGGACATCTAATTTGGCCAGGCAAAAGCCTCAGCAATGATGAAGGAGAATAGAGCAACATAACTTCTGTTAGGAATTGAGTCTTTCTGTAGCATCTCTTCTTTTAATCTCAAAATGAAAAAGGGAAATGCCTTACACTGGTATGCAGTGAAGCACAAGCACTAGCTGAAGAAATTGTTGTTATGTGGAGGAGCTGAGTTCATAATGTTAACTCTCCAAATGGTAATATTTCACTAAATGTCTGCAAATATGTCTAGCTTTTAAACTCCTTGGATGAAGGATTATCTTTTCTCAAAGATCATCCTTGTCTTTATTGTAGCTAGCCCACATCAGGAAATCAGCTTTTAGTAAGAAGCAATAACATTCAGTTTTGCCTATGATCTCCAAAAAGAATATGACTAGCATATTACAACAGCTGTAATGGTGAATTTCAGGATGATACAGAATAGAACATTTTCTACTGTGACGCCATGGTTATATTGTTGGAAAGTTTCTAATGTAAATTAGTTGTCCCAACAACGAGGTCCTTTTCACTGCGGAGATAATTTCCTACTCTGTTACTTTTATACAGCTCTCTGTTGCAATAAGGGTAAAGTTCCAATTATGAGAAAAATGTAGAGTAGCTAATTATACTGGTCTAGACAGCATGCAGGTGTTTTACATTGGTTTCTAGAGTCCAACTAGCACTTAAAAAATGTATGCATATTTTCTACTTATTTTTCTTCCGGCAGATGTTTTTAAAGTCGACCTTTCGTTTTGGGGCAGACAGCACAGATATTTTTATAGAGTTTCAGTCTGATCTCATCTCTCCTCTTGTTTTTGGCTTTGCTGATGCTCACCCCACATTGGCCACTGACAGTGTGGAAGCAGTACTATCCTTTTACTAAACAGTCTGATGACAGGTTCCTGCCACACAGAATTTCCTCATGATATCCAATTCCCGTGTCAAAGATTGGTGACCTTCTGCCATGGCTGCCCTACAAAAAGTCATCCATCCACAGTCATCACTATTGTCTTTTTATTTTTGCCCCTCATGCATTGAACACTGTCCTTCTCACAGCCTTTTTCTCTTTCATGGAGCCCTGAATTCAGCCATACCATCAGTTAAAGATGTGGTTTATTTCACACATGTAAATCATTTTTCTATATCAGCCTTCATTTTATAACCATGTCATCACAGTGTCCAACATTCATTTTCATGTGTCAGTATCACTCTAGTTGTACGTCAGCAGATCACACATAAAAATGCTTGGTATAGTAAAATGTTTGAACATTCCCATGCATAGTACAAATAAAAATTGTCGGGCAGGTGAACTTCCAAAATGATATTGGGGAAACATTGCATCTCCTTGATAAATTTTTTAAAAATTAAGATTTCATGCTGTGTTTTAGCAAGAATTTTTGACCAGTCAATTTTGTATTCTTTCATAGAAAAGGAGTATAAGCTATAAGACAGTATTGTTTAAATCAAGTATTATAGCTCAGATTAAAGAACAAATCTTCCAAAGAATTCTCACTGGAAAACACACTGTTGAGCTGTTGGACAACCATTGCCCAGTGTTCACCTAAAAAGTTATAGAGGCTTAAATGGCTTTATTGTCATCTTGGGCCTTAATTCTTTCTCATGCCTTTGTCCAGTGCAGAGCTACAAAGATGATTAAGGGAGTGGAACATCTCCCTTATGAGGAAAGGCTGAGGGAGCTGGGTCTCTTTAGCTTGGAGAAGAGGAGACTGAGGGGTGACCTCATTAATGTTTATAAATATGTAAAGGGTGAGTGTCATGAGGATGGAGCCAGGCTCTTCTCAGTGACATCCAATGATAGGACAAGGGGCAATGGGTGCAAGCTGGAACATAGGAGGTTCCACATAAATGTGAGGAAGAATTTCTTCACAGTGAGGGTAACAGAACACTGGAACAGGCTGCCCAGAGAGGTTGTGGAGTCTCCTTCTCTGGGGACATTCAAAACCCGCCTGGATGCGTTCCTGTGTGACCTGATCTAGGTATTCCTGCTCTGGCAGGGGGATTGGACTAGATGATCTTTTGAGGTCCCTTCCAATCCCTAACATTCTGTGATTGTGTGAAATCAAGTGCAGGCATTTGTCTGTGATAAGGCAGTTAAGTTGACAGTACTGGAAAGCAAAGCTGGACAGTGAAATATTTGGAATACCTCAGTCCTCAGCTATTTTATGAATTGACCTTGAATGGTGAGATGATTGAAAAGTATTCACTGTGAAGAGTAGAATTTAAGATACTACAATAAGAAAATCAAAGAGAAAGCTAGAAATGTTTTAGGACAGAGACTGAGAAGAGGTGTTAGGAATCTTACTGTTGCTTGAAATTGACCTAGAAAGTACAGTGAGATATTTTTTGGGCTATCAAAAGAGTGAAGACTGACTATTTCATCCCTAGGTTTATTGTTTCTCAATTAATAAAGGGATGACATCAATAGCATCAAATGATAGTTTCCAGTTGCTGCATAAAACCTGAATTAATGGAACCTCTTATAGAGAAGGAGGCTGTGGCCTTGTGACAAGTTTCTCTCTTCGATGACTCTATTTCTGCTAAGTCAACCAGTAACTATTTTTTAGCTGAAGACTTGCCATGTAATAGTTTCTGATATCTGCCTGGGAGAGAAGGAAAACTGTCCATTCTCACTGTTCACAGCAGATAGGACAAAAAGTAAAGTGCTTAACTTTTCTTAGGAATTTCTTAGGGTTGTTTACAGTAGGCATTCAGAAAATGTTTCTAGTGATAGTGCCTGTGCAGGAGCAGGATAGATTGTGTTGGGAGGGGAGAAATGGTGTCTCTGTTACTGGGAGTTAGAAAAGCACCGTTCAGGAATGACCTGGTTCTATGTAATTCTTACTCAGGTCAAGGTCAGACACAGATGTCAATAACAAGTAGATGGCCTTTTAAGTTTTTTTCACATCCTGATTTTTTTTATTCTATAAGCAGTGCCTACCCACACACATTTGTATCTATGTTATTGGATGCAAGCTCCCTAATGCCCATGTAGAAATTCATGTAAGAGCATAATACAATTTCAGACTGTCATGACTCATTGAATTATGAATAGATTTTTCAAAAGTCCAAGCACTTATTTTATGATACTTAAGGACGCAATTCATTTTATTCAAGATGAAACTGTAAAGTTAAATATGATTTCATCACTAATCTGCTTTTTGCCTTCATGAAGTCTTTTCATTGCTTGTGTGACTCATGGTCATAGCACATGGTATAGGATGTTGCAAATTCTGAAATATAACGTATTGTAAACAACTCATCCTAGGGCATATGCAACAGAAAGTGAGATTCCAGAGGCTTTTCATTACGTAATAGAGAGACGATGGGTTCAGTTTTTATGTCTCATTAGATACTGGAGCGACCCAGATATTTGGTTTTATGTATAGAATCATAGAAATATTTAGGTTGGAGAAGACCCTTAAGATCATCAACTCCAAGCATTAACCTAATATGGCCAAGTCCACCATTAAACCAGGTCCCTAAGTGCTATGTCTACATGTTTTTTAAATACCTCCAAGGATGGTGACTCAACCGCTTTCCTGAGCAGCCTGTTCCAGTGCTTGACCACTCCTTCAGTATTTTTCCTAATATCCCCTGGCACAACATGGTGTCATCTTTAAACTTGATAAAGATATTAAACAGAAGTAGCCTCAAAACTGGGCCCTGGGGAACACCACTTATGACCAGCTGCCAACTGGATTTGACTCCGTTCACCACAACACTTTGGGCCCAGCTGTCCAGCCAGTGTTTGATCCAGCAGTGTGTACACCCGTCCAAGCCTGGGGCAGACATTTTTTTCATGAGAATGCCATAGATGCACTAGGACACTTTGCTTGAGGATAAAAGTTGTAACATGTTGCACCGAGTACACTTGCAGTCTGAGAAGCCTTTTAAATCTCTGCAGATGCCAAGATTAGTAAAATAAGACGTTTTTCCCTAAACAGCTCACCCTGAGTAGCAGATATTTTGCAACTATTCTTCGTGCTGAATGGCAGAAAGAGCAGAGAACTGAATGTCCCCAAACCTGATCCTACCTCCCTATGCCTGTCTAAGATTGTTCCTTGTCTAATGCAAAAACAGTTGCTCATTGCTGTGGTTTGGTAAAGCAGGTGACCTGACCTGTCCTGGGCATGTCAGTTCCAGCCCAGCAGGACTTGCCTTGCCTGACTTTCGGTGGTGTTATCAACAGCAATTGTTGCTTGTTAGCAGAGTCAGTGGGAGGCCATTGAAGAAGTTACGGTGACTCTGCCATGGAAAAATTATTCTTGGAGCAAGATGGGTGGTATTAAGCCCATTCACTACTTTGTAGGTCACAGTTCCTCATTTTGTCCCTTGAGGTTTTCTCTGTTCTGAAGAGGAAGCCAAGTTTATGGATACTGGTGAAGAAGATTTAGTTCCCCCTGTGGCAGTGTGAAAGTTGGAACTCTTCCTAAGAGAAAGCAGGTTTTAAAATTCAGGTAACTGTGGGCCCTCATGATGGTAAACAGAAGTGGAAGATAATCAAGGAGAACTGAAAATTACACTGTAAATTAATCATAAGGCCTTTGCTTTACTGGACCTGTGTCACAAGTTTTGGTTTGTTTTTTTTTTTTAATTTCTCCAGTGTGGTAATTGTCTCCTGCAATGATTATCACCAAAGCCCAGTGACTTATTGACAGGCACTCATTTAGTTTTCCCACTGATTTGGGGAATTTTATCTTCTTTCATTCTGCTGACACATCTTCATTTCCAAAGTTGCTTGAGAGAATCAGCAGTATATTTTCCAGACGTACAACTATATCAGTTTGTTTATAGATTTCTTCAGTGAATGATCTCTACTACTGCCTGAAAGAAGGGGGTTTAGTGGGCATGGCAGTGTTCGATTGATGGTTGGACTTGATGATCTTGGAGGTCCTTTCCAACCTTAACAATTTTATGATTCTATGACTCACCGATGACGGTCAAAAAAAAGAAAATACAAAGAGAAAATTATGGCAAGCAGGGAAAAAGAATAATATGTAAGAAAAGATAGCTAGTTTGTTTATTTATCCAGATGACTACTTTCTTCCCTTATTTGGACTCATATATATATATATGTAGTTCACTCAAAAGCTGAGAAAGAATGTGAAATACATTTATGAAATTGCTAGCTGTGACAGACTTCCATTTACTGTAGAAGCTGAAATTATGCTTCTATGATATTATGACTTAATATTACTGTACTCTCCTTTTTTTCTTTTTCTGTATGCTGGTTATGTGCAGTGCTTATTCAAGTCTCAATTTCACCAGATCTGAGACTGTATAACTGACCGCAGTAGTTTGGTCCCAAATTTGCACAGATATGGGTCAGCAGAAATTAAGAGGATCTTTGAGATATAAAATTCAGTTTGAATGAAATGGAGGATCCACACTTTGTTAAAATACTTATACCTTCAAACCTCTGTAAAAATGTATTTGGAAAGATAGAAATGGATATATAAAAATACATTTATATATAATTATACAAATATGAAAATATTCAGCTCATTTCAACGGAGTGCTCCTATTTTCTCTCTAGCAGGAAATGGAGCCTACTCTATAAAAGTTTGTTTCACAGGCACACCAAGATCTTTTTTTCTCACTTTGCCTGTGGTTTAGTAAGACTCCTTGTCTTTGATTGAAAAGTCACTTGATAAATAATGTAATTATCATGTCCACATCTGTATGCCCCATTTACAACACAGAACATCATTTGGCAGCACTTCATTAGCCAGAGAGCCATGTGTCTTCACTGAGCAAAAGAATGTATTTTAGAATATAAATATTAAAAGATATTTTTTTTTATGAGTTCAAATGACACGTTAGACACGGGGTATATGCATGACTTAAAATCTGCAAAAGGAACCTTCTTTGAAGCGTCCACTGATAAAGGTGTCATGTCTGACTCAGTGTTAAAATATGTGGCGAGTTACATTATCTGCTGCGAATAACACACATTGCAAATATAGTCTGTTATGTGTCTGCAAAGCCATTTTATGAACTGACCTTGAATGGTGAGATGATTGAAAAGTATTCACCGTGAAGAGTAGAGGAAGAATTTTCAGTCTATGCTGTTTCCTGAAGCTACTTGCTTTCAGTGCAAATTATTTCTGCTGTATATGAAGTTACTTGAGTCCCATCATACCATTCCACTGCTTATTTGGATAAAATAATTTTCAACTGGGAAAAAAAAAAAAAATAAAGACAATGTGAATAATATGAAAACAAAAGGAATTACCACATAATTACAATGTTATGACAACATGTAATAAACCAACTATTTGTAGCTTGAATTGGTCTCCTTTTATTTTTAGATGCTAATGGTCTATCTACAAGTACATGTAAAGAAACTGGAAGACTTCAAGAAGTTGAAGTGCTGGGGTCTGAACCCCAAGCCCTGAATTAAGGTTGACATATGGGTGGTCCCCATGGCCCTTTAAGAGGAGGGGATGAGTTTGCCTTTTGGCTTTCCTCCAGGGTGCGGCCGGCCTTGTAGGGAAAGCCCTTGGGTAAACAAGCCCCAGGTGCCCTGCATTGGGTAAATGAGTGCCAGGTGTCCTGCTTTGGGGATAAAAGCTGGGACCACTTGCAGGAAGAGTTGGAGTGTCTGTCTGTGAGGTGGATGCACTTTGCAGAGTTTCTCTGTTGGGGAAGGACCTCCTGACTCTCCCTGCAACTGGGCCCCAGTCAGGTTTGGTATTTGCAAATGTGGGCTTCATGGGGAAACAATATGGGGCTACTTCTGTCCTATATGTTCAGCCTATTGACTTGGCTGTCTCCCATCTCTTCTATGGGAGACTTTGTTTCTTTGTTTATTCCACCTATTATTGGTTGTGCTGTGTCATTCCTGGGGTTGCTGGGGTTGATGTCTGTTATGTGTGATCTGATTGACTTGTTTGTACCCCCAGCAATCACCCATATACTGACTTTTCTACGTGCAATAGAATCTGGTTACTGGATTGTTTTGCTGCTGGCTGCGTCCTTTGCGATAGGCCTAGTGATTGGCAAAACAGAAGTCCAAAAGCAGGATATTGCTCTTGTAGTGGAGTTACTGCATGAAACTTTCTAAAGGTCTCTTTGGCCTTTTATCATTGATACAGATGCCCAGGCATCCCCTTGCAAAATTTTGACTTCCCTCTGCAACTTTTTTTTTTTTTCAGAGATGAGTAACAGCAGAAGGGAATGCAAGCTAAAGCTAAAAGTCTCAGCATGATGATTCTCAATAACTGAAACCTTGTTTTAGATTTTCCTTAACAAGGGTTGCAAGGAAATACCTTAATGCTTTTCTGATTTCACCTCTGAAATGTTACATGTGTTTGTGTTGAATCTAAGTAGAGCGGCTAATTTTCTAGACCCAAGGGAGTCCTTTAGTATGACCTGAATGTGTTTTGTATTTTATGGTTTAACTGCTGCAAATTGTTTGAATTTCTCTGGTACGTGCCTCACTCTACAACATGTTCTTAGAAAATCTTCTTAGTCCAGCCACTTGTTGGCTGGACAAGATCTCTGGAGGTCTCCAGTCCAACTGTCCACTCCAAACAAGACTATTACTAGCACTAGATCTAAAGCCAGTCATGGCTTTGTCTAGATGAGTATTGGAAAACTCCATGGCTGGAGCCTCCACCGCCTTTCAAAGTAACCCATTCTAGTGCTGCACCACTCTCCTGGTGTATCTCCTCCTTCTCTGCTGGACTTCTTTTACTTGTTGGAAGTAGCATTAATCAATTAAACAAGCTGATTTTTATTTCTTTTGCAAAGAAATAGGCTTTTGCAATTCTATGACTAGCACCTTTCAAGGTTTTCTTCAGCACTGTTGCCATTGTGGCTATAAGGTGGAGGACGTGGGTAGATCTATTGATTATTTCCTTTGCAAGAAGAAGTGGATCCTTGATATCTAGATGTCAGTCTTCTGGTTTTGGAAAGACTGAGAGAATTGTAATGAGAAAACATGTGATTTCTAATCTTTGTCTAGGCAAGACAAAGAGAATTCACAATAAGTTGTTGCAAGCAATTGCCTCAGTTGTTTGAGAGCTCTGAAACACTACTGCTGTATGTCTTTTGATTTTTAATCTGCTAGGCAGAGGGAGACTGGCAAAGGTGGGGATTTGTACCGATGCTCTTTTCATGTAGCTGAATCAGAGAGTTAGACACTGCTTCAGCTGGTTACAGCTGGGTTCAAAGGAGTTCTGAATTGAGGGGAGTAAAAGGAATCAGTTTGTTATTACTTGAGGATGGAGTAGGAGCACAGCTCTTTAAAGACTTAACGCAACAGGAGTGAGTATTTTCCATCTCTAAATCTCACTATTTCTATAACATCTTAATTTGGAAAACACTTAAAAGTTAATTGAATTTTTAGAGACCTAAACAAAGATTTGGGTAACAGAGCTCTGGACAGACATTTAGGCTGATATTTATTCTTTTCACCTCATAAATATTAGTAGGTGGCAGTTGACACCGAAACAATGAGATTAGTCACCAGCTTTTTTTTTTTTTTTTCCATAACACCACTGAAGTTTTTATTTAGTGATCTCCTTTATACCACATGTCATTTCAAATAGTATCCATATGAAGAAAACACATTTTCCTAACTTTACTGAGAATAATCTGAGCATTTTCTGCTCTTGTTGTAACACTAAAGAATAAATTAACCTGTCACAAATTTAAACAATTTTACATAAATTATTGATGGCAGGATTGAGCTCCAGATTAACGTGCTTGCATTTAGTTGTCTACATGTAAATTTATCTACATGAGCTAACTGTCTAAACCTACATCATAGTTGATAGAGATGTACTCAATGCTGTCAATGTAGTCTGAAGAGCTATTCGTCTCATCCTAAAGTAGACACCTATACTGTAGACACCTATGCTAGGTCTGCCTAATAGCTCTCTAGACTCAGACTCTGACTATATCCCCACTGAAAATAACAGGAGAGAGCTTTAGTGGGATTCAGCTGCCCACACATAGGTGTCTATTTCAGATGTTCTAGGAGATCCTGCCTAATTTAATTCCAAGTAGCAATCAAGACCACATCCTTTGTATGACTGCCTAAGCCTGTTGAAGCTTTTGACTGTCAACAACTAGCTTGGAGGTTCCGTAATTAATTTTAGTTTTGTAACCCATCTGTGCAGGGAATCTGGGTATATAAAGCTCACACCCATCCATATTTAGGTGTCTAAATACTCCACCTCATGATTAGTACTCTAGAGGTTTGAATATCTACCCACAATGCAGGAGACTGGAGTTCTAGGCACAATTTCTTCAAATGACACCAGAGCACATATGTTGAGAGAGGGCCTGACTACCAGGCTATCAAGTAGATTATAAGGAAATCTGACTCTGGACTAGGCTATGTTACTTAGGTGGTTGAGGAGCAAAACTTACTAAGTCATCTCTTAAGACCGCCTTTCTTTTTAGTTCATAATAGTCTAGTGTAAAATGTATGCGTATTCCAGGGTTTTGCATCTGCATACTCAGTTCTGCTCTCTCTCAAATTAAGACTGATTTTAGTAGTTATTTTATAATTCCTATCATATATCCAAACATTTCAATAATGTGTATATACCTGATGTTCTTAACTTACATTTACTGCTTCATAGATTTCATGTCAGTTTCAATCACAATGATACAATGAAATTATCCATTCACTATTATTTATGTCAGTGAAGATGAATATACTCAAGAAAAGATACAGATGCATCTGCCCACCTTTGAAATGCAAGGAAGAATTGATAGGCACTTGACATACAGTGTTTTTGTTAGGTGTGTTGTCATGTCAATGCAAAAAACCTCCCTTGCTGCTTCTTAAACTTAAGTAGTACTTATGCATTTCTGTCAGCTTAATTTTGGTGGCATCAAAAGAAATAAGTCATTGGTGGAAAGGAACCTATATTGAACTTGATTTAAAAAGCCTTCAGACTTCTGTGCCGCACAGAACGAGAACAGAGAGTTCTCAAGCCACAGAATAAGTTCTGAATTCCAGACACTTAATCTGGAAATATCTGTCTGTAGATGCTGAAATCTTGACACTTAAATCTGTGAACAGATCTCACCCTCAGGTCATGTATGTCTTCTAGCTATCTCCTGTGTTATCTGTACCAGCTCCATAAGTATATCTCAGCTCTTCTTTGGCATCTCAAACAACAGCAGACAGCCAAATTTTTAGATGAATTTAGGACACCTGAACAAGCCAGTCAGTAGCCTATGGAATGATATCATCTACCTCTTTCATCTACCTCTTTCACTCTTAAAGAAGAGTCCAACCTGAAGTCAATATGAGTTGAAATGTAAATAACAAAATCTAGTGAAGTACCAGGTAAGATTTAAGTCATCTCCTTTCTCTGGTTGTTTAACCCTGTAGACATCTCATGATTTGGCCTAGAAGTTCCTTGAATATCCTTTCAACCAACTGGTATTGTGAGAAGTTTGTTCATCTGATACAGGAATGACTGACAGAGTGATACAAGATTCAATCATAGAGAACAACCCACAAAAAATTATAAAGTAGGGTATTTAGGTCATAGGTACAGCTCCTCTTTAATCAGTTAGGTTACTTGTTACATTTGTTTTGACTGCGCAATATAAAATCAGCTCCAGATGTATAGGACCAGGGCTTTCTAGAAGGCAGCTGGAAGAAGACAGCTTAGTGTGAGCAGACAACGGAGACCTGGAAATTACATTGTTTGAATCATGTTAATTGCACAGTCTCAAAGATTTGGGTCTCTTTGGCTAATCTGTGGGAATGAGAATTCCTCAGCAGACCTAAGAATTGAGTCAAACTGGATGCCCTAAATAATTTTTTGACTGAAATTGCCTTTGTCAAAACCCTTTTTTTTTGTTAATAAACCTCCATATTACACATTTAATGGTCTCAGCTCTTTTTATGTCTCTTAAAAATTATTTATATACAACCCTTCTGATGTCTTCAAGATGAAGCAGGAAATTCAGTTGTAAATACATCTTTCAAGTGTACAGATTACCTTATCAATATCTGAAACTGAATAGTTATTTCAGTCCTTCATTTTAGTAGAAAATAAATATATTTGTAATTCTGTTTTTTTCTCATTATCAAGTCTTAACTCTATCTTGTCAATGAAATTTAGCATAGCCTTAGTATCTTTTGTTTATTGGGAACTATAATTTGCACAGTGTTGTATCCACACAGGCAAATGTTTCCTTTGTACAAGATCTTGTCACTAATTAGAAGTTTAATCTGATAGTGTAATTTATTTGATCAAACTTCTGAGTACAATATATGCCTGACCTTAAGTCTCACTTCCTACATGAAAAATTGCACAGCCCATTCATAATTCAGTAGAGCCATAAGATACAGCAGTAAGAATTCAGCAGGAAGAGAAACTAAGAGGAACTAAAGGAGAGAAGACCCATCTAACCTATATACTTTGGATAGCTGTTTTTCCTCCTCTCACCCCTTCTTTCATTATCTGCTCTATCAGTTGCCTGAGTCTTTATTCCTTAACACTGCTCACAAACCCTGGATTAAAATTCACTCCGAGTTACAGGTTGGCGATTGGGTTTGTGGCAACACAGGCACAGATCTAGTCTGTGCCTTGATGTAAATGCCTTCTTTCCTGAAATTTCACTCCAGGACCTTATTTTCTCTCCCTATAGTTGATTTGCTAAAAAAGCAGGTTAGAGATTCGCAGCTGCACAGAATTTGCAGCATTTCAACTGACTAGGTGGTATTCAGACCAGAAATGTCTTGCTGAACTCAAACAGGCACCCTAAGTTCAGCATGAAATTGGTCCTTAAAGTCCAGGAATGGAAGTGCAACAATCAGGAGGTAAACCATTATTACTGTGACTTAAAGAGGACAGTGTATATAAGCTTAAATTAATTCTACTCTGTCTAAAAACTGAGGAAGAAAATGACAGATCAGAACCAGAGATCCACTATTTTGTTGAAAAATCTTTTTTAAACCTGGACGGGTGATTAGTGTCGTCTGGTTAAGATTATGTGGGTTTATTCAATGTCCATATCAAAACACTTTAATTGTCTAGTGAGCTTGTTTTGTCATTGCAGAAATGTGATACAAATAATAGCTACTGTAAACAGAACTTTGAAGTTATCAAAATAAAGATTCTGGAACTGTACAGAGTTGTTTAACACTATTTCTGCTTAGAAAACTCCTGTTCCTACTTTCTTATGCAGAAAATGTCAAAACAAGATATTTCAACACTGTCAAAGAGCTTTCTCCATTGTTTGCAAAACACATTTTTGTCTAAATTGATACCCTGCTTCTAAAAACTTTGATACAGTCGTACTCTGATAGTAAATTGCTTTGAGAAAATTTGATCAGCATACTATGGAGGTTTTAAGGAGATGTTAAAATGAAACTAATATCAATAATTATACTGCACTTAGTCGTAGAAATTGACATTGCAGTCCTAGATATGTGTAATGGGGGCCAAATGGCACTGTGAATTGCATCTCATAATCACAAATATAGAATTATTTCAAAGGTGGAACAACCTTTGGCAGAATGACCTTCATTAAAATAGGCATGCCAGCCTGAATGGGGTTTTGACCTCAGATGGATCAATGATATAAAATCTTGTAGAAACGTCACTTTAGATGTTTATTACGAACTCGGAATGTACTTGGACAAGTTTGATATTGTAGAAACCTCGATTCTTTTGCAACATGGTAGTCTTTTGGGGAACTGCCTTCTTTCTAGCATAATGAATAAACTAATGGTACTTTTACTAGGCTATTGAACTGAATTTTTTTAAGTTTTTACTTATTTATTCTACAGTAAACTGTATTTGCAGTCACAGGAATGTAGCTCTGAGCTACTGTAGATGTTTGCTGTCAATATAAGAAATCATGTTTTAAACATAACATTATTTATTTATTAATTGCAGATTGCATGCAAGTATCTTGTTATTTTTCAGGCTTATTCAGTACTTTGCTGTGAAGATTTTGGACCAGCACATTAATGAAATATCAGATATTAAATACTTTGAAGTATCAGATATTCATAGTACAAAATTCTGGTTATTCATTAGAGATGGAGGAGTCACTTCTGTTTCTCTGCCTTGTACAGTAGGGCCTTATATTTCAGGTCAGATTTGCTGTGTAAGCCTGTGTAAGAAATACTTCAAATTCAGTAAATGCTTGGGCATCATGAACAGCCTTTGTTCTGCCTAATTCTGATGTAAATTTAATTGTGAATAATACCTTACTGATAAAAGCTGGACATAAAAGGCATTTGTTTGTCCTTTAAATTTCATGGGTATGTTGGGATGCTTGGATTTTTCTAGTCTTGCAGTTCTAGGTATTCTTCTTTCATTAGGTCAGCTTTGCAAAGACAAATAGAGACATATTGACAGCCGGGAACAAGTGCATTTCATCCTGCCACTGAGGCTGGTGATGGATGGTGCTGCAGGCGCTCTGAGAGAAGAAAATTCTCTCGGGTTTTTGTCTCCTCCTTCTCATCTTCATCTGCTCCTTTTTTCCCTCTGTATTTATGGTGCTTTCCTTCCACATTTCACTTACTATGGCTGCCACAATAGATAACAGGTGGTATGAGTCAAATATGCATCCTGGAGAGATAAGAAAACTTTTTCTTCAAGAATTCCTTGCACGTTTTCACTTTTCCTTAAGGTGACAGAATTTTTCAGGCACTGACCAGTGGCTAATTCTTTATTCTTATTCAAGCCAAATAAACTTTATACTGACCTTACATCAGTGCCTAGACCCATGGGAAAGAATGGAAGAATACTTCAGTCTTACACCCATATTCTTAGATTTTGAATGCCCCCTAGGTTCCCTCTTATCATTTCTACTTAGGGAAAAGTTACAAAGTCCAAGAATTCTTTGTCTCTTATTAAGAGAACTGTCAATAGAAAGCAAGAGAGGGCAAAGAAAATCTTATGGTTTCTAAAGTATTGAAATGTGGGTTCTAAGCATGTTTCTGTTCTGTATGTGTAGGTGATATGTGAGTTTGCATGACATATTAGACTAAGAGAAATAAAGACATTGAAATGACCACAGGTAGCAAGGAAATAACAGTGAACATTGATTCCTCTTTACTGTAGAAGCTGCTATAAACTGGTTTGGGGGTCAAAAATAACATTCATGAGTAACAAAGGAACATGTCAAATATTTGTTAACTGAATAATTTGAAGGGAGGAGTAGCAGAAGCCTGTATTTTCTGCCGAAGACAAGTGCAGTGCTAACTAAATATTGCTGAGAAATCTATTATCTTAATCTTTCCCTCATGAGTAAAGCACATTTACTGAGTCTTTCTCCAGTGACTGAGCCCTTAGGGAACTACAGATCTTTGCCGTATTTGAATTATTCCCATTGAAACGGAAACAAACAAAAAATTCAGAACCTCTTGTGGTAGTTAACATGATCTGAAACGTGAAAGAAAAGAATAGAACTCTTCCTTGAATGAGCTCACACTCAAGTCTGCAGCTTTAATGGAGAAGATGATAGCTGTCTATAGTGACTGAGATATTTAAAATGAGCAACCCATATAAAAAGACCAAAGTGATGTGTTTTGATTGCAGGGACCTGTGTCCATATCTTTGTTTCATCCCCAGGATTTTAGTGGTATTTTCATTGTTCTTAATCTCATTCAAAAATTATCTACGAAATGACATTTTGCTTGTCACCTGCTTTTTCAGTTGAAATGTGCTATGTATGCTGTAAATTTGGTACAAGAGATGTACCAAAGCTTTTATTTTTAAATCGTGAATAAATTTCTTCCTCACAGAAAAATTCAATTTGTAATCTCGGTGAGTTTTGGAGTCTACGAATTTTTCATGAAATTGCATGAGTTCTGGAATAGCAGGATCTGCTCCTCTGTTACTGTTGGTGCTGAGGAATCGTGATGTCTCCCACTGACTCAGATTATTAGAATTCAAATTTTTTGGCTTTTTGTTGATATATTTCATCTCATTTATAAGTGTGATTATCTTACCATATGAAGTGTTAGTTGTCCCACCGAACATAATGCTATATCTACTCTCCCTGTCCTCTGCCACCCCTTGCACTGTATATTATAAGCTGTTTTTGCTCACATGCTCAGATAAAATCCATGTTGCTATAGCAGATAGCCTCTACCTGTAATTTTCCATGGTGTTGTTCCATATAGCTGATAAGCGTGTGCTTCTGACCTGGTTTTCAGACCTGCACCCTGCTTTAATTGGTTGTACTAAAAAGCCTTGGAAAATCTTTTGCTCAGCACATGTACAGATGCCCATACAAAAACACTGAGAACTTTCTTTGAGCCCTTATTTCCCCAATATCTCAGTGTTCAGGAATTTCTAACAGTAAGGACACAAAAAGAGACCATGTATATGATTGATGCAGTGATGGTAAATTTTTCACAGAGAAGAACAGTGATGGCACTTGCATAGTATGCATTCACTTTATTAGAAGATGTATGATTTTTTCATTCCAGATACACTGCTTTAATGTCCCCTGAAGCTGGCTTCTGCAATCTTCTATGTGATTCCACCATCCATTGCAGTGTTGTGGGGCAGCGGGCTACTGAGTATCAGGACCCGGCTACTGTGTTGTCACCACTCTCAACTGGCTCAACATGCTTTCTAGTAAGGAAAGGTGTAGAACTGAATTTATTTTCTTGATAATCACTTTGATCTGACTAGCATTTGGATTGTATACACCTATAACATGTCATGCAATCCAACATGTGTGGGTGAACAATGCACAGTCATCAGTAAAGATGGCTGCCCTACAGCCTTTGATTTTGCATCGGGTCTCTGAATAGTGAAAACACCATCTGGTAGTTGAATGTGGATCTTCTCTTGTGCATGCATAAAAAGCATTGCTGCCGAAATTATGATAAAAGAGAAGCAAGAGGTAAACACAGCCTTACCACTGACAGTGAAATGTTGTGGTATTCTGCCGTGATCAGGAACCCTCATCTCTAAGCCATGAAGCTACTGAGCAGCATTCATAAAAGCATCTGGACGTGAGGATTTTTTCAAAGACTTTCAAAGGCATTCAAAATTTAGAGCCTCAAAGGCTTTCATCTGACACAGACCATATGCAAGTCTTTATTTTGAAGCACAGTTCACCTGACTTTGTCCAGATGTAAAAAGGGATTGCAACAGTCAGGTCCCAATCACTCTGAAAGCTCAATTGCCCCTCAGAAACAATTTTCCAGCAACCTCCCTAACTGGGCAGCTGCCTATTAGTCTTGCAGGGATTTTTGCAGAGGTTGAGTACAGTGAAATACGATGGCTTATGAAGGCACGGATGGTCACTTCTGTTTGTGAAGAGGGGGGATATTGTTTGCATCATTCAGCTTCCTGAGAACTGATCCTTATCTGCACCAGTCACATGACCTGCTGACCACCATCCATGTATCATTTTATAGGAGTACTCATGATGCCTTTTGTCTCACCTGGTGACATCCATTTGGTAGCTTTGAAAGTACAAATTTGCTAGGGTTGCTAGGTGCAGTTTGCTGACGACAAACTGATTAATAAACTGTTACAATGTTCACACCAAGATTTTCTTTTCATCAGTCGACTGTTTTTGACTCTCAATACTGAAGAGTGGCTTGACATCCCTCCCTTTAGAACTACAAACAGTTTTTAAGCTTTTGTAAAACGGCTGGAATTTTTCCTGATCCACAGCTTGCTGCTGCTATTCTGCTTTTTTGCCTACCATTTATTTTTGAAGAGAGAAGGCTTTGCTTCTACTTATGTTTGGCTGTTTGGCAAGAAACTTGCTTTCCTGCTAATTTCATGCTGTATGTAATAGATCTATAGATGTTTGTAAGTTAATAGAATATGCATTTTCATCCAAACAGTCTAGATATTTCCACTTAGCAAAGCCATCCACCTTTCCTATGACATTATACACTATCCTGTGTCCCTTTTTTCTTTTTTTTTTGAACATCAATAGGCTGGATTTGGGTTGCCTTTTGGCATATGCAATTTTGAATCATTCAGTATTTAATGTCTGAATGGCTTTGACTCACTTGATATCTGAATCCTCACTACTGATGCCTAGACCAACCATCTGTGTCTTTCATGGGTGATGTAATTCTGACATCATGAACATAACATTGTGGTGTTATGATGTGTCCTGGTTTCCCAGGAATAGAACCATGGGCCAGCCATGGCAGGAAGGCCATGAGCAGCCCCAAGTCAGCTGTGAGTTTCAGTCAGGGCAGCTGCCCCAGTCTGACTCACAGATGTATCCCATAGCACTTAATCATGCTCATTATAAGAAGAGGGCATGCCTTTTCCTGTGGATCCTCCCTCTTGGCCTTTTGCTGTTCTCAAGGACCAGGCTGAGTATAACCTTGTACACTTTATGTTGGTGATTGTATCAGTTTTGTTATTTCATTAAATCTATTTAATCTTCAACCCACAGGGCTTCTCCCTTTTTTCCCCAATTCCCCTTTTCAGCTGGGGAGGGGTCATTGGGTGGTAGTGCATCTGCTACAGTTTAGTTCCAGGTACAGGCTAATTGCAGGCATGAAGCATTTAACAACGCTGTAGATCTTGGACTGTGTCTGCACTGTCTTGTGCTTGTAAGCTTTCTTGTCATCTGGCCCTCAGCACAATGTTAGAAACAAGATATCATTTAAGATTCCTTGCCAAAATTAGTTACTTTAGTTTTCACAAAGCTTCGGTTCCCTGTGCATGAAATCTCCCTAATACGATGATTCCATCATTTTGTGCAATGATTTTGGTGGCACTACTGAGATGATCAAATAATCTCTGACCTGAGCATGCATTGTAACTCATGACACCTGTTTGTAATACCATCAGTTAGCTGGAAAAAAATTAGGGGTCCCTGACACCTGCAGTGAAGAACACTTTCACTCTTAGCTATCACTGTTGTGTTCTCAGCTGACTGTCCATTAGACAACTCCTGTTTATTACAGTTGCATGTCCAGATAGAAAAATTTGCTTCTGAGTAAATTCTTTGATCCTGTTTTACCTCTCCTGACATGGAGGTACTTTACTGATATGAGGAATGAAAGACCCCACTTTTGAGAGGTTTTCATGCTGAAGCCCTGTTGTTAGCCTCTGGAGCTACATATGAGGTATATCAGATTCAGAAGCAAAGGCTCAAACAAATGCTAAAAAAAGAAGGCATAGTGGGAACTCTAGTTTCCCAGCAGGAATAGCTTGTAAATTGGACTATAACTAGTTTTCTCCATGTCCACTGATAATAGAATAAGAAATAGTATTAACTTATGTATATTGCAATTTAAATTAGATAATTTCCTGATATCTACTTCACTATTAGTTTTTGGACAATTGAGGTGTATTTGAATTACTGTGCTGAACCCTTTTCTTCAGCAGTTCATGGGAAGATTGAGAACTGACTACCAAAGCAGCACTGAGACAGTTTGTTCAGATGAGATCTTCCTCAAAGTTGCTGTGTAGCATGGGGATGGTGCCTTGCATACCAAGAGTAAATATGAGTGCACAAGGGCCAACTGCAAGAAAACCATTCTGGTACTAATGCATAGAGAAACTGCCGAAGAGTAAGCAGGGAGAAGGTGTTCTTGGGTGCTGTGCCCAGCAGAGCTCTCAGCGTGGCTTGGGTCACTGAAGTGCCTTGTGACTGAGCAGAAGTATGGTAGTACAAAAGCAGATGGATTCAATGATATATATTTTTTATGTTGAAATGGCACAGGCAGCCGTCTTTGAATGCCTCTGGCAGGCTGGATCAATGCTGAAGTAGAGAGTATAGGTGTTTATATTCTGCTTATGTGGCTGGGATAGATAGTTTACCCCAAATGGCTTGGGGCTTTTTCTCCAACACCCAATTCATTAATCTTTTTTCAAAGCATTAGCTGTATTCTCAGTACTGAACAGGCCAAAGATAGAAAGAGCTTCTCTTTCAAAGAGCTTACAGGCTCAAAAAGTCAAGACAAAAGTGTCAAGACAGAAGAGAAGACTGAATAAGTTTTCTTTGTAATTTCTTAAGGATTTATTCTTATCAAATTCGATCCTGTTATGCACTTTTAGAAGAGGGTTTGCTCAATATGTGTTAGGTGGTGTGTTATCAAAGAGGCTCTGAAAGATTACTGGCCATAAGGGAAAGGCAGTATTTTACAACATAGTATTAGTGTATAAAAACACAGATATTATTTACTGGGAAAGAGAGAGACATGCCTCAGCTTTTTATTTTTTTTTTTTCCTCATTGAGACATGCTTTTAGCACCTGTAGTCTGGAATTATATATTTTATTCAAATAGAGCTCTGGAAAAAAAACCACAAAAATACATTTTTGCTTTCAAATTGGCACCAAATATTAAGACCATAAAATAGATGTGATAGGAAACATTGTTAATGCTTCTTATTAAAATCTGCAAGCGCATTAGCATCGTCTGCATTTACTCTCAGAGGTACACCTGCTGATTTATTCTGCTTGGAAACCAACACTTAAGTTAGTCAGTGTCCAGTTAGGATAAGATCACTAATCTGTTAACACTATAGTTTCCATGCTGTACTGCAGCAATGACAATTAATAAATCAACTTCTATATCAGCCTAATTTTCAACAAGTACAACATGAGAGACATTAATGTCTAATTTGTAAAAGTTTATGCTAACTGAGGAAAAGATCAAGTCTTTATTTTAGTTATTAATTATATGTCAAAGATGAAAATTAAGGTTATCTAGTCTTAGTTTGGAAGACATAGGAAAAGAGATCACTTTTTATCTGGAACTTACTTATTTCAGTGTCGGTAAATTTCCCAGCACAATCTGAAAGGGACAGGATCCATCCAAGAGACTAGATTATCTTGTTTTAGCACCTAAAATGTTAAATAGCACAGTTACAAATACAGAAATACTGTGAATATTTCCTTAATGTACTGAACGTTCAAATAGTTTCTAATCAGGTCAAGTTTATTTTTGATAAGAAGTTAACATTCTTCCAATCTTAGATTAATTTTATTTTTATTAGTCAATTGTTACAGCCTTCATGGAGACTGTTAGAGATGGTTTCTGCTCATCTTTATTTCTAAAATGTTTCCAGTTCTTTGAAGAGCTTTATTCGGAGGAGTGCAGAAGAGAATCAAGAACTTGCAATTGTTTAGCTGCCATCTACTCAAGGATATATGATTATTCTTCTTTTTCTTTGTTGGCTGCTTTCTGTAAAAACTGTCTCTTTCAAAATGACAAAATCAAACACAGAGCAATCCAGTTGCTAATTTTACCCTAAAATATCTGTTTGTCAGTGCAAATTGTGCAAAGCCCATGAGCAGTGCTTCCTAAAGAACAAGGACAACTACAAAGTACAATACAGCTCACATTACATTAGGAAAAAAAGTAACCAAGGATATAAAAATCTCCTTGGGTACATGCATGTTAACTAGTGAATATATGCATTCTCATTAAATATACATGTTTGAGTTGTTCACTTGATTACTCATAGAGCCAGAATCAAAGGAACTGTCCTGATGTAAGGCTACAGTAATATCTTAAAGGTTCAGGTGCCTATGTCTTATTGCTTATGCCATTTTTTGCTATTACACCCCGACTCTGACTTTCACCATGAGTCTATTAAATATTCTGTAGCAAGGACAGAGAACTACTCTTCTGTGGAAAGGCTTGAGTGCCCTGAGCCTGTACTTTTTTCCAGCTAGTCTCGTCTCCCTTGCAGCTGTAGACCATCCCAGCTGCAGCACTGCTGCTACAGCTCACTTGCACAGGAATACAAAGACCAGCCATTCCCTCAACATCAGAGCTGAGCACCTGCCTGCCAGGCACACCAGAAGTGTTCCTGTTGCATAGGGAGAACAAGATTGGAGAACTTTGCCCACCTTTTGGCTTGCCACAAAACAGCTTTGATGTCACCTTTTCCTAAATAGTCTAAAATCTTTTCATTTTCTTCTCAAGTTTTATCAATTTATGAAATCTCAAAGAGACAGAATAACTTAAAAATAAACTGAGTAACTACCAGTGGGTTATACAGATCCTAATTGCTGAGTAATTTTAACCTTTGTATGTGAGTAACCCTCTCATGGATAATACTGAGTGTGTCAGATGGAACCCATGCACAATTCCCAGGCTGCTTTACATCAAGTTGTATATTGTGTTGCTCCCACCACAGCATTTGTTTCCATATCTCTCTACTTGTAATTGTGTTTTCAGATATATGCTCTCCAATATCTGTGGCTCCTGATACCAGCTATTAGAGTAGTAATCCTTAATGTTGGAGTCACTTAATGTTGACATATCCACAGAGAAATTTAAAGCTTATTTCTGCTAATGCCTGAATGCAAGCAGACAGGGTTTCTGTGGATCCAAGTATCCTCTAGCCAAGGCCTTCAGTCCTTGTTTGCAGGAAGGATATATAACATAAACGTATAATTGCAATCAAGGATAACCAGTAAGACAATTCTCTCAGACTGTTGAATGCTTAGTTTTCCAGACATGCTTGTTACTCCTGTTACTCTTATTACTCCCAAGGAAAGTAAATTATTAAAAGTTGGTGAGAAGTATAACAGGATCTGGCAAATGTATAGTAAGTGGAGGAGAATCAGTTTTTGCTCTTTAATGTATTAGTGCTTGTCCTGGTTTCCCAGGAACAGGCATGGCAGGCAGGCCATGGGTCACCCTGAGTGAGCTGGAAGATCCGATCAAGGCAGCTGACCCAAGCTGACTCACAGGTGTATCCCATAGCACTTAATGACACTCATTATAAGGGGAGGGATTTTACCAAGGGGGGAGTTCCTTTTCCTGGGGCTCCTCCCCCTTGGCCTTCTGCTCCTGCTTCTGATTCTAAGGATGAGGCTGAGTATAAGCTTGTATACTTTATGTTGGTGATTGTATTACCTTTGTTATTTTGTTAAAGCTGTTTCTACTTCAACCCGTGGGGTTTCTCCCTTTTTTCCCCGATCCCAATTCTCAGCTGGAGAGGGGTCATCGGGTGGTAGAACTGCTACAGTCTAGCTCTGGGAACAGGCTAAATGTAGACAGTTCTATTATTTTGCTCTTTAACATATTAGTGTTTTTAGCGTATTAAGTAGGCTCTTGAATGTATTAGTGACAGACATCCCCAGTAGATGTAATTGACCAAAAGAAGAATTCTGTGGAAGGAAACATGGGACAATACAGATAACGCAGTTGGGGCAGGGGAGTTAAGTTAAGTTGTCAGGATTTGCAGCATTAGCATACTCTTAAGTCTTACAAATTAAACTTGGAATATATCTGAGCAAGCTGTTTGGCCCCAAACCTGTACTTGCAAAGCACTGGAATTTCAGTCTTCACAGACAGAAGAATTTGTTTGTAGTCTGTTTAAAACTTTACCTCCTGACTGCCCTGCTACCCTCTGTTAAAATGTCTAGTATTTGACACTGCTACAAATAGTATCTAGCCATGGTTCTCCAAGAGCTTTGTACAAAACACTGAATTCTTGATGATCTGATACCATGGTGGCTCTCTGAAGTATCATTTCACTCCCACTTTTACAGATGAGGAGACTGAGAACTGAAAGAAGCTGCCCCAGCTTGTAAAAGATCCAGGATTTAGATCCCAGCTTTATTGTGTTTTATAACGTGCATGACAATCATGAGCCATTAAACATCAGGCAGATGAGTTATTGCTGATATGCGAGTTACAGACATGAAAATTGTTCTATGGAGACTTATTACAGGAGCTGCAGAAGGTTCCTGTGCTGCACAAATTACAAGCAAAATAATTTCATTTCATTAAAAATTTGTGAGGATTTTATGCATGAAGCCTGTTTATAGTGGAGTGGATTTCTCTCCTGCTGCATCTTTTTTCTCAGCACAAAATTGTAAAGCAAATCTGCAGCAAAAGTACTGGCAATGCAGTTGTCAGTTCCTGTTAAATATCAGACCAAATTCTTTTCAGCCTTTTGAAAGGGGGTCACTTAGGATATGTTCCAGACTGTGGAACATTATGTAAGTGTATTGGAGCTTTGACTCTCACATTGTCATCTCATATGTCTCCTTAACAAAGGGATAGCCTCAACCCTCCGTAATGTAGGTCAGCAATAAGAGTGCCAAATTACTCAGGTGCTTCCATCTGCTCCCTATGGCTTGTTCGACACGTGCAGGCATTTCTTCAGCCTTCTTGTCTTCACTGTTGGCTGGTAACATCTGACAAAGCTGCCAAAGTTTAATGTTAGAGGATACAGTGGTAATTGCCAATTTGACACGTGGTTGTGGAACTGGAACAGCAGTATGCTTAGGTAAACATCTGCCAAAAGTCCACAGACAAACTTTACATGCCTCTAATTAGAGGCTACTGTTCTGAAAAGATGAACTGTTGTCAAAAATAGATTTGAAGTTGGCTACAAAAATGTTCCAAATAACTGATTGGTTCAGCCAGCCATTTAGATAAGTGCTATACACGATGGGTTTCATTTTCTCGTTATATAACAGAATAGCTCCAAATTTCAGGACTGTTTCTGATGACAGTTTCAGTTTTGTGTATCTGGAATAAGGTTAATTGTACTCTATGCGAGTGCTGTAGGGTACAACCATGTAACTGAGATAAGGTCCATTTAGCCAACAAACGCATTTTGTCATATCCTTTTTCCCCTTAAAAGAAAAAAAAAATCATGCAAGTCAGAAACTGTATGGCGGTGTCCACTTGGCAAAGCTCCATTTTATCTTTGCATTTGCTGATGTCTGGCTCAATACAAGGCAGAATAATTTACTGAGCACTGTTGTAGTACTCATTTATCAGTGCTGCATTAGCATCAAAGAAAAATCTGCCACTGGAGCTTTCAGTCAGAAGTTACAAATAAAACTAACAAAATTCTTGTTTTACACTCAAAATAAGACAATTTCTCTATTCCTCTTTCTCTGTAATCTGGGATTAAGCCCAGTATTATTTTATCTCTGAATTAGGGAGGAAATATAGAAAACTGGCAGTTGCTTTTCATGTCCCTGTTTTAAAATTTACTTCTTTCTCTGTTTACTTTTTGTATTAATTAGTAGCTCACATCATTAAGCATAACTAACAAAATCCTTCCCTCAGCATAGGTCAAGACTTCTAATCAACCATTAACAGATTGAACACAACACAATACAATCAATTAGAAGCTGCTAATTCATAACACTTTGGCAATTAGGATGAGTCTAAGATGCACAGATGAGAATATAGTACAGTTGTCATTAGCAAAAATGTTTAGATGCCACATATACACTTTTATTCAAAGATTTTTTTTTCCCAAACTCCTTGTCATTCTTGTTGTCATCTCTTTCAATCTGCCTGTTCGGGTATGTTGCTTAAAACTGGATACATTAGTCATCATTGATGATTCTCTTCCAGTTCTTATGTAGACACTCCCCAAAGACCAAGAGTACCCCATTAACTCGTGACTTTGTGACCCAGTGTCACCTCTTCTCGCTCTTTTTCTACCAGAAAGGTGCCCAAGGCATTTTTCTCCATTTTGTATGCATCTTTGATTTCTTTTTTTTGAACAAAGGCTTGTCACAATTGGCTATTGTTGATTTCAGACCATTTCTTCAAAGCTATCAATCTTACATTGAAACAGAACCTATTTCTCTCACATGCTCATAGCCTGCCCTGTTTGAGAAGATGTGCAAGAGTAATAACACATTATATTTCATCGTCCAGGTCTTTAAAAAAATATTAAACTGCAGTGGATGCAAGTATCCACCAAAAGTGACAGAAAAGTGGCATGGCCTTATTTTTTGCTGAAACTATTTATTTCTTTGTTTACCAAACAATAATGAACACTAAAAACCAGCTAACCTTTCTGTTTTACCACTGAGGACTCCACTTGTGAGTGAACCTACCAGGTACCTCTTCTCTCAAGTGGCCTTCACCTAATCACAGAATCACAGAATGTTAGGGATTGGAAGGGACCTTAAAAGATCATCTAGTCCAACCCCCCTGCCAGAGCAGGAATACCTAGATCAGGTCACACAGGAACATGTCCAGGCGGGTTTTGAATGTCTCCAGAGAAGGAGACTCCACAACCTCTCTGGGCAGCCTGTGCCAGTGTTCTGTCACCCTCACTGTGAAGAAATTCTTCCTCACATTTATGTGGAACCTCCTATGTTCCAGCTTACACCCATTGCCCCTTGTCCTATCATTGGATGTCACTGAGAAGAGCCTGGCTCCATCCTCATGACATTCACCCTTGACATATTTATAAACATTAATGAGGTCACCCCTCAGTCTCCTCTTCTCCAAGCTAAAGAGACCCAGCTCCCTCAGCCTTTCCTCATAAGGGAGATGTTCCACTCCCTTAATCATCTTTGTGGCTCTACACTGGACTCTCTCGAGCAGTTCCCTGTCCTTCTTGAACTGGGGGGCCCAGAACTGGACACAATACTCCAGATCCTGTCCACAAACGCAAGTAGCTCTGGAGACTGTTCCTTTTAATCCCACCCTGCTGAAGGCCTTAGAGCTCATCTGTATTTGTGACTATCCTAGTTGGCTGTGGAAACCTGTAGCATCTCTCCACAAACCTCCTCTTGTTTGCATTCTTAGGTCAATCCAGCTCTGACAGCACTAGAGATTTTAACTGCTTTTTGCACAATCCCCTAAAACAGGTCAGCTCAAAAAAATGAGGAGAAAATTTTGCTGCTGAGAAATGCCATTTAGTGAATACAGAAAGGACAGTATTAGCAACAGAAAAGCTTCATAAGAGTGCATCCATTTTGATGAAATTCTGTATAAAAGGCAGTAGGAAGAATTCTTTCCAGCTCATTTCACTCCACTGGCAAAAGTGTATTTTTTATTTTGTTGTTTCAAGTTGTTGTAACTTTCACTTTCTGTGGTTTTAGCTTATCGAAACAGTCTTTTGCTGGTTATGAGTCATTCTTTTTCTCTCTCTGTTTTAATTTTAATCTTTTTGCAATATCTTTTCTTTTTTTCCCTCTCAAATTAAGAATGAAAACCATTTCAAGTGTTAGAATTTCCCATGGGAGACAAATTTCTGTTTTCAAACCCTTTTACTGCAAGCACTGATTAGTTCCATATCCCCTTTTTTATGTCAGAGCACCCCAGGCATCGTCGTTTCCTCTCCGTAGATAAAATCTTACCAGTAAGAATGTTTCAGATTCTTGGCAGAGGAGGTATAATTCCAGTGACAAAAAGCCATTCCTCTAGTGACACTTCTTTGACTGGAAATGGAGGAATAATATGATTTGCAGATACAGCATTGCCTTGTGTAGATGTTAGAGTAATATCATGACTGATATTTTACTGGGCTAGACAACATGGTTCAAAGAAATTTCAAATATTGTGCAGGCCATAGACGTACTTATGCTTTGGCTGTGTGATGACAGGACAAATAGACATGACATCTTAGAAGCAAATCTACTACATCATTGCTGTGGATTCATGTTTAGGAACAAAATAAGTTTTTCCTTGTTCTTTGTTGATGATAATTCTCTGCTCAGACCAATGACATCTAATTAAAGAGGAGTAAAGATAGCCGTTGTAAAATAACTGCTTTAAAACATCCCTACCTTAACTGTACAAACTGCATTTATAAGCCATGGAGGAAACCAAATATTTTAACCAATTTGCCATGGGCACCCTGGAAGTGCCCATTTCTTTCCTAGCTATATAGGGGCTGCCAGAACTCTGGCCCATTCTAAATCCTCCCTTCAGAGACATGAATCCCACCCTGAATATCAAATTAAAAGTGAGCAGTAACTGATGAAAGCTCCGTCTGACACATAGTCCTGTATTATTTCTCACCTTGCATGACACAAACCACAGCCAGATCCCACATCTCAGCACAGCCCTGAAGCAACCTTTTTTTCACAGGTCCCTGCAGATGAGATCCAGCAATGGTGCGTGGCTGTCCCATTGCTGCATGTGTGGAATGTGGCCTCCTGGTGAATCCTAGGGATGTATTTGGAAGTGCAGAGCTCTGCTACCAGCTTAGTGGAAGTCCTCACCTTCTGTCTGGGCACACAGGAGACTAAGATGCTGCATGGAAAGGAAGTGATAGTCCACAGAGAGACAAATAGCAGCCAGCTTAGGAAGGGACAGAGGTCAAAGTTGCCCTAATGTTTATTCCAAAAATTTGGAATAAAGGGAAAGCTGCATGACAGGCAATGTGTTTTACTGACAATTATGATGTCTGTGCTGAGAACGTACTGAGAGTAGAAAACTGTTTTGAAAACCCTGTGCCAAGAACCTTTGATATCTGAAAGAAGAAACACATTAAAACTGAAAAAGTATCTCAAATTTATCTTAGCATGGGCTGGTTTTACTTTGAAATAAGAATTGTTATGAAGATTGCTACGAATACTTCACTGAGCTAATGCCTGAGGCCAGCAATTCCTGTCTCAGATTTTGCTGGAGAGGGAGGCTTTCCTTGAATTTATGCTAGTATCATTATTTAGTCTGTCATGCTTTTACTGTAGGGAACAATAAAATCATCTTTATTGTTTTAAAATTTTAGTTGTCTTTGAAATAGCTGGGGTTTTTGTCATCCAAATGCAGGCACTTCTGTTTCTCCGCGGTTTTTATGGGAACAGTAATCAGAGATAAAGCTATTAAACTGCCAGTCTGGGATCATTTAATGGCGTATTTGTGAGTAAGTATGATTATGAATGTTACAAATAATCCCTTCTGAATAATTTGTCAGATTTGTGCTGCTGTGTAATATATAGAGGGAAGGTTACTGCATGCAGCTGTCTGCTATCATAAATTAATTTAGCACTGCACTTAAAAAAAGCATTGGTCTGACAACATTGGGAACAGAGTCCTTAATTCAAGGCCCTTCTCTGTACAGTTGTTCATGCTGTATTTTGATGGAAAGTGTTCTGTAAGAGTTGCTTCAAAGGTGAAGGTAGTGCAGTAAGATATGAACTTACAGGTGTTTGTGCTTTCTTTGGCTCAACAAATTGAATATTGAAATATCCTTCTCTGGAGACATTAAAAACCTACCTGGATGTGTTCCTGTTCACCTGTTCTAGGTGAACTTGCTATAGCAGGGGGGTTGGACTAGATCTCCCAAGGTCCCTTCCAACCCCTAGCATTCTGTAATTCTGTGAAATGTGGTGGACTAGTGGGCAACAACTAACTTCTCTGGAGAGAGACAGAGAGAGTTCTGGGATGAGAACTGTGATGTGGATATTGGGTTAAATAAGAAGGACTTTAATCCTAATCTTGGAAATCGTTTATGGGTCTGCATTAGGGCAGCCAAAAGACAGACAATGGTTTTGAGTATATAACATGGACAATGTCACACTGACTGGAGAGTGAAAATCCTGATGGTTACTGATAAGAGGAATTACATATTTAGAATCATAGAGTTGTAGAATAGCCTTGGTTGGAAAAGACATCCAGGACCATCAAGTCCAACAATTAACCCAGCACTGCCAAGTCACCACTACCCCATGTCCCTCAGCACCTCTTCTACACATCTTTTAAATACCTCTAGGGATGGGGACTCTACCACTTCCCTGGGCAGCCTGTTCCAGGGCTTGACAACCCTTTCAGTGAAGAAACATTTATATCCATTCTAAACCTCCCCTGGCACAACTTGAGGCCATTACCCCTCGTCCTATCACTGTTACCTGTGAGAAGAGACTAACCACTGCCTCGCTACCCCCTCCTTTCAGGGAGTTGTAGAGAGCAATGAGGTCTCCCCTCAGCCTCCTCTTCTCCAGACTGAACACCCCCAGTTCCCTCAGACACTACTCATCAGACTTGTGCTCCAGACCCTTCATCAGCTTCCTTGCTCTTCTCTGGACATGCTCCAGCAGCTCAATGTCCTGCTTGTAGTGAGGGGACAAAAACTGAACACAGTACTCGAGGTGTGGCTTCACCAGAGCTGAGTAGGATGATAAAGTCTGTGTCCTTCCATTTTAAGTTGATGTAAGAGACAAAATGCCCAGTGGGAAGCACATTTGTTTATTTTTGTTCTCAGTTTCCCAAGACAATTCCATCTCTTCCAGAGGCCCTACTCTAGCTTCTGTTTTTCCTGCCCGACCCTCCTTTGTCTGGCTGCAGTGCAACATTGCTGAAATACCCCTCTGGGAAGCAGCCAGGCCTTTGGTACTCCAAAGGCAGCCAGAAAAGACTTGGCCCACAGCTTGGCTAACCTCAGGGACCAGCTGGAAAGCCTCAGTAGATCCTAGAAACCAATGGAAGCAAGGGGAGGAGGAGGTCCTGCAACAGCAGGAGCTGGAAAAGTGAAGAGCAACAGTGCCAAGTGCACAGATGAGTCCCTGTCAGAGCTCTCCCTGGCCAGAAGAGGAGGTGGGTGTAGGTGATGTGCCAGGACCTTCCTCCTGAGCATCCTGCTTCCCACTCCCACACTCCCTGCTGTCTCCATCTGACTCCCCACCACAGGGTTAGATGAGCTCCTCTATGGATACCTACAACTGAAAATGGTGGTACGTGAATTATCCCGCTGGGTTGCCTTTGGTTTACTTAGTTATTCTAATGTATAGTCATACCTCAAAGTTCCCTTCATAGTACCATATTTTACCGTATTTAGAGATACTGTGCTGCCCAGATATTTGACATGATTCAGTGGTCTTCTAATTCCTTGGGATCAGTCTCGCCACTTGTTGAAAAGAGATTTTGCTGTAAGATTCCTTCAAAGAGCTTCCTGCTGGAATTGCTCCATTTAAATGAATGAAAAAAAAATATAAATGGAGGCTTCCAAGGAAGGCAGGAAACGTAGATTTGGCCCTTTTGAGCCATAGAGACAGGAAATGAATTTAGGCCACATACATCCTGCTGGGAGCTGTTGAAAATCACCTGGACTAATGATTATGACTCTTCCACCAACAGTTTAGTGATTCTCTCAACTGTTACAAAAGCATTAAAAAAACCCGAAAAACAAGCCAGATAAGATTTATTTGAGGTTAATGGAACTTTTTTTGACTGTCAAAAGAGAAGAGAATCTCAATTTTTGGCAGGAAAATAATGACGTTGCATTTGACCTCTATTGACAAATGATCAAGGCATGCTTCATAATTTTGCATTCTCTTTACTGAGGTTATTTCTGATGGTATTTCAGGTATTTCTGATGGTATTTCAGGTATTTCAGCTGTCTTTTAACTTTATACTTTAAGGATATAAAATTCTTCTTTCTCTTCTACAGACATTTCCACCTACTCCTTGCTTAATCTTAAGCACTACCCTTATTTTTCTATCTACACCTACACCCAGGAATAATTTCCCTATCTGAAATTGTGGGGTTTTTTTTAAATTTTCTTTTTTTCTGCTCAGCTGAAAATTTCAATAAAGGAAGGCAGCATACCTTGTGTCTTTAGGACTAAGCAAGTTCCATTGCCCTGAACAACTTTGTTGCTGAAAAATGTGATGAAAATGGTTTTGTTCTCTCCTTCACACATTTTTTCAGCGTTTTCACTGTTGCTCATACCATAAAGACTAAGTAACATAAGTTTAGCTTACCTGCTCCACATGCTTAGTCTTCTGACTCTGAAATGAAGCAGGGAATATACTCATATTCTTTCGTGTGCACCTGTGATCCTGCAAAGTCTTGTTTGCACTTATTTTACTTCATGCTTCTCCAGTGAACCAATTAATTCTGTCAGTCTTTGCAAGATTGGAACCCATGAAGCTGATTTCTTGGAGTGCTATTTTGAGGGTGATCTTATGACATCCAGTAGCAACTTTGCCACTAAGAATAGGACTCATTTGAACTAGGTGCTGTACAAACTCAGTGTGACCCTTTCCTGATTCCCAGCATTTTCAGCTAATCAGAGATTAAATATAGCAAATGTGGAAAGTACAGAAGATGAAAGAGTGAAAGTCTTGCAGAGACCTAGTGTTACATAGTAGTCTGAATCAAGATATTACTTGAAGATAGGTTTTTAAAGGCCAGTCAGTCATGAACCCAGTTTATGTTTAATCCCTTTTTTTTCATGTGTATATTTTATTTATCCTTCTCACTTCCATACCAATAACCCCTAATCATCTATCACTATAGACTCTATAGAAAGAGAAGTGTCCAGAAGACACATGTTATGTATGGAAGACATGATGACTTCCAGCACATAAATGACAGGCACATTGAAAACTCTTCTGAATAGAGCTAGATAAAATGCATTTGTGAAAGCCAGTCTACATTTTCCAGATGAATTCAAAGATAGGAAGCAACCAGAAGAATACCACAGACCTTAAGTTCTTCATATTCCTTCTATAAACTCTGACATCTGCCAAAAGGCAAAAGAAAAAATAATTATAGAAACCAAAATGTAAATGTTTAATAATGAACATATTGTGCGTGGAGTATAACACTACTTCAAGATGAAAATTACTGCTGTCTTTCTTAGAAATTTTCACTTACACTAATACATATATTCCTATATATTCCTATGTGACTACACCCCAAGAAGTTTGCAAATTTTTTCAGAGCTCTGAAAATTTTCTTGCAGAGCCTAAAATACAGGGTGTTTACTCCACATTTCAAAAGTGAAAGGAAGCCCCAAAGCTAAAACAAACATAGAAAAAATTACTTGTTGGCTCTTGCTTTGACCAGAAAATTGACTCAATTTACAGGACTTCTAACCCAGATCAGTGCATGACACTTACTTTGCTAAACTTCTCCCATTATGACTGTTCAAGTGTGTAATTTATTTTAAGTGGATAGAATCAACGAAGATTCTATCTATCAGAAAATAAATCTAAATGAGACAAAAAGCAGTAGATCTCACTTATTTTTACAGTAATTAATTGGTTCAATTAACTCGGAAATTGCCTTACAAATGTATAGTAACAGCTGTTTTGTGTTGGAACTATATTAGGCTAAGAACATAAGAGAAAAAAAAAGTGTAAGGAGATCTAACAGGTTTTATTAAGCAGTCTGACGCAGAAATAAAAAGCTTTCTGGCACACGATATTTTCATGATATCTGACAAAAGCAATAAACTCAAAGCTAACCACAGGTTGGAAAAAACTGCTTGCATTTCAGTTTAATTATACTAATCATTTAGATGACAAGAGATAAAAAAGGAGTGATTAGCACTTTTGGAGTTGGCAGGTATGGAGGTGACAGGCTCATCTGCAATGGAACAGTGAAGAGGAGAAGTTGTTTGATCTCTGTTCCTGTGCAAACAGGACAGACTGGAGACAATACCACAATGGTTTATAAAACTGGTGTGTGCTGACTTTTTTGGTTATTTTTTTAAGTAGTGAATTTAATTCCCATCTCTCTGAGGCATTTTATGGGTCTTTGAAGATGTCTGACTTAGGTCAGAGGCAGTTTTTTTGTTTAGCTTTGTAGATATAACTGTCCTCTGCCAAGGTGCAATGGTAATTCAGTGTCACTCATGTGGTTCCCCTGCATGCACAGTGTGAAATGTATCACTCACTGAAATATCCACATGTTGTATTTGGAGTTCCTGAGTGCTTTCTTCTGGGGGACAATTATCATGTGGTTATAAAGGTAGGATGGCAGGTACTGCAATTTTTGTTCTGAAGCAGTTTGGTTGCAAACAACATTTCTCAACTTGTTGACAGGCTTCCACAATGAGTTTGAGATGTATTGTAGGCTCAGGTGAAGGGTGGGAGGGGAGAAGTGGGAAAATGTGTTTCAAAATACAACCTTCTTCCAGTTCTGGTCATACTGACCTGGACATACGTTAAGAGTTTTAATAAATTTTGTAGAAGTCATGGTAGTTTCTCCATTTCCTTATTATGGCACTTTATCATAGATTTTTTACGTTGATTGTGGAATTTATTAAATTTATTTTGAAATAGAATTATTGCAGAAAGATGTTAACATAGTTATTACTTTTGTGGCAGAAATCAAAGCTTTCGGTTGATGCTAAGAATGTCATCTATAAGTCTTAACTCGAAACTTATGGTGTGTCAAATATAGTCTAAAAATGCCTCAATAGAGGATATAAGGTTTGGCACCCCCGAACTGGGGGAGAGCATTCAGTGCCCCTGAAACTGTGCCGATGTTTTACAGAAAGGATACGTAGAGGAAAGTGAATTACTGCATGGATGGGTTAGACAGCAAGCTTCAGTGGAAAACATGACTGTTTGTTTTGTTCTTGTGGCTGCTTGAGGAAAGATGTCTTGCTCTGACACTGATGCTGATACATGAGCAGGTGACATGGTGGCAAAGCTCTAGTGTGTAGGAGGTAGTCTGTGCTGGTTTTGAAAACTCTTGCCCTGTGGCTGACAATTAGGGAGGATGGAAGATTTTTAAAAGTCCTGGTAATTCTCTAGGAGAATTACCTTGGACTGGATAATAACAGGTTTACCAAAATGCCTTTCTTTTATTTTCTTGGGTGGGTTATTTTTTTGTTGGTGTGGGGTTCTTTCTTGGTTTTATTTTTTCCCAGAGATGACTTGGGAATGGTACACTAATGTTAAACTCGTTAAAGCTCTGAATTGTTGTTGTTGTTATACAATTGAAACCATAAAGTGTGAATTATTTGACATTCAAGGTTAACGAATTCTAGAGTTCAAGGCATATAGACCATGGTGTCTGCATTTATGTAGTTAGAGGATCATTTCCTTCAACATTATTTTGATCACAAGATACATCCTGTTTCCTGTTTTATGCAAATAATTACAGAAATATTTTTAACACACATCAAGTATCTATCCTCACTCTTAGCTCCAGCTTCTGCTTCCAATATTATATCAATAAAAAGTGTTCCAGAGCTGTCATTCAATCATATTGTTCATTTCTCTGTGGAAGTATCAGCCCACAGGTACTAAGAAATTGCTCTCCTGCCCCAAGACTACTCCCAGGCACAGTGATCTCCAGCCTTCAACCTGTCCTGTCAACATACATTTGGTTCCATGCATGTTTTCAAAAATAACACTTGACATGAAAGCTTAAGTTTCATTGAAAATATCTCTTCAATAATTTGTACTGTGTATTTACACTGGATGGCCCACCAGTTTTATGAATATTAGAATAATTAGTATATACACAGTGCGGGGCAATAGGAATTCTCCTTTCCTCTTAGAAAAATAATTTAGTTTCTTCTGTCCCCATTAGAAGTTGAGAGCCAAATAACAAAGCAGTGATGAAACGTCTCTCCAACCCATACCATGGGTGTTTTGAAATCAGCTGTCAATAAGTTACATTAGAGCTAGGAAAGAAGTATTTTATTTCTGTGTAATAACTATCATTCCTGCAGCCAGTGCTTCAGCTTGTGAAGTTGCTCCCTTTGCTGAGTGCTCAGTTAGTTTCCAAAATAGGGATTATACAGTCTCTCTTCTGTCCATGTGGCGAAGTCATTCTAAACTGATTTTTGAATTGCTATGAGCAGGTTGCAAGAGACCAGCTAGCTACTCTCTGCTGCTGTCAAGATGCCATATTTGCATCTGGAGTGGTACATTGGCTCATAGGCTGCCCAAAAAAAAGGAGGATAAGTCTTTTGGTGTTGTAATGGTAAATGCTCGTGATTTTTGCTAGTGAGTTTCCACACTGATCCTAACATAATAAAAGTATTTTTACTAGATGTTACTTAGGAAAACATAGATGATTTCAACTTTCATCGAGTGAACCTGGTCATGAGTAGTTTTTAGTAATACAATAGAATATAAGAAACTTTCTTATCAGATTCCACTTAGCTTTTGCAAAATGGACATAAATGTATACCAAATGTCTTGTCATTTGTATTTTCAACTGCTGTTAACATACAGGAGTGAAATCAACATGGAAGAAATATATGTATGTTTTTGAAATAGTTAACGAAGCCTCACTAAATCATTACAGGAAGTTTAAAGGTGACAGATCTATTTAACTTGATAAGAGTGATATTTCATTCAGCTAAAAATATGATAGGCTCACGGTGTTGGGATGAGTAAGACTTGCCAACTAATCTCTTGCTGTGTAAGATCACATCACTTAATTATTAAACAATGAGATAAGTCTGAACCCTCAGCTAGGAACATAAGTAACTGATCTGAAGAGTGGACAGATGCATAGAAAAGAGAGTACTGAAGTATGGCCCAAGTGATTCTGATTCAGTGCCTTTTCCTTAGAGTACCTAGTACTATGCCTAATACCATGTGGAAAAACAAAATCTCAGTTAGGTAAGTGCCAAAAGCCTCCATGTTTTGGCGAGTTTCTTTGCAATTCCCACATTTACTGGTTGTTTTGTGCTTTGAAGCAAGAGGGTAGATATCCCTTTGAGACCTAATGCAAATGTCCCAGATGAGGTTTCTTACTCCCCAAACTGGAACAAATTACAAGCTACAATAAGAAGTTATTCATAAATGGTTGAGTTAATATATTTTTAAAGCATCTCTTGATCAAACTGCAATAGCAACTTTACTGCATATGTGAGAAATTTGCATTGCAAATGCACATAGCTGTAGGGCTATGAGCCAGACCTCCTACCCTGCCCTATTCCTCCTTATCACACATTTGGCTTGTTCTTTAGATCTAATGAAATGTGCAAAATGAGTGTGATGGTTCTGCCCTTTGCTGATCTCCAGATTTTCATAAGCTTGTAAGGTCTCCAGGGCAGGAACAGTTTCTAACCAGCCTCTAAGCTTTTTCTAAATATGTATAATTAGGTTAGCAAAATTGCTTATGTTTTAAACTCAGATCAGAAATTGTGAGCGGATTTCCATTCAACTTTAACAAAATATTTCAGCTTTGGCATAGATAAAAGCATAAAATAGCATGAAACTGAAAGAAATTAGTGTATTATAAGCTACAAAAAATGGCTTAAAATGAAATTTCAGCTCTGGTGAGACCAATAGCTGCTGTCTGTAAATCAGTGAGTTGGCTCAGCATGTGCATGCAGTTTGTATGTTTGCTTAAAGTTATTTCATAGAAGCTTTTGGATATCTTTAAGCAGTGATTTTCAGGCAGCTCCTGATACTCATCTCTTCTCCCCTCTTGGTTATTCCTTGTCCTCTGGACCTTGACCATGGCCTTGCCTTCCTCAGTCTTCCTTGTTGTTTTGACCATACCAAACAGAGGAACTCCAGGGTCTGCTTTCATCTGTACATGTAATATTTACCATTTAGGGGAGCTATTCTACAAACATTTCTTCAGATCCTAAGAGTTTGAATTTTTAGAGTTGCTGTATTAGTTCTCTTTGTGAAAGCTAGACTTTGGCAAAGGAAACATATTTCTTTCTGATGAAGTGACAGGGGGCTTTCCTCAAATCATAACTTTAGCTTAATTGCTTTTGAAAAATGACACAATATGGTGTTGTATCTTGCAAGACATTAAATGATGTGGAAAATCCATTAGAGATCCTGCTGAGATGTGGATAACACCCAAGGACCAAACAAGCAGCTCTGTATTTGCTAATTTCCAAACCTTAAGGCATGAGCTTTAAAAGCATTCACACGTACATTATATCAGATAAGATTAAATTTTTATAAATAAATAAAGCAAGATGATAGCTGTTGGCTAAAGAGTAATTCAAAGCAAAACAAAAATACTCAGTTGTTCCTTGATCTGTTGTCTGCACTGGGGTCATTTAAAGTTGGAAGTAATAAGGTTAGTGTCTGTGCTCAGGCAGTATAAAATAAGGCTGCAGGCACGAAAGAGAAAAACTTCAATATGTGAATTTCCACCTGGTTTCTTCCCTTCTCGTAGAAGTTGTTTTCTGGCAAGTGCTAAGCTCCAGATCTAAGGGAAATGTCAGCTGTTAAACTAGAAAGCTTTTAACTTGCGGAAACAGGTATGAATGAAAGACTTAAAAGGACAGCAAATCATGACAAAATAACTTTTCAGTGACATGCCAGACTTCTTCAGAGGGTTCCCAGAGGACTTGGAGGCAAAGAACACCTCTCAGAACCAAGGCAAAATCAAGCAGCACCTCATTACACTGCTGTGACCATTTCTACTTGACTTGGGTCTTCTATTCTCACAAACTTTGTAAAGCACTGGCTGAAAAAGAAGGTCTATACCTGCAGAAGCAAAGCTCCTGCAGATGTGTAAGCATACTTGTGATGTCTGGGGACCCAGCTGCTAACGACTGTGGTTCCTTCTGCACTTCTCCATGTTCATTTGGAGAGGGAATGAACAAGTGCCTCTGCCAGGATGATGAATGATTAGCCTAAATCTCTTCTGTTTAAGGTGTTCCTTCATAATTTTTAAAAAATTATTATTATTTTAATTTTTTTCTTCCCCACCCCTTTATCTCAGATTTTCCATGGAATTTATTTTGCAAAGCATCCACCAAGACAGTATATAAGGTAGACTAGATGTATGGAAGATCTTTTTACAATGAGGGTGGTAAAACACTGGAACAGGTTGCCAAAAAGAGGCAGTAGATGCCCTATCCTTGAAAACATTCAAGGTCAGGTTGGATGAGGCTCTGAGAAGCCAGATGTATTTGAAGACGCCCCTGCACACTGCAGGGGTGTTGGACTAGATGACCTTTAAAGGTCCCTCCCAACCAAAACCATTAGATGATTCTAAGACATCCCTCAAATTGTGCCTTGGGAATCCATGTTAGCCAGGAGTGCAAAAGAAAAAGGAGAGCGGGAAGGGAAATAATGCTATGGAGGAAAATTTCAAAGAATATAATGAACAGATTTAGGTTTTTGAAAAAGAAATGAGGAGAGGAGTAGATTGGAATTCAGATACTGAAAAAGTGTCAAATTAATTTTCACAAGGAAAGGGATAAGATGATGCAAAACAAACAAAATGTTTAATTTAGCAACAATTCCATCCTGTCTGTTTCCTCAGGACTTGTTAATTATGTGCCTGATTTGGCAAGTACAGACATTACGTGAAGATGTTAGGAGAAAAGCCGCTATTAAGATATCACCCACCAATTTGGAGCTGTCTCCAGCTTTTTTCACATTGTTAGTCCTCTCATAAGGCTGAGCATAGCTGTGGCAGGTTATAGGCTCCCAAAAAAGTGAATTAACCTCTCAATTCTGAGGGTCGCCCAGCAAGCAGTTTAATTAGAGAAACACTGATAAAAAGCATCACACTGTACAGGGACAATGAACTTCTGAGTAGATCTCAGCTTGCACTGAAGCAGTAGGAATTTGTCTGATCATCTCAGCCTTGAGCACCGTATATTAATTTTCTTATTTAGTTTTCCTTCTTGCAGTGATGCTGAACACAGAGGAAGCTGCAGTCCTGCATCAAACCCACCCAGTACATGTATTTAAGAAGCCCCTTTATCAGCTCTAATTCTTAATGGTGAATATGCATGCAGGATCTGATTAGCAAGGAAATTAAGTTGGTTTATTTACAGGCCACTGTCCCTCTTTCCAGGATGTGTGTTAGTTTGTGTGTAATCATTTCAATTCAAATAGTTTTGAGATCCCCTTAGGCAGCATGGATCCCATTGTGTTGTATCCTCTTACCTTTGTCATTGGTGAGATAGAAAAAACTCAGGATATGTTCGAAGTTTTTAATTTGCCATCTCAAATTTTGGGCAGCATATTTAGACATACAGAGTTTGTCTTGCTTTGTCAGGACAACACACTCAGGGGAAATTTATGGGAAATACACTTTGGAAGAAACAGGATCTATTGTTCCAGGCGCAGGGCATCAAAACTGTAAACATAGTTTAGAGTGTTCACTTCTGTGACTTCTGAGGTGAATGGTGAGTCAGTGTGACAGCTCAGGCTTCCTGCCTCCAAACCAAAAGGGATTTTCTTAAAATTAACCTGCCATCTTTGTGTTTGGGTTCTGTTTTGAACATACAATTTTTAGTTCTTGCGTAGTCACTTTTAAAATAAATTGTTCAGAAAAATTCTATTCAGTATAAAATAGTTCTAGTTCAAAAACAAAGGTTAAAACACAAATACCTACTTAGCATGCCAGAGAATGCAGTTACTGAAACTGATACAAAAGAAAAAGCAAAGGCAAAATCATTGTGTTTTCAGCTTGTATTCTTTCTTCTAGCCACAAACTTGGTGCTGGGTCATGAGCTGAGTGTATGACCTCCATCCCCACTAAAATTTAATGAAAAACAGGATGCTCAGTTATTTCTAAAAATCCTAGCTGGTGTTTTTTGTTCTGTGGTTCTTGTGAAATCGTTACCTCCTGGCAACCTCATGCTTGGCTGCTGTGATCAGCACCACGATACTGTCAGATTATTCCAATCACAGCAGCAAGCAGAGCCCACAGGAAGATGTGGGGCACAGGGGTGAGGAACAGGATCAGGCCTTGAGAGGGAAAGGGCCAAAGTAATTTAAAAGATCTTTATACACCCAGTATCCTTTCAAACAACAGAGAAAAGCAAAGCCTGCCAACTCTGACAGGCTGACTGCTGGGGAGGCAGGAACTGAGTAAGGCAGATACAGAGGGAGACCATGTAAAGGCATCAGATACAAACAGGAACATGCTGTGGAAAGTAACGATGAGTAACAGCGTGTCAGGCTGTGGTGCTTTTTCACCAGTGAATTTGTAATGGGGCTTCTAACTGGTACATGAAGTTGCTGACTGGTTTTCCAAGAGCCAGCTTGGAAGCTGTGCAGCAGCAAATGTGGTATCTTGGCTGCTTCACATGGTCTCCCACTAAAAGCCATGTGCGTAACTGTCACTCCTTGGTGTCATGAGAATAGCATAACCCACGTTCTCCAGTGAGTGGTTACTTTCTCTTCTCAGATTTCACTAGGGCACTTTGGCTTCCTTGTCTCTGGGTTTTGTGGCAGGCTGGATGATACCTGATGTAGGATTTCTGGGCTGGAGGGCATTCTGGATTTGATCTGTATTTTAATTGTGGTTCCACATTACCTTTAACTCCATGAAAACCACTGCCTAGATGAGACCAGTCAACTTTTAGGATAAAGACACAGACTTTAATAGAGGCAAAGAATCCCTTAGTGATGTTTCCTGTTTGGAGAGGAGGAGCTGTCACATGGATCATGATCAATTAGCCATAGAGAAACATTTCAAGCCCTTAAATAACAGCGTTCTGAATTGGGGAGCAGAATAGATCAACACTGCTCTGTACTTAATGACAGTGAATTTATTCTACACAGCTTTCTCCAGAGATTATAAAACAGATGTTCAGCCATAAGTATCAGAAACAAGCATTCTCTGAAATGAACAAAACAAGTGCAATTCTTGCAGGGATAATTAAAACCAATATAGACTCTGTCCAGTAAGTACATTATTTCTGTGGCTCCTTTCTTTCTGGCATTTTAATGGCTGTGGTGACTGGCAAGGAGACTGGCAGAAGGCAGTAACCACATCACAGTTCTGTCTTGGTGTCACAGCTAATAAGCAGTGTCACAGCTAATAAGCAGTGTTTGACTCTGGCAAATTCAGTCTGAGTAAAAATCCTATGGCTGTATCTGCCTTCTCTTCCTCACATTTTGTTTTCTAAAGATTTATAACGTATCTCAATAGTATTTACACTTCAAGGTTCCTTAAAACTCTTTTTTTTTTTTCCTAAGGCAGCAGATATTTTTACTTGTTTGCATATAGGGGCTTTCTGCTATAGCTGTTTGGCAGTCACCTGTTTCTAATCCTTCTTGATTTACACAGTGCTTTTGGCAATTTCCTAGCTTTACTCTAGCATAGAGTTACTTTAGCACAGACCTCCCAGCCACAACAAAGTCAAAATGCTCTATGAAATGCTAAGTGATGCTGTGTTCTCCAAGTAAAACCTTAGTTTCTTGTATACTGTGGAAAAGTATCAATTTAGAGCACTGGAAAACAAATCTATTTTTGCCTGCCTACTCTTGCTATGGAGCCTAACAAGGCCATTCAAATCTTTGTATTTCGCTGTCTTCTATTAGAGCTTTTCTTTTCCATCAACAGATGTGTTGTATTATCAAACATAGAGAAGTAGGCTTGGAAAAAAAGGAACGAGAGACAGTAAAAGAGGGCAGTACTATATTCATGTTGAAGAATCGCTGCCTTTCAAACACATTGTGTCAAACACACCGAAGAGCTATGTGCTTTCAGGAAGATTAGATTGCATTTTGAGCAAAAGATGTGAGAGAATGTACAGGATATGATGTTTCCCTGAAAGTGAGTGCATTTCTTCCAAAACGGACTTTATGCAGGAAGGTCAGTGGAAAAAACCTAGTGAACTTGTGCTATACAAATCCACCCAATATAGACAGCTGATGAGAAAGAGTCGAGATATCATAGGTACTACACAGCAAGTCAAAAGCGCACATGGTATTGAACAGATCAAATTAACCCTGAGTTTGATGCTAGGGAAGTCAATGCATTCAATTTTTGAAGTGTTTTCCCTGTCATTCCTTCCATACCTGAATACTCTTCGGGTTTTATAACTCTTTGAATGAACTTCAAGCTTTATTTGGCCACTGCCTAGTCAGCCATATCACCTTTCCTTAACGCAATAAAGAATTGCAACTTTAATTTCTTGGATCTTGAAAATCTAAGAGATGCTTCCAGAAAGCATGTGAAGTGTGAATATTTTCCAAAAACATTCTGCTCTCTATGAAAATGGTATCATTCTTAAAAACTATGTGAGCTTCAGATGTGCTTACAGCTAAAATCTGTGCAGGTGACACATCCAGCACTCAAAATGAGCCAGGATATGCTGGCACACAAGGGCAGCCCTTGAGAGAGACTTTCCAGAGAGTAAACAGGGCAGGAAAGCGTGCAGGGGAATGCCAAAGTTTCCATATTGCTTATTTTGAAAGCTTGTACCCCCACTTCTAAGTTCCCATTTCAAAACTACAAGCGCACACTAGGAGAGCCTTCACAGGTCTAGCAATTCAGCATCATAGACAAAACCACTCAGTATCACGCTCAGCCAAAGATACATTTCAGACATACAAAGCCAACTTATGTGCAAGCCAACGTTAACAGGTTTTGCACTCTGAAGTAAAACCAGTTCGTAAGTAGAGAAAGGGTAAAGCGGTATGTGTACCTTTGTACCCATGTAAGAGGATGAGAGCTAGTTGGTTCTTGCAGTCTGAATTTTCAGCTTTTACAAGCCCTTGAATCTTCTTTCTAGGGCACTGCTGCTATGTACAAATCTCAGTATGAACCAGAGCACAAAGCCTCAAAACAGTGTACTGCACCTGTGTCTGCTGTTGTTGCTATAATGATCTCAAATAAGCTTTGCCTCTTGGTATTACACTAGCAGCTAGCTTGTTATGGGATCTGCAAAGGCAAGGCATGAGGAGGTGTGCTCCTAACACTGTGTGAGTGTTGGAGGAGCTAGTACCTTATCAAAAAATGCCAATTGGAGTAATAATGATACTAAAGAAGTCATTTGCTGTGAGCCATGCGGAATGGCATCAGCAGCAGAAGATACAGGGGGAAAACTGAGTAACAGACCCTGCCATGTGTTGTAAAAGAGGGGACAGCACGTATAGCGATAGGACGAGGGGTAATGGTTTTAAACAGGAAGAGGGTAGATTTAGATTAGACATTAAGAAGAAATTCTTTCCTGTGAGGGTGGTGAGACACTGGAACCGGTTGCCCACGGATGTTGTGGATGCCTGGTCCCTGGAAGCGTTCAAGGCCAGGTTGGACGGGGCTTTGAGCAACCTGGTCTGGTGGGAGGTGTCCCTGCCATGGCAGGGGGGTTGGAACTAGATGATCTTTGAGGTCCCTTCCAACCCAAACCATTCTATGATGTATCAATGGCTCTCATGTGGCCTTGAATATTTCTTCTAGGATATACACACCTATATAAGATTATAAGATGCAAAAACATTTTAGCAGCATTTGTAATCTAGATGTGGTGCTGCCATGACATGTTTGTATTTCCATAAGACTGAACTTTCCCATTTTCCTGCACAAATATGCATACAAAGCCCCCATTATTTTAAAATCTCTGTTTCCTATGTTAACCAGTCCTGGCTGTGGTCAGAGAAGATGGAGGCATACTCTAGATAACACTGATGGGCACTGAAAGTGCTTTGGCAAGATGACTGAGGAGCACAGGCTAGTAACAATTCACAGAGGAGCAACTGTTTCTTTTAGTTTTTAAATGAAAGATCCATTCTGATGATCAAAACAGACTATTTTGTCTTCATATTTAATTCTTTCACAGTGTCTTATTGGGAATTCAGCAGCAGTGACAGTCTAAGGACACAAATGAAAGAAAGTTTTAGGGACAAATAACCTTATAACCAGTGCCATGCTTTGAAGAACTGGGTACCATTCCAGGCCCAGGCCTGTGCTTTCCACAGGAAAATTCAAAATCTTATACAGTTTGAGAGGATTTACTGAGAGTTTAAAACATGTTCTTGAATGAATGAGATGGTTTGAGAGAAATGGTGGTCAGTTCTTGTGGAGAAAATAGGGATGTTAGTGAGGGAAGGATGATACAACTGTCAGCCTCTATGGGGCAGAAGGGGAGAGAAAGGCACTTGCTGCCTGGGAGGGAGCAAGGTGTTTTCTCAGTATGATTATTATGGCCACGTAAACAAGGCTTTCACTGAATCGAATCTCCTGTTCAGTAGAGGATGCCATTTGTTTGAGCCTCCAGAACTCATCTTGACTCCGTTTGTGTTAAGACTTCTCTATAGCTAACATGAAGATTTCTGACTCTACTTCTGATTGAATGCATTATTTGCTTTCATATGTTTTTCATCATCTTGCTGGAAGATTGTTATTTCAGTTTATAAGTCTCTGAAAAGCATGCTTACAGAGCCAATCATAATAAAAGAAAACTGAAAATGGATTCCCTTGTCTATGACCTGAACCCATTTTTCAGAGGCAGATTTGCTGTCTCCTCTGGAGGTCACCTTGGTGAAGGAACAGTGACCAAGTTCCTCTCCTTGACAAGAATCTGCTCTTTCTGGAAGTAACTGGTATGTCTTGGTTCCTTTAATTTGCAAGGCTTACAAGATGCCCTTTAGAAAGGCTTTTTCTTACTCTAATTACACTCAGGATTTTCCTCTATCCAGAGAAATAGCCTTCAGGATTTTAACCTGTTATTTGACCACTGCCCAGTCCCCAGTCACATATGTGACTTTCCCAGTTTCTGAGCCGAAGAATTTCAAATGCTAATGTTTTTCATGGACAGAACAGCAGTGTGTGAGTGACAATCAATTAAGAAAATGAATTTAAAATGTGCTGATTCATCTGAAGCAACAGGAAGTTAGAGGTAATTGAAGGATGAATCAAACTAATAAAACAAATACTTCACCACTATTTCTCAAATTCAAAGAAAAATATTATATTATTCAGAACTTCAGCTCCAAGATTCCATACTGCCAAAGAGGGGTGAATGTCACAAACAAGAGCACGGAAATTATTCCAACAAAATTTCACATCAAATAGGTATAGGGGGTCCTGAAGGCAGGTGTTACACAGAGAAGGATAATAAAGGTTAATAATTCCTAGACCCCAGGTATATACTGCAGACCGGCAATCATGTAAATCTACTTGACTTACATTTGGTAACCTCAACTTTTATACTTCAAAACATCCAATACTTTGAACCAGTGTTTCTGACTTTGTCACAAAATAGGAGGTAAAATTTGTTTTCAATACCTACAAAGAACATTTTCTGTCAGTACTTTTTAGGAGATAAAATTATATTATAGTATGGCTGATATATATATTATTTTCACTCTTACCCCTAAATTTGAGTTTAGCTTTTTGAAGTTTATTGGTTTTAAGATTTTTTTAAAGATATCTACTCTTGATATACATTTTCTTACTTTTGAACTGACAATATTGACTTCTAAGGGTTCATTTTAAACACAGGATATTACCAGTGTACACCATCTCCCACTGTTAGTCAAAATGACATAGTGCTGTGATACATAGTGTGCACAGATCACATGTAGGCATAGCACCCCACCTGACTGTAACTAGTGTGCTTCTTTGGATCTGCATAATGCAAAACTACAAATACAAAGCTAGTATTTCCATTTGTAGAGCAGCCTAAACTGGAATTGGACAGCTCACCTCCATGTAATTTTGTATTCTTCCTTTCCTAAATAGTTGAGAGGTTATTTTCCCCTTCACTGTCTCAACAATTTATTACCCAAAAGGAAGCTGAACTGCTACTGGATGCCACCTTGTTAGGAGGTTTCTACTCCTAATAATAATAATTGGCTTCCTCCCAGTGTGTTTTTTACAGTATCAGCTATATATAGATCACACTCTAGAGAGCATAGGGTAAGGAGAGGTGTTTTATGTGACAAGCCTTAGATGAGACTGGAATGGTCAAAAAGGAAGTAAACTTTGAAATATGGTTTTCTACCTCTTTCATAGAAAGTAGGTGTCTTAGCATTGGGATCCAATTTTGTGAAAGCCATAAGGAAGTGAAGCTTCCGTGACACTGCACTGATGAGTGAGTCTATGCATTCATCTGCCTCTGAGACCTGTCAATAGCTTTTTAATTTGCTGGTCAATATTAACTGTAGAAGACAAGAGGCATGAAGTTTCTACAAGTTTTGTAAAAATTCACCTCTGGATGGAAGAAAACACACCAATGCTTATGCTGAGGAGAAGATGACTGAATGTTTTCATCCCTTATTAAACAGGGAGCCACCTGACTTTACCTTCCACACCTAAGTCCATGTAAAATTAACCTTCACAGAGATTGCTGCTTACAGAGTTCCCAAGCAAAATTAATATTTCCAAATCAATCTTAATAAATTGTTGACTTTGTAGATGGTACTGAAAGATTAGGAATGCTGGGTTTGTCCTATATTTTTGCACATGTACTTGAATATATGTGTATTGACCTACAAAGCCCAAGCAACAGCATGGAGCTGTGTCTATCAGTGTCTGGGATGTGCAGCAGCTTTTGATGTCATGGGGAGCGCGCTCCTGGGTGTGAATAGGTGAGCACTCACATACCAGTGGAAGCAGGCTGCTTTCACACTGCCTGGTGGTTCAGCTGCATGGTTTGTTTCATCCTTTATGCTTCTCCTGTCAATGCAAAGCCTTTGCATAAGTGAGGAGTTCTAATCCCTTTATTTGAGATTCAGCCTCAGTATGAAGATAAACACTCCAAGCTACTAAGAACTAACTATGATAAAAAACCTAAATATCATGAAACAAGAAAACATTATCAATGGACTGATTTTATTTTCTTAAAGGAATCACTCTCTGCATAATGCTCACACATGTCATTCTTCATGTCACATGGCAATAAAAGAAATCAGTATTCATTCAGGTCATTCCAAACGCACCACTTCTCTCTATGTAATGATTATAATTCCATTCTACCCTGTATGGTTTTGCATCTGCTCCTGTTACAGAGCCACTAGTCTATCCTAGCCAAATTAATCTGGCAGAGGATAAGCTTGAAGAAATTACTTGTTTTCCTCAAAGAATCATAATGAAAACGACTTTGAGTAATACTTGTTTCCTGTCACTCCTCCACCAGAGAAGAGATATTAGAAATGCTTGCCTGTTGTAAAACAAGTTCCTCCCTCCATGAGGAGGAGAATTAATGAAGCCTGGTATCCTAAACACTTAATTGTTAAATCCTTTTCACTACTGTAAGACCAGCCTTTCTTTGCTATAAAAAAGCCCAACCCTTAATAACCTGATTGCCCAATGCATTCCACAATTCCTCATCCTCTCTCTCTGTCCTAAACCCCCTCTTACTACTTCCAGCTCCAAGCCATCCTCAGCTTTACTTTCTGTTCCCTATTGCCATGTTGTGAACTTGCCAGTTTGCAGTTTTCCAGTGTCTGGCTAGTACTCACCTGCCTGATGGCCAGCCCTTTGCATCCCTTCAGCTGTGGAGTGGTCACACAGGGCAGACAAGGGATGAGGTCCTCCTGCCTTTCCTTGTGCAAGACTCACAGGCTTTTAGTAGTTCAGAGGATACCACCACCACCCACACAGAAAATGAGAATCCTTCCCACAGTTCAGGAAGGCTAAGAACACTGAGGTGTGCTTGTTAAAGGAGTGGATGCCCCAAGACTTTAGGAGCAAGAAGAGAGACAGAAGTCAGTGTGTTTCCATATTTGCTGACTTTTAACACCAGAGCTGACTGCAGGGCTGCCATACAGATGGGGAGCTGCATGCTTTGAGGTCCTGACACATGGGTATGGGAGTGGAGGTGAGAGTGAAGTACCTCTCTCCTACCCTTCTCCCTCTACCAATGGGAAATTTGTATTTGAATAGGAGTTTGCTGAATTTGCATGCATAGTCCGAACTTCTCAGATGTTTAGGTCTAGAAACAGATATTTTTCTTATATAAATAGGCTTAGTCACATCAATTTTGTGTGGCTACATCAATTTATTCTAGCTGAAGTTCTAAACTGCTCTTTTCAGGTGTGATTGTTTAAAATCATGAGCATTTAACTTTTCCTGTTGCCTAGATGAAAGAATTACAGTGAAGCAATCTCACAGTCAAAACATTTTTTATTCAGTTGATTCTGCCAGAGAAAACCTCATTTGGAAAATGGTGGTATAGTCCATACCAAACATCTGAAGAAATAGTTATTCAAGTGTGGCTTGCAGGAAAGCCTCTTGGAGGTCCTTGCAATTTTGATTATAGAGCCACAACATTTAATGATACTCATCACAGAGCTATTTTTTTGTCCTCTTCAGGAACTACAGGGGACTATTTATACTTCCATGTGAAATCCATTCTCTCTCTACTACAAATTTATTTAATTGCAGTTCACACTACAAACTCTTTTTTCCTGCTGTTTTTGTTCTGCTCTGGTGCCTTACAATCTCTTTTATATTTAGGGACCTCTGGGACAGCTAGATCTGTAGGGAAAATCTGTCCATGTAAGTATCTGGATCTAAAACGCTGCTTGTGGTCCTATCTAATCTATTGAACAGTTTTAAAGAACTCCAGAAGGTGTCCAAGAAAAGCAAGTTTGAATAATACACATGTATGGAACTTGTAACAGGATTTGTACTGCCAGTGACCATTCTTCAGGAATTCAAAATTTTAACATTTCTAAACTATTAGCAAAAAGTCATTCCAAGCATTAGTTTTAATCCTATGAATACGGTTTATAATCGCTCCTGATCAGCTAGCCTTGTCTCCTCATTATTTCGTACTTCCCTCATTTTGGTGTCTTCTGCAAATGTTAGCAGTGATGAGTCAATGTTTTCTTTCAAATTCTTCATTAACTTAAAAAACGAAGACAAGGAACAGTCCATTAAACAGCTTACAAGTACTGCCTGCTTGATTTTCTGTTTGCAGCTGTGTTTCAAGATAAATACACTAGCAGGTGTGTAATTTGTTCAATATCTCTGCTTTCCTACAGAAACCAAATCTTTTGCAGGAATACCACTGATATTTCATTGAATTATTTTATTAAGACACAGCGTGTATTAGTGTTCCAGAAATGTGCATAACATATCTACAAAAGCCGATTTAAATTATTGACGAAAACATTGAGGCAAATCGTATTAGACTGGCTGGTAAGTACATTGCAGCTGTAAAGAGTTTAATTAGAATTTCAGCATTTGAAAGTTATCCACCAGGATATGAGTAGCTGATGATCTAATTTGACTTTGTATTGAGAAGAGAAGGCTGAGGGGGGATCTCATTAATGTTTATAAATATCTAAAGGGCGGGTGTCAGGAAGATGGGGCCAGACTCTTCTGGGTAGTGTCCAGTGACAGGACAAGGGACAATAGGCACAAACTGGAACACAGGAGGTTCAATCTTAACATAAGAAAACACTTCTTTACTGTGAGGGTGACAGAGCACTGGCACAGGCTGCCCAGAGGGGTGGTGGAGCCTCCGTCTCTGGAGACATTTCAAAGCCGTCTGGACATGTTCCTGTGTGATCTACTCTAGGATCCTGCTCTAGCAGAGAGGTTGGACTAGATGATCTTTGGAGGTCCCTTCCAACCCCTACCATTCTGTGATTCTGTGATTACCCTGAAAATTCTTTATCCTCAGACAGCACCTCTCAAAAAATCAAGTTATTGTTTAACAAGTCATTATTGTATTTGAAATAGAGAGGTGCACTGAATTCTGCTAAAATACATGGACAACAATAATACTGCTAGTTATAAAGCAAATCAGATTTATATGCAGAAGTTTCAATATTGTTATTAACATTACAGAATCAAAACCTTACCATAAAAAACTGCATGGTGATTTGGGCAAGCTTTTTATGAGATTTTTTTATGGGTCAGGTTTAATCATGGGTCACTTTCTGTCTCTTCCTCTAACATGTTACATCCTGAAATGGAGTGAGGAAGCGTATCTGATTTCAAACTCTGTTTCTGTAAGAACTGTCTGCATTATGATGCACACAGTGAGCAGTCTCAAAATGATAACAAATACAGATGCTGCTGGTAGTCTCAAGTACATGCAGGACTGAAACCATGTATAGGCAAAAGTTCAACAATATTGAAGCTCATCACGATTGGAAAGGAGTTATTTAGGTCTCACTGTACAATTTACATTACTTTCCTAATCCAATGTCTGTGAATGCTGAGAAGAATATGTAGGGTTTGGTCTGCCAGTAATGGGCAGGCTCAGGTACTCTCCTTAAGCACTATCGCCTAATGCCATTTTCAGAGATATAGTGCAGAAGTAGCTGGAGCATCTATCAAGCCAGTTAAGGCATTCCTTATTCTCCTAAGAGCAGATTGAAGATATACCCAAGCAGCTGTCAATCCCTTGTGCACTCCCAACACACTCCTTACATCCAAGGTCCTAGTTCACCTCCAAGAGATATCTACTCCTGAGCACATTGTCTTAGGTCCTCCCTTCAAAGATGTGATATCGGTGTGTTGTGGGTAAGTGTCTTACAGTATAAAGAGACTGGGCAGTCATGCTCACTGCTTGTAAATGTGCATTTTAAAAGATGTGTTAAGCTGTTTTTTGTCTTTTAGAAAATGTTGCTAAGGCATTTGGCCATGACAAACTGCAGTTTGTATTTACAGCCTTGAACAGTCCAGAGTCAAGGTCATTTACAAAAATTGCTAAACTGCTAAAACTGCTTCTTTAAGCAAAGTTGACTGCAGTTTCTGTTGAACACCTGTGAAGTGTCCTAGGTAAGTGTCAGAGAAGACAAAGCCTATGAGCATTACCAGTTCTTTCTGCAAATTACACACTCCCCCCCCAAAGATGGAGAGTGAGACATTGGACTCTGTCCTAATTAAAAAGCTAGCAGGCAGTCCTGATACATTGTTTGGTACAACCAATCTAAAGGCAAACTCTGTGGGTTTATCATCCTCCTGCCTTTCCTCTCTGATGTATTTTGCCTTCTGTAATTTGCTTTAGATTGTGTTGAATAAACAAGTTGGAAAAAATATCAGATTCCCTTAAATTACTTATATTTATTTACTTGTTATATTACTTGTTTTATTACACTTGCACAAATGGAAAATGCCTAAATAAAATGCAATCCCTTGTGTAACTATAGGAATTACCATCACAAACAAGCGACAATACAATCACATTTTATTTACACTTGGAACATTGTGAGAAAATAAAAGCTGTGTACCTATAGGAAACACTTCAAGTGTCAGCTCAACTAAATAGCAGTATCTCCTTGTAAGAAGAGAGTCTTTTGGCACTGGGTTAATCAGGTACTCAAGCATTCAGAAGAACGCATCCCGTGATCCTAGACCATCCTACATGGAGACAGCATAACCTTTCCTTAGGACTAAATATATCTCTCTCTGCAGTCTACCTGGAACCATTGTAGATACCCACATGAACCCCCAGAGTTTATGCATTTGGACCTGTCATGTGACTGTATTTTTTTTAAATCACTTTTCCCCAACATTTTCTAGCTAATAATGACAATGGAGAATGTCTACAACAACAGATATGCTGTGTATGGATATTTAGTTTGTTGTTGTCTTGATAATAGGTAGCCCTCCAACAGACAGAAGCTTTGTAATACACAGCATGAGCTGAAAGGTATTGTTTGACCTGAGATAAGATTATTTTATAAAAAGGGGAGCAAACCAGGTAAAATAACAAATGCCCTGGAAGGGAAAAATGCCATGGCCCGGATTCATGATTTGCCATTTCTTATCTGTTTTTCCTGTTTGTGACAAATAGATTCCTCATGAATGGACCCATTCTGGCAGACAATTATTCTTCTCTACTGTAACATGCACAATACTACATAATTCCTTATGTTCATATTCACTTTTCAGCAAAAGCTTCTTAAAGCCGCCCATTAAAATTGTTCAGTACTATCCTTGCTCAGGTTCAACTTTAGCAAGGGTCAGATACCAAGGTGAAGTTTTTCTATCTCTGAAAATGCCTTTAGGTGACACTGTTTAAGGAGAGTACCTGAGCCTGCCCATTACTGGTAGGCCAAACACTTTATACTCAGTTCAAAGATCAGCATCATGTTTATATCATTTTGATTACTTTGCTCTACAAAATTCACTGTAATCTATAGTGAAGCTCTTCTTTTTACTCACTTGCTCGGTCGCTTTTGTGAGGTCCTTCTTGGTATTTGCTATCAGCAGCAAACTTACCATTCAGAGAGCTTTCTACCCCCTGAAAATTTGGAGATTTCACTGTGCATGCCTTTCTGCTAGTCAGCAGTGAATATGCTTGTGTTGACACACATCCCTTCTTTTCCCCAGCATCAGAGTGCATGAACGTGTTTCTTTCCCAGCTTCATTTTTGGGCTACACGTTAGTGTTGCCAACATCTAAGGAGGTGCATACACTGTGTAGCTGCTGTGGTTGCTGTCATCCTTCATCATCCCACAGAACAGATGTAACTGCTCCTGGCACATGGGGCTGAGGAGCCAGAGAGATGCAGCATCGCTGATTCAGTAGTTACTTATGCAATAGCAAAAACAAGCTGATCATTTTCCCAAAGGAGCATGAAGGAATAATGAGGACCCCAGATGTCCCTTAGTTCTTAGAGTGTCTCATTGCTGGGTCATTTTGTTTTTCAATAATGGACAGTTGTAAGTTTTTTTGACTACTCCATGAAACAGGAAAAGTTAGCCCACATGCATATCATAGAACAAAACAAACTCTTCAGCACCTTGTCTTCACGGTAGCTTGACTCCATTCACTGGCTATAGAGCTTTCTTTTCACATTGTGTTAATTTAGGAGATCAAGTTGGCCAACTATTTGGGGTGAGATGTTATCAGGAAAGAAGAATGTGCCTTAGAACATGACTTGATTTATAAGGTTTTATTGAGGGGGAAAAAAATTATATTCTTTGCATTTTGCTTATCCTTTTGTGAAACTGGTTTATAGATTCTTTTTAATACTGAGTACAGAACATGCAAATTTATTTCTCAGTAAATCAGTGATGAGTTTCCAGGTTTGCTGGCAGTGTGAAAGAGGACTGATGGTGTGGGACGAGAAGAATAGAAATAAAATGAGGCTTTCCCGTGTGCAAACAAAAACGGTTTAAAATCAATTATGTGAAGAATTGGAAAGGTTCAAAGGAAATGGTAAACCAAAAGCAAGAAGGTATTTACGGTATCAAAACAACTGGAAGAGAGTTTTCTCAGTGCTGATCTGTAGGTAAGTTGCACCTCTCCTACTCCCTCAGTTCATCTCCTGCAAACATCACTGGTTGTGCTCTGCAATGACTGGAGTCTGACTCACCTTACTGTGGATTTCAGAACAAGCATGTTCTGCTGTTTCAATTCCTTAGAGCACAGAAAACCCAAATGCAGTGCAGGTAATATTTAATGTCAAACGACAAAGATCAGAGCAGCAGGATGAAAGAGGGCTGAGTTTATCATGCACTAGTGAGGGGTCAGGATTTGAAGTCAAAGGATTTACCACTGGGCAAGACATTACAATTACTACAGAGCTCCTAGAAACAAGTAAGTTGTTACCTTATTTTTAGTTATTTATCTGTCAAAACACAATGAGATACTGTTACATGAGCTCTTACAAAAGTGAAAACTGGACTTTTTATCTACGTAAGCCAGAGGTCATTAGATAACAGCCTGGTTTATCCTGTGCATACTTATTTGTATGTTAGAGATTTTCCCCTTTTACTAATTCTGTGCTACTGCAAATGCATGAAATTAAACATATTATAAGCTTTTGCCTTATAGGATCTGATATCATAAACCATCATTTCAGATTGAACGACTGATATTAGGTTTCCAGAACCGCATGTAGATCAGCATGTTATTTCGGATATATTTTAAAAAAAAAAAAAGAAGGCAAGTGGAATTAACTGTAATTGAAGGCAAGGTAAATTAACTGTCATTATGAACAAGAGCAAAGAATTAAGATTTTGCCACCAGAAGATAAAAGACTATGGTCCTTCCTACTTAGCTCTGTGCACATGACTGATACACCTACATCATAAATCTGATCACTTTAGGTTCCCTCCATAGATCAAGGTACTTTGAAGGGTCAGTTTAGGTGTGAGGTGGGCTGAATTACTCTCTAGAAATGACTAAGCTCCTAATTTAGGCCTAATGAATCTGGGCTTTTGCAAAGAGGAGTACTTGTGAGAGGAGAAAAAAAAAAATAATTAAGTTCTTTGAGTTCCTAAGTAGATCATGAAAATCATAATGATAACGCACATTGTACTGTCAAAGAAAAATGAGATGTTAATCGAGTTAAGTGATAGACTGCAAAATACCTCTTTTTTGAAACAAATGGTGAAAAATAGGAGTTTCAGAACCTAAGAAGCTGAAAAGAGATTCAGGGATGTAATGATGCTAATAGCAGTGCAGAAAGTTATAAGTTATTAATAAGTACACTTTAGATGAAAATAAGGTAGTCTACCTTGAACTGAAAAATATTCATAGGAGGGGCAGAAATCTTCAAAGGGAAAAATGCAACTCAGTCTCAGGTGGAAATCAGATGCTCATGGAGGGCAAGCCAGAGCCCTTAATCTCGAGTCAGAGATCTGCTTCATTCATGGAGTATCTGAATAAGGCCCTGGACATAACTGCAGGATGTGGATTTCTATAGCCTAGGTCAAAAGACACAGCAAAAAAGTGTGTCAGTCTATCCCAGAGCTGCAGGCATAGTCTACCACTGTAATTAACTTGTATCTTCAATAAATTTCTTCTGGTTACTGTGGGTTACCTCTTGTAAGATGGCAATTTATCAGCCAGGGAATAGAAACAGCGCCCCAAGCTTCAATTCTTCTGTTCATTTCTTGCAGGCCTTGTTTTTATTATCCACTAGATGACCATAAACCAACTGACAACACTTGAAGAATCATGCTGGCAGTTCTGTGGCCTTTTAGCATAAAGAAAAAACCACCCTGTTCTCTGCTTCTCCTATTCCTTGCGTGTGACCAGGCAGGTCCTGTTAATTCTGGTCATGCTGTAGCTCCTACCTTTGTCCAGTTGCCTCCCTGAATCTGAAAGCTCCCTGCTTTATTCAAGGAAGCATGGTCAGTGCCCCTGTTTCCCGTAGGCTTTGATGAATGTTTGATAAGAACATCTCTAACCCAAATCCTCTTGAAGGTGGATCACGCTCTCAGCTCGCAATGCACAAGCTAATGAGGCAAACTCTACAGAAAGTACTGCCCTTGCATATAAACTTCTGTGCTCTTCCTGTTATGTCTTTTTGCCTGTTTTTTCTGCATTTTTGGCTGATTTTCCTTTTTTAATTGGACTTCACTGAGTTTCAGTTCACCCTCTGACCCAGTGATTTGCTTTACTGTTTCACTTGACTGATATGCAGCTTGTTGTTACTGCCCTCTTCATTTCCATACTCTATGAGCAATCACAGCATCTTTTTGAAAGGACTGAGCAGCTGCTCAGAGGTTAATTTTGGATCTTGTGAAATTTTTCCTTTTTCTGGGCACTTAGTGCTATCTGTCCCAGTTTTTTATCACACAGAAAAAACCCATTTGGCAAATTTTGCTCAAATGTCTGGGAAGGTGAACTAAAAGTAAACAGAGAAAAGGATCTGCCCCCATTAAAACTATTGGTAGTGAGACCTAGACCTCTGGATCTTTCTGAAGGAGAGGCACAAAAATATTAGCAAAAAAACCTAGTAGAAGAACCTTTACTCAGTGTGAGGTCCTGCCACTGAAAGGATCAGAAATCCTCACTGTAAGTAAGATCATTCTCTGTTCCCTTCTGCACTATTCCCACACTGATTCTACCACAAACCTAAAGAAGGATCCAGAAGATAACATGCATATTCCCCAGGACTTCAGCTTGCTCTGTGATTAGCCAGATTATGCAAATAATAGGTATGCTAATTGATAATGCAAAATTTCCATCTTAGGGTGCAACTATCTCCACGCAACTTTCCATTACCCTGAAGCATTTGTATTCACCAGGAAATTTGTAATTACCTGTAATTGCAGGAAGCATCTTAAGTCTTTCAAAGTGAGAGTGAGAACCAGCTGTAATTCCTGGCTGCAGTTACAAATACTCAGCCTCTTTACCTGGGTGACAGCTTCCAATAACGACTGCTAATTGTTCTCTGATTTAAGCATTTCTCATCATCCTTTGATTTCCATTACTTTTTTTTTTTTTTTTTTCCCCCAAGAATCACAAATCACAGTATGAGAAAAAATAGAGGAAATAAGTTTTTTAAATGCCTGATGTAAATTAAACTCAGTTCCTTAAGCATGGACCAGTCACTGTAAAAACTCACAGTGAAAAAAATACTAAATATAAGAGATCATGAAAGGACAGAGGCAAGCCTGTAGTTTGTAATATATGTAGCTTAATTTTGTAAACGCATATTTTCCCAGATCATATCTTTTGCCTTACTTTTCACTAGAACTCAACTGTCACTTTCTATTCCATATTTCAGGATGCTGTCTGGTAGCAGAAATATTGTACTATGAGTCTAGGGAAAACAACCATTTATTTGGGTGTTTGTGCAATCTACAGTCACCTGAACCACTCTGCATCCTTGAGGGCTCCTCTTTCACCTTGCAGATGTACAAACAGACCAAAAAAATTCTGTTACTATAAAGATCCAGAAATGTCACTGAGCACGAGTGGGACATGAGCAACTGCTGCCTCATTTTGTCTCCATAGTAACATCCCCATCCTCAGCTCCAAGGGTTGTCCCTTGAGGAGCACAGTCGAAGGAGCACAGTGTTGGCAGTAACTTCTGAATTCTGCCAGGTTATCTGAGATGAGTTAATTATTCATCTATGAAGCACAATACAAAAAGAGCTGATGGGTGATGCTTGAGAAGGAGATACCTTTACTCACCAAAGAAGGGTGAAAAGTGTGAAAAAGACTTCTACTGTAGCTTCAATCAGTCAGTTTGTATAAAGTACATTGATTAAGTATTTGAGGGCAGGAAGAGCTGGTAGAAAAACTGATGCATGTGGTCATGTCATTTATCTGGTTACAACACTGCACTGACACCAAAGCTGTGTATGATGATAGAAGAGCCTTCTAGAAGTGTGTGGAATTATACCTAGTTCCACTCTAACTGCTCAGCTGACACGGGGAAGGAAGAATGTCATACCCGATACATGATTTAATTTTGGGTTTTTTTAACAAAAGTAAGTACTCAATGAGCTTTGTTTTGGGGTGTTTTCTGAGGGTCAAGTCTCAGTGAAAACCATGAGATGAGATAGGAGCACTCTTTAGCACTGTTCATACATTGGCTTTGCCCCACTCTCATTGAAGGCAAAACTCTCCATTCTGGGTGGGCAGGTAATTTTCAATGGCATCAGCAAAGCCTGAATCAGGCTTTGTTATCAACAGATGGTTTTATAACAGAATTCTCATTAAGATATCTTCAGTGTGGATCCTAGTGAAAAACTTATGACACAGTGTGGCATTGCAGTACCTATATTTATTCTGATGATGTTTATCAGAAAACTATTTGTTCCCGTATTATCATTGTCAAGGACAGATTCATGTTGACAATAGTGCTGGCTACATGCAGTTACAGCTTCCTCAGTTTCTAATATAAGTGATCAGAGACTGACAAGTTCACTTGCATCCTCTTAAGTAATACGTAAGATTTATTGTAATATAAGATCTAAGACTTGGTATTCATATTCTCTCACAGAAAGGTTTATTCTTTAAACAAACCTGTGTGCACGAACCAGAGGGAAATCTTTAAGTATGCTTTAGAATGGCTCTTTCTTGCCCTTTCAAAACAATTCCTTTAAAAGCCTATAGAAGAAATGGTTGGCGTTTTGGAAATGTGTTTATGTTAGTGAGTGAAGCAGGCTGATCAGCTGAATTTTCTTGCTTGCAGAGAATGTTCTTTTCCTAGGGTACCTCATGCCTGGCAGAAAAAGCATTAAATGCGCTTGCTCCAACATAATGAAATTTTTCAAATGCAGCTCTACAAGTGAGATGGCACACCTTTTTTTTCCTCACCAAAGACTCGTTCTCTTAAACTCTGAGAGACTTGCTCTGATCGTACACTTAACCATCCTTATCCTTGTGGTACACTCCTTGTATTGTCAAGTCTTCTTTTTTCAATACCTATTCGGTGGAGGTTGGCTTAGGGGATGTGCCATGAATGACAAAATTCTAAAAAATCCTGTTTCTCTTACCAAGGGAACACAGCTACCATGGGATTACGTATTCTGATATTGTTGCAATAGTCTTGGCACTGTACTGCAGCGGTGGTGTTAAGTGACTTCATGGGAGCTTCTCTGAGGAGTGAGAGCAACCAAGCATGGGCTCCTGAGCAGCAAAAGCAGTGCCAGGAATGGACAGTGGAAGAGGGTCACTGCAGAATAACTGGCGAGAGATCCCAGCTGGTGAGACCGGGAGTCAGACATTAGGGGGTTTCAGTTGTTGCATCTCACTGACAGGCTCATATCTGCCCTATTCTCATGGGTATTGGCTTCCACCCTCTGTTATCCAAGTTCTGATCCACCTTTGCCCCTTTTACTCATTCTCCCTGAAAACATATTCCTCACCAGCCCTCCTCTCCTTTTCCCTAAGCCAATTCCCTCCTTAGATCCCTTTGCAATCCATCTCTCTGCCTCCTCCTCCAGAAAGTCCCAAACAGTTGAATTGTAGTATTCCTTGACTCTTCCTGTGGATGGATCTTCTCACATTTCCCATTTGAACAATTTTAAATGAAAATTCCCTGGAGCAGTGATCACCTTTGATCTATGTTCATAAAACACTCTGGGGACCTATTCTTGGATAGCATTGAACACAACGATGATAAATTTGGCTGCTAATGATATAAGCAAAGGAGCAGGTTTGCTTTACTTCTGAAAGGCAAATCACAGCCAGCTCATCCTTTTGCTGCTGGTATTGCTGCCACAATCACATTTTCTCTTGCAAAACACAAAAATAAGACAAAGATCAAAGTTACATCTTGAGTCTGGACTCCTTCTTATGTCAGGAAAGCAAAACCCTTTAGAGGAAGGTTGTATCAGTGAACATTGGTCCCACAAAGTGGTAATGGAGTAATGGAATAATGATGTTAATATACTAAGCAGATTTGTGAAGGAATTAAACAGTAAGTGCTGCTTTTTGTTCAGATATGTGTGTGTCTCTCTCTTGCTCTTGCAAATTAGACAGAACTGTGCTTTAACATCTGAGGGCAGATTTAGAAAACTCAATTATACAGAAATCAAACTATTATGCAGCTTTTTTTCACCAGTTTCATACTGTGTTTCTTGTTACTAAGATGAGATAACTTGACAATGCAGCAGAGAAATTAGTACTGTTTTAGGGTATTATTGAGTGTAACGTCTTGGAAATGTAGAGAAGTTATAATTCCCTAAATACTACCAAATAGATCTGCTAAAGTCTAAACCCATTTCTTCTGAACTAAAACACTAAGAGTCTTCCAATCATCTTATTTGGTGTATTTGGAAACCACGAGAAGCTCTTCAGTAGTCCATCCTGTTCCCCATGGATTAGTATATGTAGACAGTTGATAGAAACTTCTAACTTCAATATAAGCTATTCACTGTCACATTGTCATATACTGATCATAAAGGACAGGATTAAGAAAGAAAACTAAGAAGCAAAAGAAAGTAAGCTAAGAGCTTGTTTTAAACACTTCAGCACTAGTAAAAAACCAAATAGATGAGATATTATTTGTTACTCCATAGAGATACAACTCTTAGAACTACATCCCAGCTCCTCAAGTAGCATCTCTGTCACATCAGTTTTGGAAGAATAAGACAAATTCTTCTACACTGTACAGACATTCAGCAAACTGTGGGTCTGATTTTTTTAAATTCTGGGTGCTTTGAAGAATGTGCTTTCATTGAATATTATTTTTTTTCTCTTTGTCTATTTCATCCATACATTTTCCAATATTTTAATAATAATTTTCTGGATAGACTATTGTCATTGAAAACAAGTCAGAAAAAAATTTTCTATTCTACAAACCAGGGACTTTTTTTTTTTTTACAAGCAGCTGTTGAGCAGTAGCACTTCTATCGTATGTGGTAAATTGAGAGCTAGATTACATTTTCTTCAGTTTGGAAAAAAAAAAAAAAAAAGGCAGTTTTGTTGCTTTCACTGTTGTGAAATATTGTAGGAGGGAAATTAACCTCCCACCACACCTCCAGTTCTTATTTTCTTAAACTTTCTAGGCCTGATTCACCCACATATGACTTCAGTTTTAAGCAGCATTACAATGGGTGTGCACAGGAAGAAGTGTAGCTGGAGTAGCACCATAGAGAATCAGACCTATTATCTTGGCAAGTGACTAATCTCATGTTCCACAGCACAACCTTTAAAACATCACACTTTTTATTCAGGAAGTAACTTTCTGCTTACGTGCACCTATACACTGGCTGCGTTTTCCGAGATAGTTATACTGAGGTTAATTTTTTTTAAAAAACAGGTCTCAGAACTGGATAAATACCAGAGGTAACAAGTTTAACCCTAGTAAATTGGCCAATTTACAGATTAAATGGGAGTGGAATGGGTATTGGGGAATTGGCAATCCATGAGTAGGACCGAAAATGGACTGCCCAAAGTATTGTGAAGGGATACTTGCAGTATTTCCAGACAGAATGAGACAATAGGAACCTTGTGAAATTTAGTAGAGAGATGTAAAGCCCTGGCCCTGGGAAGCAGGACATGACTGGTGAGGAGCAGCTCTGTTGTAAAGGCTCTGGAGCTCATGGTGAGCAGCAAGCTGAGCATGACTCAGCCCTGGCAGCAAAGGTGCCAACAGTATCTGGGCTGTGTGAAGCAGAGCCAGAGCCAGTAGATTGAGGGAAGCCATTGTCCTCTACTCAGCACTTACTTAGACCACACTGCATCCAGCTTTGGCACCCCAGAAAATGACATCCATGAACCGCAGCGAGTTCAGTGGAGGACCACCAAGATGGCAACGGGGCTGAAGCACCAGCCCTGTGAGAAGAGGCTGAGGGACCTGGGCTTGTTCAGCCCCAAGAAGAGACAGCTTCAGTGATCTAACAGCAGCCTTCTCATACCTACAAGGAAGAGAACATAGGCAAGCCCTTCACAGTTGTGCATTGTGGGAGGATGAGAGACAACAGGATTAAGGTAAAACAAGAGAGGTTCAGACTGGGTATAAAAAAAAACCTTTTTCCCCATGGGGACAGTGATGCAGTGAGACAGGCTTGCCAAGGAGGTTGTACAGTCTCCATCTTTGGAGATTTTCAAGCTCCAAGTAGCCTGGGCTCACCTCAGAGCTGATCCATCTTTGAGCAGGAGATTAGATTAAAAACCTCCTGAGGTCCTAACCTAAATGACATATCCTTTGATCCTACTGGAACAACAGTCATCAGGAGTAAAGAGGTGCCATGTCAATAGCTTCTAGAGGTATTGAGATACCAGTTCTAGTGTGAGAGCAAAATAACTCTTATTTGAACACAAAATCTGTTTTAATTTCCACCCCCCACCCCCCCTCCCCCCAGTATTAAACTGTTCAGCAATTGTTTGCAAGTCTAACAATATTTAGGATACATGGAAATTCACAACACTGAAATCTGAAATATATGAGCAGCATCACCACTTGACAGAATCAAGGTGTGGGTCAGTATCCTATTTCTGATTCATCACCCTACTGAGTTATTGCCATTTTATAGTGGTTTAGAAAAGAATGTGAAAGCTGCCAATTCTGCCCCTTAAGGAATACTGTTTCTGGTTTATAACTATATGCATTAGCTTATGAATTTTCTCTAGCCAGATGGATTTTTCACTTACTTTCACACTTACAAAGGGTGGAAACAAAAACCACCATTCCGAATGTACTGACAAAGGTAGTCCAAATTATATTGGTAAGAGATATCTGTCGCCTTCACTGCAGCACAAGTAACCTAACTTGTAAGACAAGAATAAATGTCATAACTGACTTTCATTTATGTGTATGACCAAATAGTTCATTTCCAATAGAGCAAACAGCTATAAAACCAGCTGGATCCCTCCTTACATTTATATGAAAAAATAGTTGTAGGTTCTTATAAACAACTGTAAAAATACTGATAGGACTTCAGACTGAATTAATTTATTTTTCCTACTGTTTCCCAAAAAAAGAGTCCTTGTCTCTTCTCATTGTAGGTTAAACAGAGGCTCAGCAGACAAGGAGAGCACATTACTGCAATTGCTGTGACGATTTGGGTACAGTCCTGGGACTTGCTGAAGCCCTTCCCATGCTGCCTGGATTAGAGTCCAGCTTTGTGCAAACTGTGTGGTCATGGAGATTTGGGGACAACTGCTGCTGCTGCTGCCACCACTTATGAAGAGTTATCTTTGCTCCTCAGGAACTTATTGCTCGGGGAGGGGATAAGAAATACTGAGCTGTAATTCTTTATAATTCCTACCAATTCCTACTTATTCCCTGGACAGTCAGTGGAGGACAACAGTTGTTTTAGGGAAACTGTTACTATCACTGCTGATCTTCAGAGATATCCTAGATATTCTTTCCATTGACTTTACAGGTAACTTAAGCTCCTACTTTAGAAGAAATATATTATCTCCTTCCTCTTCATTCCCTACCTCCTCCTCCAAGGCTAGTTTGGTGTTTGAGGAAACTCTGTATCTCACCAAAACTGCTTTTATTCCAAAAGCTCTTATTTTGCAGGATTCTGGAGTCTTATTCAGACCATTTTACTGCCAGGATTTTTCAGTTGTTACTTCAAAATACTCTCAAAACAGAATCCGGGGTTGTCAGCTTTGATATTGCACCCTTAAGCCTGTGTTGAACAGCTACTCAGGGGAGTGTCAGAAATTGGTGGTTTAGCAGAGACATGCTTTAACAAAAGTTCAAACAAAATCATAGTGGAATTTTGACTATATTTTCAAGTGGACATTTAATGCAGATGTTTTCCTGGACAAAGGGACATTAAAGGACATTTAGGAACAGAGTCCTTGATGAGGGTTTATTCTATTTGAATAGACAAATATTTAGCTTGACCTAAGAGAAGTGTTAGGAACCATTGAGCATCCCAAGTCAAACAGCAGTTGCTATGCCTTTTAGTATGTGAACTATAAATACATCAAGAAGACAAAAAAATGTCTCCAAAAATCACCAGAGTAGTTTTACTTATAAAACATTGTGCTTTTAGAGAGGTCACAAACATCAAAACTGAGAAGGACAAGTTCAAACTGCAAGACTCCAGCTATTCTGAAAAGACCTTAAGGTTAATGGTAGGTAACCTCAAGACATTCGTCCAGTGTGATTTTGGGAAATGAAAGTTAAAAAAATGTTAGGAAGTAACAAGAAAATGAGATTTCCTTGATTTCTACAGAATAGTTCTTCTAGGTCTTGAGCCCAGACATGAAAATACTGTTGTATAATTGCTGAAAGAGAATTACCAGACTGAGATAAAGTCTGGAGGATACTCTATTCTGAAACTGCTGGAGAGGGGGATCTTCAAAAGAAAAACAAGCTAAAGCAAGCCACACGAAAAGCAAGTTAAGATATCAGTCTCAGCTCAGAGATGCTACACAACTGTAATCTAGCAGGATTCAGCATCCTGATCATACATGTGAGGATTACAGTTCCCAGTTTATAAAGCAAATATTGAAAAACCTTCCTGTAAATCAGATTTCAATCCAGTAGTCAAATACTAAAGCTATAAAAATGCAAAGTGCAGTATTTTTCTCTTCATGCTCACTTAACCAGTGAAATACTGGATAACAAGGGTAGTAAACTTTTGCTCAAGATTGAATTCCTTTCCAAAAATACATCCTATATATGTTAGGTATTTGTAGAGCTATGTTTGCTGTCAAAACTATCAGTGGAGTTCAATGACCTGGTTTACATAGAAGGTCAACTGAATGATCATTTTTGACTCCTTGATTTTAAATTACAAAAAAACCCAAACTGTAAAATCTATGGTATCCTATTGAGGACAGAAGAATTTCAAATTCTTTTTTGACTGATACGCTTAAGTGAATTCAGTTTTCAGAGGTAACTGTAATTGAAGAAATCCTTTGTTATTTGCTTATTTTTCTGTGCAAATGTGCCACTGACTTCCTAACATTTCTTGCAGCAGCAGTAGGACCGAGGTGCTGTGGTTACTCTTCGCTCAACAGTCCACTCTTTCAGGACCACACTGCCAACTAGGACTGCAGACAGGATTTGCTCCATGCTGCCTAGCATGTGGAACAACATACACTGTGTTATTTACCTTTAGTTTAAAATTAGTATTTATAACCTAGCCATTGAATTGGGAAGAAAACTACAGGCTCCGGTTTATTTCTAGCAATAAAAATACAACTGGGCTATTTTTTAAAGCAGCAGCAACCTATAAAAATGAAAATTAGAAAGTCAAATGAGACTAATTTCCCATTACATGGAATTTATCAAAAGCTTATAGCTATAATCAGAGGCTGAACCAGAAAGGCTGGTAAAAGCTGATTTGCCATCTGAGCTCTTCAAATAAGTACCCTGGCACTTTCTGTGAAGGGGTGGAACAGAACAGACATTTACTGTAACTTCCAAATTTTCATTCGGATACCTCTTCATCCCCTTCTGACCATTACCATAGAAATGTGTATACTTCAAAGGGACATTTTCAGCATTTGCCTGTGAAAAGGATTGTTCAGCACCAATAAGAATGGCAGAAGCTGTCCTGTAACATGTTAAAAAAAGAGATGTCAGGTAAGACTCTAAGCTAATTTCAATGCATTTTCACATATTTCAGTGAAATTATTCCCACCTTAGAGTTATGGTCAGAATCTTTGTCTTTATTTCTGACAGTAGACATGTTTTAGTCATAAGCTTGTGAGATAACTCTGCCTCAGCTCATAAACCTTGGACTTCAGAGGCAGCAGAAGCCCTATTTCAGCTGAAATCCATTGTGTGCAATGGATTTTTTGCAATGGATTTCACATCTGATGAATGTAAAAGGATGTTCACTCTAATTGCACTACTGTGAAAATGTCTTAGCCTTTTCCTCTAAGTGTATATTAATATAACATTTGTCAATGCAGAGACAGTGAAGAAAATTTCAGGGCATGTCATTAATTGATCCAAGAGTAACTAGAAAAACCGCAATCATCCCTATGGCATACGTAGAGTGAGGAAAGCCTGCAACAATTTCTGAATGTATATCTGTCTAAGGTTAGCCTGTACCTGGGGCTAAACTGTAGCACTTTTTCTACCACCTGATGTCCCCTCCCCAGCTGAGAAGGGGAATGGGGGGAAAAAAAGAGAGAAATTTAGATGGATTTAATGAAATAACAAAACTAATACCATACTAACATAAAGTATACAAGGTTCTACTCAGCCTGGTCCTTGGGATCAGCAGAAGGTGCAGGATGCCAAGAGGGAGGAGCCCCAGGAATAGGAAGTCCCACCCTCCGTAAACTCCCTCCTTTTATAATGAGCTTGCTGTCAGTGCTATGGGATACACCTGAGTCAGCTTGGGGCAGCTGCCCTGACTGAAACTCCCAGCTGAGTTGAAGTTACTCATGGCCTGCCTGCATGGCTGGCCCATCAGTCTGTCCCTGGGAAACCAGGACAATATTGTAATATATTGATTGGTTGCATTAAAGGAAAATTCAGTAATATGCCACTAGAAATATGAAACATTTTTAGTAGTCAGGGTAGGGCAATTTACTGGGTACACACTGGATTCTCTACCCCTCACAGCTTTTAATCATGGCTAGATACATCTCCTTAAGAGTTTGGGGCTTGATGAAGATAAGTGTGGTTGTTATTCTGTGGCCTGTATGACAAAGGAAATTGGAATGGATTATTGTACTGACCTCAGCTATTCCTAAAATATCTTCAGGTCCTCCACATCTAAGTTACCTTCAGCATTATAAAATTAAAAAATGCTATAGTTCAGGGAGCTGTGGCAACATGGAGCTATTTTGCAAACTTACTTCAGAGGTAAATATAGTATTCTTTGCAGAAAGCTTAGGGAAATATTGAAGATGGAAGAATATTTTCCATTCAAATACTCAGCTCTTTTTAGAAAGTTATATACTGATAAAGCAGTAGAAAATAGGTGAGGGAGGAAAAGAAATCTCACGGGATCATACCAAGTGCTTGTGATTCAAAAGATGAGAGAAAATATGATGAAAACTAGAAAAACCAAATTGACAGACTTGGATTAGAACTGCAAACAGATTCTTTTTTTCAAAATGTCCACTCACAGCAGCATCAATTCAGGAAGTCCAAACGTAAATTTTATGTATACTGCATAGCCTCTGTCAGCTGCCATGTGGATCCATGGGCTCTAGGAACTCTAGGACCCTAGTGCTCTAGGAATCTGCTAGACAGAGCAACAATTTATTTTGTAAAGCATTGCTAGGTGTATTTAATTGCATTGCAGGAAAGAGCACAAGGAAGCCTTTGTGCAGAAGGGTGCAGAAGTATGCACTCAGGTGCGGCTGATAGACATGGAGGGTCAGACTAGGTCGGGTGCATCTAGTCTGCAGGAAAGGAGTGCTCTAGGACACTCCTAGAAATATCTTTCCCCAGTCATCTCACCTGGGTCCTCTTCCCTGGAGCTATCCCAGCTTCTGTCCTGGGTGCTGGTTGGGACAGTGTTGTGGGCAAGCCTCACCCTGGTGCTGAGCTCTCTCAGAACATGGAGATCATAATAATAATAATAATTTTAATAAGCATCAAGCTACTAAGTTCAACAGGAGATGTGCACTCTAAGCAACATTAAAGATCTGGATTATTTTAATTTGCAAGCAAAATAAATGGGGAGGTGAGAGGGGGGAACGTGAGTGGCAGAATAATTTACCCCCCCAGTTTGCATCACTGGTCAGGCTTTCGTCCTCTGCTTTCATGGGGAGTCTGCACTCATTTCTGAAGCCAGAAGCAAAGATAATTTTTAATTCTGTTTCTCCCAGGTTCTGCTAAGAATTCCTCTGGCACTTACTGTGCTGACAGAGAAGAGCTCACATAACCACAGCGTGGCTATTCTCTCCAGGGAAACGCCGGCGCTGACCTGTGCCACAGACTGACATTCTTCTGCACTCCAACGGCTTTGATTTTTGTTGCAGCATCATGTTCCAAGTAACTGAGCATGACCATAAATGGGGCACATACAGACAAGAAGGAAAGGATAGAAACATCCATTATTTGTATGGGAGTATTTCTTTATAAAGGCCCTTCTCCTTTGACTTTTCAGTTCTGGGAATTATAATTCCTAATTCTACTGAGTAGTGAAGTCATGGACCTCAGAGAAATACTGTTTTCTTGGATTATTATTATCCCTCTCTCTCACTAATTTTTCAGTGCTCTGCAGGTAATGAATGGCCTGCCACTCCTTTATCCTCAAGACAAAACCAGCTTATCACCTCTCCTTTTAGTCTATAGATACCAATAACCTTTTCTTGCATATGTGGTCAGACTGATTAATTAAATTCAGAGCTGTTCTCAGTCTGCATTTAGCTTTGAGCTTTCCAACCAGTTTTGGATGGAAAAAAGAATTTATGCTCAAAAACCTGTGATTATTTTTTTTTTCCAACTACACTAGTTGATCTAATAAATGATATGACCTCTCTATATGAAACTTGTGTTTTAAATTGGATGTGCTGTAAATTCACATTATTAAAGTTATCCAGCAACTGGAGTCCCCAGTTTTCGCAAGGGAGATTGCATCATCAGACCTTAAACTTGAGACCTCATATCTGTTTTATTAGTAGACAAATGATCATTTTTCTGCACTGAAGTGACATCAGTTGCTACAATGACAGCTAGTACATGAGAACATAACCACAGTTTATGGATAGGTAGCTCCTAGGCTTCTGACATACAAATGGACACCCTAAAAAAGGTCTCCAGTTGCCAACATATTTTATATTGCTGTTGCTACTACAATTAGTACTATTGCTAAACCACACTTTTGTGAACTGCAGAAAACTGACACAAGGATATGTGGTTTTCTTTTTTACATGGAATAATTTTGTTGTCTTTGTGGAAAACAGTAAGATTATATTTTAGGCTTATAAATCACATACGTGAAAAGATTTCTGCGTATTTTCTCTGAGTACATAACATCTTACAGCTTCAATACAAAGTCACTGAAATCACTAGGAACAGTTATGTCATAAGGACTGCTTGTGGGAGTAGATACATAGCAATTTAGATACAGTAGATATGCAACAATTGCCTATTTCTCTCTGAGTTTTTATTTTCCATTTGAAAATAGGTGTTCAAAGTTCAAGCACACATCTACTATTTTTCTGGTGGCATTTTGTTCTATATGGACAAGCCATCACACTCCATCATTCCCTCTTATCGGTGTGGTAGAGAACAGCAACTAAGGCAAAGTCATTCTTAAAACAACCGGGAATATTTCTGGCACTTCAAAATAAAAGAGCTTTTGTTTTAAGGTGAGACTACAAATGCAAAAAAAATAAATTTCATAGTTCTTAGTCTTGAGGCAAGGTTTGTGAGAACTGCCAATGGATTAATACAGGAGTGCATGGCTAGAGTACCAATGTGACGTTGGGGGCAAGGAATATAACTTCAGCTTCAATCTCTATGCAAAATTATGCATTTTGAATTGAAAAAAAAATAGTTTTTTTCTTTTTAAGTGAGCAAGACCTGCAGGATTAAATGGTCTTTTGAATGAATTGACTGCCACTGTGTGTAAATAATCATGCACTCTACATATTATAGAGGAGAGATACCAATTCTGTACAACAAATGATTACTTCTGACTGATAGCCTTCAAACTCCACGTAGATTCATCTGAACCACACATCTTTCACAGTTTAAATTTTTACACCAACCTGCATTTTAACAGCATAGTCCAGCTGCTATTAGACCTGCAATCTTTCCTGGCCTTTGGAGCTTGCAGACCTCGGCCTTCTGACTACATTTAGCTCCAACCTGGTGGTTGTTGGGTGTTCTTTGGGTGTTATGAACAAACCAATGTGCTAGGGACCTCTTGCCAAAAAGGGTGATTCTTAACAAGTATTACCTGCTTGAGTAGTCTGGAGTGCAAAGAAAACCCAAACCTCCCTATATTATCAGTGTAACATCATCACGAGCACATAGACTATAATAAACAGTGAAGTCATAATTTTTCCATAGTACTAACTTACAGATTTCTTTTTAATATTTAAAATGTCCTTGGAGTAATTTTCACTTTTCATTTGGTGTATGATATAGATGAATCATTCTATTGCATGATTAATTGCTATTTCTTCGACTATTATCATGTGCTTCCCATTAGATGGATTTCTAATACGCACAGTAGCTTTTTTAGCGCAAGTGTTTGAGACTGACTTTAGCTGGGTTCCTGTCATCATGACCCTTTCTAAATCAACAGTATGTAGCACCTAAAAACACAGAAAATTAGCAGTCTCAGTTTTATATCTTCTGTGAATAACATCTGCCTTATTACATGGAGCACAACCTCACTCTGCTGCCTTGACGCACCGTGTTCCTTTGTTTCTTCAGTTCATTTCATGGTGGGCTGAATCAATGCCATTCTCTGAATTGTATTATGATGCTTATTAGCAAGGAAACAAATTATTTGAGTTCAACCACTTCTCAGCTTAAGCTTGCTTCTCCACTTAAACTACAATCACTGATGACAATGAGATTTAAAGTAAAATAGTAATGTTCTTCCTCCCTGGAGCATTTGTTTTTAGTCTAAATAATTCATTGAAACACAGATTCTATTTCACAGTTGCTGCCACCAGTCTTTTTTGCATTTTAAATAACAAATGGTTTCTTTGAAGAAACAGTTTACATAATGGAAAGTCACACCCATTCTTCTTCATCCAAGCAGTATGAATTATGTATAAATAAATAGAGAATGCATACATTTTAAAAAGAGCCAGGACTTCCCACGGTAGCACTCCTCCTCAGCAGAAGGTGAGCACCTCAATCTCCCCACCTGCATCTGCGAGGGAGTTGACCTTCCTCACTTTGCTTTTTCGTTCTTCCCTGGCATAGGACCAGCCAAACGTGCAATGTCCCTGAGGAAGACAAAGCAACTGCTGCTCTCACCTGGAAAAAAGTAGGAGGCGACAGTGGGGAGGCAGGAGAGGCCTTGCTAACAGCTTTGTGTAATGAGCACAAGTGTTCTGCATAGCAGAAATGCACATGTAAGAGGAGGCATAAGATTTGCTAATGGTGTAATGAGCATAATTAACCTCATACCACATTAATATATAATTTGAAATGTTTGCAGACTAGATAACAGTGATGTTTTGGCATTGAGTGTCCTTAAAGGCAGATTATATTTTCTAAGATACTTAGGAAAATTGATGTTTGACAACTCTGTGGCAGCTGATGCTGTAACAGTGGAGTGATGTAACTGCAGTGTTAAGAAGCATCCAATATTTTGAAAAAGATCTAATTTGCAGTTGTCACTTACAGGAGCACATGTACGTTGGATAGTTTAAGGCTAGCCATGTGCTTTGAGATGTAATTGCAGGAACTGCTTCCACGGGATAAGATCCCTGCTCTCTGTCATGTGTTTTATTCTGGACAAGCCAGAGAGACTGCATGTGTTTGCTTAAAAAGCTTACTTTTAATAACAAACCCCCACTCATTTAATATGCATTTAACATGTGAATACAGACAGCATTTCCTTTCATAATTTCCATGTGGCTGGTCAGTAGGGTGAGCACCCAGGTAAAGGGTGGCTCTTTATCTGAACTCTCTTTAAGTACCAGTCACGGGCAGTTAATAGCTAGGGTGCCTGGTGGGCAGGATTTTCAGAATATCCTGAGTTAAATGTCTCAGATGGGACAACCAAATCTTCAGACTGTCAAAATCACCTGCTCCCAGTCACTGGAATGTCCAGATCCCATACACACGTGTATAGGTCCATCTGCACAAACTGAAGCTGGTAAATCTATTACCACGAAAGCCAGTAAGCAGTTACCATGCTGAAGGAAACTCACTTTTCATCTCGATGAATTATGTGCCAATGGGCCAAACTCTGCAAATTTGTGTTAGTACAGATGAAAACCACAGGTAACCAGCAGCAGCAGCAAATTAAAGAAAAATGTGTGCAAATAAATTAGAATTGGCTTGACTATACCTGCATGTTTTTCTTGAAGTTATAACACTAAAATATTGAACTTCCAGTTTCCATAGCAATGTGTCAGTGGTGCTCATAGAAAGCTAAAAGACCATCATTTTCTCTCAGTAAAACAAATTCCCAAGGAAACAAGGACAGATGAAGGAGAATAGAAACATCTTGAAACTATTCTTATTACGTAGGGATGGGAGAACTTCACAAGTTTTAGGGTACTGGTTTGAATAAGCACCTAAACATCTGAAGTCTCTTTTGTTACTTATTCAAACTGCTGCAGCTCTCAGATGTTAGTACCAACACAAGTTTCCATCTTCCCATTTATTCTTCTGAACAGCATCCCAGTTAGCACTGGTTCACTCCCCATCTCAAACTGCCCCTCTGCTACAGGTTGAGGGACATGACTGCTCACCTCTCCTCAGAGCTTGGGAGGCCACTTCTGAAATACTTTTTTGGGTGTCCCATACAAGAGAGGTCCCTGAGGGGTCTGTGGCACATGATGTGTGAGGAGAGACTGAGGACTCTGGGATTTACCAATCAGGAGATGAGAAGGCTGAGGGGGGTGGTGGGGCAATGTGGTTACTGTCTGCACCTCCCCAGTGAGGGCCTATATGAAGGAGTCAGCCTCTTCTCAGAGGTGCACAATGGCCATATGCTACAACAAGGAAATTCTGATGAATATATGAGGGGAAAAACAAATCATCCTTGAATATATGCCCAGAGAGGCTGTGGAACTGCTGTCCTTGAGGGTTTTCAAGACTCAGAGGAGCCAGGTCCTTGGTCTAACTTTGAAGTGAGCCCTGCTCTGTGCAGTATGTTGGATTGGATGATTCCTTTCCAATCTGAACTGCTCTGTAAATTCTATGTTTTAATTCCTGATATGTTTCAACAGATACCTTCCCTTTCCTCAGTTTTCTGTCACAAGGCTCAGTGGAAAGACCTAGCAGTGGGAAAGCTGACTGAGGTGTCCCCACATGTCAGGGACAGAACAATGGCCTCCCTTAGAAGAGCTGCATGGCATTTTCTTTTTCCCACCTGGCTCCATGTAGTCCTTGCACGAGGTCAGGTTCTCCACATACTGTTTCATCTCCTTGTTTATAATCCTGTCACCTCTTACGGAAGACAGACAGTGCCAGCCAGATGATGTCTGCAGAAGTTAAGGTACCTAACAAAATTTGACCATATTTCTGACTCAGCAAAGACCCCAGCTGATGTTAGCTAGCTTTGAAGCTCTCATTGCAAAGCCTGGGACTGCTTCCTACCTCTCAACCCCTCCTTCAGACCATAACTCAGATAAGACTCTAATCTCCTCAAGGAAGAGGCTTTTTCCTTGTATTGCTGGTGTCTGGGTTCATGCAGGGGCTGTGCAAATGAGTAACACTAATAAGGAGGAGTGAATGCATTACTGAACTGAAACAACTAATCTCACTGCAGGTATTGGATCTGTCTGACTGCTACAGACATCATGGAACTGAGTGTAATGCACACATACTCATGGCTTTTGCCTTCAGGTAGTAAAGAAGTCATTTTGCATTTCAAAGTGCAAGAAGGAGAATGCTAGCTCTGTTCTGAACGCAGCTAAAAGACCATCTTACAGGTGGTGGGAGAAAAAAGAAAACAGAGGGCTTTACATCAGCCATTTTTTGACTTTCTAAGAGCATCTTTACAGTACAGCTATTTTATTTTTTTTTCTGTAACCTATTACAAGCATGCTTTTTCAAGACTTGAAATCTGCTGAGTATTTCAGCTCTGTTATACATCACTGGCTCAAATAAAAACACTGAAAAGCAATAGAAAATCCATATAATATCCCTATTGTCCTCAGCTAAAATTATGTATTATCCTTGGAAAATTGCAAGTTCAATATAAATGGAGCTTTATTATTATTGAAGTAGATATTCTGGTCTGGGAATGGTGCAGGAATGACTGAGGGCCCCTCTTTACTCTGAGGGTAGCAGGAACAGTCCTTGCTCCACCTACACACGAGTATCACTTAACACTCAGTTTGAAATAAAAGGTGTCATGTGTCTTTATAACCTTCTGACTGTTCTTCAGAAGTATGTTTGCTACAGGTGGAGGTGACCTGAAGAAATTTCTCTGTATGTAAATATTTGCCTGTATTTTCCAACAATGCCAGTTGCTTCAGAAGGAGTTTCTGCTGCCTCTGCCCACTTTGCTTATAAAATCATAAATATCTTGGATCAGGCAATCCAGGAGTCATGACAACATGAATACTACCAAATTACACTTTTCCATACAAGCAAAACTTTTGCTTTCGAGTGTGAAAATAAGTAAAATGCAGGGATGATCTTGGTTCACTTTTCGATTCTAAGTGCAAGTGAAAGAGAAACTTAATTTGGCCATCACACATTGGCTTGTTTAGATTTAGCAAGTTTGTGCTGGAGTGTGCTTTTAATTTTGCAGTCACCTTGTCCCTATCAAAAGGCTACACTTCATCACAAAATGGACATGACCGGTTTAGCTTCCTTCAGCACAATGACAGGTTTTCTTTTTGCATGCTCCCAGTCCTAGCCCTTTGTCCGCTTCCTTCACCCTCATTGAAATAATAATGTCTTTTTTAAAAATAAAAATCCCAACAAGAGAGTAATAAGATACTTATTCCGATACTAAAATTGTAACCCAGATAGATAATGATCATATTTTGTCTAATTTACAATGTCATATTAAACAGTGACAATGACCATTAGGGGGGAAAAAATATCCACTTGCTGTTGAATCCAAAATGAAAATTTAGTTACTGATCTCCACACCTGTGTCTCAAATCTCATGCGCACTCAGTGCACAAATGTTCAGTTCAGTCATTATGATGTTTATAAAGGATGAACTGTTCTTGAACAATTTCTCTAATGTATTAGCTTAAAAAGGGTTTATTCAGCGTCAACATAAACTACACACTGCCCGAAAGATGGGAAATGCCACTCCTCCGGATAGCAGGCACTGGAGCGTGCGCTTTCATTAAAGTTTGTGGCCTGGTAACATCAGATTTGTCCTCTAAAGTGATGCTTTGCTGAATTTGGGCCCAATTCAGGGTACACCGCTTGCCCTACTCATTCAATGGATTGCAACATTTTTATTTCTAATACTGTTCATCTCGGAAGACTAACACTAGGCAACAATATTGAAAGGGTTGCATATATGAAGCCTGGGCTCCAGAGGACGGTCTACATCTTGTCAGGGTCACAGCAGCTCGTCACGGCTCATCAGGCTGGCATAGCAGGAGCCACAGCACATGCGTGCGGAGGAAGTGGAGGTCGCGGGATCAGCTCTGTGGGAGTAATGCAAGTCACCTGGCTGTGACACTGATACATAATAGGTAAAAAATGAGCTGAATGTCCTCTTTGTCATGACATTCGGAAACATATTGCAAACTGAACCCAGCACGACCCTTCAGTCCTCTGGCTATCAACTGGAAGTCCTTTATTGATCTTACAAATGTAATATAGCATCTATGAGGCATTAGCATGGGAAGATGTGATGGCTGCTTGGGTGGATGGAATGACTGTTTTTCTCAGCTCATTAGCCACTAATTGTTTTGGACACTCAGCTGATTACAGAAAGAAGAAGGTATCAAGGTTTCCCACAGCTGAGGAAAAGGAAAGAAGACAGAGCTACGCTTTTCCCTGACTTGTGGGGTTAAAATTGTTCAAATCTGAATTCTTATACAGCCCTAATGACAGTTCACAAAATCCCTTCTAAGTAACTGGATATAATCATATTTTTCTTAGTTCTTTTACAGCTATATTTTTCCTTCTATTGTTATTGAAATTCATGAGGCCAGAGGTAAAGGGTCTAGTGATGAGTAAACTAAACTTCAACATTGTTGAGTATCCAACCTTAACACTTCATCCTGCTGGTGCTACCCGACATCTCTGTGCCAGCAATCCTCCTTTCCTCTCCTCCCTCCATTCCCAGTTTGGTCCCAAATACCTGTGCAAGTGCAGGAGGTTTTGATCCTGGGCAGGAATGAGGAAGAGGGGACACAGCACTGATTTCCCAAATCAGAGGGAGAGGCTGGTTACAGTGAGGAGCAGGACTGGGGATTTTAACGTGTGTCTCTGGAATAGGACTCTGCCGTGAAACCTGGGCAGGAGACACTGAAGACTCGCTTCTTGTCAAGAGGTTCAGACAGGCAGGAATCTAGCTTTAAAACAAGATTATTCACATTGTCAAATCTCTGTTTCAAAACCAGTTTCTTCATCCCCCTTTGCTGCACTGCTGGAGTGGACTGCAAAGTGGCTGCTGTGTGCTGGAGCAGAGCCAGTCACAGTTCCTAGCACCCCGGTCTCCTCATCTCTGTAATTTCCCTTGACTGTGCAGAGGACATGGGCGTACTGTTTGAAAAAGTGTTGGAGTTTGGCTCTGTTTGTCTTTAAAAGCCTTCTAATTTATTCTTTTGTTTATCTCACAACCTTGTGCTTCTCAAACAAGAGCTATGGAAATGCTTTTCCCATTTATTAGCCTTGTCTAACCATTTTGAAAACTGCTCCATAGATTGTATCTGTTGCAGTGAATTACTTTCCTCAATTATTAATTTCTGCCATCAATCACACTTTATCTTTTCCACAGCTGAAGAAATATCTTGTCACTAATTGTATGGAATAGTACACCAATTTAATTTGATTTATACTGTTATATATTATGTTCAGTCAAATTTAATACACAGGGTATAATTTTCACTTCTCAAAGCCGTAGGAATAAAATCAGATACATTTTCATTGGTAAATGATAGGTTAAGCAGAACCTCCACTTTAGGCATAAAGAAAGCAAACACCTCTCATTGATTCCTCTCATCGGTTTGTGACAGCCAAGTTACTAAAGCTCAGAGATACTGTAGGTAATTCTCATGATAACTTAAAATTATTGCACATTATACTCTCACTTTATCACTCACCACAATGACTATGCTGGAATAAAACACAACTTTATTTTGACCGGAAAACACAATATTTTTAAAAAAAAATTGACTTAGATTTTTTACTGCGTTCCTTTCTTCCTTTCTCCACTCCTACAATTAAATCTCCATGTTTATATTTATATTTTCCTTCTTTCTAAGATTTCCTACTGAGGGAACATACAACCTTTTTAAAATCTAAGGCTGGACACAGGGAGAAATTGCCATTAATATCAGTCTCATGTTCAGCCTACCATTATGAATTCTGTCAGGTTCTACAGCTACTCAGCCTTTGGATCTGAGGATAGAAAGCAAAATGTGAATACAGAAGAAAGACAACAAAAATAGCTCAATGCCACAAACTGCTATATGATAATATAGGAAAATTTTGTGAAAATGAATGGCTAAAATAGAATATTTTGGAACAAGAGGCAAGCACAAGGAGAATTGTACAGCTGAGATGAGAATCTTGGCATAACTGTAATTTTCTTTTGTCAACTTATTGCTGACTGGCGCAAAACAGAAGCTGAATATGGGCACTATCATCCTCACAGATTTTCATATGTGCTGTCCACTGCCTAAAAGCATTTTTGCTTTGAAACAGGGATGCAACTGATCATTCTGGCCCAAGCCAAAAAATCCCTTGAGGTTTATTCCTTTCAATTAGATTACTTTTCCCAAAGCAAGAAAGCAAACTTTGATATCCTCTTCAGACACTACATATGAAATAGAAAACATCATTCCTTAAGACTGTACATTAAAAAAGCACAATGATCTCCGGGAAGAGTTTCATCCTGTTGGTGTGTCTTATGCATAAGCATAACTCCACTGGCACCTTGAATCCCATGGGCCCATGGTGGGACACATCAGGGGCTTTTGGTTCCTTGACACTTTCCCTGAGCCCTTTCAGATCTGGTTCTTACTGAATCTTCCAAGGTGCTAAGCCACAACATCACCACAGTACCTAGGCATCCATCCTCATGTGTAAAGCAGTTTAAGATCCCTGTAATCAATGTGTTATCCAAAGGTGGCTTTTAATTATTGTAGGTTGGAGAATTGTTTTCTGTCATTATACTACTTGCATAAGTTTAGAAAAATCTTTACATAATGATGCCTACAGATGAAATTATCTGTAGAGTGGGAAGATTAAATAGTGAAGAGCAAATCCATTAGTCAAATGAAGGAAACTCACAGGTGATAATGGAATTAAAGAATGAGAAAAAGCAACATTTTTATATGGTGAAATGGGTTGCAGTAGAATCATCCCTCCACTTCCAAAATCCTGAATAGGAAAAAAATCATGAAGGTTACAAAATAGCTAGCAGAAAATTCAGTTAGATAATATGCTACTAGAGGAATAAAGAAAACAGCATTATTACGTGAGTGCTCACTGATAGCTTTTGTAGATATCTGCAAAATGTAATCATGATGCTCAGGATACAGACTTTCATGGAAGCAACACATACAGAAACAATGTGTGGGGTGGAAGAAGATACGACCTGGTTAAAAGCTGCTGTGAAACAGAGATAACACCACGACCCATTTAAAACCAAATCACCTAATGAAAAGATGTGACAAAAAGGCACAAACAAACAGCAAGAGAGGATTTTAAACAAAGCAGTACCACATCTAGGTTAAACAACATATGGTATGTATCAGGCAGCTGCTTATTGAAGTGAGGGTAAAATAGGGTGATCGATCATATAGATCTGAAAAGAATTGCAACAGTGGAAAACTACAATGGAAATTAAATTGTGCGTTGAAAGGCTTAAATGTGCCTGTTATAAATTAATTATCTCAAAATACATTTTAGACAGAGTTAATATTTTTGTTACTTCCATCTAGCAGATGGTATGGGATAAAAATAATGTAGTCACCTCACTAAGACACAACCCAGTCAGATGCGATTGGCAATATCTACTTTTTAAAACTGTAATCTTCCAAAAGAGAAATGTAAGCTTTTACACAGTGTCTGAAGAGCCTCAGTAACCCCTAGGGAAATCCAAAGCAGGGTTTGTACTCCCACATAGCCCCCAAAAAACAGTTATGTCATATTTCCATGGTACAGGAGAGCAAAGAATCAGGAAGCCTGTGGGAAGGGGTCTCTGTGCCTGAATCATAACTTAAGAGGAACATCTGGGAGCATCTATTTTTCTTACTAGGAGTGAACCTGTTACTAAGTTGTTTGGCAATAGTTTACACCATTTTTTTTTTTTTACACCATTTTTTACACCATTTTTTTTTTTTTAAAAAAAAAAGCCTACTGAGTTCCACAAACTTCTATAACCTCTTATTCTTTGTATACTTGTGCTTCAGTTCACTGACTAACTCACTTCTCAAAAAATTGATGTATTAGAGGAAAAAACATCCTCAGTCTTCTGCAGAGTAAAACAAACATGTGTGGAACAGCCAGTCTCTGGAAGGCAACAAACTCTCATGCATCTCAGGTTTCAGCTTTTACTGAAGCACAAGCGGATGGAAAACTCCATTTTTACTATTGTGACTGCTACTGTTTAGAGTCTGTGTATATATATATATATAATTTTTTGTAGTCCTCTCTAATTAAATCAGTTTTCTGCTTTTCATTACAGCTACAGTGTTAAAACAGCCATTGAAAATCAACAGCATTTTCATTTTGAAGAAATAACTGGAAAACCTGTATTCATTTTCACCTCAGATCGAGACAAAAAATTGCTACTTTCCAGTGTTTTGAATACACATTTGTGGAAGCTTTATTCTGGTATAATGAAGATTTTATAACTGCGTAGCTCCAGTGACTTCGTATTTATGGTCTAATTTGTGGCCACGAAGGCAGTTGAAACAGGTATCTTGAGTATACAAATATACCTCTTTGGGCTATTAAACTCATTTAAATATAGTTAATTCATTAAATTTAATTAGTTTGGATTGGAAAATAACAATTTAATTGAATTGGTGACAATTAAGGCAGGGATGACTATGTGACCACACCAAAGGAATCATAAAGAGATACTGAGCTGAGTCAAATAAAAAGGTGCACATTAAGTCAAGACTACGAGGCAGTCACAGTAGTACAACAACAAGTAGTACAAGAACAACAGAAGTAGTATAAGGACAGAGAGTTAAACTTCTTGATTTGAATAAGGAAAGAGGTCTATGTAGAAGGCAAACAGGGATCACTGAAACTTGTTTTGAAAATACCAGCATAAGAAGAAAGGTCCTGATAACTTTTCATCTGGCATCCATCACAGTTTTATCTGGATTACTTTAGCCTTTGTTGGTTAAAAACCCAGGACTCTGATTCTGTTTTGATAATAGGAATTGCCTTGAATGTAGTACTTAAAAATACCTACTGAAATTCATAGGCTGTTTTCATGTTTTTTAGAGTTGTTACAAAAATGGACACCATACTTTCACTCATAGTGAAAAAATGGTAGTGTCTACACTTAGCTTGTATGTGGGTCTAAACTGCAGCAGTTGTTCTACCACCCAATGACCCCTTCCCAGCTGAGAAGGGGAATCAGGGAAAAAAGGGAGAAGCCCTGTGGGTTTTTTTAAAAATCCCAACCTAATAAAATCATCAACATAAAGTGCACAAGCTTACACTCAGCCTTGTCCTTAGGATTAGCAGAAGGAGTAGAAGGCCAAGAGGAAGGAACCCCAGGAAGCAAAACACTCCACCCTTAGTGAACTCCCTCCTTTTCTAATGAGCTCGGTGTCAGTGCTATGGGACACACCTGTGAGTCAGCTTGGGGCAGCTGCCCTGACCGAAACTCCCAGCTGACTCAGGGCTACTCATGGCCTGACTGCCATGGCTGACCCACAGGTCTGTTTCTGGGAAACCAGGACAGCTACACAATTATCTTCTTCGATTCTTAAACCCATGAAATGCTTTTTCTCCTTGTTTTCTTGCTTAGGTTTAAGAAATTAGATTTTTAAGAACATTAAATCTTGGAGTCTAGCTGCAGAACTGAAAGTGAGATGAAAAAAAATCTAGTCTAAGTAATTGCAAGTTACCCCAAACATATAAACATATCTATTTATTTTGAACAATCAAGTGCAATTTTTGGTCAATTTTTGGTCAATTCATACTTTTGGCTTTTTTTTCTTTTTAATTTGTTTTTTTTTGATTGAAATTCAGAATTGTAGAACCAGTTTGGTCCAATTCACGAGGATCAAGAAAAAGCATTAGACACCTATGAATTTCACTGCTTCCAGAGCAGAGCAACATCAGCTTTGTGACCAAAGCTTTCTCTAAGGGAAACTACAGTCATGTCACATGTTACAGAAAAACTCTCATAGAGAAAATACACAAAACTTAATGGAGCTCTATATTTGAAGACAAAAAAAAAAAGTGTCACATTTAATAGAACTTTTCCATGGGGCTGTTTGTTACAGAGTCATTCCCAAATTCTAATTCACAGAAAGAATCAATATTGATGCCCATCATAGCACCCAGTAATTAAGATTTTGTAGAACTGAGCACTATACTTTCTGGAAGCATGATATTTTTACCACTAATCTATTCTGTTACAAAAAAATCATACATAATTTGGAATCCAATTTGATACTTCAAGTTCTTTTGAATAAGTCCTGTTTCATAAAATCAACAAGGAAATGTTTATAATATAACAAAGTCCTTGTCTTTTTTCTTTTTAAATTTCTTTTCTGTCCTGAGGCAGCTGCTTGTGGAGGCATAGATTAGTGTCAAGTTCAATGTTTTTGGTATTTCCCAGACTGTAGTTCTGATCTTCAGGGCTTTTTGTCTCTAAACATTCTTGCATTTTCATCCAAGTTTCCCCTCAGTCATGGATCAGTGAAATGTTAAAATTCCTCATGAGACAGAATTACTTATTTCCAGCTGTATTCCTAATTTTTTGGAAGGTATCTGAATGAGTGGATTGGTTTCCCAGCTGTCCTGCTCCCAGTGAAGTCATTGAGGTGTGTAATGTCCCTAGTATGTTTGAAATCCTGGGATCTCTTTCAGTATGGAGTTATATGCCAGTTTTCAGGGTGCATTTTTTTTACTGAGCTCAGTTCTCATTGTCTATTTGAAACATTAGGAGTTAAGAAAGTCTTTCTTGTTAGCAAAGCTGCAAACAGCAATGGAGCTGGAATTTCAGGAAAAGGTAACCTGAAAATGTAAAACACTGTTACAAAAAGCATCTTGTTCTCAAAAGTTGAAGATCCCTTGACATCAGCAGATTCAGAGTGAGAAATATCAGGTGTCAGCTCTGAGGCATTCTGTTTGAGCAGAGCTTGGAAGTAAACTGAGGCAGAGTTCAGGTGCACCTGTCACTGCTTCTATATCCTAAAGATCCCAGTATTGTATTTTAGTGGTGGCAACAAAGTAGGGTCAATTAAATGAAGCCTCGGATGAAAAATTATCATAAACCTTTGCTATGTAAGGGTGCTGGAGACATGCTGAGGTGACTAACTCAAGAAGGTGTCTCCTAGGGTGATACTTTTAAAATGGAAATGCCTCACAGTCATTTCCATTAAATAATCAAATGGAGGCAACACTTCATTTATTCTCCTTCTGTTTGAATCTTTGTACTGGCTTTTGTATAATTAATTGAGAAAATATAGGAAAGTATAATTGAGTCAGTATTCCTTTTCAAGGTAGAATTGTGGTTTTGTTTCCTTATGGGACAGAGGCTTTTCTTTCCACTCCATATTCATGTGTCGCTTTTTTAAAGCTCAGGAGAGGATGCACGCACACATGAAAGTAAATTCATAAGCATAAACAAATCAAAAACATTCAGATCTGAGGCATCTCTAATTTAAATAATCCTTATTCAGCTGCTGGAATTTTTGCTCCCTTAACCATATTTCTGCTGCTTATAACTACCAGCAAAGTCTCCTAAGAGCTACTGTAATTGCTACCTTCTGAGTCCTGTGGGTTCTAGAGACAATGTGACATCTATTATTATTACAATATAACTTCAATTATTATCATTACTATTGTTCTATGGTAAAAGGAACATTAAGTTTGGTTTGGCTTTGAATGGCCAAATTAAGAATTGCTTACAGCAAAATCTCAGAAATTAGTACGAAGGCAAGAGCTCTGACGTACTTTCCAAGCACCTCGTCAGGCTTTTCCAGCATGAATTACTGATTCCACCAAGCTGGAGCTGTGACAGTGATGCAAAATTCGCAATGCGGGAGCTGCTTTGCCCATAAAGGGCGGAAAGTGTCTGCTGCAAAGTCACTACTGCAGGAAGAAAAGCATTTTCATACTCTGCTTGACACAGAAGTTGCAAGTATGTCTACCATTTGGTTTGCCAGACCAATGGCAAGACAAAGTTTTTTGCAAAAATCAATTTTCATGTCTGCAAACTCTCATTTTCATCTCTTCATAATCTTTTGTTCATAAATTTCTGCTTTCATTTGTTTCTCTCTGTCTTCCACATTTCAGGTAGGCTGTCAGTTGGAAAGAAAACATTGATATGCTCGTTCATGCAGAGCTGTCTATGGAGAGCATTAAGTCAGATTGTGCTGTCTTGGCCAGTTTTGCTCACAGCATGTGCCGTCATTTAATGGCTCAACACAGAATCTTGCTGATCCTTTTCTGTACCTCCTAGCCACACATGCTCAGAAATGACTCCTAGAAACCTGTGGCAGGACACGTAAGTAGGCTTTTACAAGTGGCACCTCTGTGTCACTATCAGCAAGGCTGATGGGGTTTAGGCTGTCACCACCTGATATCTCTTGTTTGGAACAAGACAAGTCACTCACAGTTTGACAACCTGTCATCTTCGGCCAGCTGTAAACTGGCTTTTAATTTAAGGAAGGGACTAAAAGAAAAACCTAGGTAGAAATACACAAAAAATAAATCTCTAAATACCTTTGTGTTTGCAAGATGAGCACAGTCTCTGTTGACAGCCTGGCCAAGTCCTCTTGTCTGTATCTTTTCATTGGAGAGTATCTCTCCTTTGAATAGGTGCCATGGGTTCAAACAGAATTTTTTATTTTTATTTTTTTTCACAATGGTAAGGTGGACCCCACACTGACATAGTATGATTTTTTTTCATTGTGGCTGTGTATGATGACCAGTCCTATGGGATGCTTATAAGGACCATAGGGAGAACAGAAATTGTCCTGAAGTCTTGTTTTCCAGTGTTTAGGAGGTGTAAGTAAACTTAGTTTGACACAGAGAGTTGACTGTTTTGCTTGTTGTAACTTTAGCTATTGAATACAGAGAAATCCTGGAAAAACTGATGTGGAAACATCTGTAATAAAATGTAAAGACCACCAAAGGCATCAGCCTGGGCAGTTCTGTCAGTGTTTTTTCTATTAATCCAGTGCCTGGACATCAGAATCTTACCAACAAACCCAGGGAAAAAAGTGACAATATGCCTTCCCACAAGATGGGGAAGCTTGCAGTGGGTCTCCTCTCTGCCCACGGATAGAAAATAACCAAGCAAACAGAATCCATTTTCTACAAATGCCAACATGATGTTTTCATAGGCATCTATTCATGTTCAAATAGAAACTTATGGACAAGGAAATAAAATTAAAAAAATAATTACAGATGTCATTTTCATCATAAAATAATTACCTAAGGACAACTGTTACACGTCTTAGGAAGAAATTTCTCTCCTCCGGATTATTTTGAGTTGATTTTTTTAGAATGGCTTTTTAAAAGAACATTTATGTGTGCAAAAAAAAATAGGAAACATATCAACTTGCTCATACCAAGTCAATATCTGTCTGAGCACAGAATTCAACAATCTAGTATGGTTATGTGTGGTCAGTTCATCAGAGGACACGATTTATATCTGAAATATATACTTGGGCATTCTTCAGGGAGAAGTATTTCTATAAGTAATGTAATTCTAAGTATATGTCGCAGCCAAATTGCTCAGTAATGTTCTGAAAGCATTCTCTGTTCTTCCTCAATTTTCTGTTGTATCTGACCTACAGATCTCTTCAATTATTTAAAAACTAATAGAGGATATGAATTCCTTAGAGTGCTGTCAGTTCTGTAATGAGGCTCAAGAGTCCCCTAGCATTAGTTTTATGACTGCAGGAAATATTCTGGAAACTTTTTTTAATTTCACAGTGACAATTAATTCAAAAAATACAATAGATATCCAATCTCTAACAAATTAGCATGAGAATTGTTAGCCAGATAATTTCAGTAGTTTTCCAGACCAGAAAGGACCAATCTGCCTGCATAGTTTGAACTATGTAATACATGCCATATACTTTTATTTGGTGTCTTGTGCATCATATATTTATCCCAAAGTTTTTGTTCTTCACAGGAACAACTAATTCTATTGATCATTCAAGTTTTTGAAGCACTTGTAAAGATTGGGTGGAAGGGCAGACAGAAGTGCTGGAGCTTAAGTTACATCTGCATGTCTGCATATACATATATGCACAGCAATATGTATTGTCTCAAACAAGTATAACTGTGTATATGTATATATATATTTATATCAGCGTGAAAGGAAACACCATCATGATCCGTGTTCACATCAACTAAAGGCATAAATTACCCTCCTCTGATACAGCCTCCAGTTCTTCTCCTACAAATTTCTGTGACTTTTCTGCTGGTTTTCTGCATTTTTCCTTGTACCCTGGTATTTTCAGAAGTTCCTTATTACAGCTGTTTTGAAAGAAAAGAACAGTTCCAAGATGAAACATTATTTCATTGGAATTTGGTAATTTACCCGAGCTGGCATGTTTGATGCAGATCAGTTCTTTCCAGACAAATTCAGATGGTGGTGACGTTTCTGTCAGCTTCTCCTCCTAGCACTCTGACAATCACCTCCCTAACTTGCAGAGGACACCAGAATTCCTGCTGAGACCCAAGGCAGACATCATGACTCCTCTGTTTTTTTATAGGAGGAAAATCACATTTATTGCTTTGGATCTGTGACCTCTCATCTTTTCATGGAAAATTTCAAACTTGAGCTTTTCAGTTATGAGCTGGCAGTTAACCAGCACCTGAAGAATCATGAATCTGGGGTGAGTGATATCTTTTTCTGTGCAGTTCTGCTCCTCATGAGATACCTCCGCCAGCTAAAATGCTATGTCTGAATATAATCTGGATCCCTACAAAGCTTCTTTAGCACATTTCTCCTAATATGCAAATGAATAATTTGGTTGTAGTATTATTTCATATGACACTTTTATTCCCTTTTTTTAAGTAGATGTCATTAAGTTTTCTTAAGCGATATTTGCTTTAAGATAATATTCCAATTTATGTTCAGAAAAACAAAGAACAAGGCCATAAAAACCTGGATGAAACAATGAATGTTTTAAGCAAACTATTATCAGAATAAGAAACAAAAAAAACCCTCCCAAAACACAACAACAAATTTGTAGAAATTTCTCACAACTTCATATTTATTTGAAAAAAATATTTAGAACTACAGTTGACTATACCTGCATGACACTGCTTCAGCTGAAGTACTCTCTGAAAAGCATGTTATGTCTATTTTAAAAAGTAGGCAGTAGAAAATAATTAAACATTACATTATGCAATGGGAAAAAATATCCTTTCAAAGCTACTAAATGAAAGAATTTCCATTTCTCAGACTCAGTGGACATGGCACGCATATCATCTAAGACATATCTTCGAAGGATAAAATAAACATCGTTAAATGAAAGCTTCCAACAGTAAAATCCCCTGTGTTCCAGTAAGCTAGGATCTGAGTTTCATAACTTGTTTCACAACAATCTGCTCAGAAATTACTAAAAAGATATTCCCTGGGTTTCAGATCAACACATTCTCCCTGGTATAAAATGTAAAGCAGCAATGACAGTTTCTTATACAACAAAAGGGAAAATGGTGAAAACAGAAGGCACTGTAGATAAGCTGACAACATCCCAGCACATCACTTGTAACACTGAGTCCCACCCAGATGGAAGAACTCCTTTTAACATCACAGGTGAAACTTTGGATGGATCTGATCTGTTTTCCTTCATTTCAACAGAAGTTTGTTAGGACCAGTGGCGTTAAATAAGTTAAAAAGATTAGAATAAAAAAGTTTTTGTCTTCCTAAATGCAGAAAAGTTTCTAATTGTCACATGGGTTTTAACTTTGAAAACAGTTCCTTTATGTTGAAAATTCATTTTTGGAGTGAGTCTTTTCATGCCTGTCAGAGTTTTATGTCTTCAGAGGAAAAATCAACACCCTTTCCTCTTGCAGTTCTTAATAAGACAGCCTTGATGATTGGAGATGCGAGAAAATCTTCAACGGTTGTGAACAACTAACAACCAGGAAGGAGCTGCATTCCTGGAATAACCTAATCTCCTTTGCAAATGACATCTTGTTTTAATGAATTAGTACCAACTGTTCATTCTCTCTACTTTAAAGAATAAAATTCTTTACCAGGATTTTATCTGAATGTAAAATAAGTACTACTCCCCCTCTACTTCGTATTAAGATATTCAAATATGTGGCTGCTTTAACAATGTAGGCTTGAAGAGCAGAGAAGTTCAGTCTTGACTATGAAAAGTAACTTCACCATGTGAAAAGTTTAGTTTAAAACACATGGACAAAAGTACTTCTGCCCTGTTCTGGAAGAGCTAAGTGAGGAAAAGAAATTATGCTCTTCCATACATAATATATATTATTGAAATTTCATTACAACAGGTCCCTAGCTGGAAAAGAAAGGGCAAGACACAAGGTGTAGAAATGTCAATGAATACTAAAAACTTCACTGTAAAAAAATGTAATGTGAAAGAAACTGGAGGTATTAACTTCCAGACTGGAGTTTTGCAGTACTCTGAACACATATGTAAAAGAGATTAAAGCATATAACTGTTTATCTCAGAAAAGCTTTGCTTAGTATATAATAACTTCATAGTTTGTTGTAAAAGAGAATTGCTCTCTACTTATTCTTTTACACTACATTCATCACTGATACCTTGTGATTCGTGTGGAAAGTGTCCCAGGTGGCAAGGAATATTTAATTACCTCAGGACAACAAGGGAATACCCTTGCAGTGTGTATCTGGGGCCTTTTAGGGCAAAATGATTCTAATTTCAGAAAAGATGAGTGTAAAGCAAATATTAGCACAAATTAAAGTCATTAGTAAATGAAAGGTAATTTTTCAGTATATCTATGTATGAAATGGTTGTTTTGTTATACCTAGAGGCAACAGATGATCATTTTGGCCGTTCTTGCCTGATGACATAGGTGAGTGAGGGACTGAGCGAGTGAGCCAGAGTCCTTTCCTCATCTAGGAGTGGAAGGAGTGTTGATGGAAGGTCATTGATGAAACAGCATACAGAAAATGAACACTTGGTTAAATCCAAGGACTAACGAAGTCCATGACAAAATTTCTATTGATGTCAGTGGGTCCTGAATGGTCTTTCATAGACCTCAGAAGGGATAATATTCAGATGAGCCTTCACAAAGAGAAATGTGGAAAAGGTAGGTCTGTCTTTGTAAAGGTCTTATTTTGCTTTAATTCATAAAGATGCATTTTAGCTAAATCTCACCACCTTCCCCATTGCTTGTGTGGAATCTGTCATCCATCTCAAAACTCAGCTCGAGGGGTGTTCCATTCACTTTCTTCCCTTTGTTCCATACTGCAGCTGGTACACTCAGTCATTCTGGGTGCTGCTGAGAGATGTCCATGTTAATTTTCCAGACTTACAAAATAGTCTTTTGTTCGTTAGTTCTTAACCCTTGTGACAAAATGGCCTCTATATTCTGCTACAGTTGAAATTTCCGTCAGCAGGGAGCCAGAGAAATTCAACGACAGCTGGAGTTGTTCAGACTCCAGTCATCTGTCCTTTGCTGCTCTTCATTTCTGCAGAGGAGGATTCATGGTACTGCTGCTTCACAAGCGAGAGCTGGAGACCAGAGGGGAGCGCAATTTGTTTACAGCCCCAGTTTTTCCAACAAACATTTGGAGCCATTTAATACCATTTCAGTAGGATTTCAAGCTGTTGCTGTTAATAGGGGGCCTGGTGACTTGAATGTAAATGTTCATTTTTATGGTGGTAAATTTAACTATGGAAGTGCTGTCAAACCTTAATGGGAATCTAAAGCCCATATCTTTGCACTGAAGACATCCATGAGAATTTGCAGAAGGCAGGGAGAAGCTTAGAGGTAGCAGCAAAAGGAGGATTTTGTGTGAAATACGGTGACTTCTGGCCAATTCACAGATGTAGCAAAGGAAAAAAGAGTTAGATGATATTGAAAGACATTACTAACGAGGGCTGAATCTCATAAGATTCACCTGCAGGTTCAGAGATTATTTCTTGTTCTTGTCAGCTCAGACACTTCTGCAGAGCTCAAAGTACATAACGTGCCGGATTTTTACAATTAGTCTCTGAAACAGCAGCCTGTCTTTTCAATTTCCAGTGCTTTCTCACTTTAGTTGGGATGAAAGGTCATTGGAAAAGCTTCTCTTACATTACTCCATTTCAATACATGCCCTTCTGCAGCAAGACTGGAGTGTGACATGTTTAATTTAGTTCAAAATTTTAGGGTGTGACTTTAAATTTCGAAAATCTTTCAACCTGACATATCGTACACAATTGTCTGGGCCTGATTTTGCTCTCATTTTAGTCTTTCCCTTGGAAAATGTCTCTCCTAATCGGTGTCAGAGAAGAATTTGGAGCCATTTTTCCCTTCTCTACTTCAATTTTTTACTTGGAAAAGTTGATCCCAGTATTGTGGAAGGTGATTATATGGTTAACAAGACGACAAAAAGCCTATGAGCTGAAAGACAAATACAGATATTGAGACCATGTAGGATAAACACCAAGAGCAGCAAGGGTGACAAATGGAAAGGTTGAGGGATGGTGGGGGATGGCTCAGCTGTCCATCTTAAAAGAAAATCACAAAAGATATTTGTGGTGTGTCTCCATTTCTGGAAAATTTAAAGATATTGGTTTTGCATCTTGTATTAAATGATCATCAGTAAAGGGTCTAACTCATATTTCCTGCATTTTGACCACGATTTTAACAGATTCCTTTCAAAGTATGCAATTAAAATTATCATCTGTGTATGACTAGAATACGCAGAAATGAAGAGCGAGATGATTCAGAAAATTAGCACCTGAAAATGCAAATTGTTCTTAAATCAAATGCTGTTAGGGACAAATCTTTCGCTACTTAGTCAAAAGTCCATTAAATGCCTGTTTGTTTCAGGTTTCAGCCCCTTAAGTGTAAACATACATACTCAGAGACTAAACTCTTTTTCCTCTGAAATGATGGGGGTTTGATGCAGATCTAGTAGAACCAAAACTTTGTGGTAGAAATGTATCCATTCCACTGAAAAAAATGGGAAAGAGATCTCATCCTAAGGACAAATCTCTGTTTAAGATGAAAGAAATGTTTATTTGTCACTCTCACCCACTTTCTGGCTTGCCTTTTTAAAGCAAAACACCATGAAAGGTTTTGGTCTTGTGCTTTTATAGACTAAGAAATTCTGGAAACCTTACAGTGTTACAGGAATTTTCAGTTTTATTCAGCCTGCACACAGAATTTTTATATTATCAGGAGTAAGAAGAGGTCAATTGTAGAGGTGGGAATCATGTTAAGCCTGCAGTTTATATATATATACACACACACACACACACACACAGAGTGTATAAGTAAGGCTTATAATAATAATTCACATACATTTTGTGTGTTATGTGTGTGTGTGTATGTGTGTGTTTGTGTATATGTCTTTATACACACTGATGTAAAATTAACAAATATCACCAGATTTTTCAGTCATTATTTTGGAGCCTCAGAAGCCAGACTGGCCAATCTGTGCATCCGCTTGACAAATTTGAATTAAAACACAATTATTGCAATAACATTCCTGCTACTTTAGGGTCTCAGTGCTGTAAAAATTTCAGTCTTGTTCTTCACTGTGATGTATTGCAGTGTTCAATATTCTGCCTGCTTCACTAAGGGCAGAGCTCCACTGACAAACGAACAACACTGTGCAACACAATGACAGCGACCGAAATATTTGTACATCTGCTGACCCAGGGATACCCTTGTATTTAGAAGGTTGGCAGCTCCTGACTCCCTTGATAAATAAGAATTATGATGACTGCTTTGAATTAGAGTCACTCATTTCCACTTAAAATTGTACACAGTAGCTTGGAAAGGTGACAAGTCACTGTTATATCTTGAGTGATTAAGTCCTAGTCAAGGATAACAACAGTAATAACTGGCTGACAAGAGAATCTTCCACATAAATAAGGGTAATATAATCAGTAGTACTGTCAGCCTTCTTACATAGTTTCCTGCATGAAAATTTCAGAGTCTAAGATGAACAGAAACAAAATAAAAAGCAATCATGTTTACTGCCATGCTCCTCATTAAACATCTGCCATACAATGGTATCATTTGCCTGCTATTGGTTTTACATGATGGTATAGCAATTACTTGGGCATTGCTCCTCTGAAGAATTGGTACCTGGCATCTTTCAGGCCAAGACCATAATTAGGATTTAGAAAAAGATGAGAAGTTTATACAAGTAGGAAGATACTACTAAGTCATGTAGATAAGCTGCACATGTGAAAAATATTATTCGCATGTTTTCAGGCACAAATAAAATATCAGATGACACCAGAAGGTGACTTCTAGATTTGCACGTTGCTGGTTTTCAAGTAACCCCCTAAATTTGATGCTGACCTATGTCAGAGACGAATAACATAACTGAGCTACTCTGTGCTTCAGTGTGGCAATTTTTGTGCTCCTATCACCATTTTTATCACCAGAAACATGATAATTACCATTGGTATCTCAGTGCTGGATCTATAACATTTCAAAAGAAGAAGGGAGCACTGACATATGGTATGAGTCAAAAATAAGCATTCTCTTTGGAATAGAAAGAAAACCTGATATTTTCCATCAAGAAGCAAATGAAGATCCTTGGTCCTTCCTAACACAGCACCAAAGCTCAGACAGAAGTGACTATGCTGGGACTGAGCTCCTTCAGCACTTCCTGACAAGTCTGAGGCTGTATTTTGATGAGACAATATTACCATATTGTGCTGATACCTAGGCTGGTACTCAGACTTTATAGAAATGCTCTGTCTGAATTACAAACATCTCCTCTTGATATCTCTCTGCATCCTGAGTCTGTTCTGGGAGGTGTATTTGGGCTGACTGCGTGTTCTTCCAGTTTATTCTGATGGACCCAAGGCCAATTTGTAACTGATAAAGAGCGCCAATGAATGTCAATGAATAGAAGAAATTATTATTATAATGTCAGTTTCTATCCCACATCTAAGTTTCTTCTGTGGCTTGTTATGAACTAATTTTTCATATGGCTCTGGTATCACCAAGCCTCAGCAGACTGATATTTTTTTGGCAGTCTAACTGCAAATGGGCCAATAATATTCTGTAGCTATAAACATCAAGAGAATTTATTGACAAAATATTTTTTTTTTTAGCATAGAGAATAAAAGTTTGCCTTTGGAAAACAAATCCACAGTATAGTGCTTGGTAGAAGTGATAGCATTCTTAATTATCTCTATTGAATGGTTAAAAAAGAACATATGATAGATCTCTTCCTGATGAGCCTTTATTAGGTGCACCGTAGAACAGCTCTCTATTTTCAGTTTGTTTATGCAGCTTCCAGTAGCATTACATCACTTACTCTTGGGAAGAAGAAGAGATGATAACAGGGAAAAAATGGGGAGAGAATGTGTCAGGCAATGACAGGGAAGAGTAAATGCCTGCTTCCAGGTCCCTAAAGGAACTTGTTTGCCTGAAGGCCATCTCCTCTATTAACACACTGAGCTTTCAGAAGTGAAGGGGCACTGGGAAGATGGTATGAGAACCCAGTGTCAACCTCTGTAGATTGTAAAACTTTATTTTGCTAGGGTTGGAGCTGGCAAGAAATCAGATGCTGAAGTTAAGCTGGGTTAGGGATTTGTGAGGAGTTAAAATTCCAGCAACGTGGGAGACACTTTTTTATATTTTCCATGTGAGTTGCACTTGTAAGATACAGGCAGATGTTCACAGATGAATGCCTGCATGTATAAAATAAGTACCCTCACATTTAAAATTATCTATCCATGGACAGAATCCATTTTAACTTCGCACGAGCGAACATTTCCCTCTCTAGCATTCAGATGCAGAAGGAAGCCACACTCAGGCATCTGCGTTTAAATCATCAGTAGCTCTTTCGCCACAAATCAAAATGCAGAAGAAATAAGTGAGATAAGCACCAGAAAAATCCACAGCAACTGTTAGTTTTGTCCCTTTTTCAGTTGGGTGAAATTTGGATTGCTGGATTGGGCTGGCAGTGTGTTATTTACATTTTCCTCAAATGGCAGCTGATCAAAATAACTACTACACTTATGAAAATAGGAGAAAAATAAAATATCTGATGTTTTTAGATTTCTCAAACACAGTATGTTTATCCTTCATTTCTTCCTTGGTCTTCAGGTGCCAATAGTTCTGTATACAAACCAATAAACTAATCATTCTTGTTTGGTTTTCTTTCAGTAATTTTTTGGGCATTTTACATTAAACACTTCTGCTAACTCTTGATATTATTTATGCACAAAGACTGCTAGAATGTTAGTACCAGTTTTTTTTTTCCTAAATTCTGCACCTAAACCTTGACTTATGGACTGTAGTTTATTAATAATGGATGTGTGTATTTGCTATATCAAATAACTATATCAATAGCATTGCAAGTTATTTATACACTGTTTATACACACAGTGAAAACCCAGCACAGGCAGATCAAAAACAAGTCTCAGAAGTTACTGATAAAGTTTTTGTTCCTTAGATGATGTTTGAATCAGAATTAATAATGGCTGCACCTCCAAACCAACTTTGATTTCCATGTGGATGTTCTTCTGACCAGCCTTCTGAAAAGGATGGAATGAAAAGTTGATGGGATCTTTTATCAGCTGCCCTGATACTTTCAGTTCAAGGTCCCAATACAAACCCTCAAAACCACATCTCTCACTGCTGTTCAGCATTACACTTTGTTTTTTCTTGTACATTAAAAACTTAGAGGCACAATAATGACAGGAAGAATAGGAGCTGGCTTAATATTTCAAATCTTATAAAATATTTGGCTCATAAAGATCTCCAGCTTTCTGAGGACAGTCTATTTATTTATTTTTGTGTTCCTCTCTCAACTGGTTTATTCTTCCTCAAATGGCATCCTGGAACGCTGTTCATAAAGCCACCAGTGGAGCTTTTTTAATGCAATGTGGTGGCAGCAGAAAAATAAACTTTCTGCTTTCTCTGCTGGGTTTCTCAAGAAGAATTATACCAGTGACACAAGAATGGTTTACATGTAAATATTTTCAATTTTGCAGTTGGACTGGCATGTAGGCACTGGGTTAGAAAGGGTGAAGAGTGAGATATCCAAAATGAAGACAGGTTTTCTGATGGTGGTAATGAAGACCTTATTTGAAAAAAAACCCTGCAGACAGGAAAAACCCACAGTGTTGGAGGAAAGACTGCTCAAGAGTGGCTCATGCTTATAAAAATTATACTGGTGCTGTCATGGCTTCAACATCATGCAAATGGAGATAAAAGATGAGCAATAGATGTGAGACTTTTAAAATGAGTCTTTAAAACTTTGGGTTGAAAAACGTTCAAACTGGCCTTCGCACAACAAGAGAGGCAGCACATTAAGCTGTGTCAGCCCTTGTTGAGGAGACTCTTCAGAGATCCCAGGTAATTTCTCCTCTCTTTTACAAGGGCGAGAATTTGCAGGAGCTCCAGTGAATGTGTGGAGCTTGAGGGAGTCCATCATGGGTACAAGTGAAACAAGGAAATTCCCAAAGAGCAAGACGCTTTCAAATAGATTATCAGGTTGCAGTTCAAAGCACAGTCAGAAGTGCACTAGAGAAGTTGGTTCTAACACTGAAAATCACAGATAGAAGTCACTTGCTTTTACAGTGACTAGCTTGCTCTCAAGGGATTTATTGCTGATGCACTGCTTATATCAAATCTGGGAGGCTGGTTTCTGGTTACCAATCTTGGAAAGATATTGATGGGATGAATTCTAAATAATTTTGGTTTTTTCTAGCAAAGTAAACTTTCTAGCATCCTCCAAACCATAGTTAAAATTTAATTTAATGACAGATCATCAGAGGTTCAGGAATGTTTGCTATCTCTGTATTTTGCCATGGTCCAGAAAGAAATGTCATGTAATAAATGAATATCCAGTTTCAGCAAGAGAAGAGAAGTAGCTGCCATGTATCCTGAAGGATCCAAAAAGCAGACAGGATCAAGAATGAAGCTGTTTTCCAAAAGTACCTATCATTTCTTTAGTCTGAGGTTTAAATATATTTCAAAGACACACTCAAGTAGCAAGTGAGCTACTTCACAAGAGAAACTGTGAGTAAATAGCTGAAGAAAGAATTTCAGAAATACAAAGAAAAGGAGAAAGTACAAGTTGTGTTGCTTACAAACTTACTCTTTTCATTGCAGTGGACACAGTACTGCGTGCTTTACAGAGACATAGAACAGGTTGCTGCTCAAAGGAACTTATGTTTTAAGAAATTTCTTGATGTTAATTTTCAGGTATGACTTGCACAATAATTAATTACCTTGAGAAAAGCAGAGTAATGAGAATACAAGAAAGAACTAGGTGACGAGCAAACCCTGAGGGGTTCTCTGTCCTGTTCAGTTTCTACTCCTGATAGAAGTGTCACACTCTTGTAAAGGACAACCTTAACAAAATCTGCTCCATAGCCACTTTTCTCAGCTATTTGAAAGTCACCATTGACTCCCCAGCAGAGAGCAAGGCTGGACTGGTGGTGCTGCCAAGCTGTAGTGACCAGCACAGAGCACAGTGCTTCTTCCTGTAAGAAATCCTCTCTCCTTTCCCATTGCACAGTCTCAGCAGAGACAGGCTTCAGATTGCCCTGGGTTCTCCAGCACAGGCCCTGCCACACCAGACAGAAAGTGTGGAAGGGTGTCCGGGACTGAGGAGCTGTGCTCTGCACCTATCAAAGAGCTGTTGCCTTATCTTCCCCTGCCAAGATGACTGCCAGTGTCTGCTCGCCTGAGAGGCAAAACATGCTTGGCTAAGAGCAAGGTGGCAAACTCTTGCTAGTCAATAGTAGACTTTAAAGCCTTTCCAGGCTCTGTAGTGTTAGGATATTTCAACCTTAACTTACTGTGGAATAGCAATATACTACAATATTTGTTTAATAAATCACACTAAGAAATTATGCTATTCTGTCTCTAGGAAAGCTTTTCACTGTCTTGTGCAGCTTCTCACAAGCACTGACTAATTACAACTTGATGTGCACTGGCCTGGGTCCAAATAACTGAAACCCCACAGGATGCACAGGCTGTCATTTCTCAGAAGCTTGAGTTAGAGAAGCAAAAATGTCTGTATCTTCTTCTTGAAACTGGTTTCAAAATCTAAAGCCTAGGGGAAAAACACATGATTTTAGTCTTTCAGTGTCCAGTGGTCTTGCACATGCATAAGGCCTTATTGTAGAAAATATTTAATATGTGATAACTATGATTAAGAGCAGAATTTTAGTAAAGTACTTTCAGTGCCTTGTTAAGTTCCCTTCATTTATTTTATGTGAACATGGAAAGGAAAAGATTATATTCTCATAAAACTGTTTTGTTGATTAAATTACCTCCTTGGCAAAGAAGGAGACCTATCTAATATTTTTTATTATAGAGTTTCTAAAAATTATAAGAAATGTGTTTTACTCAACTAAGCTATCTTGTTCTAAAAAACCTTCAGATGTCTAGAAGAGGCATTTTATATAACTTTGTTCAAAAACTGATTGTCTGATATTCAAAATAAATCAACTTCTGGGGATTTAACCACAACAACAAAAGGTGCATTTATGTCAAATAGATTTCAAACATGCATGCCTGATTTTTTCTGTGTATTTAGTTTAATGCTAGCGGTTTGGGGACTCAGCACAACAGCTTTTACTTGGCACTGGTACATATTCAGTCACTATAACAATTGGTTTCCAGTATAATTGATCTTACCTGTTCCTTTTCAGATCAGTGCAACTTATGTTCCTGATTCATGCTTTTACCCTGCCCAAGTCTCCCACTGCAATAGTCAAAGGTTAACTGGGTTTCTATTTCATGATGTCCTTCATCCCTGCCAGGAGGCCCTCCTTGGGCAAACACAGGGTACCAGTGCAGCACAGGAGAGGCTGAGAGAAAGCTGCACCCTGCAGTACACAGGCCATGTCAGGTGAGACACAAGGGCTACCCTGCTGCAAAGTTTAAGCCCTTATGTTCCCACGGGAAAACTACTGAACCTTTAAGCGTCTGAAAAACCTGCTTCCACACATCATCAGTGAGAAGCCGGAGGTTAGCAGCTAAATGTGCCAAGGACTCACTTTGGATTTAATTTGCTCCATCCTCACTACAGTGCCCTGGGGAGGACTTCAAACATGGGTTTCATTTTATGTGACACAGAAAATTAGACTTTTGGGACTAGTTTTATTGTTCTCCCCAAGGGGCACCCCACTGAAAGCAAGTCAGGAGAGGAAAGACTCTAGGATCACACACCATAGGGACAGAGGGATTTTTTTGGAAGTGGGGAGATTTCTGAGAGAAGAGACCTGGCCATTGGGAGCAATGGAGAATGGGAGCCAAAACCAGTGCAGATGGGACATGAGGAGAGCTCTGTTGGAGGACTGTAAAGGAAAGGAAATTTGGGGACCTGGACAAGGGAAAATGCCATGAGCAGGATGGTAGGACAGAGCTGGCATGGGGACTAGGGAGGCACAAGAGCAGAAGCCATCCATGGAAGATGTATGGAAGATGCTCCCTTGGAGTTAAACCTGAGAAATGAATCCAAGGCATCTGCATTTTGGTGCTGCTGGAAAAAGAAGTGGGGCAGTGCCAGCCAGGCAAGACCTCCCACAGTAGTGAGTTACTGCAGGAACTCCAGTGTTTGGCTTCTGACCTTGCACACTTCTGGCAGGCTCCTTTCCTTGCCTTGTTTGGATGTGGGTGAAGGAGCTGCTGGAGCAGAGGCTGGAGACCTCCTGCCCCATTTATGTGTCTGGTACCAGAGGAGTGAGCAGCAGCCGGGACTGACCCTTGCATACATGCAAAGGGTTCAAAACTTCTTCCCTACTGGAGAACCATGGGGTGTCATACCAACAACTGAAAATTAAACAAGCTGATGTCTGATGCTTTCAAAAGCTTAGGGATCTGCACACCAAGAAATGTCTCCCCAGAATCTGCCTGGAGACAGAGTGCTGTGAAGGCTGTGCCAGTCAAAAATAAGGAATTGCCAGAACCACGAGTATGTGTATATTCAGCAGTCTCTTCCTCAAGGCACTAATGGACTGTGCTTTGGGAGCAGATCAGGGCTGTGTAGGGCAGAAAGCTGTTGTCCAAAAATCTCATGTTGCCCCACTTTGAAATGGTTTCACTTGCTGCATGAATGACTGAAGGAGGGAGGTAGGCATAGGAAGGACAGTCTCATGTGGAAATGCTCTAACTCCCAGGAGAACTAAAATCTCGGCTTCACAGTTGCCGTTACTTTACTTGGGAATTCAGACTCTGCTAAAGAGCTTTTGAAACCAGGATTGTCCAAGTGACTGTAGTATTTCTAGGGCAGTTTACTTTAAATTTGGCCCAGTACTCACTACAATAGCAAGCAGAATAATCCTGATGGTAAGTAACCTTCAGAGCATTGTCATGAGGACAAGGGTCCAAAGAAATAAAAGTTTACCCCCTTTTCAAAATGAACAATTTAGGGTGTGCTGTAAGAAGAATATCTGACATCTGGGAACTCTAATGACAAGTGGGCACTTGATCAGTTAAGAAGAATATATAAGGCATATATGAGGTGCTAGGTGTCATGGATAAGGGAGTATAGTGTCCCTATTTGAAAACTTCGTACTTGAGGACTGAAAAAATTTTGCCTTAAATGGAAAATAAAAAAACAACCCAAACTTAATATTTTTCAGTTTTTATAGTTCATCATAAAATGGCATTTTTAGGTCATCCAGTAGAACTAGTAGGAAGTATATGAGTAAGCAGTTTGAAAAGAATCAAAAAAAGACACTGAAAGACAAATCCATCCAAGAATATTCAGCAGTAATATTGCTTATTGCTTTGTGGTAAATCTAAATGCAGTTACTCAGCTATTCTCTTCAGCACACCACTGCACTAAAGTAATTACATCACCAAATGAGCTTCAGAATAAAAAATGAAAGATTTACTGAAGACAACAACAAAGAAAGTGGAAGTTTCACTGTTGACTTTTTTCAGCCTCTTCTAATTCATTTTAACTAAATCCTGCCTCTTTTTTCTTTCTTTTTTCTTTTTTTTCCCTAAAATGTTTTTGAAAGTATTTAACATACTATGGCAGTGTTTCGAACCACCCATCTGGATGGATTTTGTTGTGTGGGTTTTCTCAGAACGAGTCATTTAAATTTCTGCCACAGCAGTACTCTGCATATGCCTTGCTGACAAAAAATTCCCATTATCATTTTTAGAAAACTACCACAAATGACCCCGAAGTCTCATTTCTGTGTGATAATACTGTTTTTGTATGTCTACCATTAAACACGGAGAGCTAGATTAGAGTTCTTGTTCTTTCATGTGGATTAATTTCCATTTTTCAGCACTGAATGTCATCCGAACTTCACCCAGTCATTCAGTACTGTGAATTTCCTGCATCTCTGCGTAGCAGCTTTAGACTTAACTATCCTGAATAATTTCATATCCTCTGCAAAATTTGTTCCCTCACTATTTATCTCTTTTCCTTTATCATTTGTGAATATGCTGAGTATGACTGGTCCTACCACATATCCTTTGAGACTCTCAATAAATGGCTAAAATATTAATTTACTAATACATGTTAGAACATGACAGACAAAAGTGCTTTTGTTTATTAGAGTGAAAACTTCTTTAGCAGCTTTTGCTGAAAGCCTTTGTCAACCTTTTTTCTTAAGTTCAAGTATACCACATTGACAGGTTCACTTTACCAGTAAACAGCTGCCATCTTCAGAAAACAAAGTTTTACAAGATGTTCCTGTGACTCATCCCAAATCTATAATTTCATCTATATTTATTAATTACATTCCTCACTACAGTTCCTTGCCAATCTGGCCGGTGACGAAGTTAAAAGTAACTGATTTGTCTTTCTCAAGATGACTCGAGTCGCCCTTTGAGACACTGGTGCCATATTAACCATTTTTTTTTATCCCCAGTACTGAGGATGGGTCAAGCAGCAGGTTATTTGCTTGGTAGTTTGGCAAGGTCACAAAGCTGGATTTCTTCTGAAAAATAGCAGCTCTCAGAGGTATGCACTCAGTTTACTGATTTCTGAAATGCCTGCTGTTTATAATTCTGACTGACAATTTCCCACCATTCTCTTCTCTGCATCAGTGATAAAGTGCCCACCTTCCTTTGCAATAAAAGGGGATCAAGGCTTTTCCCCTTCATTGTCTATTCATCCTACTGACTCTGGCAAACTCTCTCTTTCTGATATGTTTGAAGAAGTTTTGATTATTAAAATTTATGTCTTTACTTAGTTGCTCCTTTTATTTTTTTTTTGGCTGCCCAATTGTTCTTTGCTGTTTAATTTACTACAATCCATTATCTTCCTCTCATGTGGATACCACTTCCTTTTTTAAGTGTGTGGGGTTTTTTTCAACTTCTAATGCCCTCCTTTACTCTTCTATTCAGCTATACCAGCTTTGAGGTGTGGGAATGGTCCTCTTAGGGCATAAATTTCTAATATAGTATGTTTTAATAGCATTTTACACCATTACCTCCTCCTTTTAAATGGCTTCTTAACAATTTTTCTCATTTTAGGCTAGCTTTTATTTTATATTGTTTCATTCTACCATGAAGGATATTATTTGTTTTCCCTCTCAGTACCACTGTTAAATCTGTATACCTTATGGTCTGAGTGGCTCTTATATACATACATCCTGAGCCTCCAGTTTTGGGGCCTTCTGAAAGCTAACAGGTCTTGTCCTCTCTTGGCTTTGCTGACTGTTTGCCCAAAAAGTAGGTATTAATGCTTGATGATTTCATCTTGAAATTAAATTTGCCCAGGCTATATGAGGTATCTGATGTCTCCCACTGTTGTTCTCTGTTTTCTGCCCTGATTTGCCTCCTTCCAAAATGATTTTCAGCACAACTCCAAGAACTCACTCCCACTGACAAGCCTGCAGGAGGAAGACAAACTGTGCTTGGAAACATACGTCTTGCCGAGTTCTCTACAAATCATCTCTACAAAGGGAGACAAGCTTGTAAGACTGCAGAGTGGAAGGCAGATGATACAAGTATGCAGAGCCTTTACCTCTCTATTGCCTGCGAGAAAATACCTTCTCTCTCTGCCTGTGCTTCCAACACACATTACTTCTGCTGTGCTTACCTGATGCTCCAGAAAAGCCACAAAAACTTTCACAGAGAAAAGCTACCCAGTTCACATAGTTTAAACCAATTCAGGACTGAAGAAGTTTAATAATTTAAGAACATACAATTAGCTGGCAATCATCACACTGTACATTTAGGATGAATACTTGCCACTCCCTATAGCCTGCTGATCACGATGCCAGTAAGAAAGCTCATCATGAGGTTGCATATGCACGTTCAAGGAGCAGGTCTCTATTTGCTGCATCCCATAATCCACTAGCCAGTTGAACACTACTCACAGCATCCAAAGGGGCAGATGCTCCATCCAGCTTAGCAAAGGTCGAGATGATAGCAGGGCAGCTTCTGGAGGGTTTTGACTCCTGCAGATTCTACTCAAATATCTGCTGCTATTAAAAAATGTCATGCCTCTTTTATACTTCTCAGCCTTACTCTTTCATTTCTAAAGTTCCTTTGAAATTTCCTGATTATGTTTTCATCTGGCTGATGGCCATCTTCCTCTTTAACTGGATTGGTCTGGGGCCAATGCCCCCCAGACAGTTTTATGTATTTGATACAGGCATACACTATGCACACTCGTACTCTTATCTTAAAAGCTGTGGTTATGCAGGCCACTTGCCAAGAGCATGCCATGCAGACACCCCCCACAAAAGCAAGTCAGGAACCTCTGGCTCTCAGTCCTGCCCTCCACAAAGGAAGGACAGTAAGCCACTACAGTGCATATTTCTAGAGGGCAGAGATGAATCAGTCCAGGTGAGCATAAGAAAGGTGCCTGCTTCCTCTTGCATCTCTCTGGACTATCCTGACAGTTGTCTCGAACAGTAAGACTTTTCCTTTGATGTCCTATGTGACCTCAGTGCTCTTCCCCCAATCCCGAGTAAGTGTCCTGCAGATAAGTTGCATTTGATGCATGGAAGACTGCTGACCAGCTACCAGTTAATTTGTGGTGCCCCTATGGCTTTTCTAACTTACACCATTTATCTAGTCAGGAACAGTCAATGGAGAACGGAGACACAGAAGAACTGCCATCTTGTAGCTGTAGGCTTGATTCCTCCCATGACAAGAGGGAAAAGTGAAACAGGATCTGCCTTTAGTCACCTAATACCACTGGGGGTTTCTCCTCCACAAGGGGAGATTTTGTTGGCAACTTAGCTGAATCTAGGCCACTTTTCTCACAAGAATCAAGCACTAACATCTCATCCTTCATTCTTATGGTTAGTTTAGTTTTGAAAACTCTCCAAGTTCTTGTGTGACAAAAATATAGTGTTTCTTTTCTTTTTTTTTTTTTTTTTTAAGCAAAGATGGTATCCATAAAAATCTATGAACTCACATGCAGAAAACACAAGAAGAGAATTTTTTAGATTCTTTTTCACTTATTTGATCCATAACATAGAAATTCAAGACAACAAATGGTTGCAAAAGTAGTAAGGAATCTGTGACATAGAAACAAAGGAGTCGGTTATTATCGTAAACCTTGTAGTTGCCCACTGAGGAAAGTCAGAGAATATGGAACAAAATGGTTAGTAGGCTGAAAATGAACTTACTGTACATTAGGTGATCTACACTAAATCTGGCTTTCCCCAAAGCTACCTCACATTTCTGTGTGCACTGAAACAGAGAAAAACCTCTGAACTTCCCTTTAGAGTCTCCTAACTTCCTTAACAGACCAGAAAGACAAATAGACTTAAAAGAATCGACTGCAGAAGGAGGAAGGCAGCAGCAGTTAACACTGAGAAGAAAACAAAGTTTTAAACAAAACCAAGACACTCAAGTGTCAGAGCCTGTAAAACTAACTATATTAGCAAATAAGGTACATTGTAGAAACAGGAAATAAACATATTTTTTGTAATTAAGTTTTTTCTCCACCACTATAAAATAATCAGCTTGATGAAATGCAAGTGGGACATTTATCTTCTTTCTTTACAAGATGTCATGTGAACTTCTCTCTCCTGCCAATTAGTATTGATCTTCACTTCGTGTTTCCTTTCTAACAATGAAGTAATAGAATCTGACACATAATTTGCTGAAATATTTTTTTCATTAGACTGCACCAGACCTTGTCAATACCTTAAGATAATAGGCAGCTCGTTGTTTGCAATGATATCTAGCAGTGTTGTCACATGGTTATAAGTCTTTAATATCTTTATAAAAATAAGCTGGTCTGCAAAATAAATATACTCTAGAGAAGTTTTTGGAATTCAAGTTGCAAGCAAAGTTAAGTGGTATGTGGCTAGAGGTAAACACTAGATGATAAATTGCTGTGATACAACTGTGGTATTTGGTCGGGTTTTGAATTGGGGTTTTTTTTTGAGACAAAAGCAAGATGCATCTGCTTTCAGAGACAAGCTAAGTAGTATTTATATTAAAGCCAATTAAAAAAGAGTAGGCAAGCTAGCATTCTCTTTTTGACCTGTGCTTCCTCAGAAAATGTTTTCCTTTTGATTGTTTCACAAGGGCTGTAACTCCAACATATTTTAAAAAATGATCTCATCGAATCATTGGTGTGATCTTCCAAGCTAAAGATCAGTGGTAGGTCTGTGCACAGATGCAAATACCCTTTCCATTACGTAATGTCCTCCCTTCTGTTTTCAGGGATTTCTTTTATACCTTGTCCTTCCTTGTATACTTGTCCTTTGTTTTACAGTCAGCTTGTAAGATTCTTCAGGACAAAAATTATTCTTTGTTCTGAAACTGGACAGTGTCTCACTCAAAGAGGTCAAGGTCTAGAACTGGAAACACCAACTGGAAACATCAGACCTTCAACTACTCTTGTCTTACCAATTTTCCCAAGCACCTCAAGGGCAAAGAGAACAAGTTTTGTTGGGATAACTCAGGTACAATTGATTTTGTTCTGTGTGGAGGTACCTACTTCTGACATAGACAACAAAGCTTTCATAACAGTCAGTTGCAGACTGTGGATACAGTTAGGATCTGACTCACCTGACCAAATAATGGTATCTGTTTTCAAATAATGTGAATTGCTTCCTGGCTCCTACTGGCCTTTTTATCTAGATCTACAGTGACAACAGAAGAAGCCTAAACAGTCTTACTATATGTAGACATAGATCTGTACAGACACATGAGTGTTGGTCCTCACACTCAGTTGAGTAAATGTCACACTTCATGTCTTTGTTAGTATCTGCCTGCAAATGCAGGGAGTTCATATTCTTTAATTTTGAACCCATCAGAATAATGAGAATTCAGTTATTCTGCTCCACTATCCCAAATTAATGATGAAAGGCTAAAATCATGACATGATTACTCTGACCTAATCCCAGTAGAATGATTGAAAGGTCATCTGCATTTTTGGCTCAAAGTCCTCTGAACATGTAGGTACATAAAAAGGTACAGCATACATGATGGAAATAAATTATATCTTTTAGAGCTTGACACAGGGACTCACTGATCTCAACTGAAACCATTTCCACTGACTTCACTTGGTGGTAGATCAGGGCCTTTGACATAGTGCATCACAAGTTCCCAACCCTTTAGATGTTCATGACAAAGACAAGACCAGAAAAAAAATCAGTAAATAAAAGGAACTGATCATACAAATTTACAATATTCTGAAATTAAATAATAACAGTAATAGTGCTGCAGTAGCTCCACGGTTTCCTTATAGGAATCTGAAACACACCTGAAACACAGATCTGTGCCCAGAAGGTAGACCTTCATCATCTGTTACTGACATGATGCAGAATCTCTGCTTTTTTGTAACGTTAGTTAACACAAATACATGAAAAATTAATTTTAAAAAAAAAAACCAAACAGCAGTCAGGCAGTCTTGAACATAAATATATATAGTTGTAGTTATGAAGTGTCCTGGTCAAGTTTTCCCCAAAAGATCAAAACTAGTCTCAGTAATGACTTTGGCACTGAGTCACAAACAGATATCTAAAACCTTAAAATCCATTCTGAATGTAACTAAAGGACAACTACAGATCACATTAAGCCACTGATAACCTCACAAAAGCATGAGGAAGTTCAAAACCAGAAAACCATTAGGGGAATCTTCTGAGTAGAAAATACCAGGTATACAGAAAAAAAACTCTAAACGCACACTTCTACAGGAATCTGAAAATTAAGAAAGAAATCTAGCTCTAAGGGAGGGTTAGTAACACAAAATTTAGCGTTTTCCACTTTATTCTGTATTTTCTTCTCAACAATGGAAGTCCATCCTCTTCTAATAGTACCCATGTGTTCACTAAGATATTTCCACAACAGATAAGTAGATGTCCTAATCATTTCTATCCAGAGTTACTGTTTTTCCCTCTGAAGTCAAACTACTACTTCCAAAAGTCAGTGTTAATAAATAAGTTAAATTAAGTGCTATTAAGTGAATTCAAGCCGCATGAGGCTCAAGATCAGCCTTCCAGATCAATTATCTCCTATATAGGGTATTCAACTCTACTTGCGTCATCATAGCACCAGTATCCACAGCAATGCCAAAAGTCACAGGGTTTATCTTCAATTTATTATGACTGCAGTTTTTCCTTTTGCTCCTGAAATAGTTTATTGGAAGGTTCAACAGGCAGCTACACAACTCCAATGGCCCTAGATGGCTATAGATTTAGGTGGTCTTAATAACTGTCAAACAAGCAAAATATCTGAGGCTGCTATCTCCGTATGAAAAAAAATAGAGACATGCTCATGTTGTCAAATACAGCAGCATCCACTACTTGAACAGCAAAGCTTCAGACTTTGTGTTGGATCCTAAAAAAATCGAAATCGAAATTAATGGACTAATGTAAGCCAAACAACACACCCACTTACTGGTAGCTTTCCTTTGGCTACAAGAAATTAGACCTTTTATGGGAAGTATCCTAATTTTGAGGCAGACCTGCAAATGAGAAACTAAAGCAGTGTTTCTGATTCTATTGAATATATTAAGTCTACGTTTGCAGCAAGCTAGCTTTCAATCAGAGATGGTCAGCCAAAAGGCATCATAAAAAAATGAAAGGAAGAGGAAAATTAGTGTAACATTATTTGACTCAGCACAGGATTGTAAGCCATAAATAATAAATGTTCCTTTCATTCCAAAGGGAATGTGAACAAGGCATTCAACAAATCATTCAAAAATATATACAAACCCAAAGATCGTCAGAATCTTTTGATGAACTAGATTTAATGCAAAACCATAGAATTATTGCAACCAAAACTCTTAATGGAAATGGACCCAAAAAAGTGTCTCTGGATGCAATTTCTAGGAAAACTGGCTGAGAAAGGAAGAATAGTGAAGAGCAACCTGATAGAAACTGCCAGCAAATAACAAACCTGCAGGGTTTGTTTAAAAAGAAATTGCTTATTAAGACTATGTAATCCAAAATGAATGACTGTAATTTTAACACTATTAACAAGATTTGAAAACCTTTACTGCATTAGTTTATCTTATGTAGTCTATGATTGCACAATATTTGTAATTACATTTCTGTTGAACTTTTTAATCTATATAGAAACTATTTAAATTAGCCAAGTGAAATAAAATGTTGACATTGGATCTCTGTTCTCTTGTCATGCCACAGTATGTACCAAAGTGGTCATTCTGAAGACAAAAAGATAAGTACTCAGCTCATTCAGGAAACAAAGGCAGGCATGAGTAATTTAAATGTTAAATTAACACATAAAAATCAGTGTAAAGTAGTTGCACATAGTCATGGGAGGATACCCAGGAAAAGAGACTTCAGTACAGTCAATCAGTTAAAAGGGTAAGCAGAAATGTCACCATATGAAGAAAAGAGAGATCAAAGACTTGTTGCGTCAGGACATCTGTTTCTTTGATCATAAATTAAGAATTACAGTGTAGTGTACAAAAAAAAAAAGTGATTTGACTAATCCTGGATTTCAGTATTAAGCTCATTTTCCCATGTATGGAATAAAACTAAGCTTGTTTTTGCAATTAGAAATGTCTAGGAAAAGAATGCTCCAGCCAGAAATGGAAGCTGGCTTTCCTTTTTTTGCCTTTTTTAGCTTTTTTCTTTTTTCGTGAGTCCTATTTTTACTTTTGCAAAACACACTGAAGGATGTCTGTTATGCCTCTGTGTGAATTAGAAAGAATTTTTGAAACTGTACATTCTTTGCAAAATATAACTGCTTGTTTTCTTAGCTAGTCTTTATCTCTTTTACACACATACATTATTTTTTAAATGTTCAGTTTAGTTTGGTAAAAAAACCCTGGAATGAATAACAAAGATGTTGTTACCTAAAGCCTGTATTTTCATTTAACTATTGTATGATCATAGTTTCCTAGATGGGGCACAGACAGCATGTTAGTAAAATGTTTTTTCATTAAAAATGCCGAGAAACACTCCCCTATTTTTCTATCTCTGATAAATTGAAGCTCTGAAGTCTCTCATCACCTGGTTAGCCAGAAGCCTGAGTGAGATTCACCTTCAGATGTAGACTCTAGTTAGGCTATCTAGAGTACTCCAGATGAAAATTAGATGTCTACATGCAAGTTACAGATTTAAAGCTCCCATTATAGCTGATGGAGATTAAAGGTCTCAACCTCAAGTAAATGTATAGGTAGGTGTCTGCCACGAGCAGGATCCCATCCACAGGTTTAGGAACTCATTCCTTCTTTCCTTTCCGATTGAAATACTACCAGTGCCTAGAGTTAAGTCACATTTAAATATATTTTTACGATTCATGCCCAGTAATTTTAATCTCCAGTGAGAGACAACACTTCAAGATAGTCTGATTTATGAAGAAATAGCTACCTACATGGTCATGCTCAAAGTGAGACGTGCAGATGTTCACAAACCTTCCTGGCTCAAAGGGGAGTAGGATTAAAAGAGCAGCTTCTGTAGCCTTGTTAGGCACTGTTTGCTGGTCTGGAGAACAAAGCTATGAGCACTAGGTTTGATGCTGACACTGGCACCTGCTCAGTGGTTTCAGCAGCTTTCTGTCTCAGCAGGGAGACTGCACCTGCGATTTATCATTCAGCTGCTGATCACAGGCGTAAGAGCAGCCGTAGCCTGCAGTCATTGTCTGGTGATGCTTCTGGACCACTTTAATAATCAGGATTTGTAATAAATTCAAAACTAGTCCCAAGTTAGCCACCCAGCTCCTGGGTGGAAAGTTACTGCTTTTCTAGCCATCCTGCTGGGTCCCAGTCACTAGCCAAAAACAGTGCTCTGGGCAGTTATGGAGAATGATTCTCCAGTGCTGTGGCCCACATTTGCCAAAGCAGTGTTTTTCCATAAGCTGTGTAAGCATGTTCTTGAAATTCACCGCATCAATCATGTTGCATTTTGCTAGGGCAGCACACTACAAGGGTGGTTATGGAATCACTTTTGACAAAGGGGAGAAAGTTCAGGCTCAGAAACTCCAAAACGTTAACATTTCCCAAGAACATTAGGTGAGGCAGCTTTTTCTTTACACTCCCACGTTTTCCTTTTAGATTTGATGTTTCATGAAAAAAAATCTCAAAGTAAACTTCATTGGATTCGTGTATTACATTCATGAACTCTGGATTGGCTGAATTTGAAGCCTGTAGCCTTTATAGCAATCTTTTTGCCAGGGACCAGGCCCTTCTGTTCTTGCAGCAGACAGACAGAGCACATAAAATAGAGACCATGACACCTCATCTGGGTGTGGAGCAGGTCCAAGCTCTGCAACTGTCCACAGCTATTATGCACATTTCTGTACTATACCTAAGGTTCACATTATTACCAGTTCCACCCAACTCTGTTGGCATTGCAAATTGCGATGACTTACGGCACCTACAAGAAAAATTAAATTTCTGGAGCAGCACAACTGATAATATTCACTAAGAGGATTTCATAAGATTTTTGTAAAAAAAAAAAAAAATAAAAAATTTAAATGCTGTTTTTCAAATCCAGGTTCTGCAAAGGACACTCTGTAATACAGAATTAATTAATTCACTTAAAATGCCTGAGATCTGCCAAACTATGAAATAATAATGATAGTCTTTTATGTCAAATCAATCTCACCACTTTTCCTCCCCCAGGAAAGTTCATGACATTTTGTTATCTGCTCCAAGTGAATTCACTGGGCTTTAAGCACAGAAGTTCAACAGTGGACGTTTTTGAACCCTGCATTGCCTTTCTCAACGAAACGATAGTGAAGTCTGTGGCATTCATTTGTTTGTGCTTGGGTATGGAGATCTCTGGGCTCTAACTGCGTCCCTAGTGGGAACATCTCTGGTAGTTTCCATGAATGCAGGATCAAGTAATCAAGAGTAAAATAATATGGGGGGGAAAAGGGTATGACTTTGGGTAAAAGAGAAATAAACTGCATGTTGCTATAGGCTGCAAAATGGAGCAAGGAGACATTCAAGGAAGAATGAGGATAGTCCATCATCCAGGGCTGAATTTCCAAGACTGACCTACCCAAAGGGAGAGAGAAAGAGGACTTGGTTTTATTGACACAAACACAGCCTGAACAGAAGAAAAGATACTCCTGGGTCTTCCCCTTTGAGAAATCAAGAGCAAAGGCTCAGATGCACACAAGTTTGGGACAGTAAATCCCAGACTAACACTAATCCTCCTTCTCCCTTCACCCAAAACAACTGCCAGACTCTGTTAAGAGGTAGGACTTGTGGTCAGAGTACTCACGTTTTCCTCCCTTGATGTCCATGTAAAAAAGTGTGGTCATAGTCCTGGGAACAAAGGCTTGAAGGGTCACAAAACTCTTGCTCATTCACAGATTTTTGCCACAAAGAACATGGGTTTCAGCAAAAGGAGGAACACAGACTGCCCTTACCCAGGACTGCCTACAGACTTTTTCCTTAACACATTATCTAGAGGTGAGATTTGTGGTTTGAGCCTAAGACAGCAGAGGACTGAGCTCAACCAAATTCCCCAGCATCCTTCACTAACACGACACACCTGCTAATAACCCCCTACAACCACATTTCCTTCTCCACCACCCTAGAAACAACCTGGCATCCCACACACACTGCTGCATCCCAGTGACTGACCTAAGACTTCCCCTGCTGCCTTCACACCCTATCAAGAAACCATCTCGTGACCCCACCAGCACAGCTGCTAGTGCCTGAGAAAACAAGAAGAGCTGCCTTAAAAATGCATTACTGTAACCAAGCAAAGCAATTTGGGCTTTTTTATAGCATATTCTGAAAGAACTGCTTATCTGCTTTCCAAATACCTATTGCCTGCTCCTCATTAGTGCACATTGACACAAGCTGGGGAGACAACCTGGCATTGCAAAGGACACTGAGGGATTATGAGCTCCTATGGTTTGTAAAATGTAAATTTACATTTGAGTGCAGGCAGGGCACATCAGATACCTCTGTTCCCCCTGCAGGGGTTTTTGGAAATTACACTATATCAGATCATGCCGTTGAAAATGCTTTCAGGCCTGGAGCATGAGGTAAGGAGTCAACTGAGCAACAAAGAACACAAATGTGATATACTTCATTAGTGACTGGATAGAGCCTGACTCACTAAGAGAGGGATATTTTTTTAATTCTATAGGGTGTTTTATTGATGGCACTTCCATATTCACACATATGAAATCAATGACCTGGTAAACATTTGACTTACAGTGAGTTTAACCATTGAAAGGAGAGCTATTCACTGCTCAGCTTTGGCAGATGTAGTTGAGGTTTCAGCAAGGAGTGACTTCAATGTATCTTCACATACCTGAAAAAGACTCAGATGGATTCTAGGAAAAACAGAGTTCATGTTTTTATTTCCAGTGTTGTTTTCTGAGCAGACAGGCAGAAATGCTCAAAGAGCACTGCCTGCAGGACATGGGTTGTTTTGCCTGCCCTGATCCCAGGGGCTCTGCTGAGTATTCCGTGTACCTGATAGTTTGTGGCAGGGCTGAGCAAATGAAATGTTGGATTGGTTATGTGAAGAGCTTTCTCCCTTGCTGCAAGTAGATTGCTGCAAGCAGATGGCTGCAAGAGGTCCTGCTTTTAACTTCCTACATGTATACAGATGAAGTATAAGTCTTCCCAGAGAAGTGAAGGTGTGATTCCAGTGCATTTGAGTAGTTATTCTCAGTGCTCAGACAAATAACAATAATATTTGAGTCTTAGCACAAAACAATTTCGCTGTGGTCTAAGATATGTTTTTCTTTGCTTTTGATAGAGGCCGAACATGTACGAGTACTCCATCATAGCCGAGCCACAGAAACTGGATTGCGTGTGAAAGCCCTATGCAACAGTGGCAACGAAAGCTGCAGAGTAAAGGTGGTATGGAACATCTGAAGGATTGTGCTCACAACACAGATGTCCCCAGACCCAGGGGGTTTCATCTTTGATGCTCAGCCAATAACGAATCCCATCATATCCTCATCACCACACAATGTGGTGAAGATACCAGCTGTTCTGCAGAGTAGATGCCCATATTGTTGTATGCCAGGTTAGGACAGAAACTCCACTGTGGGCTGATGGGTAACACCACCTCAGGCTTTGGCTGCACTGACAGCTAGTCTGCACTGATAGACACAAATATCCACTTCACATCTAATTCTCATTATATCCAAAGCCTGTGTTTCCTTTTCATGCAGCGAGAGGAAAGGCAATATGATTTGGCTGTTTGTCTGAGCTCAAGTAGTATAAATCAATGGCTGACGCAAATGGTGACAAATAAGTATCTTCCCCTGTCAGGAGGAAAGTCTGTGGGGAATGACAGGTAGAGCTGAGCCTGTAGTGTATCAGATGGCCTCTGAAAGTCACAGAATCACAGAATCATTTAGGTTGGAAAAGACCTTGAAGATCATCGAGTCCAACCATCAACCTAACACTGACAGTCCTCAGCTACACCACATCCCTGAGTACCATGTTGACACGAGTCCTAAACACCTCCAGAGATGGGGACTCCACCACTGCCCTGGGCAGCCCATTCCAATGGCTGACAACTTGTCCTGTGAAAAAATTCTTCTTAATATCCAGTCTAAACCTCCCCTGGCACAACTTGAGGCCATTACCTCTTGTCCTATTGCTTGTGACTTGTTTAAAGATACTCATCCCCACTGTACTATGAGGCTGTGCTGCTTTGAGGACACATTGCTAAAGGATTGTTTGAATATAGACAAACTATAGGTTGCTTTAAATTGCTGAATAATTCAGACATCAGTATATGGACAGAAAACTCCAAATTATCTCACACTCAGATGAAAGATGAACACACTTGTTATGAGAAAGTAATTGATATGATGTTCACTCATATGGTGGACCCCATGTATGTGCCCAGCCTGACCAGATGGACACATAGCTCCAGTTGCAAGTAGTGGCATTGCTACTGATTTCAAATTTTTTTCAAGAGAAAACTTCCTTGTAATCTGAATATATACATAAACTACAGTTATATATCTATATCATATTGCTATCTTCTGCAGAAACTCAGATTTACACAACAACATTTAAGAAATACCAGCTCTTGTCATTATCTGAATCGTCATATACTTTGGAAGAATTTCAAGCCTTACTTCATTTAGTTTTACAGTTGCTAGGATGCACAGAGGCACCACAGAGTCACTGCTCTCATGCTGGAATTCATCTAATCCCCCCGAGGTAAAACAAATGTCACAGGTAACAGCCAGGTCCTCCTCCTCTGAAATACCTCCACTGTGCACTCAGTATCAGGAAGCAGTGCCAATCTGTGCTGAGGCATTTTGACTTTCATTTGATGTTGCAATGATATTTCCAGTGCCCCCATTAAAAAGCATGGGCTCAGCTCAGTTCCTGAGCCTGTTCCAAGCTGGTGAGCACATCTTTTCTCCACCAGAACCTGCTGTAACCTCCACTATCATTTACTAACTTTACATAGCTGATTTCAAGGTCTTTGCCTTGTTAGAAATTTTTCAGAGCTTCATGTGGAAACCTTTCTGACAACTGACACAGCTCGGATATATCAGGGAGTAAATCTTCCAGATCCAGGCTGAGGGATTAACCTGAAACTATCCAGATCCATAGGTGCATAGATGCATTATACACTGTAGGCATCAGTAGTATCGACAGTGGTAATGTCTTGCTATTTCACCACCAATTCTCAATTTGCAAAACACAATGCCTGCAAATTGCCCTTGATTTGTTTGCATGGTTTGCAACAAACAAACCTCCCAAAACACAAGTCAACATGTCCATCTTATTTATCACTGCAGTTTATTTTTAATTCAGCATTTTGGAAACACTAGATTTGTTTTTATTGCTGTCTTAGCACAGCATAATGTCCTACTATCGTACTTTTAATATCAGAAAAGAAATTACCAGAGGATAAATTTGAAAGACAAAAGCTGGATAACTCTACACTTTGACCAGCAAACATAACAGGTTGATCATAAAATAGAGTACCCTGGAACTGTAATTTCACATTTCCTGATATCACAGATGTCTTGTTACTATGCCTCAGTCAGCGGATACGCCAACAGCAAGGCAACTACCAGGTTTCATAAACTTGCTCCTAAATCTGGGTTACCAATTAGTTTGACCACCATGTGGAAGCCAATATTTGATATGGAGTCCCACAATTATTTCAACCAACAAAACACAATTATTTGTAAGAGGTAGGAATCTGTTGGACACATGCCAATATTTCTGTCTTAGCCAAATGTGAATAGCTTCCTCAGTACATCAGATGCCTTAAGGCATTAAGGAAAGGCCAAAAATAGCTATAGTTACCCCAGGTGTACTAGAAATTTTCTTTCAGACTTGTATCTTTAAATTAGCAACTACAGGAATGACTGAGTCCAGTCTGAGGATCACTGATACACACTGCAGTCCAGAACTTAGGAGTGAAGTATTATTGAACTGACTGAAATCCAAATTTTGTCATCTTTGGCAGTTTTAGCAAGGGAGCAAATGACTGCAAAAGATGTGACTGGAACACCTTCTTCTTGCCTGCCCTTACTCTTGCCATGATGCTTACATTTACTACTGGTTGGCCAAAGGCTAAAATCTCTACAAAATATATGTTTTGCTTATTTCTGCTGCTATATTGGCAGAGCTCCTCTGTTTCTCTATGTATTCAGCTGCTGTGTGTTTATTAACCACTAGTAGGGATCACTCCAGAGAAGAGATTCTCTTCAGTGCTGACATGAAACACAGCTCATTAGGGTGAGGTATAAATTCTACCAGATGAGCAGTATTAAAGAACCATCACCGTGTGGTTGCTAACAGTTCCAGCAGGATAACACTACAGAAACATGACTGAAGTAGTTAGTCCATACTCATCTCCATCTCTGTGCTGATGTGGTTCAATTTTGCCTGGTGTTGATGGTTGCACTGTATTCCACTGCCTTAGGCTGAAGCAGCCTCTAGGTACAGAAGCAGCTCCAGAGGGCAGAGAAAAAACAGGGCTAAAATGCACTATTAAGGGGGCATAAAAATACTGCCTGGCTGTTATCCATGTTATATCTTGTCGGTAATTAAATAGAAAACTCAGGTTTCCAGTTTGGTCAATCTAATCTTGCCATAAGCAAGTCATTCACTTTAATTATTTTTTTTCTCCCAAAGTGAAAGATTAAAATAAACACATCAGATCCATTCCCTCCAAGCTATGCATTAAGCTCCTTTAATGGCTTCAGAAGCCACGTTCTTTTCTCCTCCCTCTCCCTTCCCCCTTCAAAATCCAGTCTTGCTGCTAGGTATTGATTTTCTTCTGTTATGCTCTGGATAGTCAAAACTGAAGTGCTATTTCTACTTGGCTTGATTCTTCTCTTCTTGAATTAATGAAGACTTTTCAAGAGGTAAACAGTGTGACTATTTAAAAAAAAAAAAACATCTAAATTGAATGACAAAGCCAGGAAGTTTGACAAAAAATCTTCTGATACTCCAGTACCCAGTACATCAACTGAAACTATTTAACCACAAGAATTTGTTCTGGGATCTTGCAGAGAGTGTGGATAGAGTCTTCAAGATAATTTCACTCATTTCCCATAGGGAAATAGATCTCAACTTAATGACATTTCTCCTAACAGAAAGAGAATAACAAGTGCTGTTTTTACTAACAGACTGAGGAAATACAGGAGAAATGCTTGCAAGTTATTTTTGACAGAGATACAAAAATAATAGGCAAGAGAACATTTCCTTTGCTTATGAATCCAAGCCTCACTTTACTGAGATCCTAGTGTTTTTAATAGGTCAAAATGAGTTTAAGTGATTCTCTGTGCCTTCACGGTGTATTGTTTTGCATTTGAAACTGGGCAGCAAAAGTCTCCCAAGGAGAATGGGATGGCAAATTGTTTGTTTCCCATCCAGGGAGAATTTTGCGATCCTGATTCATTTTGACAATGGTGTGCACATCCTAAGAGTGAGGTGGGCCACATCCAGTGACAATGTCACCAGGGGCTGCTGCTTTCAACCATTGACATGCAGTTGCATAATCCCATTGGATTACGGTAGTAAATCTATTAGGAACAATTAGGATCATCTGAACAGGCTTCTGTCTTAAAACACCTGATGTCTGTGCTTTTCCAGAGCAGGAAGGAGCAGAATCGGTATGTGTCTGTCCCATACTTTCTTCAGCCCAAAGACACATCCCCTGCTAGTTCCTCTAGCTCCCTCTGCAGCTATAGAGGTTCTTAATCACCTCCAAGGCCTGCAGAAGGGATGAATCCACAGAAGTCCTTTTCTCTCCTCTGTCAGCACCAAACCTTCAAGGACAGACTTGGACAGGGGAGCAGAACCATTTGAGCACCACCCTCTGTTCCTCTGGTGACCCTTCTGGTACCCTAAAACAGGTCAGTCAGGGAGAAAAAGGAAGGAGGGACATAAAAAAGACAGAAGAATTATTTCTTCCTGATGTGTCTGCAAAATATAGTCACTGTATATACAGTATAGGCCAAAACTGTTTTCTACAGCTAAATTATAAAAAAATATTCATATATCTGAATCAAAATATACATTAAAAAGACACTTAAAGTTACATGACAACCACGTTTCTGGAATCTCCTAACTTGTTTTTGCATTAGCAAAATTTTGCCATTCCTTTCTTCTTTTCTTATTTTTATGTGAACTCATATAGACACAGAGTCCTTCCCTACACAACCTGTAGAAGCAAAATTAGTTGCATATTAAACTCATGTAATGCAATTGCAAGTGGGACTGTACTTGTAATGCTGCATAGTTATTCTCATGTATACACAGAAATACTCCATCTCTACACTGCACATTAAATTTACACATCCTGCCTACCTGCAGAAAGATCAGACATGGAAGACTCCAGCTGACAACCCCAAAAGATGCTGCATTCTCAGATAAATCTTGTTGTTAGTTTTTTTCTATTAAATATAAAAGTTGCAGAATGAGTTGTTCTGTGAAAAATTTTCTTCAATTGGTCTAGAAGCATTTGGAAAGGTCATAATTATTTTTCCCTTGTGTTGAAATCATTGACTCCACACATGCACTTTAACCCACGAGTAGTAATAGTAATGGAAAATTAGATAAGCCAGCTTTTTTGTTCTTAAAGAACACAATCAAATATTTCAAATTAAGTAATTTTCCTTGTTATACTTTCTTTTACCTTCCAGAGAAACGCAATTCTCCTCAAAATACTGCCAACACATTACCACATTATCACATTTTATGATCCCTTATTCCTAAAAAAAGGCATTTAGTGCTGCAAGGAGCTGATCTCACTCAAAAGACTTCAATTGTATCTGTCAGAAAGCAATTACATGTGTCAGAAAACAAACAAAATTATTTTTCCATGAGAAATTCTGACATTTTGAACTTTATTTTAATTCCACAAAATGTCACTTTGGAAATAGTCAGTTTACTGTGATGATCTTGAAACAGTTCCTTTCACTATCAATGAAACAGTTAAATACATTATAAATATATTAATAAACCAATATTTACATTAATATCATTTAGAACTGAAAAAACAGAACTATCACATGAAATTTCATCAAAATCAACATGGATATATTTAAATTTCAATGAAACTTCATTTTCTGAAAGAGATTTTTTCCATGACCAACAACAAAAATAAACCATATCTTCTCACAAGACAAAGATAGATCCCTGGAAGGCTTAGGCATTGAGCTGGAGCTGCCTCCTGCTTTCCATGCTTAATTTCAAAATCTGAATACTCAGAACCCACACTCAGTTGCTGCCTAGTCTCAGAAGCATCTCAGTGCATTGAGAGGTAAGTTTTCAACATCAGCGTTTCTCACACACCTCAAAGTGCCCCAACATGGATGGTAGCCATGACGTAACTTTCATCTAAGCTCTCCTGGGATACAGGAATGAGGTTTACATCCATATATTGCTTCAGAGTCCTGATGTGTTAGGCGTCCTCAGAAATTGCCACAAGCTTTGAATCAGGCTCTATATCACTTGCTGCTCTCATCTGATAGTTTAGTGTCTACAGCATTTTCATATAATTGGAGAGACTGTAGTCCCATACTGTCTTCTGTCTGAAGGGAATCAAATCTATGTTTTCTATACAAGTGTCTTTATGACTAAGCTGCAGATTCTTTTGTGAAAGGGCCAGACAGGCCCACTTTAGCTACTGAAGAACAGAAGGGGCTGAGCGAGTTCAGCTCCAGTCAGGCTTAGCTTACAGTGTTAGTAGACCCTATGATTCTCCAGAGAGGAGGCTGCGGCATTCCCCAAGGAACAAAGCAATCTGCGTTGTAGTCCTTGGCTATTTGATTTTACATCAAGGAGTTCCTTGGCTGTGGCAGGAAATTGGAAGCGAGAAGGTGCAATGATGTTGTGTCACCCTTGTGCTTACTTCCTCTCTCTCAAGAGAGAGGAATCAAATATTCAAGCCAAATGAATATTTGATTAGCTGATATAAAGTCAAAGAGTTTCAGATAGAAAAATGAGGATAGTCAGCTGCAGAAAACAGATTTGAATTATATAGTAGCAGTTGTCTTCCCTCAGATGAAAAGAAAAAGAAAAAAACCTATCTTTGAGCACTCCTACACTTTTGTAATGTAAAGAGTAAAAGCAAAATCTTGAGCCACTTTTATTGGTACTTTAGAAGAATTATTGCCCGTTCAAGGAGTCAGTGTATCTGCTGTGTTTGGAAGAACAAAGGGTCAGCGACAGCAGGAAGAGAGCAAATAGCGTTACCTCATGCATGGATGAGAGGTTAGTGCAGGAGGCACTCAGGAACGTTTTCAAAGCCCAGAGGGGACTGTGAAGAGTATGCTGTGTTATGAATTTAAAGCTAACAAAGCGTGATGTCTTTTAAAAATTTAGTTATTTACTCGAGGCATGGCCAGATGCAAAAGACGTACCCTCCAGAAAACGAAAGATAAAGGGTTTTAAATACTTCACAGCTGCAGAGTATCTTAGACTTTCAACAATTTCTGGGCACCTTTGAAAGGTTCATTCCAAGTTTATCAGAGTCAATCAGCTTGATGGCCACTGTACCAAAATAGTTAAGTATACTGGGGCAAAAAGAAAAAAATCTCAGGGGAACTGGAAAAGCAATGAGTAGTTTCAGGTTACTGGCCCATATTTAAGCAGAGTATCTGTCTACAGTTAGCCTGTACCTGGGCTAGACAACTGTAGCAGTTGTTCTATCACCCAATGACCCCTCCCCAGCTGAGAAGGGGAATCAGGGAAAAAAAGGGAGAAGCCCTGCGGGTTGAAATAGAAACTGAATTAATGAAATAACAAAACTAATACAATCACTGACATAAAGTATGCAAGGTTCTACTCAGCCTGATCCTTGAGGTCAGGAGAAGGCCAAGAGGGAAGAACTCCAGGAAGAGGATCTCCACCCTCAGTGAACTCCCTCCTTTTATAATGAGCATGATGAAGTGGTGTGGGGTACACCTGTGAGTCAGCTGCCTTGATTGCATCTCCCAGCTGACTCGGGGCTACTCATGGCCTGCCTGCATGGCTGGCCCATGGGTCTGTGCCTGGGGAACCAGGACAGTATTTCATTGCAGTAGGATGTGGTACTCTTTTGTGAGATGCAGGCTTCCACTTCACTGGTTTATAATGATGGGCATTTACTAACTTGTGGAATTAACTTCAAAGTGGTACTGAAAACTGAAAATGAGAGTAAGGAGGCCCAATCTGAAAAAGGCACATTGGGTATAACCTGGCATACTACTGAATTTCACAAGTTACCACTTGGAAGGAAAAAAAAATATATTCGCCTAATCAAAGACTAGATAAACATCCTGGGTCCAAAGGCAGGCATCAGTCTGTAGTCAGCTGCCAGGCTGCAGAGATCAGCTTTGCTTTCAGTGGCTCACTAGTACGACTTTTGTTACACAGCATCAGAAAAACATGGTTTTACAGATCAGCTATCCTCGCTGTTCCAGGTTACCAGAGAAACATATACAGAAAGTGTATAATTCCCCTAGATGACCTCCTTAATGCAGGCTGGGAAATATCTCTGGAAACAAGGCACACTTTGAACAGGCTAATGCATTATCCCTTTTAGGGATGATCTCATCACCTAGCTGAAAAGAAATGTAGCCTCAAACTTCCTAGAAATTGAAGCTGTCAGCAGAGACCAGTTGTTTGCCATAGGGATTAAAATATTACTGTCCTGAGGAATGTTTACAGAAAAAAATACTAGTAGAATTCTATACATGGGCAGGACCAAGAAGCATTGAAAATTCAAGGGAAGGGCAGGAATGAAATGTGTGGGCCAACTTTAGAATCAAACATAGAAATGGAAAGTGGTTGTTAAGTAAAACACTGTAACACACTAAAAATGTCATCACAGTGCCCAGGAAAGCTGGCAACAACTTCAATTGAAGTTTAGAGTGAACACAGCAACATTAAGCAAGTGCATTTCATTATATATCCATTAGCTGACATGGATGGCTGTTACTTATGGTCAGAAATAGTGCATATGATAAATTTCTGCTGTATCTAGTTGATATGATTCAGAATACACTTGTCACCCATATGACGCCTGAAATTGAGAACTCATGAAAATACAAGTTTTATTCATGATTAAAGGTGCTTGCAACATGATAGTTTAAGCAGAGTCCAGGTTAATGTTTGGGTTTTTTTCCTAAAAGTGTTTAAAAAGCAAAAAAAGCAGTTAGTGCTTTCAAAAGAGGGCAACACAAAAGATTTTATTTACTCAGCATCTAGAACTTTAACTTAAATGTTATGTCATTCTCCAGGCAGGTGAGAGATGAGATTTGGTAGGCTGGCTGTTGTTAATTTTGGTAACAACTAAAAAACCTAAGAATACAACAGAGAAGTGACAGATGCTGCTTCAGTGTCAAGTTCATCATCTCAAGAGACAGCACTGATGACAACCCTATCTTTCATAGGATTTAATCAGTCTGCTCCCATTCAATCCCTGGAGCAGCACTACACATATGTATGACATATGTTTCATCTCCTATGATTCAGTGGCTCCTAAAAAAGGAAAAAGGTCACTTAAATGAAGAAGGGGTGAATGATCATTCTTCTAGCAGAATGGCAGGTCTCTCTTACGTCACAGTTTTTCTTATGGCAGGAGCTGCTTTCTGAGTGAACTCTTTTGGGTGTACCAAACAAGGCTACAGATGTCAAAAGATGGAGCTTTTGAATTGTTAGAACTGTTAACACAGAGCTATTACATTTCATTCCACCATGCCAAGAACCAGGAGGCTATTAGGAGGGTTATTTTGCAGTCAGCATCCCTGCCTGCTAGTGTATACCATAGCAGGGACTGATGGCATTCTTCGCATAAGAGGACTGCTCTTAGGGTCAGCTGCTTAACCTCTCTCTTGAAGGTTAGCTGGTGTATTGTCTCCAGCAACTACACAGGGTAATCTCTATCATAAGCTGCCTCCACCATAGTCAGATGCTGCTCTTTTGTGGTGTACAGCTACTAATGTTCACATGTCTGGGCTCAGACTTTCTGTGCTTGCTGTGCATACCAAACAGAAAATGCTGGTCCCAACTGAGTAAGTAATTTTCCATGAAAATTAAGCAAGCTTTTCCCAGCCAAGTCAAAACAAATACTTGACTGAATATCTGATGATTATCTGGAGCAGAGACTTCTCAGCTCTACTGAGATCTACTGTTCTACAACTACTGCTGGTTGTAATGGGGGAGTGCAGAAATGACACCTCCCCTAATACCTCTGTATAAAATAAAATTGTACTATAACTTTAATCCCTCTGTGTTGATCCAGTAGAATAACTTAACTGTAAAGCTATATAAAAGCTCCTAGCAACTCTGGAGTTCCTAGCTAGATGTTTTATGAACTAAATAAAAATTCAGTAGGTTCACCGATTATAAAGTAGCACCTTTGATTTACATATTCCACATTCACTATTACCAGCATTTTAAGGTTCCTTCGCATTTGTCTTTTGTGTTTTTAACAAGGACAGACTTCCTCACTCATTTTTTATATCTAGAAGTAGTAATCCTTCATTCATTGCATCTGGAACATAAAAATGTTAAAAGGAAAACACTGACAGGCACCTCCTTCAGCATCTTTACAGGGTCTTTCTCCATCCAACTTTAGGAATTTTGGACAAAAAACTCTAGAGGAAATTAAATTATATAATTTTGATTAGAAGAAATTTCTTTTCAGAAAGAGGTGTTTAATGAAGATTGAATTGAAGAGGAACAGTGGTGAGATGGCATCCACAAGAAGAGGAACAATATGAACATGGCTGTGCCGGGATTACTAAAGTGCAGAGGATGTGTGGAATGCTCCATAGCACCCAGGCATTATGAGGTACTCAAAGAAACCACAGAGGTTATCTGGACAGAACAATATGGTTGAAAGCAGATAAATACCCCATGGCTGACTGCAGTTTGACGCAACCTTTAAGCACTCTACAATTGCATCATGGATGCAGACTGCAGATGACTTACAAAGAACCTGGAGGGATGCTGAATATGCAAGGACCATATCCAAGGACCAGCTTTTGCTGTTCTCTGCAAGAAGCGGTGTGTAAGGCTGTGGAAGTGAACTGCTAGGGGAAAAAAAAAGTGAGTTAAATAGAGGATTTTTGTGGAAGAGAGATTTTATGGAAAACTAATGTCTCTTTAGAGGCAAGTGAACTTTTCGGGTAACCTGTTGCTCACTGCTTAAGGGGGAAGACTGGGGGGGGGGGGTAATTAGGAAGGTATTCAATTAATAAAAGAGGAGGGGATAAATAAGCACTAATTTAACATAAAATCAAGATGTCAAGAACAAAATTAATCAAGGCATTCAGGGAAAAGAGGAGAGAAATGTGCTAATTTCCTACACACCAATGCTAGTGACCTGTGTAATAACAAGAATTGGAATGTATTTATGATCATAAATTCAGCCTTGCAGGGAAGAATGAAGCCTGGTGATATCTGCGTGACTGGAATGCTAAAGGCTCCTCCTATTACCTGCTTACGGAAGGAAGAGTGGACTAAGAGGGAAGGTAAAGTGTAATTCTACGTCAATAATGATATTGTCTGTTTGAATCACTGCCAGCTCAGAAGCAAACACTTCATGAATCTTTACAAGTCAATATCCAAACAGGTAGGACATATGCCATAGACCAAAGACTTGAGGACAAGTTGATGAGCTTTATAAATATTTACCTATAAAGTGCAAGCTGAAAGCTGTTATTATGGAAAACTTCAGTCTCAGTGATATGTGCTGACAGTATCATTCTGCCAAATATCCTCAGATGTCTAAATTCTACAGAAGATGATCCTTAATTCAAAAATATTGTCTCTGTCACAAGGGGATTCTACATTAGATGCTTTCTTGACAGCCAGAGAGGAACTGATCACACAGTTCAAAAGCCCTGGGAGTTGTGAACGTTGCACTGTTGAGTTTGGCTTGGGGCATGGAGGCAATGTCATCACGTTTCCTCTGCAGTCCATCAGGCTGGTACAACTTAATTCTCAGTGAGGTTGGGCTGCACTAACACAGCTGCATGAAGTATTTGGTATATGAGTGGGTGCAGGAGGTGGGAGGACAGTACTTTCATGGAGTTTCAGCTCCCAGCTCCTCTTTCCAGGGAGATGCCACTGAGACACGATATTTTGCTTGTCATGGAGTTCATAACTCAACAAAGCTGTGATCTGCTGTCTCTTACCAAGGGCAGGTGTGGCTGATCGGCAGACTGGGAGTATCCTTTGTTCAGTGAAGCAGGATTCCCAGAGCCTCACTGAATTTCTCAGGTGGGAAGGTGGGGGAGCACCCTGGATTCTCCGTGCACTAAGGAAGATTGTCACAGCTCCCATAGGCACAGAGGAGCAGTCTGCCTTCTGACCCAGAGCCCAGCTTCACTGAAATAAGTTAATGATGAGCTTTCACCTTACTCTATGAGCAAGAAAGCATGTAGGTTACTGAACCATGTGAAATGAGGGAGTCAAATCAAACAGAGGTGAGACTGTGGAGCTGATACTCGTTAGTAATAGTTCCAAGCAAAGAAAAGAAATCATTCAGTATTCAGAAAAAAAGGTACTTACATGACAAGTTATAAAATACTAATAGAAGAAAAAAAAAAATAAAAGAGGAGGAAAATAGCAACACAACAGGATCAAGGATCCTCTCTTTTCAAAGAGCAATATATTGACCACTGGTTGGTCAGCACAGACTCATTGGGAGCCCAGCGGTGGGGTGTGAGAATGTTAATGGTCACACTACTGAGAGCAGGTTCCAGCCATTGAGATGTATATACACAATAAATGAGAAGTTGGCTGTGTACTCACAAGCTGTATGCCTGATCTTGCTCTTGAGCCTCTGCAGTAGGTAAATGATGCCAGAATAAAGGTAACTTCAGTGTTACATCCTCACTCATCAGCATTTGCCTCTTTGCAAAGCAATTGTGCCTTAGCCAGCTTGTTTTGTACCTTGCCAGAATATTTGACATAAACTGCTGAAGAAGTCTTGCAGTGGTTGCTGTTCAGAACATAGCTGTTGCCTAAGAAAAAGATAACGTTCAGTATTAAAATGTGAACATAGGGGAAACTGCTCCAGATGACCACACTATCAGCCCAATACTACTAGCCTGTTCAGAGTAAGCTCAGATAACCCTGTGCAATGCTGCGTTGCTCTATGTAGATATAACTTGAAGTGATCATGAAGCTGATCATTTGTGCTCTGCATCTGTGAGCTCTGTGCTTTATATGAGCAGTTTCACAGCATCACAGAGCTGAGGACAGCTTTGAACATACCAGTCGGAGGTAAAAAAAAAAAAAAAAACAAAGAAAAAAGCATGAATAAAAATAAAGTTAAAAAAATCAGAACCCTAAGGCTGAAAATTAAATCACCCCAGCTAAAAAGTCAGACCTAGGCAGTAAAATGAGATAATGGTAATAATAACAAAATTCATTACTGTGTTACATGCATTAAATACATCATAAAGGAAGGAAAGAAGAAACAAATATTAAGGAATATAAATTAGGACATAAAACTGTAGGAATTGGTAAAGGCACAAGGAAAACTACACGGTCAGCAAAGTTCAGGATAAAAAAGATTCTGAAAATAAATTTGGAACAAAAGAATATATAAAGAAGCGAGGGCTGTTTTTTTTTAAATAGCAGATGATGTCTATGGAATTGTCTACAATATGGCAGAAAAGACAAGCTTCTCTACATGTTTCTCTTCTGGACTTTGAAGAACAGTCAATATGCTGTGATGGCAGCTCATCTTCTAGTGAGGATGATGACAATGATGGCGTATTTTCCATCCTGACAGAGACTCAAAGATATGTTAAAAAGCATCTATTGAAGTCAGATATTTTTAAATCGGCAGGTCTCGATAGCTTGCATCACAGAGTCTTAAAGTGCTGTTTGAGTAGCTCTCCGGATCCTTAACACTGATTTTCAATAAAACTTGGAACAGTAAGCTTGTTTCAGAAAATTGAAAGGAAGCCAATGCTGTAAGAATATCTGGAAAAAGTAAAATGGGCAACCTAGTGGGCCTACTGGGCCTTTCAGCTCCAAAGAATGGCCAAGGCAAGGCAATATGAGTATTTATCATTGCCAAAGATTCATTGACAATAGGTTATGCTAGCCAACTTGATATATTCTCTTAATGAGGTCATAAATTTGGTAATTTGGTTGAAAAGGTAATAGTGTTGATGTAAGCACAAAGCCTTCTACAATTTCAGCCCAAATTTTCATTACAAGTTAAAATATTACAAAATAAACAAAATGCACATTAATTGGGTACATTTCAAACCCAAATTGAAAACTTAATTCATGGACCTCTAATTAAAATCAGCCAACGATCATGATACTATTTAGCATTTTTATTAAGAATCTACCGAAAGGGTTGACAGATGATCTAAAAGTGGGAGAATTGTAAACTGTGAAGATGACTTGTCCCACAGCAAATCTGGCACCAAGACCCTAAAGTAGAATTCTGGCCATGTTCACTGTGGTTGAAGAGGACTTGGGGGTCACAGCAGACAGAGATATGAAGATGAGTTCATGCTACTACTTTTCTATTGTGTTTCCAAATATTTCCTCTCATTGGCAAAGACCTGAAGTGTTAACAACTAAGAGTGAATTTTACACTGAGAAGTGCAGTAGTGGAACACCGTGGATGTGAAAACAAGAAAGTTCTTTTGAGAAGGATTTTGTTAAACAGCAGGTAGTACAGAGAAGGTGCATGGGAAGGATGAAAAGGTTGAAAATCATCCTTTATACAAATACAGTCTAAGAGCTCTGCTGTCTTAGATTTACATGAAGATTAAGGGGATGACTTCATGTAGGCTAGTAAGCACCAACATGAGAAGAGAAAACTCAGAGTGTACTTCAGTACAGCAGACAGATGTAATAAGATGTGTTGGCTGGAAGCTAAGGTTAGATGAAGCAGATCAGACAAAAAAAAAAAGATGCCTTAAAGTCATTGGACCTATCTGTTGCTGAGATGTGTTCTTGATGTTCAGAAATGTTTAAATCAAACCTGCTTTACAGGGAATGCCTCACTCCCCTGAATAGTTAAATATTAAACTCATGAACTGTGATTTCCCCAGGAATTTCTAATGCTAATTCAATGCTCTAGACTCAGACTTTGATTTTCATAGAAGTCAAAGAAGTGAAAGATAGATGCTGGCAGGTCTTTAAGTATGTTCCTGAATTTGATGACATACCTTCAGGGAATTTCATTTTGGTTTTACCTGGTGTCATTTCAGAATGTGTTTTTATGCACAGCTTATGTTTCTAGACAGGGAACACATGGCTGGAAGCTCATGACAACAGAAGAGCATCCTCATCAGGGCACAGAGTGGCCATAGGAAAACTGAAGGGTGAACCAACACCTAACTTCTTTGCACACACATTGCAAAATTCACATTTTTCTAAATGTCTCTATAGCCACCTTCTGTGAATGGGCAGGCTGTGATTGTGCCTCCTGGGTTTCCCGTATTAGTGTTGTGGCACTTATCCACAAAATGGGAGAGAAGAGCTGAGGAGTCTGAGCCTACCCTGAGCACACGAGTCTTTTTTTGATTCTTCCACAAATAAATCCATCCAGGAAGACTCTATACTTCTTTGTTTTGTTTTGTTTTCCTATTTATTCACTTTCTCAAGGAGTTAGATTAGGCTACAACGTAATCAAATTAGGGTGCAGCCTAACCCAGTTACAAGTAATTGTGGTAAAAGAGGGAAAAAGACAATGGATCATGCTGACACAACTGTCCCATGTGGAAAAACAAACAAACAAACAAACCAACCAACCAAATATTTCTAAACAAAAAAATGCATCCATGAATCTTCAGTCAGTGTTGTTTTCCACACAGGCAGAATCCATTCAAACTCTTCCTGGAGAGTGTAAGCAAATGGAAAGTCAAAAACATGAAGATGTGTTTCCCTGATGCAAGAATAACTCACTAGTGTTAACAGAAATTACCCACGTGCCTCACAGACTGAACAGGCTCAATATCCAAATTGACTCCACAGGAGCTGCTAGGTACAAAGGAAACTGCACAGGAGGCTCCTCGAATACAGAATACCATAGGCTAGTAGGAGCTTCCTTTATTTTCTTAGGATACCCCATGAAGCTAAATATGCACCTTGGAAGATAAATCTAGATAGTATTGCTTATATAGACAGGAGGCAAAATTCACTTTTTTAAGGACTGAGACCTTATGTAAAACCTACTAAAAATGAAAAATATTCAATAGAGAAAAAAAGTGTTACTTAATCTGTGAGATACATTTTGAGCTACGTCAGCTACTATATCAAAAAGCAAAGTGATTTTTTTCTCTTCCAGTTTTTTGTAGTGTAGACTTTTTTTAATAGTTAGAATATCATGGCAACCTATTTAAAAGCAAGATGGGCTTTGGAGGGAGATTTCCATGTTACTCTAGAGAAATAATCTCATGTAACAGATTTCTAGATTGGTAAAACCCACTTATATGTTTCTGTGTTAAAAACTTGTGCTTCAAATTCATGTATTCTGCTTGTAGAATGAAATCAGTTGCTTCCCAATAGAATTCTATAATTTCATTATTTTTTGGGACAGCTATATGGAAAAAAGTGTAAATAAGTGAAAGGACATGTTTTAATTTTGTTGAGGTAGTCAATAAATGTGTATTTATTATTGCTGAATGAATGCATTTCAATTATAATACTCCAAAAAATACCAATATCAATGTGCTAAAGAAATAAACTTTATATTGACAGCTGTGTGCTAAATACAGTAATTTGTATGCATTCTTAGTTAATTTTTAAGTATTAATGAATGCAAATGTGCAAACTAACATTGTATTATTTAAGGTATAGCATGAATAAATTAGACATTTAAAATATGCTTTTATTATTTCTCTTGATCAGTAGCTCATACAAGCACTTTCAATGATTTTGAAGGAAACAATATGAGCAATTTCTGAATAAAGGATGTGCAGCATGCTTAAATTTTAAAAATCACTCTTGTAATTTCTGTTATTACAATTGAATAATTGGGTCAAAATTCTGCTCACATAATCTTCATTCAGGCTACAAGCTACTGTAAATACAAGGTACATGTGATCTAACTCTTCATTTTGTTTGTTGAAATACTAATGGTTTATAAGACATATCTTCATTAAAGGTGTGGTCATTTTTATTTTTTTTTTATAAATGTAAAATGCAACCTCATTGATAAATGGCACCAAAAGGCATACATATTTAATACTTTTCCACATCAGTCTTCATTAAAAAGGTCAAAGGGTTAGAATGTTCAATATCACTGAGAAATAAAACATCAGCACAGAACAGGAAAAGAACAAGTAACACTGCTCTTTAACAAGTGGAATCTTTTCATAACTGCTGGCCCTGATGGATTTTGTTCAAGTTAGCTAAAGAAATGACTAAATCAATCCCAAAGCCATTGGGGATTATTTCTGAGAACTTCTAGGGAGATGTGTAAGACACTAAGACAAACATAGCTCAAGCTTTAAAAAAAAATATGGAATAAATATAAAATTATATGTAAGAAGCCATAGAATAATAATCGGTGCATCCCAACAGGTAGGAAGTCAAGAAAGGGTGCCAGGAGACCTGCATGGTTAAACAGGGAACTGCTGGGCAAACTCAAGGGGAAGAAGAGAGTGTACAGATCATGGAAGGACGGGCTGGCCACTTGGGAGGAATATAAGTCTGTTGTCAGAGGATGCAGGGAGGCAACTAGGAAAGCCAAGGCCTCCTTGGAATTAAACCTTGCAAGAAAGGTCAAAGACAACAGAAAGGGCTTCTTCAAATACACTGCAGATAAAACTAACACTAGAGGCAATGTAGGCCCACTGGTGAATGAGGTGGGTGCCCTGGTGACAGGATAAAAAGAAGGCCTCTGCCTATACTGCTGGAGGCTGTCCTGAGGAGCCCAGGACCCCTGAGGCTCCAGAGGAAGTCAGGATAGAGGAGGACTTACTTTATCCTGGTTGATGAGGACTGTGTTAGGGATCAGTTAAGCAACCTGAACATCCATAAATCCATGTGTCCTGATGGGATGCACCCATGGGTGCTGAGGGAGCTGGTGGATGTCATTGCTAGGCCACTCTCCATCATCTTTGTTAAGTCGTGGGGAACGGGAGAGGTGCCGGAGGACTGGAGGAAAGCAAATGTCACTCCGGTCTTTAAAAAGGGCAAGAAGAAAGACAAGGGTAACTATAGACCACCTCCATCCTTGGAAAGGTGATGGAACAACTTATCCTGGGTGCTGTCTCTAGGCATATCAAGGATAAGAGGGTCACCAGGGAGAGTCAACATGGCTTCACCAAGGGGAAGTCATGCTTGACCAACCTGAGAGCCTTTTATGAGGACATAACCTGGTGGATGGATGATGGTAAAGCAGTGGATGTGGTCTATCTTGATTTCAGTAAAGCATTGGACATAGTCTGCCACAGCATCCTTGCACCTAAACTGAGGAAGTGTGGTCTGGATGATCAGGTAGTGGGGTGGATTGTGAACTGGCTGAAGGAAAGGAGTCAGAAAGTTGTGGTCAATGGGACAGAGTCTAGTTGGAGGCCTGTATCTAGTGGAGTCCCTCAAGGGTCAGTACTGGGACCAGTACTATTCAATACATTCATCAATCATCTGGATGAGGGAATAGAGTGCTCTGTAAGCAAGTTCACCGATGACACCAAACTGGGAGGAGTGGCTGACACACCGAAATGTTGTGCTGCCATTGGGAACTGACCTGTTGGAGAGCAGCATAGGGGAAGGGACCTGGGGGTCCTGGTGGACAGCAGGGTGACCATGAGCCAGCAATGTGCCCTTGTGGCCAAGAAGGCCAATGACATCCTGGGGTGTATTAGAAGGGGGTGGTTAGTAGGTCAAGAGAGGTTCTCCTCCCCCTCTACTCTGCCCTGGTGAGGCCGCATCTGGAATATTGTGTCCAGTTGTGGGCACCCCAGTTCAAGAAGGACAGGGAACTGCTTGAGAGAGTCCAGCACAGAGACACAAAGATCACAGAATCACAGAATGTTAGGGATTGGAGGAGACCTCAAAAGATCATCTAGTCCAATCCCCCGCCAGAGCTACAAAGATGATTAAAGGAGTGGAACATCTCCCTTATGAGGAAAGGCTGAAGGAGCTGGGTCTCTTTAGCTTGGAGAGGGAGACTGAAAGGTGACCTCATTAACGTCTATAAATATGTAAAGGGTGAGTGTCATGAGGATGGAGCCAGGCTCTTCTCAGTGACATCCAATGATAGGACAAGGGGCAACAGATGCAAGCTAGAACATAGGAGGTTCCGCATAAATATGAGGAAGAATTTCTTCACAGTGAGGGTAACAGAGCACTGGCACAGGCTGCCCAGAGAGGTTGTGGAGTCTCCTTCTCTGAATCCCTAACATTCTGTGATTCTGTGTAATAAGGAGATGGGTAATTCATGTCAAACTGCTATGATTTTCTCCTGTAATAGTGTGAATGGTGTCATGAGACAACAGTAGTAGTACTGAACCACATATATCTTGACTCATTTCTGGAATCATCTCACATGATATTCTAACAAGAAAGATAGGGAGACATGGGCTAGGTTACCCTCTTGTAGGGTGGATGTAACACTTGTGGCATACTCATTCTTGAGGAATATTTATCAAAGACCCATTCTCAGAACTAACAGACATATTCAGTGGGATTTTGTAATTTGTTGTTGTTGGTCTAGGATAGGCTTTGACACTTCGGAATAATCAGCAGTGGAAGTACAGGATAGGATTCACTTGGTGAATTGGCAGTTCTTCAGGACAGGATGGAAAGCCACCACTTCATATAATGTTAAACTCATTTAACTCAGAACACAGCCTGCAAGATAAAAGGGGGAGCCCTTCCTCTTCAATAAGGATCAGAACATGTGTTCTTAGGCTCTGTATTTCAATATGTACATCGAGAAACCGGAGACATGTCACAGGAGAGCTGCAGGAATAACTAGAGTTATTCAAGCTATGAGGAGAGTTTAGAGGCTTGTACAGATTAGAGAAGACTGAGGGAAGACAATGATTTTCTGATTTACAAACAGTTGCTGCCAAGGATAATGGAAGAATCTGTTCTTCAGCTCTGTGATGAATTCCAGCAAGAAAAGTTCTGATTAAAAAGTGAAAAAGTGCCCAGTAGTAAAGTTACTAGTTACTACAACTCCAGGATAGGGTGCATAACTACAGTATTATGCAACATAGCGTATATACCTGGATATATGTAGGAATGGTATAGATATGGGAGTTTGTGCCTTTGGCAGGGGATAGACTAGGTGATCTCTGTAGGCTGATATTTCACCTTTGTGTTCTATGATTTCTGTGCTGACCTGAATTTTTTAATGAAAACCAGAATTTGATAACTTGGGAACAGTTAGGGAGCTGATGTACTGAAGCCATTGCCTGGCACACTAGGTGAAAATTTTCCATTATTTTTCCTACCTGTCTATATCCATTTGCAATCTCCTGATTTATCCTAAGCTTATAAACCCTCTGGGGCATGATCTGCCTTTTTTTTTTTAATGGGATGTACTGTCTAGTGCAGTGGATTACACTACATTAATTCCAATTATTGTAATATATACAATTACTATATTAATCATCACTGCTGCTGTGGTGCACACTGTTTGGTGCTGGTACAAAGCACAGACAGGGAAATGAACAATCCAATATCTATTGCCTTCTCCTGAGGTTGGCGTGGCCAACAGATTTCCATAGGGGTTAGAAGCAGCCAGAGACTGCAAACAAACTGTAAGAGAAAATAATTTTGGGGGCATTCCTTGAGAAACCATTTCTCAACTAATAAACCTCCAGGAAAGTACACAATACGCTGGCTAATAATCATTACCACTGGTATTGTTTGCCCATGGGACTGATATCAAGTAGAGAGGGCAGGCAAAAAGTCTTTAAATACCAAGCCATGAGAATGGAATTGGAAAGAAGATACAAAGGAAAGATCAAAGCGATATTTACTGTCACAGGTCCCATAAGGATCCTGCCTGAAACCAGACCAGTATCATTTAAATGGATGAGAAGTTTCTATGTCCATGCAGGATCTGAGAAAAATTATCTGGAAGACATCCTCTGTTTTGCAATGATATATTGACCTACATAAATCTGTCTTATTCTAGGATGAGCATGACAGGATGCCAGACTTTGAGGTTGTGGTATGAATAAACGATAACAATAACAGATACAAGAAATTTAAACTGGAGCTAGCTGGGAAAGATACACTCTTCTAACAGAAAAATTAAGGTTTTTCATTGTTTTCCAAGGGGATGAAATATGACATGTTTTATAACTTCTCATGATCAAATAAGAAAGGTTTGTCACAAAATAAGCAGAGCCTCAGGATCAGGGAATTGACCTGGAAGTTCCAGATTCATGTCTCTAATCTGAATTCCTTCTGAGGAACTTTATATTTCTGACAGAAAACAGTATTGGTGAACATTTTTAACACTGATAGCTTGAATCAAATTATTAAATGTGGAGCAAATAATCCATTCTGTTCCATCTTCACTGGAGTATTGCTTCATTCACTGGAGCAGCAAAGTAATTTTTTTCTACCTGAAATATGACCTAAAATATGTTTTGAAAGGCATGTGTCAGCTTGTTGTCTTTTTATTTTGTAGATAGCAGCTTTAACCTTGAATCTTATTAAGTTTTGTTCTTTTTATGCTTTCTTAAGTATCTTAGCTCAGGCAGACACTATCAGCCTGAATTTGATCTTATAATTATTCTACATTGGGACAATAACACTGACATCCAGTCCTGATACAGACTGTTAAATTGTGATCCAAACCAGGTATCATTTGTATTAATACTTGTTTAAAAACATAAACACCCGAGGGGATTCGGTTCTCTTAAGACATCTATGATACAGACATCTACGTCGGTGTCATCCTAAAGTCCAATTTCTGGCCAATGTAGTTGTCTATTTTAGGATGAGATAAATGATATCTGAAGAGCAACTGATTCTGCCCATTGACTGAAAGAGCAGCCCAGGACTGCTTGAAAGTCCACAGATATCTGCACCTAATCAGATGAAGCCAACATTTAAAGGCAGTGGCTGAGACTAAGCTCTTATCTGGGCACATGGAAATACATAATGAAAGCAAACCCTCAGGAGCTTAGAGTTTGGAGCCCTGATCCAGCTGGCTCCTGTGCACACAGTCTGACAGATAAATCAAAATGTTAAAACAAAGCATGGGAGAAAGATGTCTTATTATCCTTCCCACATCCCCAAAAGATGTGCTAGTACTCTGGGTTGATCATGTGTCTTTTAGCAAGGGCATTACAGTTCCCTCTGCAGCCCTGGGTAGTTAGAGCACTACCCACCAGCCATAGCACTGCCTCTGCAGAGCAACTGAGATCTTAAACCAGAATGAGAGTCCCTGCCGTGTCTCAGTCTGACTTCCTCACAAAGTCACCTTGCCAGCATTCACATTCTATTAAGGAACATCTTCAATTGTTTAATTCTTGATTAAACTGCCTTGGACATACATTAGCATGTACTTTGGTGTAGGCTTAATTTTGAGTGATTACATTTTTCCAAAACCATCTTCTGTAAATCAGCAACTTCCTTTTACAGAAAAGTTAACAGCCAGTTAGGAAACAGCATTGAGGGGCATTTATAATTATATTATAGTGTTGCAGCACTCCCAGTGAGAAATAAGTTAGTAAAACAGCCTGACAATAGACTTCAGTGGAGATCAGAAAGTCTGCTTCCTTGCTGCAGAGCTCTGCACTACTCTGTATAGTCTAAATTTTGTAGGTTCTTAGTGTGCCTCATTATAGTATTATAGTAATGCTGCAGAATAGTGCATTAAAATGGTAAGATTAAAGAATAACCACTAGAATGTTAATGATAAAGGCCAGAGTGCTGCAGTAAACATAGACCCAGTTTGTACGTGCACAGGGATCTCATGTGCAATAGACCATTATCCAGTTATTTTTTACAAAGAGGCTCCCTTTGGACTGCAACCCTCCATGTGATGGCAAATAAGAGGATAGTCCTCACTCATAGAGCAAAACACCCAGGAAGGCTACTGAAGACTTACTGTCCTTAGTGGGAAACTGCTGGGGGGCAAGAGATAGCAGTCCCTCAGTACCGAAGCTCTAGTCCTCTGTATCATGTAGCTATTGAAAATACTGGTCTCCAAAGTCTTTCATGACCCTGCTTCCAGTGGCATGCCAAGCTCCTCAAGGTCTGAGCATGATGCTCAGCATTGCTTCCTGCAGCACCTTGCCCTGATGCTTGAAATGCGAATTTTCATTTCAAGGCAACAGTCAGTTTTAATGTTGATGCTGCTGCTAATGATGGCTTTGATGTCATCAGTGCTGGACCAACTCAAAATGCCAATTAAGCCTCTTCAGAACTATATGGCTAATGTGTTTGAAAGTTTTTCTCTTTATTCCAGCTATATCTGCTGGTCTAATGAAATATATTCTCTCTAAAACCTTGTGCTCTTAATTGCATGGGGAATCTCCATCCTTGGAGACCTTCAAAGCTTAACTGCACAAGGTGCAGAGAAACATGATCCGTCTTTGAAGATGGCTTTGTTCAACCGGGAGGCTGAACTAAATGGTATCCAGAAGCTTCTTCCAACCTATATCAATTTATTACTTTATAAGACTCAAACTTGGTAGGTTTCAAATCTGCCCTTTAGAAGTCTTTGTAGCGAGGGATCTGAGCAAATATTTTAATTCTGGTAGTAGTCTGATCCATTAAAAACAGCAGATTCTCCAAAAGTGATGAGGAAATATGAAGGAACATGGATTGAATTGCCAAGGGATGCTGTGAGGTTCTTTTAGCTGCCTTGGGCTTCCTAGACGGAGAATGATTTCCAATTGGAGACTGTTTTCTGCAGGTCTGACAGTTCTGCCATCAATGAAAATCTAAAGTTGAATAGAGAAATGCAGGGTAGTAGATATATTCAGTCCAAAGAATTTATATGAACTGCATGTATACAGCAGGATATGCAGCAGCTTAGCTTGAAGAGGTATCTCTGTCATATGTGATAATGTCTCTCCCTCACACTAGAAACAGATTTGGGAAAGGAAGGCTGTGCTGTAAATTGGCATGCCTGTATTACATGCATGTGTGGTTTGGGGGTTGTGATTGGACAAAGTTTTATCAAAGGATTGGGGCATGGCTTTATTTTTACAGAAGAGCACATACTCTATCTTCAACTGCAATACCTATTTGAATTTCCACCATAAAAAAACCCTAAAAAAACAAACCTAAGTTGCTTTTAAAGAAAATTTAAAGTCAATTTCAAATACGAGTTTTCTAAGCTGATAATACAACATTCTTTTGCATCATTGGCGTTGAAAAGGAGCTTTCATTTTCTGCAAGTATTTTGGAATCTAATACTGTGCATTTATAATATCCATATCATATTTAGCATTCACTTTAATGGTTCAAATATTTCCTTAATTGAAAAACAACTCCAGTGCAGCAAGGGTAGTTGAGATTTTTACTTGAAATAATATTTTACTTCATCTAAAATTAATGATGACTAGCTAGGGCTTATTTATACAGTAGAGTGTAATTAAAAATGATGCACTGATTTGGGCTAGTCTCTATGGCCCCGATCGTGCAAACACACATGAGACTAACTTTATGTAAAACAGTTTTTATGCTAAGTTCCACAGAAATATTCAAGCATTAAAAACAGGCTCAGAGGAAGAAGTGTTTTTAAAATTAAGATATATACAGACATGTTCTAGCAGTCAGGATGCTCTGCAGCATTCATATTGCTCTTGCTGAACAGGTAAAGACGTTCAGTATCAGTAAGAGTTGGTATTCTTAGTTCATAGAAAGAAGACCAAATATGTCTCCAGAAAAAATAGAAGTTGAGATGGGAGAATCAATGGATGAATTTTTGTCAACCAAGATTAATTGATTTAATTTAAAACAAAGCTATAGGTACCAAACAGACTGAAATTCAGTCCAGTGTTGCCAACCCAATCCAGAACCTTGTGAAGCCAACATTTTACTTAGCTCAAACTCCAAATGCTTCATCTAGGGAAAAAAAGAAATCCAATGTTAGAGATTTATAGATCTTGGTTCATATCTTGTAGAGCAAATGAATGTGGCCTAGAATTTATTGGATTAAATAAGCCTCCTTGACACCCTGTGTAGGTGATGAAAGCTAGAAAAACATTTACACCTGAAAGAAGGAACTCCCCAAGAGAATCAGTTTCAGAATTTTGTCCATAAACTGCAGTAGGATTTACTAAGGGGATAATGTCTGGTGAGGATATTAGGAATTTTAGGTCATCAGTAATGACCTTTTTGCTGAGGTGCCTCTAGCAGTCTGTATCATATACAGAACCAGATGTTGAATCCCATGTGGTGTTCACATATGAGCTTTGAGCTAGAAGGCATGAACCAGTGCCAATCTACTGAGACTTCCTGGTTGGGCATAGTCAATCATAAGTTTATCTGAGTGATTTTGAACAAGAGAGAGCCTCTGTAAAACACTCAGACCAGGGACAATAAGCATGGCTGCCTACCTCAGACCATGTAGATGTGACTAACATCCTCACCAGCTGCCAGGACCTAACAACTGTGCTGGAAGTCTGGGGTTTGCATGCCAATTCCCTCCCTGTTTTTTTTATGTACAAACAAGATGAGAGGGACCTTTTTCAGCTGATAGGACATTAAAAAATACATCTGATTATAACTTTTAAAATGATGCTTATAATGGCATAGATTAAACAGGAAACATGACTGATTCCCCTCTTAACTTAAAGAAAAAGACCTGCTCAACATACTCTTTTCATTCACAGCACACTTAATATCTGTGCAAATGTGTTTCCCCAGGCCTCATTCTGGACCACTAAGCATGAATAAGCACCACAGTGCTTTTGCTAAATAACCAGACTAATACAGCATCAGTGTAGTTAATGCATCATTTGTCATAGTCAAAGATAGAAAATACTTTCATGTATTTGTTTTTATTTGGGAACTGTGTACTTTTAGAAGCTGTACTCAGCAGAAAAGATAAGATTATTAGAGCACATTAAGCAATCTTTGGAATCTAGATAAAATGAGAGATGTCTGTCATACATTATGATCAGGAAACATAGAATACAGCTGTGCACCTTTCATCAGTCTTATTTTGAAAACATTATATTACTCTTCAAGATTTCTGAGCTTTGGTTTGTATATCAGGTCTAGAATCACATTCACTTTGTCTATATGCACATTATCCTGACCAATGGCAAATTCTACACTAGCAACACACTCAAAGTATTGTGCGTTTATTAGAGGTGGTCAGGTCCGTGGTAGGCATGAATATTAAACTGTCAGAGGACAAAAAAAACCAATGTGTGTTTTCAGAAAAGCCCAAGTGCATCCAGCACACCTACAAAAACACATTGCTCACTTGAAGCAGTGAACAGGTCAGGAATAACAGTGCTTAAAACACTATCAGAAATTCAGTGACATTAGTAAACAATTCAATTACTTTCTGTGAGTTTTTCATAAGGCTTCAGGGTCTTATAACTGCAAACTAAGCAAGAGATATTTAGCCAGCACCTTCTTCATGAACATAAAACTATAGCTGCTTCCTTGAAGTACTTTCCACTTTCTTTACTGCCTGAGGGGAGTGAGGATGCTGGGTGCCGCAGTAGCCCAGCCATGTGGTTTGAGCTCTGCAGCTGCTTGCTGCACCCGCCTGCTGCTTGCCTTTCAGCATTGCTCAGCACATCTATTTGGAGCAGAATTAAAGTGCCCGCTCTCCACGCCAAACCAGAGAATGCAGGGGGAATGAAAGGGCCAGTAGATTTCTGCTCTGAGCAGTGACTGTGCAGTGCCTGCCGCTGGTTTTTCCTATTTCTTCTCACGACTTCTGTATTAAGTTATTTGATTTTAACTTCACAAAGAGTTGAGTATGTGGGTGTGTGATATGTGGGTGAGGAAGCTGTAGATAAGTCCATATTCAGATGTAATTCTTTCACTTCATACCATTGTTTTCCCTTTATCATCCGTTTTCCCTCCTTTCCACTTCTTTCAGTACAGTTTTGCCTTCCAGTCTCCCAATCTATCAGATGACCTCTAAAAACCAAAATGTCATATTGTTCCTTCTTATCTTTTCCCACTTTCACTGCTCTGTCCTTCAGATGATGGGTTTAAAGCAAATACTGTAACCCGAAAAAGTTAATTCTTCGGAAGATCTGTCTTGCTGACATACCTCATCGCAATTCCTGTCTGCCTTGGGGGCTGCCTGTACTGGACGTACACCAACATACCACTGATTCCTTGGATCTTGCAGGAAGGTTTGTTTGCTTGGGCTTCTTTATTGCATCTGAATTCACTTATCAAAGGCAAATGCTAATCCAGAGATTAACATTTGTTAAGAACTTCCTAGGCCTGACTGGTAAAATGATTAAGGAAAAGAAGAGATGTTTTATGATGTTACAGAAAATGCAAATCTTAATTTTAGCAGATCTAAGATCTAAAGCTGAAATGAAATAACATTTTAAACAGGAAAATTGAATGAACTGAAAAATGCACCAGCCAGAAAACATTCCATCTGACTTCCAATTGACATCTTCACTAAATCATTTTAGTAAACAAATAAGAAACAGAATTGAAAAGAGACAGATTGAAAGGGAATGAAAATGTCTGCATGAAAGCTGAATCCCATAGTTATGAGTTACAGCTGATATCAGAGAAAAGCAATAATTACTAAGCAAATCTCTCATATTTATCAAATGACTGGAAGGTCTTTAATGCTGGCAAAACAACCGCTGATCTCCCCCAATCAACTTCCACACTGCCAGAGTAGGGTGGTATTTTTCATCTTTGGGCTATTATGCAGTTATTCCACTGCTACTTTGATTTCTGTTTTCTAAACCATTGATGAAGAACCTATTCTTCAAATATTGTGATTTTAGAATCCTTTATAGTTAAAGAAGCAAAGAGAAGACCCACTTTGACATCCCAGTGAAATGTACTGTGACTGCAATGAGTTCTCAAAAGATCTCACTGACTGTCATTCCCCAGCACCAGCCCCATGCCAATATGCAAGCCACGGATAGAGATGCTCCCTTACAGCAGGGTCTTCCACCGTGTTTGGTGCATTTGAACATTTGGTCTGTGTTCATTAAATCATCTTAAATCATTTCCCACTAGCTAAAACAACTTCCTGTAACATTTCAAGGTTCATGTCATTATTTGAAAAATTAAGCACTGTTGACTACAGGCTGGCAGATAACCTGTTTACATTTTAACTGCCTTTCTCATGAAACTAGCAACATCTTTTGATGTTGCTCCTGTGATTTTTTTATCATTTATAACACCTTATAAAAGTTTTACTCCAGTGAAAAGTGACTTTCCTCTCAGTCCATAAACTGTTCATCTCTGCCCTGACAATTCATATTCCCTATATATATATATAAAGATGATGCCCGATGAAGAGAGTGGATAATCGTAGTGTATGGCATGATGGTTTGTGTTATGTATTGTCAGGGTTTGGGGACACACCATGACCAGGCAGGTGGTTTTCCCAGGGTGAGGCTCATCCTCTGCACTCCAGGTGTGCTGACCCCTGCAATTTCCTCAAATGCAGGAAACTCAACTGCATAATTTGTGGTAGTAGAGGACTGTTCACACTCTCCCCTGCCTTCTATAAATCTGTCAAGGTTTAGGGCTAGGCTGGCCACTAAACAGATGACAAATGCTCTCTATTAACCCCTCTCCCTTCCTGGACAGGGGAAGGGAAAGAAGGGAGAAAGACTTATGGGCTTGAAAAAACCTAAATCAGCCTTAATGAAACAATATCAATTAAAATAAAATATAATAATAATAAAAAGAAAAATAATGAAATACAAATATATACAAAACCAGTACCAAACTTCCTCCCCTGCAATCGCACACCCTCCCAATGACACTTATGTCACCACTGATGCTGCAGAGCAGCTCTGGGAAGATCCCAGGCTGGGTTCCCGGACACAGCAGCAGATGGGAACTGGATTCAGGAACACATGGATCAGGATCAGAGACTGAAGAACAGACAGAGTCCTCCCAGGACACTGGCCATGGAAGAAGAGAGCTTGCCCTCCATGATCCCTCAGCTTTATACTGAGCTTGATGTATATGGGGTGGAATACTTCATTGGTTAGTTTGGGTCACCTGTCCTGACTGCTCCTCCCCACAGGTGCCACCCTTTTGCACCCTTACACAAAGGGGGACCCCAAGGCAGCACTAAAGGAATTCAGCAGTGACCTTGGTTTCTGTAAGATTAAGTATAGGCAAGAGACTTTCTGCACACCATTGTACTGAGAGCTCAGTACTAACTATAAACATCGAGCGTTACCGCTTCTAGGAGCAGACAGTGTCTGAAAAACATGTTAACTTCAGAAAGAGCAGTCTTAGAGGATACTTAACTGAAAAGTAAAATCACTGAAAGGAAAAATTGGTTCTGTTTTAGTCAGGTACCAGGATGGTATCTCTGGTTTTCACCTGGGATAGTGTATATCGTTTAGGGATTTTTCTTTCCTAAAACTAATGGATGTACTTGAGTCACTTCATATTCATTTCTTTCTAGCTCACCTGAAAATGTTTTAGAGCAAAAGAAAGCTGTGGTTTCTGAGGTTTATCATGAGTGTAAGATTGCAAAGGCCTGATTCAGTGGTACTGAAATGAAGTTTCTCACTGACTTCAATAGCCATGCCTATGGCAACATGCCCTGGTGGAAGCCCCCTAAAAGCTTTTGTCAAGCAGGACGTTGTTTTTCCTCTGAGAAAAATGCTAGTCAGAGCTTCCAGGAACAAAGACCAGCCCTGAATTCCCATGGGCAAAGAGAGCCATGGATGTGCATGTCCCACAGCGCAAGCACACCCTACACCTAAACCTCCACCATGGCTGGCACAGCTGGCATCTTCAATGGACCTGTCCCCTGCAGGTGTGAGGCTCATCCCTGGTGGGAATTACAGCAAAGCTTGCTAATAAAGCATTGGAATTAAACTGTGCAGTGGTTCAGACTGAAAGAATGGGAGAGGAATAAAAAACAGTAAATGGGGAGGGATTGGTTTCTCCCTTCACCATCAAGCCAGATGCATTATATTCTGTTCTCAACTGTTTTAGTACCCCAATAGATCAAATCCATCAACCTTTACTTTTACTGGAGCTCTTTGCTAGAATTATTCTCTTTCACTGTATTTTTAATGTTTGAATACTGAGAAGGATGAAAAGAACAAGTTCATTGCTTCAGCTACTACTCACTACCTCTCACTACTATCAGCTTCCTCAATGAAGCTGATGAAGATTTTTCCCATCTTTGTGCTTTAAAAATTACTTGAGTGTTTATAGACTAAGGAACAGTAAAACCTCTAGCTCTCTTTCAGGCAGAAAAAAACAACATAGGAGATAAATTTATTTAATGCATCTCATTCCTGCCTAAATAATGTTAGCACACTGTTCAGAGAAATGCTGGAATCAAAAACAACTGAGACATATTAAAATATTAAATACAATTTGCTTGATATATTTATTCATCTTTATGCCTTCCACATGATTAAATAAGAGTACTTTCAGGGGAGAATCTGGATGACAAGAATACAGGCAAGCAGTAATTAAGACACCTATGTCAACACTCTTTCTACTTCAAGTTGATGGTCAGACTAGTGCAAACACACCGCTCTTTCAATTATTAAAATAATTACTAAAAAAAAATCAAATATTTACTAAAAAATTACAATAATTTAGACCTGGATTTAGTGAACATCCCTCCATTTTAGGTACAAAGACAAAATCATGGTATTTTCTAGTCTAACACCTCCTGAAATAGCCATGATTTCTGAGATGATTAATGTGCGGTCTCATTTTAATGGTTTTAACTCATTTTAACTACCAAAATTTTTTTTGAAAGGCTTTTTGCATAGATTTCAGTGAACAAAATAAAGTAGAAAATCCCATTTCAGTTTTTCAGGCACCTTCATCTTCAATCAGAATCAGGAAACTGCAGCATTTTATTCCTACGAATTCCTTCACTGATGATACCATTCCTCCTTCTCCCTGCGAGTGCATGTGCATTCACACATTCACATCCAATTGCACACAGCCTTGATTTTAGTTTTTTAGGGGGGTTTCCCCCCCCCCTTTTTGGGAAGGAAAGGAGGTTGGGAATTCAGCCTATTTCATTCTCTGTCTGTGGGGGGTTCCAGCCCCCCACTCCTCCCTGGCCAGACCACTACCTGCCAAAACACAGCAGCAAGAAGAAGGAAGGGGATTTCCAGGTCCCCTGCTGAAAGTCTTCTGTCTGAGAACAGAAAGTAGCTCGGCCAGAGGACTAAAGGCAAGTACACAAATCTTTTTAAGTAACATCTGGGGAGGCCAAAGGGGAAAAAGTCCAGATGACACTTCTTACATTAAGGATCACTGCATTAAAAAAAGCAAAAAAAGTCTTTGAGGTAGGGAACAGAACTCAAAATAGCATCTTACTCTCCAGATAGACAGGCAACAAAATGGTTACTAGTCTGACATAAAAGTACCTACCCAAGACAAAAAAAAAAAGCCTCTGCCAGAGAAACAACCACATACCTTAAAACCTCAAAGCACAGCTAGAAATAAATTGATTGAACAATCATTGATTCTCACTAATGGCAACCCCCCACCATCATTAATAGGTAAGCAGAGTTAGACAAATATTTCTGATACAAAATCAAGAACACTATTTTATTTTGCAGGAAAATACCAATTTCTATAGCAAATAGTTAATACAATCATGAACATAAAGTAAACAAAGTTCTACTCAGCCTGGTCCTTGAGGTCAACAGAAGCAGAAGGCCAGCATCAAGGAGCCCCAGGAAGAAGAACTCCACCCTCAGTGGACTCCCTCCTTTTATAATGAGCATGATGAAATGGTATGGGATACACCTGTGAGTCAGCTGCCTTGATTGGATCTCCCAGCTGACTCGGGGATACTCATGGCCTGCCTGCATGGCTGGCCCATGGGTCTGTGCCTGGGGAATCAGGACACCAGTACAGGGGCACATTCACTTCCCTAGTCCTGCTGGCTACACCATTTCTGACACAAGCCAGGATGCTGTTGGCCTTCTTGGCCACCGGGGCACACTGCTGGCTCATGTTCAGATGGCTGTCAATCAGCACCCCCAGGTCCCTTTCTGCCAGGCAGCTTTCCAGCCACTCTTCCCCAATCCTGTAGCGTTGCATGGGGTTGTTGTGACCGAAGTGCAGGATCCGACACTTACCCTTATTAAACCTCATACAGTTAGCCTCAGCCCATCGCTCCAGCCTGTCCAGATCCCTCTGCAGAGTCTTCCTACACTCGAGCAGATCAACACTGCTGCCCAACTTGGTGTTGCCCGCAAGCTTACTGAGGGGGGCACTTAATCCCCTCATCCAGATGATTTGTAAAGATATTAAACAGAACTGGCCCCAATACTGAGCCCTGGAGAACACCACTTGTGACTGGCCTCCAGCTGGATTTAACTCCATTCAGCACAACTTTGTGGGCCCAGCTATCCAACCAGGTTTTTACCCAGCAAAGCATATACCTGTCCAAGCCATGAGCAGAGAACTTCTCTAGGTGAATATTGTTCTTTTTGTTGTTGTTCTTTTCATCCTTCATTTTTAAAATGAAAGTAGTAGATCCATAAAAAGGATTTTTTTTTTTTACCCCAGGAAACACCAGAGCTCCAGGAACAGCTTATTTGTATTTATTTATACATATTACCAACTTTGAGATGCTTTGTTTTGTGAGAACTCACAGCTTCATGTAAAAGAGGTTGATGAATATAGGATTCCTCTAGAACATTGATCAGATTTATTCACATTAGAAATGCATTACTTTCTTCGTTGGCCAATATTCATTCTTCTGAAACTTCAGATTTTATTATTTGAGGTATTCTACAAACATCATAGAGTCTTCAAATCCAGGAGTACTGCAAACTCATAAAACAAATGTTTGCCTCATCTTTTATTATCAGGATCAAATACTGAAGATATTTGAATATCATTCTATTCTCTTTGAGGTATTGCAATCATAAGTATAGCCTGCTGACATTTTCACTGTTTTGTTCATTCAGTGTCCTTCTTGCAGCTTTCAAAATAAGACAGAGTGGGACACATTCAATTCAAATTCTCTGTCAGCTTCTTGAAGCATACATACTAATACACTTATTGCTATTCCTTTTAATAGTTGATATACATCTTTGCACATTGGTCACCAATGAGGAGCACTTGAGATACACTACTTTAAGAGAGCGTGCCAAGAATAAAGCAGCACTACCTGCAATAAAAAAGATATATTACAAATAAACAGAAATAGCAATTCAACTCAGTGAATGTAAAACATGGATAAATGTTGTTCATTTAACAGTGAATATAAAACACGGGTAAGTGTTGTTCATTTCAGTAGCAATCAATTCATAAGTATAGAGATGGATCATTAGCATTTGCAAACAAACATCCCCTCTTTTCCAAGAGCTGAGAACCTCAAGTGCAGTGAATGATGCTTTTCATATTCCAGTTCAATATATTTTTTATATTTCTTTCATATTTGCTTTCAAAATAATTTAGAACTGCAATACTATTAATGTTCTTCAAAATATTTTCCATAAAGGTGCATGCCCAGTCACACAATCTAATATTTTAGTCTGCTTTTGAAATTGTTCCTTTAAGTCTCAAAGCTAAAAAAGAAGGTAACAATTCAGTATATATTTTATCTGTAACTGATTGTTCACAAGACTTTTTTAATCATACAGTCCACAGGAAGACACAGCCAAGGCCATTTCTTTTTCATACACATATGGTCCTTTAAATATTCATGGTAGTCACTGATATTGGAATTAAAAATGTCTTCTGTTGTAACCTGCAATCATTAAGTGGCAGTCTCCAACACTGAGCAAGTAAGTGCACACCCCATCATCCTGTTCTCTTCTAGGAATTACAAAACAATGTACAGCTGGCTGACTTTCCCACTGTTCTGTCTTTTCAGTGCTCTCCTTGTGTCTATCAAAATAAGTGTCCCACATACTACCAAAATTCAGTTGTATTTCCTCAGCCTCGTGTTTCCATGTGGTTAAGTGCCTCTGGAGGCTCTCTTTTTATTTAGTCAACAGTAAATTCGGTGGTATTTAGATGTTCCAAATATGGTCTAAGCTACTGACCTCTAGCACTGCACTAGGGAGAAATGTTTGCTGCTTTGTTGTTCAGTAATACTTTCTGCCTAAGGAGCAAAACCTTGGACCTTCACTCTCCAAACAAGAAAAAGAGGCATTACCTTCTCCAGACCCCCAAGCCCCAGGCTGAGTTCCCCATGCAGCAGTATACTGCATGGGGCTCTGCTGCTACTTAGAGTTCAAGAAACTGCCCTAAACATACTCTCCAGTTCATCTGACATGAAGCAGGGTGCAATGGCCCTGCTATGCCTCCTGTCTTGGAAGGCATGTGTGGTGTGTCTATACATGCCTTGGGGAACAAGAATTGGATGCTACTAGAATGGCCCAGTGTGTTTTCAGCAGAAAATCACCATGGGCAACATTACTGACCAGTTCCTTATTACGTGGAAGCACACAAAGGGCTTTTCTCTCCTGTCACTTGCTGTAGTATAAACCAGGACAAACCCTGTGGAATGTAGTCAATTTAGGCTGACATTAACCTGGAACAAATGTCTATATCTAGCCTTTTTATGTATACTGAGAGGCAGGGCTTTGTTGTTGTAATTACATTTTTTTAAAGATGTGAGTTGCATAAATCTCATAATCATTTCCTCTGCCTATAATGGCTGTAATCTGCAGTTCAAGAAGATTCCTAATTAATATTAATTCCCACCCTGCTCACAGTGTGTTTTGGCAAGTAATTAGGTCTGAAGGGATGGCAAAACACACTGATCTTCAAATTTTGAACAATTTAATTACAGTCTTGTTTTCTGTGTGGGAGCTGCATAAGCTATGAGTGTAGTGGAGAGCATCAGTGTGGTCCCATTACTGAGGCTGTCTCTGGAGCGAACAGCAGAGAGTGCTCTGCAGGAGGGAGGGCAGGCTGCTCAGGCCTTCTGCCCCAAACCATTTGATTTAAATGAAAGCCAAAATATCAGCTTGTGTGAGTGACTGTTTACCTGGAGGCTGCTCTGTCAGACTGCTGAGTTTGCTGCAAATGCCTTCCTGAGCAGAAAGCAGCCACTCAAAAGGAGGAATACTACAAATTTTAAATTAGTTCATTAACAAAGAAGCTGGCTTTGTCACAGATTTGGATTTTTTGTAAATCTGCACATGAGAAATTATCCTCTTTGCTCTTCTAGAAATTCAGCCCTTTCTTAGATATTTTTAAATTTACTTCTTAGTATTTTTTACTAATCAAGCTAAATTGGCTAATGCTGAGGCCACCTTTAAGGACAAGTTACAGTTCTAGATAAGGAGGGAATGTCACCTGTCCCAGCCTGTCATTCACTAGATGTTTTGTTGATGCCATGTAATGGGACATTCACTGGTAGAGGGAGCTCTGAACCCTTTACCCACCCTCTTAACACATGTTCTAAAGGAATCCCAAAAATTAACATCAGTAAAATAGCTTTTGTATGCCTCACCCCCTTTTTTCAGAGACAGAACAGAATCCAAATTACCTCTGCCCCGTCAAAGCTGTCAAAACAAAGTGATCAAAGTACCAGAAGGAACAACATTGCTAACTTGTCTATGACTTTATTGCTGGAAAATGATAACACAGACAAATAATTAAATGTGTAATGATAAGCACTAATATAACGATTAAATGTGTTTTCACAGGTGCTTCAGAAAGGTCTTACTTGTAAACTCTTTACTTATAACCTAACTGTAATTGTGGTGGATGTGAGCCAAGATTTGCACCTGCTGGAATTGCTTAATATAAATAGCATGAACCAGAACATCTGACTGGGATGCTCATGATTAAAGATTGAGAGGGGAAAAAAAAAAAAAATCTATGATGCATTGGTATTTCATCGCAGGATACTGCCTGCACTGTCAAGAATGTTTGCTTACATTACAACGCAAAGTATTTACTCACTTAAATAATTTAGCTGTGAATAATAATAGATCTTGAATAGGTGCAATAAGAACGTGTACCTATCTGATCCACGCTGACACTTGGAGTCCTTACACTTGACCCTGGTACACTGCAACATCATTACTTATGGTTGTGTCTTCCCCTGAGCGCTCAGGTGTGTTCCTACAGGGAGGCTAGCTCTAGGAGGGCAATGCTAAGGGACAGCTATGTCTCACATGTCCCGCTGCAATGGACACCAAAATGCATTTGAACAGGAATGTGAATCTGTTTAGGAGCAGGAACAAATGTTACAGGTATTTAGTCCATTTATAATAACAGTGCATGTGTGTTGGTATTTAATGTTTATGCTGGCACACCTTAAGTAAACATTCACATCTAAGCTTGGGTCTTTTCTGCACTTAGATCTGAACCAGATATTTGTGATTCTTAAGTACTGAGATCAATTCAAGAGTTTGAGTTAAATTTTCATTCTGCATAGTATTAATAAAACGTCTTCAGTATGAATTTTTTCTTTGTATGCCCTATAGATAATTTGTACGGCTTCTGTACTTTCATTTTCAAGACTGTTAGAGTTAGCTGGATCTTATACAGCTATGACAAGCAAGTAGAATATAAATAAGGGACTGTTAAATATTTTGCTATACTGGCTTCCTTTTCCAATCAGTGCAGTAACTGAAATGATCAAGGACTGGTAAGAGATACCATAGGTTTCTGATTGATTATGGTCTTCCTACAATGAGTTATACCTTTTCGATCTCCTGAACTTTCTGTGAACTTGAAATCAACATTTCCTTTGCATGACAGAGAATAGCAGGCTACAGTACTTGCTGCTACTCCTGCTGCACATCTTTTTGAGTGAAACTAGTCTTATTTGGAAAAGCCCATGTTCACCACATTCAGTCGATAATTTGTTCCTAAAGGTACACTGCAATTTTTGACATACTTAACCTAATATTCTTGATGATTGCCATTAGCCTAGATACAAACATAGAGCATAAACTACTGCACACTGCAGATATTGAAAAAAATAGATAAGAACAGAAAAAACACAGCACATGAGTCCATATTCCTCAGATCTTTTGTGAAGAGGGTATGAAAGCAGTGGTTTTACCCCTCCCTCCTTTCCTCTCTCCGTCCTTTGCTTCCTCTCTCCATGTCTTCCTTGCTTCATCTTTCTTACTGGCAAGCATGAGTAAGAATGAGCTGCATGCATTAATTTTATGACACCTTTTCTGCTTTGTAAGATGCTTCTAATAAGCCATTTTCACTTAAAAACTTCGCTGACACTGAGTTATTTACTGATACTTACTGATTTGCCATTTCTAAATATAAGGCCCCATTCATCACAACACAGAAGGACACGCATAATTTGAAATACATGCTGGAGTCCAAACCCAAAATAGAGAGTAAAATATCAAATGCATCTCTTTGGCCTGCAGGTGATTTTCCTGTGGATTGCATAAAGTGTACCGAGAGATACAGCTATAGCAGGGAGGTAATGCCTACTAGAGGTCACTACTCCCAACCCACTCCCAATTTTGGACTCCTTTCTGGACTATACAACTTGTAATACAGGCTGGTAATAGTCTCAAGTCATCAAAGAAGTGAAATATTACAAGACAGACAGAGTATGAGAATTCTTGGCAATATTTTAAGTGCATGTGTGAAAATGACTACTATGTACTATGAAGCTGGAATAAATGAGTATAATAAGGAAAAGAGTAATGTTCTTTACAGGACTTTCACTGGTCCTTACCAGTAAGGTCCAGTGTGACACCAGTGATCTGCTGACTTGACAGGTACAATGCATATACAGTCAAGGCTCACTTGACAATAGTGAAAAGGCTTCTTGATTGAATTGTCCTTTTTGGTGGAAAAACACTATTCTCTCAAAATTAAATACATAAAGAAATATTGGATCTCCTCTGACAGCATTACTAGAAATCAAGTAACTATTTCCTGTATATGATGAAATTCACAGACACTGGGAGCATATGAACATCAATTATACACAATCACCACAAAAATGAAAAAAAAAAAATCAGAAAAATATTGGAAGAAAGATTAATAGCTCTAAAATGAAGGATGAATAAGTAATAAATGATTTTCAATTGTAACATTCAAATAAGCTTTCAGATATGGCAGAAACTGTGTTTAACATTATACAAAAAGAATGAGAAGCCATTTGTAAATTTTATATTAATACGGCAGAGATTGTTCTTTACTAAAACCAAGAAAGAAGAGTGGATTAGCAATGCCACATGGGATGCTGTTACAGAAAAAAAAAGCAGGATATGTTAAATCTACTCAATACATTAAGGCCAGAAAAGTAAACAAAGAAAAAAGGAATATAGGGATAAAGATAAGGCAGTAAAAAGATCAGCCAAAAAAGGATAAAAGAGTCTCTGTTGATAGACAGGCACTGAAAGCAGAAACAGCAGTACTGAAGGGAGACATGAGAACGTTTTATCAAACTGTTTGAAGACTTACTGGAGATTTTAAGCCAAGGAAAGTGCAGTGAGGAAAAATGACTGGAAAAAAAGAACCCCAACTTATTTTAGAGGAAAAAAGAGCAGAAAGGCAGAACACCTCCCATACACTGCAAGAAAAAAACACCTTGTTTTGCTAGTGAAAGATGGTAGAACACGATGCCTGTCTTGAAGAAATAAAATCTTCATGAGCTTAGAGTAGTCTCTGAAAGACAGAAGAAGGCTATATTAACAAAAACTGTTCAAATCACTATAGCATAGATACAAGGAAATGAAAGGGACAACACGATATTTGGGCATATCTCTAAGGTTTGATATGAAGCAGAAATAATACAATCTTGTTTCTGTGGAAGGGCTTCAGTGTAGTCAACTATACTGCTTTGAAGGTGCCACTCATAGCAGCCACAGGAAACATGGCAACATTTGCTCTAATTTAACTTCCAGACAAGATCTTCCTCCTGCAAAGCATCACAGAACAGAGTACAAGATTGTAGATGCCTCTTGTCCTGAACTGCATGGGGTTTGACTTAATAATGGATTGTCATGGCAAGTAGTACCACCCTGTGAAATCCCTCGGATGGCAATGCAAAATATTAAGCAGAAGCATGGTACGAAATAGGTGCAGCTAGAAGGTGACGAACCTTGGTGACAAAGACTATATCTTCTTCTCCTCTGCCTTCACGAAAATCCATTGGAATGGATTCTGTTACTTGATCATCACTGTGGAAATGGGTATTTCAATATAAATGAGGGCAGAGATGTAAGAGTTTGTAGCCAAAATCTGTCTCCTAACTAAATCAGTTGAAAATATGTCATGAAAAAGGCTGTCTTACACTCATGCCAAACAGGCCCTACAATTAATAAATTAGAGATAGGCAATGTTACAGACGATAAATTATCTACACAGAATTTTCTCTATTTAGAAGCTGAAGCTTTTACAAACTTGCATAACCTCATTCAAAATGCAAATAAATGCAAGCTTGATGTAAGTTCAGAACAATAAACTAAGTACTTCCCATAAATATTACTGTGCAGAAGCCTTGCATGATTAAAAAAACCACTGAAATCAAGGGAAAGAGTCTTCAAATATGGTGCAGAGTCCTAGAAAAATAATGCACTCATCCTGTGCAAATGGCACAGCTATCAGTACAGGTGTCTGTGAAGGCTATTTAAAGTACTGACTAAATAAATAAGAAATGAAGAAGCCTTAAAATGAGTACAGATAATGGAAACAGTACAAATAGTAAAAAGGAAGAGAGGGGACATTGATCTATTTTTCATGACTCTCCAGTAACAGGTAGAATCAAACAAACACTTGTGTGGTAGCCCCAGGTTTGGTTCCAAAGGGCTGACTCAATGGCACAGTTATGGTTGATGTGAACCTGTTACAAAAGTAAGAAAGAGTTACAGAAATGAGCCAGACAGGATATGGCTGACTAACATTATTTGACTGCTTTTTAACCAGCAACAATGACACTGGTTAGTTAGAGCATGACAAAGGGTTACAAATACATGAGAGAAGAAAAATTGCATCAGGGAGCTCAACCAATAAATTTCTCCATTCAATTTTAGCTCAAGCATAATACTAACTTCAACATGGTGATTGAGTTCCACATCAAGGACAAAAAAAAATGAATAAACTGGTTTTGATTTGGTCTTGCTCCCTTAATTGCCAATGAAATATTCTCTCATACAGAAGAATGAGTTTCAAACAGGCTCACTTCAATCAAATTCTTCTCCTTCCCTGGACATTGTACTAAAAACTGAAAAAGTCCAAAAGTTGCTTCAAAAACAAAATGATTTAATTTCCATATTTCTGATTAAATATTTCAAATATTCACAAATAAATAAAAATTCCCACAGTATTATTTCCCCAAACATTCAATTTCATTTTTTGGAAGGCTTTAAATAAATCTTTAGGATTTAAAATGATCTTGTAATTAATTTTGGGGGGGCAGTTAACAAAGAAAGAACCTAACTGGTCCAAATTACATTTTCAAACAAAAGGTTAGCTGGTGCTTAGTTCTGCAAAATAGTTCAATTTTCATATGTCAAAGGCAAAATGAGCAGATGCTGCCATGAGCATCACAATAGAAGGCTGACAATTAGGACTTCTGAAAATTTGGCTCCATTTGTGGGTACTAAAAGTTTACCCTGACTTCTTTCAGGAATTTATAATTTAATGTCCATTTAATGCTCTAGAATTTCACAATCTTTCCCTCGATAACACTATTCAAGTTTTGAAGGGCTGGAACCCCCCTCCTAACTAACTGTCAGTTTCCTTGTATTTAGTTCTTTTCTTTCAAAATCCAGGACAGGCTACTTACTCTTCATCTCTTATCCCATTTTGCTGTCACATGGTTTGTACTGCAGTTTATCTCTTTAACTACTTACAGAGATTTCAGCTAACCCGTTCTATTTGATCACGGCATCCCAAGCAGATTTATAATGCAAATCGTGTCTCAGAAAGTATATAGATGTACAGAATGTTTTGTTAGCAGTCAGTTTCTTGTACGGTTGATAAGACCGCATAATTTTGCCTATTGATGTCAAGCTTAGTTTGACAGATTAGAGAGTGCTTCCAGATGTTTAATAAATCAGGCTGTCCTGTAAACCTTTTTGTTTATCTAAGACACATTTTCAAAGTCACAAGGGGGAAGTAAGGAACTCAGTTCCCACTGAAAATCAAATATCACCCCTTTTATTAAGAAAGCTGACTTGTTTCCTCTATAAATGATAATGTTGCTCTTCTGTGGAGGGATTATTTAAAAAAAAAATGCACTGAAGAGCACTTAATAGCATGGTTACAATTGTGACAACTTAAAGATATAATGAGACATGTTTGTAGGAGGAGGTAGTATTTTCTACTAACTCATCTGATACATTTGGGCAGAAGAAATAGACAAGATTTCGGGCACAAGTTTTTTCCTTCAACTCATGAACCGAAGAGGCAAAACATGTTTGGAAGTGCAAACCAGCTAGAACACGTTTTTCCTCCCAAATCTATCTGGCCAATACAGTCTTCCAGTAGCTCAAACTGAACTAAAAGTCAGTCCAACTTGCAAATCAAAGTAAAAACCAACAAGAATTGGAGATAAAAGGCAATAACAAATAGTTCTGCTCCTGCAGGATCTTCTCAGCCTGCTGTGACGGGAGCTCTGTAGTGGGATGCTGGATGAGGGAACCAGAGCAGCAGTGACAGCATACAGCAGATGGATGGGTATAGCACATCTACTGCGCTTGGATCAGTTTAAGCCAGGTCCATTTTATTGCCTAGAGAGCCTCATCCCACCTTTAAACTGCTTTTTTTTTTTTTTTTTTCATGAGAGCCTGTTAACACCTACCAAGCATGAGCTCAAATGAAGGCCAAGGATTAGGAGCTGGTAACTGTTGTGAAGCCAGTTTTGAGAGTGAATATAACATAAATGAAGGTTTTGGAAGGAAAAAAAAACCAAAAACCACCAAGGTGCTAAGTTTCTATAAACCTTAACCTTTGTATTTTATTTGCTGTTTAGGCAAATTGGATCTCAGTTACATACATGAAAACACAAAGGTTAGTTCCCTGGCTTTAGTGGTGCTATATACTGAATTGTTTCAGCATCACAGTACAACTGTAGTGCTAGAGAAACCACAACAAAACATGGATACTTTGCTCACAATTTATTTTTAATTTTTTCCATATCCCAGCTGGCATTTCCTCATTAGAAATGCCAAAACAAAAAATGCTCAGCTATTTGCTTATCTCATTCCTTTTATTACAAAACTTATTCACTGACTTATTGTGAGCAAAGATAAGTCTTGAAAAGCTTCAACTTTTTAAATCTGAAGCCCCAAATCATTAGCTGAATGTTTATTTCAAGTTACAACTCATACAGCTTCAAGACATACTTGGTCAGTCTGACTTTGTAATTACCCTAGTAAGGGGACTGAATATTGTGGGGCTTATATACCCCTTTTTTGACAGTTAGTTCCAAATCCCAAACATCCATGTGATTTTGCAGTTTGTATTTACTGTATTTTAAACCCAGATGGAACCACTTAGATGATACATTCTGCCTAGTGCCAGTCACACCAAAGCTTAGACTTTAAACTCCTGCACTTTGTCCTCTCAGTTCACAGATACCATTATGAAACGTTCAAATATGAAGAACCGACCACAAATATTAGGAAGTTGCTTCAGTGGTTATTCAGGTTTCATGTTAAAAATGTGCTATTTACTCCGTTTGAACTTTACTAACCTCAAGCTCTATTCATTCAATCTTCCTGCAGCTTTGCAAGGTTTTTAAAAGAGCCCTCCTTATCAGATTGCTTGTCAATTTAGGAGGACTTGAGGGGCCATCAGATGTCTATTTCATTTTGTTCTATATGTCACACTTCGGTAGTTTAGGTAATTACTGCTTCTGCATTTCAGTCTTCTTAGAGTTGGTTACCTGACAAAGTTTACTTTTAACATTATGTCCTTTCTCTTCTAGATGCAGTCACAATGTGTTTGTTAATTAGTCTTCAAATGAAAAAAAACTTCAGAGTAAATTGCTTACAAAATAGATTAATTATATCATAATCTCCAGAGGAATTTTCCTTCCTATCAGAGCTAAGCATATTCACTTCCAACCCTTCATAATCCGGTCTGTGTACCTACACAAATGGACAGAGAACAGAGGAACTGGTGCTGGTTGCACCAAAAAGGTAACTGGGATCAGAGTATTCGTTAGCACTCCACGAAACCCCAGGCTGTTCTGTTTCAACTTGTGGACCATCACAGTACCAAGTGTTTTATTATTTTAAATATTATACAGTGAAAGAGGAGATCTCTTGGGTGTATGTGCTTTCACTACCCACAGTTTTGTGTTATAAAGAATATGATCGTGGCAGTAGCAAGAAAAATGTGTGTACCAAACTGTGACTCTTCCAGGATGTCGGGACACTGCATTTCTGGGTCCAGATGGGTCACAGGATGGATGCATGAACCAGCTGCTCTGACTGGGAATGCCCATAGGCAAAACGTCAGGTTTCTCTCTTTAGAGGTGAGCAGGATGATGATGAAGGAGTTTGGGCAGCTCCAAAACTAGGTACTAGCCATGGAATCCAGTCAGGCTGGGGATTTCAGCACCGCTGTGCCCTGAAAGTTCTGCTGCAGTTATCTACCTCTTTTACTGGATATTTTACAGCGTCAAAATGTGAAAAAGCATCCATCCCACACAAATCAGTAATGTCAGCGCAGAGCATAAGAGGAATACATTATTCTGGATTACAAGCAAATTCACTGTGGATGAATTCATATTCTGGCTCACCTGAAACAAACACAGGTGATCCTGCGGTCCGGGTTACACTACTGCTGTCAGTACTACATAAGCACAGGCTCTTTGCAGCACAGCACGAGAAAAGCAAGTGCAGCAGCAGAGACCAGTGGGACAGTCCCTGAACTTGTGGTCCAAAATCCAGGCACCAGGACACGCTCCCAGAAGAGGCACATTGTGTATATGGCTGTTCTCTTCACCTTACTGTTACCCTAATCTCAGTGTCCCGCAGGCAATCCGTGGAGGACGACCTGGGGGCTGAGGGATGTAGGGAGAGCAGGTGGAAGAAGGGGTTTGGGAAGAGAGAACGCACTCTCCAGTGCAGGGATGTGGCTTTTCTCAGGATCACAGACCAGGGCTACACAGAACCACCCCGCTTCTACCCTCCGTTTGACAGGTTCAGCCAAAGAAAGAGGGGCTAAAGCGGCCCTGACTTCATTTTTATTGTCAGTTCTCCAATTTTCTTTCCAAAGGAAGGTAATGTGAGCCACGGGGCTGTCAGCAAAGGTCTGAGACGTGTCCCTCAGGCCCCTCACAGCCGGCAGGTAAGGGTGGGATGGGCAAAGCCCACGGCCCCACGCCCGGGAAGGAGCGGGGTGAGACATCCGTACTCCTGCTGCACCGGGAAACGACGGCTCCTAGTAGCAGCAACCTCTCCTATCTTCCAGAGAGAGTCCAAACAGTGGCAATACTACTCTTAAGTTTCCGCAGGGCTTTCTGCCCCGAAATTTCTCTGCTTTCACGACTAAAGCCGAACGCCCTCAAGAGTTTTCCTGCTGCTTCCCCCTCAGGCCAGCTTCCCCAGAGAAGCCCGGCACCACCGCGGGCTCGTACACTTTCCAGCGGGGAAGGGGGACCAGCACTTACACCAAAGCTGTGCTTAAACACCGCTGTCTATCCCCAAAACGAGCCGAGGAGCCCCCGCCCTCGGCGGTGCCCTCAGGGCCGGTGACGGCCGCCCGCCTCGCGCGGAAGGCAAGCCCGCCCCCCAGCGGCCCAGCCCGGTGCCGCAGGCGGCGAGCACCGCTCCGCTCCCGGGAGGTGAACGCGGCGCCGCTCCGCACGGCACCGGCCGCTTCCACCCGCCGGGGCGGCCTCCGCGAGAGCCGCGTCCCCTCAGAGTCGCGCCGCGGCGAGGAGAAACACCGGCTCGGCCGCCGAGCGGGGCTGAAGGCTGCGCGGCGCGGCGGGGAGCGCGGGACGGCGCCTCCGCGGGGAGAAGCGCGCAGCCCGACCCCGCGGCTCGGCGGCAGCGGGAGAACCGTCGGCAGCGGCGGCGCTCGGGGCGCCTTTCCACCCGCTGGGGTGTTCCGCCGAGGCGGGCGCGGCGGCTTCACCTGTCGGGACTGAGCATGCGCGCGGCGGCGGGGCACGCCACCGATTGGGAGCGCGATGCAAGACTAGGACGGAGCCGCCGGGCAGCCGCGACTTCGCCGAGAGCGCGCTGCCGCGCCGCCGGAGCGGGGGCGCCGCTCTCCATGGGATTTGATGCCGCCGCTGCTGCCTCGGACCCCGCTCCCCGCCAGGATCCAGCTCCCGCCGGCGACTCCCGTTGGCCGAGCGGTGTCTTCTCCGGAGCCGCGGGCTGCGCGGAGCCGGGCATGACCGGGCGGGCGGTGGGGGCCAGCCGTGCCCCGCTGCCCCCTCGCCGGGCGCCGGGCGGAGGCAGCGCCGCCGCGCTCCCTGCCGCGCCGGGGCAGCGCTGCCCGGCCCTGCCCTGAGGGACCGGGGGGGCGGCGGCGGGCGGCTCAGCCGCGGGGAGCCGGGCGGCGGGGCGGCCGCGGGAGCGTCGGCGGGGGGCGATGTGGGCGGCGGGGCGGCGGCGGCGGGGCGGCGGGGCGGGGCGGGGGCTCCGCGGGGCTCTCTAGGACGGCGGCGCCCCGCACACCCACCATGGATCTGCTGCTGGTGCTGAACACGAGCCTGGGCTCCCCCAACGACTCCCTGGCGCTGCCCCCCTCCTCGCCGTCCTCCTCGGCCCTCCTCCAGCCGCCCTCCCCCTACTCCCCGGCGGCCGTGGCCAGCCTGGCGGCGGTGGTGGGCTTCCTCATCGTCTTCACCATCGTGGGCAACGTGCTGGTGGTGATAGCAGTGCTCACCAGCCGGGCGCTGAGAGCCCCCCAGAACCTCTTCCTGGTGTCCCTGGCCAGTGCGGACATCCTGGTGGCTACCCTGGTCATGCCTTTCTCCTTAGCCAACGAGCTTATGAATTACTGGTACTTCGGCAAGGCTTGGTGTAACATTTACCTGGCGCTGGACGTGCTCTTCTGCACCTCCTCCATCGTCCACCTGTGCGCCATCAGCCTCGACAGGTACTGGTCGGTCACACAGGCGGTGGAGTACAACCTCAAACGGACCCCTCGGCGGATCAAGGCCATCATCCTCACTGTCTGGCTCATTTCAGCTGTCATCTCCTTCCCACCGTTGATCTCCATGTACCGGGACCCCGAAGGAGATCGCTTTCCCCAGTGCAAGCTCAATGATGAGACGTGGTACATCCTTTCTTCTTGCATTGGCTCTTTCTTTGCCCCCTGCCTCATCATGGTGTTGGTCTATATCCGCATCTACCGTGTGGCCAAGCTAAGGACCAGGACCCTCTCTGAGAAGCGTACGATGCCAGAGGGGTCCTCCCAGACTGAGAATGGCTTGAGCCGCGCTGCTGGGGGCTGCACGTCCCTGAAAATGCAGCTGGGAGAGAACGGACATTACTCAGTGCACCACTGGCGCAAAGCCTCTGAGCTGGAGGACATTGAGCTGGAGGAGAGCAGCACCTCAGAGAGCAGGCGGAGGCGGAGCCGGGAGGAGCATCCCCGCAAAAGCAGCAAGAGCCAGTCCTTCTCCTACTCATATTCCTCCAAGCACTCTAGTAGCCGTCTGTCCCGCTCTAGCAATCGCTCCATGCAGTTCTTCTCATATCGCCGTCGCCGGAAGCGTAGCAGCATCTGCCGTAAGAAAGTCACCCAGGCCCGGGAGAAACGCTTCACTTTTGTGCTGGCCGTGGTCATGGGGGTCTTTGTAGTTTGCTGGTTCCCTTTCTTCTTCAGCTACAGCCTCTATGGTATTTGCCGGGAGGCATGTGAGGTCCCTGAGACTCTCTTCAAGTTCTTCTTCTGGATTGGGTATTGCAATAGCTCCCTCAACCCGGTCATCTACACCATCTTCAACCAGGACTTCCGCAGGTCCTTTAAACACATTCTCTTTAAGAAGAAGAAGAAGAACTTCCGGCATTGAGCTGGAGGCATGGATTTGCCTTGAGCACCAGTGGAGTTAGAGGGAGAAAGCTCAACACTGAAAAAGAAGGGAGGGAAGAGAACAAAGGGTTTGGGCTTAGAGAGAAGGAAGAGGGCTCGCCCCCTCGGTGGTGCAGAGTAGTGGTGTGGGGTACAAAGATAGTGTCAGGGAGGCTGAGGGCATTCACTGTGGTGTGGAATGGTGACATGGAGCTGGAAGAGTGGTGCTGGAGTGCGGATGGGTAAACGGGGAGGGGAGTGATTGTCTTTGAATCTTGGAGAGCATGGGGAGTCCGCAGAGGAAAATAGGCTAAGACACTTAGTTTGGGAGGCAGTGAGCTTTTATGGGCTCTGGAATTTTGTGGGAAAACAAGCAGAGACATCAAGAGGAAAGGATTAAGTGGCAGTGGTGGTGGAGATTTGAGTACTTATAAACAGAGCAGCTGGGACCTGTGGGGGGCTCGTCGCAGTAAGAAATTGGCTTTTAGTGCTTATGTGGGGAAAGAAAGTGCAAAGTATGAGGCACTGACAGTCTTTTGAGTTATGAAAGGATTTAAGTGTTTGCCAAAAAAAAACCCCTGAAGAACAATCCAAACTCTTTTCTAAATAAACCTTTGTACTGTTAAAACCTTCTGAATGATGATTTTACACAGGGCTTAAGTCAAACAGAAAGCATGGGGTTTTCTTTTTCTTTGGAGGGGTCTTTTCATATAGAGTTCAATGGGAAATGTTTTTCCTATCTTCCCATAATTTTTGATTTGTCAGTGGGACAAACTCGGGAATCTTGCATGTTTTCATGAAATATGAAAAACTGCATGTGCACCCCATGACCTTATTTCCCCTGTTGGATCACCAGGCAGTAAATTCCTGCTCCATCCCTCTTGGATCAGTAGCCTAAGCACTTCACTGTCCTGGAGCAGGTAGCTTGTCTGGACACAAGGGTTCTGTCTTAAACCAACAACCAAAATTAGAGAAAAAAAAAAAAAATCATTTTGGTGAACTCAACTAACATTTTCAGTGTTAAAATAAAAAAAACCAAATTGCCAACCAGCTCAATTTGCACATGCCCCAGGGGACTTTTCCCCCTCTTTTTAGGTCCCCCTCAAAAGGCTTATCTCAGGGGCTGGGTGCATGCTGCTCTCATTCTCAGACAGGCAGTTGGAGGCAGTCTGCTATGCAGATTTTCAGAGGAAGAGCAATCACCACACCACTAAGGTCTTTAAATCCTTCATATTTACAGTCTTAGAGCAACTAAATCCTTTTGTATTTATTTTTTTAATGAGAAGCATACATTGCAGATTGTCAGCAGTGTATGTGAACAAATCTCAAAAGAAGGTGCAGCTGTTCCAAACCTTTAATATTAATGCTGCTTTCTTTCCCTTTTCCTGTTTGCATTTCTAGTTTATAATTTCAGAGGGTTTTATTGAGGGGAGAGGGGAGAAGAGGGGAGAAGAGTTTGAGTAGTTATTAAAGCAAACTGTATTTCCCATGGGTTTATAAAATGTCATAAACTAATGAAGAGAATGAGAGACAGGGACTGGTGTCTGCATGTTTGCCATGGGATGCATACTGAGTGTAAGACTCAACTGAACATTTACATCCCTTCTCCAGCTGTGCTGCTGCAAGGTGTGTATTCTGTTTGCAGGGTAAATACTGCTCCATTTTATCTGTATCACTCCTTCCATAAGCAGCAGGATTTGGTATCTGCCTCAAATGAACCTTAGTGAACAGCTCTTTGAAAAATAGAACAAAATCTAGTCTCATATGGCAGGCTTCTTAAAACAGGTAAATTGATTCTGTACCTGAGGATCATGAGATATCCCCTTCTTTACTCCCTCTATTCTGTCTTAGAGTCTTAGCCTCTTTTCTCTTGAAATCTCTATGGCAGGAGGAGAAATGATAGAGCAGTCACTTTGTTTCATTAGTTTTTCCTAATAAGCATTTGGTTCACTTTTAACCTGGAAAAAGAGGTTGTCAGTGGCTAAGATTCTGGTATTAATTCCATAGGCAGTTTAACTTCAGGGCCAACTCAAGTGGGAGTTCTGCCAAAGCAGGGATTAGATGATTGCACCAAATGCGTTAGAAGTTTGCATGATTTCACTGAAGAAGCAACTGAAACATTTTCAAAGTCCTAAGTCCATAACTTACTGGATCCTTTCTTGAAATAAGGCTTGGAGCTGTGAAATGATTAGAGCTTTGTTTAAACATCTGCACTTAAAGAAAGGATGCTAAGACTTATTTTCAGGAGCATCCCTTTGTAAATAACAAATGGTTTGGTACAAACACATACCTGAGACAGATAAATAAGAGGAAAAAATAGCAACCAAGAGGAGGAAATTACAAGCCATTCTCTCTTTTGCAAAATGGAGAATTCTTTTTAAAGTTACATCAAGAAGAGCTGAAAAAAAGCTCATATTATTTCTAGGTAACGATGTAGCTAACGAGTTCAGGTTAGTTTAATCTGAAGAAACTATATTATTGCCTGAGCAACCAAAGCAACATATGGTACATAGCTACTACCTCTGAGCTACTGGATGGCTTCACTAGAGATACCTATTCCTACCAAGACGAAGGTCTGCTTTTGTCAGTTAATGTGGTTTCCCAGTCTGCAGACACACAGCAGTTTCACTGTTGCACTGCTTTTGAAATGAGATTTGTTGCTTGTAAACAAAATCCTTCCCCTTTGTTTTTCCTTGTAGAATTCAAGGAGTGTATGGAAATGAAATTTATTTGACAGATTTTAGTGGATGTGAAGTATATATGGAATGACTGATGTGCCTTAAAAGTAATTTCTTCGCTATAAAATTATTCTGTGGTAATGATAAACATAAAGGAAATAATGCTTCTATTTTTGTTGTGCTTTTCCAAATGTCTTAAAGGGATTGTTGCAGATACTGAACATCTATGTGCAACAGCATACTTAAAAACAGGGCATTTTCTGTGGTTTTAATTTATTTCTCATCACACTTACTCATCTGCTTCAATGCCTCAAGAGGATCTTATTTCTTCTGAGACAGATAAAAAATAATATTCGTCAATAAAGATGTGCAGTATACACCACTTTTAAGTGCATTTCCCTCTAAATTAGTGAATACAGAGGATTTCTATAAAAATTGTTTTTAATGTAACTACTGAATATGCTTCAAGGAAGTAAAATGGGGCTGATTTATTTTTTTAATTACAGTGTTCTCTTATTACTTGTAATAGCTGAAGACTGGAATTTGTAACGTATTGTGTGGTGTTAACTTTTCATAAAAAGTTACCAGCTCTGCTACTCACACTGTGGTTGTGCTTCCACTGTAAGTTGACTAATAGCATATACAGGGAAAAAAATAGTCAATGCAGCTTTTGCTTAAGAAAAAGGGAGAAGATATTTTATGTTTCAAATGTGTCCAGTTGTGTCTTTGATCACATCTGATGAGCTGGTTGAAACACTCACTCTTTACTGTTGTGAAAGAACAAAATGTTGCTATGAAGCCATATTGATTTTAACTACAAGCATCTGAGCTTTAACTCTTCATTTGCTCATTTCACCATGAAGAAAATTTTCTGTCAGTCTCAAGTGAGAAGTTAATGTTATATTTTCAAAACCAATTTTCTGAACAGTACCACTATTGGTTGGTTATGGAAAAGTCAGTGTAACTTAGCTAGGATGGGAACTTGGTGCTGCTGTCATATCATAGAATGGTTTGGGTTGGAAGGAACCTCAAAGATCATCTAGTTCCAACCCCCCTGCCATGGGCAGGGACACCTTTGACTAGACCAGGTTGCTCAAAGCCCCATCCAACCTGGCCTTGAACACTGCCAGGAAGGGGGCACCCACAACTTCCCTATTCTGTGGGAGTTTTGCATGAGTGAGAACTGCAGAATTAGCCTCTTCAAGGCTTGAGGCAGGTGGAAGGAGCCTTATATATAGTAGATTTGACAGGATCACGGCTTTAAATCATTGTCTCCAGTAAGAATAAGGCCCTTGTTCTTCTCTCAGTCTCTGTTCAGAAGAGTCCTGTTGCTCCAAGAGCACTGGCAATTTCTGAGAAGTAGACCTGAGATGAAAGACTACATGCGAGCAGCTTTGCCCACGTTAAGCTTCTATCACTCTTTGTGAGTAATCCCAGAAAACTTCAGCAGAGTTTACTTGTGAATGAGGGAACTCAGTGTGGTCAAGGATATTAGCAGCTTCCTTAGACATTGCCCCTTCTTCAGTAAAAGTGCCTGAGCAAATGTTTGTGTGTAAATGTACAAGCCGAAAGAAAGCAATCCTCTCACTTTGACTACTGTTCAAACCCATAGAGGGCATGGGTCAAAGGGTTTTGACTGTACAACCAGAGCAACAAACCCTACTGCGTATTTTCAGTATAAACTGTGTGAAAAGCATTATCTGAGTGCATCTGTTTTTCAGAGAGGCAAAGTGTTGGTCTCTTTCTTGCTCTGTAGAAGTCGGTACTGGTTAGAACATTTGAGAAGTGTAAAGATTTTGTAGGAAATGACAGTAACGACATACATTTCATGAGTCTGTTCTAACCTTAAACTATGACTGCAGTCAAGAAAGAAAGAATACATACAAGCTGTGCAAAATGAAGGCCAGATGCTATCTGTGAGTTTGTTCTCATGGTTGCTCATTGTGTTGGTGAGCAGAAGGCAACTAGATGCTTCAGAGAAAAAGCTCTAATTTGGAGGGGCACGATGCATGAGGAAGTGACTACTCACAACACTGGAGGAATTTACTTACCTTCTTTGCACTGTAGACAAATACAGCGAAGAAATTTGCCTTTTTCGTTGCACAATAGCAAATGTTTATTTGCCTTCTAGATCTGTGGGCCAACTGCACCGTACAAAAGATGACACGGGAGGAGGTAGAGATAGAGGACTGCTCACTTCACTGTTCAACACCAAGCTTGTTTGTCTTTTATCCTTGAAATTAAACTAAAAATACAGTTTGGCACTTGGATCCAAAAGGCCATGTAGCATCAATAATGTTACACTGAATGTAGTATAGTTTTAGCAAAAAGCATCGGTTTGTATTATACACCCTGCACATCTCCATTTCAGGGCAGAAATGGGGGAGTCTGACACTTAATGAATGAGAGAAAGGAATAATCAGTAGTTTGAAGGGTTTGTGAAATTTCCCTAGATTCCATTCTGATAACTGAGCTGGCTTTAATTTTGTGGCTCCCCAATCACTTTGAATTCCCGAGAAAGACTTTGGGAGGTACGTACCATGGAAACAGTAGAAATACTGCTTCTCAAGGAAGCAAAAATTGGCAAATTTCTCACAAAGTCAGTGATCAGATGGTTATACCAGATGCCCAGTCCTCCAGTAGGTGGATAACTGCTACTGGTTTTAATGGGAAAGGCTGGGGTATCTTCAACTCACTGCAACTATCAGTCATGCTTGGTCTGAACTGAGGTGGTACCTACTGTTGGTACATTGCCTTTGTTTGAAGTGGCAGCCCTTAGAGTATGACAGAAGGTGTTTTAAGTAGTTTCTCTCTCCTCTAGCACATATCCTTCACTGCACTATCCCAAACATTTTTTAATTCAACTGCACAACAGTTGATAAGGTAGAGAAAGACTGCCAGTATCTTACAGAAAAAAAAAAAAGAAACAGAGAGATGGAAAATATTAGAAATTGAAACCTAGTGTCTTAGTCCTAGCCTAACATCTTACTGCAATACCAGTCTTTCTTTCCCCACCTTTTTTTTTTCTTATGGAAAGCAGAAATTCATACAGAATTGCAGAAGCTTATTTTTAATAGCCTACACTGATAATACTGTTTACACTAGAAAAAGGGTTTTTTCTGTCAATAAATGGCATCTGCTGTAAAGCAATTTACTATACTTCTCTGAAAAATCTAATGAAAAGTAAAACAGCGCTTAATTCAATTAATTCAATATGTAACTCTCTTAACAAAAATGCTCTATTAAAGGTCCTGAATGTAAGTACACAAATCAAATAGAGTTGCCTGCTTCATCAAAATCAATTAGTTGTATTTTAGCATTTTTCTGAACAGCAGTCATTCATTTTGTATGATACTCTGTCCTGATATCTCTCTGCTGACAAAGCTGTGTACCCTGTTGACAACAGGAAAAAAATGAGGATTCATATTTCCCTCCATTAACTCTATTAAGTCTCCTCTAATATATTAAAAAGCAGGTCACTAGGAGTAGGTCTTTTGGTGTGATGTCTGGTAAGTGACATGAGTTGGAGAAATAATAACCTGAATGGTTCTGAGATGTACAGCACACTCAATAGAGAGGCTAACCCTAGGCTGCAGGGACCCTCTTCTCTTGGTTTTGTTCTCTGTGCCTTTGACCCAACATTTCAAATTATTTCCTCTGTAGCAGAACACTTTCAGCACAGCATCCCTTTCAACCTAGTCTGTTGGAGTAAGAAATATACTGAGGTCTCCCACTTCCTCACTGAGTGCTTTCACCAATAGACTATTTATAAAGGTGATGCAGCTAAAATGCCTTTCCTTTAGGCACATAAATGTTTTATTTGATCTAGCTTTTTGTCTCTCAGTAGACTAACACTCTCATTCCACAGGGACATTCTCTATCTGGAAAGCAAACACATGTCAACCACTGGGAAGAATATGAGAAATCCTGAAAACCCTCAGCCACTCCAGCTAAATTTTAAAAGAAAAGGTCACAGCTGAACTAAGGAAAAGGCTTAATCTTGGTTGTAGTGGGGATGCTCTGAGACTACCTACTCAGATGTGCCTCTCGTCAGATTTTGGTGCAAACAGTGTGTAGAGCTGTTCAGCTGGGACACTTGCAGGTGTACTGAGAGGAGCAATTTCAGGTCTCCAGCAGAGATTAGAGTGTGAAAATATGTGCCTATTGAATCACTCCACATTATAGCAGACTCCCTCCCTTTGTCCTTGTGTTCCCTTTTTACAGTCTTTAAATCAGTCCTTGCTTGCAGTCTGAGTACAATGCACACCACATGCTTGTTGTGCCTTTACCTTCTATGCCTCAGTGCCTGATCTGCGAAGGGTAGATAGCGCTTCTCCTCCTCCCAGGTGTGCTGGGAGGGCTCCCCAGAAGACTCCTTGTGAGGTGCTTTGATGCTGGGTTGTGCTATAAGTACCTCTAGTGGAGTAACAAGAGTGATGCTAAAAGTTCGACTCACTCCAAGCCATGCTGTTTTATCACCAATAACTGCTTGTGTGCAGAGTTTAGAAGTGTCTATAAATGTGCATTCACTAAGGTTGGCACTGATTTCTTTATGTCAGCAGCAATTTCTGTCAGTGATTAAAGGGAGACTTTTAGTCCATTGGACTGATAGTTATGGTTTGTCACATGGTAGATCAGAGGAACATGATGCATTGTTTTAACAACACTATTAGCAACAGAAAAGATTAAAGATTCCTGGATTGCATGTTTTTCTGCCAGAAAAATGCCACTTCGATGAAATCTGATCTTCCCTTAAAAAATGTGTCTGTTTTGTTCCATATATAATGGAAACCAGGAGATCTTTAATCAGCTTCTGCTGGCCTGACTGCTTACTGGCTTGTCTGGCTGGCTCCTGGGCAGGCTGCTGGGTGAGGTGCCAGAAAGCCGAGACTTCCAGACTCCTGGATCCTGGGCAGCCCAGGCCCCTGGGTTTATGGGCACTCAGCTCTGAGCTCCATTATCACAGTATCTAAATGCCTTATAACCTTTGTTGTGCTTAGTCTGTCAATGTCTTTATGCATTAAGGAGGGACTACCATGCCCTTTTTGCTGATGAGAAAACAAAAGATGAACAGCATTTAGACAGGTAAATCTTAACAAGCTTCTACTTTATGTGCATCCTGCTAGTTGCAAATCCACTATTGATTCTCAGACTCCTGCTAAGCTCCAATGTATAAAGTTCTGCCTCTGCTTTAAATTTCTTCTTCTGCCTCTGTGAACTTTGCATGTCCATAGAACTTGCACACAAATCCTATTAGGATACACAAACTAAATGTTTCTCTCCTTTGCTTGTCTCCATCTGCTGAGCAGGTCATGAGGTTTGGGTGTTGCAGTGTAAGAAAAAAGTAAGGGACTATCTCCAGTTTGTGAGGAGGCATTGGTATTGCTAGCATTTATTTAAGGACTGTGTTTGTATTTTTAGTCACCAGTGTTAGATTCACACTCCCATTTCTAGATGCCTGTTTTATCCATGTATTGAGCAAGCACCCTCAGGGCATAATGCTGACCTCTGATTTACACCCCAAAGCAGTAGGATTCTACTGTACATCTGGCAAAGAACTGAAATCAGAAGTACTACTAAAAAGAAAATAAAAAATGTACAAGATCCCCCGAAAGTAGTCACTGAAATAGCCAACCTCATTTATGGGTCAAGGCTCAAATTCAGGCAGAAAAATGGAGATAAACACATGGATCTTTCATATCTCCCATTTTTTTTAGTGCCTGCCAAGTGTCTTGGGATACAGTGTGGATCACTAGATGATTCTGTTCTCAAGCATTGAAGGTCACCTCCCTTGAGATTACTGTTTTCAATAATCTAGAAATTACCTGGAAACCCAGTGAAAAATAAACATTACAGAGTCAAGAAATAACATACGTGATTCCAGTGTTAGGCATGATGGACTCCCTAACTGGCAATATGCCCGTTGGGAACATTTTGGGCTATTGAGCAACTCTGTGTATACTCATCAGGCAAAGTGATGACCATAGAGGGAACATGAAAACCAGGTGAATGTTTTGTACAGAGGCTTCCTGACAGTATTTACCACCTTCAAAAATGCCAGTCAGTATCTATCAAACTCATACTTTTCATAACTAAGGGAAGGGATTGTCCCCAAATATGGTATCAAAGAAAAAAAAGTAGGTAGAAGTAATTTTAAGTAGTAGTCATGCACAGTAAATGTGGAAGGAGAAGAAACCTGTCTGTTCCTGGAGAATGAGTTAAGCAGAAGTTCACTCAGATAATTCTGCCATCTCCAGCTTGGGATAACTGGTGGTCACATAGGTGGAGGCTGCCCTCAGGTTACAATGTTTTCAAAAAGTGTCAAAGCTATTTTTCATGTTAACTAGATTTTTGTTGTGTTAACAGTTACTATTAATTAATAACAGAAATTACTTTTTTCCCCTCCCTTTCTTTCAGAGAAGAATCAATCAAACAAAAGGTGTTTTAAAGGACTACAAGAATAGCTGTTCCTTTTCTATTTTGGTAATGCAAAAATAAACATTAGGAGTAAACACATTATAAAAAGAGTCACTTTTGGATGCAAATTAATAATTTCATTCTCTGATTGATTAAGCACAACTCAATTAACTCAGTGCACTTACTTATCCCTGAGGTTTTATATGTCATGTAATAAAATATCTCGGTTGCCCAGAGAGGCTGTGCTGCCTGTCCTTAGAGGTTTTCAAGATCCGACTGGATAATGCCCTGAATAACCTGGTCTGGCCTTGTAGCTGACCTTGCTTTGAGCAGGAGACTGGACTAGAGTCATCCTGAGTTCCAACCTGAATTAGCCTACGGCTCTCAGAGCTCTTTCCTCCTAATAATCAACAAAAGGCAGGTCCTAATAATTGGATAGCATCAAAATAATAGTCTATAGAAAAACGCTCATATATTGCTATAGGTGGGCAAACTTTGCTCATCTCTTCCTTAGGCCATTTGGATCTCTAGATCTCTAAATCTTTGCTATCTGCCATGTGTAAATTCTATCTAATGCACATTTGGCTGGGTCCAGGGCACAGACTTTTTCTTATTTGTTTCGAATTCATTTAGTAACTATTGACCCCTGCAGCAAGCTCCCTTCCCCTGCCTAACCACCCCCCCGAAGCCTTAACACAGTAGAGGCACGTACACATACAAGTATTTTACAGGCATTTTCTTTAGAATGCTAGTCAAAAGACTACTTTTTTTTTTTTTTTTCCCCAAAACACACCAAATCTACTGACTCTGAAGTGGTGAAGAATACAGATCATAAAGCACCAAGTCATGATTTATACCACAGCTGTTGTGAGCAGGATAACAATAACAAGAAATTAATGTATGTTTCCATACACAGCTGAAGACTTTGGTTAAAGCCTGAGCAATGGGATTCTCTGGTCATGACACAGGTTGCATCATTCCTCATTCATTTTTGCATGGAAGGTGCCTGACCCTTCTGTAAAAGTGGCATTTCAGAGGATCAGGTACTAGCTGATGAATTCATGAGTATGTTAGCACATCTGGAATTACAAATCCTTTTCTTCCTTTCAAAACATCAGTAAGGTTTCTCTGCAGCTACAATGTAGAAGCTATTGTAGGGCATGGCAAGATGTTATTAGGTTTTCTATTTGGTTGTCACTAAATATATCACAGGGCTAGAAAATGCTCTTAACATATGGTCATAATCCTTGATGTAGCTTGCACAAATACAACACAAAATGTCTATTTCCTCTCTGTGTCCACCCAAGAAAGAAACAAGATTCCTAGGGCCAAATCTGCAGCAAGGTGTGAGCAGAGCAGGTCTGCAGATGCTTGCTGCAGTCTGCAGACATCACTAAGGCAGCTGAAGCTCACCTGGGTGAGGGAGTGCTGAATCAACAGCATCGCAAAGCCATGGGCTTCCTCAGTAGTCTTGTTCATGGGATCAACAGGATACAGGTCCCATTGCTACAGCTGATAAATATGCTGTTCTGTTTAGTTATCGAACCCAGTCCTTTCTGCCCACCTGCACGGTATTTTATGAAGCTCCAGAGGTGCTTGGTACCATTCATGCTCCCACATGGCTTCAGAAACTTAAGAAAACTCTTTCAAGCCCTCTTCTGTCATGATGAGGATTCCAAAACTACTTTATTTAGTCTTTGGTACTATTCAGATGGAGTTTACGTGCTAGTTCTTGGACCAAAATTTTTAAAAATTTAAAATTCTGTTTTATAAGAAGTTAACAGCAAACAGAGATATTATTGAGGCCTGGACAAGGATTCATATCTAGTTCCATTGCTGGCCCAACTAGCCCAGCATGCTATGTACTTTGAACCTGTCATTTCAGTCTCTTGCCTCTTTGTTTCATGACAGGATATGCTTAATATTACTTCATTCAAAAATACTTTTGAAAGTTATGAACAAAATAAAAGTGCTACAGAAGTCCTGGATCATTATTGTTAGAAAAATATAAAATAAAAACTTGAGAATAGTCACCGAGATATTACTTGTTAAGGAGCTCATCTGTCCTCTGGTTTTGCTTTAAATGACTTGAAATTTGAGGGTTTTAATATGCAACATCAGTGTCTATTTTATATCTAACTTTTACAGCTTTCCCAAACTGTTGCACACCGAAGTAGTTGTAAAAACTTTGAGTTTGCAATTTTATGTATCTACAGAAGATATTACAGTGGGCATCAGTCTCTTCTCTGAGGTAACAGTGACAGGACGAGAGGAACTGGCCTCAAGTTGTGCCAGGGAGGTTTAGATTGGGTATTAGGAAAAATTTCTTCACTGAAAGGGTTGTCAAGCACTGGCCCAGGCTGCCCAGGGCAGTGGTGGAGTCCCCATCCCTGGAGGGATTTAAGAGACAAGTAGATGTGGTGCTGGGGGACATGGGGTAGTGGTGACTTGGCAGTGCTGGGTTAACGGTTGGACTGGATGATCTTTTCCAACCTAAATGATTCTATGATTATAGCTAAAGGTCAGAACAATTTTTAGAGGTAAACTTTTGCCTTATATTTTCCTGCTTAGCTTAAGTTCATATTATTCACAAATATTCAGTGCAAAACCTCTCACTGTCTGTGATGCAGGATTGGGAAGGAGGTATTAATCTCTGTGGGAGTTGCAATTCTGGGAACAGCACTGGCATCGAGAATTCAATGTTTCTGAGGCAGATCCTTTTTTTGGGATTTCTTATGTGCAAGTTCAATGCCTAGAAGCATGATTCCTGCTCAGGATACAAATAATGACAAATTGTCTGAATTTGGAAAAAACTCTGGAATGATAAATGTCGACATTTTGTCTACGTATATCCAGAAAACTGCACTCATGAGGCTTCTAAATCAGTGTGCTCTGTTTCTGTACTTTGAAGTTATTTTTATAACTATTTCCCAAGCAATTACACATCCTACAATGAGAACTACATATGTCCCAAGACTAAAATATCAGAAATAAGCCATTTTTAAATGTTTGATGCTCAAAACAAATGACGAGCACTTTCTTTACATGCTAGCTGAATATCCACCATTAAACAATTACATTGTGGAAAAATGCAGTTCAGGATATCTATATGTTTTTATTTAGTTTTGTTAAAATGTAAATTGCTCCCTTAGACTGATTTAATATCTACTTAAATTTGTTGTGCTTTTAAGAGTTTGGTTTTGTCTTTAGTTTCCATTTTTATTCTTTTTTAAGGAGCAATCACACACACACAGAGTAAGGCAAATATTTCCATGAATAGCCTCAGGGTTCCTTGGCAAGAATGTAATTGTCTGTGCACTGGCTCTGTAACTGAATTGCCTTCCTTACTAATGGGATACTGGTTTTATAGGCCCCTAACTGCTCCCCTTTAATACCCATTAATTATCATTTTACTTTTTAAATGAATGTCCCTTTCTCTTTCTCTTCCTTCATGTTTCTTATATTTCTTCCCCGTTTCACAAACCCCTTGCAAAAGTGCAACAAGTGCAAGAAAATAAAGCAGCAAAGCTACTCTAAGCTGGCATTTACAGTCTTCTATTCATTTCAAATAGACGACTCCAGCACTGCAATTGAATTAACTGACGTTAGAGCTCAGAAACATAAGCAGGCTCATTCCTGTCATTCACAACTGCCCCTTCCAGAAGTAAAGGAGATGCTGCTGCCTTCTTGTAGTCTTTTAGATCCAGAGACATGTAATACTAAAAAATAATTTTTTGTTTGGGTAAGCATATCTGGGGATAAATTTGAGTAATACATAAGAAAGAACACAGAGGATACCAGTTCTGCAGTGTGCACCAGCTACAGATGTCTACTAGTCCATCAACCTCAACTTCCAAATGGGGCCTAGGAGAAACCAACCCATGAACTGCTCCAGTGCAGATTACTTGGGTTTTCCTCTAGGTTTTTAGAACAGCTTCAGTTCTGTGCTGGAAACCAGTATGTGACAATTCCAACCCACAAAATAGTTGAGAAAATTAGTGCTTAGGTCAACTGGGTTATGAAAACTATAACTCTGGTTTTGCTGGAGTGATAATTGCAATATATATTTTCCAGTAGAAACAAATAGATTCAGCATATGTGGCCACAAAATACAATTTTTATATACTGGTTCTTCCAAAATCAGGTAGAGAAATACTAAAGAATTCATACCTCCAGCCTTCTTCTGCTGCAATGTAGCCTCATGGTATTGATTAGCAAATGCTCTGAATCAGAGACTGTAGAGGAGAACACATCATTCATTCATAAAATGGAAATTTGCTGTCATAGAGCATTTATTTTGCATGGGCCAACTACTCAGAGTTCCTCCAGAAATAATGCATCATTGTACTTGAACTTGAATTCTGGGGCTCAAAGCAGGGAAAGGGAAGGAGCTCTTACCTTATAAAGGTAGAGTTTATTTTTACACACTTACTGTGTTCAACTGCCTTAACAGCTGATGCCTCCTCTGCATGAGAACTGTATGACAAAGCTGATAGAGGGTTTTGCTGGAAAAGATTGCACAGGCTTTTGTGATAGGTAGCAGCAAAGGACAGGAACTGAACTGAGTGGGATGCCCAATTGAATCAAATTACACCTCTGAGCCAGGTTAGCTGATGATACTGTCTGGCAGGACCAGCAAGAAAATCCCTTGGGGTAGGAGACAGACTTCTACTGAAACACTTGGATATTGTGAGCAGGTTTGAAAGGTGGGTGGAGGTGTTACTAGAAGGACCATCTGATCAGTGGATGGAAAGAAACAAACTACCACTGAAGTCACTGATGCGAGTCTTTCACTCCTGTTTATACAGGGTTTCTTATGCTATATCTCCCTAAGTTATGATGTATATACTCTCCTAGGAATGGTTTGTTTGCATATATCGGTGATGCTACCAAAGAGGGAAGATTTTCCTCTACATCACCCCACAGGCTATGTTCAGTTTTCAAAGGCATTTTAATAAAAACAAAACAAAAATTAAAACCTTTTTTGTACCACTGGCTGCCTAGCAGGAGAACTGGAGCTAGTTTTCAACGTTATTTTCCCATTCTGTCAATTTTTCACAGAGTTTTATTTCTTTTTTTTTTTTTTTCCAAATGGAAAAGACCAATGTTGAGAAAAACTCTCCCAAATAGTATGACTTAAAGCCCCCTTTTCTATATTTTTATTCCTCTACACCTGTCTTTGTACTTGTACAATCTTCTATTTTGTTACAGAAGTATAGAGAAAAGTAAAAATCTTTACCTGCAAAAAATTAAGAATTTCAGGTTATTTTTTCTTGAAAAAGTTCTTCAAATCCAAACTAGACAAACAGTGGGAAGATTGGAGTGAAAAATTCTGATGACTAGCAAGTCACTTGCTAGCAGAGATTTTTGTACGAGATATCAGGGTTTCTAAACTAGTGTTTTCCATTTGAGCTTAGAAGTGATAACACCAGTACCTGATAGGCATATTTCTGCCTTTGATTTTATTCTCTACTAAGAGTAAGTTTTCTAATGCTTTTGTCAGAATCTGGATTTCACCAATATTTCTGTCAACAAACCACAATGCTCCGAGAGAATGACTACCCAAACACGTGGCTACAACTTAGCAGTTGCTGGCTCAAACGATGAACATTTGTTGTTTTCAGAAAGAGCTGCTCCATCAGCATGGCAAAAACTCAAGCTTGGAATTTAGGTCTCTTCAGTCCAGACTAAAGAGTGTAACTTTAAATAGTGCATTTTGAAAATCTTGGTTGCTTGCACCTGATCCAAAGCAAATAGCACTACATTAAATCTCTTTTATTGGATTATAACCAATATCTATTGTTATGATTTAGCAGCTTTTGAAAATCATTTCAGGGAATCTTTTGTTATCATAAAATGATACCTGTTACTATTCAATCCCTGCCATCTTCACTTTTTGATTTTGTGATATGTTCTATCGATAAAACATTTACTATCATTCAATCAGTGTAAACTCTGTTCAGACTCATCTACTGTACATTTCTTGATGTAAAAATTCTGACAGTTCTAAAGCCAACTGATCAGCAAGCTGATTTTTTAATCATATGCATGGGTGAAAGTATTTTACTAAAAAGGAGACATGAAAAAGAAGTAGATCATTATTACTGAAGCAGAGATTGCTTTATATTTTTATCTTCTAAAATGTAGCTGAGAAGATCATTATTAAGAAGAGAATGTCATTTTTCAAAAGAATTTGTGGCAGTAACAGCTAGTAAGGCATTTTTTTAACTTCAAGAGGGAATGTCTGTTACATAATACTACAGCAATCATTTCAGGTCACAAAATTTGGAGCTAGATGATGATGAGAAAACATTCAAGAGGTCACAGATTCAGAAAATTGGCTTAGAAACATCTACAGAATTGACACTTATAGATTTCCCATGTTTTCTATAGTGAAAGATAAAGAGTGCAATTGCTCAGGTAGAGTAGGTATATATATTTACTACATGATGCAAATACTTTCATCTTGCTCTGATAAATATGGAAGCTGTTTCTTGGTATATAGAAATGAGATTTCAAGCTGTAATAATAGTATAGTGGATTTGGGGGGGGGAGTCCAAAAGGAAAAATAGAGAAATTTTGTTCTCAGAGCAGGATGTGTGGAACAGTTTCCATTTCAGTATTGAGGGGGAAAAGTTAAACTTCACTTACAATGGTGAATGCATGTTTCAAGCTAAACTAATTGAATTTCATCTACTTGTCCACCGGTAGTCATGACACTTATTTCTTTTTGCTTCATCTTCTCCCCCATAGGCTTCACTTATTGGCACAGATGAATTCCAATATCAAAGGCAATTTCCAGTTGGCTTTAGGACAGCTATTATTTAATTGTTCCCTTTAACTGTCTTTTCTCTGTCATCAGAAGCTTCTGAAAACTCTTGCATTTAAAAAAAAGACTGTGGGGCAAATTCCCTGCTGGGATATTTCTATGGAGCTACACTAGTAACAAGTTTCACCTAGTAAATTCCACTCTCACTGCAGTATCTTAAATTTCTCTATGTTTTTTTTTTCTGATAGCCTGTAAAACCTTTATGAACATAACCAACATCCATACCCTGACAAAACTCCAATAGCAACCTAGCAAGCCACAGCATCCATCACTTCTCCCTTAAGCTACTGAGGACAGCTGCTAGAAAGGGGCTCTTGGCCTGGGGTCGCAAAGCAAACCCTTTTGAAGGAGACAGACTCCCTAACCTGGCTGAAGGAGGATGTATTGCATTGTACTTCCTTATGTCATTGCTCAGCACAGTAAGAGGGCAAGCACCAGGAAGGGACCCTGCAGCATCCTTCAGCTTACCAGCCACAGCAATTGTATTAAGAGAGAGTTGCTCAGCAATGTCAGTTGGTCTGTGAAAAAGGATAAAACCACAGAAAAAATGGTGAACTAGGACACTGGATATCAGTGGCACCTCAGGAATCTCCATACCATGTTCCACAGCATGCAGCGAATATGTCCTTAATGATAATTCACAGGCTGAACCCCTTTGGGGACATTACTCCTTATGTTGGGACACATTGCACTTATGCTGGTAGGAACAGGTGTGGTGTCAACTATGTCATTGTAAAAAACATTGTTCGAGTCTCTCGTGGGAATGAAAGGAGAGACAGTTTGTAATCCTACCTGCTTTCCCAGTCAGAGAGGTTCTGGATATGATTTTTTAGCATATGACAAATAGCACAAGGATATACTGAAGACAAAGTTATCCCCTTCCCAACTAGTGGATCACAATGTACTTTAGCTTTCCAAGGGTCAAGAGGGCATGAAGAGGGTTCAGAGTAGATTTAGACATTACCTGTAGAATATGACTATAAAATTTCTATGTGTACCCTAGTTATTAAAGGACTGTTGACTGACAGATGAGCAGTGTGTGCATTTGTGCTTCAGAGCACTACGGTGTGTAAATAGGTGACCGGTGCCCTGAAATATTGTTGCATTCAGCTGGAAAGCTGCAGGGATAATTGGTCTTGACTCAAAAAGAAATAGAAACTAGAACAGGAGAGAGAATTTGGGGATATCATATTAACAAAAGGAAAAGAATGTCGTTTCTCTGAATATTTTTTCACACACTTACAGCAGCCTAAACCTGACAAGCCATCGGAAATGCCAGAAAGATATTTGCATTTCTAAACACACCAAATGCTTAGAAGCTAAATTCTTTCTCTGGAAAACCATGAGACCTTTCTAAACAAAGCCAATGCCAAGAGCTGCCTGTAGGAAACATCTCCGCTAAGAGCTCTGTTCTGAACATTTTTGCATCAGAGCTTTATTTATGTCATGTGCTTTCGCATGGTTCCTGCCGGCTCGGGAGTGCATAATGAGTCCTACATAAGATGTATTCCCAGGCCACTATGCAAGACTCAATTAAGGATACACTTCTGATGTGTTTGAAATGGTCCTGTAGTAATATTTATTTTTATGCTGTCGTCTCAGAAAAAATTTCACTCATGCTCTAGATGTAAGGCTGTAAACAAAATAATCCTATGGACAAATAAGCATATGGATTTAAACTTCAAACCAGAAAACTTTTATATGATACAGTGGTAACACTCACAGATATAGCCAGGTGGCATCGTTCATTTACAGCTAGCTCTGAAGGGACTTGGGTATGGCAGTGCTCTAATTTGTGTCCTGTGCCAAACTCTGGTGATTCATAGGCTCTCAAACTAAGCCATTTTCTCTCCTATAAAATATATGAGGGCAGAAAGCTCATGTAAGGAGTGTGGGAGAGTACAAATGAGTGTCTGCAAAAAATGCATGCTAAGCACATTGCTGCTGGAAAAATCTTGGTGGGATCGGTGGGGTGGAGAGACATTTTCTGAGGGTGTCAGGCAGATAATTGGGCTTCAGGAGCATACTTCTCTTTCCTTAGCATTTACAGGAATGCCACGAGCTAAATTTGGGGTAGAAATTATGCTTTTCTTCCCTACTACTGAAGATCTCTGCAGAAGAAATTTGAATCTTATTTCTCATGGCTTTCCTCTCACCACAACTCTGCAGGGTAATCTGGCAGGGGGGAGCCACTCTCATTCACAGCAGCATTCATGACTAGAAAGGGAAAACCTGAGCTTCAGTCCTGAACTCTAATGCTCATTCTGAAGCAGGAAAAAAAAAAAAAAAAAAAAAAGAAAAGCCAACACAAAAAACACAACATGATTTCTGTGGCCCAGCAAATATGTAATTGTATTTGGCAGGGAACAGTTTTTACAAGGCCTAGAGGCATAGAGGCACCCAGAGGCTCAGAGCTTACAGCAAGGCTGGCAGGCCAGGGAGCAAGTCGACTTGAGGGCTGAAAAGAAAGCTTCCACAGCCCTGAGGAGTGTGTGGGAGAAGGAAGATATTAATATATTCCCATATGGTTTTGTGTGAGTAGTGGCTGTGGCCCCAGTTCTGGCTGGATTGAATTTGCCATAAAGGGTGAGTAAGGAATGGCCACTTCATGAGCCCCAGCAAACCATGTCCAAGGCTCTGCTCAGGTCCCAGTAGAGGACAAAGAAACATAGGTGCTCGGGGAACTGTCACATGAAAGTCTTGCAAGGAGCATAAGCAAAATGATCTCACAATACATTATTTCACACATATATTAGGTGAGATCACACAAGGGCACTTCCTGCTGAGGGGCCTCAGCCTCACACTGCTTTCAGGTCTTGGAGGCACAGGAGATGAAACCCAACATCTGAAAATCCTTATGGCAGAGTCTTCACATGCAAAGCTTGTTTGTCCAAACAAACTGTGCACACACAGGATTTCACCAGTGGTCTGATGGCACGTCCAAGAGGCCCTGTATGAAGGATTTGTTCCACTACTGCTTTAATAAATACTCCCTCTGTATCACAGGGAATATTAACCTTTAATACCAGTTCCATCCCTGTATTTTGCTCTCCATCTCCAGAATAGGATTAGCTGTGTACATTAAAAGAGACCTTATTAAATAATAATAATAAAAATATAATTCTTCATAGTCCTACTGTTACTGTTTCCATCTGTCAACTGAGGTAATGAAGTAAGGAAATGAAATGTTCTTTGGTTTTGAGATTGCTAGTGAAATTATGCAGACAGATCATTTTCCAATCTTAAATCTAAATAATTGAGTTGCCATAGGATCAAAGTATGTGTTACACTGCCCTCAGTTTTCCACGCTTTGATTCATCCTTATTCCCCCTTAGCCCATTTTCCCTTTGATTTGATAATGCTCATAAAAGCAGGTGGCAGTGAGTATGGTCAGCATCCAGATTGCTCATTATCACACATATTGTTCTAAGCCTTATGTTCTCCTCCTCCTCTTGTAACCACTTACACTTGAGAAGTAAAACCTTACCTTGTGTGTACATCTGTGTAAGCATTCAGGAGAAAGTCAAATCTCTTGCATTCATACTATGGCATGCAAAAGCAAGTATCGCAAAATGGCTTAATCTTTGTTGTTCTAAACCAAAATTCAGGAAGTAAAATACAATAATACAAAAACCAAATGCAGTCACCAGAAACGCTTATACTCAACTTCCTCTAATAGAGCAGCTGCTCTACATAGAAAAATTAGACTTCTCAGAGTGATAGTCTGGTTTATTGATGACATTTGAAGACCAGTGGAGTTAAACACCTGATCAACTTAGGTCTTACAAGTCAAGGACATTTGATTCACCATCACATCTCTCACAAATCACTATTCTACAGGAGCCTACAGAGTTGCCCCTCGTTAATAAGGATTTGAGTCAGACCTTAGCAATGTTCTCCAGTTATTTGGTAGCAGAGAGGAAAGTATTCCTAATATCATTCTATAGTTCTGGGTTTTAGAGGCTGTACTTTTACACACAGTCCCACATGGAGGGACACACTCAGATGCCTAATAGGCCTTTTTTAATAATGTATTACAAAAGCCTTTTTGTGCCAAAATCTTTCAGGCAGTTACCCTAATCACGTTGCTCTATCCTTCTGTGCACGAATATATACTTTTAAATCTCTTCCTGTGCTTTTTTCCTTAGCAAAGTATTATTTTCTATTTGTATCATGCCTGAAAATGAGGACTCAATTATATGGAAGCCTCTTGTTTCTATCACGTTAAACATAAATAGCAATAGAATCTTTCCTATGACTAGTTCACCAAAATCTAAACATAAGGTACGTGAACAAATATTTTTTACTATCACAACACAGATTTTAATGCTTTTCCAAGTGTACTTTTTTTTTTTTTTACTACTATCTACAAAACTTATCATTGTTACACAGAAATATTCTAATTCACATTTATGCAGAACCTTGCAATTCTCCAATTCAACTTACATTACAGTGTGCTTAAAATTCTTCTGGAAAAAAGAAAAGTGAGACAAACTTTTTAGCAGAACAAAATATATTTAAGGTTACAGCTCTATTTTTAGCTCCTGCACCTTTTGATTGATTAACAAAATCGGTTTGAAAATTGCCAGATCTCCTTGGAAGAAACGGTTCTCAGGTTTCCTTGATTATACGTATCAGGTGAGTTTGCCAATAAATTGTCTCACTTATTTTATCAATTGGTTAAGAAAGATCTGAAAGAAAATCCAATTAGAGAGAAATCTAGGGGGCTTAGGCACATCACTGGCATTGCCACAAGAGATGTACCAAGATGAAAAGTCTGAGGGCTTTAATGCTCTGGGGGAATAGTAACACTGAAATTCAAATCCTGGAGGTAGGCACAAAAGTGCTGCAAGAGGGACTGAAAATAATGGGGAGATTTCTGAGGAGAAGAGGAAAAGAGAAACACAGCTCTACCTGCAACTCAGTATCACAGCATCAGGTACCATCACAAATACTTCTGCTTGTGTCTACATTTAGCCTGTATCTAAGGCTAAACTGTAGCAGTTGCTTTACCACCCAATGACCCTTCTCCAGATGAGGAGGGGAGTTGGAGTAAAAAGGGAGAAGCCCCGTGGGTTGAAGTAGAAACAGATTTAATGAAATAACAAAACTAATACAATCCTCAACAGTATATGAGGTTATACTCAGCCTCATCCTTAGGGTCAGCAGCAGGAACAGAAAGCCAAGAAGGAGGAGCCCCAAGAAGAAGAACTCCGGGTCCTCAGTGAACTCCTTCCTTTTATAATGAGCTTGATGAAGTGGTATGGGATACACCTGTGAGTCAACTGCCTTGATTGGATCTCCCAGCTGACTTGGGGCTACTCAAAGCCTGTCTGCCATGGCTGGCCCATGGTTCAGTTCCTGGGAAACCAGGAAAGTCTGACAAGCAGTCCTTCAAGTCTGACAGACTGTAGCGCATTTTCTTCTTTAGATCCATGTAAACAATAATCTTTCTCAGCTCAAAAGTCACAGAGCCAATCCAGGACATATGAGTGCCCAGAGCTGAATTGCTTGTCAAAACCAGTGCTCTCCTTTCATTGAAGAGGCTTTGGTTTGAAGGATTATGTCAGGCACCTGCCCTTCTGCATCCTCAAAATGCAACATTTATATGCAATGATATGAATAATGAGATAAAGTTACAGTCTTCTGTGTCTATTCCACCCTAGAATACGCCCCATGTTGCACATTTATGGTGCAAAGACTGTACAATGCAACCTTGCATCTCCCTACAGCAGCTCCTGCATCTCTTGAACCCATGTTCCTCAGGTCATCTCAGGGGTGAAGGTCAGTGTCATCATGTGAAAAAAAAAAGAGCAAAAGTGGATGAGCTGGGATGCTGTGGTTTGTTCAAGCCACTGCACAGGGAGGACTGAACAAATGTTTGGAAGCGTCTGATAGAGCTTCTTATTCCTTTTGTTGAGCCTTTGAATATGTGCACTGAGGCAGATGATCTCTGAGTAAAAGTGATTCACACTGAAATGGAAATTGGTTACAAAATTCCAACAACCACAAGGAGATTCTGCTTTGCATTGCATTGTAATTCTCATAATGTAACCTTCCCTTTCAAACAATGAAGTAATTCTTTTTCAGTGGCTAGTCTCTGAAACTATCAAATCCTTCCCTGTGTTCAAACTTGTACATAAGAACATAAGGCATCTGATGTACCCAGGACCGAGGAATCTCTGGGATTTCATGCAAAGGACTCCACTAGCATAATCTGCTCTTTCTTCCAAGACTATGGATGCCATGTGGTGTGTGGATGGCTGCTTCTGTATCCAGCTCTATACGTGATGGAAGACAGTCAGGTGGAGAACACCCATGCCAAGGGAGAGCACATGCATCCTGTTTAACATGCTCTAGGAGGCATGATGGCTCAAGATGAGGCAGTAACTCGTTGTTTCCATATTTTCACTCAGTCACAGCATACATAGCACTAATCCTTCATTTCTTATTCATAACTCATTCATACCCACCACAGAATCATTGCACTCAGTGCTTGCAAAAAATTATTTTTAAGTATTTTTGAAGCTGAAATGAGCTACAGGAGTCACTATACCTTTTTATTCTCAAAAATTGTTCACCAGCATCTGGGCATGATATTGCATTTTAGATTTTTTTTTTTTTTTTTTTTTTTACTTACCATCACTTCTACAACCAGCTTCTGAATTTCAAGGCATTTTATCTTTGAAGAGCAGACAACCCTCTTCTGATCTCCAGTAGATTTTTTTTTCCCTTTGATCACATTACAGGTAGGCTTGGTAACACCATTTATTTGAGGTTTCCCAACATCTTGGGTCGTAAATTTCTAGTTTCAGTTGCTTATGACATTGCTAACCTTCGGCTTTTGGAATATGTGGTTTCTATGGTGCATGTCTACTGAATTTTTTAATATAAACCAATGGTTTTTTTTATTCTTTTCTGAAAATACAGTCATGGAAAAATGTTATTTTGTCCATCACAAAAATGGAATCATTCAGAAGCAAGACTCCTGAAAATGGTTTCCTAAGGATCAAAGACAAGTGGTCCTGCTTTGGTACTAGCAGCCAAAGCTAGTGAAAGGCTTCAGCCTTTCTGAATCCAATCTTCCTTGTTGATGCAGTCATTCTCCAACCTCATATCTAACTTCTAGGGGAAATAATATTTCCTTATGTTTGAATGGAAACCAGGAGCTCTCTGTTTGTTTCTTGGCACTTCATCAGAACCATTATCTTTTTAAATGATAACTCTATCTCCATTCCCTGCATTTATTTTAAAACAGCTATTTCCTTTTCCCCATCTTTTATCTGACCTGCCAATTATAAATATATCAGGGCTGAAATGCCATCTGTGTGTTTGTGGAATGTTTATTTCACTAAGGCTGTACCTTAAACTGATAACTTTTCATATTGTCATAAAAATATAACATGGAAAATTGATCAAGAGCTGGAGAGTCTGGGTAGCAGAAGAGAGTAATGTGGAAGAAGGTGCACTGGAGTTTATCTGAGCTGCATCAGGAGATCCATGCAGGTGACCTGAAGTGGAAGCTATCACTAGTATGGGTTTATCTGACTTCTTCTCCTGTAATACTGTAGGATCTGATACAGTAGGAATATCTTTCCTTCTCTCACTGCATTGTTAAACTGCACCCACAGCTATCAGACCTGAATGCGAGGGCTTAACAACATAATGTGATATATCTGATGCCTTTCAAACTGACGTTATTAAAAGGAATAGTAACACTGGTAATGTAACATCTTGTACTCTAGATAATCTTTAGGGCGCTGTAACTAAGGAAGACCCAAGAAGAACGCAGGGCTTTTATGAAACAAAAAGTCTTAAATTGTCAAATGAATGAGAAACTTTATATGTTGCAGTTTTGTAGACAGGTAAAAATCCGAATGTTAAGCTATAAAAGGCTGAAAAATATTTGATACAGTACTTTGCTTCGGATGAGATCTCTGTGGTTTTATCATAATCTACATGAGGACATGGAGCACAGATGGGGCATCTAAAGAAATCCTATTCATCATTAGCATCGCACGTTCTACTGTATGCACAGGAGACTATAGCATCACACCTCAAAACAAAGGTTCTTTATGGATTAGCTTAATTATAGGCTACCCAGGGCAGTGGTGGAGTCCCCATCCCTGGAGGTATTTAAGAAACGTGTAGGTGAAGTGCTAAGGGACATGGTTTAGTGGGGAATTGGCAGCGCTGAGTTAATGGTTGGACTTGATGATCTTAGAGGTCTCTTCCAACCAAGGCTATTCTGTGATATGCTTTGTTATTGGATGGTAGTTCAACAATCCAGGCTCTACTTTATGAAATCTATCTTAAAGTTCAAACTATCATGCATCTACATGACCAATACACAACTACAGAACACAATACTCATTGTTCTTTTTCCTTAGTACTAGGAATACTGGATGTCTGAAGGATAAAGTCACCAGAATTAATACACAGGTTTAATCATATCAGTTATTTCTAACCTTAAACTATACCCATTTTTCTTAATGTAAGCTTATTTATAAGCTGTTGGACATTACCATCAGGGTGCAATAACGAAGTAAAGCTACCCCAAGTTCTAGTAAATGTTTTCTTGGCTTAAATATTTGTGCTTATCCATCCATCCGATGCTTATCCATGCTATTATGTTTTAGTATTGAAGCATACTAGTGCTTTTACCAGCTGGTTTCCTGAGATGAATGTAGTGACTGATATTTTGTTGGAATGGTGGCTTTAAATGAGAACATCATTTGAAAATTGTCCTCTTGTCTAGGACCAGGAGTTCAAAGAAAAGACAAACAGAAAAGAGCTAGAAAAGTGTTACAAGAAAGATCTGAGTTCTGAAAAACAAGATTTAACATGAAAGCATAATGAATAACAATCTGTTTAGCCTATTCAAAAGAAGGTTAAAAGACTAAGATCACAATCAAGTAGTATCTAATTGTGGAAGAACTATGACTCTTCAGTGCAGAATAGAGAAATTCAAATTTTAGAGGCTGAAGCTTAAAGTACTTGAATACACAAATTTTAAGCGAGGATAACTAGCTGTTGGAACAACCTATTAAGGGATGTGATAGCTCTTCTAATCAAGTTAGAGTGCTTTTTCAAAAGACAGATTATATCTTAGTGTTACAGCCTTGATGCAGATATGATTGGTGAAAGTCTTTGGTCTGTGTTGTGCAGTGGAGTCAGACTAGATTATCATAATGGCCTTTACTGTCCATAGTAATCTACGCGTGTAAGATTTTACATGGCTAAGGGCAGATGTGGGTGGCATAAGTAAGTAGCTCCTGCTTTAGAGCCTTTGTGTCAGAGACTTTTCCCTGCATTTTCCCTTACCTCCCATGGGGGCAGTGGAAATAGTGTTCTTCACGTTATAGGTTTGAGAGGAAACAAAGCAATCAAAAAACCTCCCCATCATAAACATCTTGGAACATTTCATAAGAAAAGTTAAAAATATAAAAATTGAAACTAGTTAAGCAGTGCTGAGTGCAGCGAAATTAAACTGTCTGTCCTCAGGGAGGTTTCAGTATGTTCCTTGCTCCCAGTTCAGCTACCACTTTCTATAATTCATCTGAGAAGCAATCTTTTAAGTCATCTATGGTAAGGAAGGGATCTTAAAGAACTCACCTACAACCCAAAGGAAGAATCATCACGAAGCATCCCTGACTAAAAAACTGATATAAATGCTTTACTGAGGGAAATTCCAGTTTATTGCCGTGTTCAAATGCTGTAGTTTTTTCTAACAGATGGTCTTTGCAGCAGACTTTACTATTTATAGTTACTACTTTTCTAAATCATTATTATCTGATAAAAGAAATTATGCTTCCAATACTAATTTCACTAAATCCATATAAAATAGTAGTGAAACCAACGTAAGGGCACATACACAGAAAGCAGATGAAGGCAAAGAAGAAATATCATAAAGGATTTTTCTTTTGATCTTCTGTGGAGATTTGTAATGTTTGACCCCATGGCCATCTGATGATGTAATTTATGCAATTCAGATTCTAATTTCCTTGTTCTCTTTATTCGGAAAATTCTTAGAGTTCACTTTCTGTTGTACATCTCATAGCTGTAAATACACTGAAATGGAAAAAAATCATAACCTAGATTTAGAGGTGCAGCTGAATGAAGGTGCCTCAGTGCAAAAGGGCTCTGCTTAATAACTGTTGAGAAATATATCTGGCTTTGGGATGAGTTTGTCCAGTATTTTTAAAGCTTTCCAAAGAAGGGAAATGGTTGGTCTTTCTGAGTAAGAGGTTATGACCATATTGAACTGTGGTCCATTGCTTAGAAAAAGGGCTAGAAATCAAATCAATTGCTTCTGGAAAGAAAGATATAAATGCTTTCTATCATGTCTTTCTTGTCATCTTTTATGTCAAACATACAACTTCAGGAGACTGCTAAGAGCTAGTTTCACTTAAGCCTTCACAGTCATTAACCAAGATGACAGCTCAAAGGAAAAAAAGTGCTGTCAGATAAACAAGCAGTGGCTTCTGTATGACAAAACAGTACTAAATGCTTTCTATTAAGGACAGAGGAATGCAAGCATGTACAAAGAGGACAGATCTAAACTTGTAGCACTGATGTTGTGAAAAGAGGGACAGTGCATAAAGAGCATCTTTTCTCTGCCTCAGAAACTGCCACAGAGAAACAAGATGAGATTGCAGGAAGCATTACAAGAGGCTGCTGCTGGGTGTGAGCAGCAGGAATGAAAGGGAGCAGTGGTTTGATCACAAGGTGCCTGGTGAATATTCTTTCGTAATTTTTCTTGTCCTTCTACCTCCTCTGTAATTTTCTCATCTATTAGGAAATGTCTGCTTTCTGGTTTAAGTCTTACTCTGATTACATAAAGGGGCAATTTTCTTTCTATGAGGTCAGACTTCTCTCACTGCTACACAGCCAAGGTATAAACCTCTAATAACGGGCATAAGCCCATTAAACCAGAACCTCATCCATACTACTGCCACTCTGAGAAATTTCTTCCAATACCCAAGGCTTGGCAAAATGGTCTTAAACACTTTCAAAATTAAAACTGGAAGGCTTTGCATGGCAAGGCTGAGAACCCAACAGTCTCTTTCACAAAAGGGCCTGAAATCAGATAGCAGATTATAGGCTTTTGTGAATCAAAAGGGACAAAAGATGGTACTGGCCAGAAAGCAATTGAGTGTCTAACCTACCCAGGATGATTAATGAGGTCCTCGCAATATTTAAAGGCACTAGGTAAAAGTCTGTGTGATGCTTTTAACATTTCTGAAAAAAACAAAATCTTAGGAAAGCCTGAGTGTAATTCAGAATTAAACTTTCCTTTCTATCAGCTTTGGATTTCTGTTACTAATTCTTTTTGTCCCATGGCTGTAGCAATGAGTAACAGTGAGATTACTGGTCTCAGATCCTATCTGAATTCTTCAAATAATTTAAAATATTTGGTCTTTTGGGGAGAGTCGGGAAGATATCAAGCAATTTGCCTCCTGTGGTTCTAGTAATTATTAACATCAACTTTAAAACCTAAGTGCTGGGTGAGATGATACAGTTGGATCATTTGACCTGAGGAGATAGAAGATGTTAAGGGCACCTTAGTTTAAACAGCACTTCACTGTATGTTCAAGCATAAAAAGGCCCTGAAAGCATCCCTGGAAAGGATAATACTGCTTATGTTTATGTCCTAATGGAAACAAGCAAAGCTTTCAGTCCCCACTGGAGGATACTGGCCTTGCTTTCAAAGAATTTAGGGACTGTAATTAGTGATTATTCCCACCAACCTGGTAACATATTTAACCAGACTCTAAGAAATAGCACTTTTGTATTGATTGCACTTTCTTTTTGTGAAGTCGGATTGCCTTTACAAAGTCGGTACAAAAGCATCATGATGGAAGTGATTAATTCTATCTTTAAGTTGCAGTGCAGCATTCAGAGAAAGCTTTTAGTCCTTAGGTAAGCTGACAAATTTAATTTAGGGTTTCTGGTTCAGGGACATGTTTTTATGTTTCCTGCTATTCGTTTTGCATTATGCTGCTCCCTGGTACTGTGTGGAAGCTGAGAGTTTAAAAGTTTGTTTTATGTTACTTACAGGCTTTGTAACTTGGAGAGAGTGAAGGGGAGGAAGGTAAAAGAGAGACTAACAAGGGGAAAGCTCCCATCAACTCAGTACGCCGAACAACCAAGGATGCTTGTTTAGTGACTATGCAAGACTTGGGGCCTGATACTTTTCCTGTTAAGATTGGTGAAAATCTGATTTAAGTCTACTAAAGACCGAAACAGAGGGAGAGATTTCTGTGGCACACTGGACTGAATGGCTGATGTTACAAAGGGATTTGCCGTTAACTCCAGTGCTGGAAGTTAGGTGCTCTTCTGTCCAAACACATTTTACAGTGAAGCTACAAACCACTACACTGTGCAAAATTTGGTCTTTCAGTGTTCTTTTTCTCTAACAGTTGAACACTTCTGATACCACCCAATAGAATCCTTGCCTACATATATGTATGTGAAACATGTACTTCACAAGACATTTTTGCCTTACATATGCATATCACGTGCTTAGTAATACACTAAATAATCCCAGGGAGATCAGGTAAAGTAGTACCATCTCTTGTTTAGAGAGAAACAAAACCTGAGAAGCAATAAAGTCAGGTGAACCACAAATCCAGAAACTGGAATTCTCATTTCGCCTTTGCTGAAACAAAACCATGTGTGCCAAGACACACATCCCACTCAAAAAAAAAGAGCATTTCAACAATCAAGAAATCAATTTAGGAAAAATGTTGATCAAAATTGTCTCATTTTTGACCTGCTCTCACTGCCGTTTGCATCCATTGATACACCACCCAAAAAAGCTAACTGATCAATCCCAGATATAACCAGAAATAGTAATGACTAATTTTGAAGCTGTTCCTCTCCAGGTGAAGTCTTGTTGCTGATACCAGATTTCTGTTATGTGTTCTTCCAAGTAGGATTTCTCTGCCTGGAGTTTGCATGTGTAATTAATGTTTCTGTCTTAGTATTAGCTGCTTCTATCAGATAGCATTAGCTTCTGATAGTGCACTGAACTCAAAAATTCAGATTTTATCTACTGACAAGGGCATGCACTTGCAAATTGATCCATGGCATTGGCCTTTGCAACGTAACACAAATCAAGGCAAACTCTGTCTCTCTGCATCAAGTTCTAGTCTTTGAAGCCCGAGCCTCTTCTTTCTGCAGCCAGTGTGAAAGCTGCCATGAGCTTCACTGCAGCATGGCCTAGCTTGTGTGCTTATGTGTCCTATATATCTGTGCATTACTGTCGTATGAAACATTTCCCACAGGCTTCAGAGGCAAATAAGAACACAGATTCTCTACTGTTGCCTTGGTGCAATTTATCAACAAATCTACTAAAGTCAATACATTTTTCTCTTTAGTATAAAATTCCTTGTGAAACTGATTTAAATCTTCAAAATATTTGTTTTTCATAGCTCTTCGAGCCTCAGGTTTATGATAAAATAAACTGCAGTTTGCCAAGCAATGCCTGAATCCTTTACAACATGACATTTCATTGGTTTGCTATGAATAAAAGCACTGAATGTGTCTAAAACTTAAAGTGACTCAATCACTAACATCTGGGCTAAGCAGGCTTGACATCTAGGTGCACGTGGGTGGGCTGGGCCTCCTGGACGGTCATTGACTGACCAAGATCATGCAAACACTGGGAGGATTGGAAGATTCACTGAAATAACTCACTTGTGGCAAAGTAGGGCTACTTGCAGCTGTAAAGGCAGAAACATGTAATAATTACTCTGCTCCTCAGTTCATTCAGCTGGAAAACAGAGGCCATGATGTTTGTCTACTTCTTAAGGGGCTGTGAGGCTTAATTAATTAGAATCTGCGAAGTGTTTGGGGATTTTTGCTTGAAGGCATTTTGCATACAAATTGTTTTTCTTTCTAGTCTTCTGAAATTATTAATTGTGCTATGAAAGCATCAAATGTCATAAACACGAATTGAGCTCCACTGTGAAGTCAACTGGATAGTGCACACAACCAAAGCCAGTCTACAGTCCAGTGATTTCACAGCAAGAAAGAGGAAATGTGCACGAGGGAGAAGAGAAATCACAGAATCACACATTTCCACAGAGCTAGAGCAGTGCTAACTAGTTTTAAACTGGTTCAGTTGCTTTGGATATGTAGTTTTCCCTGTAAATTAGTAAATTCGGAGGCTGTATTTTTGCCTTTCAAGACTTCTGTATTGAAATCTTTCTATTATTACTTATCTCTGGATTTGTTCTATTGCATGCTTCTTTTCACTTCAGACTTCTTCAGGAAAGAGTTATCTGCATCATCTTTACAAACAAATCTACAAATATTTTTATTGTCTTGGTCATTTTGTTAAACTTGAGGTTTTAATATCAAGATTAAATTTTCATTCAGTAGTCTCCTGTCAGAAGCCATCACTACAGTACCTCCAGGACAACATACTTAATCCTTGTTTATAAATTTGGCATTGACTTCTCACCCTGACACATAGCTAAAGCCTGCAAACCTCCTACTTTGTTAACGAATGGCTTTAAGATCATGAAGCAAACCAGCATCACTGAAATATTAATTTTCTTATGACAATAACTAAGATTTATGGTCCAAATGCCTGGGTTTTGGTTCAGTTTTATTACTAACATTAATATTATACTGCATCACTGTGGTTAGACAAAATGAAGATTTTCATTTTCATGATTAGCGAACAGAAGGCTCTTGATTTGCATTTCGTTTATCACCTTTATATAATTTTATTCTCTGCTGTTAGAGCTGAATATTTCTTATTAATATTTTCTATTTTTCATTCAACAAGAGTATTTAGCATTACACCATAGTTAAAGCAGCAGGAAATAAACTTCCTCTTCAAAACTGGAGCAGAGGAAACAGTATAAAATGTTTTAAAGATTATTTTTCTTAAGACTAGCTTCCCGTTATGTTTTGCCTATCTTATTCATATTGCATCATTTGACTGTTGCAGACTAAAACCCAACAGGCATGGAAGGTAACATTGACAACTAGTTTTCAATTTATGATCTATAACATTTTGAAAGAGCAACTGAGAAAGGCAGACTTTTTTCCTGCAGATTTAGATTTACCATTCACGTGCTTGCGCCACTGTTACAAATTTTAATGAATATTTAGGAACTCCAAGAAGACTGCACACCAATGATGTGAACAGACTAGGTGCAACACATTAAGAAGCCTGGCTGAAAACCCTCAGGTCAGTAAAATCAATCAGAGCTTTATCATTCCGTTTCACAGTACCAGGATTTTGGATCTTCAAGTATTACTTTATTCTTAAAAAAACTAATATATTAAAGGAGATCATGGAAGTGAGAAATTAAGTCTTTTGCAGTCTGCCTGCTGCTTAGGATGCTAAGGTTGAGCTGATAGCTTCAAATTATTTCTGAGAAAGGCAGGAAGGAATCCTGAGTGGTGTTCAGTCCGTCACTTTGCCACCAGACCTGCATATTCTTTGTCAAAAATATCATATTTATTCTGTACCTGATGAGAAACCAAAGTACCTGCAACTAAAGCACAGATTTTTCAGCCTAATTTGGGAAGATGACAATTAAGCAGTGATAAGTGCCAAATACCCCTTAATTTTCATGTGAGAGCTTTAGAAAAACATAAAGTCAAGCCTTCTGGAGAGGACTGTCATAGAGAAGACTGCATGCTTTTTATCTTCCTCATATTGGGATGAAAACATCAAGTTGTGTTAAGTGGAAACCCAGGAGATGTCTGAACTTCCACCAAGAATTACAGGAAACTTGAGAGATGAAAGTGGCAGAATATTATTTCCCAGAAGCAGCAGCACATAGCATTCCCTTTGTTTCATGCAACCTCAGATGTTTCTCACTCCACTCCACCCCCGCAAAAAACCTAACAACACAAAACAACCAAAACCAGAAAAGCTGATAGCAGTACCAGGATGTAACATCAAGTGAAGCAGTAATTCACAGCTTCTTCCAAAAACAAGCTCCTCTCCTTCCCATCAAAAAACTAACCTGTCTCTGAAGCCACTCTGCTCCTACCAGATTCTCAAAACTAGCCAAGGAGATCTATCTGAGGGGAAAGAAGGCCAGCAAAAATGCCAAAATAAGAGATCAGTAATTTTCTTTGACAACAAGGTTGGAGTTGGGTAAATCCACTGACCTCAGTTTTGTACCAGCTTCACACAGAGGTGAATCAGCTACAAAAGGATTAGAAAAGTGTGAACATGCAGGTCTGTTTCCTACTCCAGGTATAGGACCTAAGGGCTCACCATTGACAGATTCAACTGCTTCATCAAGATAGTCCAGTTCTGTGTACTCCAGCAGAGCCCTCACTGCTACAGCAAACTAGATCATACCTCAGGGCAAGCTCTGAGCCACTGAGTAGACAAAATGTCATTAAAATCAATGGACCTGCACCTATTTACTAAAACCTTAATGTGAGAAGAGATTATTCTTTACCCATTTAGCACTAGAAAAAATAATCACAGTATGAGGGTACTTCACTGGTTCAGGCCATGTTTAATCTAAAGTTAGAGCAGAATCCTAGAAAGCCAATTGATTGCTTCAAAGCAGTAAGAGCTAGTTTATTCAAGCAACCAGTTTTGCAACAAATGTATTCAATTTTTAAAAGCTTGTAATTTAGCACTACTGGGGCCAGAGAAAAAGATATCTCTGAGTTCTGTGAGAGGTTCCAGGATGTTTCATAGACCATCCACTAATGCTTCACAAGTGTTAGCAAATGAAATATTGTTGCACATGCCGTAGCAAGATGTCTTGAGAAGGGATGCTAAAAATGCGAATTGTGGATCCCAGGACTATAGCCAGATACCAGCAGAAGGGAAATTACTGTCACTCTATGGGGTAGCGAAGCTGTGGTTAAGGCACAGAGCTTCAAAGCTCCAGTGAAGAGACTGGAGGGTGTGTGATGGATAGGGAGGAGAGGGACTCTGCCCCTTGCTTGGGGAGGAAGATGTCAAAGGGCCTCATATAGAGACTCTGATATAGGGGGCCCTTGCTGATATATAAGGCCTGAGGAGATCAACAGATAAAGGATTTAAAAGAACATACACCTGAAGCGAAATACAAGCAAACATGAACACAGCCAACATTGATGGAGGTGACAGAGGTTGAAGGGCTGCTCCCCAATCTTCTACGCCATACACAAAATACCTCCTCTAATGAGCCAAAACCAGGTCGGTTCATGCACGCCTGTTTGCATTTGAATTTTGATCCTTCAGTTCTCTTGTACGTATTTTAGAGTCCACCCACTTCCCTAGAAAGCTTCAAAAATCAGGAGGTAATTTCCACCCATCCAAATAAATAATTACATACCATGATTTTTAAACCACTGACACAATTGTTATTCTTTGTAAGGGAGAGTATGATATGACTCATTATTTTCAAGCTTTTGGAGCCTGCAACACTACGAATGCCACTGTATAAAGCTAAAGAGATAGCTACAGCATTTGGCTGGTAAAATGTACATAAAAATACTTTTTGAATTAAGGTTTTGCAAGAATCATTAATGTTAATCAATTACTTTTTGAAAAAAAGAAATAAATACCCATCCCAGATATTTACCTAAAGTATCATAGCCCATAAAATTCAAGTATGGTTTTGATCCATGCAGTACGGAAATCCAGATAATATTATTTCTTTTCCAATAGCCCTGATCTGAGCATCTGGACAGCCAGTCTGTTTTTACGATGTTCTGTGTGATAAAGCAAGAATTTTTCAGGGTGCTTTATAGCCATAATATATTGGCTGCATATTTTTAATGAGGCATTTTTTTTTTTTTGCATATTATTTACTGCAGAAATGATGGCTCTCAGATTGGTTGCATGAATCCTGTAATGTGCGCTGTTGCACTTATGTCTGAAACAGGGTTCACCATCATGAACTTTTTTGGAAATCTATGCTAAAATGATTAATAATAACATATTTGAAGTAAAATTTGGTATAGCAAGATTGTTATCTGAAGAAAAACCAGTCTCCTATCGAACTGAAAATCAGATTCTTCTGTGAAAGAATTGGTGAAATAATTTTAGAAGCAATGTCAAACCTATTTTGCACTATCTGTTACGCACTGTTATTCTTTCATGGTGACCTCCGGGTACCAGAGTGGATGTTACCCGATGTGCTTCATTTCTCAGGCCAGGCAGCTCCTGGTTCAACTCCATTCTCTGCCTGTTTTAGAGAAAGGTTGGCTAAATGTTTCCCAGATGAGTGCCCTAATCTCTGGGCTGTGGATTCAGTCCCATTTTGTTTCTCCCCAGCCAATTTAATTGTTGATTATCGAAATAATGTCATTATTTCATGCAAACTATGGCATGAGGGAACCCTAACCTAGAAGTGGTGGCCTTCTGACTTCAGTATTCCCAAGGAGGTTGTGGGTTCTCTTCCCCCGGGCAGAGGAGGAAATTGAGCAAAGGCTTCATTTCAGCCAAAATTATTCAGAGGATTCCACCCCCATTTGCAAATATAGGATTCAACAAAATCATTTCACTCCCTTCTACTCCATTACCGTGAGGTGCTGTGAGAACATCTTTTCAAACTCTCCGGCATCCCACACCTCATGCAAGATGTTGAGTAATGCCACTCTAGATGAGTGTTATGCAGGCAGAACACCTTTCTTTCCATGCTGATGTTGCCTCTGGTGAGAAGATATCACTCAAATAGTATGATGGATGGCTGCAGCCTAGAGGTCTATTAAAAAAAATAATTTCTAATGAGTGATTTATCCACATTAAACATTAAGACGCCATCTCTGGGTGAAAAATAAATCCGTTAATTCTACCCGGGTACTAAGCAATGCTGGATATTACACTATTTCCTTATTTTTAAGAAACATAAACATAACAGAAATATATAATTAAATTCAGTCAGTACATTGACAAATTTGACAGTCTTAAAGTTAGTGTATTAAATAAACATTTAGTTGCATCTTCATAGATTATTGTAAGCCATTAAATCCCCAAATTACTGTATTAAGCTGTTTGCATAGCACTGTTTCATTGTTGAGGAGGCAAGCACTAGTGCTAGGAAGTTTCTGGAGCTACATCTGATGTATTAATGTGAATAAGATGTTAGAAAGGTGACTTTATATTGAAAAAATGTTTACCTTGTAGATTTAGTACCACATTTATGTTCTCTTTCTTTTTTTCATAGGACTAGCCTCAAAAAAATTGTCAATGTTAATATAAAATACTCCTCCATCTGGCATAATAAAACTTCAAATTATACCATGCTAAGCCTGTGTAATTACTTCTAGCTGGTATATGGAGTAGTATACATAGCTTACAGTAATGAAAAATGGCTTTCCTGAAAACACTGTTGTTACAAGAGCTATTTAGGAGATTCAGGTTGTAGTAGTTAATAGGTGGGCATGCTGTTACATAGCAGTACATGCAGAATATCTCCACCCACAACAACTGAGACATTTAGCTGGAAAACTGCTTATACTATAAAATTGATTAGGTGCTCAGGTAAATAACAGTACTTCCCAAGAGCTGGTATCACTAGAATTTACAGACCTTTCTCAAATGAATGCTTCCAACTTAAACGCCTCTATGCAAACACACATATCACACAGAATAAACAAGAGGAGTTAGAGATATGCATGTGCCTGCAGGTGATTTAACTGGTATCACAGAGACACGCAGTGTTGGAAGGACAGGGAGAGGAGATGAGGAGAAGGTGTTGCTGGAGTGCATGGAAATGGATGAGGAGCTGACCGAGAGCTTATGGGTCAGGACAAAAGGGAGGGGAGGGACAGCAGACATTATACTCGGGGTATGCTACAGACTGCCCGACCAGGAAGACCAAGCAGATGAGGCTCTTTATAAACAAATAGGAGTGGCCTTACATTCACAAGCCCTGGTCCTCATGGGGTCTTCAATCACCCCAATGTCAGTTGGAGAGTCAATACAGCAGGGCATAAGCAATACAGGAGATTCCTGGAATGCATTGATGATAACTTCCATCTCCAAGTAATAGAGGAGCCAATGATGAGAGGTGCCATGCTGGAACCAGTTCTCACCAGCAAGGGTGGGCCTGGTGGGCAGTGTGATGCTCAAAGACAGCGTTGGCTGCAGTGACCAAGAAATAATGGAATTCAAGATCCTTTGGGCAGCTAGGAGGGTGCACAGCAAGCTCACTACCCTGGACTTCAGGAGAGAAGATTTTGGCCCTGGAGGTAAAAGGGGCCCAAGAAAGCTGGTTGATATTCAGGGATCACCTCCTCCAAGCTCAGTAGAAGAAATAATAAAATTGCTTTTTCAGCTGTCTTCTCTTTTTTTTTGTCTCAGAAAAATGTCAGCAGAGACAGCTGTCATTTCAGCCAGAGAATCAACTGCATTAACTAGGAGGCTGTAAAAGGGAGGACAGAACTTGCCCCAGGGTAGAGAGAGACTTTACTTATTGCCCCTTTCAGGTCTGCATAAAATTTTGGGAAGGCTATGAAAGAAAGTGCAATAGGTTGTTGGGCCTGGAGACTTTTAGGGGCATTTCTTGTCCACAAAGAGTTTCAGAGGTGTGTGAACCACTGAAGTACATGCTACAAATAACATTTGATACTGTAGCAAAAGCTGAAAACCTGTAACCACAGAGTACTCTATAAAATATTAAAGACTCATTATTAACGTAGGAAGTATGAGAATTTTGCAAACAGAAGGCTGAAAGAATACTGTATGGAAAAGTTCTGGCTAACCCAGCATAGGTTTGGAGCATCTTTAATAAAAGTGTACTTGACTATAGCAGTATTCCTTCCAGATGGAATTCCTTCCTCAGAGTGAATCTTGTGTTCTGTACATTGCTATACTAAAAACCACAGAGTTACCGCACATACTACAAACAAGTTCTGAATCTTCTATACGCTCAGTAATCACAGTATCTGTGGTAAAAAGCAATAATCATCATAAAATAGAGCCATGGTTTTCTCCAGATCAAATCAAGTACATTTAAAATAAAGCTCAGTGACACTTTTCCTCGATCACTATTAGTGAACACCTTAAAATTGCCTAAATGTGAAAATTGCGTATGAAATATTGAAAAGCTGCACATTATGCTGCTTTTCTCTTAACCTCTAATGGGCACTGATGCAAGTAAAAATGCTGTCTGCTCTTTTTCTTTTTATACCTTCCAAAAGAATGCGTTAATGATTACATTCTTTTGCAACATATTTATATGTATTTATGCATTGCTCTCATAGCAAGATCTGGAGTTGACATAAATAAAAGCGCCAAAAGATCTGTTTCTCTGTCTAGTATTTAAACTATTCATGAACAGCTTTGGAGTGTTTTGAATGAAAAATAAAAGCATTTAAGTGACATTTGCATCATGGTGAAGTCCTAGAGTTTCTTTGCTGTAGGAGTAATAAATTAAATATAAAAAAGAGAACTCTGATGAAGAGCCTGTTGCAGTTTGTTGTTTATGAATGTTAACAAACACACTGTGTAAGAGATGAGAAACAGAGATTGTGAGAATCGTTCTCTTACTAAACTGAAAAAAAAAAAAAAAAAAAAAAAAAAAAAAAAGAGCACCTTTCCACAGAAACTCAACTTATAGCAAGCAAGATCTGCTTGAAACACAGCTTATATGGACTTCTTACCCAAAAGTAGAACCTGCCAGCTCACTCCTCAGTTAACCACATCTTCCCTTCCCCCATTAAGAAAAGACAATACAAAAATCTTATCATCCAGTTCAGATACAGTCTGAACCCACATAGCAAATATGTGAGAATTTTGACCATACAGGGCTGAGAACAAGATGTGAGACCACTGCTCTTCATGAGGGTGCATGAGCCCAGTGCCTTCTTCAGGCTGTCAAAAGCATTGACATGTGCCAGCACCTTCATCCAAGCATTCCTCCTCCTGGTTATGCAGCACTTGATGCTCCAATTACCTGTGCTACGAGGCTCCCACTCTATGCGTGGGTGGACTTCAGCACTGAGGAGAAGAAGTCGTGCATGTTCAGAAAGTTTCCATGTTCCCAATGAGCCCTTCCTGCGAGAAAGCGCGTACTATTTAAATATCAGACAGTAATAGTAGGGAGGTGTTCCCATGTGCAAAATGCCACGAGAAGTCAAGATCTATTTTGGAGTAATGAAATTATGGGTTGTCTTCACCAGGTAGATAAAGACAAATTCTAACAGCTTCACTAAGCCCAAAACATACGTAAGAAATTAAAACTATATTGTCTTGGAAAGTAACTCAACACTTAGGATTTTGAAAAGGCTTCACCACTCAGACATTGCTGAATGGATCACATTTGAAGTTCAGTTAATGCAAAACTAAATAAGGAAGTGGAGCAAGTCAGTTAAAAAAAAAAAAAAGTAAATGGCATCATATTTTCCAAGTTTTTACATTAAACAGTCAGGGCAGAATTTGTCTCTGGTGTTGATGTAAATGAGGGACAATATAGCTTTGTACCATTTTTTTATGCTTTTATTTTGAGGGGAAAAAGAAAACTACTTTGAATACAGTTTCACAGTTAGTCTTTTCTGTCAACACAGCTGGTCAAAAATAGATGAAATACATAACACAAATATTTTCAGACTAAATCCCTTTCCAGTTTACTGTTTAGCAATTACTTGTATGTCCTCCACCAGCCAGATTCTGACATGCACTAATTTGATGGGTTTTTTCAATGGGTCTAAATGTATGCAAGAAAATATTGTTCAACCCTCCCTCTAAGGACAGCAGATTATTGTCCTAATCATTCCCTCCAACAGTAAGTAGCTAAACATTATCCATTAACTTCAGGCTTTGGCTTTCTTGCCTGATTACTTCTGAAGTTTAGATATTTCTCAAAGACACAAATTAAGGATAACAGGTATATTTAGGCTGAGTATCAAACCCAAAGTAATTAGTTGTGTAAAAAGAGTAGTTCAGCTTTATTGCCTGAAGTAGAGCAATGAACAAATGAAATATATTTCCTGTCATAAAAAAGGACCTTTTAGATTACAGTGCTGTTGTGTGAACAGACTGTGAGGGACTGAAGAAGCCAGTACATTTTTTTACATGTCAACGATTTGACCTGTAACTTCAATATTAAAACAAGAATGTGGATATTTCGCCTGAGTTTAAAATAATTTCTTCTGAGGTTTTGATGATTCTAAATGTAAATTTAAGCCAATCACAATATGTAGTGGTTAGATGAGTTCGCAAAATCATTAATGTTACAGGTTGATATAGGATACAACACATTCTTTGTCATGAGCCTTAACACTTTCTGTGTGCTTGCCACCTCCTAGGACTCACAGAATTCTCACATCTGATAATCAGTAACTGATCCATACTTTCATGCAAGTGGAAATACGTACTGCAAGGAGTTCTAGTCAGCCCTACAACTCACCCTGCCTGCTCCACACATGCAGAATGAATCACTAGTTTTTTCAAAAGCATGCAGTGGCTTCAGCTAGGTCATACACTGAAGTTATGAATAGTCCACCCCAGAATCATTTTCACCACACCAAGTCAACTTGTTATAGAGTCAATAATGAAAATAATACCTGATCAATATTTAATTTGAAAGCCTTGCTACTGCAGTTTCTATAGACATGGACAAATTTTCTTTGACAATCTCTTTGTGCTACATGCAGTGATGTTTTTCAGTTTGAAACCCGCTTTTTTAGAAATAACAAAGAAAAAAATCAATAATCTTGAAAGTATCTTAAAACTATTCACTAGCAGCCTGACAGATTTTTTGTTCCATGTGCTCAGGATCTGATTATACCCCCAGTTAACAGGAGCACTTTGGATACATGTACATGACATGTTATGCTACAACAATTTTGAGGGCTGGTCTTGAACACTGAAATATTTTTTACAATGTATTTCTTAGAACTGCCTGAGATAATTTTGATGGATGTTCACAGGAATATGAGAAAATTATTGGAAAGAGTCCAGCTGAAACAAATGAATACAAGATTCTTTAGACATTTAGGTCTAAATTCAGTTCCAAGACTGAGATGTTTCTGAAACATGTGCACAGACACACTCACCCTTAAAGCAACGTTAATAAGAACCTCTACCCCAGCTGGCAGCAGCCAAACAGTCTCAATTGCAAACCACCCCCAATTACATTAACAGAAACATGAGTAATCCATACCAAGGAGTGAATATGAGTCAGTAATGATGTGAAATTATACAGTGGCTCCCAAAATAGTGACCTTTAGTTCATGAACTAAGTTTGCCATATTCATTATAATTTTGTTTTAAATCCACAGTCCTGCTGTTACAGTTTAACTTTGTCAGCCAAGACAGTGCATGGCTGACTATCTCAGTGCTACAAATGCCAGAGCCAGCAGGTCTCTATTTTTGACCAGAGGACTGGATCTTACATAACACTGAAAGTTTTTAACTGCTTGGGAATCGCAGATTGAAACACATCAATATATAAATAGCTGAAGACAACACCTTGTCTTCTGTAATCCTCACTCACATGAATTGATCTTACTGTCTCTCAGGTAGATCAGTATTACTCTCATATATAAACACCATGAACCATAGCCAAGGATGAAGAAAAGTGAGGTGGAGGTGTCTAACAACAACTACATATTTTGAGCATACTTTTGAGTCAATGTCTACAACATGTCCTGCTAGAGTTGGAATCATGTCATAATTATGTCATCCAATCCCTTATGCAAATTCATCACATTCCAGTTTAAAGTATCATGGATTTTTACTTTGCTACTATACTGCAAAGACTGAAAGAAGCTTCGCTTTACATTCATGGGAGCTTTGTATTTATTTGTTCTTGAAATAACACCTGAAAATAAATGCAGGTCTTCTCTGTGGCCATTATTGCAAACCAGAAGTACCCGATTTCTTTGTAGGATTAATTCCTCAGAGTATGACCTGGAATTTTGATTTTCTTGTCAGTATTCCATCTCTCACGGTTGTTTAGGGTTTTTTCTATGCTGCATTTCAATTCCCTACCTATTGATAAAAACCTCCATTTTTGTTACTAGAGCATTTTGTTAGCACAAACATACCAGAACTGCAGTGAAAATATCAAATAAGGTCTTTCAGACTTCATCCATCTTTCCATGTAACTATCATTTCCCTCTTCAGCCTGTTCCTTGCTCAATTCAATATTTGCTCTGTTCCTCAACTGTCCAAATACTTAGTGAATTATTCCAAAATTGTTGCAGTACCTGATTTTATATAATCATGTCAAAAAGGAATAAATAGCAAATTTTTAACATCTGCAGAAGAAAATGAGTTACGACAAATTGGAAGCAGTACTGAAACTGGAGAAATGCAATGACCAATATCTCGTATTCAGTTCACATGCAAACATTCTGTGAATGAACAGATTTACAATAGTGGAAGTGGAGCTGTTCTGAAACACTGAATATTAAGATATCATTGTGAAAGCTGTTGAGGACTTCAATCAATACCTACCAATTCAGTCATTCCATGTGCCTACACACTGACACCCCCGTATACAAAGAAAATTATTAAAAACTTTGGGCACTTGAGGAAAAGAAAAACAACTGAACCATGAATAGTGGTTATGGGTAGCACTAAGATTTATGGGATCACTCAGACTCTTCTCCGTAAAATATGCTACTTCTCTCATACTGCCTGTAAACCATGAATCACTGTTGGCCATTATAGACCTGCTTCTGAGATAGGCTTGACACAGCAACTGGATTAGAAGCACACTGGCTCATCCTAAATCCTTTGTTCTTTAAAGCTACCAGGCATCATCCTGCTGTGTTGAACTGCACTGTCACAAGGAAGCAGAAAAAGCAGCAACTTTGGTTTATGCAGTGGTTGCTGCAAAATGACTAACCAAGATTCCAGGCCAGGTAAACTCATATATAGAGTACCTTCAAAAATAGCCTGCCGTATTAGGAGATGTCTTACTGCACTATTTCTGAAATAATTCACAATTTTCATATTGCAGCTTCAGTTTCATTATCTGAAGTTGTGCTTCTGAAAATAATTCTGAACTGAAGGCAAAGCTTGCAACATAAATACTCCTAAACTCATCTCAATCTTTTATGTTCTGTAGTTGTAAAGTTAAAATCTATCTCTTTTGAAATATCTGAAAAAGTCAGTTCATTTTGCCAAGCAATGATACGATTAAACTCCTCTATAGATATGGTCCATTTATACCTTTTTATTACTAGTAATTATTATATATTACCATTCCTCTCAATAAAAAGATCATTACTTTATTATAGCAATGCCTAGCATATGACTGGAGGAAGGTTTTTTATTAAGAGGATTTTTAACATCTAACTCAATTGATATATTTTCCTAATGAAATTAAAATGCTAGTCATTTCATCCCAGGTCAACAAGTAATTTTGTGTTAATTGAAATAAGATTTTTCATTCTATTTTTTCATTAATGGGCCTTAATTTTTAATTAAAACTTAGCTCAACTTTGATACAACAATGCCGTATCAGTATGAAAACTCATTTCTAGTTTTAAAGGTATCAATACATGAAGGATTTTGATACTTTTAAGTACCTAGCTCCCCCGCCTTTTTTTTTCCTTTTTCTTTTTTTTTCCCCCCATAACAATATTAAATTAACTGAGGTAAGAGTCTACAAATAGTTTGGGTATGAGTGGCACTGAATTTTGGGGCAAACTTACCATAAATGCAGTTAGAGAAAAAAAAAAAAAAAAAAAAAAGAGATAAGTCTTCAGATATTGAGCATGTCTAAAAAACACTGAGGTCAGCCTTTTTGCTTATATTCATAGGAGGTTTTACTTTCTGAATTCAGTGCCCATGAGAAAATTTTCATTGGGAAATAAATGTTTTCCCCATTTTGACTCCTTTCTTCAGAAGAGTTTCCCAAGTTGTAAGCAAAGAATGCCTTTCCAATGATCCCATTTTCATCAGAAACAGGGGAGTTTTGACCGTTTCTGGGCTCCTTTCTCCTGTTTGAGCAGAGAGGAAGCCTGGCTTGCCCATAGTCTTGGACGTTCCTCCATTCTCGATTCTGGTCCTCACTCTGGTCCACAGGAGTGAAAGAGTGGTGTCACCTCCTCATTGTGCTTCCTCTGTTTTCAGGCCAGCTCTGTGCCTATCTAGAGCAGCCTCTGGTCAAAACAAAGGGTTGGCTGAAAAGCAAGCCCTCCTCCTGACACAAGGCTACATGCATCACCTGAGAGTGTGATGCATTAGAACACACTACTTCCTCACCCAGTTTTATACACAGCACTGACTACATCAATAGCATTTTAATGGGAGTGGGACAAAGGTATCAAAGTAACCTACAGTCTCCTTGAAAATCAAGGGGCAGATAGGAGACAGAGCCTGTGGGAACTGTAAGGATATTTCTACCTTTTCTGATGGGGTATTAGAAAAAAAAAAGGAAGAAAGAAGATTGGATTCATCTTTTTCTTTGATCAGATTTAGATTATTCTTCCTTCTTCTGTTTTCTGGTGCACTCCTCCCTTCTCAAGCCTTCTACATATCATGAAGCAAGATCTCCATCACTTTGGAGAGCAGGAAAAGTAATGTCTGGCAAAATAGCTGTCAAGTCACAAAGGATTTGACCAAACAAAGGGCTAGAGTCTTGCAATAAGAACAATATAAGCACAGCAGAGGTCAAAATATCCTGACAACCTTCATTTTTCTCACTTTTAAAAAGGCCTGTAAACTGTGCGAGGGTTTTGCTACCACAGGTCGATGCAGTGGCCTGTGAATACTCCTGTGAATCTTGCACAGAAAAAGCACAGTGTGGTTGAAGGAAACCTGACCTGACCTGAACTCAGGGGCTGTCACTGCTAACATAGGCCAGAACATATAAAATTTTTAATTGACTCCCAATGGCTCATTGAAAGCACCATCTCTGACCCAACAACACAGCAGTTCAAAAGGTGATCCTGTATAGTCTGCTGCAGCTCTTGGGACCATCTCAAGTAAATGTGGAAACTCATCCTGTAATACAGACCTGTCTCTTTAGAAAATTATTCTTGTAAAGTAATTATTTGTCAAAATGTTGCCTTTAGTGGATCTACTGAGCAGAAAGCATTATTAAAATTCACAATTATTTTTTTTTTTTTTAAAAAAAGGTAGAATGTACCAGTAGTAAATTGAAAGAAACTTTAGGAGCATCCTCAACTCCTTACTTATCAGAGCAATTGTATTGATTTACTGGCATCTCAGTCTATGCAAAGTCCTTTACAAACACAGTGGAGGAAAGCCTCCCTGCCCAGAGCAGCCAGTCATTTCAAAAGGCAAAAACCAGCAAAGATGGAGAGAGAGGAAGCTGAATGGCCCCCTTTTATAGCAACAGAGACATTTACTAGCAGAGGGTATCAAAAGGACCTGCAGCAAAGCCAGAAGCTGAATCCTGATCTCAAGGATCCTTCCAGCAAGCAAGGACAACACAAGCGAGGGTAAAAGCCTGCCTTTTTTATTCTAGAAGTTGTAAGAAAAGAATAGAAGCATTCAAAGCCTAAAAATATCCCTTTGACCTGCCATGAAAAGGGAAGGAAGGAAATTTTATACCTCCAAAGGTACAAAAATGTGTGCAAAAAAGTTGTGTCACACTTCAGCAGAATAAACACAAGGCCATGGAGTTAAATTGAAAGGCAGGCCAGGTGGTGGTAAGAAAACAGTACAGGACTTAGCTAGTAACCTCTATAAATATCTTTGTCAAGGAAAGGAACTTAGAGAGAAAGGACACAGCAGCTCTTGTGGAGAACAGACAAAGAATGCCCGGAGGAAAAAGTATGCTTTCCCACTTCCTAATGTCAGAGGGTGGATAGGTGAGCAGACAGAGCAAAGACTCAAGCATGTAACATAGCTGAAAACACAGCTTAGTCAAATAATCCAGGAAAAAATACCTCTACTTTCAAAAGGTCTGTAAAAAGCAGGGAAAGGGGCATTAATTAACTCATGGCAGTTGCAGGATCTAGTGCAGCACTCAACTTTTTGAACCTATTTAGACAGAAATGCTCCACACTTGCATTCAAAGAGGAATTCCATATTTGATTCTCATCAGCCCTTCAACAGCTTTGTCACAGACTTTATCACAATGAGCATCCTAGCTTAGTACTATATTACAAGTGTAACCAAAGTCCTTCAATATATGATTACTACTGATGAATTTATACAGCTTTAAGGCATGTTGTGTAGAAATACCAGTATCAGTATCTAAGCACAATATTTTAAGATGATTTCAGGTCTGCGTAGAGGACACTGCTTTGACTGCAATTTAGAGATATAGTAAGCCAGAGAAAATGCTTCCAAAGGAATAATAAGCCCACTGCACTTTCAAAAGCATGAAGATGCACGAAGATGCAGTTTAGGTCCTGTTGACTGATCTGGTGCTAGTGCAACTGAAGCACCCAGCAATTTTTGTTACATTCTAGGCTGCAAAGTGCCTAGGTCAATTGTGGCAAACTAATGAGCTTATGCATTCAATAAGAATGAGCAGTTTTGGGTCTCACATGTCAGACAAGTCACAGCCCTTCCTAAGAACTGTGGGGCACGCCACAGAGCTTCATTTCCCTAACGTATGGAGATGGATTTCATTAGCTAGAGATGTGGAAGCATCCTGCACTCACAGCAAGGCCAGCTGAAAGCTTTCAGTTAAAACCCAGGTTCCATGCTGTGTATATGCTGATAACAGTGTCTGTTACTGTGATAATCTGATGACTGTCATTAAGGAAAGAGGAAATGGTTAGTAATGATGCTGGATTCCTGAGAGGTCCAGATAACTTGACCGGCTGCAAACTGCAGCGAAGTGGAAGCCCTGAGAAGCCTCAGAGGTCATCTCAGATACTACAGACCTCATTAAGCTGAGGGAGGTTTCATTCACAGTGTGGTCTCAAGAGACATCAGTCCCTTATTTTAATCAGACACTAGCTGGCCTATCCATTTTTCCTGAGCACAGAACTTCTCAGGAAGTCATTCAAAATCATAGTTCTTCTACACACACACACACACACACACATCAACTCAAAGATCCTCCTCAGGTCCCAAATTTTCCAGCCATAAAAGGTTCATTTGATGTTCTCAAAAACATTTCACAGAGTATTCCTGCTGCTCTGCAGATGCCCAGCTTCCTGATTTCCCAGTGCACAGGTGAGCTTCTCCAGCCTCTGACCCCCCTATCTGGTCCCCTCCTTTTACTCCCAGGTAGCCCTTTGCCAGGCTGACTAACTTCTTAGAGGAGCTGTCCACCAGCTGTTAACAGGCTGGCTCTCACTGATGAGAGATGTGCACTTGGCAGCCACCCTTCCTGGCACCCCGGCTGACAGCTCAGCCTTCAACCCTGTTTTTAAATGTTTATCTTATATAAATGCAAATGACCACAAGAATGGATAATTACCAAATAGCGACATAGTAGTTCTTCCAAAGGACTATTACAAATTATCAAATCAATAAAAAGATATAAAATGTGCAAAACAAACACAAAAAATCAAGCCACTGTAGCAATGAATGGTCTAAAGATTTCAGATGTTTTTACATTATTCAACATTTAATAAAGAAGGCCAAGCAGGAGAAAAAAAAGAGCAAAGTTTCAAATTTTCCAATTGCAAACCAACCAAACTGACCTAGAGAGATTTCATTAACATCAACTGATTTTTAGTATGTAGTTATTTTAAAAGGCCTAAAGGTTTTCTTCAGATATCAGCAGTCTCTGGAACCAGATACTGCAAATTGTGCCATTTAACTCACTGGTGCAACTATTTCACCTTCATAGCCCTCAGAGAGGTTCCCTGTTACAGAGTAAGGGTAGGAGATATTGTGATAAGAAAAATCAAGTAACAGTGCACTTCCCCTATCAGATTTGCTTAGGGAAAACTTATAATACATAATAAAACTTTTTATTGCTATTCTTCTTTATTCTGGTGTTTTACTTGTTACTAAAATGTACAACTTATAAGGAAAGTGTTGCTCTCACTGATGTTCTTTGCTTTCATTAAGAGTCTGTAAGAAATAGACATTCAAAAGGCCATGTCTTTGTGCCTTGTGTTCTATATTGTCTTTGGAATACATGAACACAGCAACCGGGACCACTAAAGGTCACCAGTAGTCATGTCAAATGACTGCAGTTCACACGCATTGTCTCTTAGTCTGCAGCTGGCTCTTCTCAAGGATTAAAGGCAGCATGACCGCTGAAGCAGTGTCCTCCAAGTGCCTTTGGCAGGGAATTTCTAACATACAGCAACTTATTTAACATCAGTCTTTAGCACTGGAGAAATTCATTAACCCTGTCCTCCCAAGTAAAATTGGTATTTGAGAGATGACTGATATCAAAGAGGCACATTTGCATGAGAGGGATAAAGTTTAGCACCTCTTGGAAAATACAAAACATTACCAACTAGCTTTCACATGAAATTCTTTTGTATTTGGCCAACCAATTTCATCTTATTCATTAAAATCTTTGGCTGCTATCAAAAGTTTTCCCTGCTTTTTCTTCGTAACATAAATACATTTGCATTTCTGTTTACAGGATTTTCTCTAATAAGAAAATCTTAATGAGCTCAGTTTTCTGAGTGAATCCATGGATTTTAGCTCAAGAATTATATCCTGTTTCAAAAAGGAATACAATTAACTGCTGAAACTATATCGTGTAGTTCAGTAAACCCGTAAAAAAGTATGATTCAATTAAGAAAATTATATACTAATGTTGTGTGTTTTTTCTAGAATCTTAGAAACTGTACACTTTTCTAACTTGTTTTTTATTGAAGACTACATGCTGAAAAACAATTCAGCAGTACAGTGCACCCAGCTGATCAAATAGCAATTTTTATATCCCTTTATAAATTAGGATGTTAGAGAAAGGAAAATTCCTTCTAAGTCTTGTCTTTGAACTCCTGTTCCTCAGGCTTTGCCTGTGTCTGAGATGTCTTTGCTTGGAATTTTGAAAGACCACATAAATTTAACCTTTTTTTTCCAAGGTAACTGCATTTAAACTGTTTTTAAAGCCTTTACAAAATGATTTTATCCAAATTAAACCTGAATGGCCATTCTACCAACACTCCTATTACTTCTTTCTTTTACACCTTGCAGAAAGTCCATCAGGACTCAAAACCCTTCACAAATTCAAGACATGCTTTCTTATGCACCTTGCAGGACAAAACCATAGTACTACCATGTTAGGCCACTACTGCTTTTTTACTTGTCTCCTAAATATCTTTCCTACTCCTTTGATGACATTTGCAGCACCTTTGCACATTGCTGAGGGGTCAGAGTATCACATGCAGCCAGGCTAACGGAACCTAGTTTTGTTCCAGTCTCACATCATGTTGCCATTGCCTGTGCTTTGCATATTTTTTTCTCAGTCTCTCTATTTCCACAGTGCCAAGGCTACTTGATGTAGGCAAGATCCTCAAAAGCAAGAGGAAGTGGGGACAACTCTTTTGAGAGTCTCTTCCCACTAATCCATTCACTGTCCAGGTTCCTCGCAAGGACACAAGACACTTCCCATCATGGGGCAATCAGGGATATACCAGTCTCTTGTCAGTGGTAAAGTTAAAGATTGAAACCATCAAAAGTGTTTTTTTCTAATCAGTTGGTCTTTTACCTCTAAACACCTACTTCTGTTGATTGGGGTGTCAAAAGCCAATCCTTCCAATACTTTCTGTTGCAGAAAGTCTTTCTGCCATGTCCTTGAAGGTACGTAAAATTCAGAGGTCGATTGTAGTGAAAATTTCTGATGCTCAGTAGCTTTCAGCATATGAACTTTTATTGGGAAGGTCAGAGGACATTTTGCTATCAGCAGAAGAGCCTAAACCTTCACTATAAGTGAATGCCAGAAAACTGTTATTCTTTTTGTACTCCTAGAGTTGCTATGGTTAGAGCTCTCTTCAAAAGTTAAGTGCCTTTGAAAACTTTGAAGGCAAAAGCCTAGTATGCTTTTGTTTTATTAAAAACTTCTCTGAAGTTCATGGCTATGAAGTACCAGTATGCCTGTGCCCTTGAACAGCACTGGTTCTGAGAAGTTGTTTGAAGAGCACCTGGTTGTCCTTGGTTTGTTCTACCTCAGATGCTTTCAACAGCAGTCAGCTCTCACTCCTGCCTCTTACCCAGTTTTTCTGTTCCCCACGGTGATACAGTAAGTACAGACATACTGCAAACTGTTGCTGCTTTGCTTCAGATCTTAGTATTTTAAGACCTGAGGGTTTTCTTTGCAAGAAGTTTCCCCTGAGCTGTAAGAGGTATTTGAGCACATACAAAGTGACACAGAACAAGCCATTCACTTAATTAAGTGAATTGCTAGGAGGTTAGATATGGGTAAAAGAAAGCAAAAAGCATACCCAAATAAGAAGTTCTTTAATGTGATCCATAACAGGGGAGTTACTATGCTAAACCCATCATACAATGCAGCTCATAGAAGTTATATCCTCCAAACACAGCCTTTCAAACATGAGGGGTAGCTGTCTGTTAGTCTATATGGTGGTAATGGGAAAACACTTACCAGTGACTGATGCAGAAATCTCTACTGGCTTTCATAAAGATCACTGTCCAGAAATGATGGCATTGTATAGCTCCAATACTTTTTAAATTTAGTACAACATTAGATGCCCATTAAACCACAAGCATGTGGCTAAGTACTTTGCTGGATCTGGGCCATAAACAGACCCTTGAAATCAGGCTGGAGAAGGGCCCCACAAATACAGGGTTGACTGACCAGGGTCTCAGCACCAAGAAGTATGGTATTTCCAGTGAATTTATCTATAATCAAGCTTAATCATGTTAACATGGAGACCTTTTTTTGGTAGTCTCACACTGATTATATGAATACACTCAACACAAAACACCATGGTAATCCCTGCACGACTGGCTCTGTCCTTTGAGGTTTACATGGTAGCATATCCCAGTAGCATATTTCTTTATAACATTTAAACTAAATAAGGACACCCTTAACCTGCAAAATTTATTTCCATTTTTCCTTTTGAAAAGATGGAAGAAAATGAGAAGACAGTTCCCTTCTCTGAAAGAGAAGAAGAGCTGATTGATAGAATGCTTCTGAGATGACAAATGTGATTACCATATTAATCACATTTAGCATAATATTATTATCTCACTTTGTCTACTTTACAGAAAAAGCCTAAGCGAGAGACAAGGATGCTTCTCTTGGCAACATCAGTGCTTATCTTTATAATGTTAGACTTGGAAGTCTGCATATTGGCAGCAGGCTGCTTAAATTGGTCAGGAGTGCTATGAAAAGTAACCTGGGAGGATATAATTGAATTCTGATAGCAAAGGGATATAACAGAGGAGGAAAACTATCAGAAAGCAAATTCAGTATTCAGAGATTTTTCCCATAGTAGGGAGTAGAGATTAAGTTAAAGAACTTTACTGGTGCTATTTTCAAGCACTGGAAGTTAAGCTGTGATCTCCATGTCTGTTATGAATAGTCATGTAATATGAACACACACAAAAGCTTTTTCTTCAAAGTGCAATGAAATAAAAAATTGAAAAATACCAATCTGTTTTAACTGGAACAAGATTCAGTCCTGACTTAATCTGTTGGTTTGGCTTTATAGCATGTGAAAACCACCGAAGTCCTGAAGAGTTTTAGTAACTCTTTAGCCACTTTAGTTGAAGATCTTTAACAACTCTCCCTAAAGCCAATTTAAATAGTAAAAAAAAAATTAAAAGGAAATTAAGTTAAAAGTTAAAGAAAATTGTAACTATAGTAAGACAATGTGATCTTAAGATATAAATTCATGGTCACTTGAAGTACTTACAGGAAAGAGAGCCCAGTTTGTTTTAAGTTGTTCTGAATATACTGGGAATTGTAAGGCCCCTGTGCTGGCCTTCCTTTTGACAACGTTGTTTTTGAGACACTTGACATCATGCCAACATCCACTTTGGCTACTGAAACTTTGGAAAACTTCTTCACTTTGGAAATTCTCAAACTGATGGATGTCCAGCACATCAGAGGAAAGATGGAGTGAACCCCTTCACACCCTGACCTGTCACCACCTATTTTCATGCTCTCCCATTAGGTAGGTGGGAGACACAGGTTTATAACTTGTCTGACAAGCAGTGTTGCATCAGCTCTTCCTTTTGTCCTCAGTTTTACAGATTCCTCTGCCACAGGAGGCTCCTGCTCATCATGCAGGTGAATTAAAGCACTTAATTCCCTCCATGCACTCTACAGTGATCCAAAATTGCACATAGCCTTCCTAAAAATTGTTTCTTCACAGTTTCTGATCCCTCCAAGTCCACAGAAGGAATCCAGTGGATGTGAATAGCAGTTAAGTTTGGCCCTCACACACTGAAAGACTCAAAAATTTAGTAAGGATGTAAACATTTTTTCCCACCAGTTGCTAAGGAAGGTAAAAAGTATGAACAATCTATATACAAAAGGTAAGTGGGCTATAATCTTAACAAGCTGTTTTCTTCCACCTACTGCTAAGGAACAGAGGAAGGGAGGACAGCAGGAAGGGAGAGAGAATGAGAAATTAGAGAAGTTTCAATACCAGTGAGAACTGCTTGGATACCATTGTTACAGGCACAACACATGGACTGGAATAAATCAAATAAATCATCAGCATATGTAACTTGAGTCTGATCCTCCTGTTGACCAAATAATTATACAGAAATATTTCCTTTCACAACAGGATAAAATTGCCCCACTCTCAAAGTCTAAAGAAGATGGAATGATTTAATTGCTGTTGGAGAGGCTCCAGATCTTGGCTAAATTGCAAAGAAAATAGAGTCTACTATCTGCTTATGAGTGCATGTGCACGATTTCAGCTACTGCACGGGAAACCGAGAACATGATTTAAAATGCTCCTTTTGCAAGGGAAAGATCAGCTACCCCAGAGTCAATTTGTAATCACCGGTTGACTACAGCCAAGATGTGCTGATGATGTGGCTGATTAATTAAGAAAAATGAATGCTACCTTTGTTATAATAAGGAAGTCTAATTGATCTTGCATTAGTAAGATACATCCATTTTACTGGCTGGCAATCAGCATTTCATTAACACAGCAAAAAATCCATTACCATGGATGAGAACCCCACTGCCAGATTTACAGTCAGGAGGAATTTTTTTCATTCCCTAAGTCAAAGTAGTGGAACCCACAGGAGTTTTCCTCTGGAGAGCTCTATTTAACAAATTCTTGTTATTGGAAAGACACAGAGCACCAGGAAAGCGCTCAGTCTTTCTTAATGCCTTCCCGAATGTACTTTAGCTTCAGCCTGCTCTTTCAGTCCAGGTCTTTGAACAGGTTTGGTGATAGCATGTGAAGCACATTTTCCATGAATGCAATAGTCATTTATTATATGGCTGCTGCAATTATACAAAGGGTTTTTTTCAATATTCCAGACCCCTTCCAGTCTCATAATTCTACGATTTTAGACAACCTAACAATTGATAGAAGTAAAGCACCCTTAACCTCTAAGTAGTTGAGAAGTATGTGCTCATTTGATTTATCAGAGGAGTGGCTTTAATAGAGTTGACATGAAGTTAGATTGTAAAGGAAATCTTGTCTTACACTGTATATTATTATTTTACTTTCTTCTTCTGTCTTGCTTTTATTTTTTATGCGATTAGTTCTTGAACTGATGCCTGGTATTGCTACCATGATAACAGTTACACTGACATTTCCATTAAGAAGTTGCTTAGAATTTCACTGCTCTAATTTAAATTTTGCTAGATTAGAGAATACATCTTCTGCCCATCAACATCATTTTTTTTTTGGTTTTATGTTCACACCTTACATTTTAGCTCTTTATGGTAGCTCAAGCCTGTCAAATTGTCTCATCTTTCATTTTCAAATAATGACTTGTCATTCTCCTGTTCTGGAAAACAAACTAAAAATCACCTTCATTTAGAAAGCATTAATTGTGAAAACAGTGTTATATAGTAAATATTTCCCTACAGGCTAAAACCGATCCTGTAATTGAACTCAGAAATACAATTAATACACATTTGTGTGAGCTATTTTTCAAAAGTGCTAGTTTACCATTCATCAGCAAGCCAAACTCTAAAATGTTTAATTGCCATGGGGACAAATTCTGGTTTCAGTTACAGTTACATAAATCCAAAATAATTCCAGTGAAGCCCCATGTGTCCAAAAGCATAACCAAATCTATAATAGCCGTACTTCAAAATAAGTCTTGGAATCTATCATCACTGAAGTCTCAATATAATGATGTGTCATCATGAATTAATAGTTCCCAGTGCTATAATACTGCTTTAGGAATGCAGCGTCCAGAATGCCAAAGAAAACCTACTCACAAGTTTGCAGTTAATAACCCTGATGGAAGAGACCATCAATACATGCTTTTGCACACCAGGAGTCTTAATGCAAAACTCCTAAGGTTGAGTTGTAATAGAAGAGCTGGGAATCCATATGCAGCCCAGATCATGTATTTTAAAGGTACTCTGGCACCTGCGCTGAAGTCTGTACTAGTGACTTGCTGACAGAAATATCACTATTTGGGAGGGAAATACTGGTAGCATAAATCACTATACAACATGAAGAAGGACATCAAAATCTAATTCACAGAGTACTATAGGAACTGCTCATGGTCATCCACCTTATTCTGGCATCTGGCAGAGAGTGTTGTACACAGACAGAAGGATTGCCTCTTATGTCTGAAGCACAGAAACACAGCTTTCAGCCCTCTGTGGTTGGTGGTTTGGTCTTAATGGTTGCCTTGATTAGGAAATTGGTCAAGAGACTTCACATTTAAGCACATTAAATGGACAAGACTATGTTGTCATTTACAAATAACTGTCTACACCAGAAGTAGTCCTGTAGAATCATAGAATGGTTTGGGTTGGAAGGGACCTCAAAAATCATCTAGTTCCAACCCTCTTGCCATGGCAGGGACACCTCCCACTAGACCAGGTTGCTCAAGGCTCCATCCAACCTGGCTTTGAACACTTCCAGGGATGAAGCATCCACAGCTTCCTTGGGCAACCTGTTCTAGTGCCTCACCACCCTCACAGTAAAGAATTTCTTCCTTATGGCTAGTCTAAATCTACCTTCTCTCAACTTCCACCCATTATTCCTCATCCTACCATTAGAGTCCCTTGTAAAAAGTCCCTCTCCAGCTTTCTTGTAGGCCCCTTCAGGCACTGGAAAGCCACTATGAGGTCTCCCCAGAGCCTTCTCTTTTCCAGGCTGAACAAGCCCAACTCTCTCAGCCTGTCCTCATAGGAGAGATATTCCAGCCCTCTGACCATCTTGGTAGCCCTCCTCTGGACTCGCTCCAACAGCTCCATATCTTTCTTGTGTTGAGGGCTGCAGAAGTTTGGATTCATCTATTTACATAATTCCAAAATTAGACCTATTGACTCAAACAGCCTTCTGACTCAAAATAATCTCAAAGCCAGTGGTTGTAAACACAGAACTGGAATTTATCATCTGAAAAAGAGAAACTCCATTTCTTTCTAAAATCACATGTGTGCTTTAACCAACATTTTCAGAATTTAGTTTATCCTTTACTATCCATTAGGTCCTCTTAGGCTGGAAGAGATGGAGACATTGAATTTCTTTCTCGTGACTCCATTTCGTTATTAGTATGAAAGGTCAAGTCAAGTGGATTGTATATTTAAGTGGTTATATTTGGGATCAATTTCATCTCATTTGGAAGGGATACAGGAATGTTTTGCCACGAGATTTGTTTTCAGGAGCTACCACTTGTAGTCCTGAGCTGGTAGCAGTTGAACCATCAGTTCTGAAATGAACCTGGCCACTGCAGAATAACTGAAAAAACAACTTCCTGACTTATAATGGTTGTCTAAAAACACCTGTACCTGATGCCCTCATAAGTTTTTGCAATGGTTCCGCAGAATCCTGCAAAATTTTGAGATACTCCATTACATTAGTCCATGTTTGCCGATTTCTATATTCCTGAACAAGCATCCCCCAGTGAGCTCAATCCTCCTCATAATATTTCAACAGTTCTACTATTAGTACTTGGATGGTAATATTATCACCAATAGTATTCTATTTCTACTATCCTTTTGATATTACATACTACTTCTTACTTGCAACATGAATGCTGATATCCTCATTAGAACTGTACATACATGTCACCTAAGAAGCTGATTCTTAAATAAGCACAGCAATGTACCCTTAGTTTAATTATTGGCATGATGATTATTGATATGATAGACCCATCACTCAGAATGCTTCTATTTATGAGACTTGTATGCAAATCACTGATGTTACACACTTCCCACTACAATGTTATGTATTACATGATAATGTCTTCACTTTTTTTTTTATCGTGTATAGTCTGCCATGTCTTGCAATAAAAGAAACAAAATCATTTAGAAATAATATCTAACAGAATTTTGTGCAACAGCAACAGTTTAGGAAAATACATATGTAAATGCATAAAATAAATGTGATTCTTTGATAATGTCAGTGATAGGGAGTGAGTGATCAGTCCACTTTACTATTCTTGTTGCTACTGATAATTTTTTTCCATAGTCTTTCTTTGATTAGTGTCAAGTGACTTCAATGGAAAAAGATTTTGTGTATATAATTACTCATTGATTTGGTTTCATAATCAACAGGGTTTTTCACTGGAATGACAGTGATTCAGCAAAGCATTTGTTTAGATTGGATATTAGGAAGAAGTTTTTTACTGAGAGGGTGGTTAGGCACTGGAACAGGCTACCCAGGGAGGTGGTGGAGTCACCGTCCCTGGAGGTGTTTAAAAAATGCGTGGGTGAAGCACGTGAGGCTACGGTCTAGTGGTTAGGGAGATGCTGGAGTACAGGTTGGACTCGATGATCCTGGAGGTCCTTTCCGACCATAGTGATTCTATGATTCTATGAACATACAAGAGAGGTTCAAATGTCTCCTTCAGTAGAAGAGACAAAGCTAAAACTGCACTATGAAGACTACCCTAAGAGATTCAAGAACTAATAATCAAAAACCTTGCGGTTTCAATAAAAGGCTCAGTAAAATGGCAGTTGGAAGCACACTGTCAGGGGTTTATTTAATATAGGCTTCTAATGTCTTAACCTGAGGGCATAAATACTATTTAAAGCAGATACTGTTTGCTGTAGTGAGAAGTACTTATATATACCTGTTCATCTGGTCCTTCTTTGCAAGATATCCTCTCTCAAGTTAATGCATTCTAAGCTGAATTCAACTCAAGTTCTGATTAGTGTATTTGCATTAGATTGAAATTTGTCCTCCAGTGCTGATGGTTACATTACTTGTTGCCTTTAGAAATATTAACCAGTATAACCATGGAAAGCAGACATTGCCAGGGAACTCCATAGGGAGGAATTACTCTGTTGTATCACTTTCTGTTCTTTCTTGGGAATCATCAGGCCATTGAAGCTATGTTAGGTAACTTAGTATACCTCTAGCCATGTTTCAGAGCAAAGAGAGATTTGCCTTAATTAGGATTGTGCTTTGGATGGGAGGAATATGCTGAAAAGGACCATCCTAGGCAATGTTATGAATCTTCAGACAGCACTGGAACATTCATTTCATTCCTAAATTACACAAGTTTCTGAAGGGAGAGAAAGCAGCATCCTGATGTTTTGAATTCATTTGAAGAGGAAGAAAACGCAAAACTGGATTAAAGTATGCCAGCCTTCTGTCAGCTTTGTGAGTTCATTCTCTGTGCAACATAACTCTGAGATTTTTAACTTTACCTGTTGCCTGTGAGATGACCTTGAATAGGTCATTTGGCTACTTTGCCTCCATATCCTCTGTTTATATTATTCTTCTAGAAGAGGATCTCCTCATCTATTTAAACCTTACAGATAAAAATAAAAGACAATTTTTCTTTACTTCTTTCTTTCCAATCAGTTATACCTCAGTGCATTCAGTTGAACACGTTCTGCTCTGCTAGATATGTAATCATATTCACGATATTCTACTTGTTCACAAAACAGGGTTAATTAACAAAAACCTAGATAGTTCTGCTACTTGTAAATTTTGGATTTTGCCTTCTTTTTCTCTTCCTCCCACTCCCTTCTGTTTATCTTTCTCTTAAGCACTTCATGCGTAAATTTTGCTGTATGAATTCTTCCTCTGCCTTTTCCTTTTCTTTCCTTCTCCTCCTTCTTTTGGGTTTTTGGGGTTTTTTTTATATATATTTTGTTTTCATTTCCTTTCCCTTTACAAGATGTTATTCAATAGACTCTCAGGCTGTCATTGGCAAAATTGCTACTTATTTCAGGGCACACAGGACCAGGCCCTTTTCTCCACCTCATCATCACCATCTCCTCACTTGATTACCTGATAATCACATATTCTGTATCACCTCCTCTGCTTCTCTTGGATGTCCCAGCTCTGCATTTTTCTGTGCACACTCCCCCTTCCTCAGCCAGGGTTACAGGTTGACTTTGCCAGCCAGCCTCTGAACAGCACAAGCTCTGAAGTCCCTGATTAAGGGTGCAAGGTTATCTTTTCAAGCTAATGTCAAGACTATGTCATTTTTTACCCCCTCATAGCTAACATCACGTGCCAAGAGCTGCGAGAACTGCATCACTCCAATGCAGTTAAGTCTTGGATAATAAGTGAATTTAAACAAAGAAAAAAAGCACAGCTGTATAGCTTAGAGATATTTACCCCCCCACACAATGCATAACCATTTTCAGACTGAAAACTTGGATGCTATTTATAGAAGTTTAATCAAATCACATGCTTATGCCCATACATACATGCATCCTTCCCATACCATGGATAAAGTGCACCGAGCACCACAACAAGTAGCTCTAACTTTTTAACTTTTGTTCTCTCTTTAGCACTGAAAGGGTTGTCAGGCATTGGAAAAGGCTGTCGAGGGTAGTGGTGGAGCCCCCATTCCTGGAAGTATTTAAGAGATGTGTAGATGAAGTGCTAAGGGACATGGTTTAGTGGTGAATCGGTAGTGTTAGGTTAATGGTTGGACTTGATGATCTTAGAGATCTCTTCCAACCAAGGCGATTTTTGATTTGTTTCTTATCTTCAGTGTCATAGGCTATATGCTGTTGCTCAAGATGATAGTCTCCAGTTCTCTTTTGTTTTGAGTAGAGTAGAGAGGGGGGGGGGGAGAAAAAAAAGCATTTTCTTTCCTACTTTCGTCAGAAGTGGATCTTAGTCTGCTTATAGAGTGTACTCTAGTGGAGTTAGAATTAACTTCATCAGTAAGCTAAAATTGTGGATAACATGGACCCCATTTTAGTCTGCCTTACTGAGAATTTGCTAACTACAGCTAACCTGGAAAGGCTTATATGTTTCCACAGGATGTGCCAGATAGCATCATGACTGTAAAATACATGGCTAGTTTTGAGCAGCTTGGCCAGAATCATTCTTCTCTCTCTGCCTTGCCCCATCTTGAATTATACAGAGCTGTCCAGTAGCAGGGTTGGCAATATCTTAACTGCCCCATCAATATTTGGCAGAAACTATCTGTCAGATCCCTTTGGCTTTTCATGCTCCAGAGGCTCCTTGCATTGACTGTACTGCTGAACTGCCCCATATATGGAAGACTAGCAATGTTTTTTTCACAGTTGTTATACATTAGAGGCAATATTCTGCACATACAACCTGATCAGTAATAACCATCTCAAATAAGGAGCTGGGGTTTCAGGAAGCTATTTTCTCATCTGTGATAATTTGCGTAATAAGAAGCCTACCACGCTACTGTAGTGGCTGTTGCAGAAATGCCATGTGGCAGCACTGAGTAGGGAGGATCAGCAGAATGAGGAGAGAGCAAGAGCTAAAGAAATGCTGAGGGCCTCTATTAAATGATTATCTTCTTACTTCAACATGTCCTTCTGAAGAAGACAGTGTAACTGCACAAGAAGGAGGAGGAAAAGGGCTGCAGATGAGTCATGGATTTTCTAAGAAAACACTGTCCCTAATTCCAAAGAGTTCTGGAAGCAGTGAGAAATCAAGGGAAAAAAAAGACTCCTGGGTTTTGCCTATTTGTCTCTCAAGAGGGTCTGGAAAGGGTTATCAAAAGGGTTGGCTTGCCCATTCCTAGAGACTTAAAGTATTTCGCAGCATTTTTCCTAGTGTGGAGCATAGAGGAAAAGTGGGATACCTGAGAAAGTGACATACCTGGGGAGCCTGGGGCATTTGTTCTTCTGTGCCAAAAAAGCATCTGAAAGTGGCACTAACCATTGCCTGTGCCAAGGAACTACACATAGGATCAAGAATCAACCTCCCCTGGCTCAGAAGCCTTCTCAGTCCAACAGGAATGTTGAAGCATGAAAGTTCAGAGATTCAATGCTGAACATGAAAAAGTAGCATGTTTCCTGCAGGGAGAGCTCAAGCCAAACACTCTTCTAAGTTTGGGATAATGATGTTCCTGTATCCAGACTGAAAATAACATACATGCAAGTCTGCATCCTCACAAGGTGTGTAGGGAGAACATTCTTCCCACAACTTTTATTTGCTAATCTCCTGGGTAATCTACAAGGCCTCTTTCCTGAAATGGATTTTGAGTAAATATTAAGAGATAGACGAAAACAAACTAAGATCTGGGCTGTGATAGACAAAAAGATAATAAGATCCGGGCTGAGGACAGAGGAAGGGGAGCAACAGAGTTAAGGAAAATGCTAGGTCTAATGGCAAACATTACTGAGATTGAGCATACGCATTTCAGATTGTTCTTACACATTTGATTACTTGAACTTTGATATAATTATGTTATTACTTATCCATACTTAGAATGGAGTTGGAATAAGTCTGAGGAAATAATAAAATCAGTCAAGCAAATGTTTCTTTTAAGTTTATGAGCAGAGAAGTAAAATGTACTCACTGGCCTGTTACCATAATGGATAAGGATGATGAGAAAACAACTGTATTCTACTTACCTCACTAAAAAAAATATCCCCAAAGGATGTGGGTGAATAGGATTTTGCAAAAGTGAAATTAATAAATAAAAGAGTGTAACATATGAATAGATGCTCTATTTAATAATGCATGTTAACTTTACTAAAAAAAATAAGGGCTTGTTTTTATTGTGTCTGCAATATATGAAGCAAAGATAAATAATTTCTCAACCTGGGAAAGGAACTTCCCCTCCTCTCCCTGAAGGCTGGATTCTGCCCTGTCTCATGGTGAAGTGCAGTTGGAAACAGTTCAGCTGAAGTCGATCTACTTCAGAACATCTGTGAAAGTTACAGAGGTTGAAACCTGAGGGTTTGCTAGTGTTAAACACAATTAGAGAAGTTAGAATTAGTACTGCCGAGGGTATGTTTCCCTAGGAAAGGAGAATATGTTCATTTAAATCTGTGGCTGTGGAACTGTGCTTTCACCATCCTTCCTCCTGGTTATGGTAGTTAGCTTACTTGTTGTAACATGTATGTAACCTAGTACCAAGCTGTGCAGTTCCCCTGATACCTGCTAGAATAGTCTCTCCTTCTGTATTTCACTTGCAGGGAGAAAATTGCAGCTATGTAAAGGAACAACAAATTCCACAAAACTGCATTTAGCTCACACAGAAACAGTTCACTTGAGTTGAAAGCCATCCCTAGTTTTGATCCTTGCTGTATCCCGTCATCAGAAATGTATAGCACCACTCCTGTATCAAGAAGCCATCTGACAGACCTCTACCAGTCGTTCACTGACCCAGGTAGTACATCTGCAGAACACCAGCACCCACAGACATCAGTACAATAACAAAGGAAAAACAGAAGTATTTCCAGTTTCTCCTGGAAGGTGAGGCTATATGACTTCATTAAATTTGCAATGAAAATAAATTCAAGACTTTATAAAACTCTGCTGTCATTGGAGGATCAAAAGGTAAGCCCTCCGAGGTATTGCCCCAGCCACACTCCTGAGCTGGCTGACAAACCATACCCATTTTATCCAATACTTTTCAACTGAGAAAATACCAGTGGGAAGTGCCAACATATTAAAATAAAGTAGTTCCATAGGTTGCTGTCTGTTGAACAGAATAACAGAGACTGAAATCCTGTGTGTGACAAATTCATGTGAAAAACAACAACAAAAAAAAAACAACTAGAAAACATTAATGGAAACCAAAGATACAAAACTATAACAATAGATAAATAGATAAACCATATGAACTTAATGTATTTTATTGGTCTGAAAACATACCTAAAGAATAAAAGTCAGTCTCTTATATTATAGAATCATCATTTATGTTGGAAGGGACCTTTAGGATCATCAAGTCCAAGCATTAACCCAGCAGTGCCAATTGACCACTTGTTTTGCCAATCACTAGGCCTAGCACAAAGGACACAGCCAGCAATAGAACAAACCAGTAATTAGTTTCTACTGTATACAAAAAAGTCAGTGTATGGGTGATCGCTGGGGGTACAAACAAGTCAAACAGATCACACATAACAGACATCAACCCCAGCAATGACACAGCACAACCAATAATAAGTGGAATAAACAAAGCAACGAAGTCTCCCATGGCAGAGATGGGAGACAGCCAAGCCAATAGGCTGATATAGGATAGAGGTAGCCACATATTGTTCTCACAGAGCCCGCGTTCATAAACACCAAACCTGACTGGGGCCCAGTTGCAGAGAGAGTCAGGAGGTCCTTCCCCAACAGGGAAACTCTGCAAAGTGCATCCACCTCACAGACAGACACTCCACCCTTCCTGCAAGTGGTCCCAGCTTTTATCCCCAAAGCAGGACACCTGGCACTCATTTACCCAATGCAGGGCACCTGGGGCTTGTTTACCCAAGGGCTTTCCCTGCAAGGCCGGCTGCACCTTGGAGGAAAGCCAAAAGGCAAACTCATCCCCTCCTTTTGAAGGACTGTGGGAACCACCCATATGTCAACCTTAATTCAGGGCTGGGGTTTCAGATCCCAGCACTTCAGCACTGCACCATGTCCCTCAGCACCACATCTACATGTCTCCTGAATATCTCCAGGGATGGGGACTCTATCACTGCCCTGGGCAGCTTGTTCCAATGCTTGATAACCCTTTTGGTGAAGAAATATTTCCCAATATCCAACCTAAACCTCCCCTGGCACAACTTGAGGCCATTACCCCTCATCCTATCACTGTTACCTGGGAGGAGAGACTGACCCCCACCTCGCTACCCCCTCCTTTCAAGTAGTTGTAGAGAGCAATGAGGTCTCCCCTCAACCTCCTCTTCTCCAGACTAAACCACCCCAGTTCCTTCAACTGCTCTTCATAAGATTTGCACTCCAGAGCCTTCACCAGCTTTGTTACCTTTCTTTGGACAAGATTGTTTTAATTTTTCTGCCATTAGATTAAAAATAACTACAGAAATTTTCAAGTATTTTTTACAAACAGGTATGGCACATAGAATGTTTTTATAGGATCAAAGCAGCACTTTGGCAAAATGTTCAAGGTCCACAAAGTATGGCATACATTTATTCAAATAACTTTTGATACCATAAATCCTCTGTTTATAATTTAATATTTTTCCTACTTTGTTTTTCTTAGTTTCAGAAGTACCAGTCACAGTCACTGAAGAGTTTGTTTCAATAACATGCCACACATACCTGACAGTCTAGTTCAATAAAACACAAAGTAACCATGGTCTCCAATTAGCTTGCTTGAACTGTTCCGTGAATTACCTATGAATAATGAATAAATTTGGAAAAAAAATTATCTCAGTCCATCCATATATCTTCTAACACTGAAACATGAAAGCATTCTTAAATAGATCATAGTTAAGAAAAAAAACATTTGCCAGATGAAGATGTAGCAATTCAATTAGCCCTACCTACAAATCATTATTACCAGATATTTAACAAAACACAAAAAACAGTGCAAATGTTCTTAGAAATTACTAAATTATTTTGGCCAAACTCTTGAAAATTAATGCATAAGTAGAATATTATGGGATGTTCAATGCAACTTGTTCATTTAAAAATAAGATTTGATCCAGTAATACCTAACTTCTTCTGTGGGACTACAATGTACCATTGCACCAAGACAACCTGCTGCACAGCTTCACACAGATGGAAAAAACACACGTAGTAAGTCAGTTTGGATACAGAAAAACACGATGAGCAAGTGACTAACCATACATTTTGCTCGTGGGAATACAGGGAGGCTGTTTTGTATCGAGTACATAAATACGATACCTATGGTTTGAGGTATCAGAAAAGACCATTTCAAAAAAGACAGGATTTGGGGGGTTTTGGTGGTTTGTTTTTTTTAGGAACAGAGAATGAAAATGGGAGCTCCTAACTGGCTGTCATGCCAAGCAATTACATCTGCCACATGTCTCAGCCTGGAACCAGATACAAAAAGTCACAGCAATAACTAGATTACTTGTCTAGGGAAAGCCCTTTTACAAAACAAGTGCTTAGAGATAGTTCCAGAATGACATTAACTGAAATGACTTATTTTTCTCCCAAAACAGATGTATGACAACCCATGCACAGTGCAAGCTTACTCCCACCACCCTCCCAGGGCATTTGAGGCAGTGATGAGAAAGCTGTTACTCGTAAGCAAACCAGCAGCCCCCAACTTCTCATGCTTGATATCCCCTCTGGAGCTGGTGTTCAGCTGTATAAACAAGCTCAGCTTAAATTTAGTTGTGGAGACTGTGAAACATTTGGCTCTGGTTGGCATCATACTCCACTCAGAAGTGTACAAGCAGACATGGAGAGATCTGACTGGGAAACAGTTACTTCAAGTGGGAGAATAAAAGGTATCTCCACTGCCACATCAAACTACAGCTAGCTCTGAAGAACTGTGAGAGCCTTTTCTTTTCAGATATAAAACCTAACTTCTGAGAAAATTTGAAGAAGCTTCAGATAAGCATCCAAATCCTGAAAGCTTGTTCCAGCCCATTTTGAATCTAAGCTGATACAGCAGTATGCCTTCATGTTGTTTCACATGGCTTGCATCCTGATATACCATAGCAAAAAATTAGAGAAGTCTAGTTGCAAGCTATCTTTTGAAAGGGCAGGTAAAGAGATTTAAGAATTGAATACAAATTCATTTTACATATTCTTTGGTGACAGGAGTTCACCTGCCTGCAGAGAATGAAGAGGGTCTTTCTCTTGTTGGGTTAGTTTACAGTGTCAAAAGCCATTTTATTTGTGTCCCCAAGTACAAGGGAATGACCAATGAAGTGTAGACACATGGCCCCATTCCTTCAGCGAAGAAAAGCTTGGGAGAGTGTCTCTCCTCACAAAATAGATGCATGAATAGATTTTCTTTTGCTTTCTCCTTAGACTGATATATCATTTTAAAAATGACAGGTTCAGATAGTATGCCTTGGTGAATATGGTTTTAATACAAATATATAGCATTTATGTCTGTATTAGCAGCATCACTGAATATCATTCTCCTAGATGGCAGACACGCTGTTATTAAAGTATAATATCTAGGAAGGAAGCAGCTCACTTAGGGTTTTCAGAAGGTATTTAATTTAACTCCTCTTCACAATCCTCACATCACATTTACTGAACTAAGAAAAAAAGTAATGAGTGTTATTTCAGGATGCTTAACCTATAATTATGTTCCTGTTTCAATGGCATCGATTTTAAGGAGACCTCACTAGCTGCTAAGCAAACCTCTTTCTTATTCGAATTTCACTCATCTCCATCCCTATGACTAACTAATTCACAGGATTTCTTCCCAGCCAGCCCATGTTCCTGTTCTTCCCTTGAAGAAAACAGGTAACTAGGAACAAATATATATTTGTTGGACTCAGTTTTGAGGGGGGGAGGGAGATTGTTTTGGCTTCATTTTTTAATTTACAATGACATTTTTATTTGCAACATGAGGAATTATCTGTTACCAAAGACTCTCACTGGATTCAGCGAGAGCTGAAACAGCCTCTAATCACTGAAGAACAGAACTCTAATAGGCAGGCTGAGCAGCTCTCTTCTTGCTGCTTCATCCTTTATTCCTCGGAGATCAACTGAAAACAGGCAGAAGTCACTGTCCATGTGGGTACACACAGTCTGTTCCTAGGACCAGAAGCATTTCCATGGGTTGAATCCCAGCATGTATCACACGTTCATGTTTCAATGTGCATTCTTACAGCACCATGCTTCCCAATTTCAATTCCACCTCTCCTACTAATCCTCTCTTTCCTGAATCAAACTCACCTTTTCACTGGCCAACCTACTAAGTGCTTCTAGGAAAAACTGTAAACACCACAAAAAAAAAAAAAAAAACAACAAAAAACCCCAAAAAAAACCCAAACCAAAACTGTGAAAACTTAATTTTCTCAATTATTTGCCCTTAATACCCTGAGGGGGTTCTGAAGGGTCACAATTCATAATTTCAATGAATGCAGCAACTGAGCCTTTGCACTCAGGGAAAAAAAAAAAAAAAAACAAACCTAGCTTAATCTAGGTTCTTACCTCTCTCCAAAAATCTTGCCAGGCTTGTAGATAGACACAACTGCGACAACACTATTATCTCAAAAAATCCTGTTCCTTTCTTTCAGACTACAAGCTGCACCACCCCTACTAAATACAACTGCACTAAAATGTTGCCATTACGACCTAAGTCAAAAAAGGAAAACCCTAAAAGCAATCCCTCATGTATGAGGAAAAAGGGTTTATTATCAGGCAATTCATAAGCAGAGACGTAACAAGTGCAGAACACAGCCATGCTGCATCACACAACAAGGTCCATCCAGGCTGGCACCTTCTTTTCAGCACTGACCACTGTTTAAGATGGCACATAAGCAGCAGAGAATTAATAGAGTGGTCCTTTCCCCATCCCTTCCTGCTTCTAGCAATTAGCAACTTCAAAAGCTCCTTAGAGACAGACTGCTAAGCCACATACTGCTGTGGGATCTATTTCTTTATCTCCCTTTATAACCTAATTTTACTTGTTGTATCCTACAGTGCAGGAGAAAAAAAAAGAAAGAAAATCTATATTTGCTGTTGACTGAAAGGGCATTTGAAGGACTCCTTTAAAACATGCTCCATCATCTCAACCTTCAATTCACAGGACTTCTCCGAATAGAAGTATATATTTGGGAGATATAAACACTGAATTATTTCAGCTTGACAAAATATATACAAATGCATGCCCTAAATATTTGTGTGACAAGCCAGTGCTAAGCAAGTCATGTCCTCGCCTGCCATTGACTCACACCCATGCTGTGCTTCTGTGGAAGTTGAAAATTATGCTGTAGAAAGAGCATGATGAGAAGCAGAATCAACAGAGCTCAGAAAAGGCTTCAGTTTTACCTGTCTGGAAAATAAACACATGTTCCTTTATTGAAAAATATGGAACTTTTGCCTCCAACTATATCTGTAACACATTACATGGATGCTGTACACCACTAATGAATTAGTAAGTCTATGCAGGGGAAGAAGGCAAACACAAATGAGAATGGATAAGAAAAGCTTACTTAGAGAAGTGTCAATAAAAGGTCTGAGACACTCCTATAGTACACCACAAACCACTATCTAGTAGGAAGTCATATCAGTTGTTTGATGATGATAGACATGCTGAGAGTGAAAAAAAATCATGAGCATTACCTGGGAAAAAGGGCACATAATGAGTACATAACAATCGTGTTATTTGATTTGTGGGTTTTTTTTAAACTTGCTACACTGTAGTGTTTCACTGCTGGTTCTGGCATCACTAGCCTGATCTAGGAAACATGCTAGCGATTTCTTGGAAAAAGTAACGAAAGCATCTCAAATTTACATGATTTTCCTCAGCCAAAACCTTAATAGCTAATACTGACTGAGCCGGTGCTCCAACACTTTTGCTCATTTCTGCTGCTACATACAGATAATTTGTCTAGTCTTTCTAATACCCAATAAACAATCATTTGAATTAGACAAAAAGAATCCTTACTTTCTCTAATTTCAAACCCATTCTAACATCTGTTTTAATCCATAGTGGAGTATGGTGAGGGTCAGGCTTTGCAGAAATTGTAGGAAGAGAAGCTTGACAGTGCAGGGAGAGGGAGACATCCCAGACTGGGCACCTGAAGAGCAGGCAGAAAGAGAGAAAGAAAAGAGAGGTTAGCGAAAACAAAAAAACCACCCATGCCTTCGCCTTAAGACATATTATTCAGAACTCTTGTAATTCATCTTTGTGAATGCATTGGTCATTTGAAAGCTGACTTGAGGCCAGTAGTCCTGTAATACATCTACTGCTTCCTCATGCAAAGGTTCTTCCATATTCCAACAGTCTACAATAGCAAAATACATTGAAAAATACATTGTGATATCAATTCCTTCCACTTGAAGGCTTCTATTCACCAAAGAAAGGACAAAAAACCCTACTGTAGATGAGAATCAATCTTCTGATATAGTAATTTAGCAGCTAATACATGATAGTTCAGCTTTGTGAGTGTTTCTGTTCTATTCCTAATTTAAAGGCAGTCCCTTAGCTACAAAATACATCCTTGGTGATATAAACTTACTACCCTTGGAGGGCTATCCATGTAACAAGGAAGTGGAATCAATGATTTCAGCTTGGCATTGTGCACCATGAAGCTAATTTGTGAAGATGCAGAGTTGAGCACTCTGAAGTTTATTCTTATCAGTTTAGAAGTACTCAGCACCCCTTGAGCTCAAAAATAATTTCATCCAGCTCAAACTCATCTCAGTTTTGGACATTCAGGAGACCTGTAAATGCATTTATGCATTTAATTCACAAATAAAATAAAAATCTTCAAAGTACTGTGAAAGGCAGGAAGAGACTGCAGAGAATGATGGGAATGTACTGCAGTACCATTAAAAACCTAAAAACCATGGCACAAAACACAGGTGTCACATCTTTTTATGCTAATGAAAGGAATTTTTGAAAGCAAAGAGCTCACTGAGATGACTAAGAGCCAACACCATTCAGCTGCACTTTTGAGTTTGTTGTGCCATGATATCCTACAAAGCCTGTTAAGCACTATCTGAATATTGCAAAGCAACTGCAGGGCTTGAAAGTGCCCTAACTAACCTTCTGCTTCCCCCAACCTCTAAAATTTCACCCAAAGTTTTCTATATGCTTTAAAAATCTAAAAATGGCCAAAACCAGAAAATGTAGGAAAGTTCCTCAAAAGGGAAAAATGCAAGCCAGCTGAAGAGAACTGATATCAGGATAACAAAATGAGATTGACAAAGAGCAAGTCAAAACTTGAGCCAACGTATGGAAATGCACTGGGAAATCAGAGGTGGAAGGGGTGGGGGGGTCCCTCTTTTAGCAGAGCCTAGTGCTGAGCATAACCAAGCCAAGCGAAGAAGTTAAGATGGGATATTCACTCACCAGCACCACAGCTGCTCCCAGGCTTGATCAGAAGGAACATGAAATCTCACCTATTTTGTGATGAAGGCAGCCAAAATTTTTATTGTAAAAGGGAAACAAATCAGACACTCAAAAGACAGATTTTCAGCTGCTCTTGAAGTCCTTGTTCATGAAATCCAAGCAACAAAGATGAGGAAAAAAAGAAAATACTATCGTGCCATTTCTCTGCTCTCCAACCCATTGCTGTCCCACACTGGTTTCTACTCTCTGATTACTGGGGTAGCAGCAGCAGCTCTCTGATAAGTGCTCCGCACCATGGTAGAGACCCTGACTTAGAAAAACATTCCTGTATTGGGTATGTACATGTATATAGATATTTCCCATCCCTCCATGCTTTTCATTTACATTTATAAGGAGTGAAAATCAGGATGAACAAGCTCAACGATGGGAAGCTGCAGCAGCAGGGGTGTAACAAACAGCAATGTCAGGGTGGTTCTTCTACCGTATATGTACAATACAATAAGTATACATCTAACAAAGCTTAAAAGTTACATTTATTTCTTTTTTTCCAAATCCTTTGTGCTCATGATCTAAACCTGTGAGATTATGAAGCTCTTGCATTTCAGAGCTGAACAGTTCAGAGCGGTAATTCAGAATGTACAAAAGTGATGGAATAACTACGTATGCTAAACAAATCAGGAGAGGTGAAACTGGAAATGCAAACACATCTTCCTCTCCGGTCTTCCATCCACCCCACCCCACTGCCCTTTTCTGTGAACATTGCAGTGAAATTAAAAAACCTTTCATTTTGAGAAATCAAATGCCCAACTGGATCTGACTGCAGTACCCGCTCTCAGCACTTCATTTATTTTAAACTTCTGCACAGGCTCCTGTCCTGTGTCTTCCCAAGACAATGAGTGTATTGGGTTTGTGTGGCCCCAATAGTGGGGAGGAGCACTACAGCAGTGGTTTCTGTGAGAAGCTGCTAGAAACTTCACCTATGTCCAACAGAGCCAATGCCAGCCAGCTCCTGGCCAAGGCCGAGCCCATGAGCAATGGTGGTAGCGCCTCTGGGATAATATATTCTAAAATGGGGAAGAAAACCTGTGCAATTGCAACCAGAGAGAGGAGTGAGAATATGGGAGAGAAACAGCCCTGCAGACCCCACAGTCAGTGAAGGAAGTGAAGGAGGTGCTCCAGGTGCTGGAGCAGAGATTCCCCTGCAGCCCATGGTGAAGACCATGAGGCAGGCTGTCCCTCTGCAGCCCATGGAGGTCCATGGTGGAGCAGATATCCACCTGCAGCCTGTGGAAGACCCCGCACTGGAGCAGGCGGATGCTGAAAGGAGTCTGTGAACCTGGGGAAGCCCTGCTAGAGCAGATTTGCCGGCAGGACTTGTGACTCCGTGGGGGACACATGCTGGAGCAGTCTGTTCCTGAAGGACTGCACCCTGTGGTAGGGATCCACATTGGAGCAGGTCATGAAGAACTGCAGCCCATGGGAAGGACTCATGCTGGAGCAGTTCATGGAGGACTGTCTCCCGTGGGAGGGACCCCATGCTGGAGCAGGGGAAGAGCAAGGACTCCTTTCCCACTGAGGATGAAGGAGCAGCAGAGACAGTGTGTGATGAACTGACTGCAATTCCCATTCCCCATCCCTCTGCACCGCTGGCAGGAGGGAGGAAGAAAAAATTGGGAGTGAAGCTGAGCCTGCAAAGAAGGGAGGGGTGGAAGAAGGTGTTTTAAGATTTGGTTTTATTTGTCATTACCCTACTGTGATTTTGATTGGTAATAAATTGAACTATTTTCCCCAAGCCGAGTCTGGTTTGCCCATGACGGTAGCTGCTGAGCGATCTCCCTGGCCTTATCTCGACCTTTTGCTGTATTTTGTCTCCCCTGTCCAGCTGAGGAGGGGAGTTACAGAGCAGCTTTGGTGGTAAGCTGGTGTCCAGCCAGGGTCAACTCACCACAAAGAGAGACATTTGTGAAGCACCTTTAAGACCGTTCATAAAATGTATACCACCAGAGCAACATAAGAGCTCTGGCAAAGGGCAGGCAGCACTTATGCAGGTAGATAATGTCGGTAGCTAAGGCAGCTTCTTCAAATGCAGCATTTACCATAGCGTGGTACAGAACTGTCTTCGAGGTTTTGTACCAGGCATGGGCTACTAAGGCTGGTAGTTGGTAGGTAGAAACTGTTTCATGTCTGTTACTGAGTGCAGTATTGCTGTTTCGGTGCATTTTTCCATTTGTCTGAATGCAATCATTACCTCCTATGTTTACACAGCCAATTTTGTGGGGGAAAATAAGGGTATTTTTGGTCTGTTTGTAGGCTACACTTTACACTAGGGACTGGGTCAGTTTTTATTTCTTAGTAACCTTTCAAAAGGGCCTCAGATGGCATGCTTATTTTCCAGTGTGCTCTAAAGAAAGAGAAAAATGAGTAACAGAACATTTTTATATTTCATCTGAAGTTTAAGTCTTGCAGTCTGCAAAAAAAAAGCAGATAGTAAGACATTGTAGACTGCAAGGAATAAGCTTGATTTCCTTGCAATAAGAACTTACCTTCCTTAGTTTCATTAAAATGACTCAGAATTCCTGCAAATATTTCTCTTGCATCAGGTAGGAAGGATGTTGACTTCCCACATTTCTCTGATGCAGAGTACCTGCCTGCTGCATCACTCGGCCATCCATTCAGTTCTCAAAGCTGCTGATAACTCTGGGGTTAATACTGCTACTTAACAGCACCAGGACCTAATAAACCATTGCTTTAGCTATAATAATTTAAGGCCATAAGAGAGACAAAAAAATACACTGTTAGACCAACCAACACTGCCAGTGGTGAAAAATACAAACAAACAACAAAAAATAGACTTTCAAGAACACAAGCTTTTCCTCTCGCAGAAAGCAAGAGTCATCTTGCTAAAGACAAGCTGAGAACTACTGCCTGAAATTTCTGTTTATAGCATATAACAGAACTTCTTAAGGAATAAAAGGGTTTGGTTAAAATGAGGTTCTAGTGTGTTGAGGAAACTTCATGATCTGGAGCAACGAAAAGGTCAAACCAGATGAGATAATAAACCATTTGCTTTTTGAGGATGTGAAATGTGAGAGAGAATTCCAGAAGAAAATGCTGATTTTTTTGGTTGCCACATAAACAAATTTAAGACTAAAAAAAAAAAGAAGAAAGACACCTCATTTATAAAAGCTCAAAAAGACAAAAAGCAGTTTTTTCCTCCTCCGTGTTGTCATAGAAGAGATTGATAACACCATTATAGCAAGCCTCAGGATTAGTAGCTTAGACGTAGAAAAAGCACACACATTTCTGGGCCTGATTCAAGATCTAAGGAAGAAAACAGCTTGAGATAGCCTCACAGTACCCTTGCTTTTTATAAGGGAGGAAAACAGAAAAAAAATTATTTTATACCTTATTTTGTAGTTGGAACAATTATTCTGAAGATTTACATTCTTACTCATCCAAAATCATGTGCAACACTGGTGAGGGAATAGGGCCAGAAAATTTGACAAGATGTCCAACACCAGAACATATATTTAAGAAGAAAGAAAAGAAAAATCATGTATTCATACTGAGTTTTATTCTCAGCCAGTAAAGACTGAATTTCAGTAGCAGTAAAACATATTTCTATTAAGAGCCCTGGGTTATGTATAGATGGGATTTGCAAGGATGTAACCATACACAAAGAAAGGTGTGAATTTACAGAGCCCTATCTTTTTTGTCTCAGTGCTCTGTGCAGATAAGCTTAACATGAACAAAGAATGTCACCGAACAAGGTAACTCACCTTGCATTGAAAATGGTGTAAATGCAAAATAAATGCCAAGTTGCCAGGACTTTTAGCAGGGCAAGTTTGAACAGGTGAACTAGCACACTACAAAATCTGTGCCCTAAGTTTTATCTGTCATGTCTAAGAATGCAAGAATGAGAGAACAGAAAACAGATATAGGGTTGGGGTTAAACCTTTCTTTGGCCTTGTAGAGACTTGAGTCAAACTTGTCACTCCATCATCACAATATTAAGAAGAAAGTCTTGTCCATATGCATCATCAGGGGTTCAAGAGGTTGGAGTTCAAAATTGTTGCCCTGTAGCAAGCTTCTTAAGAGCAAGATAGTTCCATCAAAAACTATAAGATGGGAAGTAGTTTATGGACACGCAGGAAATGTTGAGAACTGCAGTATGAATACCCAAGAGGAAAAATACCTGCATTTTCAGGTCAGGTGAGTACCTGCCATTCTATTGTGTGCTATGTATGCATGCACTTTGGCTTACGACTGCACAGTGCAGGGCCTCCCTTGGGACCATGTCAGGGTACCTTGACAGAAGTTCCTCCATATGTTTCATCCCAAGGGTAGGATTAAATGCTTAAATGATCTAACTATGGAAGATGTCTGTCTTCCTCCTAAAAGGCATGAACCCAAATGTAGTTTGGTGAATAGATTCCATCTTTGCAAGACATTCAAAGCCACATTTCTCACCTGAAGGCACCCTGAAGACTATAGCAAAAGGTTCTCTCTCCTTCCCTTGAGTAAATTTACTTCAGGTGAAAACCAGTCAGACTACCACCCCTCATACATAGCCTGGGAAATAAGATGGGGAGGGAGGAAAGAAAAAAGAAAAGCATAGGAATTCCTACCTTTCTGTTGAAAAACATTCAGCATGAACTTTAGGATCAAATTGCTCTTGTTCAGCTCTTCAGCATGTTTTGAAAGCTGCAGGAATCAAAATCCCAAAGTACAAAACTCCCACCCAGAAAAGGTGGGATTTAAGATGCAATGTAGTCCAAGATGTACCCAACATGAAATACTGAGGACAGGCAACTTGAAAACCTTATTTTGGCAACAGTGGGTGTACTGCGTTACAGTTTCCATTATTAACACTAAATCAAAGTCCTTTTTTTTTAACGTAACAGAAAACAAAATGTGATATAAAACCATGTTTTTACAATAAATTTGCTAAGAATATTTTGACAGTAAGGTTGCCACTACACTGCACTGTGTGCCCAGACATTATAGTCATAGAGTCCTAGAATAATTCTGAGTGGAAGGGACCTCAGGTTGTCTCTAGTCCAGACTCCTGTTCAAAGCATGATAGTCAAGAAATCAAACCAGGTTTTTCTGTGCCATGTCCAGTTAGGGCATGAGAACCTGCAAGGAGGAAAATTGTACAAATTCACTGGGCAGCCTGTTACAGACTTGACTGTCCTCACAGTGAAAAAGATTTCTCCTTATACTTATGTTCACTGTCACTCAAACTTCTGCCATGTACTGCTGTAAAAAGACTGGCTACATCTTCCAAAAAACCTCCTCATTGAATCCATCGAAACCCTTTTTTCTCCAGGCTGAACAAACTCATCTCTCTCAGCTTCAAAGATCAAAGATGTTACATGTGAGATGTCCCAGGACAGATCACTGCAGTACTCTATGTATCACAGGCACCAGACTGAGTACAACTCCTTAACCACTACCCTCTGAGCCCAACCACCCAACCAGTTATCAGCCCATCTAGTTGTCCAATCACCAAATTGATGTCCCACCTTGGACATAAGAATATTGTGAGAAACACTGCTGAAAGCATTATTGAAGTCCAGATACATGACATCCACTGCCCTCCCCTCATCCACAAACCTAGTCATTTTATCACAGAAGGCAGTCAGGTCAGTCAGGCATGGCTTACCCTTGGTCAATCCATTCCAGCTGTTCCAGATCATCATCATCATCTTTCAGTCATATTTATAGCAGACGACCCAGTGAAACACAGATCTTGCAGAGTTGTAATAACTAATGCCCTGCTCAGGATCCTAAACTTTCCCATTTCCACCTCCAGAAGTCTAGTTCTCTATTAGCATTTCAAAGAAATCTGATACTTGACTCAGGGCTGTGGAGTTTGCTGTGTGGATTGCCTTGGGCCATCTGGGTCACCTAGTATTACTGTGTCTCAGTTATTCATCCAGCAACACTTCAAAACAGCTCATGAAGATGGTCTGACACATTCAGGGCTCTGATGCTGTATGTTTGCAACAATATTAGCAATATAAGCAAGGCAGAATCTTACTTTTCCCCCTTTTCTCTAACTGTATATGAAGACAACAGAAAATATTTTAGTCCATTTTTAAATCCATCCACTTTCTGTTGTGGTCCCTATGAATAGATATTAAAATATCACAGAATCACACAGAATCACAGAACGTTAGGGACTGGAAGGGACCTCAAAAGATCATCTAGTCCAATCCCCCTGCCAGAGCAGGAACACCTTGGTCAGGTCACACAGGAACATGTCCAGGAGGGTTTTGAATGTCTCCAGAGAAGGAGACTCCACAACCTCTCTGGGCAGCCTGTGCCAGTGTTCTGTTACCCTCACTGTGAAGAAATTCTTCCTCACGTTTATGTAGAACCTCCTATGTTCCAGCTTGCATCCGTTGCCCCTTGTCTTAACCTTGGATGTCACTAAGAGCCTGGCTCCATCCTCATGACGCTCAACCTTTACATATTTATAGACATTAATAAGGTCACCCCTCAGTCTCCTCCAGGCTAAAGAGACCCAGCTCCCTCAGCCTTTCCTCATAAGGGAGATGTTCCACTCCCTTCATCATCTTTGTGGCTCTGCGCTGGACTCTCTCAAGCAGTTCCCTGTCCTTCTTGAACTGGGGCACCCACAACTGGACACAATATTCCAGATGTGGCCTCAGCAGGGCAAGAGTAGAGGGGGAGGAGAACCTCTCTTGACCTACTAACCACCCCCCTTCTAATACACCCCAGGATGCCATTGGCCTTCGTGGCCACAAGGGCACATTGCTGGCTCGTGGTCACTCTGCTGTCCACCACGACCCCCAGGTCCCTTTTCCCTATGCTGCTCTCCAACAGCTCAGCCCCCAACTTATCCTGGCACATGGGGTTGTTCTTACCCAGATGCAAGACTCTACACTTGCCCTTGTTACTTTTCATTAAAATTTCTCCCCGCCCAACTCCCCAGCCTGTCTCGGTCTCTCTGAATGGCAGCACAGCCTTCTGGTGTGTCAGCCACTCCTCCCAGTTTTGTATCATCACAAAAAGTATCTTAAATAATTGGCACCCCTTACCTTTGAGATTGTGTTTGACATTTACTCTTACCCTCAGTATAAATCCTTGTCCAGCCAGCACAGACCTACACAAGCCAAAGCAGACAGGCTACCTTCAGGCTTTTGGTTTTTCTTTGTTTAAAATGATTATAAATTCCAGAGACATGTGGAAGAATAGTTAAATGAGGTTTATTTTTTTCCAAGGATCAATCTTCAATTACCAAAAAATTAGATGATCTTCTCAACGAATGTGTAGAAGAGCATTAAAACATTTTATTTACAAAGACAGAAATTAGAACACACCTTTATAATAGCACTTACTGTCTCTGCCTTTTGGAAAATGCTTGAGAATTGCTAATGCATCACATTACCCAGGAAATACAAATTAAATCAAAGCTTAGAAGTGTAAGTTTGAAAACTGGGACATGAAAATTTTGGGAGTTCCACCCTAAGCACAGGATGTAGCCAAAGGCCAATACTTAGAACTGATAAAGGAGAACAGAGATGTTGGAAACAGGCCAGAAATACACAGTCCGTGTTTTTATAGAAGTTGCGGTGAACAGGAATTACACTATTCCAGAGTAAGGGGACTTTAATGTTGCTCTTTCAATCTAAGGTAGCATTTTATATATATGCATAAAAAACTCTCACACATGCACATTGGTAGACTGTGAAGACCTTTAAGTAAAAGGGTTATAAAAGAGAAACAGAGGCAACAAAAGATCAAATAAGCTGCCTGATACAGAGTACGTTGTAATATGAGAAGGGAATATGTTGGTAGGCAAACAAAGAAGCTATTACGATTGTTCAAACGAGGCACACACTGAGACTGTAAATATGGCTTTTATTAAACATGGCTGTGTTTCTGCCACTTAATGGAACAAACTCTTCTCTCTTCATTTAAAAAAAATGTTTAGATGCTGTCTATAATCTTGTCTTTTCTGCAGCTGAAGGCCAAGAGAGAAAAAGCAACCGTACTTTTCAGAAGCACTGCTAGGGCGCTGCTGAGAACCAGGTCTTTTAACAGTTAAAATTGCAACCACACTTCTGTTGCAGCTAATTGTGAAATTAGATACTTTTTTCTTGTATCTAACTCAAGTGGCATTAAAATAAGGGGGTTATTTCAAAAGCACATCATCAAATACATTGGGAAGAAGTTACACTCGCTCATATTATCCTCTATAGCCACTGTGAATTTAAACTTGTGTCACCCAATTGAAGCTCTGCAGTTTTAATACTTTGAAAGCTGGAAGGGAGCAGAATCCAGGAGTAATTTTATCATAATTGCAAAAAAAGAGTTTAGTAGAAAAATGGTAAAACTGTCACTGCTTTCTTGTCTACAGAAGCACAAAGGAACATTTCTCAATGACAACTATCAGTTTTAGCATATGAACAGCAAACTCTACCTCTTCCAGAACACCAGGAAGGTGAAGTATGAAGTGGCAGATCCTCTGGCTCAGAGCAGTCAGAAGAGCCCAGCTATCTTGAGAGACCCAGAAAAAAAGGCACTCCCCGCCAGAGGCAGCAATGGCAAAAAAGGGAAAGACCAAAGAACATAACTTAAGGGAAAGCATTGTAAAGGCTAATTTCTGGTAATAGGTTGATAGCTTCAGTGCATAAAATACTCAGTGAGGGGAGACTTGTCCCTAGGAGGTGTTCCAGAGCACTGAAATTAATCATGGAAGATGAGAGTCCATAGTCTAATGCTTAGGTTTGACTCCTCTTACTGCGGGCTGTTCTCTAACATAAGGCAAGACAGTCAAACAACCTCAAAAATAGGTGTCAGGAGGGATTTCTGACCTTTCTCTCCCTACCCATCTTTTTTCTCTTTCCACTTTGCCAGCCAGTCACAACTTGACCTGACATATCTGGATGCTCCTATGAACAGATTCAGTTCAGCAGCCCAACATGAAACACAGACAACGTTTCTGCTGGAGTAGTGGGCTAAACTGACATGTGAGAAAGTGTGACAAGTTCTGGGGCCACTTGAAAGAAGGTGGTAGCACCACATAGCTTGGAGCTGGGGAAGCCAAAGCAAGCAAACAGTCCAGTGAAATAGCTGCCACCTTGTCCTTTCTCACAATGCACTGTGCAACTTGACTTTGGGAGCTTCTTTCCAGGTAGGGAACGATTTAGGTGTGTATATATATATATATACATATACATATATATATATATATTTCATGGTCAGCCATGAATTAGTCTCAAAAAAAAAAAAACAACCAACCACTGAGGGGATTAGAGCAAACCTTGCTTTATGTACCAAAGCAGAAGTGTAGAGTTACTACTCAGAAGCAGGCAAGGTAAATGTAACCCCAATTTTAGGACAGAAATAAATTACCACCTTACAGTCGAAAACACTATTTTCAGACTTCTTTTAAAGAAACAAAACCACAACTGCTGTGTGCAAAAAGCAAGCAAATTTAAATAAAAACGCACGCTTTGTTCACCTTTTTTCTTACTGAACTATGACAAAACCTGTCAGACTGTACTGACAGATAATGTAGATAGATAAAAACAAATCTTTCCCAAAGATCTCACCTGCCTTTCATTCTAAGAATATGGCCTACTAATAGTTTAACACATTCATATGAAAGGAAAGAGCTAAACAACATCGTGATGATCCCCTCTTAGAGTTTTCCATTCCTCATGCTCTGTCACCACCGAACACAGACACAATAAACCCAGACTCTCAGAAAATCCTGTCCCTCTAGGGAGGTATAAACGTGGGAGCAGCATTGGAGTTCGTCACCAAAGCTAGGAAAACAAGCCCACGAAGGGCAAATCCTAAGGCGGTAGCTCTGGTGGATGTTCACCCGCTGCTATATCCTACTTTTTAAGCTGTATGCAGTACTTACAGAAAGATCATATTTTGTGTCTCTTAATAAGCTCTGAGCTTTCTAGATTAGAAAAACGTGAGGCAGAGAGGCTGGTAAAATGCTTTACTTCTATTATTAATTTTTTTGAGTAAACCAGCTTTGCTTCTGAAAGTCTCACACAAAGTCTGTGGTTGAACAAATTATTTGAGGCAGGTCTCCCCTTAGGCAGGCTCACTCAGGTGTGCAGCATCTTTCCTTCGGGCCTGAGAGGAACTGATCCCTGGCAGTTATAATGATAGAAGTTCTGACTTAGTGGAAACAAGAAATACTGTCTGATTTCTGAAGTTTTAGATAGGAAATCTTTTCATCTTCACAAGCCAACATAACAGTTCTATTTCTTCTTTTTAAAGTAGAGCTGTGACAAGTTTTACATTTTCAAAGTCAGAAAAGACCAACCAAGAATGTCTGTATAAATGGATGATAAAAGAATAATCCAGTATTTTCAGTGGCAGGAGGAGTTCTTTAGCACCAGGTATTTGGTGGATAAGATTTATTCTCACCGTCACACACAGATACAATTGTGGTACCAGAAACAGCTCAAGGACAGAGGCAGCCTGGGAAATGCAAAGCATCCTGTGGCCTTACTCTTCCCTTCTGGCATAATGTTAAATGCTAATTGGCATTTCTATAGTTTGAAGTTTCTGCCAAGATATGAAGGGAATTTATATTCTGAGATCCTATTGGAAAAACAACCAAAAACATAGCAAAGAGGGGAACTGTCTTGCATATGTTAGCTGCTAACTTTATTTACACAATGAATTAAACAGAAGGAACAAACAGACATTGAACAGCATAAACATTTCTTGAAAAATAATTTGTATCTATATTATAGCTACTTATTCCATTTTGTTTTACTATGAATGAGAAGTAGTTCAAACAATTCTTAATGAAACCTCAATCAAACTGTTTGAAATTCTTTTTCTCTACAGGGAGCAGAACTGGGGGAAAACAAAACAAAACATAACTGTTTATACAAATAAAATAAAGCAGGCATACCCCTAAAGAGCAGGAGTTTTGGGTAATACTAGTAGGTAGGAGACATTCTGTTTTACAGCCCCTAGTGTTATGCACAGTGTTATGCAAATCTGAAATATAAACAAGTAAAACAAAACAGCAACATATCTAAAATATCAGTAACAAATAGATTCAAATAATTCTGTTATTTGAAATTTTTTCTACTGTTGCCTGTAAGTCATTAATGAATTCCTCACTCCAAGTTTCCCATCAAATCCCCAGTTTCAGATGCTTACTGTTTGAGATGTCTGGCGGCTATTAAAAAAATTGACAGCTTTGTGAGAACATGTCACATCTGAAACCACCTGATGGAGAAATTGGAACTGATTCTATTTCCAATTTTATTGTGATTAGAACTGTTTGGGATTTTTCTGATGAGAATGTTTTACTGTCAGTTGCTGAAGTTGAAGTCAGAAACAGGTTTCACAGGACCAAAGTCCAGTACCTCTGGGTGACCTATACATGAGTCACTACTGAGTTCAAACCCTCTAAATTTCAACTCAAGCCAGAACTGTGAAGCATTCATCAAGGCACAAAGGCTAATCCAGAGCTCTGGACTTCCTGGACAGCACAATTAAAAGGACTGGGAGTTCCTGTGGGTAACATTACATAGGCAGTCATGGACATAGTGTTTGTTAAAAAAAAACCTAACCAGCCTTCTGAGATCTTGACATAGGATAAGACTAATGAGTGGATCAAACTGCTGAACAGGATGGCTGGTCGCTGTCCAGATAGCAGCAGGAGTCTCTCTTGTAAGGATCTTTGACTAGATTGTGCGAGAATCCCTGAACATCTCTTTTCCTGAACTCTTGTAATCCAGCTGGCCCATGGTCCTATATAACCACCTCAGCATACACCAAATCCATTGCTACAGAGCTTCGTAACGCCATTCAGAAACTGTTCTACATGACCGCTTTTGCATCTGCAAGAAGAGTTTCTACTGAGCATTTATAAGCATCTTACCTATGTAAACTTGTTCAGTTTTGCAGTGGGAGCCTTTAGTGGAGTCTGTGGGGTGAAGGGCTTGATAGTCCACCTAGGATGACAATCAAAATTTTCCAGCACAGGATCTGGCCCAGGCAAATCAGGAGCTGCCTGGAAGGAGTCTTCAGGTCATTCTGACTTTTCCTATCTAAAGAGGAGCTCTTGCACCAATTAATCAAGTATTTAGCTGAGAAGTTGGCTATCTGCAGTCAATCACCTTATTTCAAGTTAGTCTACTGTCTCAAATCAGTAATAATCTCACCTGTTCTTATAAGGAGCTCTGGAGTTCTTGAGGCAGCCAAGGAGTTTATGGTCGAAGTTCACTGGTCATGCACACAGGCACAACTTTGACACATCTATTTCATTACAACCAAAAGCCAAACTGAGTTCCACACTTAAAAGTTCAATAGCTCTTGCCACAGAAAGAAATTATATTTTCTCATGATTTCTATAGTCTTCTTTCTTAAGACTTTTACTGTTTCTATACGGATCAAAAGGCTTTGAAAACTACTTCTGTTATTGTCAAAAAATGAATTTTGATTCAGGACTGAGAGTTTAATGCTACAATTCTGTAAACAGCCCAAGAACCGTATTTCTAATCAAGAATCCCAGCTTGCAGTGCATTAATAGCAGTCTGAAAAGGGACAGGAGCTAACAGAGGCTGAAGGCCAACTCGACACCTCTTAGAAATTCTCTACACTTTACCTGGGATTCCTTCTCATGCTTGCAACAAGAAAAACTAAAAATATGCAAATTTAAGAAAAATATTAATGACATGGAATTGAAATATTAATCTCTATCATGCATGCCACACCAGACTACATATTTATTAGAGACCAGAAATATTTTTTCAAAGTGTATGTGTACTTGCTACATTGAGAGGTAGGTTAAAATAGACCAGCAGTTAAATTATTTAACGAGGTGGACTAGGGCAGAGTTGTCTTAGTTCCTTTATATTAAAGATCAGTTTGACTGTGTCCCTTGTACTGAACACAGTTAGACGAATGCCTAGAAATTTCTTTTGAATGGCTAAGACTGCTCTAGTTCTGATTGTCTGCTGTAATTTTTGCTTGTCATTATGGGAAGCTCAGAAGTAGGTTCACATTTTTTACCTCGTGCCAAACACAGTGGTTAAACAGAACAATAAGATCTCAGTAGATGCTGCTGTTGCCTCCCATTTATTCTCATGTCGACAACCCAAAGAAGCATACAGTCTCACATTTGAGAATTAGGTCATTTAAACAGAGCTTACAAGAATGATTAACAGAGTTGTTGAAACTAACATGGGTTACAGTGACTGGGATGGTCTCAGACAGAGATTACTTCTCCAGACAGTCATTTGGCCTGACCCACTGTGACCCAGCATTTATGTCAGCCCTTCAAAACTTGTTTTTCCCTAGTTCTGCTCTTCCCTGCCCACCTCTCCTTCCTACACATCAGCTCAGAAACCAGAGCTCTGATTCAGGATATAGGCAAGACGAGTTCAACCTCAGCATCAGCCTGAAGAGATTCAAACTCACATTTTCTGCCTTCCAGGAGACTTCCATAAGTGTTTGAGTAGAGATTCTGGGTACTCCCCAGGCAGCTGAAACTATACTACTACAGAGATAATCAATTGGCACAGGATGCCAGCTACAAGCCAGTGACTAAGGCAAGATGGCAGGGAAGAGATATGGCTTCTACTTGCTGCTCCAGTCACTGGAGGAAAAATAATGCATTCACCAGTGCCAAAGTGCATCCTGTTTCATTTCCAGAAGGAAAGTTTTGGCTCCTTTCTTTAGGCCACCAATTACAAGTGGAGGCACAGTTAAATTAGCTGTCTTAGGGACACAGTTAAGGATGTTTCCCTGCTTTTAGCATTTCCCATAGTGTGGCCAGGATGGCTCCAGTCTGTTCTGTGGTACCCAGCTTTGCCCACGTGCTGCATAGGGAGTAAAGGCACCTGCTGGCATTCCTCTAATGCCAACAGTCAGCATGATCCCAGGGACTTACTACACACAAAGCAATCAGTTGGACAATTGTGTTTTGTGCAAGACAATTCATCCATTTCTGTGTTTGTGCAGCTTTATATAAAACCCTCCAACACAAACCCCATGATGAGGTGGGACATCACAGGATCACTGCCTTACAGCCTTTCTGATTTCAGCTGTGGCCCCATGAAGACCAGATACATCCGCATGGCTGTAGAGGCAGCGAGCCTGCTCTCAGATAGCTGCCCGCACCCTTGGCAAGGCAGTCTTGTTTCAAACTTTCCTGTAAATCCAGTCCTCCACGTTTCAGGTAGCATAAGCTGCTACTAGAGGAAAAGAGGAGGTAGCTGTGTATTTCTCAGCTGTAGGACTTTAAAGTCAGAGCTGCAGGACACAGTAAGGGAAGATCAGTCCTGCTGCTTATGATCAAAGAGCGTTTAATCTTTTCTCCAGATGACTGCATGCTCTCCCTCTCCCCCCCTCTGACTAACCTCATTTCCAAACCCAAAAGAGAATCTGAAATAGAAATATTTATGTATTTACACTGAACATGCTCACATGGCTATCCCCCTCAAACATTTAAGGGAACACTAAAAAAATCCTGTCTTTTAGGCATATTCACAGCAAGAAGAAAAACAAAACAAAATAAACACAGCAAAAAGCAAATAGCAGTAATAACTTACAGTGAACCTCCTATTGCATTGTTTGTTCACCCAGCAGTCCACAGGAATTAACATACGAGTTTCAGTATATTAGTGTATTTAAATCATAGTAGTTAAACACTACTTCGGGCAGATCTTCATTTCCCTTACTTTACATACATCAATCAACATGTTCAGATTGTGATGGTTTCCCATGTAACAAAGATAGGCTAAAATGACATTCATTTCCTTCTCAGGTTGCATTTCCTACAATATTCTGCAGTCCTCCTTGAGATAGCACAAAATCACTAGTCTCATTAAAATGAAGGCAAATTTATTATTAGTTCCAACAGACATATTCATGTGTAAATGACAGGGTAATAGAACTCGTTTGACAGCTTGCTGAGAAAATTGTAGCTTTCATCATCTTAGATGATAAATTTTTCCTTAAATAAAATGAACACCCATGGAAAAAATTGGAATAAGGGTTTTAGAGAAAAGAATATGACAACTATTCCACTTAACTGAATCAGTTTTTGTAATCTCACAAGAGGCAAAAATACTTTGGTCTGGAACAAGCCAAATTCAGACATTATTTGGCAAGCTGAATATTAGAAGTTGGTAAAACACTTGGAGAATTGAAAAGTAGAAAATTCACTTGCACATTCTTAAAGCTCATTAGTTTACTGAAAACAAGCAATTTTATACTTTTTTATTGTCTTCATGTTTCAGACGTCTCACAAAAATGTGATTTTCATTTTTGGCAGCTTGATTGCAAAAGCCTATTAAGCAACATCTAGTTTTGTTACAAGATTTTGAGTCTTGGATCTGAGAAGGAATACTTTCCTTTAAAAAAAAAAATTATATAGGTGGTTTTAAATATTTTTAATAGTGAGGACAAGGAAATGCCAAGACATCCCAGAGGATATGAAAAATAAAATGCTAACCCACATGGGGAGTACAAGCTTCTCTTGTGCAAAGAACATTATTGGAAAGTTCTCTTTTCACATGTCACTCCGGCACGCAGAATAGAAAACACAAGCACTTTTACAGCTGCCAAAACTGAATTTGAGGCTGAAGTGTTTTGTTCACAGTAAAAAAAATATAAATAAAATTAGTTTGACCTTAAATAAATCATTATCTTCCAAAACAAATTGCTATTTTGCATTTAAATTGAATAGGCTATGAAAAAGAATAACTTCTGCAAGTACTCCACATCAACATCAATTCAATCTATTCAACTTTTCAACTTGCAAAGGTGAGGAAAATAAAACAGTTTCCCAAAGTAACTCAGGAGCTTACAAAAAAAAAAAAAAAAAAAAAAGAAAAAAACAAACACCAAAACAACCACCACACCAAGACTTTATCCTAAAGAGCTTCTAGGTTGTTGTCAGCAAAATGACAATGTTTTCTTTCCCCAGGCTTTATCCCCAAACGCTACTCTCTGGGAAAATAGGAGGTTAAGACATTTCCCAAACTTGTCAGAAACTTAGAACTTCTTTGAAAGTCATTGAGACACTTCTGTAATCACCAAACAATGAATCCAAATATGAATATCAAGTACTATTTTATGGTTATTATACTTTCTTTTAGAATATTTTAGTTGACATCAGTTAAGCAACAAGTATTGATGTGTAAGATTATTATATTTTAAAAGTTCAGGCCAAGTCTAGAACCCCCAAGCCCATGCTCAATGAGTAGCCTTCTCTTATTTTTAATTTTTTTTACTTCCTTAGGTCTGTCAGTGATTATGTTTTTGTCTTGGACCCTGCTCTGGACTCATAACAACTCTACTCCAGAAACCAAGCAGAGCAGGACTTCAGGCATAACAAGGGTGTCATTTATCAGGCAGACCCAGTAGACCTATACAGAGATAATCAGATCCTTGAGAAAATACACTCAGTACTGCTTTCATTGTAAAACTCAAATAGGAGGCACCTGATGGTGTTGTTAGTAGTCTGGCAAAAAGTTTAAGTGGCATTTAAACCTGCTCCATCTAAATGAGATTAAGCTTCCATCATTATATCCTCCCCAGTTGACATCTGGATAAGACTCAAATTCTACCAAAAGGCAGAGGTTAGCTGAAACAACATCTCTGTTACAGTTTGCATCTGTTGCTGAATTTCAAAGCTTCATTCCAAACCAGAACTGTAAAGAAGCTGAAATTTTGGGTTCCCACAGAACATATTTCCATAGAGCTGAATGAGAAATTATAAAGACTTTTCTTAGTGAACAACTTTGCATGTACTTTCAATGCTTTTCTACACCAGGGAAGCAGCTAATAATCGGGGGGGGGGGGGGGGGGGGGGGGGGGGGGGGGAGGGGCGGAACTGGGGGGGAAAAAAAAATAAAACCAAACCAAACAAAAGACTTAAAAATATGACACTGATGAAGTGAATGAATTCAGGGGGAATAAATTGATGAGACAATTCTCACAAAAAAGCAAAGAATTTTCCCCCCAACATGCTCCCTCAAGCACTGGGATTACCCTACCTGTTTGGAAGTATAAACACATCTGTCACATCTCATTCTTTCTTTTCTCCTATTGGCTTTGATAACCAAGAATGTTACCCATTGCAAATGATGGATATTCCTTCAACCTGTTAATGTTTTCTGACTTGCAGATGTTTCATTATTTAGGCCAATTTTCATGTCTGCTAATATTTAAAATTCAGTGCTATAATGGATGTTGCTTGGCAGGCCAAGGACACAGTGAAATACTGTATATATGTTGTTTGTTTTCTTGAAATATTAAAAAAGCCTACCCAGTTGTTTTCCAAAATTTGTGTTTGAACTGAGGCATTTCAGATTTCAAGACATCTCAGTCATTTGTATATCTCATTCCAAGATGCAAGAGAGCATACTTTTTTCCTCTAGCCTTAGAATTGACAATCCAATTAAAGGCATCCCTAAGGATAGCACTGTTGCAGCTACAGATTTAACTATGGATAACTGATCTCTGTCCAATAAACAATCTGGACATAAAAGATCAGTATGTTCCTCCTCTTCGAGTAGGCAGGAGCCTTCACCTAGACAGGCTGGAGAGCTGGGCAGGGAGAAATTTAAGGAAATATAACAAGGGCAAGTGTAGAGTCCTGCATCTGGGTAAGAACAACCCCATGTGCCAGTATAAGTCAGGGACTGAGCTGTTGGAGAGCAGCGTAGGGGAAAGGGACCTGGGGGTCCTGGTGGACAGCAGGGTGACCATGAGCCAGCAATGTGCCCTTGTGGCCAAGAAGGCCAATGGCATCCTGGGGTGTATTAGAAGGGGGGTGGTTAGTAGGTCAAGAGAGGTTCTCCTCCCCCTCTACTCTTTCCCTGGTGAGGCCACATCTGGAATATTGTGTCCAGTTGTGGGTGCCCCAGTTCAAGAAGGACAGGGAACTGCTTGAGAGAGTCCAGCACAGAGCCACAAAGATGATTAAAGGAGCGAAACATCTTCTTCATGAGGAAAGGCTGAGGGAACTGGGTCTCTTTAGCTTGGAGGAGACTGAGGGGTGACCTCATTAATGTTTATAAATATGTAAAGGGTGAGTGTCATGAGGATGGAGCCAGGCTCTTCTCAGTGACATCCAATGATAGGACAAGGGGCAATGGATGCGAGCTGGAACATAGGAGGTTCTGCATAAACGTGAGGAAAAACTTGACAGTGAGGGTAACAGAGCACTGGAACAGGCTGCCCAGAGAGGTTGTGGAGTCTCCTTCTCTGGAGACATTCAAAACCTGCCTGGATGTGTTCCTGTGTGACCTGATCTAGGTATTCCTGCTCTGGCAGGCGGATGGGACTAGATGATCTTTTGAGGTCCCTTCCAATCCCTAACATTCTGTGGTTCTGTGATTCTGTGAACTTGAGAGCTGTCTTCACAGAAGCCAGGTGACAATATAATGTTGCTAACAGCATAACAACACTTTGAAGTTCTGCTGGATTCTATACAGAAAAATAGAGAAACATCCTACATAACTTTAGAGGCTAAAGAAACAGGTCTACACACAAAGCTGCACACAGCTGCAGACCATGACTGCCCTTGGCTATAGTTAACTGGGATTCAGCTCAGGTAAGAGATACACCTGGAGAAGTTGCTTCTGCACATGAGTCATTGCGCATCAGTCTTGAAGGTGCCACTGTCCTAGTGCTATGGTAAACCTGAAAGCAGTTTTAAAAGACTGGAAGTTCAAGCATCCAAATGGAGACATGCTCAAAAAGGCAACACATTTTCACTCACCAAGTTAAATGACAAAAAATTCTCAACAGTAAATGTTATTACAAGTAGGCCACTGTCCAAGAAGACTTTCCAAACTAACAAGACAGGGCTCTAAAACTATTTAACTTCAAAATCTCATAAACAAGTTTGAAGAAAATAAATTATAGTTGAGAAAACAGAAATTGGGCAAGAGTTTAAGAGAGACATGTACAGACAAAGTTGAAATAAAGGTTGTAACCTCTTCAATTTAGCAACAGCTGAACCTGTATTAGTATAATATGAACCCAGAATTCATGCTAATTTGACTTATTTTTGGCTCAAAACCAATGTTTCTCTCCAAAACTATGAGTAAGAACAACATTCAGAAGCAACAGAAGAAAAAAAAAAAAATCATATAGTATCTGTGGCCACTTCCAGGAGGGAGGGAAGGAGGTGGAAAACTTCCTAGACTCATAAGTCTGAAACAGCACTTCTGTAATAGAATTTAGTTTCAAAGTAAGATATGAAACTACAACTGGCTGTCGAAGACTTCAAAATTAACTATCTCACATGATGAGTGGCTCCATTTCAGAAAACAGAAATAAATCATAAAGAGATATTAGGGTGTTAAAAAAAGTGCCCTGTGTTCTCAGTGGAATATTTACTGGAACATAACAAATACCAGAAGTTGAAGTATGTTATGCTTCACTCTGATAGTACATCTGAAGCCCTATCACCTTGAAATCATGGCTGATTCATCACAGCACTCCAACCACCTCTATTCTCTTGCCCAGCTCCTTCCATATATGCAGTTTTGCTCCATGGAGACAATTATTTGAGTGGCCAGTTTCTGCCAGTCTAATTCTCTGATCACAGAAGATTACTTCCTAGTGCAAAAAGCACCATACATCGTTCCCTGTGTTTTCTTAGTATCCACAAAGGCTACCCTTGGATATTTAAACAGAAATGCCACCACAATTAAGAACTGAAAACACAGCACTGACATAACTGCTGGGTAAAATCTGGACAAAGCAATCGCAGCCCTGGGAGGAAGATACTTGATTTGATATAGTTCCTCAGTATAGGGCAGATAGACTTCAACTACAAGAGACAATCTCCTTCTTTCCCCTAGGAGTATGAGATATTTAGTTTGTGTTCATATTCTCAAAAGTAGGATCTGAACTATCATACTAAATTCATTGGGGGCTGACATTTCAGTCTTCTGTTAGAGTCCATTAATTTGATAGCAGACTTGTCTCTTAGAAAAGACAATAAATACTAATATTCACTTAGACAGAAAAACTTACACTGTTATTCACCAGCCTTTAAATTAACTGGTACCTATCTTCAATATCATGAAACTTACTGCTCTGTGGTTGAATTCTGCAAGTTGTGTGTGATTTGTTACAACTGAATGTCACATGACTATCAAATATACCTAAGTGAAAACCATGGAGTTATTCTAAAAGAATGCTATAGGCATCCGATATTATTTTGGTTAAGTAAAGATAGGTCATTTCTTTATACTTACAGGATACCTGCAAAAAACTGGTGTTGAATTATGCTTATCACCTACAAAACTTTTCACATGGACCAGGCAAATTACTCATTAAGGGTAAGTATCAAGTATTCCAGTTAAATAGGTTAGAAGGTAACTCAAAAAAAAAAAAAAACCAAAAAACAAACCCTGAACATTCCTGATCCTGAGTTCCTCTGCTCTCTTTTTTACATATCTGTGAGTGGCTGCATTTTGATACAGGTAAGTTCATCTGTCACTCAGTGTCAATATGGCACTTCCGTGATGTTTGAGTAGCAGCAGGAAAACAACCAAGTCAGTTTTCTTGCTGAGTCTCACATGTCGAATGCTGTTTGGTGAGAATTTTCAACATGAGGAATAGATGGGAAACAAGAATTCCATTAGGCAATACAGCCTTATATTCTCTTACTTTATTCCAGACCATGGCAACTAGATCTTTTAAAAAAGTTCACAAAACAAGGAAGACATTTTTCCTTATTAGTTAAACATTCACACCCTTGGCAAACTAGAGGTATGACGCTAGATCTCACATAGTTCATTTTTCATTTCAGTCAGGGTTTTATACTGAGCCTAAATTCCTCCCTCCTGAAAGCTGTTGTAATACCTAGCTATCAGATACAAGGATGTTGATGTACAGTGGATGTAAGATCTGTTCTCTACACAAAGTCCACAAAGTTCTTTTCACCTAATGAAGAATCATCATTCTCTTAATTTTCCAGCATACATCTACATAATTTTAACTTTTTAGAAAGATCATGTCTCTGGTCTTCTGGAGAAGTGTCTTTGTCACTCTCTACTCTGGAAGACTAACTGACAGTGGCATGGTATGGCATGGCCTCCAATGCTTGCCCTAACTATCCTAGGCTGGAGATCTCTCTCCATCTTCTGGGTGCAGTGGATCCAGAAATCCTGCCTAGAAGTCTAAGATATCTAAAAGCAGTTTCCATATATATAAAGCTAATTCTGGACAGAAATATTAAAGAAAATCAGGGAGGAAAAAGCAGGGTAACTGATTAGAAAATGAAGTCCTGTTATACATCAGGAACTGGTTAAAACCCAGATAAGAGAAAAACAACTTTGTCATGGGAAAATACTGCCAGTAAACATAGCTGTGAATAGACATTTAGATCAACATTGGTCTTGTTCAGTTCTGTGGAGTAAACAGAGAAGAAACACGAGGCGGGGGGAAAATATACCATAGTGATGATAGGGGTCAGAGTATAGTTATGAAGACAGCCAAAATAAACTTGGCAGTGAAAATTTAATACAAGGGAACAAAGTGTGGTAAGAAGAAAAAACAAGCCAGATACAGATAATTTCAGATCAACATTTCGCTGAAGACTTGCATGCTGTCACTCTGCAGCTCACTAAGGGTGCCTGTTTAGTGCATAGCAGTCAAAAATAGGCTTAATTAAGAAGGGAAAAGAGAATTGAAAATGCAATGCCATTTACATAAAATCATGACACTGAACACTACTTGAATGTTATATTCAGTTCATGACTTCAAGTCTAAGAAAATTAATAAAATAAGGTCTAGGAAAAGGAGGTATTGGCAGTGTTGACTGGCAAGTCCAGAGTTCCTCTTTGAATATTTTATTTCACAGCAAACCTATAAAAATATACCTTATGTTTTCAGATAAAGGCATTCATTAGCTTTCATCACTCCTTTTCATCCCTCTTAGTAAAATGCTAGAATCCTCTAGATGCAGCAGGAATTCAACAAACGATAGAACCAATGTCAAAATGGCAACATAAACCAAAGAAAGACAATGTCTCTGTCTGAACTGGGCAAATACTTCAGTATATTTATTCATGAAAGAGAAAATTAAATTTTCTTTTGCTATCACACTATCACAGAATGGTTTGGGTTGGAAGGTACCTCAAATATCATCTAGTTCCAACCCCCTGCCATGGGCAGGGACACCCCCCACTAGACCAGGTTGCTCAAAGCCCCATCCAACCTGGCCTTGAACACTTCAAGGGAGGGGGCGGTTATTCTGAGACGGGCAGCACATGTTCATGCATCCTTCAACAGGGAATGGAATAAAGACCATGGCCAGTGCCCAACTCTCACAATTACAAGCTGAATAAAACTTGTTTCCCTCTTATTTCCTCTGTCTTCTGTTTAGCAACATCAACCTTTTATAGAACTGTTCTGTCTCACTTCTAAAAGAGGGGTTTTTTAGGGTTAAACATGAATTTCATACTAAGGGAAGAAAAATATCCCTAGACTAGTTATTTGTTTTCTTTTCCTCTGATTAATGGCTCAACAGAGCTCTTTCCACAGCCCTTCTAATCACCAGCTGCTTTGTGACTCCCATCGCTGGCTTCAAACAAGCCTCGTTAACTCCTATGTAATTTCTGAGAGCATAATCCACTTTCTCTGGATGAGATGGGGGGTCGTGACAGAAGAATCAGCTGTCATTCAGCTACTATCACGTCTCAAAAGTGCAGCCAAAGAGTAGGTGGGCTGTGTCAGAGGACCGACACAAGGCAACATTGCTCCATGAACTGAGCCTGGACACTGGTCTGATGAAGCCTCAAGCAATGGGAGGCAGGGACTGAACTATGACCATGCACATATCTGAGCAATGTAGTAATAGCCAAGCTTGTTAAACTTTTGGTATGGGAAACAATCTAGCTACTGTCCCTATTTTCTAGCCAAAACTATTAGGAGAGTTTAAGAGAACATATGGATACTCCAGAGACTCAGAAGAACAGCTGGCTCTGCTGTAAAAGGAAAGCTAAGCAAAAGCGTTGGCAGATTTAAAGTGCCTTCCAGCTCACAAGGAAGAGTGTACACTAAATTCTTGTTGCAGACAGTGACTTGAGGACGTCAGTCACAGGGTAGCTCTCCAGATTAAAAAAGCTCTTCCTAAAGAGACAGAAGTGCATTGCTGCTTGGCTAGTGAGAGAGCAGAGTCTGTTTTTTTCCTCATTGCTTGTATGTAGACTTGCACTGTTCCTGTGTTTAAAAATGAGAGACAAACCATGAAATTTTTCGCTAACACAACTGTGGCACTCTCTATGTAGAGTCACTGACAGTCCTCTACTATGCCACCTCCCTGAGCACTATGCCAACACAGCTCTTAAAGTCCGCCAGGCATGGGGACTCCACCACTGCCCTGGGCAGCACATTCCAATGTCTGAGAAACAAGCCATTCCAATGTCCTTTAAAGTAGCTTTGAAGTTTTTCTAGTCTTTCATCCATCTGAACTCCTGCCATGTCAAAAGCCAGGCAATTCCTGACATGTTTGGTAGGTGTTAGACTGAAATCGCACAAATATAAGCCATGTTCTTTAAAGGCAGAGGAGATTACGCTGCAGAACTAAAGCTTTGCTTTTATGAGAAGTTATGTCAGATAAGAACCTTAAGGAGTCTCCCTCCTATATTCTGAACTTCAATGAACACTAGTAGTAGAGTCTAAGAGCATCTTCAGAGCCCCAGAAAACAGCATGGGTCAAGGTCTCTTCTTAACTCCATCACAGGAAATACACACACCCATGTACTTGCACCCAGTGGAAGGTCAGTGTAGCTTTTCAGGATAAACATCACCTAACTTACTGCATCAAGGCAATAAAAAACGAAGGGTCACATTTCAGTAATGTGTCCACTAGTTACACGGCAACACACACTTACCTGTGTCTTCTACAGACTTCAGAGGTGGGTTTTTTTAAAAAAAATAAAAACGTATGCACTGAGGCTGCAAAGTTGGGACTTTTCAAGAGGCTTTTAGTGTAAACTTAGCTCTGCAGATCTGGACATTAATCTGCTCACATAGGCAGTAGAAATTTGTCAAAGCATATAAACTAGGGAGTATGTCATGCAAAATGTAGGACATGATGTAGCATACTGAGCTCTTCTTTCAATGAGAATTTAGTCATACCGTGATCTGGAGAACCAGACCACAGACCTAAAAAATAGGCAGTAATGGTGTTATCTTCTGTAAAGACAAACCACAGCAGCGAGAGTGATACCACACCACCAGCTAACGTGCAAGCTTGTGATTCTGATATTTAAAACTGATGGACACCCTGCCAGGACATCACAGGTTGGAAGCCCCTACACTTTGCAGGTCCTTACTGGGTAACAGAGACACAGGAGTTCTGGTTAAAATTCCAGATTTTCACTTGAGCACACTCTCATTTAGCACTCTCTCCTACAGCCCCTTTCTCTCTTTTTTACCTGTTTTTAAACTCCATGTGCTTTTACCTATACAATTCAGCCTGGAGTGATTCTGTTTCTTCTCCCCAGAAAAGAGCAGTCAAGGAGGGAAAGCAGTGGTCCTTATTCAGGTGTCAGGCTGACATGTAGCAGCTTCTCCCTGAATGCTTTGGCTGACTACTCTCTTGCTAATAAACTCTGACCTCTGAAGGTTATTAGCTGCTCATCGTAACTGAGACAAGTGTTAATAAGCTCTAGCTCTGCTCCAGGTAAAAGTTACTGAATCTTCTACACCCAGTCCTCTCTTCTGGTGCCAAGTGATGGCATTAACAGAGATTAATAATTATATACATGCTTGCACCCCACAGTCTCAGCCTAGACTCTGCAGTCAGGCCATATCATGACAGCTGTATCAAAATGAAGATATGTGCTTGGCTGAAAGCAGGGGATAGAAATGCTGCTGCTCCCCAGTGACCTGCACAAACTGTTCTGCCTTCCCCCAAATAGGACACTGGCAGCATGAAGCCTGGTAACTTGGCCATGCTTCAGCAGATTTTTATTGTGGGGAGAGGAGAAGAGAAGAGGTTCATCACTGTGATGTCCTCAAAGCTTAAAGTTCCTGCACCAAATTACAGAAGGACTATATCATCCCAACAAAACAACATCGATAATTACTGTGGACCATATCAGCAATGGGAAGTATTCTACCACGTCAGTCAAGTACTGCAGACTTAGGTAAGGGCTGGCTGGCCCCTTTTTTATTTTGGGGCTGGGAGGGTGGGCTGGCTGTAACCCCACTAGCACACTAGTGTGAAAAAAAATCCTAACTCAGTGCATAGTCTAGATACTCTTGTACATAGTCTGCATGCCACTCCAGCACATGACAGACACATCATGCATAACATGTTATCTGCTCCTCTAAAATTCATGGTGATACCCAACAGGCTTGAAAGAAGTGGCCAGGTCTGTACTTTCAGCAAGGGGAAGACATGGAAGTCTCTCTGAAGCATTCACCACCTCATGAGAATCCAAACCAGTAGAGAAGAGGTTCTCATTTCCCTGTGTAGCCTTGCCATCTGAAGTGTCACCAGTCAGCAGACAGCCAAGACTTAGAGCAGCTGGATTGCAATTGGAGTCTGAGCAGCTGACATTCAAACTATTTGCTTGCAAAAAAGGGCTGTATCACCAGTATATCCCCTTTTTTCCGGCAGGTATCAGCTGCTCTGAGGCCTGAGAGCTGTGTTAAACTGCACAGATGCCCCTTATCTTGTTCTTGACACAGGATGTGGAACTATATACAAAGAGTCAAATGCGTACAATATTTCAGTCAGACCTTGAAACATTTTTATAGCATGCAAGGCTGTAAGTAGCATGAGGCAGTCTGGAATGCCAGAATTCCCAATACTTTCTCCTCTTGCAGAAAGCACAGGCATGGCCCCAAACTCAGGCTTCTCCCATTTCATTTTCTTCTGTTTGGCTGAAGGTCTTGCTTTCCTTACCCAGACTAAAATTCAGCCCAGAAGACTCCTAATATCAAGACAAGAATTTTTACTTACTGTGTTCGGAATTTGTCCCTTATATAAGCTAGCAATGTCACAACAAAAATTGTTAGACAACTAATTCTTCATAAAACAGACAAGACACTGGAGTAAGGCTCACCTCCCCTGTGAGCTCTCCAAAGCAAAGGTGCCATGGACTCTCCCAGCAATCCATCAGTGTTTCGTGCAGTCTTTCCAGTTAGCTCAGGAAAGAAATGAAAATACACAGTGACCTTCCTTCCTATGGTTTGAACCTATTAATGGAAGTTAGCATCCTGTGCATCACAGGCTTGTTGAAAAGATTCACAACAGCTTTTGTTTATTAGGAGACCTGTTGCATTCAGCCTTCTCTAATCAAAGAGAAGCAGTTCTAAACCAGATGATTGCTCTAGTCTTTCTCCTCTGGAAAATCTACAGATACTCCATGTTTTCTCTGAAATGTACTGCCTAAAAAAATAGTCGTATCAGTACAACTAAGTCCTGGATAACGTTGAGCAGAATGGGAGTACATTCTGTATTTTGCAAGCAATACAACTGTTTATTGATACAACACTTGCTTCCTTCCTGTGCCAAAAAAAAACCCAGCATGATGCTTCTGATTCATATCACATCCCAAATCCCATGATTCCCTGCCTCATTTTCCAGGAAGCTTTATGAACAACCTGTCATATATTTGCTCCATTGATCATCCCAACTGAATTTAACACCTTACAATTCCCCCTCTAAATTGCAAGGTTCTGCACCTGGGTCAGGGAAACTCCCAGTGTCAGTACAGGCTGAGGGAAGAAGGGATTTAGAGCAGCCCTGCAGAGGAGGACTTGGGGGTACTGGTGGAGGAAAAGCTGGACATGAGCCAGCAACATGCACTTGCAGCGCAGAAGACCAACCATATCCTGGGCTGCATCAAAAGAACTGTGGCCAGCAGGTCAAGGGAGGTGATTCTCTTCCTCTACTCTGCTCTGGTGAGACCCCACCTGAGTACTGCATTCAGCTCTGGAGTCAGGCAGGTTGTCCAGAGATGTGGTAGATAACCCATATCTGGAAACATTCAAAGTCAGGTTGGACAGGGCTTTGAGCAACCTGATTGAGTTGAAGATGTCCCTGGTCACTGCAGGAGGGTTGGAGTACATGACCTTTAAAGGTCCCTTCCATGATCCTAAATTCTATTCTTATTGCTGATTATATCCTTAGTTTATCAAGACTGAAGGACTAGCTTAGCAATAAAACTGGTTTGATTGCTCCTAGCTTGCTATTAAAACTGGAGATAAGAGGCTAACTCACTATTCCATTCAAGACCCTGTGAAACCTCATCTGATGTCTTCATTGGGTCAGATATTAGATTAGTTTTCTGAGCATCATTATGCAAGCTGGTTTGGCTTTTCACACTGTAATTTAATTTACATGCATATTTGCAAATGTGTGATGCAAGGGAGTAGCAAAAGCTCTACTAATCTCAAAATGTGACATCTAATGTGCCTCCTTTATCTGCTGGCCAATTACTCTGTCACAGAAGGAAACTGGGTTGAACAAATGGACCATGTTGGCGGCAATTCATCTCTGATGATTTTTCAGGAGCTTACAGATGGTTTGATTTTTTCCATTCCAGAATTTTTCTCTTAATTGAAGTTAAGCTGACAAGTCAATAATTTCACAAATTCCTTTTCCTTATAACCTGCTCTTTTCTTATTCTTTCATACTCCACCAGTTTTCTACACTATCTCAAAGGCATGCAGTTGCAGCTCTGAGAATGGAAACTTTGAGATCCTGCTCAAGAAGAGATAAAGCTCAGTAAGCCCAAGCAAATTTGTTTATATTGACAAAAAGATAGCCAAGGACTCTTGGGCTCCAAGGCCAAATGGCACAGACCAATTCATATCCAAAGTCACTGCCAAAATACAGTCATTGCGTCCAAGTTGCAAATTATTGGTGGTCAGCCCTGGCTCAGAGCAACTCTGACATGCTTTGGCCCTTATTAATCCCCAAAACCCCATAGGTGGTCACAGTCACGTCATTCCACTGACGAAGCAGACAGCAGGATATGAAACCTATCAGCATATCTTGTTCTATGCTTGCAGGCTGGAAATCTGCTGGGCACAAGGTGCAACAACATCCTGCTGTCCACCATGGGTATTCTACCTATTCCTGCATTTTCTCATGCTTCTCAGACATCTTTAGATGCCTTTTAAGGCCTATCAGTAGTCCTGCCTCATTTTTCAGGCTGGAGTCAGGCAAGCTGCCCTCAGTTAAGGGCTCCACAGCAGATTAATTTCATTTGTATCTGGAGTTCCTGTGGGGCATTCTAGTTTGGGGCAATAGCAGTGCTCCTAAGACATGCTCCTCCTGCCTGGAATTAGAGGTAATTGCTGGGAACTCTTGTCTGTACACTGTAAACCACAAAATGTTGCTTTCTTTCTCTGACCATAGGTCATAGATCCAGTTTGCAGCCACCACTGCCTCAGTGAAGTGTGTGTCCAGCTAGTTGACCACAAGGTGGTGAACACTGAGGTACAGCCTAGAAATTCGTACCATCAACAGTGTTCATAGTGCCATTGCCTGCTGCACAACCCAAATGGCTCATCAGCACCCTCATGCAAGAGAGCAGGATCACAGCAGGTTGGGCCCTCCAGTTCCCATACACACTGCCTGGCCTCATTGACACAGATGGCCATGAACTTTTGCTTGCCTGTTCTAATTCCAGAACCGGAGGTGGAAATTTGGATGATGCATATTTCCATCAAAGCCCTCACAAGTGTTTAGCAGCTTCCACCCCCTCCCTCCCCAAACACAACTCCTCCTCTGTCTGTGCCTTGCCTTCCCACAATGCCATATGCATGGAATAAATTATATTCACACTGACAGTCCCTACAGTTATGTCGTTTTTCATGAATCACACTGACCACTGTCATAACTGAGGGTCTATATTCTTATTGCCTCTTCTCTATTCTTCACCTATAACCTGCTACCATCTCTTTACTCATGCTACCCCTACACAAGCACCTGACAGCATCCCACCAGCAGTCTCCATAACTCCCCAGCTGAAAGGCTATGACACAATTTTTAGCAGCTACTCTTTAGCTTTTAAAAGGGAGGTATTCCATCCTTTCATCAGCCCATGGAACTTCACTCCCACCTGGCCAAGAACATTAGCACTACCCATCTGGGCAAGCTACTGATGACTGAGGAGATGCCAGTAACCACACAGCTAACCAAACTGCTCTGTCTCCCAGAGCAGCCTGTTCTCTTTGAGCAGGACCTGATCATGTCACAGAGGTGGTCTGTGCCAATATGAGCAATGCTTTCCCCATGGTTCCCCAGGAGCAACTCCAGGAACGGAGCCAGGAGCTACCTCCCTCCTGTCAACCCCTGGGGATCCTTTCAGTCGAGGAGAACCACCATGTCTCCCTACAGCTCTGTTCAGGATTCTGCCACCATGCTCGGTGACAGGGTCAGTACTGGTGACAGGACCAACACAATGGAGCATATCTTTCTCCTTAGTCCATCACTCAAATATTTTGGTAGACAATTCTGGGATCCAAAATGGTTTTATCTTCAAAGCTCCCAGCCTCACAGGATTATGCACAGGGAGGAGTATTCTTCTGGCCAAGTAACAATTAACTCAGAATAACTTGCAGAAGTTTGTAGATATAAGCACAATCAGCAATTATCTTCCCATCTCTCAAGGTATGCCATTGATCTATACATTGTGCATCCTGGTCCTGAAAGGCCCACCAGCCATATGCAAAAGAGGGAGACACCAGCAGAGAAAAGTACACAGGCTCCTGGGTCACAAAAGCTGTAGTGCCTCAACTGTACTGTCACTCATTCATAGCTGCTGGTTGCATACCTATGAGTTCATATTTGAAAGTATGAGTGAAAGATTTACATGTGGAAGTTGTTCTGATGGCAGTCTGGGCTGCTACAGTCCCCAGAGAATACCAGAGATCATTCTAACAAACTGAACAGTACTGATGGTTGGGATCCAGTGCTTACCTCTGTGTCTTGTGCTATTTAATAATGCGGGCATTTGCTGCGAGCAATTCGTTGCTCAACAAGACAGTATGCCAAGCAGTAAGCTATGAATTAAGAAGCAGACTTAGTCTTTCTGCCAAAAAAGTTTCATTCCAGAAGCTGTGAATTATCTCTTGCAGAACGACTTAAAATGAGAAAATCCATATGCAATTCTGGACATTAAATAGGATTTATTAATTTAATTAAACTGCTGCATCATTTAGATATGGCATGCACATCTAAACAAAGAAAACTGCAAAAGCAAGATGAGATATTTTCTTACAAAAAGAGTGATAACATTGGAAGAGCTCTTATTTTAAAGACTTGAAACTACCAAGTATATTAGACCACTAACACAAATACACAGGTAAAGTCTACTGGAAAGCACCACCTTTAAGAGTCCATGGTGTAAGTAGAAAGAGCGAAGTCATGAAAAATACTGATGATCAGCCTCTTCTCTTGGCTTCTATGCAGACCAAAAGTCTAACAGCTACACCATGGTAATGACAAGAATTGAATACGGATTTGGAGAGTTAGAATCTAAGCAGTCCTTCAACAAGTGTTCCTATATACATTTGGCCCACTGCCTTTAGCTCTCTAACAGTAGAGAAAATGGTTTGCATTATTGTTCCTCACATGATGCACAATCACTGTGTAGACAAAGATAGACAAGAAAAATTGCCACTGAACTTCATCGCTGTAGCATACTCTCCCACCATTTGGTGAGACACTGGCACAGGTTGCCCAGGGAAGTTGTGACTGACCCCTCCCTGGAAGTGTGCAAGGCCAGGTTGGATGGGACTTTGAAGAACCTGGTCTAGTGGGAGGTGTCCCTGCCCATAGCAGGGGGGTTGGAACTAGATGATCTTTTAGGTCCCTTCCAACCCAAGCCATTCTGTGATTCTATGATCATCTCAGTCAGGCACCAGTTAAGCTAATTGAACTGTCAGAAGGTTTTGAATCATCATAATTTGGGTTACACATAATGCAAAGGCCTTGAACATTAATGCTGGAGGTGTTTAATGTCAGTGGAATAGAAATTTTACCCATATCAACTGCAGAGCCCATATGAGTTAGATTCAGAGTTTTGTGACTTTTCCTTTATTATTTCAAAACACCTGGAAAACTGACATTAAATCAAACTACTGCCCAATATCAGCTATACAGGCTTAGGCATTGTTGCTGCTGCTTCTATACCAGAATTGGTTATTTTGCCACAGAAATTTAGGACTGTTGCCAGAATCAAGGAGCCTTCCTACTAGCATATCCCTTAGAACAAACAATAACAGCAGTCATTACACCCCTTGGTAGTCATTGCACCCCATCACAGAGCACGCCACAGGTGACATGCCACCTTCTGACAGCTTTGTCGTCAGACACACAAGGCCCTGAGAGACTCCTTTACAAAAACTCTCTCAAGAACAGTTTATCTAATACTACCTTTAGCTTAGGGTGCACATTTCTGGCACAGCTGATCCCACAGAATGCTGAGATACTGTGACATCTTTGTCAACTGTGAAACTTAACGATGGAACTAACTTCACCAAGGAATGAATATTAAGCATTTACAATAGTTTCAATCAGAGACCTCATCAAATGTGCATGCCCTTAAAATATGCTTTGCCTTGAACTAAGACTGAAATGTGGCCAATTTTTCAGAATTTTTTTTTTTCCACAGAAAATTCCAGCTAGTGAGATGTTTTAACACTTTTCCAGAAATGTGTTTTGCTTCTTTCAAAATATTATTTATCCCCCATCAAAATCATTTCAAGTATAAAATGCATGACTCCCAGAGAAAATCCATACCAGATTGTCCTGCAGAGAATCTGGATACTTTATCTTTGCTGGGATGCAGAATGACGCCAAGTTTCTCCTTACCCCCCGTAAAACGTGCTCAAAAAAATCCGCCCAAAAAAATCCACCCAAACACCAAGCTGCCATCCTTCGTGGGTCTGTACTTTCAGTTCATGTATCATTCCAGAGAGTGGCCAAAAGCAGATGGTCTGGTGGGGAGAGAATGAGTATAGAGACAGTCCATTTTTTTTAAAAAGGCTTGCACGAAGTGCACTGTTGTGCTGACACATTTGGCAGTTAATTTACAGACAAAACAACCTCTTCTGTAGGCGAAGCAGGGCTCTTCTTAAAAAATAGTCTTTCCAGAGCCTGCTATCACCTAGTTCTAGTATGCTCAGGATATCCAGAACCCTGTGAATTTTTCCATCAGGATGTGCAACTGAAACTATGTGAGTGCAATATTTTCAATTCAGAAGAATAACATATCAGGAAGGGTGGATATTCTCTCTGCCTTATAAGACAAAACCCTCTGAACTAATTTCTGCCTCAAGACCACCAGTAGACCTTTCATTCTAATAAAATGTTAAAACATCTGGGCAGATAAATAGTCCTCAAATGTGTTGTTCAGAATTGGCTTCCATTTCAAGTGTGATAATTCATCTTTTAAAACTTTTTTGTTTGTTCATATACAGTAAGAGTTCATCAGCTACATATGATCTAATGGGAAGTCAAAAATATTTTCCTTCCCACGCTTCTGCTGCTTTAAGCAGTGTTGGCTTTTGCATAAGGCTGAATGGAACAACACAAGTGTTCACTTCTCTAACATTTTACCCAAAGGAGGGGAAACTGATGTGGTAGGAAACAAATTCAGGTGCCTATGCATTTTTGTTACATCTACAGTTTGCTTATTAATGTAAGTCTTACAGTCTTTCTCCTTCAGGATGCCAGAGTGTGTAAAAACCAAATGCAAGAACTAGAATAAATTTGTCATTTATCTCTTCCAAATGGGCTTTTAATGTTTAGTATTTAGCCTTCAGAATAATCTCAATCTTTTTGAGGGAGGGAAAAGGAGACAAAATTGTTTTTCGTTTAAACATACTGTCTTGCCTTGGATCAGCTTCTCAAACACAAGTTCTCATTCAACTTTTGCTGTAGTAGAGTAATAGCCCTTTAGCTCCAGATACATTCCCTCTATAAAGGCAGTTATACCTGGATTTTCTCTCTAGACTGGTTAAAAGCATAGAGAGCTCCCGGTGTTCCCCATAAGGACACTTCTTCCAGTCACTGCAACGTTTATTTTTACAGTTCTCTTCTGATCTACTCAGTTTCTGACGTGCTTACAGAGTGGCAAGACCCACATGGTTAATGAAATACTACTACTTTCCACTTCACAAATGGCTTTTGGAAGTGTTTGAATGCTCTGCCTTACCCATTTATTTTGATTCTTCTTCTTTGACAAGGACAGCATAGAAACACATAGAAAGAGTCTTAAAGAGCATTCTCTACCTTTTGATCTGCCTTTTTATAGTTAGAGGGACACTTTCTCAGCACTTCTGCTTAGGCATTCATAACATGAACAGAATTTAAAAAGTTTTACCCAATGTCACAAAGCTTATCTGCAGCAGGAACAGACCTAGTATCTCCTGAACAGCATCACAGCCTTTGCATTCACAGAAGGATAAAGGAAGTATCCCTGTGTTTCAGGACCACTTGAAGCACAAGCGAATAGTCTCGTACTCAGTTCCTAATACAAGAAATACAAATTCCTACAGCCAGTTTCCACTGAGGGAAGCAGCATCTTTTCAGCCTCATCTAAGAATTATTGTTCAGGCTTCATTACTTCCAAGAAAAACAAGATGCAATCCCATCCTAGACACCAACAGGCAATGCTGTACTTCTCTCAGAGAAGAGAGGTTCTATTATTTTTCTTCTCTTGATTGACACTCCCAAAAACTGGTTGCACAGCCACAGTGGAAGTAGACCCTCTGGCAGCCAGGCTTCTTGTTTGCTTGAGAGTCAAATTAGAGCGACGTGAATTATTTGCAACTAAAAGTGCTTTGTTAGAAGAGGGCAATACTTAACACAGTTTTTATATACTTAAATACTTTAATCACTATTATGGAAATGTAAAATAAGTTAGAGTAAACATGTAAATTTCTATTACCTGATAAATAATATCAATCCTTCAGTCACTGAAAACATCAAGGACTCCAAAATGAGCATTGAAAGAGGATTAAGACAAACTTTCAGTGGCATTGTGGAAGTAATAGTCCGTAAAAGGAGGACACTAGTTTTAAATAAGATTTACAAGATTTAAGAAGCGTAGTTGTTTGTTCCAAATACTAATCCCTTCTGTTCCTTAGTAGCATTAGGACTAGCAAGAAGTATACCTTCATGGGTTTTATTCCAAATTACTTGAATTTCTGCAACATTATTTTGTACTGCAGAATTATAAATGAGTATTCTTGTTTCATTAAGATGAAGAAGGTCCATTCCACAAAATAATCAGGCAGGTTGCTGTAACTGCACGAAAATCATCACCTCCCATGCTTTATCATTTCTGATTTAACTTCAGGATTGTTGGAACATGGAGTTACAGCAAATGAAGAAAGTCCTTGGATATTAGCAAGCTACAATAGATAATTGAAAAGGATTGGATTTGAAATTCTAATTCTCCTGAATTATTTGCTGCTTACACCTATTTTATTTAAACTTGAGACACTTATCCTCCCTTCATTTCTCCTAGCAAATGAATATACACAGCTGTTCTTTATAGTCCACTGAACAGCATCAGACGTAGCAAATATGAGAAGCAAGCATTTTGGAGGATTATACAGGTCAATATATTATGACTCTTGCAATATGATGCTGAATCATAGCAACAGGCATTAGATTAAGGAAGATGTAGGGAGTATGCCTCATGCATTTCTGATTAATTCTGGATATCTGTTCATTCAGATAAGTAATGAAAACCAGACAGTATTTCTTAACTTACTTACAAATGCCACAGCTGGACACTTTTTTTACCTATTAAATTCCTAAATCAAGTAGACTACAAGAGCTAATGATCAAAGCCAACACAGAATCACATACTGTAGGTTAAATGTTTATTAGCTTTGTCATTAGAGTTGTTCAGGGTTCTGATTGTTTTTTTTCGAACAAAACCGTACAATAATTTCCCACGCATCATTTATATTTGAAGTGATTACCATATTGGTTAGACAGACAGGATATCAATATAAACCCTAATTGAACAAGACAAATTGCATGTCAGACCTGTTGACCTTTTCAGAGTTACCTTTCTAATCTAATGTTCCTACTGGCATTGTCGTCTTCATAAATACCAGGACCTACCAAAACTAATGAAAAATATCCTGCAAAAAAAAAGGAAAATCTGCCTTTCAAGCAGCTGGAATTCAATTTTGAGACAAAACAGCACAGCATCAAAATACATATATGAAAAGCAGTGCTACTAACAATTTTGTAGTCTTACAGGTCTCATCTATGAGCACTCACATCTTCATACTTACATTTCTTCACTTCTCATTAACTAGCTCAAACAATTTAAGTAATCACAACACCACAACAATGGAAAACAGTCAAGAAAGCTATGCTTAACTCTATTCCTTTAATTACCATTGAAGTGCCTAACTCAGCTAGTGTGGTTCTCCTCACACTGAGCTGAATTCTTCCACTCAGCAAGGTCTCAGGTTTATCCCCATGAAAAACAGGGCTGTGCTTTGGCTTAAGTTTTACAAAACAAAATAACCTGCTCAACTCTTAAAATATATAATATATATATTATGTCCTAAAAGCATAACCCTTGTAGACTACTGGCAAGTAGTTGGACAAGAAGTAATTTAGAAGTATTTGGTCATTCAGTGCTTACAGTTTGAGGTCACTGGGGAACTGATAATGTATGAAACATTACCCAGAGAGACCAAGTGAATTCCTTGCTTCAGCATGCATGAAATAAAGTGGAAATTGCATTGTAGAAATTGGAATGCATTTCCATCGAGGAAGAATAACTGCTAGATTCTTTTGTTCATAAAATTACATTCTGGTCAGCTTAAGTAATTATGAAGCACATCACCAAGTGGGTACTGGACTTAATTGAATCTTAGAATGGTTTCAGTTGGAAGAGACCTTAAATATCATCTAGTTCCAATCCCCTTGCCATGAGCAGGTACACCTTCTCCACTAGGCAAGATTGCTCAAAGTTCCATCCACAACTTCCCTGGGCAACCTGTTCCAGTGTCTCACCACCCTCACGGTAAAGAATTTCTTCCTAACGTCTAATCTAAATCTACCCTCTCTCAGTTTAAAACTGTTACCCCTCATCCTATCACTACATGTCTTTGTAAAAAGTCTCTCCAGTTTGAACAGAGTTTTGAAGTTATAAGGGGTAATGGAGGAAGGGACAAAAGAGGTGCAAGGTACTATTTTGTTTGTTTTTTAATAGTATGCAGGTTATCAATTAAAACACCTCCACTCAGGATCATTTAAAAAAAATATCATAACTCGTTGCTATTTAGTAGCATGCACACAACAACTCTAATAATCTGCAGCAGCCCAGCAGGTGTTGGTGCCAGCTGAAATAGCCTGGCCAGCCAGCCTGGCAGCACTTTCCTGGAGTTCACCACAACAGACTGAAAGACAGCAGCTTATTAACTTGTTGTTCTGGTAATGCTTCTGCTGCAGCTATCAGCAAGTATTTCCTCCTCTGGTATCACGCTGCTTGGTCTTGTGTGTGTTAAAGGCATGTATAATCTTCCTGACTTTTTTTCATAAATTGTGGTAAATTTGTTCTAAAGCACACTACTTAGGTTTGAAGCCTAAATTATATTTCATTAAAATTCTGTTTCTATTATTTGTCACAAAAACAAATAATGAAAAAAATCAGGTATGTATTCATGAAAGAACTAATCATCCATAGCCATATCCTTCCAGATACACAGGTTAATTATTTAATTGATTTCTTTCCTGTTATGCAAATAATCAAGCAGCTTTCCATCAAGTAGTCATTTGTCCATACAATTATTAGTCCAGAGTGAGGTTTTGGAAAGAGTTCAGTAGAAGTGTAATTAACATTAGTAAAAACTGCTTTTGAACAACCTAAGAGTTCACTTCTCAAAGTTTGAGCACAAAGACTTGAATCAATGTCAAAGGTATATAATTCCAACACTCTTGAGTGGTGTTACAGGCTAAAAATAACATTGTTTATATACTTCGGACCCTGTATGTAAAACATTGACTAAAAAGCCCCTTGAATGTGCCTTCATTCTTATTTATTGAGGGTAGTTCCATCAGTAGGTAACACAACAGGAGCAGGCTTGGACTTGAAATTCCCTAGAGCGGATGATCTTTATAACTGCTGGGAGACAGACCATCAGTCAGCTCCATAGTACTGCAGTCAAGTCTAAATCAACATCTCTGTCTAAAGTAAACCAAACAGGCTTAGCTGTAAAGTCTAAGCAGAACTTTAATCTATAACCAGTGTAACTAAGAAAATTAAATAGAAGCTGCAAAATACCACTTGGAAACTCTATATGATTATGCCTCCAGTAATGGAGAGATCCACAATATTGTTTTAAAGTCACTATCTACATCGACTTTTACTATTTGTTCTTAGATTTTTCCTTAAAACACAGCTTTTCTTGTATCTGGTAAATTGAACATGGCCCTAATAGCTCTACAGGTGTGGTTACTACATAAACATTCACCAGCTTGTTTTGATTAGTCTTAATTTGCATGATATTCCAGCTCTTTGAACAGTTTTATCAAACCAATTTACATTAGTAGTTGATTAATAAGTGTATCGCACCCCCCTTCAACATAATTTTTAATAAAGAGTTTCACGAATAATTTTTTAATACATATCAAATACTTGCTTATGGGACCATCAATAATTAATACTCTGGTGAAGCATAACGCCCCTGAACAACATTCAGGCACATGAAGACATTCATGAGTAAGTATTCTCTTTAATTAACTGGCTCTACTCAAAGCCCTGCAAACTCATTCTGGACTTGAAAGTCAAGTTCCAACCTTAAACCAGCATCAAGTGCAATAACTAAACCCCACTTACAGAACTCAAGAACTCTGGTAATAATGCACAAGCTCGTGCCTCAGAAAGTATGTTGGTTTTACAGCAGTAGGAACTGTAGGGAAGTGAAAGAACAATTTGGCCTTGCACACAGCCTAATTATGGATGCACAAGCCTCATTTCTGTTCAAGAATCTCATTAGGAGTTTAAGCATGGGAAACAGCTGGCTAAAAGCAATTCTTGAGGAGAAAGCCTGAAGGTCATGCTCATGATCTACAGGTCAGTGCCATGACATTATCTGAGAGGAGCACCACAATGACATGCATAAACAGGAAAATATCCTACAATTATTTTGTTCAGCTAAGTTCTTCCCAGTGCAAAACTGGAGATCTGTTACAGCATGATTCACTACATTTGAATGCTAGTGGGGCAGAGTCCAATGAGGGCTGAATGATCAGAAGCCTAAAAAGCATAAGGGATGCATAAAGGTTTGCTGTTACATAACATCAGGAGAAACAGCAAAAGAAAGGACATCACAGCATCCTAGTAAGAAGCAGTAGATAGAAATAAAAGAACTAATCCCTTCCCCAACCAACTGATTTTGCTCATCATGAATAAGCTTAAAATTGTGTGCGATATATTTTTCACTTTCAAGTTGTTTACATTTGGAAATTCTTCTGGTAAACATATATTAAAAAAGAAGAAGTTTCACACTTAAGCAAATAATATACATCTATCTGTAAACTTCCATAGTTAAAATTCTACAGCCAGTCAGAAGTAATACAGGCACAGTTAATCTTGTTTAGTATGAAGAGGAATCAAGTTTCAAGAGGGTTAGAGCCTAATTATTATTTTATTTTAAATTAAATAGCTTATGAGACAAAGCAGTTCTGAAGAACAGAAATCAGACCTGCAAATTTTATTTGTTCATCTCTCTCAGCTAGGAAGCACAGGGTAAAATAGTGCAAAGGAACTGGTTGGAAATTGTTGCTCACCAAAAATAGGTAAGTCCAAACTATCAGCAAGTTATATTGAATACAAAATTACTCAAAAAAAAAAAAAATTAAATGTTGGAAGGATTAAACCCAGTTTCTAAATATTCCCAGAAGTCTTTGGAGCTTTGCAAATAATTATGGAAAACAGCAGACACAGAACTACATCTCTTCTCCTCCTACTCCATCAGTCTTCCAGCTAAACAAACATTCAGAGATTCCCTTTGACCAAAAGTTATATTCTAGTTACAAATCTAAAACAAGTCACAGCGTTTTTAGCAAGATACCAAGTAGGCCATCTTGGCATATCTATTAGCCCTCTAATTTGGGGTCAGTTGTTAAGGTTTCTTCCCAGAGGAACCTGAAAAGGGAAGGGAGGGGATTTCATTGTCCCTGCCCATGGCAGGGGGGTTGGAACTAGACGATCTTTGCGTTCCCTTCCAACCCAAACCATTCTATGATTCTATGAGTCATCACTTGTGGTTTAAGTGACATTCTTAAACCAAAGTGCAGAGAAACAAAGGAAGACAATACTACTTTCATCTATTTTGTGAAATGCTATAAATTCCCCTGCAAATTCAGCCTTTTCTTCCAAAGCCCTTTGGGCTTCACTGAAATAAGTCAATGAGGAGGAAGCAGTTTAACCAGTTTTGTAGAGCAGTCTCCTTTTACACAAGAGATACCGTCTCCTCTTCAGTTTTTTTTCAGACACCAAGAAAATTTAAAGAAATCTTTGTACAGCTGTACTCTTTATACTGCCCAGTTTGCTTTCACAATTTCTTCCTTCCTTTCCATTGCACCATAGCTTATACATGCTGCAGCCTGTGCCAGAACAACATGCTATTTTAATCTAAGAAAGACAGGAACTCAAGAGAGATGCAGAAGTCCTTACTATGTTTAGTTCTACTGCTCTAAGACCATAAGTCCCATTTCCATTTTTATTCAGCCATTCCATTGGCTCCTTGTGGGCTTATATGTCAGCTCAACTTTACTCAAGAGTTTTGGGGTAAAAAGTTCAGGAGCAACTATTCTACTCAAGCCCCTTGAGTTCCCAGTGACATTTAGGAATTGGCCATTGAGGGCGAGAGTCAGATCAGCCTATCAAATTAAACCCATTCTCTTCTGCTTTTAAGAGTCCTTAAAAATGTTATAGAATATTTTCCCCTTAGGCACACCAATCTGTATTTTACATTAAAGGTTAATTTGCTGCTTCCCTACAGCAGTTTGCTACCTATGCTATGAAGTTTTGCTATGTAATTTGTTAATTTTATTAAATTACAAATCCAATTACTGGATCACCCAAGTATTGTTATTCGATTCTCTAAACTATGCAATAATTAGACATTCAAAATGTGAAAGTTAACACTGTTCTGTTTCCCAGAATGACGCATTTAAGCAGCTTCTCTCAATGTACCCAAAGTTTAATAAAAGAAACCTTCTCCTTAGCTGCAGTTTTGGCCCTTAGACCCATATTACCCCCATGTTAGCTAAAGCTAAATAGTAATTTGGCAACTAAATCCCAGGTTTATTAATCTAGATATAAGTCTTGGTATTACTTTATCATTGTCTGACAACATTTGCTGCTGCTTCTACCTCTACCTGAACTGTCATTCTGAACTTGCTGGCAGCACCTGTTTGTAAAAGCAATCCACTGGGCACCTTCTCCTCTCCCTTCAGAGGGCAGTCCTTCATGGAAAAGGAAGAGCCATGCTAAGGGAACAACCTGGGTTTGAGAAGAAATAAGAGGCAGAACTCATTGTTACCCATCACTGTTAAGAGAAACAGATGCAGCCACTCACAACAAAGCCCCTAAGCACATTACACCCTAGCTGGTCTTTCAGTGTTTTAAAAGAAAAACATCAAGAGACAGTAACATTGTGCTGACAGTAGAGACTGTACTTGAACTATTTTACCTGTTATTTAAATAGTAAGTACTTTATCTAATCAGACCAAGGGACCATCTGACCTAAATACTCTCCTCTTCACCTAAAGCCACTGCTGAATGCCTAGGGAAGAGCAAGGGCAGTGTATTTCCCCAGCACTCCCAGCTTCCTACTGCTTTCAACTCAGCAACTTCCCAGCTTGGATATTTTTGTGCATTTAGCATCCCTTTGTGGATTTCTTTTCCGTTAACTGGTCCAGCTTCCTTTCCTGCCCTACATAAACTCTTAGCTTCTACTGCATCCTATAGGAACAAGGTCCTGCAAAGGATCAGATAAACAGAAATGAACATCCACATTTCACACCACAGAATTTCATTTCAGGCATCCCTACCATCTGTGTTAGAGCTCCAGTTTTTGTCATTGGCTTTCACCCTCCTCCAAGACACCAGAGATGAGCTGAAAGAGGTGGAATACTTGTATGCTCTTATGAGCACACCTGGCCAAAATTACCACCAAGAATGCTTAAGACATTTGCAGCACTTCAGTCCTGACAGTTGCATTAAAGGCAAGTCATTCCAGTTTTCAATCTGTGAGTGGAAAGCCACAGAAAAATAACACATAATACAGAAAAAGCAGAGTTTTGAGGAACGAGTACATACCCCTGCTTATGAATAATGCTATGAGGCTTGGAAGGAAGACCATCATGCACAAAAACCAGTGGGATGCAAGGATTCAGAAAATTACATTGTTTGGATGATCACATTACAGTCAGACGAGACTGAGCCAATTTACTACCAGCTGAAAAGTAAGCATTGTGATTAGTATTTCTACAGGCATATGCTCAAATATGCAATATGCAGCCACATCCTCCTTACCTCCCTGTCTGTCACTTTGTGTGTACTAAACAAGGTCCTGGCCTATAGTCCTTACCCCAAGTACTTTTCCAGTTTCCCAGAAGCTCATGTCAAAGAGGGAAAATAACCTTACAGAACAGCATTAAATAAAGCAAGAATCCTGAAGCCTTTGATGGTGATTCAAGCACAGAAAGCAGTGATTTGAAGAAAAGAGGATACAAAAACAATAAAATTGAGAACAGAAGACCCCACTCCTTTGTAACAGTATCTGTTTAAAGAGTAACTGATGAATTTAAGGAAGTGATTATCCTATAAGAACAAAGTCTACTTTCTTTTAAAAAAAAAAAATTGGTTCCTTTATCTTCCCAGCTATAATAAAACAGTCAGAAAAAAACAGAAAAAAGCCACAAAAAACGAGCCATACTGGAGTACATATCAGGCCCTCTTTTGAAGTAACATGTTCATAAGAACTGCAAAGTGCTAACAATTGGAAAGAGCAACGTCTTTGCAAAGACTAGCTGCTCACTGGAACGGAACCGCTACAAGAAATACAAGTTCTCATTACATACTCATCATTTCCACAGGCATTTGCACATTTGAACTGACATATCATCCCTAAGCCAGCTCAACAAGCCCATATCAAGATAAGTGGGATAGCAGTAGATGCCTCGGATGGATTTCTTGAAGTCCTCTCATGCCCTGTTATCACAGCCACTCTTTCTTTCAAGCAGGAGGCCTCCTCCACCATTTTAGTAATACCATACACAACAGATCAGATAAAAAGAGATTCATCTTCCACAGGTTGTGACAGCCATCCTATGTTCATGTGGTAGCTTCGATGTGTATTGAATGTCTGCACTAGCAAGAGGCAGAGATTACTGAAGAAACTGCCAGTCCACTCTGCAGAGTAAGTAACTGACTATGGGAAACCATCAAGTTACTGTTTGAAAATATAATTAGTAGGAAAGAGAAGTGATGTATCCAAGATACTTGACGAAGAGAAGCAAAACAGCATTTTCAGGTATTTCCAATCTTTTCACTGAGCTTTCATGCTTTGTGCAGTAAGCCTGCCAGTGAGCATGGCAAGTTGGCCAAGTTTGCATTAGTCTGGCAGCCAGTGCAGTTGGGACTGGTTGGAGACTGTAGACAACCAGTATAATTTAATAGAGATGCTTCATTATTTGCTTTTTCCTCCTGTTTGGCTAACACTTGCTTCAGAAGTTAGTTTTTTTCCTTAGTTCAGAGACAGGACTATTACAGGCAGGTACTTCACTCTTCTAGCTGTTTCGTTAGTTGAAATATTTTGTTTTCTTTCTTTTAAAAACATAAATAAATAAATCTCTTCCTCCTCAGTGATAGCACTATCTTTTCTCTGTTTAAAGTTCCACTTACCAGCTTCAGGCTCCACAAGTGTATGAGCCACACCACGTCCTTGGTGCCTTTATGCTCCACATGCATGTCTTGGGCAATTTTCTGAGCTTGTTTCTCAAATCTAGGCCTTCATCAAGGTATGAAAGCCTGCCCCATAAATTCTCAACTGAAGAAAGACCACTACTTGCAGCACAGGATTGCTTTTTTGGGCACTTTCCTCCCTCCTTCTGCAGGATGGTTTCCACCAGTCTCTTTTGGTGGTGGCCTCATCATGATCATTCCCCAATCTTCCACATGCTGGGATGGGTCTGATCAGAAAGCAAAAAGGCAGCACACCAGGAATGGAACAAACCTACATCCCTTATTACATTTCCTGTTCAATCTTTGCTTTTTAATAAGGTTGGTTTGTTTTTTAAATCTTCACTTCACAGAACTTCTCTCCCATTAGCTGAAATAATCTCAGGTATTTTATTCTCTTGCTGACAGAACTTTGCTCCCCAGCTTCTGCCTGTGTACTTGAACTAACTTGAAGGGCTACCATGCAGCTGGTTTACAATGGCAGAGAAAAAGCCTTTTGTGTCCCTGGAAGGCTGTAGGTATCACTGCAGAGTGTTTTATTCGTTTTCTTATATAGATCTTTGTTCAAAAACTCTCCCCTCTTCTTTCCCCTATGTGCTATTTCACATGCCCTCCAGTTCTGTTTTGGTTAGTATCCATAAAGTACCTGCTCCCTTATAACAAAGAAGTGAGAAACTAGTGTATTGCCTTCACAATGGGAAGTTACAGCACAACAATTTTACAGTCATAGAGCAACAATAACAAGTAAGACTCATCTTTACTTCTTTAGATTAAAATTTTGATGGAGAATGCCTCCATTGATATTTCTATGCTTCCACAAAATTCAATTTGCAAGAGATCAAGAGCTGAGAAAACAGGTCTTGGAAGTCATCCTGTTATTCTATCACCTCAGGCAACTCCTATCACAGTTTTTTTCCTCTTGTTTCTTCCCTCACATTAAGCTTTGTGGGAAGGGGCATGGTCCAAGTGAAGAAAAAAAAAAAAAACAAAACAAAAAAACCCACAAAAACTCAACGTCTGATACTGCAGCTGAGTCCTTCAAGCACACCAAACAATTAAACTAGGATATTCACCAGGAAGGGCTCCCCTGCAGGAAAGGAAGCCAGGTAATATGACATACCACCACACAAATAAACTAAAGCCATTACACCATTGATCTCAATTAGAAATATTTTCACAGAAGAAATGACATGGTTATGTATGTTCATGCATTACATGGATTTTATGTCTGGTTACCTATTACTCAAAGCTATTTGACCCGGAATCTACCTGCAGTTTTCTTCCTCAGTTCCCCATTCTTCAGTTGGAAGTTCATGAGATTTAAGTCAGAGCAACCTAGAAGATATTCCAAGATAAAGATTGGAACCATTCACACACCTGGAGGGTTAAAGGAACAAGGAAACAGGAGCACACAAAGATGGTTTCAGAACAGCTGCAGGACAACACATCTGAGCAGACTAGTTCACACAGGTTTTCCTTCCACCCTCCCACTCCTGATGAAGTTAACAGGCCACAAAGATCAGTCCAGCCCCTTGGAAGAAGGTATTACTATTAGGAAGATTCTCTTGGAGTTTTACTCTTCTATCAGATTCATCAACCAAGACAGGGAAGAAAACCAGCAGATTATTTAAATCACTCCTATTGCACACTGTCCCTTTCCTTGCTTCCTATGAAGGTCCCTGCAACTGTTGGGCAGACAAGACTAGACAGACAGTGATTAATAGTCTGATGGGAGGAAAAAAAAAAATAAAACTAGGGGACCAGAGTTCATTTCTTCCCACAAGAGTGCCTGTTTGTACTTTGGCAAGTCAATATATGCTTTGATTACTCGACTGAAGGACATAAGTTATACCACATCACTAAATCACAAGAAAGCCAGAGAACTGAAGACTGTGAACTCCCCATATGTTAGTGGGAAGTGTTTGCACATCTTATACAGAGTAATTTCGTGCACACACATTGCCTTATCCTTCCCATCAGCAAGTCTTTGCTCCCTCTCCCCCTCCATGGGCTGTAGGCAGGTGGTCAGAGCTGGCTGTACCGATTGTTTTGCCAATCACTAGGCCTAGCACAAAGGACACAGCCAGCAGAAAAACAAACCAGTAACCAGATTCTATTGCACACAAGAAAGTCAGTACATGGGTGATCGCTGGGGGTACAAACAAGTCAAACAGATCACACATAATAGACATCAACACCAGTGACCCCAAGAATGATACAACACAGCCAACAATCAGTGGAATAAACAAAGCTACGAAGTCTCCCATGGTAGAGATGGGAGACAGCCAAGCCAATAGTCTGATAATATAGGATAGAGGAAGCCACATACTGTTCTCACAGAGCCCACATTCACAAACACCAAACCTGACCAGGGCCCAGCTGCAGGAAAGTCAGGAGGTCCTTCCTCATCAGGGAAACTCTGCAAAGTGCATCCACCTCACAGACAGACACTCCACCCCTTCCTGCAAGTGGTCCCAGCTTTTATCCCCAAAGCAGGACACCTGGCACTCATTTACCCAATGCAGGGCACCTGGGGCTTGTTTACCCAAGGGCTTTTCCTACAAGGCCGGCTGCACCTTGGAGGAAAGCCAAAAGATAAACTCATCCCCTCCTCTTAAAGGACCATGGGGACCACCCATATGTCAACCTTAATTCAGGGCTCGGGGTTCAGACCCCAGCGCTTCACTGATCAAGTAGTGATCTGCTTTTCCTTGGTGTGCCCACAGCCAGGCAACTACCAAGAGAAGATGCCCAATAGACATCTCCATCCTCAGCTAACTACAACAGGAAACAAATTGTGCTTTATCAGTGTCTGTTTTAACACTCACAAATACCACATGCTGCATTTTTTTCACTACATTTGTTAGCTGGATTCTTAGAAAATAGCTTGTGTGGTCCAAGTACAAGCGTATGCCAAAGACCAAGCTTTTTTCACCCGGATACATTTGCACTATTATTTGTAGTTTATCCAGTTAGCCACCTGCCTATTCCATGCTTCCCCCTCAGAAAACCCCCTGGATTTAGGACTGCATTGCCTCCTATGAGGCCATACCTTAACACAAATGTAAATTCAGTCTTAGGGCTTTGTGCTAAAGACTTAACCCAGCCACAGTATTAGCTTTCTTAGCCTCCTTTTCTTGTATAGTCAAGACATAATGGCTCCAGACCTTTGACCTTATGAAAGCTGAACTTTATTCATATGGGTAGTCAATAAATTTGAAGTCAATAGCTTTATTCATGTGAGTAATTTTAGATACATGCTCAACTGCTTATATGCTTAAGGTCTAACTAAATTAAGACAAAGTACTTTGACACTGAACATAAGGTCTCAACTAAACAATGGTACAGTGTAACTAATCATTTGTTCTACACTTGCCATCACAGAGAAAGAAGATCTGAAGCACATTCTGTTGCTCTGATCTTAACTTCTTGTTCTTTATCCTTGAAAACCTAAGTAATGAAGAGCAACGACCTGCAGATATAATGGGCTAAATTACTCAAAGTCATACAAGTCTATACACAGATTTAAAGGGAAGTAAGAGTGATGCTTCAAAATATACGTACAAAACACCTGCACCATAAGCCAACAGCCTGATGTAGCATCACCCAGATGTACATGTCATTAGAAAGAGGTTGGGGGCAAAAGAGAGAGATTTAAAAAATGCATAGCAGTGAGGTTTTAAATGCTGACAAATTTAAAAGAGTCAAAGATAATGGAATTGCACTGTAAACAGTAGAGTGCTTAGGTGTTTTCTCCTGTAAACACTGAATAATCAAATATCCAGGCTGTAAGCTTTTTGCCATCCTCACTTTGTCTGATGAAACTTTTCTTTCAAGATATGCTGCTCAGAAGCCACTGAAGTGGTGCATCTGGCTAAGTAAACACAGGATCAGGCCCTACCGTGTACTCCATAGTACTAAATGCACCTGCATTAGTAACATCCATCAGTCAGTGGGGATAAAGTTTTCCCCCATTTCACTCAGCTCTTTGGGAAAACTCTTCCCATACTCCTTTGGCAGCTACATAAGGTGCCCAGTTGCTATAAGTACCAGGAAGCCATTTACATCCCTATGAGCAGGATATTCTAGGGATAGTCCAAACTTTTTCTAGCTCAGCTTTGCTAGATAGTGAGCTGCACTCCAGGACGCTGCAGCTTCAGCTGACCAGAAGACAACAGCTCCTCTTTGAAACCCGCTTCTTCCTGCTCCATCACCCTGGTGACTCAGGAGCATAGCATGTGCACAGCCCAGCTACACAACCATCCAAGCTGAGATGTAGAGGACCTGGATTCAAGATCTGGCTCAGATCTGGATATATAGCCAGTCTTAAGAGCCTTACCACCCCAGTGCTCTCCCCTCTCTTCCTTTCCAGATACTGTACTGTAGAAAATATATTTTAACTAGACCAAGATAAAACACTACTGATACCAGCTTCAGAAGAGGTGTTCCTACTGTGCCTGACTATGGCTCTGGGTCTAACTATGGTCAAACACCATCCAAGATGCCCAGAGCTAGGGACAGTGCTATTTCAGTATCTTATTTTAACAGCGTTATATGGCTGCGTGTGTAAACATACCACTGACAAAGCATACATCACAGTCACCCAGATAACATTCGCTAGCCTTTTTGCTAGCAAAGCCTCACATTTTCACATCAGCATGAGAACTGGTGGATGTGTGATCCTCTCATATTCACACTAGAATTCCTGTCTCCTCCTACAGCTTCTTAAATGTGATTCTTCACTCTTTCACTGCTAGTCTCCATTTCATCACATTTTCCAATTAAACAAGCTGTGAACCTGTCCTTTCTTCCTAGCACTACCATAATCCAAGTAGACCTTTATCCACACACAATAGTGGAAAAAAGAATAGCTGGGATTCACTCTCCCATGATCACCAACACAGGTTGACATGCATTTAACATGCAGTTCCTTAGATGGGCAGAGACATCAGGAATTACATGGGAACTGGCTCAGCAGCCAGGACCCAGAGCACTACGCTCTCTATCAAGTGAGATGTGAGTCATTACAGTCAAAAGAGCTAATCAAGTTAGCAGATTTTATGCTGAATACATTTGATAGAATTTTTAAGTTTCCCTTCTAAAACTTTGGTTCCCTAGAGAATGATCATTTAAGTAGTTGAGAGATATGATTAAAAACATGAAGTAGATGACATATGATAAAACTCAAACATTAATATTCAATTTAAAAGAAAAGGGTGTTTCTAAAAGCATACTCAAAGCTCCTCTAATAAGACCTTTGGCTCATCAGTTTATTTTATTTATTTCAGTCTTGCTGGTTCCCCCCTGCTCCCCAATAACTGAAGGCTGCTAGGCATCATAAAGAGGTAAATGCAAAAAGCCAAGCACATGTACCTCAACAGGTCACCAGTTTACCTTCCACACAATCCACCATCACAGCCAACAATCCCTATGTCAGATTATTCGTTTTAAGCACAAAACAGAACAATAATACCCCACTGCAGGAAACTCAGCCTCAAAACCCCACAATATGAGGATCCAAGTTCATTTTCAAACTAATGAAAGAGAAAGACTAAATTAAAATTTTTACAGATACCCTAATAAAAGCTTTGTCTGTTGTAAGTTAAGGCACCAAAACCTTCTTTGAAAGGCTTCCAGTTTCCTTGTGTGACTACAGTCCACATAAATCAAAAACCTCAGATCAAATTCCCTACTAAAATAATTACTTTATACAGTATCCTTACCTTAATAAAACTAATGTAAAACACAAGCTTACTCAGACAGCTTCTCACTTCTGTTGCTTTTCTACTGAAGAGAGAACACTTAGTGCTCACCTCCCTTTATCCTAAGAGACCAGCTTTTGTGAGGCCCTGCTGCACCTGATTGTTTCAGCTGGTTTAACTAGAACTTTCCATCACCTGATGGAACTTGACCCTCCCACTCTTCAGCTTCACCTTTTACCAGGAACTTTCTCATGATTTGTTTAAAAATATTCCTCCTTTAACAACACTACAGCTAGAGGAATTTCTTTGTGCATTTATGCTATGCAGCATTTGTTAAATACGTTGCCTTTCAATAGGTCTCTGATCTTGGCTCCACTTTCAGTAAAAAAGCATCACTAGCAGTTATTACCTTTGCTGGGTTTGGGAGTTGCGCAATCACCACAGTCCTGTTCTTTGGAGAGCTCCGTAGCAAAGCTTAGAGTCTGTTGCTGTGTACACTCACCCAAACACATCAGCTTAATTTACTTCCCAAATGTTGGCTTCCTTCTTTCTCTGTGCCTTATTTAGCTCTTGGGTTTTTTGCCTGTTAAAGTTTCATTCAGTCTGCTTTCTATTCCTAGAGACTGTTTAAAGACATAGTTTCCAGGTATGTTTCTTACTGTTCCTGTGTCATTTTGCCAGGATTGTCTTTGTGGGTTGCTGCCCAATTTGTCCAAAACTTGCAATGTTTTCTTGTGTGCTAATTAGGCTGAAGAAAGGTCAACAAGGGCATGGTGAGAGATGCAATCCTCTCCTTTAACAGCCCAGAGGTAGGAAGGGGCAGGGATTGAGATGCTTGGAGAGAAGAATGTGGATAGGCCCTGCTAAGAAGTCTTTGCTGCATTTTCTTGTCTCTTGATTCAAATAATACAACAAAATGCTCAGAGAGGGGTGAGTTTGGACTGTGTCACATATAAACTTAGTTTTAGAACAAAGTAAGAATAAGACCATCATCTATGTCTGCAGTGAATTGAATAGAGAATAATAAAGGTAGCTCTGCAATGTATGTCCTTGGGGATATACCATCAGAGTATCTTCAGCATTTTCAACATCACTAACGTTTGCAATGGATTGCTAAGGCTGCTGTTAAACAGCCGGTGCTTTGGAGCAATAGTCTACGGTACAATAGTGATATCAGTAGGGACAAAATCAAGCCACGTGCCTGATTTGGGTTTTGTGCAGGAGGATGAAAGAAAATAAGAAATCCTTTTGTGTAAGTGATGTGGGCCTTCCTAAGGTGCCTGCCAGGAGGGTATAACTGGGATAAATACAAGTCATTAAAATGCTTTAATGAAGGAAGGAAAGAAAAAAACCCTGCTGCAAATAGAAGTACTTACTTTCATTGCCTTTTTTAGTCCTCCTGAGCTGCTGTTTAAATATATAAGAATCTATCATTTTTGATGTTCTAGTCTTTAATTTTTGTCATTCTCATTAAAAAAAAACTACTGAAAAGATGATGCTTAGGCTATAGCAATGAGTAAGCACATGCCTTCAAGGATAGGCTTTCAATGATGTTGAGGTACCTAAATAAACCCAAAATCTGATCTTTCACAGCCTATCTTAAAGATACCTAATGGTTTGGTAAGAGAAAGGGCGGTTTATAAACAACTGAATGGAGAATTATCCTTGAAGATATATTATACGTGTTTTAAAATATATAGTATAGTCTCAGCTATTATTTTTGTACTTGTATACATTTGTACTTCTATCCATTTGATTATTTAAATGAATCTCTTAATTCTTTGTATTCTATATAGTTTTTCTGTTCTGATGGCCAAATTCCAGCCTGTTATGTCAGCAGATAACATTTTCCCTGAGCTATGGTGGGATCAAACTTCGCTTTTATCAAAAGCAGAGAGAAAAGGGACAGTAAATAAATATGGAACTGTTAATGCAGTGATGTCCCAAAAAAAGACAATTCTGTAAAGAGGTAAACTTACCTCATTTGAAGGGTTTTGCCAGTTTGTTTTTCTCAAACAATTTCTAACATCTCATGTAGGACAAAATGATAAAAACTGTTTCCCAAGGATGTTGATTGTGTTCCTGAAACCTTCATCTACAGATATTTAATGCCTCTTAAACTAAAACTTATTTTCCAGTGAGGAAAAGGAGAGATTCTGATTCTGCAAAAGTCTTAGCCTTTTTTTTAAAGAAAATTAAGTTTGTACTATCCACAGTCTGTCAGGTCTGTCTCCTACCCCCTAGAAAAATGGGTTTGCAGTGCTTTGGTTGTTTAAATATGCTGCCTGATTTCAGGAGATTTTGAATGGGTGCTAAAGAATCCAAAGACTCATTTTCTCCAGATTTCATGTAAGTAGGCTTAGTTGGATAGCAGGGGAGAAAAATTTGTACCAAGTGAAAGAATGCAGCAGGAGGTCCTTCCCTAGTATACATCAAAGCAAGTGTATCTAGGAATTTCCAACCACAGGGAAATCTTCAATTTGCTCTACATCAGATATTGAGAATCCATCTCCAGGACCTCCACCTGAAACCAAGGTTTATTTATTCTGTTGTTTATGGAACTTCTGTGTAAAATGTTCCCCTCTACCCAACATAAGAGCTGAAGGACAGGCACCCTCCAGTCTAGTCAGAAGCAAAGAGGAATTGCCATTTAAGCACTGAGCTGCAGGTGAGCTGGAGATGGGGACTTGTGTTGGTGGTGGGAGGTTTGCATACTGGGCAGGGGTAGGTTTCTCATTTGAGTCCAAAAAACAGGTAAAATGATTAATATTTCCCAAAACTGAGCATAAACTCTCACAACTCCTGCCATACTTTCACTCTGTCCCACTTTCAGGAATCTGTGTTAAAGCAAAGCAGACACTTTATCAAGCTGGAATTTCATTAAGCAGAAATTTAGTGTTGGGAAGTGCTCTGCAGAATTGCAGCTTTATACCTCAGAGCTAAGGACTGCTGATGTACTAAAACACTTAAGAACTTGCTGAGTTAACAATGGATACTTTGTTAATCATATGTTTCCCTATTTTCTTTCTGAATCTAAGTAATATAATTGCTGCTATACTTTTTGAAACTAATCTCCTAAATCTAGTGCACTCCTGCATTTTACAGGGAATTTGCTGCCCTCTATTGATCAATTGTATTAAGCATGACACATGAAACTTGTTTCCAGCTTCCAGAACTTTGCTAAGGGTACGTGTAAGTGTTTGGATATTTATTTCTTAGGCTTTGAACTTTTATAGTGCAACTCATTAAATGATGTATATCTTGTATTTCAATACTACTGGCTAAAGAGGTTATAGCTATTGTTATTGTGAAAAGCCTGGAGCTGTGCACACCTTATTATTTGTTATCTTGTCTTTATAGAAAGCAATAAAATAGATGTATGCATTTGGGAATGATGTGTAAACTTATTTATTATGTCTGTAATGTTTCATACAACAGCCTCTGTTCATACAGGGTCTTCTGCAACATGGATGACAAATAACATTGTTTTGATGTTATGCTGCATAGTTTTGTCATATTGAAAAGCGTGAGTGAATGCCCTCACCACTGGACTTTGCTTCTCATCAACTGGGAAGCAGGTTCAGGCAACTAAAAGCTTCTTAGCAATGAATTAATTATGCAATACACATAATGCCTGTAGGAGCCAGAAAACCTCCTGCTGACATCTCAGAATGCACAAACCGAAGCCTACAGCAACTTCATAGTTGTCAGGGCAGAGAGAGACTCACTTTCCTCACCCTTTTTATGAGTGTCACCAATCCGTCTAGAAAAGTAAATACGAGCAGTTGTTTACAATATTGAATTGCAAAGTACTGTTTGGCAAAAAATTCTTCCAGTTAAAGTCCCTGTCAAAGCAAGAATATATCCTGGCATGGTAAAGAGGTGAATGATCAGCAAGTTCTGCATTTACCAGATGGATTCAATATTTATGTAGCTACTACTGGAAAGCACACAGACATTATTGAGACTGCAGTATGTGTGAGCTCACTGAAAAAGCTGAAGAACTGTCTGTTGTTTTCTACAACAGCTCCTGAAATCCAGGAAGATCTTCCTTAAAAATCGACCTGTAGCTCTTCATACCTTAAGCCAAAGATTTTGCTGCTGTTTCACAGTTAACACACTGAAACCTTTGATTCTGGTGAGACTGTGGCTTTGATTTGCTATTTGTACCTCTGGCTAAGGGGATGTGCAGAGGTCCAGCAGCAGCTTCTGCACTCGCATGAAGATCCTTAAGTTTCTATCATCTGACACAAGCCAGTTCTTGACAGAATCTGAGCAGGTCTAGATGATGAAAGATGACATTAGTTTCAATGACAAGATGAAACAAATACTTTTTAGGAGATTACTCTATGCTCATCTTTGTGCCTCCCTTAAAACAGGATTTCAGTGGCGATAGCGATTGCCAGTTTGATAGTGATAATATAGGATTAGACGTTCAGTCTTTACGTGTTTGTCTGCAGTTTATCTTCTTAGAGATAGGGCTCTAATCCAATGATTGAAAATCCATGTAAATATTACTGTTGCTTTCAGCATTCAATAGCCCTTTCTCAGATACCTTCTACAATGGTTTATCAGACCATGCTTCACTAGAAAATATGTAGCAGCAAAGTTTGTGCTATTGGTACCAACAGGGTCTATATTCTGCTTCTCCTTAAGAAAGAAACATGGAATCTTCTCTAGAGAAATTTCTATAAGCTTGAAAAATACTGACTTTTCTGGCTTACTCTTCGATTTACTCACTAGATTGTATGTATAATCCTTAAATAATCTCTTGAACTCTAGGACTTATGAAATCAGTATAGCTGATCTGTAATTAAACAGAAGTGTTTCTGTCTTGTCAGATCAAACTTACTTTTTCAATTGCTCAGAAGGAATTAGTTTGATTCCTTTTTAAAAAAAAAATCTTTTCACCTACTTAATTGCTTTTTTTGCTGAAGTCTTTAAATAGGTGTCATTAAAATCTTTCCCACTCACAAGCCTGTAACTCTGCAGAAAGAAAAAGACTAGAAATGACTGGGGTTTAACATTTTACAAATTGATTTCCAAATACAAGAGGAAAACCAAAGTACAGAAAACTGAGAAATCTAAAACCTGTTTTGAACAGGCTCTGTCTATTTATTAATTCCAGTTTGCCTGATGCCAAGTTCCTGTGCCAGGGTCCAGCATCAATCAGCACTGCTTAAAGTAACAATGATCTGGAGATTTTCCACCAAATGCAACACACAAAACACCTCTGGGCACAGCTCCTTCATCTCTTCATTCTCCATGCTCCACAAGCATCCATGTACAGTCCCACCTTCTGTGGGCATCTGGATGAGACCATGCTGGACACTGAGGGCTCTTGGTTCAGCTGCAGAAAACAATTCCTCCAGTCTATGGTCACTACTTCTTAGAAATAGATCCATGTGTGGGTGCCACTGCCCCTGTGCTGGTTTGGATCGTGCTATGTATGATACAGCTACTGGAGGGTCACTGTCAGATATCTAATCAGAGACTGCTTTGTCATTACTCTATACTAAACCCTTACATATATACTTTACCAGACTTCATCAATATCTTCCCTCTGAATAGCCATCTTTTTTATGTTACCTTCTCAGTTTAAAAGCAAATTATTATTCTCTGGCCCCTTGTGAAGATGTTTATGGCAGCATAGGGACTAGGAACTCCAGCTTTCAGATTCTGTATTTTTATTTTTATTTTGCATGAGGACAATAACTTCTTTGTCATGCTAAACTAAATGTATTCTGAGCCATCTGCTGTTCTGAAAGTGTCATCTGGATAACTAGTTGAATAAATGAAAACTTGCCTCTTATCCCTTTTCTTCACATTCTTAATCACCTCTTGCTATTTCTGTTGTTAGCTGCATGTTGTGATGATTAAAACATCAGTTGTACAATTGCCCTTGACCAAACTCTCGGTTCATCATTTCCATGTAAAACCAGCCCTCAACAATTCAGTTAGTCATCAAGATTTTAAGCATAAATAAAACCCATGAAAACTATTTTTCTTTTTAATGTCTGCTTGTTTCTTTTTGTGTGCAAAACATTAGCAGAAAACTGTGAGGACCTAGAAGCAACCAGAACTTTCTTGATAAATACTTCACCTGCTCCATAGCTTTCTTTGAGCTGTGGATGTTTGTTTGCACAGTTTGTGTAGCATGATCTGCCTGTGGGCTTTGGACTTAGAAACATACTGAACAAATTAAGAAACAGGCACTTATTTCATCTGGTAGCTAGCAGGCACTGTGCTCCTCAGCAGTTGCTGCCTCCTCAGCCAAGACCCTTTTTGACTGTGTATGGTTTAAAACTATATTGGTTTGAACTGAACAAAAGAAGAGTATTCCCAATGCCAGAAGTCACCGAGAAGTAGCAAATAACAATACAGTCCCCTCAAATAAGGCAAGCATTTAAATTTAGAAATTTATACACACACACAAAAGTGTGTGTATATACCTACATATATATATATATATGAGCACTGTGCATATACCTGAATTAATAGAAGAAAAACTAGTGCCCTGTACAGTGAAAATCTTGGAGAGCTTATGTGTTGATCCAATATTCCTGTACTGTTCTAGATACAAATTTCAGATCAATAACTGAGCCAAAATTGAGGCAAATCAAAAGAACTAGGGCAATTAACCTGAGATTGCACAGAAGTGTAGAGATATCAGGCAGTCAAAAAAAGGCAGCTTTAAAGGATGCTCCTTTTTACTTTACTCCTCTACATCCTTGGCCATAGAAGCATGTTCGTGTAGTGAAATGTTGACTTCATGTGAAGCTGCAACATCTAACCACCTAAGCTCCTGGGGTGCATCAAACACAGCACAACTAGCCCGACAACAGAGGTGGTTGTCCTGCTGGATTCAGTGCTGGTGTGACCTCACCTCGACTGCTGTGTGTGGGTCTGGGCCACACAACTTGATAAGGATGTTAAGGTCCTTGAATGTGTCCAGAGGGCAACAAAGCTGGTGACAGGGCTGGAAGGAATGAGGAGTGGCTGAGGACTCCGGGCTGGTCTACTTTGGAGAAAAGTAGGCTGAGGGGCGACCTCATTGCTCTCTACAGTGTCCTGAGGAGGGGATATGGAGAGGGAGGTGCTGATCTCTTCTCTCTTCTCCCTCCAATCCACTGACAGGATCTTGAGGATGGTTCAAAGCTGCATCTGGGGAGGCTCAGACTGGACATTAGGAAGCATGTCTTTACTGAGAGAGTGCTCAAATGAAGGTGGTAGAAGGTAGAAACAGGTGGGGTGTTAAAACCTGGCTGAACGTGTCCCATCACATTGCTGCAGTTACTGCAGAAGACTCCCAGCACCTTTTGCATTTCTAATGAGCAACTGTCTGCCTGATTGATTAAGGTCCTTATAGTCTCTATCAATAAATTAATTGAAGTGAGTCAGTTTGGGCTCTGGAGCCCTTCTTGAAAATGAACTCTTATTAAGTGTAAATACTCAGTAAATTGTAAGTATACTGCAAGCAAGCAGAAAGTTTAGCACTAGCTAAACTCTGGAGATGGGCTAGGGCTAGGAATAGAGGTAGAAATAAATGTCCTTCTCCTTGTCATCCAGGATAACAGGTGTAAGAAGATGTGATGTGGGAATTGTCTCTGTGCAATATACTTAATGTATCTGCTGTTATTTTTATATGATTATGAATGTTGGCCACAGCACTAAAAGCTTTGGATACAACTTCCTAAATGTGCCTTACTTCCCATCATTTGAGTCTTAATATACTGTGTATAAGCAAGTTGTTTCCAAAAAACCTGCTTGTCCTGGTTCCCCAGGCACAGACCCATGGGCCAGCCATGCAGGCAGGCCATGAGTAGCCCTGAGCCAGCTGAGAGTTCCAATCAGGTGAGCTGACTCACAGGTGTACCCCACACCACCTAGTCATGCTCATTATAAAAGGAGGGAGCTCAGTGAGAGTAGGGTTCTTCTTCCTTTCCCTGAGGCTTCTTTTTGGTGCTGCTCTGTTCTTGATGTCAGCATTGAACCAGGCTCAGGAAAACCCTTTGTGCTTTGTCTTGATTGTTGTTTCCTGTTTTGTCATTCTACTAAATCTGTCTACACTTCAACTCACGGGCCTTTTACTTTTTTTCCCCAATTCTCCTTCCCACTTGAGGAGGGGGTCTTGGGTGATATACTAACTGCTATGGTTTAGTCCTGAGTACTGGCTAACTGTAGACACTGCTTAATAATTGAATTTGATTGCTTTAATGGTAGAACAGCAGGTCATATGGATAAGGAAGCAGCAGATCTGATTTCTCTTGACCGTAGTGAACTTTAGTGGAAGGATTGCATGACATTTTTCTAAACAACTGAAGGAAACTTGGTCCTGATAGAACTGCCATGGGTGGATATGAAACTTGTCAGTAAAAATATCCGAGTAGCTCTCAGAAGCTTAGTGTCAAAATGTAAGAGGTAGATCCTGTCACCTGTTTTGTTCAATAAGTCTATGTTTTGCAGACAGCACAACATATGCAGTTCTTCAGAAAGTTGGATGACGGGGTTAGAACTCAGGATCATCTCAGCAAAGCAGAGAGAGAGGGAGGTGGGTGGTTAACACTGGCTGGAAAAGAGTATGTGGGATGACAGCGCAACACAGGGCAAATCTGAGTTAACAACATCCTGCTGTGTCACCAACAAGTCAAGGCATGTAAACAATCTAGGCTGAAATATTCTCTGTGCAGAATACTCTTTCTGAGTTTATGTGCCAAATGTGACTTGTTTGAAAACAGTCTGGGTGAAAACAGTAAGAATTCACTCAGAAGCACAAAAACAGACTCAAAAAGGCAGGAGGAGATGAGGTTAGGTAGCCTGAAGGAAAGAAAGCTGAGAGGATGTCTGAGACACAGAGTCAAACACAGAAAAGCCTACTGAAGAAAACAAATGGAGTAACCTGTTCTCCGTGTCCGTGGCTGACGGGGCAAGTAATGGGCCAAAATCACAACAGGAATTTAGGAGTGATCTCTATTATTTAAGGTGACCTTGTGCAAAAGTCGAAGTCATTCTATAACCCCAAATTCTATTTCTCAATAAATCTGTGGTCATCATCAAAAATTTACTTCCAAGTGTATGTAATGTGTTTCACTTTTAATAACAGAGATTGCAGTACAATTCACCAGGGTGCTGACTCCTGTCTAGCCTGATCTGCAAGAGCCTTCTTTACATGCAGCAATGAGGTACAGTCTGTGCAGAAATGGACTATATTGCTTCAAGTCTAATTCCTCTTTTGCCCACAGCTCATCTTTGATCACTTTTTCTTCCTCTTTTATCTCTAGCGTAAAAATGATTCCATTTCTGCTCATATACTTGTTGACAAATTAAAAAATATTGTCCTCACACTTTGATTAGAGAACTGGGTGAAGCTGCTGCAAATAAATGCAGTTGAAGAGCTGGGGGAGGAGGCAGGAGAAATACAAGGGTACAAACCTAACCAAGAGGCAGCCTTGCAGAAGACCTGGAGCACAACCTGCTCATGGCCAGAGAACCCCAGAGACAGCTCTACTGCTGCACCCTCAACTGCTGTAGAGAGATGCTGATGCTGGTTGTTTGGAAGCAGCAGTACTTTGCAGTCTGAAGTTCCCTGTTTGTTTCTTATCTAGGGTCACATAATGAGGAACTTGCTCCAAGCATTTAAATCATGCTAGCAAGTCTGAGAGCGATTCCTTTTCAGCAGTTTACAAGGTGTTGTACATGACCTAATAATGATGGATGAGTTTAATGTTCCACAGTTCTACTTTACAGCAATTTATTGGGGGTGGTACACGAACCTGCTTGAGAATTGTTGTTCTCCTTTAGTCATCAATTAGTCATCATTGCTGAACTGGCCACTTAAAATGATCCTATTAATCTTTCAGGGTTCAAAATTAAACAGTAGGTTTTTAATCTCTTCAACGAGCTCTCAGATCTGTATGTTAAGATCACGCTTCCTTTTTCTTTCCTGGACATATGTGACTTTTGCAAATGCTCTAGAAGAAAATGGTTTTAAACCTCAGCTGGTGTTATCAGCTTGCTCTTGAGCAATATATTCTAGCTATTCGATTGGAGCTGCTACCTATGAAAACACAACAAAGTGATCTAAAATAGTCGTTGTACTCACTATTAGTTTCAGTGGAGTCCTACTGAAATTAAGGTTTCTTATTTCATGGAGAAATCTGATGTTTTGAAATGTTTCTTTCATCCCAACTGAAAACTTAATGTCAACACTATCTAACAGATGGTACTTCCAGAAGAAATGGCAATATAATCATCACAGTTTTCCCCTTAGTGCTGCAACATTCAGAAATTATATGATACGCATATAATGTGTATGGGGTCAAATTTGGATGGAAAAAATATGTACTTTCAGTCACTGTTTTCAGTCAAAGCAATATTTCCAAAGAGAATGTAATCTACCTGAGAACTTTGAGCCAGCATAGTTAGTACCTTGAAGGGACTACCCTATTACTTTATTTTGCTCCCTCGTGTAGTTTTATCTGTCTATGACTCTTGTCTTTAGCATTGTGACTGTAGCAAGGATAGGGCAAGAGGGATGCTCCATTGAGGGGGATGCCACATAAAGAGCATTACATCCAAGCTCAGGACCATTGATGGATCTTGGATGGTGACAGATGCAGTGCAATAAGCAAGAGGAGCCCTTGGGTAGATGGGCTCCAGAGACCAACCCCTTATTTAGACTCCATGGTGTAGGGTCAGCCCCTCATTGCTGGCAGGGTACCTCACATGCCCTAGTCTGTGGCTGGGCCTCCCAAACACTGCTTCTGTATTGATAGCAAGAATGTCCACAAGGAGGGGTAAATAATTTCCACAGCGTAACTTAGAAAGGACATGAAAAGATACTCAGATGGAAAAGCAAAGATAAATTACATGCACTCTGTTTCTGTTATTCACAGTAAAAGAGAAAAGGGCTTCAGTACAAGCCACAGGACTTGATATGGCCCCTCTATCTCTGCTTATCACAGCATCATGCTTGAGTCACTGCCCAGGACTGTCAGAGGCAAAAGAGGTGCTTGGCAATATCAGTTGGGTAATTCTAAGTGAAGCAGACATCTCTCCTGCAACGAGAGGGTCCATCCCCCTCTGCTTTTTCCTTTCTCTTTCCCTTGGAGCTCCTGTAGCTTTTGTAAAAGATTTGGAAAGCTTCTCAGTGAGAAATGTTTGGGTTTAGCTGGGAGCTCAAAGTCTTTGGTTCATTCTTCTCTTGGTTTTGTGTGGATTGAGTTACTGTTCAGTAAGAAAAATTTTATTGTCAGGAGACTGGACCACTTGAACTTGGATGAGGGAACTGCACTGTCTCAAGAGGTCTGTGTGTTCATTCATCTTCACAGGTTTCTTTGACATTATCTGCCTGAAAATAAAGGACGTGGTGTGAAATTTCACATGGTAACTTCAGTTTTGGGAGAGCTGTTGTGATCAGGTCGCGATGGCAAACTGCTGTGAAAGCGTCTCGTAGTTTGGGAAGGAGTGCCTGCAAATAGTTGGTGGGATCTGAGAGGTCTTTTCCAACCAAGGCTATTCTATGATTCTATGACTTTTTTTCCTTTTTTTTTTTTTTTATTTTTTTTTTTAATTTTGTAGCTTTGTGAAGGATCTAAGGCAGCCGCTAGATGTCATCAGCGTTCCAGTGATGGGGACTGGGCAGAGGAGGTGCCGGGCCGTACGGGCTCGCCCCGGCTCCCTTCCGCTGTGAACCCCTGGAGCTGTCGGAGAGCGTCTGCAATCTGGGAATAGCAGCATTCCTGGTGTTTTTCAATAGCAAGACTTGCATCTGAGAGATCAGGTGGGAACCACAATGAAGTCACGAAAACACGAGTTTTATAAAAGGTAGTTTTAGTATTTTCGTAATTAAATGGCAATTTTTCATTAAGAAAATGCAAATATAGGAGTGAAAGTAAAGAGTAAGAATTTTTTAAATGGAATTGTTATTTATTCTGCTATTAACTAATGGTAAGCACTTTGAACATTTTCAAATTGATTCCACTGAGGTTTTCACTTATCTGATAACCATTATTTGATACACACAAATAAGCAAATAAATAAGCAATCTGTTAATTCTTGAATCCTTTCAAGTGAGGGCAAATCATCCACTGATGAAAAGGGAGTCTAGATTTCTCTTTTTAGAGTGGTAGCAGTTATTTGAAGTTGCATTGGCAACGCTTACTTATAGGACAGTGGAAAATGAACCTAGTGTGGCAATAAGCATCATGGAGTAAATAACACAGACAGACATTTTCACTGGCAAACATCAATTCACACTAGTCAGGAGACTGCAGACAACTTGTTCAGCTATAATGGATTGGTCACAGCTAAATACATCCTTAATCCAGTGCTAAGAATCCCTGGAATGTAGTAAGGTCAAGATTTAAAAAAAATATATATATACCCAAAGTTAAGAGTTTTAGGGCAAAATTTTCAGGGGAACAAACAGACAAACAGCACACAGGGGTACCCCTGACTTTGGTGAGTCTCTACTGGTGGCCCATCAGGCTGCTCAGTTAGCGATCTCAATATTTGTTTATGTCTCTCTGTATTTCTGTCTTTCTCCTATTTTTTTTTTTTTAACTTAATTTCCCATTACCTGTGGAGCTGAGTGTGGAGCTAACTCTGCCTTTCTAGGATCCCAGAAAAATAACTTCCACCTTCGTGCATAGTACATAAACCTACTGGTGCCAACACCAGTGCATGAGTCCTAGCTTCAGGGGTTTGCACACAGTTAGAAATCAGATTTCCACTGATTGATGTAAAATTTGAGATGGTGTTCCCACACCGCATAAGTATTCTGTCATGTATTCTAACACCTCCATCGTTTTTGTTCTTGCTTTGGATCTATCTTATTTCTGTACATAATTGATCAGTTCAGTAATTCCACCCAGCATGTGATTCATTTTTCTTCAGAAGGGAAGCTGTGAAGTGTTGAGACTTAGAATCTCCATGGTTTTTTAGCAGCCCTTGAGTTAAGACTTCACCACATGTGTAAAGTACTAGCTAGGTTCCCTGTCTTTAGGGTTTAGGATTAAGACAGGACAGAAACATAGACATCCGCAGTTATAGGGTTTGTATGTCCAAGGAGGAGGATTCATTGTGATGACAATTGAAGTCCTGCTGCTAGGCATAGAATTTCTCTTGCCTCTGTCAACATCCCCACCTCATCCCCTGATGTTCCTTTTCCCTGTGTTAAGTCATAACACTCTGAAAAAATGTGCCCACGTGGGTCTATTGTGGACCTCGTGGGTTTACATGAAGTCATTTTGCCCTCTTCAGTACTTAATGAGAAAAATGCTAAGCTAACCTGTAAAGGTTATTCTGAGAGAAACAATAGCTTAATTCCTGAGGAAACTAAGGTAGAATTTAGGTGATGGTAAATGATGCTGGCTGTTTTTGAAGACCTTGGTCACAATCTTTTAATATGAATATCCATGACTGCAAATATGTCCTGTTTCTGTATCACAATAGTAAGAAAATATTGTGTTATTAGATCATTATGTGTATCATGGCTAGTAAAATTACAAAAGAGTAGTTGCAAGAGACCATGAAAGCTGTCGTTAGCAGCTGCTTGTTAGAGTAAGCTCTTTAAAGCACACATGTAAAGGGACATTCTTACATGTACATTATGATCAGCAGTGAAATAATACATTTGACGATGTCACCTTCAGTGGTCTGCAATCATTTGCACACTTGCAAAATGTAGAAGTTGTCCATCTGCATTGGACTGACAAAAGTAGAGAGCCAGATGGGAATCGTGCAGTGGGCAGGCATGTCACTCCAAGGAGGGCCCAGTGGGACCCACTGTCTGGCTGTTTTGTACACCCTGGTCTGTAGCAGCCCTTACAAATAAAATTGCAGATGATACTGTGACTTCTATTTGCTTAAACAACTTGTATTCTGAGAGGAGAATTTTCTGGATATAAACTTGAATATTGCTTCTCCAGAAATCAGATAAAGCATTTAACCAACAAACAAAAAATGTAATAGCTCTGCCTGCAATACCTGGTTACACATAGCTAGGAATTATTGCAAAAGTCCATTTAACAACAGCTGCATGGGGTTTGATTTTGATATGCATAATGCTGTAGGGTAGACAGTGATACTGCTTTGCAACTCCAGTACTGGGGGGGCGTGGGGGTGGCTGGGGAAAGTACTTGTTATGTTTCTTCACCTTTTATTGGCTTACTGAAAGCATCTTGTATGCTGCTGCTTACCCAGCCTGCCAATGACAATATATTTCCCTTACATAATCCCCATCTGAACGCTTCTCCATCAACAAAAGCATTCAAAAGGCAAGATGTTCTGCAGCTTTTATTTACACATGATAGTGAAGCACAGCCAAACCAAGTGATGGGTTTCAACAGAAGTCTAGCATGAACTCTTGTATAAGTGATTGACTGATATGTGTCTTTGTAACAGTAAAATTCCAGGTACGGGATATATTTGAGTAGTGTACTAATGATGAAAATTTCATTACACAAAGAAATGTAGACTTGAAACTCCTGAATCAGTTATTAAAATCAGCCTCATGACCAGAGGAATGGAGAGAGATTCACGTGACACTCATTTTTTAAAGAATCTCTCTGCCTGGAGAACCATAGATTACTATGTCTGACTTCTGTCACAAGCTTTGGTAGAAATAGAGTTGAAATGGCTTTCATAAAAAGAAGTTATGTCTCTTAAGCGTAGTAAAGTTCTTCAAAGCAGAAAATATGCCTGTGGATAAAGGTCACATACTTGATGTAATATTCTTAGATTTCTAAAAAGCTTTTGATGAGGTCAGTTATCAGAACTGTTTAAAGTAGATAGGATTTAATGGGATAAGAGGGAAGATCCTCCTGTGGATTAATAACTACTCAGAAGGTTTGTAACAAAAAGTTGTGATAAATGGTGGAAGGTAATTGCTAATGAAATCCCACAGGCATCCAGATGTTCAACATATTTGTGAATGGTCTGGAAGGAGGGTGAGTAGAGAGGTTTTTTTTTAATGATACAAAATTGTCTGGAGTAGTAAGAATTAAAACCATCTATAAAACATTTCAGAAGTATCTTTTGATACAAAATAGACAAAAAATGGCAAATTTGATACTGAAGAATAAAAAGCCATGCACGTAACCAACAATGAAACTCTATATATGGATATACACATACATTAAAAACCCCATATCTGTATGTATATGTACACAGTGCTGGACTCTCACCCAGCTACCACCATCTGCAAAAGAATGATGAGTCACATTGCATAAATCTTCAAAATAATCATTTTGGTGTTCAGCCATGGTCAAAAAGAAAAAAAAAAAAAGGTGTTAAGAAATGTTAGGGAAGGAAGATGGACCAATATATAGAACAATGCCACTGCAATAAACACATTGTGCATACACACTCCTTGAATACTTTATACAACTATCTTAATTATTAAAAAAGATACATGAAAGTTCAAGACAGGCCATTGCATCTCCAGAATGACTCCTATATGAGGACAGATTAGAGAACAAGAACTCTTGTATTTGAAAAAGAACTAACCTCTTGATCCCTGCATTTCACCTACTCAAGTACACTTGCTGAGGTTAGTACAAGTATATCTCAAAAAGAAGTACTTTGGAAGCACTGGAAGTAGTTTACAAGCAATAGATTACACTGCTGAGAGACACCCTAGGACTGGGTGGGGTGAGGACATTAGCTGAGGATGTTTTGTAGAAGTCAGGTCCCCCAGCTTGCAGCTCTGGGTTGCATTTTTTAAATCTGAGGCTTTGCTAGCAAGGGTTGTACTAAATCAGGAAGAACTAGTTACAGTCTCAGCTGGAGTTTTTACTGATACAAATGAACAGTGGGAAGGAAAATCTTTAGGCACTAAAATCAAGCATGTGTTTAGCAAGAAAGCATAAGCAGCTCTGAAAATATTGTGTTAGGCAGCCATGGTTCACTTATGTATTACTTATTTAAAAACAAATCACCTCATTATGAGATAGGCCATATAGAGCACCCCAGTTTGTTTCTGGTACCTAGTAATCATCTCATGCCAACCTTCTACAAAGAAATATGTCAAGGTCTTCATACCAAAGGGAAGTCACAAGATGGTTGTGGAGACCCAGGGCAGCCTAATACAGGCACCTTGCAAATACAGCTGTATCACTGCAGATTATCAGGCTCAAACTGAAGGGCAGCAGTATGTGCGTATTTACTCCTGATCAGGAGACAAGGTAGGAGGCACAACATGCTCTGACTCATTATTAGATGCTTCTGGATGTGAGAGGATTATGGCAGTAGTACCAAAACTCCTAAAAATCTCTCAGTGCTATTGAAATTCCTTCTGTTGGATTGATTCACTCGCTGTGACTACAGGGCAAACTGGTAGATCAAAAAATGAACCTTAACAAATTTGGTCCAAAAAGAAACTACTAACGTTCTGAAAGGATATGGGGGAAAAAAACCCTAGACAAAATAAATGGATTTATCAGTTATGCCAATCAGCAAGTGCAAATTACAATTCCAAATTTAAACAATTCTGCATAAATAAAATTCTGTTGAGCAAATGATCTGCATAGGCTAGCTGGTTTGTTCCTACTCACACACATACACACTTATATTCCATATATTTTTCCCTCCATTTATAAAACTCAGTGAGAGCTAATGGAATTTTCTCTTAAAAGAAGGTTTAAATTTATCTAGACTTTTAAAAAAATTTTATTTGGTTGTATTTGCATAGAAATGGAAGTGTTAAAAGTACATAACACTCACATTAAATGCATTGAATGTATGGCACACTCAGTAACCTATCTGAAATTGGAGGCACGCTGGGAAGGATTAAATCCTGGCTTCATAAATCCATAGCAAATTGATATGGGACTGGAAATGTCTCCTCAAATTAGGGCCCATTGCTGATTGATATATTTGGCTGATTGAGGTACTGCTGCGAGGTTTACAGCACCACTTCCAAAGTTATCTAAAGGAGTTAAGACAGCCATTGAATATAAATGGGGTCTAAGTCCCGTGACTACCTTTGCCTCCTTATAAAGCTTTGACCTACATATACATTGTGGTGCAAAAAGAACTATTTTATTCTTCAGAAGAGTTTTCAGGATAATTTTCTTTTGCACATGTGTGTTTTTCTTACCTGTGGAATGTTTTTCAGTGTGTGAGAGCTGCCTGGCTGCTGCCAGCTAAGTGTGAACAAAGGATTCATAGTAGTGATGGCAGTGGTATTTTTTCCACTGTAAATTATCCTTACAGTTATAATTATTCTTGTTGATTTTATTCCTGAAATATTTCTAGGATCTACCTCACAACTGCAGGGTCTGCCCAGAAGATGTAGTTGCTTCATTGCAGCAATTAGTCATGTGCAGTAATCCTCTCTGTTTACAGTGATCATAGAATCATGGAATCACAGAACAGCCTTGGTTGGAAAAGACCTCTAAGATCATCAAGTCCAACCATTAACCCAGCACTGCCAAGTCACCACTGCCCCATGTCCCTCAGCACCTCATCTATAAAGAGCCTGGTCATATGCTGGGATTTTCTTCAGATCATCCCGTGATGAAAGACTTGAAAGGCAAAGAACAACATCTGTGAATAAGGATGTCAAAATTCAGATCTCCATGAATTCCCTAAGCAGAACAGCACAAACTGAAGCAAAAATAATGTCACATCTCTTCTAAGCATGCCTCTTAACAATTTTTGTGTTTCCAGGTGGAGTTTGGGTGCTGGCACCCTGCTTGGCCAAGGCAGCTGAGTGATGCTGGCTGTGGGGAGACCTGCAAATCAGCTGTTGGCTCAGAGACTCTGAGCTGGCATCTGCTCCACAGGGGCTTGCTGGCCTCTCAGCTCCTCAGTACCAGGCTTACCAGTCAGAAAAATGCAGGAGGACAGGATCAGGCCCCGAGAAGTCCTTTAATCCTATCTTATAGGTCTCAGGAAGGAAAATCCATATTATCTCATTGCCTAATACTGTTCACGTGATATAAGAAATCAGCTTAACAAAAAAATCCTCTGTAGGACAAGTGCAAAATATTCCTTTTACTTTCAAATTAGGAAATTATCCACTGGGAGGTAGAGGGTAGAAGGAAGGAAGGAATTTCTAGCTGAAATCAGTACAATTTCATCATATAATGATTTTTTTTTTTTAGTTGGTTAATATACCAGATACTAATCCAGTCCTTAAAGAGAACTCCGTGTCTGAACTTTGGGTGTTGATTTTACATATTCTTTTTTTATATTAAGAATGTAAATGCTCATTCTCTTAGGAAAATAATATACTTGGAGCTGTCTTAGTTCCTGCTGTTGGTTAGTTATGAGTGGCTGTTATGGCTTCAGCAATGAAATCATAGGCAGAGCCTTCAGTGAAATCCTGGCCTCGCTGCAGTCAGTGGGGTTTTTACTGCAGCTCTGGCCAGCAACACGTTACACACATAGTTCTGCCTTTAAACAATCATAATGCTTTGGAACTCCTAAGGTGTGGTTTTTTGCAGTGCAATGTTATACAGTGGATGTTGATTTTATGCTTCCCTGGATAGTAAGTAAATCTGAGGTAAAACCTTTCTGGCAGCCCTAGCACCAGATACACTTTACTGAGTCACAGCCCATTCAAAATATTCTCTCTCAGAATACAAACAAGGGCTTGGGCAGAGCCCTGCAGATGTAAATGGGAACAATCAGAAACTGACTGTGAACCTGGGCTAGCTTAATGCATAAATACAACAGGTTACAGCCTTGGCACCCACAGTCATACAACCACATTGGCCACTGTCTTTGGGGGAGTTTTTTTGGTTTACATTTTAGACTGTGTGGATGCAAGAAAAGTTTTTGGGGAAAAAAAATTAAAAAGCTGAGGCTAGGGGAGCAGGTTGAGGGAGGCAGTGTCCACAGCAAATGACTCTGAATATGAGGACTTGTCTCTTCACACATCCACTCCAAATTTTGGGGTGTGCTAAATAAGGCAGAATAGGATGAGTAACAAAACATAACTCCACAAAGCAACAGTTTGTCTGTGCAAGCGTTAGCAGGTGCTTCATTTCTACCCCAGCTGAGCCTAAAGCAAAAAATCTCTTGCCCGTGCTCTAGCAGGGAAACAGGATCTTTGCAGCCTGAGAAGCCAGACTGGCTTTACGATAGGAGTCCATTTATTAAATGCGATTTGAGGGAGATCACAGAGCTAAACAGCAGGGGATGGACTTGCCTCCCTGGGTTGGGAGCAAGTATGGCTCTTCCAGGCAGTGGAAGGAAGCATCCCAGGGTCTCAACCTGACCACAGCACATCACCACATGCTGCCTTGAGTGGGACCACAGCGTGTCACTCCCAGGCCTGCTGGGAACCATCCCATCAATCCGTGCTTTCCATTCAGCGCTCCTATTAATGCAGCTGCTGTTGCTTTCCTTGAATCCTTGGGAGATGCCCTCAAACCCGAGGCTCAGATGTGCACATCTCCTTCCCATCCAGACAGTTTACCGTAAATCCACAGGATTCCCCCTGAAAATACACTCCAGGACTGCAGGTCTGCAAGGCAGGATGCGGCCCCGGGCCCTGAGCACTTGTCGGGCCAACAGCCTGATGCAAAGCTCCTGATCCAGTCCCATTGAGGTCGATGGCGAAGCGCCCGTCCATCCTGGGGAGAACAAAAGGGATGGGCTTGGCAAAGCATTTCCGTCAGTGTAGGAGACAATTACTGATGCCTCTTTGCAAATCGCTCTTCTTTGACATTTTTATAACTCAATAATTTCCAGTTGTGTTCCCATGTTTGCCTCTTTTGTGTATAGTTTTCCTATTTTTGAGTGCATGGTTCACAACATTTCAACAGGCGCTAACAACAAATTACCTGCTCAGCTGGGTTCTGTGAAAAGGGGCCCGGGAACTTACTCACAAATGGAGCAGTCCCGGGCAGGGAGGGAGGGGACAGCCACCGGGAGCGAGGTGCGGGTGTGCTGCAGATCACGCATGGTTTTCTAACCCGAAAAGCCTTGAGTTTGGAGGGGGGGGGAGGGCCCGGGAGCAGAACTCTGTCTTTTACCCAAGACCTCCTTTCCCAGGGAAAAACCCACCTGATTTATATTTTTTCTGTTGATAACTCTCTAGAGAAATCATCAGAGAAGTAAAGCAGCAGGCGAACAACCCCACACGCGACTAGTTTGTTTTTCTGTTTAAAGAATTAAGTCTACTTCGTATTTGCTTGTTTAATTATCTCCGACTGTAAAAAATAAATAATGCGTATTTATTATGCATTATATATGCATGGCATTTATATACATAATATTTATATGCATTTATTCATATAGCCTAAAATTAAAATATGCCTTATATTATTTTATTATGTATAATATGCAGAATTCTATGTCTTTATTTTGCATTATATGTATTTATTATGCATTTTTATATCCTATATAATCCTAAAAATATCATTTCGGTTTAAAACACATTCACGATGTGATCCAAATTTCTCAGCCCTCCACAACCGCCACAGTTTTTTAACATGGAAATGATGACTTCAAATGCAATTTCTCCTCTTCTCGCTTGAAACCCAGAGTTTCAAGAGTGGGAGTAACTGCGTTCTTTGCTTTAGTTTGTATTTTTAAATTCCTCTGAATGCCTGCAGTATTTCGCTGCACTCCGGTTTTGGTGTGTTCCGATTCGGGCTGAGATGAGCTCTCCCCCATCCCGGCATCTTGGGCTGACACAGTTCCCCCATTTCAAATGCTTCATTTCGTTACGGTTATAAAGAAAATTCACGAGGTGTTTTCTACATTATTTTAGAGAAACAGAGCAGAGATTATTTTTAAAGCTGCCGAGCTCTTTGGCAGGAGGTTGTATATCGACCAACTTTAAAATTCGGCTGCGCGTCCCTTTGGATGACTTTTTATCGCCATGCCAATACCGTGAGAATTATTTCCGCCTCGGGTTGTCGCTGCTCGGGATCGCGGGTGTCTCGTCGGTCCCGGCGTTTTGCCTTTGCCTTGGATCCCCGAAAGAGAAACAGACCCACCAAAATTTGGTCGTCTTCCTCCTCCACTGCATTTCGAAACGTCTTTAACATGGTCCCGAATATCTTTAATATCTAAAAGGTCCTGTTGGGCAAAAAAGCACCTACATTCACTCATTGCTCTGCAAGAAGGAATTTTAAATTGGACTAGATCTCTGCTTTTTTCGTTTGGTTGTGAGGATTATTTTTTTGTTATTATTATTATCATTATCGTCGTTATTATTAGTATCATCATTGCTTTCTGTGCTAATAAAAACATAAGGTTTAAATTGTATTTATGTGATGGCGGAACTGCAGGTGCAGTGTAGGGATCGGGACCTTCTCTTCCTTTCTTTTCTCCCCGTTTTTTGCGGCAGGGAGCCGGGGCAGAGCCCCAGGTCGCCTCTCCCTGCCCCGGAGCGAGGGACGGCGCTCCAGCGCTCGCCTGGCCCTTGGTGGGGGGCAGACACCCCCTTTGCAGGTCTCTAACCTCCGTGAAGCCCCCGGGGGTCGCGTCCCTTCTTTCCTCGCTGCACCCCACCACCTCCCCGCGGTTTCCCCGCTGTGCACCGGTGAGTCGGAGGCGGGCAGGGACGGTGCGAGGAGGGTTTCTTCACACACCCGGAGGAGCAATAGGTACAAAGAAGGAAAAAAATCCCTCTTCGGTGTCGTCGGAAGAAGCAGCTCCGGGGCAGGATCGGGAGAAGGGTCCTGGGGAAGGTGGTGGGGAGCTTGTGTGACCCCGAGGAAGATGGAGGAGGGCAGCTCTCCTCCGGCACCCGAGTCGAGCAGACCTCTTTCATCTTTTCTGTCGCTTTGGCTTAATTTACCTCTGCCCTCCAACGCCCTGAGAGTTTAATCACATCGGATCTCCTTCAAGCCAGAGCCAACGAGTGGAAAGAAAGAAAGAATGAGAGAGAAAGAGGGTGAGGGAAGGGAAATAAAGAAAGGGAGGGAGAGAAAGAATATAAATACAAATGCGAAATTAAATAGTTCATTTCTCTTAGGGAAGAGGAATAAACAGGTGGTCAAACGATTTCTGGTGACATTCTGGTGACACACCAGCAGAGATGCCGTGCACAAGGACGACCCGTGGGACCGTGACTTGAGGTTCCTCCGTGGGTCTGAGCTGGGCTTCGCCGGCTTCTTCCTACATCTATGTGTGTGTGTGTGTGTGTGTGTGAAACCATCAGTAGCATTTACATGCCACAAGCACGCCCTTGTGAGAGCCCGCTCGTCCCTGGGCACCTACGAAATCTAGGGCTGACTGGGGTTTTGTTTTCTTTTGGTTTGGGGTGTTTGTTGATGGGGTGTGGGGCTTTATTTCGGGAAGGGGGAGCAGCACTCCAGCTCTCGGCGTTCTCCCTTAAAACAGAGGACAGGTTTGCTTTGTTGGGTTTATACGAACACCGTTTATGCTGGCTTGCAATCTTTTACTCGCATTTGCTCTGCAAACAGGAGGACTCACCCCATCCTCTGGAAGCCCTGGTTAATGGGCGCTGATCGATTAGTTGTCAGACGGGGCCATGCCTGTGGCCACCGCTCCTCACACGCGTTTCCAGCGCTGCGGGGAGAGGGGGAGGCACTGCCAAGGCAGCCTGCGGCGAGCTGCTTGCAAGTCATCAATTCCACCCGAGTCTTTTTGTTTATTTGTTTGTTTATTGCTCTGTCTCTATCCCTCAGCCCTTTTCCCCTCCGCCCCAGCACGGTGCAAGTGTCGCAGCGCCCTGCGCTCCCTTCCACCGCACATTGCAGCGGGAGAGGGGAAAGCCCCCAGCGCAGGAGCCTTGCAGCGGCCAGCAGCAGCTGGAGGCCGGGGAGCTCTCCCCGCAGCGCCTGCGTTGCCCTTGCCTCGGTCCTGCCCTGGAACCCTCCCGGGGCCATCCCCCGCACCAACCCAGGTCACCTGCGGGGATCCCTGGATGAACCCGGGGATGTGGGAGACCACCCCACCACCACCCCCAAGCGGACTCGGATCAGTGGGCTGACAGACTAATATCACCTTTGAAGCTTTTTTAATGAGCAAACTTACTCCCTTCTACCCCCTCCTTTCTGCCCCATCTACTCTGTTCATCCTCAAGCGGGTCGGCTCGGAGGGATGGGGCAAAGGGACTGTTTCTCTCGCCAGCCTGGGGAGGGGAAAGCTGCTGTTCAGCCCTGCTCCTTCGCAGGACCCCGGTGCGCAGCAGCGCTCCCACGCTGTAAACTCGGTGCCCCTGGCTGTTTGCCAGGGATGACCTGGCGTCCCTCTCCTTCTCCTGGCCACAGTGCTGCCAGACGTACCGGCCCCGGGCGGCCGCGGTGACAGGGTCCCCCACAGCACTCGGGGATATTCAAATAACGTGAGATGTAAAATCAAGCCAACAACAGCCCCAGACCCCAATCCAGTGAAGGCAGTGGGCCAGAGCTAAACGAAAAGACGTACCCAGCTCGGATGGGCAACTGTCGCTTCTGTTTGCCTTTGCTATTACTTTCCAAATAAATTCAAAATTTATTCACTTTCCAAATTAAATTCAAGTGCACCGTAGACAGGGGTGGCAGGTCCAACTTTATAACCTTCCTGAAATTTTCTTACTGGTCGGTACAGTCTAGGACTCATTCTTTAAAAAAAAAAAAATAAATAAATCCCCAAACGTACGGAATTAAGGCTTTACCAGGATTTACGCTTTCCTATCACCATCAGGCAGCACCCCCGTATCGACAAGACCTGCGGCAGTGACTGTTTTTAGGTACATCTACTCGCTTTTTGGGCCAAGCGGGCTAGTAATTTAAAAATTGGTGAAACCACGTTGAGTTTGAAATAGGCACCGCCGTTAACAAGAACAAACCCCGCGCTAATGGCCCTTAAACACCGCGCTGATAGCCTCCACGTGGGAAGAAATCCCCAAGTGTTACAAATTCAGTTTAACGACCAAAAAGCCGCCCGGGCAGCAGCGAAATCCGAAAACTCCCTTCTCCGAGTTTCCTGCCTTTGATTTATTTTTAACTATAAGCTCATGGGAACGCAGCGCCGGAAAATCACCACCAGATGTACCTAAAGAGGCGCTTTCTCTGCTAAAATGCACCATTTTTTAAAAGTAAAAGGCAAATATCTTTGAAATAATTTGATTTTTGGTTTTTAGCATGGATGTCATTGCGCAAAGCAGGGGCGAAGCGGCGGCTGTGCTCCATGCAGAAGCGCGCAGCTGGGAGGGCGTAGTTCCGAAAATAGAGCGCAAAGGAGGTGCGCTCCTCCAGAGCAGAGCTGTACCTGCGGAGGGGGGCAACCCGCGGGCCTAGGGATGTTGCTCTCCTCTTTATGCCGCTGGGACATGGACGGGTTTGGCCTGGCGGCTGCTGGCACAAAATATCCGTTGTGCGCAGGGGGACCGCTGTCCCCGCGCCCTAACTCCCTGCTCCTTCGCAAAGCATCAAAGATTTGGCTGTAAGAGTGGGTTTGCAAGAGGAAGGAAGTACACCAGCTCTAAGAAATGAAGGTGGTTGTTTTTTTCCCAGGTAAGAAATCTTTTGCCTAAGCAAAAATAAGCCTAAATAGGGACGCTGAAATTTTTGAACGAAACCCCTATATTTTAGGTATCTTTCATGAGGTTTATTAGTTTGTGTTTTTTTTTTCTTTGAGAAGTACATCTGGAGTGGAATCGGGAAAAGGAAACAAACAAGGCTGTGCTCGCTGCTTCCTCTGCTTTGTGACTTTATTCCTCGATTCTATCCAATGTTCCAGGCAATAAAAGCAAACATCTCCTTTCAGTTATACAATGTCACATTCTCCTGGCACAGTGATTTGGGCCTGGATGTACCCGTATAGATTAATTTTTAAATTTCCTTTTCTTTCCTGATGAGAGATTAACAAATTGCCAGAGCAGTCGCCTGTAAAGAGAGCCCAAAGCTGTCTGTCCATGCCTTAGTATTGGGTATTATAATTCAAATCCAACCCCTTTCACCTCGTATTATTGGGAAAGTTTATTGGGAGCTGGCTTTTGTTGCAGGAAATCCCATTTAAAAATTGCTTTATAGGCCATTTGCTGCAATCCTCGACATTGATCTCATTACAGCTCCCTCTCGCTGCTGTTTTAAATCCTGGTGTTTACCAGCCCTTGGCAGCGATGCCTGGTGGCATGGCTTGCTGGGGACTGTCACTGGGAGGAGGTTAGGTGTCTGGGTAGTTTTGTCTGGAGGAAGCATTATTAATTATCAAAACAGTCAGCCAGAAGTAAATCTTGGGTAATGACTCACCCAGTATAATCTCTCCAACCTCCGGGCTCTCTGTTTTGCAGAGAATGCGGGTTTTCATGCTGGAGCTTTCTCACGCAACTGCCTAATTCAGACAGGCAGGGAGAAGCAACCCTCTAAGCCATGGGTTAATTGTCAGATTTAATAGTCTCAAGAAACATGAAAAGGTAAATTAACAGAATTAATCTCGGTTTTAAACTGGCAATTAAAAAAAAATCTGAAGAGATACTCTTCTGGAATATAGCTCTGTGTGCTTGTAACTGGTTACTCAGCTGATCAGTTTGAGCATCTTTTGGGTATTAGTAACTGTACCCATAAAGGGAAGAGTTAGACTTTAAAGTTCGCCTTTGGCTTGAAATGGGAAGTTGCAAAACACATGTTGGGCGGAGGCAGAACAAAATGCAGTGCTGAGTGCACTTTTCATTTCTGTGCTACCAGGTAAAACCACAAATCAAAACCAGGCTGAACGCTCCCCTAAAACTCCTATGTGTTTAAATGCCAGCTGGATCTAGAACCAGGGAAATACATGACTTCTGAAATATATGGTACTATAAAGATTTTTAAGATAATTTCTTAATAATGATAACGGGATTATCCCGATGGCTAAATTTACAAGGTTTGTGTAAGGACAGTGTAAGGAATTATTCTGCTTGTCTCCTTAGAGACTGTCTGTCCCTGATGCCTAAGTCCTCAGCGGCATTTGTCCATTGCAGTGCTGCCAAATTGGTTTGGGGTTAGGTACTGGAAAAGGAGAGTCTCAAGTTCCCCAGCCAGCACCAAGGAAAAAAAATGGACTTTTGGGAAAAGCAACAAACTGAGCAGGGAGACATTTCAGTCTCCTATTTGTAAGGTTTCAGAAGGCCAGGCCTGACTATCTACACCATATGGGGTATCTCTAGGGGCTCCTTTATCCTGGTGTGTTGTGTCTGACACAGATGATGTATTTTACCCAGTTGCTCAGCAATTAAAGCATGCTCTAAAGACCTGGAAGACTGATTTGCCTGCTTGAATTGCAGCACAATGGAGTAAAGGCTCTTGCATCCTCTATTGACTGTGAGGTGGTATAGAGTGATGAGTTCTTGTTAGCACTGTGCCATTTTAAGAGAAAAACTAAAGGCAAAAACTGAAGCAATACTTGTTGCCTGTTTGACCTGCTTCACAATGAAAAAAACATTTCCTATATTTGTATGTATAGATAGTTAAATGGCTTTTTCTGTATTCCAGTTTGTGCCCATTGTCTCTTGTCCTTTTGCTGAACACTACTGAGTACACTTCCATCATCTTTGCTCCCTTTCCTCACAGAAGCATCACTTACACATCTGGATAAGATCCCTCTGAGTCTTCTCCAGGCTGAACAATCACTTCTCTCTCAGTCATCCTCATAAGACAGATGCTTCAGTCCCTTAGACATCTTTGTGGTCCTTCACCAGACTTACACTACTAAGACCATGTCTCCTCCCCTGAGGAGCCCGGAACTGGACCCAGCACTCGTTATATTTTATTTTGTAAGGAAAAAGTTATGGTGACCTCTCTAAATGGTTTCTTAATGGAGAATTAGATGACAGGTGAGAGTAATAATATCTGATAGAAAGAAAACTATGACTTGACTTCAGTAGCACTTCTAGCTTACTGGGAACCTGAGAAGTAGGGATCAAGGTGAAGAGGAGAAGAAATCATCCTGCTCCTGGCACAGGATCCCTCCAGGTGCATTTGGGTGGGATGGGATGTCAGTGATAGGGTTCATATGGGAAGGGTCCAAGGCAGGCCAGTTTGGTAAGACCTGGCCTACTCACTTAAATGCATTTTTTTCCTCACACAGTGAGTCAGAGATTCAGTTAAAAGTGGCTCCCGATAGAAGTATAATGCTCGGAAATCTTTTTCTAGTGTGCCCCCTATGTATTCATGGGCAGCTAATGCTTTTGTTCCTGTACTTAAAGAATTTCTTTGGCTTAAGTACTTGTCTCTAATACTTAATGCCTTGCTGTGTTTGAGAGTATTCCTCTCTGTCTGAGCTGCTGCTTTTCTAGGCTTTCCCTGTTAAACTTGAGGCAAATTCTCAGCTTCATACAATCATGTATCACAGTAGCTTTGTGCATGTGAAGAGTCCCGCTGGAATCATGCACAAAATATTTTACAATGAGGTTGGGTATGAATTTGTAGCAAGCACATAAGTGGCCTCTATGCCATTTCAAAAGTCTGGTAATCACTTTGTTTTCTTTCTGTCCTGTTAGTGTTGTTTTACATTATCTGTTATCTCTGTTTACCTTTTGCTGTTCAGAAACTGAATTCTGTTGAATCTCTGAGTCTCAGCCTCAGTGGCATTACCAGTGCTTTGTCATATTATTGAAATGACAACAGAATAGATCTGATAAACTTGTGTTTAAATTGTATGGAAAGTTATGTGGGTTAGCACTTGCATTTCAAGACATTTTACATGAGTATGAAATTTTAGTAGGAATAATTTTTATCTGAAGGTAAAAATCTTTCTTTAATTGTAGACTAAATCATAATTATTAAAAAGTTGGGGTTTTTTTTCTTTGAAATTTGGCTCTTGTTTGTTAGTAACTGGCTATTTATACACTGATTTGGGGAATATTCTGGTGATTTTTTTTCTGTGAAGAGAGAAAATGTCCATTGATAAGTTACGTTGGAAAGACTGAAGTATGTTGCATATGGCTTTTCCTTTTAATAGAGATACTTTACACATTCCTAGGTAACAGTCTTGTTTAGTGGGATAAAACAAATGGAGCTAATGCAATAGCTTTCACTGAAACATGTAATAATCCTTGTTTATTCACTATTTTTAGAAGTTAGCATCTTTCCAAACTTAGAATAAAAAGACAGTCAACAATTTACAATTTAAATAATTCCAGAGTTCTCATCGGAATCTGACATCTCTGTAGCCCTTCAATTCACTGTCTGGATGATGACTGCTGAAATACCAATGTAGCATTACTACATGCATGATGCAATGGGAGCCTCTTCAGCTTATCAATAAGGTCATTAAGGTGAAGCTGTAATATTGCTTCTAAAAGCAATATTACAGAAGCTCCACAAAAGTCCACAATCCATAGCACCAAAGCCCAGTAGTCTGCAGCAGACATTACGTTCCACCTGAACCTTTGCCTCAGTCATGTCCATCATTTGAAGACACTCAGTCACCTTAGTGGCTGACCTGGTTGCTCTGGTTTGCAGAGAGAGGCCTGAAGGTTTTCCTTGGTGTCTTGACAGAAATACTTTACAGGTAGTGTGAGCTGACCTCAGGAAGAGGGAACACTGAATAATTCTTATACCAAAGTAAAAATCGGGGGGTTTGGTGTCCTGAGGGTATCTGCTACTCCTGGGCTCAAATCTGGCTTACAGGAGTAAGGGACTCTTGTATCCCAGACTGGCACCCAAGCATTTGTGTGGCTGCATCTCCAAAGTAGTTGCTTTAGGAGCAGGCACTCACCACCTGCGAGAAGCACACATACACATGAGCAATGTCATGGACAAGATAAAGATACTGGTGTCTGGCACTCTTCTGGCTCTGCTGAGGGATGCTGCCTGGCGTCATCCCTGGGCTGGTCAGACCTACCTGGTGCATGGTAAGAGCTGCACAAGGCATTTTCCAAATGCCATAAGCTATTGGCAACCTGAAAGTCAGAGGGTCCTGCTCAGCTTAGGGAGGTTCATGCCTCTGGCTTGATTTATCTCGTAAGCCTCTTCCATATGCCAAAGAGTCATATCAGGAGAGTAAGGATTCTCCATCACTGTAGACAAGCATTCGGCAGGCTGTCTACTCCCCTTGTGGGGCACCCACCTTCACTGGCACCCAGCAGAGCCCTGCCCACCCCACAGCTGCTGGACATGCACGACTCTACCAGTAGGAGAGCAGCTCAGTGCAGTGAGACAGAAACGTGATGTACTTCTCATCTACCCATCTTATTGGTTAAAGAACAGAGGAAAATTCTGATTCCTTGTAGTATAAATACAGCTAGTTCTAGTCCATTACTGAACACCCACTCAGCATAGTAGAGTTTTATTTGCGAGTATGAAGTATTGGCATTAGTGCATCTGCCCTCGACCAACTCGGTGTTTCTCAGCAATTTAGGTAAAGCTGAGGATAACCTTATCTATTCTATACTGATGTTTCTCCAGGCACCATCTAGCAATGACCCTCTTTTCCTGCTGGCACTGTTGTCCTCATGGGGCTGAGAGTGAGCATTTGAGGTTGATGTTACTGCCCCACCAGCCTGCCCACAGCAACTCCAAGCTCTGCCCAGGCCTAAAGGAGATGTTCTTTTAGAAGGTGCCCAGGAAGCAAACAATCTTTAAAGTGCAGCATTCTTATATGTGCAATAAATGTGTGCATGAATCACCTACAGGAAAAAAAAAAGACAGGTTTGGCAAGATTACATCCTGCATAACTAGGAACATCAATATAGTGTTAGCAGCAACAGATCAAGAGCCAGTGCCAGTGTAAATGTTAACAAAGTGTCTGTTCTAATACATAATTTACTAAGAATCTTACAGTCCACATTATTTCTGAAGTTGCTATTTGACATCTTTGTTGGCGACATGGACAGGATTGAGTGCACCCTCAGAAGGTTGGCGACGACAGCAAGCTGTGTGGCGTGGCTGACACACCAGAGGGAAGGGATGCTATCCAGAGGGATTTTGACAGGCTGGAGAGGTGGGCCCATGCAAACCGTATGAAGTTCAACTAGGCCCAGTGCAAGGTCCTGCTTCTGGGTCAGGGCAATCCCAAGCACAAGTACAGGCTGGGCATAGAATGAGTTGAGAGCAGCCCTGAGGAGAAGGACTGGAGGCCATGGTCTAGTGGTTTAATGGTTAGGAATATGATGGGATATAGGTTGGACTTGATGACCCTGGAGGTCCCTTCCAACCATAATTATTCTATGATTCTATGACTTGGGGTGTTGGCTGATGGAAAGCTCAACATGAGCTGGCAATGTCCACTCACAGCCTGGAAAGCCAACTGTATCCTGGGTTGCATCAAAAGAACTGTGGCCAGCAGGTTCAGGGAGCTGATTCTCCCCCTCAACTCTGTTCTCATGAGACCCCACCTGCAGTACTGTGTTCAGCTCTGGGACTCCCAAAATAAGGACACAGACCTGTTGGAGAGGGTCCCAAGGAGGGCCATGAAGATGATCAGAGGGCTGGAGCACCGATGCTATGAAGACAGGCTGAGAGAGTTGGGGTGGCTCAGCTCAGAGAAGAGAAGGCTCTGGGGAGACCTTATAGCAGCCTTTCAATACTTGATGGGGACCTGCAAGAAAGCTGGAGAGGGACTTTTTACAAGGGCTTGTAGTGATAGTTTTAAACTGAATGAGGGTAGATTTAGATTAAATATTAGGAAGAGATTCTTTACTGTGAGGGTGGTGAGACACTGGCACAGGTTGCCTATAGAAGCTGTGGCTGCCTGAACCAACCATTCTATGATTCTATGATATTCAGTCAAAATTAAGTAACTGACAAAAAAAGAGAATTATAAAAGCAAAACTTTTTTTTTCTTTTCTTTCCAAAGCCTTGCCTCACTTCTGCTGACCAAAATCTGTAAGAAAATTCAAGGGCCAGAATTGTTTCCACAGCTCTCCCAGGCAGGCTGGGTTCTGTGTTCCACACTGGGGAGAGCTGGGGCTTGACCATGGACACTAGTGCAACTGATTGTCCTGAAAGAAACCCCTCCCCTTTTTCAACTGATTTATGTCAAGGAAGTGCTAAAAGGAATTTTTCAGCTGTTGCTCCTAAATGCCAAAATGCGCTGAGCTGAATTTATTCATCTACCTGACTGTATCTGAGAGCAAAAATGATCTGTCATCTCTGATCTTGCCTTTGCATATGATCCATGCATTAGGGCCACAGGTCAGGGAAAGAAAAACAAATGAGCAGCATTATTCAAAACCAGTTTCCCTGCTGAAAGAGTTGTTCAAGAATGATGCCTTAGGCTGGCTACCTACTTCTCTGGATGAGCACCTGAGAATTGTGCTTGGAGTCACTCACATTTATTGTGTGGTGTATGTATTTATTCCTGCAGTGCCTTGTGCTGAGCAGGAGACTCAGAGGCTGGTGTCCTCTTTTAAACACAGCTGATTTCTGACAGGTCTGTAATGGAGCTGTCAGCTTCCTCCTGTGCCCAAACCAAGCAGTTTACCATCAGAGAAACTTATACTTCTTTAGTCTTCAGCTCACCATGAATCAATGATAGTGAGATGTTTGGAAAGTGCTTAGGAAGAATTTAAAAGAAAATGATAGCAGGCTTCAGTACTGACATAAAGCTCAAATTGAGTCTTCTTAAATTGAGCTTCAGTAAGATAAACTGGAAGACTGTTTACAAAGAAAGCAAGAGGTGTTGCTAAGATCAGAAACAATATCTCTGACTATATTTTCCTCTGTAGCAAAGGCTTAAGAAAGACAAAATGCAGGAGTGAGAAACTTAAGGCTTTTCCCCTACTTTCAAAACTAAAGCTAAGCCAAGTGATGCATGGAGAGGGACTTTTTACAAGAGCATGTAGTGACAGGACGAGGAGTAATGGTTTTAAACTGAAGAGGGTAGATTTAGATTAGATGTTAGGAAGAAATTCTTGACTGCAAGGGTGGTGAGACACTGGAACAGGTTGCCCAGGGAAGCTGTGGCTGTCCCCTCCCTGGCAGTGTTCAAGGCCAGGTTGGATGGGGCTTTGAGCAACCTGGTCTGGTGGGAGGTGTCCCTGCCCATGGCAGGGGGGTCAGAACTAGATGATCTTTGAGGTCTCTTCCAACCCAAACCATTCTGTGACTCTATGATTCCATGATTTTCATCCAGCAAGGCGTTCTTCCTGGATAAAACCACTGCACAGCAATGCAATACTTACCCCTAGGTCAAGTGTCCAGCATCCAAAGGTAAAATTCTCTCCTCCAATGGTGGCAAAACTCTTTGAATTTACTGGGAGCAGGTGAGGTCTGATGTATTTTCCTTTTAAAGAACCCCAAATGGTACAATGGTTACTTTATGGCAACAGCAAAATGAGTCACTTGTCTCAGTCTATCAATCAGGTCCCTAATGGACATGTGTCCACATATTAAAAAAAATCCCAATTAACGTTAATTGGCATCCTTGCCTGCAATTTCTGTGGAGAATTCAGTAATGGGCATGGGAGCAGAACTCCCTCAATTTCACGCCAAGAAAGGTTCCTCCACAGCAGATTGAAAGGCTCTTGGTGTTGGCACCAGGGGCTTTGTTACCATTACCATGGCCATGTACAGGACATTGGCTTTTAAGGCTGGCAATGGGGTCCCATGGGGAACGAAACAAAACCCCTTGTGCTGTTGGCTGTTTGTAGGCCAGTGCTTCCAGTTGGCCCTGGAGAGTGAGGGATGCCTGGGGACAGTGCTGGGGACAGTTGCCTGGGCACAGCATGCTGCCCTTAGACAATCTATGGCGTGAGAAAAGGGTTTCCTCCTTGAAATAGGAATCAGAACAAGAAATAGGTGGTCTGTAGACCTTCCCTGCCTGCCAGCCCTTCACCAGGTATTGGCTCACAGGAATCAAAAAGATTGTATCTCTAGTAACCATGGTGTTTATTTAACCATGTCTGGTTGGCTGTTTGCTTCCTTTAAAACGTTATTGTCCCCTTGGCAGCTGTGGGCTTAATTTAAGGTTGTGGTTTGAAAACCATGCAATGTTACAGACGCAGACTCAGTAGGAGACCAGAAGAGTGAGCTTAAAGTGTTTTTCTCTGGGAAAAAGACCGCAGGGCAACGTGTCAACTGCTGAAAAGCTGTTTTCATGATCGTCACAGGGACTGGCAGAGGCCCTTGAGTAACTTCTGTCAAAGGGAATGGTGTTCTTCTATCATTTGGATGGCTTTACATTTTCAAAATCTTTATAAAGAAGTAGAGCAGAGCAAACTGCATGAATAATTTTCCATATAGCCAAACACCTTTTGCTTTCAGAAACAACTGTGAGCCCAGTTCACTTAATCACTTAACTTTAAGCATATGATTAAGTGAAACAAGGGGGGATGACTATAAGCAGACCCTGCTGATGCTCCTCTGCTTTCTGTCTGTTAGATGACTCTGTTCTTACCCCTGACTCTGAAGGCAGCAATACCAGAGAGAGGGAAAAGGAAAGAAAAGGTGACCCTTCCTCCCTGGCTTTGATTGCATCCTTACAACAGACATGGTCTTTGCTTTTCTCCTGGCTTTATTTTTTTACTCAGTCAACTGTTTTGTGTCCATTGGTGGCACTGCCAGGGTGGAGCAGCCACCCAAGTTAAAACTGGCACCCGTGCAGCAGGTTTGGAGTGACCGATCAGGTTATGGGTCGGACTCCTTTCTCCAGCGCTGGCTGATGAGTGAAAGATGCAACAAAAGGCAGAAGCTGAAATTTTATTCCACTCCCTCCAACTTCATGTTGGCACTTATTTGTCTTATAAGAAAAAGAAATCTGGTTTCAGTAACAACATAAGGTCTCAGACAGTTTTCCTCTTCCTGCCCATAAATGAGAGTTAACATTGATTTAATAGGACAACAGCCGTCTGTCAAACCAGACCAAAGAGGAAAAGATTAACATTAATGTCACTTAAACTTCAAGCGATTTATTGTGCTTCCTTTTGATTTGTACTTCCTGAAAAAGCCTTAACTCAAACTATCTTATTTAATGTGTTAAATGTTGTCACAGTGAAATTTATACAGTTCTACCTTTTGTCTTGCTCCAAGAAAATGATAGCTTAGAAGTGCTGGTTAAATACAATTGTTGTAATGTATTTGTAAATACCTTGTTGTACACTGATATAATTTCTGCTACCCAGATAAACAAATGAACACATATAAAACAATGCAGGTCAAAGACATTTATAATTAATTCAATACAGGGTAAAATAGAGTTTATTTCCCCTCATGTATTCTGCCTGGTAATTTACATTAACAATTACAAAAATAAACTACTGTATTAAAATAATTTAGAAATAACCATAATTCACCTTAGTTTTCTGAATTTCTGTGACTGTTCATCAAAGTGGGAATTCAACCGAGCTCGTGGCTTTCCTCTCTTCTGCGTTGCAGCTGAGATACGTGGAGTTTCTGTCAGTTTTTTCCAAAGCAATGGTTGGTAACACCACAACAACGTACAGTCTCTGCTGATTTGCTTCTTGTTTTCAGGAACATTCTGCTTCATGGCTCTACAAAAGAAGCAGTAAAATCCATTTGGTCCTTGGGACTATTGTTTCACATCGCCAGACTGAACTTTCAACGAGGCATTCATCTGTCTGTAGAATATGATCTTCATAACAAAACACACACTGATTCTTTTTGTTTGAAGCCAAAAAGAGTGTCTCTTATCATCAGTGTTGTCTATGAGCCTACTGATTCATTAATTCTTATCTCTTGTCAATGTATATGCAGTGGTAGAAGTAAGATTAAATTTGGGCTCAGAAAATATTCTACTAATGCAACTGCAATCACTGTTACAGCAATGATGATAATAAGCACACAAAAACCATGGTGCTTTTATACTATGAACACTGCACAAATGCTTATTTAAAAGAGAACTTCAGAAGCAGAAATATCAATTTAAAAGCACAAATCCCTTCCAACTGGAGTTAGTTAAAAAATGTTTGGTAGGATTCCTTCTCATAAGGATTTTAAAGGATCTGAAAAATGGCTTTGACCAAAATTAGAATATATAATTTTATTTTTTTTATATCTTCCCAGAATTACCTAGGTCGAACAAAACATCTCATAGAGTAATAATTTATTTACCTTAACTAAAAATGAAAAGCTAATATTAACTGAAATATGAAAATAAAAATTATACCACACGAAAAATCCAACCTTTTTCTATTTTATGTATAGGAACACTGGAAATTCTCCAGCATAAAAATTTTATTTTGTTGAATTTGTGTTTTTTTCTGATTAAATATTTCATTAAGTAACTTGGTCAGCTTTTGACTGGGAAATAATCAGATTTAGACATGTGAAAAATTAAAGCTCTTGATTTTTGGCACAGAAGACTTTTACTAAAATGTGTTCAGATATACTTGAATTCTGAATTACTGCATGAAGTCTTTGGGTCTGTGCTTCGCAGTAGATAGGATTACAATAATGGCTCTTCTTGCTTTAAAATTTATTGACTGCACCATTTCATATAAAATCGTTTGGTACTTTCTATGCTGAATTGTGAAGGATAGAAGACTCCAACTCCAAATCAAATACTTGAATAAATATCTGAAAGTGCTCAGAAGGTTTTTATTGATTCTCTGTGGGAGCACTGAGCAATCAGAATTTCTAAGAAACTTCAAAAAGTTGATGAAAGAAGCTAAGTGCATTGGAAAAAATCTGATCCTGCAGATTATCAATGGTTTACCCATAAGGATAATACACCCAAGGGCAGCTCAGCTTCCAGGTACACATTTGGTGCGCTGATGTGTTGGGCTTACATGCACTGAAGTCAAAACATCCTAAACTTCCTGTGTAAATTTTTACTGTATTCCTGCAGAGTCACTGTGTTATTTTTCCCTGGACATAGGCTTTCTCTCTATTACTCTTTCCCAAATCTTTTGGCTTTTTGAGAGTTTCAAGGCTGGTGTTCTTCTCTTTAGTGTGCAAGTTGAGGCAGACACACTTGGGTTTGCAGAGCTTTTTAATACTGTAGTCCCTGAATCTGGGTAGTAGAGAGAACAGATACATAATGTACAGCAACAAAAGAGCAAAGATAATTTTTCTTCCTCAGTTTCTCACCATCTGTAGATTTTTCAAGGTTAAGTCAGTTTTGTGGGGGATGTAACATTGCCCTCCTGAATATTTTTTTCCAGATTTTGGAGTTTCAACTGACATAAATGTTTTTTCATTCACCTTGGCTGGTCCAACTGTCAAAAATAGTCTCTTCCACAAAAGCAGATCCTCTTTTTTAATTTTCTTGCCTGAAATTTTCTTTCCCTGTGTGTCCTTCCTCTTGGCATTTAGTTGTGGGTTTTTTTCTTGCTGTTGCTGTATAGGGGTCTCTAACCTTGAAATCCCAATCCCTACTGACAAACTTGGTTTTTGCTAGTAAGGAACACCATGATCTCTAAATGCTCCTCCCTGTGTGAGTGTATCAAGGTTTAACAATCTTCTGTTGTTCCTGGTCAGGGATTTATAGGGCACGGGTCTGCCATCACATGCTGGATCTCAGTTATGCAGGAATGCTATACATACTCCTAATGAAGCAAATTCAGAAATTCTTTGAATGGGAATTCACAAATCAGACATAGATTGCTTAAATTGTCTTGTCACCTTTCTTACTTGGGGAATAGTGGATAGGAGTGTTTGTCTTGGATCCTAATTACTGAGAAAACTAAGGGAAAAAAATTAAAGGAATTTACCAGAAAAAGTATAAAAATTCTTTATGAATATGATGTTGGATCAGATGCTCCTTGAAGTCCCTTCCAACCTGATATTATATTCTTATAAGATTTTTTTTTTTCTGTAAATGATTATCAGTGTATCAGAGTCCCTCAAAACAAATCCTTCCCTTTTTGCTTCCTGAAGCATGGGGAAGTCTCCAGGGCTCGTAATATCCAAACTGAGACATGATCACTCCCATGGTGATAGGGGAGGGTACTTTTAATATACCTTTCTGAAATACCTTCCCCTTGTATTCCTAACAAAACAGAGTAGAAGCCTGGTTGCTCTCACCCTGGAGTACCTCTTGAGGTTTTTATTCCACTTACAGTGTAAGGTCCATAGGAGTGTTTTCTAAATGGAAAAAGGAGTGGGGCACATTATAAGAAAATTCTGCTAGTGAAGTGCTGTAGAAATGCAAAGTATTCCTGACCCTACACAGTGACAATGGTAGAAATAAAAGTTTCACTAACTTCCTCTGTTGTTCAACAGACCAAAATTTCTCCAGTGGAAACATGCACATTATTCATTAAAATATTACTTATCTTCACTTTGTTTTATAGCCATGTCCATGCTCTTTTCTCTTTCAAGGATATCAGAGATGACAGACACAAAATAAACTGAGAGCCACTCTGCAACTTTCTGCTGGTTCCACAGTCTTGAATTCAGGCAAGTTCAGACCAGAGGTAACAAACATACAGACAACCACTGTAAGGGTCACAGTAAAAAATATAGTCTTTTCTGTTGCTGTCATTTTAGTCTGAGAGATGAACTAGAGGCTGGTAGCAAACCATAGTGAGATTTTCTAAAGAGTGTGGGTGGCAGTACTCTAATGTAAGCCCTACCCAAATATGTGAGACAGGTATTATGCCTTTTGACCAAGGAGCAGTGAATAAAAATCGGGGTGTGTTTTGTATCTGCGTGTAGGGTGCTGAAATCAATAAAAAATCCTGTGCCTGGAGGGGTTTTTTTACAGTTTAAATAGTTCGGAAAAGTAGGAGGCAGTAGGAAACAGGGGAAGGGAAAAAGTATGAAAAGAATAACAAACAAAAAAAAATGTCTGGCAGCCGAAAATGAAGCCAGACAAACTCAAATTGCAAAGAAAACAGGTTTTAACCATCATGGTGATTCAGCAAGGGAATGTCCTACCAAAGACAGCCATGTGAGGTCCATCTTTTATGTCCTTGATTGAAGACAGCCTGCCTTTCCACCAGAGGCATGTCTGCCCCACAAAAACTCTGCCTCAGACAAGCACCAGCTAATTGGTTCAGTGGGACACAAAGCAAATGAGCGAAGTTTGCAGAGTTATGATAGACTGAGCAGAGTCCCTGACCTAAACCTCCCTGTTCCTCTGCATTTAGAAGCTAATAGAAGCCACCACCTCCAACTGGAAAAGAAATAAATTTGCAGTTGTGCTTGGCTACCAGTCACTGTTGGCAAGCGGGGTAGATTTCCCTGAACAGAAATTCCAGTCCCTACTGGCTTCATCCAAGAGTTTTCCTGCTCTGGCAGAATAACATCTATCCTACTTTGAATGAGTTTTCACCACTTAGACCAATATGTCTTGGTTAAGATAGATAAAGAATAGTCTTTGGATCTTGAGGCAGAAAAAAAAAATGAAATAAAATAAATAGTTCTCTCGGTTCATGGGAACCAAAGAGGAAAGTTGCTCTGGTAAAACTGAGAAGCAGAGACTGCAATACCTGTATTTTTCAAGAGCATTTGGCATGTTAGCTAGTGCTAAATAGTGATGACAAAATGTTCAACAAACCAAAAATAGTCCATCTGTTCAGTAAAAAGTGGGATTCTGTGAAGCGAGACAAATAACAGGAAATACAGAATTCTTTCCCTTCTCAAGTCATTTCAACACTAGCATCTCAACCCACCCACTTAATTAGTATTAAAAATCATTAAACCCAGTCTTAGAAGCAAATGATATCTTGCCCAAGCCTCAGCAGAGTGGAGGTGAGAGGGGAGGGCAGGACATCGGAAGGGTTGATCCCAGACGTGGCTAAAAGCACGGCTGACTCTCCTCCTCCGTGAGTCCCACGTCCCCATGGGGATTTCAGCACAGTAGGCGATACTGCTGCAGGGCATCTTCAGTCTCTGGAGGAGAGGAGTTTTACTTGTGAAGAAACTCAAGCTGTTTGGGGAGGACTGGCTGTGTGGGCTCTGCTGGGCTTCTCCTTCCACTGCTGCTCTCCCCATCTCCCTGTGCTCACTCAGGAGGCTCTGCAGAGGGACGGTGTACAACAGGAGAGAAAACGGTCTGTTTATTCAACAGTACCGCTGGAAGGCTGTTTTTGACAGCAACACCTGCAAAGGCTGTGAAAAATTCCCTCTCGTGGATTAATCTGGGACTTCCTTGAAGAAAAGTTGGGTAGAACAGACCGTTTTGAGATGCCTGTCACCTCTGGACCTGTGAGCTCCTGACATGTCAGCACTGGTGATAGGCATTAGCTGTCACTGGGCAGATCATGCAGAAAAGCATGGCCTTTGAGCACTTTGTGATATTAGATTATTTTACCAGACAAATGTTTCACAAGCCGCATTTGAGCAAAATCATTAATTTTCTTTGGAGTACATTGTCTTTGGAGCACGTTGTGTCCCCCCAAGAAGGGCAAAGGACTGCAGTCCCTGTGTCTGTAATACTTCTTACCCCTCTTGTTTTCTCATCTTTCAAGGCCTTCAGCTTCTCCTAGGGAAGACATGCATTTTTAGCTTTATCCTTACTCTGCCTCTCCCTGTATGCGCATTTGGTCGGTCTCTTCTCCCAGGTAACAGTGATAGGATGAGGGGTGATGGCCTCAAGTTGTGCCAGGGGAGGTTTAGATTGGATATAAGGAAAAATTTCATCACTGAAAGGGTTGTCAAGCACTGGTACAGGCTGCCCAGGGCAGTGGTGGAGTCCCCATCCCTGGAGGGATTTCAGAGGTGTGTAAATGTGGTGCTGATGGACATGGGGTAGCAGTGACTTGGCAGTGCTGGGTTAATGGTTGGACTGGATGACCTTAGAGGTCTTTCCAACCAAGGTTATTCTATGGTTCTATGATTCTATAAGTGTTCAGGCTATTTCGAAGTAAGGCTGACGAGGATTGTCTTCACTGAGCAATGCAAGAGAGCATCACTTTGTATCATTGCGTTTGCATAAATCATTATATATATATATATATATAAATTTTACATTGTCTAATTACTATTCCTGTAAATCTAATTAGAAAATTATTTTCTAGAAACAGAACAAAAAGAAACAATCCCCCTGGTTTGATTTCGCATCTCTGCTTGTGGTTCTGCTTTACTGGTAGTAGTTTTAAGTGTACGCAGCCAGTATGCTATATATTGCGAAGCCCTTCTAAAGCCTCCCTTGCCTCCAGCCTTGATCCCCTCTCGTACTACTTCTCAGCAAAGACAGTTCCAATTTATACCCATTTCCAACCATTTCAAACTGACACACTTAATTCATCTCACTGGAGTTACCAAGGGCTTAGCAGACAGAGAAAGAAAAAACAAAGAAAAAGAACAGATACTGCAGTCTCTGAAATATCAGGCTCCTGGAACTGCTTTGAGCTGTCTAACCCCAACAGTTATTAATGGTATTTCTTGCATTTACAGGTAAATTGATTCCCTTTCTCCCAGGAAAGGAAAGAAATAAGTCTGAAGATTCATCTTCTGCAGTATTTGAGAACATATTTGATCGCAGTAACCAAGTTCCAAACCATTTACAGTGACAGCAGAGGGGACCAAACCAAGGAACTCAGAGTCACAGTGACTGCTGGTGTCAGAGTTCAATGATGACGAGGATCAGCTTCTTCCTGACACAAAGTACTACACAGCTGCACATAGCATATTTGGTAGCTCACTTAAAAAGCCAGATCCAGGCACCAATGCTTTGAAAGATGTATGGAAATATTAAAATCAAGTGATCTTAAGGTACTGGTTTTGTAAAACTGGCTCACAGGATTGACCCTATCTGTCTGGCAGATGCTGTTTTTCCTCAGAGAGGCACACCAAACCTCTCCAGAGTCATTTCCACCTACCTTTGAGCCCATGAAACCTCATGCCCAAGTAGGACATCACTCTTCCAGGTGCTGCTGTGTGACAATGTCAGCTTTTATGTCACATCAGCCAGAGCTCTATAGGTAGCAAGAGCTGTTTCTAAATCAGTACAAGGTTGGGTTTGTTGAATTTTTTTTCATTTTGAACTCAGAAAAGAGTGTCAAAAAGGGAAATGTTGAGGTAAAACTCCTCAGTCCCTGTCTGAATTGAAATTAAAGGGAGGTTTCACAAATCAGAAGTCACTGGAACATAATTCTATGATGCTGCCAATTATTTGTTCATGTTGTGAACCACTCAGAAAAATACCCTGAGATGCCACATGCAGGCAAACACGGAATTTTAGCTAGTATAAATGCATTACTCTCAATGCAACAATGCTACTTTTTTTCCTTATAAAATAAAGTAGTTTTTAAGGAGAGATTATAGTTTAAGCATTTTCCCAACATCTGCATAGAGGTGTCTCTTCTGGGATAAGATCTTGTTTATAAATGGGGCAGGCATTCTTAGCAGGCAGGAACAAAGAAAAGCATTTTTATTAGCAGCAGGAACCACATGAACAGCTTTGACCTCAATTTAGGATTTAGCTTATCATTTCACGCAGAGGCTTGCATCAAGAATTTGACACTGGTGCCCTTTTCTAATTTGTAAAGCAAACTAAAAGGAAAATAATGGAGTACGGATAAGTGCTGTTCATGAACCACTGAGCAGGCTCTATTCCATTCTGCCCAAATTACTCCACAATCAGTCAGAAATCTCACGACAGACTAGGTTGTCTTTTTGTTGTTTTTATTCCTCTAGGAAAAAAAAAAAAAGGCAAATTAAACCACCAGGCCTGTCTGTCCCCATCCCAGCGGCCATCAGGAGTATTGTGGAATCGGCATTCCTTGCGCTCATTGCTGGGTCCGCAGAGGGAAGCGCTGCTGGGGCGTGGGGGGAATATTTGCCTGCAAATGTTAGATCCGCGGTCGTGTGATCGCAGAGCAACCTAAGGTTAGGTATTAAGCATGGTAAAGCCCTGGCAGCTTTGCTCCAATTGGCTCCATGACATTCCCTGCTCGGCTGTGATCTTAATGGCTTGAGACTGGCTGAATTCTTCTAACCTCAGCAATTAATTCTTTCATTTTCTAGAACTCTGCTCACTTGAAGTGTTATTTTTTGCACACTGAGGGCGCATTGGAGCTGGGGCTTAACCAACCCGAATGCTCTTGCTGTGTGAATCATCTTTCAGGCAAAGCCACGGTGCCCTACACCCCCTGTGCTGACTCAGCCGGATTTTTGTCCCTGACAGCAACAAAAAGAAGATTCACAAATTTCATTAGATTTGCCTGAATAAAAGATCAAGAGCCATGTAAGAGTAAAACATGTGAATGATCTTACCGGATATGTGATTTCATGGAACACACAGGACTAAGGGCTCCTCAGGAGCTCTGCTTTCAGCCTGCGTTACCCTGGGAGGAGGGAAGAGCAAAGGGTGTGGATACAGGGAAAACAGATGCAAACCGCTGTCTGTTTACATGGTTTTTCATCATCTGTGGGAAGAGGAAGAACAAGGAGAAAGTGTTGGGCTCTGACTGTTGTTGGGGAAAGCTGGAGATAGAACAGGAGGAGAAAGCCCAAGGCTGGGCAACACAATCTCCTAGAAAGGAGAGGAATATAAATCTGAATGAGTGAAAGGAGAAAATATACACTACTTCTGTCTCCTGGCTGCATGTGCCTCTCAGTCTGGTGTCCAATTCCACCAGTGTACTTGGTGCTCAACACCCTTGCAAATCCCAGGCTTTTCTGTCACGCTTTGCATGACATGTCTGGAAAAGTGTGTGCAACACATCATTCACACTCCAGATGTGCCAGCCTCATGCCTCCAAACGTGAGGGTGTGCCTCTGGCTTTCCCTGTGAAGCTCAGGTGTCTCTGAGCCCAAGCATGATTTGACTGCTGATTTTTCGAGAGAGTTAAACTCTCATTGACCTTCTTGTGATACATAACATTTTTGAAGTGATGTTGTCTGTGGCAACTCATCATAAAGGCTGCGTCTGAAGGGTAGTGGTTGAATACAGCTGTACTGCCCACCAACCTGACTGAACTGAAATGGCATCACAGGCAACCTGTGCAACAGCTTAAAGTGCCTTTGGAAGCCAAAGCCATGTGTTATGCATTAAATAACATGGTTAAATCTAGCCCTTGTCCTTGACTCAACATTAGAATTAGGAAGCTTTGCTCTGAAAACTCCTTCCAAGCAATAGGTCAGTATGATGGGAGGATGGGGAATCCTTTGCAGGGAATTCTTAGCTTGCAGACATCAGCCAGGTGTTCAGAAACAGAGAAAACAAGACTGGAGGGTGACTGAAACTAGCTGAGTACAAAAAGCCTTCTCGTTAATTGAGTACATAAACAGTAGACAGGTGAAGGCATAAAATCCATGTGATTTTCCCAGCTCTAGCCTGCCAGATCCACGCCCTGAGCATGGCTGAGGAACCCTGTGCAACACGAATCAGAGATGACAGAGAAAGGCTGAGTCCTTTGCCAGACGGGCAGGTCTCATGATGGCTGGTACAGTACGTACATGGCGTGGTGCTGCGGGGCTGTGACACGAGGCTGCGGCTGAAGTGATGCTTTAGCCGTATGTCTCCCATCCCCAGTGGCAGTTGCAATACCATTTTCATTTCCAGGCTCTTTCATAGCCCCTCTCCAGGATTAGTTTAAACACACTCAGCAAAGGTAATTCATTCTGTAGCTAGAAGAGAGAAGGGATCAGAAAATGCTCCCAGCCATTTTGGCATGTTTGTGAAATGACCCTTTTGATCTGATTCTTCTTGACTCATCGCTTTCCTGCTATCCTCTCTGCCGACAAGCTCTGGTAGACAGGACTGAGTCTCAACTGCAGAAAAAATGGGTAAAACCCATGGCTCAGCAAGTTTGGCCCAAAATGGTAAAACTGAGTGATAAATTAATTCATTGCAAGCAATGCAAGGCTGTGCTTAACAACTTGCTCTTTCCTGAAGTCAGAAGGACTACCTCTGCCTGTGCTTTCACCACCATCTTCCAGCACAGCTGATCAAAGAGGTGATATTCCTGTTGCGGTAGCTCTTTCCCATCATTGACTCCTCAGACTTAATCTTCCTTTTGCAGCAGGTAGGAGTTAATTTTACAATCGGACAGGACAGCGTAAGCAACAGAAATGAGTTTCTAGTATGGTGGGAATGGAGGAGCAGGGAGCGGGATGTGTCTCAGCACCATGTCTGCAGACCATGGCCAGGACTGAGAAATTAGGAGGGGAGAAAGCCATGTGCTCACAGCCCACCTGGGTCATTAAATCAAGGGGTAGGTGACAGAATCAGGCACCTCCAGAGGATAACTTGGAGCCCCCGCACTGAACTGCTGCCTGGAGATTCTTAAATCTCTTCATTGTCCACCTATAGGGAGCCTCACTTCCAACCCAGGCACCTAAATTTACAGCTCAAGCTTAGCATGAACATCCTCCTGATGACTGTTAGGATTTTGTCAAAAACAAAGGGTGAAATGATGGAAAAACTGCCATTTCTAGACTAAATGTCTTGTTTTCATTTTTATTTTTTATTTGCTGGAAATACACAGTGTTTTGGCTTTTCTTATTTTGAGGTGACAATAGATCCCCAAGTTTCCCAAGAGAAAGTCTGTTGGAAAAAACACAGCAACATGCTGGCAGAATGGAGGATTAATAGCCAATTATCTGTGTTAAATAAATAGGCTAAATACCTTCCTTACTTTTTCCTTTGCAATCCCATTATTTGGTTTCTGGAGCAGTTGCAAATAACAATTGTTCTTTAGTTCTTTGTGCCTGATATAATGAAAAAAACGCTAAGAGAATGTTTGTTGAGGCAGTTCAGGACCATGTGAGACTAGGAGTGATTCTTCCTAGAGGGCACTTCTCATTCTACTTTGACCTTGATAGGCTACAGAAATACCTGAGTAGTATCTTTTCTGGCTCAGCACATTTTTTAAAAACCCCTCAGTTGTGCTTTTTTTTAAGAATCTGCATTAGCTACAAAAACCTTACTGGATGGCCTAGTTTCCTGTGGAATTATAAAAAACAAAAATGTGCCTTGGGCAGAATGACCTTATTCATTGCATTCTTATTCCCTGCAGCTCTTCCTCGTGCTTTTCACTGCTGTGATGTGTTGGATTGTGTTTTGTGTCAGTCAATGGATAAAATAAGGACTGGATGTGGAAGCAGGAGCCATGTGGGAGACAAGACCTTTCCAAGACATAAGCTTCCATGGTCTTTCCCATCCATCCAACTTCATCTGTTCAAGTTTCTCACCACTTGAGCACGAACAGGAACGTGTGCCTTGGCAACTGCAGTCTCCTGGAAGATGCCTGGGTCTTCTCCTTCCTAGGTGACTATTTCTAATCATTAGGCAAACATACAAAGGGTGGACATCAACAACATCACCTGTAAAAGAAAATGTGTAGGTGACTACACGTTAGAGACAGGAAAGGTGAGAAGACAGGAGTTGCCTCCATCTGTCTCAGGACTCAGCTGAAGAGGAGCATCCAGCCAACACAATCCCTTCTCTCACATACCAAGGGCTTTCATCCATGGGGACTCAAATGCTGGTGGAAAAATAGATGGACCACTGAGCTACAGAGCTTTCTCAAGGTGCCTGGCTTTCACTCCCTCCTGTTAGAGCTGCTTCACTTTGTATAGGCGATTAAATATTAACTGGGCCAGAGAGAGAAAAGCAAGAGATTGATTCTATTGGCCAGTTGTTTGGATGCTCACCTGGGATGTGAGAGATGCAGGGACAAGTCTTTGCTCTGATGATGATTTAATTATTTATACAAAGAGGAACAGCTCCAGCAAGAAGGACATACATGCCTGCAATCTCGATGGCCCTCTGCCACACTGCACAAAACCTCTTCCCTTTCAGCCAGGGCAGTGATTTGATGCAGGTTTTCTTCTTGTCGAGTAAATGACTTCAGTTTGCATCACGATTTGTTAACTTCTCGTCCTTGTTCCCTGAGGCAGGGCTAGTTTGGGTGCCGTGCTCCATGGCAGGACTCATGGTTGAGGCTCCTCACTGAGGGAGGCATGGTCCCTTGCCCAACAGTGACTCATTTCTCACAAGGGTCAAAGATGAGGCTGTTACTAAGCCGTGTACCCACCTCACTCCCTGGCACCTCGGCCATCTTTGCTGTGTGTGCGGCAGAGGAAGCCCCGGCAGCTGCAGCGAGGACCGCAGGGAACTGGAATTTCCATGTGGATTTCCAAGGCTGGCAGGGGCTGCTGTGTACAGAGGGGAAGAGAAAATAAGGAACCTCCCTTATAATAAAGAGACCTGTAAAATGCTCTCATTGGTTTCTCCCTAAGTGCTTTTATGTGGATTGTTTATTTTATCAGACTAATGTCAGTGTTGTTCCTGTTATTTTTTCTACCAGCTGACACAGTTTTCTAAAATTAATTGAGATGGAGAACTAGTGTTTTCCCTTGTAAGGGCTGGTGGAATGGGCTGTGCCATATTATCCTCCACACATGAGCAATCTTAATTTTAGTAGCCTCCCACAAACTTTGAAAGTGTCTGGATTAAAACCATGATTAAACAATTTATCCTGATTTACAGAAAAGATATTTAAGTACCTGGCTACTAACACAGCCAGTTTTCCATGGAGCATTTAAATTGTGTCACCTTCAGCTCACCAGGCTGTTTCCATTGCTGTTCTGCCGTGAATGTTATCAGGTAGCAGAGTATGAAAAAAAACCCAAAGATATCAGCACAGTGTTTAAATGTCCACACACAGTTGTAACAGTGACATGAGCTCATCCATTTATTCATTTTACACAAAGTTTGTTCCTCTGCTGTAGATTTTTTCAGTATTCACAAAGGAAAAGTTCATTATAAGGACAATCACTGAGCACAATAAAATGCAGTAGAAATACAACTACTCTTTATGAGAATTTGAAAAAAAAAAAACTACAACAAAGCCAAACAAAACAAGTTTAAAAAAATAACTATTATAAAAGAAAATATGTAGTGCTTATACTTGCTATCAAAGTCTGGTTCTGTTGATTTTGCCTAATGGCTTATGCACTCAACAGAGATGGCATTGTTTACTTTCTTACTCGAGTTTACATTTATTATTACTGCTAAGTTTTTTGTTAGCACGTGCTGTTTTAAATTAAATGAATATCCAAATACTGGTTTGAAGTTGCTAATGACACCATGTGTACTGTGTTAGCTTTCATACTATTTCTTTCATACTATTTAAAGAAAAAGTCCTAATTGTACTACCATTGCCTGAGGATATTTTTGTGGTAAGCAATTAAGATTCATTTTCCTGTTCATGTAGAAAAACACTTCATGAAAACACAGGAATATAATAACTTTTGTCCAAATTTTTATGCATTTTTGCTTTGATTATTTGGATTAAGTGAAAAGAGAACCACCATTTAAAATCTGAGTATCTTGGTAAGTGTTTAATAGTTACTTCTAACTGAATAATTCCTTCCCCATCCATAAAACAAAGAATGTAACAAAATTCGAACATTTACTTCTAAACCTCACTAGTGAGCTTACTTGTCCTTTGATTTCACTGCTAAGCAGTCCACAAAAAGTATACAATAGACAATAGAAACCCAAAAGTTGGCTGAAGGATTTAGCATCAGAAAAAACAAACAAATAAACAAACCAAAAAACCCCACAGCTCCATAAATGCACATAATATTTGGGAAATAGTGGAGGCAAAAGCCCTCTCTTTTAGCAAAGAGGTGAATCATTGGCTGCCAGGGCAGTGTGTCACATTTTTGCCACCAGCACAGCCACCCACACCTGGTCCTCCTTTCCTGAGGGTCAAAACTCAAAGCTGCAGCACGAAGCTGTGGGATCGGTGTGAGAAAGGTTCCTTGTTCCATGCTGGACTCATCCCTGGGTGCGCAACAGCGAGAGGAGGAAGAGACTGGGAGCCTCTCTGCCAGTCCCACACTTCGACATTGTTTCAGAGTGATTTGTTCTTCATGACAGGGTCAAGCTGCTGTGAAAAGGTTAAACAAACGGACTTTGTAAGCTCCTTTCAGGGGAAAGCTGGTCAGAAGGCCCCTTTAATCACCAATCCCCTTTAGCCCTGGGAAAAGGCATGGGCCAGACTCACTTGTGCAGGGGTGGGAAGCAGGGGTGAGGGTGGGGTGGAGGCTCCCTGCCCTTCTGCAGCCACCTTCAGCTGGAAAAAAAGAAATCCTGCAAGGGAAGGTGTTTGTTTGGCTGGAAGCGCTGATGTGCCTCCCCCTGTGCTGAGAAGCCACTGCAGAAGAGGACATTCCTTTGGGGCCAGTGTGTAGCCCAGCGTCCCTAATGCTGTCTGCACCCATCCTGTCAGGAAGGTAATGAGGGGAAAGTTCCCAGATGAAAATGAAAAGCACCTCGGTCTTCAGCGGGGGCTCAGAGGAAGCTTGTCGTAGCAGCTTCCAACTTCCCTCCACCACGACTGCAGGTCTGACGCTCTGCTGGGAGAGGAACCCTCGTAGGTTAATCCCTGCAGACAAGAGGCTTTTAGTTCAGCTTCTCCTGCCCCTTATTGAGGTGTGACCATTTACTGGATACCCAGTGCATTACGCACTTGAGCTGTGCCTTCTTGGAGATGCCCAAGGGCAGGGATGGTTCCTCCAGCCGAGTTATTCACAGGGCAGCTTAATAAACAGTACTGTCTCTGCTCTCCTCCCAGGGAGAGTGGCAGCAGCCAAGGGCAACATCATTCCTGCTGCCATGGATGGTGGAGGCGGCAGGAGATGGCAGTGAGGCTCCTTGGCCCAACGTGGTATATGGAAAGCGAGAGGATGCATCGTGAGAGCTGAGCTGGGTAACAAGGGCCCCAGGCACCACTGTCTCTGTCCTCAGAGTTCCCCTGCCCTTTGCAGCCAAGTAATTTGTTATCTTGGGCCCTCATCTCCTTCCTGCTCATCCCCATTAAGCATCCTTCTTCGCCACCCTCCATGCCCAAGCCTTAGCTGTGAATTGTCCAACATCCGCACGCAGACATTGGCTTTCATTCCAGGAGCAATGTTTTCAGGAAAGCTCAGGGGTTGTGGTGAGCAAACTCTGCTATCTCCCTGTGCCAGTTCCAGCCATGCCAGGACCACATCTCTGCCTGTTTCCTCCCCTAGATCCTACATCCCTCAGCTTGTTCTCCTTAGCTGCTTTCTTCTCACCACAGTTAGTTTGGCAGGTATTTTCTACAGTGATCCCAAACTTATTTGGTTCCTGCTCTCCGACCTGCAATAAGTGTTCTCCCTGACCAAAATTTAGAAAGACACTACAGTGCTTCCTACTTTGTATTCTTCTCCAAGTAATATTCTTGATGACTGAAATAAAAAAGCAGGCCTTCTTCCTATAAGTTGACCAGTTTTGTACCCTTTCTGCACTGCTGAGGCCATTTCTCAGACAATAAATTCAGTATCCAAAATCTAAATTAAGATTGTTCACGTGAAACAATGAAGGAGAGAATGAAAAGGTTAATACTTCCATTTGGTAACACAGATGTGAATTTAGTAGCCTATCCACCTTCCTGCACCCCTCTGATCTCCAATTGTCACACAGCACATGCTGAAATAGCCATCGTACTCCACAAAGCCAGAATGGATTTGGTAAGAGGCCAGTCTTGCAACAGTTTTTCAAAACATAACAAAATGGACAGGGTAGCAACTGCCAGCTAAGGACCTGGTACTGAGCTACTGAAATCAGCAGCGGCTCTGCCAGCGATTTGGGTGTGAATTAAGAGCCTGAATTCCAGATGAATCAACACATTTCTACCACCATAGTCAGTCTTCAGCTGAATTTAATCTCCATCCTGCATCAGCTGTCAGCCAGCTGAGTAGTTGCCTTGCCTGCAGGGATGATAGCTTTGTGACAATGAAGCACTGAAAGAGAATCCAAGAATCATCCAGGCCACTCTCCCACTATCCCACCCACTGCACAGAAGTTAAGTAAATCACTTTAAATAATCTCTTACAGATATTTCTTCTAACCTGTATTTCTGTAGCACAAGTCCTGGGATTTCTATTGAACCCTTTTCTTGGATACCACCTTAACAGACAGACTGTGTTTCTAATATTGATCCTGGTTTTCTTTGTTGTGTATTTAAGTGATTTCTCATTCTTCTTCAGTTGGTCACAAGTGATCACCATCAACTTCATAGAAAACTATTGTCCTCCTGCTCTCTTTCTTTTTTTCCGGTTTAAACAAAGCCACATCCTTCACCCCTCATGTTTTCCAGATTTCCTTTATCCCATAGACTCTTTCCTGTTGATCAGTGTGAGGACAGCCAAGCTTCCCAACTCTGCAAGCAGCAAGCCAAAATGCCATTAGGCTGGGAGCTGCAAGGCACGTACCTTGGAAAGATGAGCAGAGAGGGAACCAGTGCTCTGGAAATAAGTTGCAGGGCAGAAGGATGTGGTTCATGTGAAAAGTGGTTCCTATGAAAATGGCGAATTCCTTCAAAAATCTGAAAATCTGGGGCAGCTGTTCCCCAGATTGACTCAGTGAGTGTGACCATACCACAGCTCAAGACACCTTGTTTTCTCTCTATTGGGAATTTGGATTATTCAGTAGCCCACGGGCAAGTAAAGACTGATGTGGCATGGCCTAGGTAGGAGAGATACACTTGGACTGCTGAAGAGCAAGTGTGGCCATCCCTGCTTAAAACATCTGCGTATCAAGTCTCTTAAAAGAAAGAGAAATTACTTCTTGGCCAGAAATAATGTTGCCACACACATTATGTACGCATTTTCATCGAGATGAGTGAGTGATACAAATGTTTTTGCATTTAGCTTAATTTTCTCTTCCTCATCAAAAAGCTGCAGATACCACAGACATGCAGTTCTAGTGGGGCATGGGATCAGTTCTGTATGTTATCCATAATTACGTATAGGATCAGATCTGAATTAACTCAGCTTGATGTTCAAACCTAGACCCTGAAAACATATGGTTTGTGTGTTGGAGTACCGAAGTCTGGGTAATGAGTTCAGTCTCCTCTAATGTTTTCATATGTTCTTAACACTAATTGCTTGTAGGTCTGATTTTCAAAAAATATGATCATAAAGATCAAATTTTCAAAGTTAATTCCAACATTTCCTCACTCTGATGAACTTTGTAGGTATGATTTCATGCTGATATTAGTGAGTCCCCAAGCAACCAAAACTGATTTCAGAAAGTAATAAAATTGGGTCTTAAATGTGTTACAGAACTGGAAAAGCTCCAAAATGCAAAAACTCAGAGATGTTTAGAGGATGAACAGATTTGCATCTCCTTAATATCGAAGTCCATTAACAACATATCACATTGCCGGGAGACAGGCAGAGGTTACAGCCTACCCAAAAAGTGACCTGTGGTTTGTGTTTCACAAAGTTGCGCAAGTGCAGACAATGTTAATCTTTGGCAATAGTGGTAGTCTAGATTTGGCACAGAAGAGTCAGGTTAGCATCTCTGTTGCTGCAGAAGTTACAGTTAGTTTTATACGGGGCAGGAAATTCTGTCGGCAATATACTGATACGACCTCTGAGACCCCTGATAACTTAAATACCAACTCAGAATAATATCTTACAGACTCCAGAAGGCTCTCCAAGAAGGGCAAAAGACAGAGCTCACCGTCAAGAATGGAAGGATTTGGTATGTGTTGTATTCTGGTTATCCGTTATACATTTTATTTATTTCTGCCTTTTAAAAAAATATTGGTGATGTGATAATATTATGAAACAGAACAGAGTTCAGAAACAGCTGCCATTGTTTTCTGGATAAGAAGAAAACAAAATCCCAGAGGAGCAATGTGAAAGGCAATGAGAGCAAGGTAAATCAGCATAAAACATGGGGTAGTAACAAACAGGTTTGGCTGGAGAAGGGGTCTGCAGAGCCCTGGTGGTTAGGAAAAGAGGATGAGGGTGTGGGTGCAGAGGTGAGAGGAGAAAATCTGCTGCAAACTCTGTGTGCAGAAAGACAGCTGCCATTGGCATCTTGTGGGGAGTTCTGTGTCCAGGCTCAGACACAGTTATCACAGCTCACAGGGAGCGGGGCACATCTCTGTGGGATTTTTCCCAGAGAAAAATACTTCTGTTGCTATTAATTTTATTTTTTTTTAAAAAAAAAAAAAAAAAAAAGAGGGGGAAAAAAAAATAAAATAAAATAAAAAGTAGAAGTTTCCTATGTGATGGATCTGAGCAAGGCTCCAAAGCAAGGAAATGGCTGAGGATGTGCACACTAGAGAAACATCAAAACTTATTTTAAAACACCTTTGCCTCCGTAAGGTCAAACCTGGGAAATACAGGGAATGTAGGGGCTTCCTGCGTGACACCTCTGTAGCTGGGTGTGTATCTTCCATCTCGGATAGTCATCTATTTTTTGTGTATTAATTTAAAATCGGTCCAGTCTGGTCCAGTCCCAGGAAGTGCTAGCAAAAAAAAAATGTACAAGATCTTTATGTGAATGAAACCAAATACTCTGGAAATGTTCTCTTTTTTTTTTTTTTTTTTTTTTTTTTTCCCCGTTTTCCGAACAGCCAAGAAAAACAGCAACACCTCTAAAAATAATAATAAAAAAAACCCCAAAAAAACAAAAAAAAAACAAAAAAACCCCAAACAAACAAAAATAAAACCAAAAACCAAAACCAAACCACAGAACACACGCACACACAAAACCCCACACCAAACAAGCAAAACAAAAACAAACAAACAAACCGAAACAAAACAAAAACCACAAAAAACCAAAATAATCACCGTGAAAAGAGAGAGCAAAAAAAAATCTCCCTGCTTTGGAACAAAGCCAAAGGAGGAAAGAGACAGCTTGGCGAAGTAAAATTATGGGGAAGATCTTTGGGAGTGCTCTGTGAGGATGCCCTCGCCCTGCATCCTGTTCTGCTCTGGGTCCGTCTTCAAAATCCACGGGATGATCATAATTTTTTTAGGAGGCGAGGGAAAGGGATCGAATAAAGACCCCCGGTCAGTCTGAGCTCGGTCATTCTGGGGCGCGGGACCCCTCCAGGAAGGGTGTCCCTGGGCCGGGGGTGTTCTGGGCACCTCCCAGCTGGGCAAAGAGGCTGATCTGGGGGGGCAGTAATCTACACCCCTGTTTCCCAGGCCCCCTGCCTCTCCACTGGAGACCCAGGCTGCGCTGGTCCCGCTTTGCCAACGCGACTGTCCCGTCGCTCCAAGCCCCGGCTCCGCTCTGGGAGGGTGCGGGGGACCCCGAAGTCGTCGAGAGGGGAACGGTCGCCCTAAGGGGGGCTGTGAAACCCGGGACTCCAGGGCCGAGAGGGTCTGACAAAACGAAATGAACTTGAAAAATGGGTTTCTCCCAAAAAATAAAAATACAAATAAAAATTAAAATTAAAATAAAATTAAAAAATAAAATAAAATAAATAAAATAAAATAAAATAAAATAAAATAAAATAAAATAAAATAATAAAATAAAATAAAATATTTTTTAAAAAACCTTTCCTCTGCCCCTGGTTATTCTCTGGAGTGGAAACGGACGCCGGGCGCAGCACCCCCGGTCCCAGGGCCCGTTATGGGTCCGGACTTTGGGAGAGGGTTTCGGGGTCGCTCCCGCCTCGACAGCAGCTCCGCTCGGTGGGCAAGGCCACGACACCCGAAGACGCAGCCGCGGAGACCCCCGCTTCCACCCCGGGCTGCCCCCGGGCCTGGGGGCCGTACTGCGGGAGGGACGGGACCCGCTTCTCCCGGGCGAGCCGGGCCTGGCCCGCGGGGGGACACAGGCACGGGTGGCATTCCCTCTCCCCAGAAGGGGTTTGGGACAGGACTGAGCATCAGCCTGCAGACGAGTTGGGGACGGGGGGGACCGGTCCCTCCTGCGTGTCCCGGTACTTTCCCACCCCTCCCCTCCCGGTTGGGACCGCAGCCTCTCCCGTCCCCTTAAATTAACCCACAAAAGCGGTCTCTCGCCCAGAAGTAGGGCACGGAAAGTGTGGGGCAGGGTAGCCAGGAATGTTTTGTCGTTGACTGCAAGACATCAAAAAGCCCCTTCATTATGAACAGCCCAGTTCCTATCCGGGGCTTCATCCCTGTGCGCATCCCTTTCCCCGCAACCCGTGCAGAGGTTAACCGTGCAGAGGTTCACCAGCATTGCCATGAGAACTCGTGGATGAAACGATCTTATTGCTGTAAATCTGTGTGTACTGAAAATTGGCATACACGACAGCTTTAGTACTGAAAAATTTTTCTTTCCCGAATAAAGACTAGCGAAAACCTCATGGCCCCACGTGGTTGGTCTGTCTAATGATGCAAAGGCAGGAGAACGTGTACTTTCCCACCAGTGCGGGAAGATGCAGTCCACACAGTTGAGGGGTTCCCATGGATTCGGGGGCAACTTGGCGGAGGAGACAACGCTGGATGTGGAGACCCTCCCTAAATTTAAGCATCTTCCTCTGTGCAACGAGAGGGCAGGAAAGAGGAACCGCATTTTTTCTCCTTTTATTATCTGGCAAACAAAGGGCAGAAACAATTATTGTGTTTCTTGGAGTCTAAACCTCCCCATAAAGAACTTGCAGTCGCTGTACAACCTACCTTGCACAAAGACCAGGGATGGGGCTCCGCCTGTTTCCATTTCACCCCCCAATAGCTCCAGAAAACTTCATAATAACTGAGCGCAGATTTGCTGTGCGGGCGGGTCCCTGCTCTTGGTTAGTCTAGAGTCTATAAAAAAAAAAATAAATTGGGGAATAAACAAACAATCCAATGACATTTCGTTAGGGGAAATAACAGTAGGTGGTTGCAATGACATTATAAATTGTACTGAGTATTTCTCGTTGCATTTTCTTGTGACTTTAAACCCAGATTTATATCTAGTTTATGTATGAAATTAAGACAATGGCTAGAGCTTACTAATTAATGTATTTCTTCCTACTTTGGTAGATTTTGCTTATGTTAAAAATATGTATTCAAGTCAAGTAGATCATGAAATATAATCGTTCTAGAAATCTTGTCTCTCTCCAGGTTAAAGAACATAGCTTCGAAATACACTGACTGAAAATAAACTAGGTCTTTCTGTCGGAGATACTAAAAAAGAAAAATAAAACAAACCCACACAACAAATATTTGAAACAAACAGTATGAACCAGGTATAATGACCCGCGTATAATGGTGAAAGTTTAAGGAAAAATTAAGAGTTCATTTGAGGAAAGATTTGGTCACATGCAGACGCAGAAGGTACAACTGGAGGAGGTTGATTGTGGCATTTTAAGTTAACAGCCTAATTTTGACAAGTGTCAAGCCTTAAGGGCAATGCCCGGGGAAAAATACAGGAGGAGGAGAACTGCAATTTCCACACGAGAAAAGGAGCATTCCCGATGTGAGGAAGAGTAAGGTCCCCGCTAGGTAACGGATAGGTTTTAAAATGTGCCTGAAGATGGTGCTGTTTGGATGGCAGAAGAAGGTTTCGGGCAGCTGCAGTAAAATGCTGTTTTATGAAAAAAAATCTGCTCACCCAAAATTGTGCAACAGCAGATTGCCCCAGCTCCAATTCCAAAACCTACACAGCAGAGATGTGTTGAGAGATGGTTTAACAAGCAACTTAATTTCAGAATAATATCCCTGTGATAAAACAATTTCTGGTAAGGTGAAATTTCAGTCCCAATGGCTATCAGCAGATCTCACTCCCACCCCAGCCTGGCCACAATCCTTCTGCTCACCCCCCTGACACCCCACCCTGAGTACAGCCTCTGTAAACCCGCATCTGTGCACCGAGCGCCCGCAGGAACAGAGAAGTCGCAGGGAAATACGGCTGATATTTTATTCAACAGATGGTGAAGGAATTTCAAGTGGAATTTCCCATTATATATAGGCTTTAATGTTATTAAGCCTGATTTTAATGTGAATGTGAAGTGATCTGCTATAGTTTATGACAGTCAATTAGACTCTCTTGGCCTGACTGGGAACCAGATTTTCTTCTGATGGTTTTAATAATGTAATTTTTTAAAGGGCACCAGGAACTGGACCAGTAGACTCAAACAGAAATGCACTGGCATATGTAAGATACTTCCCTGCAATCAGCAGTAAATAATGTGAGGGGAAAACTAACTTTCTGGCAAAATACCATTCTTGCAGAATTTATGTTTTCTCCTAAATTGCACAATGCTTTTTAACACCATATGCCAATCTGGGAACCTCAAGTGTAGTAATTAGCTCTGAGTTTTTGGAACACTTTATAAGGCCTGGATTAATCCCAACTGTATTATCTGGTGTCAGTTACTGTCAGTTGGAGACGCCGCATACCGAGTTACCAGCCAGTGGATTGTGCAATAATGACCATATGCCATATGTTATTTTGTGTCTTTCCTGTATGTATGTTCTACCTATAAATTGTGTTAGATCCAATTAAGGGGAAAGCCATGTTAGCTCCTGATACAAAGCAAAACATGCTGCATTCTGCATAAAGCGGGTGTCTCCCAAATGGCAGGCTTTAAGTCAGCCCCCTGCTGAGCCATAGTACTAAAATACATGTTGGTTTTTAGAGCTTTAAATTTACTTCCTCCAGAGAAAAATATTATCCCAGCGTTATCTAATGACCAGCCATAGGGCCCTAACAGCTTCCTTTCTACAGTGTGTTGCTATCTCCTGTGCTCCCTCGCTGTAGCAGCTTTGGCTTTGCCTCTCCCATCAATGTCCCACTTCTGTGCTCCCCTGTGTGAAGAAGCCCTCAGAGCTGGGTCAGCAGTCTACTTAGTCTTGCAGTGAAGTCTCCACTTCAGAGGAGTCAAGAGCACCTGAGAAGTTTGCATAGGAGCCTGGTGTGCAGCTCATTCTCTTCTGGTAATTTCATTGTCTTTCTTTTGCCCCAGAACCAAGTCCGAGGTGGCCTTCTAAGTGTCACTAAAGGGACTGTAAATAGACAGCTAATGCGACTGAACTGCTCTAGGATGCTTGTTTGCTTTCTTGATCCATAGCTTCTGGCCACAGGGCTTACATCCAGCAGACTGAATCAAATCCAGAGTGAATACTTGCCTATAATTTGATGAATCACTTTGCTTCTTAGCATGTCCTCTGCAAAAAAAAAAAAAAAAAAAAAAAAAGACATTAATGAAGCCATTTGTCTCATTGTCTTTGAAGTGGGCATCAGTTGCCAAAGTGATGTGCCATATAGCATTAAAAGGTCCTGCTCTGGCACCACATGAGTCTCCCAGAGGTCCTGTGTCATATTTGAAGACCTATGAAAATATCTTGCATGTCTTTGGGAATACAAAAGGACACTGAATAGCCACATTTAAGCAACCTAACTGAGTTCTGGACTCGTGTGCCTCAGCCGGTCACCGTGGGTTCTCCTCACAGTCAGTGAGGAGGAGGGTATTAGGCACTTTTAGGGCATGGTGCATCTGATAAATGTGTCCTGTGGATGAGACAGACTGTGTACAAGGTTAATATGTTTCTGTGCAGTTTAGGGTGTCTAGGCTAGCTGTAAATGGCTAAATTATAGATGATTTCCACTCCAGATAACCCAGGTTCTCTTTTTCTGCTTTATATAGTAGTAAAAATGGAAGTGATGCTGGCGAATCCAAAACATCTGTGTTTCTCGTTCTCCAAAGGCCTCACAGATTCTGGTTGGGAAGGAGAAAATAGCTTTTCCAAAGAAATCATGAGAACACTTCCCAAGAATGTGATGATGTTTCCAAGCCATTAAAATGGGAAAAAAGAAAAACCTAAGGAGGAACTAAACTCATTCTTTCAAAAGCAGAACCTCATCAGGGTTGTCCGTATAGAGCAGCTTGTTCTGTGTTGTGGTGGAGCTTCTATTTTAGACCCAAGGCTGAGCACCTAGTATGACCAAGTCCCATTTCAGAAAGATGGTGACCTAAATTAAGACAACATATGAGGGTCATTTTTCAGGCAGTGATGGAACAAGGCAGGCTAAATATTTATTGGTCCAAGGTCAGAGGTTATCTCATGTAGGGTCAGGACATGTACACAGGATTCCGTTGTGCTGATCCAGTCTTCCTGGTTAAATGACTTGTCTTCATCTCTGTAGGGACATACAGGTTTGGCAATGTACCGTGCAGGATTTTTTTCAACTAGATGTGAAATTTGAGGCAGGCTTTATAGCAAAATTCTGTAGGGTTTTTTTTATATTTTGTCATCTTTAATTTTTCTTTTTCTTCAGAAAGACTGCGTGGTTCATGAAAAAAATCAACACCTGGAAACACTGTTCTTTGAGTTCAGTTATTACTACCAAATAATTTTTAAATCAAATCTGCTTCCTATTTTTTTCCATTTCCAAATGTAAAATATGTCACTGTTTTGTTTTGTGTGTTAAGATGTTAGATCAATATCCGAATAATTAAATGCAGCGGGACAATGAACAGTTTAATTAGCCTTGAGGTTTTCAGAGTATTAGCTATTAAAACTAAATAGGAAAATTGGCTTGCTCTGAACCCTTTTATTTATAAATTGCAACTTGGCAAAAGTACAGATCTAAGTTTATTATGCATTTGGATTGTGCAGTACAGAACTGCTAGGAAAAATCTTAATCCATCTAGACCACAGCAATCATTTCTTGGTTGGGATCAGTTAGTGCACTGTGCTCCCGCAACATCTGCGAACATCCCGATGGGTTCTGAAGTACCAGGACCATTTTGGAGCTATGTAACACCACGGACCTCACCCGTGTTTCACTTTGACTGAACTTTTAGTAAGGGAAGTGAGAAAAATGCAGCCTCGGTCCGGGTTGAGAGCACTTTGCAGAGGTCTGTGCTCGATCCAGGGAGGGATTGGGCCTCGAGGTGGCACTGTGATAAGGACAATTTTTTCCTCATTTACATCAACCCAGTGCAGTATCTTTCTGCGCTGGTATTAAAGCACATCTACACATCGTGTGTATGGACAAGGGTAAATAAAGGCGTTCTTCTATGTCATCTTATTTTCACTTATGTTTCACTTACATTAATATTTTCATTTTCTTCAATGCAAGTACACACAGGCACATATTTTGAGAGCAGATTAAAACACCCTGACAGAGCAATCCAGTACAAGAAAAGGAAACTAAAGCAGAGGGAGAAAGAAAAAGATTTTAATATCTTTCAAAGTAAGTGCAGAGCCATCAGACACTTTTTTTGTTAACTTTATTTACACATGGAAAAGGTGCAAAAGACCTGCTACCAAAGTATTTTGCCGTGTATTTGCTTCACAGATGGACTGTTCCATACCAAAGAAGTGTGGCTAAACGTGCACCTGGGAGAAACTGCAGATAAGACTGCAGAACAGAAATAAGTTAAGTCCAAAGCAAAGACCATGTGGACTACGGTCCAAGATCACCGCCTTCAAGTAGGTCAGATCCAGACACTTATGCAGCAAATTCCCAACTCAGGGAAAGGTACAGATTCTGGATTACTTTCCTCAGATCTCATCCAGATCCAAACTATTCTTGCTAAATGGAAGCCACATCAACTGTCATACCAGCTAATAATTTCCCCAGATTCAGACTCTGTGAAAGACAACCTCAAGATTTTACACTTCTGTTGTCCCTGCCCATGGCAGGGGGCTTGGAACTAGATGATCTTTAAGGTCCCTTCCAACCCAAACCATTCTATGATTCTTTTCTTAAGCATACTGATTATGATAGAATTTTGAGTAGCCTGTGTCTACATATCCTGGTTAATTTCTGATTATGTACAGTTAATACTTTTAGGATTTATTAGCATTTGCAAAATTGATAATAGTAATCTTATATGGAATATTAATGTGCATTTAAATTGAATCTTCAGAATCTCTAGATCCTCATTAGGTGTCAAAAAAGCTCCCAAAGCTCTCTAAATAACACTGAGGGTTACTTAGGATCAGCAAGATGCAAGTATTACTTAAATGCCCATTAATCCTTCCCATGCCTCATACAAGATGTAGATTTGGTCCTTATGGAAAGAAGTTCACATTCCCCAGACTCAGGTTTCTCAAGGATAATCCACACTTTAATCTGTACCTCGTAAGGCAAAGGTAGCTATTTTTGAGCCAAATCTCAGAACTGTTTTTTAACTGGCCTTAGTGGATATATCAAGAAGGTAAACCTATATGTGGAAACACTTGGAATATCAGCACAGGACAGAAAGCAACAACCCAACATCTGACAAGAATATGCTTGCTGTTTCTCACTCAGAATCAAAGTCCCTTCTCAATCCATTGTCCTCCTACAAGACTTCACCGACCATCACGAAGTCCAAGGAAAAATTTCATTGTCCCCCCCTTTTTTTTAATTGAACAAGAAGTTAAGACACACATAAACAAATAGATAATAGTTAATTCAGAATAATTTAATTATTGTGCTTAATCAAACAATTAAAATTATGCTGGAAATGAAGAGTTCCAGATGAATCAATTGATTTTTATCCCTGTGGACTAAAATAACAACAAACCCAAGCAAACACTGTGGTTTTTATCCTCAGCTGAACTTGCCTTTGGCTTCACTGTTCTATGTAATAATTTAGTCACAATCACACACAACTTGCCATTTTATGTAAGGGAATGGCTGCCATGATTTTTGTATGACATGGTTCTGAGGCATATACATGCATTTTTAAGGATAAGCAGAAGACAGAGTGATGAGTCAGGTCCTTGCTCTGCTTCTGCTGTTCTTCACACTATAAGACACAAATGGAGGAAGGGGAAAGGATTATTCCAGCCAGACAAGTTACAGGCAGCCAGAAAACAAAGAAATAAAGATAGGCTTCATTTCAACTAGTGTCAAGCAACTAGAAGTGAGGTGTTTGGTTTGATGTCATTGTCCTCTTCAGTAACTTTTGACAGAACTTGCAGTAGCGTTCATCCCTGCCTAGCAGAGGTGCATGGAGAGATGAGATGGGTGACCTTCTGCAGGTGTTCCTGTTGCCCCTCCACACAGAAAAAAACAAGATAAATCTATCACACTAGACATCTGACTTCTGGCTGGCTCCTGCCCCAAGTGGGGACCATGGCACACTGGAAATACGTGCTCACTGCTGTGGACAGCCACCTTGTTGAACGCACACATCCTCCATCCTGGCTGAACCCTGCGGAGACCTGGCGGTGTTCGGGCCTTTGGTCTGACAACCAAAAGTACCGATAAGATCTGGCTCAGTCTGAATGTCCTGATTGTCAAACGTTCAGGAGACACGTGAAAGCAAAGGCTATGCTCAAGCGCCTCAGAGAGCAATTGCAAGCAGATGCTGGACATGTTACTCTCTTACTAAATGTAAGAGGACAGATTCTTAGGCTTGACCAAACCTGGATGACCTGTCGGGGCTGCCAAGGGGATTGAAACCACCTCACCCTAAGCAAGGAGCAAGGCAGGGTCAGGCGAGCTCTGCAAAAGGTGGCGACAGAGCACATAATGTTTCAGCAGATTTGAGATATATGACACAGTGTGTTACCTGCTGACATCTCCAGAGTGAAGGGATGCAAAAAGACCCTGAGCTCCTGCTGCAGCAGGGTGCCAAAAGCCCGGAGCGCTGGCGTCGTTCCAGCTACTTCCCCTCTGCTGTTTTCCCTGCTGACCTGTGCAGGCAGTGAGACAGTAGATGTGAAGGAGGGAAAGCCTTCTTAGCTCATCTGGTTTACCTCTATGACAGGGTAGACATATTCCCTCTGTTTCCTGCATGGGGACAGTCAGCTCTGTGATGAAGCACCATTTTAGAACACCTGGAACAAGCTTCTGAAATGTTCCACTCGTGGGGTGAAGAAGAAAAGTATATATTTGCAAAAAGGTGGCCCTGGGATGAGAGGGACCTAAATGTCATCCTCCTGACCCCAGCTCACCAAACGTTGATCTCCTTTACTGCACAGCAGCCCCATTCAAGTGCAAGCCTTGTTTGCTTGTTTATTAAGTACATATGTTTTATGGAGTCTATAATCTGCAGAAAACATTCCGGCTTTTGGACCCAAGGGCAAAATCCTTCTTTCCAATCTGCATGGCCAATCTTTCTGCTGATATTTTGCTCCTCTTAAGGGATTTCCGTGCAGTGAGGTAAAGAGAAATATCAGAACTCAAATCCACCAGGTGTACCTGAAAGGAAAAACCTGTTTTGTTGTTGCCCTCATCACCTCCCTCAGCAAAAGGAGAAACATAAAAAATAAAAGGCAATAGAAAAGATGACGGCCAATATTGCTAATATTTAATAAATTGACTGTTTTGAACAAAACCTGGTGGCCTTTTGCAATAAGATGTCAGTTCCATCAGCATTAGCAGGACTTCGTAGCTCAACAAAGGAATTTGTCTCACACTCAACTTACGCGTTTTCTGTGAGAAAGAGCAACATTTTGGAAAAGGTTTCCTTTCCACTTTTCAGATGTGTGTGATCTCGGATCACCCCTCTAGTTTCTCTTCCCTTTTTTTTTCACCAAGTGTAGTCATTTCCAATAAGGTTCATGAAGGGTTTCTGCTTTTGAAGGTCCCAAATGGCTTAAATCACTCCTAGCACAAATGCACTCTCTATTGTGGAAACTGAAACCTGCCACACCATAAGGTGATCTGTATATTAGAACCAGATATCCCTTCACATCTGCATTTCCAAGCAGCAATGTGGTATGTTTTGAGTTAGCCTACTTTTAGAGAGTGGCTCATCAGATAAAGATATAGCTATAAATACTAATAAAGGGCTGGTGTTTGCCAGGCTCTTGCAAGGATGCTGGTGAGGAAGAGAAGAACATGTAGGCAAGAGGTACTCTCCTTTGCAAAACACACATCACCTACCCAAACTACCATTAATCGCACACCATGATGACAGGGCACCTTTTCTTCTCACTATCTGAGAAAACTGCTGTTGCTTGCCAGATGAACGTTGGAATTTCGGATGCTTCAGACTGGGCTGAAGCATGTCCCATCCCCCAGTCCTAAGAGCAAGTGACATGACACTTCTTGGGTCCACAGACTACATGCTCTCCCACTCCGAAACATGGTGATGTCATACCTACAGGAGCAGCTCATGGACTTTGTTATCCTATAAATGCCCTGTCACGGTCTGGAAGAGGACTGCTAAACCAAAATTTGCCACAGAGTAAGGTTACAGGGAAGACTATGGACAGGCCTGTGCCTAAGCCTGTGCCATGATCCTTTTCAGCATGCCCATACACACTCAGCCAACAAAGCCAAGTCATACAAAATGTTTGAGCAGGACAAGGGAATATCAAATCATCTGTGACTCAGAGCAGAGAAGCCACACACTCGCTAAAGAGAGCAGGCCCATCTCCCACTGAGTGCCTTCCCCTTCTAAAATGCAATTAACTGTATCTCCTCTGCAGGGCTGCCCTTCACCTGTCTGCATCAGGGTACGTATTGTTATATGAAATGGCAAGAAAGCCTCCCTGAGACCAGACAGTTGGAAGGAGAAGTGGAAAGTGATTCATCTGTCTTTTTTTATTTGACAGTTAGTTACCCCCTGAATGCATGGAAAACATTGGCTAGATATGCTTTGTCTTTAAGAGGAGTACAGGATGAAAAGGTTAGGTGTAGGTGTCTCCACTTGGTTTGATTAATCCCCCTGAGTAGATGTGGGAGGAGAATTTTGCATGAGAGAAGAAGATAAAAGGGGCAAGGGTACCTATTCCTAATTAGTCAGTAGAACATTCCACTATGACACACAGTGAAGATGCACCCTCTGCTCTCCTTGCTCATCTCTCTGGTGCCCTCTCCATTTCAATCAAGACTTTTGCTTCCTCTGGGTAAGACATGGATTTGCAAAGTGTGATATGCAAATTTCCCTGCAGTGAGTCCACTTAACGCTCCAATTTCACATAACTGCAGTGTAGATTTTATTATTCATAGCCAGAGGCCTGAGTAAATTTCTGGGCTGACTTCTCATGTACTCTCAAGGGCAGAATGTGGGCCGCGGTGTTCAGGTTTCATAAGGAATTACTGTGGGAACTGCCTCACGCCGTCCTAACACAACTCAGGAGTTTGTTAAGTCAAAGGGGAATCTTATGAGAAGGGGCTGATATGATTGGGTTTCCTGCTGAGCCCCACTGAGATCTCAGGGAAGATAGCACATCTCCACCGCTCACCGAGAGAAAGCAAACAGAGCTGTACCACTGAGTTCACCCAGTGTTTGACCCAGCCTTCCTACTGCTTCAGGGTTTTCTAGGACTAATCAGACTTGATAACAAAATAATTCAGAACAAGCAAGTGAATGCATTTGGGGTTTCCATGGATTTACATTAGGATCTGAGTTCATTACAATATTAGTTTTGACTAGGTCCAGTCCTTTCTAAAGGCATTTCAACACTACTTTCATGCTATGTGAAAATGTAATTTTTGTATACCATAATAAACATATTCATATGTATGTAACCATATATATCTCCAGATATGTATCTCCACATATGCCAGAGAATTGCAAAACCATTTATAATACATTACAGAACCATTTGAAAATTACATTCATCCCCAGATTTTAATGACTCGCATAAACTCTAATTGCTCATTGATTTCCATAAAGATTGTTTCTGAACTGACTCAAAAATTTATGATTTTACGTTTGTATATATATAATTGGCGACAGCAGTTGTTTGGGGAGAAATCTGTATGCCTTGCTCAAATATTATTTGCAAAAGTATAATATTCACATGACAATGAAAAAATAGTTTCCTTGATCTAATTGCAATTTTAAAGCTTGGTATGTTGTCCTTTTTGTAATACATTAATTACAAGTAAGTGGAAAAGAGACAATTTCTGGTTTATATCTATGCAGAGCTCACTTGCTTCTTATTAATATAATGTAAATATAGGTGATTTTTTAATATAATAAAGCTCCATGTAATTTTCACAAGTTTTCTTAAATCCCTTAGACTATACACAGTTTGAATCACTTGACCATCAAAGTGCAAAAGCTAGTATAATTTTTACCCCGATGTTAATGTTATTTGGGGTCTAACTTTGATCTATGCATCAATTTTCCTTTTACACGACTGCAAAAATACAAAGGATGTTTTGTACTGTAAGTTCTTAATACTTTCTTTGATTGAATTTGGCTCTGTCCTGGAATTAATCTAAAACTCCTGAGTCAATCAGATTTAAGAAGGTATGAGTTTTTACTCAATTCACTGAGCTCCAACTGTTTTTGAAGTTTGATCTAAGAATCCAATGTATCAACACATGGGGAAGTTCATTACAGTCTTTGATAATGGTTTAATGCTCCACTAAAATCAGTCAAGTTTGGATGAGAGAAGGAGAACAGCATTTTAATGACATTTTACTACAGTATCCTTAACTTCAAACTCTGGCAGAAAAATCTGCAGAATCACACTGTTGATACACACGATCCAGAGATAAGGTCTACCTTGTTAATTAAAAAAAATAGTTTCATTTTCTTACATTGCACGACACAAAGATAAAATGTTTAATGTTATTTCAAAATTTAAACAGTTATATTCAGCTGTGACAGCGCAATATTTCAGGGTTTTTTTCCCTAAATCTTTTGGTTTAGGCAAAATCAAGAGTTGTGTGCAGTGTTTCATTTCAGGAGCTTTTTATTTTCTGAGTGAAAATAATTCCAAAACTCTTATGGATAATAGGTTAATGTTCAATACCTCTGAAAAGTTACTCTTTTTTTTGCTGTGTCTTTGTATTTTCCAACTTCATTGTTAACAGAACAAAATATCCATGGTTAGGTCTGGTAAGGATCTCTTTCCATAATGCTCTTTTGTCTGTATAACAATAATAAAAGCTTTATTGGCACCTATTTCACATGACCTCCATAATTCTCCTGTGGCTGACCCTAACCAGTACCAATAAACCCATGCATTCTCTCACTGTACATGCAAAAAAAAAAAAAAAAAGTATGTTAAAATTGTGTAAGGAAATCACTGCCTAGAAAAGTCACTGTAAAACTGGACTGTATTATAACTGTTAGCTCATTTCACTAGGGAGTACCTTTTTAAAAAAAAGATATCATATAATTTGCTGATAATCCATTTTCTTCCTCTCTCCCCATCTCTAGTCAGACGATTAATAAATATTTCTGAAAGGGTTCTGGAATTTTAACACATGGGAATACTTATTCCCCAAAACCATTCTCAAAGTGTTGTGTTTGTTAATATATTCACGTTCCCAAGGATATTCCCCAGTTTGATAATCATGGGTTAAAATACCCCTCACCTGGCAAGGAAACAGTACTTAAGTGATGCGATTCATGCTCCCAATTGTACGGCATCTATAAGGAGCAATAAATAGGCATCCTGGACAGGTCAGGACAAGCTACGGGCTGGCAGTTTCCTTCCCAAGCACTTAGTGACTACCTGTGAATAATGAATATATTTATGGGAAACAGCGTGGGTTGCGCAGCGTCCTTGAAAGGGGTAAAGTTCTTTGCCAGTATCACTGATGGTGAAGAATTCAGTAGGGTTGGGTTTATACAGATAATTTACTGGAAAACAAATAAACCCACGTAATTATCAGTTTCTGTTTCCCCATCTTTAGGAACCCATTAAAATTTACTGCAAATTCAGAAAGGAATTCCACAAAGTATTCCTGCACTTGAGTGCTGTTTAAACCACATTTGAAAGGGTTTCTACCTGCAGGGGGAAAAAAAAAGGAGGTTCCCACTGCCGTGTTGTCCTTGTACTTCCCTGCTGGAAAGGCCACGCAAAATGGGGCACCCCCGTGAGATGTGCACAGGACCTTCACCCAGGCGGGCCGGGGGGAGCTGATCGGGACACCTCTCTGAAACGCCACTTCTGCTTGTCCCAGCAAATCCTTGTGGGATGTGACCCCCCTCCTCCAGGTCCTGCTCCGCATCTGCGACTTTTTAAGGGCGGTGGAGCCGGAGCAGAGACCTGGGGACCTCCGTGCAGGGACGGGAGGTGCTCCAGCCGGAGAGGTTTGGGGGGCTCTCGCAGGAGCCGAGCGGACCCCCTTCCCCTCAGCACGCCCGAGAAGGAGGAAGATGTTACACAGAGGTTTAGAGGCGGTGCAACCATCTTCTGGCTGTTTTTTTTATTTTATGGTGTTTTTTTAAAGTATCCAAACCATACCACCACCACCTCTGCTCCTCTAAAGGAGCGTCTGACACGGAAAACGTTGGGTTTACATCGTTGTATCTGCGTTTTGGTGGCTCCCGATAGCTTTTACTGAAGATGCGAATGCACTCTATTTGTTTTATTTTTATGGCTAAACCGAACTTGGCTGAAAAACTATTGCTTTTACTATACTATTTGTAAGTATATACACACAAATATCTCTCTCTCAATATGTCAAACGGAGGCAAATGTGGGCCAAGCATCTCCCTCCCCGCAGCGCTGCCGTCTGATCCGTTAGGCGGGTGACAGGAGCTGAGGGATCTGTTCAGGATGGAGAAGGGAGAGATGCTTCCCCTTCCCCGAACGCTATCTCTGCCCCCAGCGCTGGGGGTTCAGCGCCTCCTGCAAAGACCCGGGCCCCGAACGTACCGCAGGCCCTTAAAAGCAGAGAGGAGCAGAGGTTAGGCAGCGAGAGCTAAAGCCTGTCTTTCATTTCATTTCTATTTTACGACACATCGAGGCAGTGCTGCTGGGGGGAGAACAAGGGGAGACATCAAACACCGGGAGGGTAATTGCATTCACATTGCAGGCAGACCCGCTCCAGTTTGTGCGGGAGCGGCCGGCCTGGCATCACCGGGGCTCTTTGGAGGTGTTTGTCACGTTTTCGGCCCCAAAAGCAGCCCACCGATTGCTGATTCCCTCCAGAGCCCGGCCCCGAACTACTGCTCCTCCCTGCCCCCCCTGCGTGTCAGTCGGCCGTGCTTTGCACCCATGTGGAGCAAACCCTCAGGAGCCGTCGGAGATGGTGACAGGGGGTTTATCACACGGGAGTCCCACGCCAGTGAAGGGCACGGGCTGGGAGCCAGGACTGCTCAGCGGGACAGACCCCACCGGCAGCGGCAGCGGGGCCGCAGCCGTCCCGCACCTCCCGGAGCTGCCCCGCATCTGGGGGTCTCCAAAGCCTCGGATAAAAATATGTAACCTGGGAGAGAAACAGAGCCAGAGATGGGGGGAGAAAAATAAAAACAAGGGCTGGCCACTTACAGTTTAAATCTGGTCTCAAAGGCACGTCTGCCGAAAACAGGGGGGAAGAAGAGGGGCCCGGGGAAAGTTCCGTTGTGTTAGAGAAGTAGGGAGGGGAAAAAATAAAGCAAGAGCAAGTTTACTCTTATGGGTTTTATTACACTGTTTCTAAGTGGAAAGCAAATAATGTTATAGAAGTTTCATGACCACACTGTAAGGACACGTTCTAAAATCCGGGTACGGGATACACGCCTGTCGGATGTAAAATGTATAGAAGTAACCGGGGTCCTCGTTTTTCCCTTTATTCCGAAAAGCGTACATGAATTTCCGAGTCTGCCAGTCAGACAGAGCTGAGGGTTTATGGATGCTTAAAACATATCGGTTAAACTCGTAATTCTCTCCCCAGCAACACGCCCCGGGACGCGCGGGGCACAAAAGCAGTGATGTTGGTTACCGCCACTCCTGCGCAACAAGTGACGAACGCCGCTCCGCCCGGTTCACGGTTCACCGGGCTGCTCTCGGGCTCTGCCCAGGTAGGACAGAAAGACGAATATTCCTCCTTTGCCAGACTCGTTTCAGAGCTCCGGCTCTGGAGTATTCGGAAGTGGAATTATTACACCTTTTTTTTTTTTCTTTTTTTTTTTCACCAAATAGGCCCTGACCTCAAAGGTCCCCACCGCCACCCCGGGAAAGGGAGCGGCAACGCTGGCAGCAGCCGGTGCCCCCGTTCAGAAGCGGGAGGGGGAGGCGGGGCTTGGGAAAGGGGTCCCAGAACCAGGGAAACGAGTAGGAATAACCCGACGGAGAAGGCAGAGCCGAGCAGAGCAGGAGGAGGAGGGAGATGACCTGAAGGTGAACATGGCAGGGCCATCGGTGTACTCACCCAAACCTCCACGGGTCTCCGACGTGCGCTGGGATGGAGACACCCCTCTGCAGAGCCGGCCCGAGGGAAAAGGCAGAGGATAACTCCTGTCCCGGCGCCCAGCAGCGAGGGGGGGTTCTGGGGGTCCCTATCCCCAGGCGGATCCAGGAGGATCGGGAAAGCGGGGTGGGCGGAGGGAGGCTTTATGGCTTTCTGTCAAGTGGAGTTACAATAAGACTAACAATTAAAAAGGGGAGCTGAGGATTGGTAACGCCATAACGCCAGCTTCGGGCAGCGGGGACGGGTTTTCTTTCTAAATAAACTATACGGACATCATATGCATATAGGTATATATATAAATGGAAAGGTTAAATGTCACTAGCGGGGCCTCGGTAGACCCTGTAGACGAGGATCCCCAATCCCTCCTCCACCGGCGGGACACCCCGCGGCCCCGGACACTGCGTGCTCACACTGTCCCTTCCGCCCCCTCCCTCCCCCCGGTTCAGATGCGGGGGGCACCCTCACCGCTCCGCCGGCAGCCCGCGGGGCCGGTGCGGGCTCTCCGGGCGGCGGAGGGCGCATCTCCTCCGTCCTTCGCCGCCGCCGCAGACATGAAAGCGCTCGGCGGAGCGGGTGTGTGTGAGGGGGGGGGGTGTTGATTATTATTAATGATATTAATATAACTGCGATGTCCGCGGTGTGGATTGGCTGTCTGGGCTGCCCGCTGAGCCCGCTGCAGCCAATGGGAGGGCAAGGACGTGGAGTGGCCAACACCCCCCCCTTTACCCGGGGCCGGTACTGCAGCTACCCCCCCCGCGCTGGGATTTGCTCCCTAATTGACCTAAATAAGCAGCTCGTGAGTGGCAGCCCCGGGGCGGCGCACGCACGCACGCACACGCACACACACACACACGCGCACACACACACACACACACACACCCCGCACCGCACACACACGCACACACACACACGCGCAGACACGCACGCACCGGCAGCGCCCGTCCCCGCCGCGCCCCGCGCTTCCCCCGCGGAACCCCTATTTGCCGCGGCGCTCCCCCGCCCGCAGGATTCCTCCCTTCTCGTGCCCAGCGTTTAACTCGCATCACATTTTTATTTCGTTATTACCGTTTCCGCGTAGGATCTGGCGCCGCCGATGGGTTGTCGGGTCGCTGGGTTTTTTTTTTCCTTCCCCGTTCTCTTCCCCTCCTCCCCCTCCCCCCTCCCCTCCTAGCTCGCAGGAAATGATGGCAAACCGCGATCTGAAATGATTACTCCGGAAAAAAACCCTTTTATACCAGGAGAGCATCCACGGGGCTAAGCAGAGGCGGGAGGCGGCGGCGGGGCAGCGGGGAGCCGAGCAGCCGGTGGAGCCGGGACACCCCCCCTCCCGCAGGCTCTCTCCCACCATGCCGGACGAAGCCACGGAAAACGCCGGCTCCACCTCCGCCCGCGTCTCGTCTTTCTTCATCGAGGACCTGCTGGGCACCGAGGGCACGGCGGGCGGCGGGGCGCGGCGGGCGGCGGCGGGCGGAGGCGGCCGCGGGGGTCCGCGCTGCGGGCCGCGCTCTCCGCTGCGCCTGGGAGCGCCGGGCTGCCCCCTCCGGCACGCCGCCGCCGGCTGGTACCGCCGCGCACACGCCGCCTTCTTGGGCTGCGCCAGCCCCGACAGTAAGTCTCCTTCTCTACCCTCCATCGCCGGGCCCGGCCGGGGTTGGGGGGTGTGTGTGTGGGGGTGTCCGGGTCCCTGGGGGGGTCCGGTCCCGCCGCGGTTCCTGGGGACAGGCGCGGAGGGGGATGCGCGCAGTGCCCCCTCATCCCTCGTCATCCCTCCCCAAGGCAAACACCTACGGTGTGCGGGGCACCTGGAGCTCGAATTGTAAGCAGCGGTTGTTTGCTCGGGTTTGTTTTTTTTTCTTTCCCTCCCCCTTCTCTCCCTTTTTCTCCCTTCTATTTTATTTATTTATTTTTAAGAGGGAAGCCTGGCTTTTTTTTTTGACTCCCCAGCACGGCCTGCCGGTGCGGGGGTCCCGCTGGAAAGGGCGCTGGAGGAAAAGCCTGGCTTCAAGGTGGGGGGGGGTTGGGGTGAGGGTGGGGAATTAACATCTGAAAAAGTTTATGGGCTGCGATCAGGGGTTATTTTTATCCTGATAGAAAAAATGTTGTCCCTCGTCTCGTCTCTTCGGTTCTATCCGAGCCTGTGGAGCTCGCAGGACAGCTTAATGAGGAAGAGAGGCGTGATTTACAATACGAAAAATTATTGGTTTGTTTTTCTTTCAGTGAAGAGTTTATTAATATTTTTAATTTATCTCAAAAGTACATCTAGAAAGAGAAAACAACTCCCGAAAATATCTGTCTCGCGTTTCTCGCTTATTTTCTTTTCTTTTTTTTCCTCTGTTCTATAAAGAGCAGGATTTTTTTTTTCCCCCCTCTAAAATTGCAAATGGAAACCACAGTGTCGGGATCTCCACGGAGACACGCCGAGAGGCAGTGCCCCCGTACTGGAGCAGCTGACCCGATCCGTTTAATTTATCAAGTTCAGAATAATGTGGAGGAAATGTATTTCCTTCTGACTTCCCTTTATATACACACACGCACTACTATACTTACCCCCTTACACACGCCAATTTGCTTACATATATACTTATAAGTATACATATATACTTGTAAGTATATATGTGTACATATGTGTGCAGATGTATTTGTGTAAATGTATGCGTGTGTGTGTATGAGTACACATATACGTGTATATATAATATATCTAGTATTTATAGTGTATATTTATAGCATTCATATACTGTATATATTTCTGTGCATATATAGGCGTGTGTGTACATATACATGTGCACTTGTACGTGTGCTAAACATATCTAAAGGTATATTTATGTCGCACATATATGTGTGCGTTTAGGTACGTGTGTACGCTTAGGTGCGCACAGACACACACAAATACGTAAGTGTGTACATAGCTGAGTATATGCATATATACATGAAGTATAATTTATGCGCTTATCTATAAGTGTGCATGTGTTTATACACTCGGGGGTTCATCGCGAGGCAGAGCACCTCCCGGCCCGCCAGCCCGGCTTTGCTCCCCCCGCAGCCGCGCTGTTTCCGCTGCCGCGGAGCGGGGCGCGGGGCAGGCGCTCCCCGGGCGATGCTGCCCCTCTTCCCCCCATCCCAGCCCTCTGCCTCTCTCCGCAGCCAGCGACCGGGACTCTCCGGAGCTGCCCGAAGACCCGGCGGAACGGGCGGGCGGCGGCGGGCGGGCGGCGGCGAGGGGCCCGGCGGGCGGGCGGCCGGGACCGGGAGGCCGAGAGGAGGAGGAGGAACGCGGCGAGGAACCGGGAGAACCGGAGCAACGCGCCGGCGGCCGCAAGAAGAAGACGCGGACGGTGTTCAGCCGCAGCCAGGTCTTCCAGCTGGAGTCCACCTTCGACGTGAAGCGGTACCTGAGCAGCTCGGAGCGGGCCGGGCTGGCCGCGTCCCTGCACCTCACCGAGACCCAGGTGAAGATCTGGTTCCAGAACCGCCGCAACAAGTGGAAGCGGCAGCTGGCCGCTGACCTGGAGGCGGCCAACCTCTCCCACGCCGCCCAAAGGATAGTGCGGGTCCCCATTCTGTACCACGAGAACTCGCCGGCGAGCGCCTTGGGCTTCACCCTGCCCCACATGTCGCCCCCCTTGGTGGGCTTCTCCAGCGGCGTCACCTACCCCCTGGGCACCCTCCCTGCCGCCTCCCTCCCTTTCCTACGCTCGCAGATGACAGGACTCGTCTGAGCGCCCACCTGTGCCGGGACCGCGGCCCCCTCGCCCCCTCCCCCGGCTTCCAGCTCCACCCCCACGCCTCCCCGGAATTTTTATTTTCAACGTACGCCTTTCTAGATTTTCTGCTTTTTTTTTTTTCTGACTTTTTTTTTTTTTTTTTTTTTTTTTTTTTTTAAACGTGCAATAAACTTACTTTTGGGGTTCACTCGGAGCGACGCTCAGCAGCCGGAGGGAACCGAAGGACTACGCGGACCGCAGCCCGGAGCCGGGAGCGGGTCGGTGGGGCTCCCCCCGCCGCGCATCCAAAGAAAATACAGCCCCGTGGCAACGGCAGAGCCCCCACCGCCCCCTCGGCCCCGGGGGGACACAGACCGGCTTTTTCCGTGGGGGCAGCAGTCCTCCAGACATCCCCTTCCACCCCCTCCCCGCAGAGCTGCCGAGCGTGAGACGAATGTATGGAACGGCGGGGGCCAGGGATGCTTCCCGAGCAGCTCCCCCGCCCCACGGACGGCGATGCTCCGGGGTGCCCGCCGCGGCCGAGGGACCTTCCCCGGGTCCTCCGGTGCCCCGGGAGCGCTCCTGCAGGGGAAACCTTCCACTGTCCAGGCTGCTTTCCGTGCAGAGCAGGGACCCTGAAGGTCCCCTCCTCCAGCAGCTTCCCCAAGGTCCTTTGTTTTAGCCACTTAATTCGTACAGATTCCACACACACCCCCCCCCCTTGTTACTCCCATTTCCATACGATCTGTACCCAAGCATGTGCTGACGCCCCCTGGTCCTTCTCGAGGCTGGCTTTCTGATTTGAAACAACTTGAAAGCAAATTGTTGGAATGAATTCACCCCCCGCGAAGTCCGAGCTGTGAGAATTTGGTTTCTTTGTGGTTTTTTGTTTCATTTCCCTGACAAACTATCGGCTAAAATACAAGGTTAAATATATATATATATATATACGTACGTACGTATGATTCAACATACTGTGTTTTACCAGTGAGTTGGTACCGTTTATTTCGGTCTCCTGAGGAGGCTGAGGAGCACCTCGGCTCGTCCGCCTCTCGCGCGGTCGGTTTGTGTAATCGATTAATAGTTCGCACTGGCAATTAAAAAGGAAAGAAAAGTAATCAGATGGCGACAGACCGGGGAGCTCTGTGGCTACTTATGCGAGCTAACCTGTAATGTGGTATTCTATGAAATATTATGCATGCCAAGCTATTTTTTTTTTCTTTCAATAACTGTTTCCCGCCCCCCCCTCCTCTACCCACTGCTGAAATGAATATCGGGTCCATCGTTGTTTCTAAAGGTTTGAATTTCTTTTTCTCTGAATATTAAGGGGTAAATGACCTTACAAAACTCAGCCGTGGTGGAAGGTCAAGCTTTGATCGTGCGTTTTAAGGCATAATCAGATGTAATGGAACGGAGCCGCCCAGAGCACGGAGTGTCCCCGCAGGGAGAGCCGGGCCCTGGCTCTGTCGGGGTACGTGCATGCGGAGCAGCCCCCAGTGAAAGAAAAGCAATCTAATTTTTACTATTTCCTAGTCTTTGGAACAGTCTCGTGGTTTCTCGTTATGAAATCGATCGGCGAGATGCGGCGGAGCTTCAGCTTTGGCACGAAACCTGAGAAGAAGGGTCAAGGGGGGATTAAAACCTCGCCACCGCTTTTTTTTTTTTTTAATTTTTTTTAACTTTTTTTTTTTTCACTTTGGCCTGAAACACGGCTCTGGGCATCAGCCTGCACAGTTGAAGTCAGGACGGTGAAAGCCTCAAAACCACTCGAGAATGAAATAAATAAATAAATATATATATATTCCGGGTTCCTGAGAAAAATGCTAACTTGCCGGGATGCTCCTTTCGACGTGAGCCCCGCTTCTGGGAGCTGTTTTTTTTAATTATTATTATTATTTTTTTTTTCTTTTAACTGCTCTGAAATCCCTCGTCTCACTCCGGGAAATCTCCGACTGCTTGGTTTCTTTGCATATCCGTCAAGCCCCCGAATCTGGGGCGAAAACGTCTAAAGCCTGATGCCGGAGCAGTGCAGGCAGGACTGGGAAGCGGCGGGGTTTGGGGGTGTCGGTCCCCGGATGGGACCCACCGGCCGTGGGGGCAGCGGCTGGGGCGGACATCAGCCTTTTACTGCACAGAGAAGGTGACTTGGGGCTCTTCTGGGGCTCAAACCCTTGTTTTGGTACCGTTCAGAGTCTTGACTCCCCCCTGGAAGAAAGCGTCCAGACCGTTTCCCCCTTCACATCGGGCTTCCCAGATCCCCCCTAGTTACCCACTGGAGTAAAACCCCGACTCACTGCAGTCATATCAGAGTAGATTGTAATTCAACGCGAAACTTCACATGCCTGCCACTCTCCAAATGCCTTTTTTTTTGGAGTAACGTATGAGATTATTACTATACTTCTGATTCTACTAAATATTCTTTTATTGGAGTTAAGGAACTGGCAGGGCTAAATGACCAATCGGATTTTTAAAATGTGTTTTGACATTAGTTTGTTTGTTTTTTTAAAGACGTGCTGATTATATCAATAAACAGATTTTTTTTTCATACACTGTATTTGTAACTTATGATCATAGTAAAGTATTAAAAGGTGCAAAGACGTGAATTCGTCTAAGAAAAAAGTGCTTACTTATGCCTTATTCTGTACATGCAGCAAGTGCTTTATAGTGTCTTATTAAAAGTATGTGCTGAAAGTAGGAACATACACACTTCAGATTTCTTTGCCTCGTAGCTTTTTAAATGACGCTTGTCTGATGGCAAGAAATTTCTGCAGGATGCAGAGGAACAAATAACAGAAGACGTAGTCACTGATTAATGCATATTGAGGGTTTCAAGGCAGGCAAAAAAACCCCAAACCCACCAAGCCCACCCCTCAAATATGGACAGTGGATTCCTCGCAGTTTTCTCGCTTGTGCACATTTTATATTAAGCAAATCAAAGAGGAAAGAGTCACGCTTTGTGCCTCTTCTGCAAACAGAACACTATAAGAAAAAATGTTGGCGGACTGTAAAGCTCAAAGCAGTTTCCCAAAGGCTGTTTGCGACATATAGAGCCATACGTTGCTGCTTTATAGATCAAAGCAATCTCAGAATAGCTTTAAAATAAATCCAGTTATACTACAGCTGTAATATTATCACGCAGCATAAATCCTTGTCTGTTGACATTTATTTAATGAATGTTGCTACAACAGCTTAGCTAGATGGCACTCCAGAGGCGAGGCAAAGGGAAACCTTGCCAGACTGCTCACAAAAATAACTTGTGTTCGTTGGACGCTGATAAAAATAATTAGTGAAAAAGATTAATTTTTTTTTTTTTAAGCAAACCAAGAGAAAATCAAAACGCTATCTGAACCGACCTTCTGGAATAAATTCCTGGTGTAGCTGCCGTGAGATGCTATTATTAATTACACTTTAAATGAAAATGATCGATATGCTGGAAAGCACCTTGTTAAATGGCTGCTTTGCAAATGGTACATCGCTCACCGGCTTAAGATGGCCTAGAACTCTGCATGGCTCTGCATGCAATATTCATGCAAATCAATACTTGATAAATCTCATAGGTGCGCGCTGGCTCCACTGTTGAACAATATATTCGGAACGATTTTTTAATATATATATCTATATCCTGCATTACCCCTGCCTGATGTGTCTCTGCCCGGGGCAGATGGGCGCCGGACGGGGTGCACCCCACTCCCACCATCCATGGGAGGGACAGCCGCTCCGGGCTTCAGCAGATTCGCAGGATTCTGTGTTCTCATTCAGGCTATTTTATTACATTTTCCGTCCCATTCCTAATGAATGTAATTTTGCGTCGGATTTCTTAATGCTTCATTTAACTATCCTGAGTTTCTCAACTCTTCCTACAGACCCTACCATTTAATTTCTGTGTAGTGTTACATGAGATACATGAATGTCTATTAAAAAAAGATATTCATGAAAATCTTGATGTGCGCCTAAGATTTAAAGCTTTTTCTTTTCTTTTCTTTTCTTTTCTTTTCTTTTCTTTTCTTTTCTTTTCTTTTCTTTTCTTTTCTTTTCTTTTCTTTTCTTTTCTTTTCTTTTCTTTTCTTTTCTTTTCTTTTCTTTTCTTTTCTTTTCTTTTCTTTCTTTTCTTCTTTTTTCTTTTTTTTTTTTTAAATTTTTTCTTCTTTTCCTCTCCTCTCCTCTCCTCTCCTCTCCTCTCCTCTCCTCTCCTCTCCTCTCCTCTCCTCTCCTCTCCTCTCCTCTCCTCTCCTCTCCTCTCCTCTCCTCACTTTATCAATTCCAGGTTACCGAACAGCCAAGAACCACCAGCCTTATTTGGAAACCCCCCCTAGAATTTTACTGCACACCTCTCCTGTCAAGTGAGGTACTTTGAGGACTTTGAACTGACCTCAGAGGAACCAAAGGGTTTCAAACAGGGATGCTCTTTCCCGGGGACACAGAAGAGCCAGACCTGGCTATGTCCCGCACCTCTGGGATGAAGGAGTCGGTCTGGAGCGCCCAGCTTCCCCGAAAAGATTGTATCTGTGTGACACTTGTAGCTGCCTTCCTGTAGAACTCCGGGGAAAGTCTTTCCAGCTAGTGAAACTGATTTCTCTGCCCTCCCTCCCTCCCTGCCTGAGGTGCCCGTCGGAGGCGAGGGATGTTCCCGCTGCCCGAACCGCTGCCTATTTTAGCTTCGAGTCCATTGGGGGATAAAACAAGCTCGGTTCCCTAAGCCAATCAAACCAGGACTCTTTGGCGTTTCTGTAGAATCTAATCAGATTTCATTTCCATCAGATTTAGATTTAGAGTAGGAGACTTTCTGTGCTTTGAGCTAAAATGGAAATAAAGATCTGTGCGCCGGGTGATTTCTGGTAAAATGCTTTCGCGGGTAAAAGGTTTCCACTCAGCATGATGTTAGCTCCCAGTACAGGAATATATTATTCAAAGAAAAAGGTTCGCTGTTCCTTCGCTGCCGCTGTGTGGTACCGGCCCCCATGTCACGACACCTCCCAGGCGACAGGATTTCTCCCGGAAAAAGTACAAATTAAGCGCGGGATTAAAAAGCACCAGTGTCAGAAACTCTACCTGTTGTAAAGAAAATTGTTCCTTCTAAACGGGGTGATTATGCACCTTACCCGACGGCCTTTCGGAGCCTAGGGAGAGAATGACGACGGTGCAGGGCAGTGCTGCGGCACCCTGCCCCCCCCCTTTGGGCAGCGAGACCCCCTTTGCTGGCTCAGCCCCGGGAACCAATCGCTTGGAAAAGTCTCTGACTTTTGGCAAGGTTTCTCGCCCCTCCGCCCCGTCGGACAACGTTCCCACCCCCCCACCCCCCTCCAGCAGCCCGGGGCCACATACGGGCGGGCTGGGGCAGGGAGGGGTTCGCTGGGCTCGGGGGGATCCGCTGCAGAGCCCTTCCTCCGTGGGGCTGCACTTTGACGGAGGCTGTTTGAATTTTGCAGGATACGGCTCTACCTGTTGGCATGCAGAGCCAAGTATTTACTAACCCCTGAAGATAAAGGGGACCCTAACAGAGGGCATGGAGAGCCCGGGACGGATCTGGCCTGTAGGACTAGCTGCAGGGGGGACCCTCGGAGGTCTCCCCATCCTTTTGTTGCCAGTGAATTGCTTCCAACCTGCCCCAGCGGCTGGGGAGATCTGGCGCTGGAGTGTGCTCCTTCATTGCACAGAGTTTGTCAGGGGAAAAAAAAAAAAAAACACAACACGTTTCTGTAAAGCAGCCAAATGGGGCTGGCAAAGGAGGACGGACCTTTCCCAGAGAAGTGTTGCCGGGCCGGGATCTCCCACGGCTGAACTTGGGCTACTCGAGGGGCGGAGGGGGCCGCTGTGAAAAAACAGAGGAGATAAAACTTGTGTCTCCTTCTTCACTTTCCTTCTTATTTTCTGCCTTCTATAAGTTTTCCTTTTTCTTCCAAGAAAAACGTCTTCTAGGAAAACACACTGAGTCAATGCATTTGCTTTTTAAGATGAATTTTTTTTTCGGAACTAAGAAGGAAACGGTTTACAGGAAGAACAGATGGGAGTAGCCGGGACGGGACGTGCCTCACCCACGTGCAGTGGGAGGGGGAGCCAAGACAGGAGCGCAGGGACAAGGACCGACCCCCCCCACCGGGCATCCCAGTCCCCCGTGATCCAAGTTCTACGACATACTTTAATTTAGCTTTTCAGCTGCATCTTCGTATTTGGTACCAATGTTCCCGGTCCCTTCTCTTGCCCTTTCGCTTTCTCTTAATCGGACATTTCTCTCCACCAGAACCCCCAGCTAGAACAGGAGGCTGGAAGACAAACGCGACGAATTGGGCATTTGACCAGTAATCGGATACATATATTTCTCTTAGTGGAAAATGTACAGCTCTCCAGAAGACGGCTGCATAAAAATCCGAGTGCATTTATAAAGTGAAATAAATTTTCATGAAAGAAGAGGTGAAACCCGCTCTCTCAAGAACAAGTGCGTTAAAGATTAACGCAGTCCAAAGCTTTAAGATGCCCTGATTTTTAGCTCGCGGAATCACAATATCTAAGAGACTGTCAGCACTTCTATTGTCAACTCTTTTTCAAGGGCTTCTCTCTTGCCCTCAGCAGTTTTCGTGGTGGAAACATCGAGATGCAGACTAAAAGGCCTCTTAAAAGCCGTTTGGGAACAGTTCCCTGGCTTTACATAGGGGCGCAGGGAAGGAGAGCGTTCCCTGCGATCCACACCTGATGGCGGCTCTGCCTAGTAGTGTAAATAGTTTTGAAAACGCTGCAGTGCTGGTAGGTGGTGGGGAGCAAAAGTTCTCCAGATAATACAGAACCACAGCGATCCTTCCCCAAGTCCTACAGCATCTCCTGCAGCACTGGAGAGGGCTTCTCTGTCCTCCAAAAGGCACACCTCGGACGTACTCACACACACAAGCACACCATCCCCGCACCCAGTGCAGCATCTCACGCAGTTTTTAGCTCTTGAAAACTACAGAACTCTGTAGACCACCCGCAGGGTGTGTGTGGGTGAATTTCGGGGTGCCTTGACACCACGGGGCTCCTCGAGAGGAAAGGGGCTATATTCCTCCCCAGGGGAAGTCTTCATACTCAGCCTGAAGGTCTGCAGGTGGAAGGACCACAGGGAAGGAACTCGGTCCGTAGGAATTACTCTTCTCCCGGGCCCCCTACCCCCTTACAACGGCATCGATAATCTGGAGCAAATACCCTCAGTAGACCGGGGTCGTGCCAGGTCCTTCTTCTGTCCTCTCTTACTGCCATTACACGTTTTCCTTGTCACACTAATTCCCCTGCTCCTATTTCCAATCCTGTCCCTCCATCCTTCTTCACTCCAGAGCTCTCCCTCCTGCCATCCCACCTCCTCTTCGCCTTTCCCGTGGGCTCTCCTGGGCCTGGCTCTGCCTCCCCCCGCCTCGCCCCCAGCGGCGAAGGGCCTGGGCAGGAGGGCAGCCAGCCCTGCCTTGTCCCGGCTGCCCAGGTCACCCCCTCGGGTCGCACCACACCGGCAACGAGGAACGGGGCACCTTGGCGTGCGCCTTCCCCATCTCCCCCTCCCCGCTTCCCTCCAGCTCCTGCTCCGTTTCCTTCTTCGCCCTCTTTCTTTCTTGAACCCCTCCTCTCTTTCTCTCCCTCCCTGCACCGCTCCCCCCCTCCTTAGCCCTTTGGCTCCCTCTAGCTCCGTCCCCTCCCTCCGCCACCCCGACCCCTCCTCCCTCCTCCCTCCCCCCGCCCCATCCTTCCCCCCGCCCCAGCTGCCGCTCTCCAGCCGCAGCCAGTCCCGCGGCTCAGCACGGCTCGGCTCGGCTCGGAGCGCCATGGGGCAGCTCGGGGGCGGCCGCCGAGCCCCACCGCCCGCCCCAGCCCCGCCGCCGACCTTCAGCATCGCCAGCATCCTGCAGCCCGACCCCCGGGAGCGGGGCAGAGCCCGCTGCGAGCTGCCGGAGGAGGACGAGGAGGAGGAGGAAGAAGAGGGGCCTGCGGAGCAAGACCTCAGTAAAGGCTCCAGCAGCTCGGGTACGGAGCCGGCAGCCCGCCTCGGGCTGTCTCGCACGTCGGTCGGGTTGCAGCCCGGCCCCACGCACACGCAGACACGCACACTTGCACACACGCAGCCGGAGGAGGAACCGACACTCCGCGGTCCCAGGGGAGGAGAAGGCACCCGCACACGCACACACGCACCAACCTGCCGCCAGGAGCTTTCCCAGAGTGTTGTGCCGCCCCCCCCCCCAGACCTCCTTTGCTATGTGTACCTTCTCCAGGAGCTGCTCTGTCACACAGCCGCAGAGAGATCCTTAAATCCTCACTGGAAGCTCCTCACCTTTCTCCCCTCTAGAGGGTATGGGGGGGCTGTGGACAGCTCTCGGCACCCCCCTCCCCATCCCATCCCATCCCACCCCATCCCATCCCATCCTACGCCCCCACCTCCCGGGCCTCTGCCGCTCTCCGGAGCGCTCAGCCCGGGTGTGCAAGCGGGGCGGTGGGGGTGGTCCGGCGGCGGGGGGCTGATGCTGTGCTTTGCCGTTGCAGGCAGCGAGCCCCGCCGGCTCCGAGCTGGGGGGCCGAGCCATGGCCTTCGCCCAGAGGCCGAGGGCGGCGGCGTGGGCTGCCCGGTCCCCGTGGAGGGGTTGAGCGGCCCCCGGCAGCCACCTCCGCGGGACGCTGGGAGCTGCGGCGCGGAGAGCAGGTCGCCGGCGGCGGGCAGCAGGAAGAAGACGCGGACCATCTTCTCCAAGAGCCAGGTCTTCCAGCTGGAGTCCACCTTCGACGTGAAGCGGTACCTGAGCAGCGCGGAGCGGGCCGGGCTGGCCGCATCCCTGCACCTCACCGAGACCCAGGTGAAGATCTGGTTCCAGAACCGCCGCAACAAGCTCAAGAGACAGATGTCGGCCGAGCCCGAGGGCCCGGGGATGGTGGAACCCCCCGGCGAGCCACCGCCCCCTCCCGCCGCCTCCGCGGCTCTCTCCCTCCCGGCCCTGTACACGGACAGCACCCTGCGCAGCCGCTGTCTGCTGCCGCTGCCCTTCCCTCTGCTCTGCCCGGGCAGCGCCGTCCCCTACTTCTGCCTCCCCGGGCCCGTCAAACCCTGCAGCCTGGTGCAGGGGGACCTATAGCCTCCACTCCCGGCCCACGACCTTCCTCTTGCCGGGGGCCGCCACCAAGTTATGTCCCCACCGTGTCCTTGGGGTGTCCACCTTCGCCACAGCCCGGGCTCCCCCCACTCGACCCGCGGGAAGGGCTGCCCGGGCTCCCCCCACCCGTGTCCGTGGGCCACCGACACGTTGTTAAAGTTTCAAAGGGCGCTGCCAGCCCGCCCGGGCGCTTGCAGGGCTTTTTCTCCGGGCAGGAAGAAGGAGTTAACACGGCACCACCAAAGAAACCGGGATATGTTCTGCATCCCTCCCTTCCAAATTATCCCGTGCCCATATTTCAGGGCAGCTGATGCTCTGCCTCAGCCCATGGGGACTGTTCCCGCGTGTCCCCCAGCGCCATGGCCATCGCTGTGCCGTGAACCGAGTCACTTTTGTCACAGCTTGCTAAAAGTGGAGGCCGCGATGTGCTTCTCTATCTCAAACCCTCCAGCCCCAGCATCCCTCAGATTAACTTCTCCCCATTTTTGACATTATGAAAATGTCGACACCGTTCCTCAGATCTGATTCTTAAACTGTGGTTTCTCCTATTATTTTTTTTTCCCCTGCCGAAAAAAATCCAGGCTCTCTCTCACACTTTTTGTCCTAAATGGTCCTCAAAATGTGGCTTCTCCGGTGTTTTTGCAGAAAAAAACAGAGACAAACTGGCTCTTCTTGTGCTAACTTGGCCCCCGAAATCTCGTGGGACAATTTTATCTGCTATCCTAAAGTAAAGAAGTGATTTGCTTTCTTTTTGTTTTCCATAGATTTCCAAACGCTTTTGTCATCCTTTGGTTACCAACTTCACACGCTTTATATTCAAAGGCTGGAAATAAATCTTTTCCGAAAGCTGAGATGCGTGCCTTTTCAATACAGTGCTACTAGGCGGTGTCAGACGGAAAATATTGCCTAGACAGTTTTTATTCTAAAAATAAAGGTTAAAAACACAAATCTCAGCATTACAAAAATCACCCGTGCGTGGGAAAACGGGCAACTTGTCGAGTTTCCCAGTGGGAAAAAAAGCGCGATAGGTGTTTTGAGTAGATAAATAGGATTTTTCTTTCTTTTCCTCCCTCTTGTTCCGTTTGCCTTGGCTGGGCAATTAATACAGATGTGTAACGAAGCTGCGTGCAGCTGCGCGGGCCGTCCCGGGGGAAGACCCACGTCTGAGAGCCGCCCCTGTGGTTCCCTTCCCAGTCGGGTTAGTGCCGCCGCAGGGACTGTCGCCGGGTGGGATGCAGCCGGTGCCAAGGCGGTGCCGAGGCGGTCCCTGCGCCACCCGAGCGCTGGGAAGCGGCTTCGGCGGCTGTCTGAAGTTATCTCCCGGTTGAGATGATCTGGGGGGGTTGTTTGACCTCTCCTCTCACTTTTTGATGGGTCTCGAATTAGTGTCAAGCACGAAGAGGGGTTTCACAGGGTGCCCTTGCTCTGGGAAAAAAAAGGAAAATATCGAGGCTATTGCAAGGGTGGTATAAAGAAGTGGACAAGCTGGGAGGGACCTGCCCGGTGCACTTCACAGCTCGGGTTCCCCCACACTGCAGGTGATGGCGATGAGTTAACGGTTTGGGTCACACGACTGAGCCCACTTTTCTGATCTGACTTTATAATGATAGTTCAAGAAGTTAAGTTTCTCCGAGTCCGCGAGTTATTAGCTGAAAACATTTGGGGACATATATAAGCGATGATGTCCTCATTTCCCAGGATGATTCGTGTGTGCCTAGTTTGCTAAAACTCATGATCTCTGTCGGAACCTGCCTTTGGTTGTAACTTCTGATATTTCCAGTGTCGGTACACCCTTACTCGATTACTGCCAGGAGATTAATCAATACCGCTAGAGGCAAATCCGTTTTTTTTTTTCCAATCCCCAAGCAATGGGAGTTTGGTCAGTCAGCAGATGTACGCTAAGGTCCCTTTCTTTAGTTTTTTAACATGGAACTAAAACTCATTTCAAGAAACTGCCCTTTCACACAACTGCAGCCTCAGATGTCTCCGTGGAGAGAGAGAGAATTATGTAAGAAGTCGCTATTCAGCAATTATTCTACTTTTCACCTCATTTATCAAATCATTCTTCTCTCTGTTTTATCAGTCTGCCGTCCAAATTGTTTCTGGTGTTACAGAGGCAGCTGAAGGAAAACACGGACCTAAAACATGGAGTGGGTTATTTTGCAATAAAAACAACAGAAAGAGATTTTCTGCATGCCGGAGTTCCAGTGCATAGTCCGATTTTATAACTTGGTGCTGACCAGTTCCGAAGCTACTATGGTTAGGAGTTAATGTTGCCATCGGTGGATGCCTGGATAGCTGGAGAAAGTAAATAAGCACCCCGAAATACTTGTCTGCCATCAAAAAATAACTGCTGGTATTGAGATCATTGGCCAAAAATGTTAACCAAACTTGCTACTCAATGTAACACGGCCAGTGGCAAGGTGTCTTTCTCTGAAGAAAACCAAGTTCATGATGTATCAGGATTCCCAGCTGAGCTGTCACTGCTGATCACATTGAATATTACTGACATTTCTTTCAGAGCTTAAAACAATTGCATTTGCAATTATAAATCGCTCCTTAGTGCTTCAGGATATTGCTATTAGCGACTTTACAGCAGGAGATTAGCACAGGCTAACCTATTGATGGGATATTTTAAAAACAAAACAAACTACAACAAAAATAAACAAAAAAACCTCTGTAAGAGCTTGCAATCAGTTTGAGAAGAAAAAAACCCCAAACAATCCCAAACAGTGCTGGTTAGTTGCTGGAACTGAGATTTTTAAAAGTGCTGATAAAGTTTAACATGATGAAAAGAGATAGTGCAGGTGGGTGAGAAGCAAGTCGAAGACATGATGTGCTTCCATATTGAAGGGATTCTCTATTAAAAGTTCATATACAGTGCTGTATTTTTTAAACTTTTATTTAAAGTATTTTTTTTTTTTTTGACATTAGAAAAATAGCTAGAGGCCCTACCTGTGCTGGGACATCCCTTGTGTTAGACATGACACACATGTAACCACAGCCTGCCCCAGAATACTCTATAAATTGCATAGAAAATAAAGATATGACTAATTCCTGGCCCCTGAACCTCCCAAAGGAAGGATTGTAATCAAACACAACTTTTCTCAACAGGAAAATATATTTGAAAAACAGTTGGATACATACATAAACGCATTGGATACATACATAAATGCAAGGGTATCGCTCTATCTCCTCCATCTATTTGTAAAAGCCCCACATGACTAATCCTAACTGCAGCAGCTCCAGGAACCTTGACTTCCATCTCACCTGTCATGTTGCAAAATTCCCTGGGATTAGGCTGAACAATCCCACTGCTGCATGTGGCAGCTTCTCTTGTTCAAGAGCTTGCTGGAGAGGAAGTCTTCTCACTTGTCTGCTCTGTTGGGAGGTTTTGCAAAACTCCCGTGGGACTGGTTTGCCCTGGAGTCCCCTGATCAGGAGGCTGAACCAGGCACTTGCTGCCATTTTGTTTTGTTTTGCTCTTTTCTAATCACTGTGTACATAGACATCTTTATGGACCAGCACAAGGATGATGTGCCAGCCCTTCTTGTTATCTCTCATGCTATTTGGACTTCTGCTCCTAATCAGGCTGGTGCTTACCTCCACAGGTGAGGGAAGGTATGGTACAGACTATATAGAGAAAGGTTATTCAGCATAGCTCTTTGGCCTTGCCAAGGGTTTATTTAGAGTACCGAAAACTCTGTTGCTTCTTCTTCCCTGCTCCTGGATTTGCTGTTTTTTAATTTATTTGGTTAACCTGAAATGGTAGCTTGTCTTTTCTTTCCTATTTTCTAAGGAAAGGATTGAATTTACTACACCTTTTGTATATTCATGAGGATGGAGCCAGGGTCTTCTCAGTGACATCCCATGATAGGACAAGGGGCAATGGATGCAAGATGGAACATAGGAGGTTCCACATGAATATGAGAAAGAACTTCTTCACAGTGAGGGTAACAGAGCACTGGCACAGGCTGCCCAGAGAGGTTGTGAGGTCTCCTTCTCTGGAGACATTCAAAACCCACCTGGACACGTTCCTGTGTGACCTGACCTAGGTATTCCTGCTCCGACCAGGGGATTGGACTAGATGATCTTTTGAGGTCCCTTCCAATCCCTAACATTTTGTGATTCTGTGATTCATCTGCCTAGAGGAAGACTTGCAGCGTTACCCCAAAATGTAGTAATCTTTTATGTTCTACAAGGAAGCCACCACAGATTTACATTACTGGAATTAGGCAGAGAAAGAAGAGTCATAGCCTTACCTCCTAGGGAAGAGTCATTTGAATCTAGGCAAGATTAATAAAATTTAAGGAAGATAAGAATCATCACAGCAAGGAAAAGGAAAGGCACAACTTTGGTCATCCAAAATCATCGTGAACAAGAAAACATTAGTTTGGAGGGATACACAGTAAAAATGCTTTCTGTGCATCTTCTGTACAGCAGAGGTCCAGTTGCACTTCTTTCTTGAAAAGTCATTATCTTCTCTGCCTCGTCATGTGAATGTGCATAGTGGGCTCATTTTGCAGGTTAAACTTGGGGTGGGACTGATTCTGCTTTCCCTTGCAGACACAAGGGCAAGGACGTGACCTCTAGAATATGTCTGACTTAGAGCTGAATTTGTCACACTGAGCCCTTAAGATCTTTTCCTTTTTAAAGCATGTGAAGCAGTAATATCCTCATAGTTATGATGTGAAATAGTAACCATATTGAAAAAATGGGGTATGGATTTACTAGAGAGGCTTGGAAAAGGGTGAAACTCATTGCTCTGTGCATCTAAATTTCCCTTGACAGTGATGTTGAACAGACTCTTACGTCATGAGATGTGATTGCTGACCAATCATATCTCAGAAAAAAATTGCTTAAAATAAAAACCTAACCCCTGTCTACTACTAAAAATAAAGGCTATCACACAGTATAATATCAGGAATATTTATCTTGGGCCCCAATCTGTATTGTAGTACCTGGGAAATGCTCTGCCCCTGAAAGCAGAAAGCCTTTTATTTCAGAGAATAACCTAACTCCAGAGGGGACAGTGTGTTCTGGAATGGGAAATGGTGATTGCAGTATAATCAGTGCACAGATGGGAGAATCCTACCTGCCTCTTCTCTGCACTCAACAAATCAATTACATTGGTACTGATATAAAATCTAACAGAGACCAGAAAACACTACCAGACATTCTAAGAAATATGAGATGTAAAGGAATGTCCAGTGTGAAACAGCACAAGGTTCCCAGCTGTGTCATCAAAATTGAGTTATTTTACACAAACAACAATTGAAAATATACAAGCAGAGAAAGTCTGTAAGACCAGAAAACGTGCAGTAACCTAGAACAGACAAAGCAAGCGAGGAGGATGCAGACATGCCTGAAGAAGGCTCTAAAGAGGGCTGAAGCAAAGCAGATTTTCAAGTAAAAATTTTGTGCCCAACTGTGAACTTTTTATGACCTAGTGGACAACACAGGCTGCTTTTACAAACAAGTATGTGGTCAGAGGGTCAGGAGTCATGTCTGGAGTCAGCAACTGAAGTGCTGGGGTCTGAACCCCCAGCCCTGAATTAAGGTTGACAAATGGGTGGTCCCCATGGCCCTTTAAGAGGAGGGGATGAGTTTGCCTTTTGGCTTTCCTCCACGGTGCAGCCGGCCCTGTAAGGAAAGCCCTTGGGTAAACAAGCCCCAGGTGCCCTGCATTGGGTAAATGAGTGCCAGGTGTCCTGCTTTGGGGATAAAAGCTGGGACCACTTGCAGGAAGGGTGGAGTGTCTGTCTGTGAGGTGGATGCACTTTGCAGAGTTTCTCTGTTGGGGAAGGATCTCCTGACTCTCCCTGCAACTGGGCCCCAGTCAGGTTTGGCATTTGCAAACGTGGGCTTCACGGGGGAGCAATATGTGACTACTTTTATCTTATATGATCAGCCTATTGACTTGGTTGTCTCCCATTTTTTCTATGGGATACTTTGTGTCTTTGTTTATTCCACCTATTATTGGTTGTGCTGTGTCATTCCTGGGCTTGCTGGGGTTGATGTCTGTTATGTGTAATCTGTCTGACTTGTTTGTACCCCCAGCTATCACCCATATACTGACTTTTTTTATGTGCAGTAGAATCTGGTTACTGGATTGTTTTGCTGCTGGCTGCATCCTTTGTGCTAGGCCTAGTGATTGGCAAAACAGCAACCCAATGTATGAGATACAAATCATGAGTCTACCAGGACAACTGGATGTTGTCTCAGATCAGAATCGATGGGTGGGTTTGAGGACAAAGGCAGTGGCAGAGCTTTGAGTAAAGATCTCATTGTACAGACCCACATCTGGATTTCAGTTCTCCACGGTCTGCTTGGGTCATGTGTGTCCTTTGGGACAGTGTTGTCTGATTTGGACTGGTTGGAGCAGAAGCTGCCTTAGTTTGCTCAAAACTTTTTCTTCAGATGTTTGTGAATCGTTATACAGGAAGAAACACCACCTTATTAAACAGCAGGTACTTTCCCACAGCTTTGATTTTTTTCATTGCTTTCATACACAGATTTACATAGGTCAGAAGTATGACCTTTGTGAAGGATGCACTCATATGAGAGAACAACTGGGAAAGTTCGTCATGGTCTTCTTCCACTTTGGATTTAAATTATTTTGACACAAGGATACACAAGTGAAGCAATCTGGAGCTGTTATGGTATATTACTGTGTAATTTCAGTGTTTGTTTAGAGAGTCGTTAATGTGAAATTATAGATGCAAAGAACTCTAATTACTCTGTACGAGATGTTATGTGGTAGGATGTGCATGTGTTTTTAAAAGAGCCTGTAATTTGTGGATTTGTAACTAAATATCTGCATTCGATTTCCATTATTGATAATTACTTCACATATGTGTCTGCTTCCCCAGACTCCTAAACCTGACTTTTTAGTGGATAAGGAGAATGGCACTAGTTTATATATCATTGTGTCAACAAGCTTTTAATAACCATGTGGTGAAAGTTGTCACATTGGGATCCAGGCAAAAGAGATGAAAAGACAGCAGCTAAATTGAAGAAGTATACTTAGCACCATGAATTTAGATTTTGTCATAAAATCTATGAAATTGTACCTGGAAAATAAAGTTATATCTTCATATTAAGGAGCTCAGAGAACTAAAACACGTCAAGCAACAACTGTTTCTTAATGCTTCCATGGTGTTATTTTACTAGATTAATTTTATCCTAAAATAATATCTTTTTTCTTGAAAATAAGATTTCTGATTTAGAAATGCAAAATTGTTTGAATATAGTAACTCAGTTATTAAAACAAATCCCGCCTATTACAAAGTCTCCCAGTAACAGAAACTTGATCTCTCCATTATTTGCATGTATAACACTTTTCTGCCTCAAAAGATGGGCAATCTATAAGCATCACTATCAGAAATAGCAGATGGTTGATACAGTTAGGACATCAGTCCTCTTTGCCATCGCTGGACTCTGATATAAATCAATGGGGAAATGTCCCTAATATGTCTTCTTGTCCCTTTGTTGTATAATCTTTTGCCCTAGGTCAGATGCCAGGATCAATGGACTCTCATATTTTCTGTTGAATTCACTGACTTCATATTATGAAGGGGCTACTTAGGATGGTGATGGTAATAGCAGGGGACTGCACTTGATGAACTGAAAGCGCCTTCCACCATAAGCCTGGCTGGGGATTACTGTAAGCAAACACCAAGAAACCTTGTAAGTGAAAATAATTTGGGGAGAGGCTCTGGGAACTTCTGAAAGGCATGCATTTTTAACCATATGGCTTTCCACTCCTAAGATATGTTTTGGCAAAATGCTGTTGTCAGATTTGATTAGATTACTCTAACCCTCACAGATCTGTTTGGAAACTGAGGTACACATCTAGCAAACCTACGGAGGCATGACACCAAAGTAAGTCAAGTGGCTTGGAAAAAGTCTCTTTTGATCAGGTCTTTTCTGAACGAGAATCTGGGTGCTCCTCTGAATAAAAATGGTAAGAAAAACATGGCTTAATTTACTGGATACAAGACCTGAGATGTGTCATACATCAGGCTCTTAGAATTGGCTACAGGAAATGAGAAACTCTTGCATCTTGCAAAAGGCTATGTGCACTAGTTTTCCACTGCTGTTTTTGCTTTCTGCTATGAAGCTCAGAGGAATATACTGTTTATATTCTCAGATTGTCTTGCGTACTCAGATTATTCTAAGGTCTTTTTTATGATCATGCAAAAAAATACAATGAAACATCAGATTCTCAAATCAAACATAATATTCTCCCAACAGAAAGGAAATGAAGGAACAGGGACTCATCTTTGACAGAAGTTGTAGGTCAAGTCCTTTTCCAGTGTCAGACTGGAACTTAAACTTTGTAAAAATTATAATGATCACCAAAATATATAGGTGTGTGAAATGGAGTTGAGTCTCATTCCTAAATAGAACATAGATGGCTTTTGGCTCTGTTTGAGAGTATGTACATTCCAGTTCAGTTTTTAATAAAATTAATAATTGCACCTGGCACTACTGTTTTCTGGTGATGGTAGAACAGATCTATAATTGCAATTATTCTCCTCCTGGGTGATTTAGTTCAAGTCCCTGCATCATGTAGGATATTCCCCTACGTTATTTCTACTACTTATCTAATCTATTATTGAATAGTTCTGGTGATGGTGCCTCAATTACCTCCATTACCTCTCTCCCAGTGCTTAACTGCTCTGTCTGATATGATTCCCTCCTGCCCCACAGTGAATGGTTTGGATTGTTCGATGTGTAGTTTTAGGCCATATTCCTTGGTTTGATCACTTGCACATTGTTTGAAACCTCCCCTTTGAAGAGGTTTACAGTGTCTTTGGGACTTGTTGTGTAATCTCTTCCATCCCCACATTTACGAACTGGAATTCTGTCTGATCCTTCTACCACTGATGTGGCTTTTCTTTACCCTTTCCTGAAGTCTTTATTGTGTATGTTCTGCTTTGTTTTCTTCCCAAATGCACAGACCAGAAAGGCTCATAGTGCAGTGAAGTAGTACCTCAGCTGGTGATGTACAATTACATTTTTAAAAAGTTTGCTATATCCCCTTTTCTTTATATTCCAATGACGCGATACACTGGAATACAATGACAATTTTCTGTATTATTTTTGTTCGGAGTCAGTATTTTAATATGTTGTTTAGTTTTATTTATGGAATGAATACTTTTATCTACCCATCCATCCACCTGTCTGTCTATCTGCCAGTATATCTATCTCACTTGCACTTCCTCTGTGTAATGTAACCACAGTATGTCAATAACACCACGTATTTTGCTCCAAGAAGCAGATCTATGGCTCCTACCCTTATTTTCAAGTACAGAGTACCTCTCTCAAGAGCATTTGCCAGTGACCCCAGTGCCCTAAATATTATGTCCAAGGGAACATGGTAAAGCAGAAATACAACTTATTATTAGCATAGAAAAATGGGACCCATCTTGGCTCTGATGCTAAGGCTGACAAATACAAGTGTGTCACGCATCAGTGATGATGCTGACGGTGTGGTTAGAGATCCTCTGCTGTGTAAACATCAAGCAACTTGAAATCTACTCCAGCTTTCTCACTGTGAGTGTGATGAAGAACAGAGTCTACCTAGGGGGAACCTGGATGTCACCTAATAGAGATAAGCAAAACAGAAATGTCTTCTATCAGTGAAGATCATGGTTACATACATACTCTTTATTACACCTGCGTGTAACACATGCATGAGCATTTTTCTTGTGCATCTTTTTTATGTGTGAAGAGATGGGAATGACTGGAAAAGAAGTATAATTCCTTAGGGCAGAAGGTGGAAGATGGATGAGAAGGGAACATACGTACCACAGTCTGTCTAATCTCTAGGAAAGGTGTAGTGTGGACTCACATTTGTGCCAATTTCCTTATATCACTGTTTTGGGGAAATGGGCTATCAAATGATGAGTATGTAACCTGCTCACCACTCTAGCTGGTTTTCAGAGCTGGTGATGGTGTACTCGCACCACTGTTGCTTCTGACCAGCAGATCTAACTGTCCCTGCCAGAAACCCAGGGCACTTCAGTGGCTCAATGGTCAAATTTGGCCCTAAATAATATATCTTGCCTTGCTATGCCTTTTGTAGGTAATATTGACCTGGGGATGAAAAATCTGAATAAGGGACAATTAAACTTGAGTCTCAAAGTTTTTGTTTTCTTTTTATTATTTCCTCTCAGACAGGAACACTGGCTGTACATCTGGTAAGAATTTTTTCAGCAAAATATTTAACTGTAAATCACAGAATAACAGAATGTTAGGGGTTGAAAGGGACCTCTGGAGATCATCTACTCCAACCCCCCTGCCAGAGAAGGTTCACCCAGAGTAGGTAGCACAGGATGGTATCCAGGTGGGTTTTGAATGTCTCCAGAGAAGGAGACTCCACCACCTCTCTGGGCAGCTTGTTCCAGTGCTGTACCATCTTCAAAATAAGTTTTTCCTCATGTTCAGGTGGAACTTCCTGTTTTCCAGTTTGTGCCCATTGCCCCTTGTCCTGTCACTGGGCACCACTGAAAAGTCTGGCTCCACCTTCCTGACACACACCCTTTAGATATTTATGAGCATTGATGAGATCCCTCTGTCTCCTCCAGGCTAAACAGACTGAGTCATCCAAAACCCGTCACAGGAACGGGGCCCTTTGGCTGAAATACTTGGCTCTTGGGCATTCTGGAAACACTGCAAAATCATCAGAATTTTTGGAGGCAACATTTTAAGAACGACAAGTGTTACCTTTGTAATTCAAAATAATGCTTGTGTTGGTTTTTTTCCCTAAAATAGGAAAAGGAATTACGGATTAACTGAATAAATTTTCAAGTGTCTGAAGTAGAAATGAAGTATTGACAAACTAGAGAAACTGATTTTCAATTATTTGAAGTTTTTTTTTCAATTTTTGGCAGCTTTATTTGGAATAGGGATATTTTTAAAATCACAATATTTGTGGGACTGGGAAGTTATTTCATTAACAGATAAAAAAAAATCAGTAAGGGTTAGACTGGAGTAAAATTCAGATCCTTTCAAGTAATATCACCATTCAAAGCTGTGTTTGGTTCTTGGATTTAAGGCTGGCTACTTGTCAAGTTAGAGGCCAACTCAGCCCAAGGTCATCCTTTTGGCTCTGAAGACACTTGGATATCCACAAAATCCAGACTTCCCAATCCCCATTCTATTGCACAAATCAATTCATGCAGGCTCTTCAAGCAGTGTTTCCAATGACAATGTGGTGAAACCAATATTTATTTTAATTATATTTTGGAAGTACTCCATGGATTAGTTCATAAGCACAAAGTTGAGGAGTGCAACATTACATGTGCAAGTGTAACAAATAGAGTCTGACATCACTAGTATGAATTAGTTCTGAATAGCCTGGCTTTGTGCACGTTGACAGACTTCCATGATCTCTTTCTGTAGCATGAAATAGAAGTCTAAATTGTGACTGCAACTCTGCAAACAGTGTGTGTGTTTTCCCATACTTTATTCGTCTTTCCCTGAAAAGAGTGAGAAATCATGCCCTTCTTCTATGACATATGCAACCCTGTTGAAGAAGTAACACACACTTGCATTTTTTATAAATAGTTGAGCTAATACAAACTCTTGAGAACTTGAATACAGAAACTGAACCAAGAAGAAGTTGTCACACTCTGAGGCAGGTGACTGAAGTCTGTTTCAAAATGTTTTGGAATCTATAAATAACAGATTGAGTACCATCTAAGTTCAATTTGTAGATCCTGAGAAGACAGCACATTGCTGTTGGAAACCATATTCCTTTCATAATAAAGGACTCAATTTTACAAGCTCTCCAGATAGAAAACTCCTGCTGGAGACATGCTGGGGAAAATCTTCTGGAATTGGGACCCCACTTGCCTATAAAGCAAAGTAAGACATACCAATGACACAAAAAGTTACTATCAACAGTACAGTAGTGATTACACCAGGAACCAAGGAAATAACTGAGCCTTGAAAAAGAAACTAGAAGTTCACATTTTTGATTGCTCTGTAGGAATGGAAAGAGAACCCAAAGCAGGGGAAGGGGACAGCATAGTTATAGCTTTTGGAGAATTCTGATTCAGTAAATGTTACCAGTCTGCAGAATTATCAGTGCCCCTTGTTTCTTGTTAGATTAAAATGTGTTTAACTTTACATTATAACCTATGTATTGGATATTACCAGTGATGAGATTCTGGTTTTAAATGACTGTGATCAAACGAGTTCATTAAGCTGCGATCGGAATAGGTCTTTATACAGAAAGTGTGGAGCAAGTCAAGCTGGTTGAAAATGTGTGAAGTAGGTTAAAGATGATCTCTTCTCAGTGTAGTGGATGTCCACTTGAGATCAGGTGCAAGGATATAAAGATGTGACAACTTAAGCCAGTATATCTGGTCCTGAGTTATGGCAGAAGGATTTGCACTAGAGACCAGAGTTGGAGAGGACTCAAACTTCATTTCTTCAGGATTCATGAACAAACAACAGAGCTATGAATGAGATCCTGTGTAAATGATTAAGCTTTACTGATAGCTTAAATATTTTGTGAAAGTAGTTACGGATAATTTCGTGTCTATAATCCAATCTGATTTACTAATGAACTCTTGATTTAATGTCTCGTGATTTGATATGTCTGTTGGTATGTTTTTAAATTTTCTGCTGAGGGAAGGACCAATAAAAAAAATCCAGACAGTTATTCATACTTATCTGCTTGTCTTATAGGCAAACAATTGACATAACCAGCCCCTAGACTCGGAGCTAATTTTTGCTGTAGAAAAAAGAGACCCGAAAGGTAATTTCCTTTTCTGTCTGGGGACTTTCTGGTTAAAAAAGATGTAGTCTGACTTTGTCCTTCAACATAATCCACCTCTTTGAAGTCTGAACTCAATAGAAAAACAGTCTTGAGGCTTCTCTAAGTAACATTGCTGGAGAACTGGTCACTTCTTGACTTATGTCAGTGAGGGCATAAGATCGACTAATACAGGTCTTGTTCTGTACAGGACTTGTCTACATCCAAGAATCTAGTTCTGTGAAAATACATCTGGTAAGATTCCTTGATGAACCTTGTGTTTGCCCATTCTATTCATAAATCAACCAAAGAATACTCATATGCATTTCTACAATTTATTGTTATACAAGTATTCCATAAGTACTCACAGGGAAGAAAACCCTGCTGAGCTAGTTAATCATTATTTTGAGAGCAAAGAAAAAAAGAGAGCTAAACTATAATTATAACCTTGGTGATAATGTATGTAGGAATCTTTCTTAATCCAGGCTAATCTTGTTCCATGTTCTTACCTACTATAAAAATCTGAACAATTTTTGACAAGATCCAAAGTTTTGTCAGTTGTTAAGAATTAATTGAAAAAATTACTAGAGCACAGCAGCCATTTCAAAGGGACTGACCCAGAACCAATTAGAATTTTGTAACAATTGACCATTCACCACAAAACAGTTATCATGAGCTTTGGCCTCTGAAGTGTGGTGTTGGGGGTGGGGGAGAATCAGATTAAAGAAACTTTAATTTTTTTCCCCCTTTAACTAAAATATCTTTAGTAGCAGCTTTCTCAACACAACTATCAATCAACTTATCTGGGTTTTAAAGGCTATGCTCAGCTTGCAGGAACAGCAGTACAGAGTATAATAGATGATTATCCCCTGGCTTTAGATGATACACAATATAGGTTACTATCTTGAAAAAACAGGTCAGACATAGGAACATTCTTTATCAAATTGCTGCTGACAGCCCAAACAAGAGATTGAAGAATACCACAAAAAGGTTCTTTCATCTAAAGACAACAGAGTTTATAATTGGTCATTCTTTCCTCCTTCACCCTCTCCTTCTCAGCAGAAAAAAGAAAATTCCTAGTGCCGTTTCTTGAGCATGGTCAGCACGAGGGTAGGCTGGTATACACTGAGAAATAGATTCAGTGTGCAGTCTTTTCTCTTAATGTTCAAACTGCTGAGGGGGAAGGAAAAGACAACAGCAGTCTTAAATGTTAAAAAGGAGTGAGAGCAAGGCAGAACATTGTTCTGGATTGTCAATATTTTGGGACAGCAAATATGTAATTGCTTTGAAAGAGGAAAGAAAAATCAAAGGCATAAATATACACCAAATTATTCTCTAATATGTGCAATATTCTGTTTCTTACCTTCAGTCCAAAGCAAATATATGTAGTTGATACATAACTATGTAGAAATATATGTGTTTTCACAACATACATTTCTCTATACACTGCATATATGTGCATATATAGCTATAAAACATAAAGATATTATATAGATTGAAAAGGATGTTAGAGAGAGATACTTAGTGATGCTGATTTTCTGCCTGTTTCAGTCTGTTATATTTCACCCAGTTACCTCTCATTTAAGGTGTCTTGGACTGATTTAAGCATGTTTCCAGGGGACGCTTGCAAACTTAGTAAATTTTCCAGTTCTGATATTTTTAAATTATCTCCTTTGGTGGTTTCCTCTAGCAGTTGATCCTTCATGAGGAATAGCTAAAAAAAATTGAGATCAGAGCAATTAAATCACTGTCCCAGAAACACTTATGCTTTTGCTTACCCTGACACATGTGAGTAGCTCCACTGAACTCAATATGAAGAGAAATCAATAGAACTGCTCATGTGTATCAAGTTAAATATATGAATAAGTGGTTTTAGACTTCCAGCCTGAAATTTGTTTGGCAAAAGTCTACAATGAGATTTTTTCAGGTTTTATAAATGAACTTCATCCTGAAGAAGGAGATTCATCCAGGAGATTCACAGCATGCATAAACGGATCCAACCATTATCCTACAAAAATATTCAGCTCTGTTCATCTTTCTTTAGCTCTGGCTCAGTGTTCTGACTGGCAATAGCAGAAAAAAGCCACAAACCACTCAAGATAAAGCTTCATATGGATCTTTCATGCATGCTTCCAGAAGGAAGAAACAACCATAATTGCTAAATGTCTGCAAGGAAGGCAAAGCTCCTACAAATTGGGCTACATCTAAGCAATCCTAAACTACCTCTCTAGGGAGTGAGTAACATTTTTAGTAGCCATATAATAAGAACACTTGTTCCAAGATTTAGACAGGGGAAAAGGCTGTTGTGTGTTTTCTAGTGAAGTTTAAAGGCCTTTGCTGACAGGGGCCTCTGTAAGGAAACTTCCCAGGTAGGAAGCATAGGACTGTACAGCCTTCTTATTTTTGAGAGGTCAGCAAAGTCAGGTTGTGGATGAGGGGAAGTCTGCTGATGTAGAGCCTTTTTGAGGGTGAATTATAACTTCCCATCTCTCGTCTGGAGGGTCCTTCATGCACACATGATGTTGGTAGTTGCTGCTTTGAAATAGTTCAAGAGAGAAAGTTTGTGACAAAGCAAGGAATCTAAAGGTGCTTTACTTCTTCAGGTTTCTTGCATAACACTCGGAAAGTTTGTGGGCTATGTTCTATGTTGTTTTACTGTACATGGCTTTGAGTAAAACCCATTCTAAGAGAGTAATGAATGCTGTCATCTCCTTCCTATGAAATTCAGGTTGATCAAAGGCAGGAAAGGAGATGAAGTCCCCTTTGAAGAATACACTGTGGTCATGCTTAGTGGTATAACACTGCCCAAAACCCCTAAGGGAAAAAGGCAACGTGCAGAACAAGGACCTCTTACCTTCCCTGCTGATGCGAAGACACGGCATGGGAGTCTCACTCGAGCTTGGTTTCTAGATGAGTGTAATTCCAGTCACTTTAGTGGGTTTATTTCTAATTCATTTAATGTCATTGTGAAAAGAAACAGACACAAATCTTGCTTTGGCACTGCATATTGTGTTGCGTCACTGTCTAGCAAGCTTCCCATTGCACATTTTTCAAATGGATGAATCTGCCAGCCCAATAGAAACAAAAATAGCTTGCATGTGTCTTATGTTAAAGCTGAATGAGAAACGTGATGCCACATCAGTGTTGTCCATTCACTAGTTAAAGCCCTAATGTCTCATTAAAGACTCTGGAGAAAGTGTATGCATATTTTTTTCTTTCCCTCTTGATAGATAAAGGATGAGATAAAGTCCTAAACAGCTTCCATTCAGATAACTTTTAGAAATCCATTTATTTTTGCATGACATCAAGATCTTTTTGTGCTGTTTTGTCTTATTACTCTGCATAGTGTGATCAATCTTCAAATCTTTTCTGGCCTTCTTTTCATAGTCATAGCTCAGTGGTAGCTAATGAGACAAAACTTGAAAATCTCAATTCGCATGGGATCTGGAAAATCAGTGATGCTCTAAAGGTTGCACAGACTCTCTAGAGATCTTGCTATGACTTAGATGCTTGTTTCCCCTTCTCTTTCTTTCTATCTGATCTAATTAATGCATTTATCCACCAACTAAATGTTCATTTTTGTGTTGCTCTTTTCTTCCGATATCTTAAAGCCAATAGATGCTCCCCACATTGACTCACAGTCTAGCTTCCTAGAAGTCCTTTTGTGTCCCGATGCTGAAAGCAGAGTGCAGTTTACAGAATTCCCTGGTTTTGCTGTCAGTCTATTCAGTGCAGCCCTACTACTCCTCTCTTGTGCTCGCCCTCCCTCTGTGTGCACTGGACTGTGCCCTCTGAGGCAGGCCAGTCGTTGCTTCCATACAAGTGTTTCAACTGGAAAATTGACTCAAAACTCAACCTACCACAATAAAGTGTTTGGGTAATTTGTTTGGGTAATTTGTCTTCTGTGGAGATGTCAATGAAGTGATAGCTTGGTGGCAGGCACCACTTCTGTCTATATTTCTCTTAATATTTTTGTTCTTTATACAATGAAAATAACACAACTTAATACCCCCCCCCCCAAATAACCCAAACCAAAAAAACAGAAAAATGTTTGCTACAGCTTGTGGGCCTTATATTTCTCATGGAAGATGTTTCAATCAACAGTTACTTTTGCTGAGGTTTTTGTGTTTTGGGTTTTTTTTTTCACCGTAGTTGAATATAAGAGATTGCTTTCTTTTTTTTAAAGCACAGCCATGTATTTGTATTATAGCATATCTAAAGGCACTAGCCAGCCCAAGGGATCCATTGTGTGGCTTTCTGCTCACAGTATAAAACAGATTCTACTGCTTGTCACTGTTGATCTGAATAAGTGAGTCAAATAGTGTGTTTTCCTTAATCTGTGTGTGTGTGGGGATGGGGAATGAAGCAAATGTCTGCCAAAACTAAGAGTTGAAACAAGCCCAGTGAATACCAAGCTGTGTCTTAATCCCCAGCCCGTCCTCATACTTATGTTTATCATTTGTACGTGGCTTTTCACTGTTCCTGAATGCAAGAGAATGCTCTTCATTTGGATTCCTCATCCCCTCTCACCTACCTTTTACTGTGATTTATTAATTGTCAGAAAGCTGGAGGCTGTGATGGTCAGCATAACGCACCTTTCAGCTGATGTTGTTCTGGCCTCTCACTATGTCATGCTTCAAGTCAAGGAGAAGATAAGAGCATAGAACAAAAGTTATGGTCTATGTCTCAAATTATCATGTCCTTATCCACCTATCAGCTTTTCCTGATGCTAGTTTTCTACTAGGGATAGATGAGTCAGGCTATTACCAGAGCTGTTCAATAAGAGGTCACTTGTTTTTCTCACATTTGCCAGCCAAGACTGATATTTTACCACCTTCATCAACTTGTCTCAATGACAGACCTCCCGTCTGTAAAGCTGACCATAATAGCAATAGCAGCAGCAAATGAAATATATATTTCTTACTGTGTTATGCTAAGGAAGTAATAAAATAGACAAGGCTTGTGGGTTGGTGCAACTTGTAGCTGCCATTACTACTTTGCCTTTTATAGTATTCCCTTTTATTGTGATTAATACTGAGTTTATACAATTTAGCAGTGCATGACAGAAAATTTTTCCCATCTGGCTCTGCTTCTGTAGGTTAGAATTATGTAATGAAGATGTAATGTGTTTTTACCACAAAGTCCTCTTGATGTACTTCCAATCGTAGCAGAGAATAACTCACAAATAACTCAGGAGAGTTTCCCCTCTTTTTCCTTTAAGAGGAATGTCTAGAAAGAGACCATGATTTCTTCAATATTCATTGTAGGAAATCTGCTATTCCCATCTACATAAACAGTGTTTGGAGGCTTTTGGTTCATGCGTTGTGTTCAGTCCACATGCACACAATATTTCTCCACAGAAGCTGTGCTGATCAGTGGTAATTGCTCAGGTGAGTAATGTAATGCTGAGCCCACATGGCTGTGTATGCCAATGAAGATTTATGAATACTAATAGAAAACTTGGCTCCCACAAGCATTCATGGCGAGTCTCAGCATTTGTTTACCCAGAGTGTCTCTGCTCATGAAACCAGAAGGTATAGATTGATTCTGAAATAGCTGGACGTAAGCATATATGAATTTCCCACAGTGCAAGTGAATTCAGTGGAGTGACTGGAATCATAGTCAAGCAATGAAGATCCAGCTTGGGTGGTTGACTGCAGAGGAAACATTGCTGCTGGAGAGATGATAGCTAGACCCAAACCTTTTGATCATACTGGTAGCCCTGTGAACTTTAAGCCCATTCAGAACCAAAGAAAATGACAGGAGAAAAATGATGAGATACCACAACCAAGGAAAGAACACATAAAACATAAAATAGCTGATTAAGGTAATCTACTTCCCTTTTTACCTTCATTTGCTCAGTGTGCATAAAAAGCCATCTGATACTTGAATCTACCAACTTTGGCTATTGTTTGGTTTTCTAGCGCAATTAGTGGGTACCTCAGAGGTCTGAGAAAGGATTCAGTAAAACCAGCAGAATTAAATATCCTCTGGTATTTTAATCTAGCCGTGGTGAACACTTTGTGGATTTCAGGCTCCAAATTCTGCTTCTTGGGGGCAACAGAGTTAAGTACTTGTCTGAACGAAGAGGAAGAATGTGCTCGCGGTGCGCTCTCTCCTTTTCAAAAAGGAATGTCCAGATCAGTTTCATTCCTTCTAGGAGCTTGCAAAGCAGGTGAGTAGTCTGCAACGACCTATTTCTTATCTTCCTGCTGTGCCTAGAGGAAAAAGGAAAAGAGCTCTGGCTGCTCCCTTGCTTCCTTCCCTTCTTGCTTTCCAAAGCCCTGGCCCAGCAGGCTTCCTTGCGGTTCCTAAGGAAAACACTCTCCACAAAGCCGTACAGCCTGCAGCGCCAGCTGTGAGCCCAGAGCAACACTCGGAGGTGCAGGGAGAAAAAGACGGTGCCTTTCCTAATGAGCTTCCATTAATGGATAATTTATAGTGAAGATAATGAAAGTATTGATTGAGGCTCTTCAACTTTGAAATATTACATTTAGCTTGAGGCCATAAAGATTGTTTATTATAGCAGTGATAATGACACTCTGGAAGCAGCAATGTTTGTTGACATCTATGGGTTTCCACAAAAAACCAGGGAAAAATTATTTTTAAAGGTTATCAAGGTACAGAGGACAGTGGATTGATTTTCACAGGAGGGTAAAGGTGGTATTTCTACAGAAATCTTACTCAATCCCACTTAGGGACAGGAATAGCACCTGATTCACATGGTAGACCTGAGCATCAATGCCATAGGTGATGGTAGAGGTATCCTCTGGTGAACGTTGGTCTCTCATTTGGAAGAATGACTTCCATTTGTGGATATCCTGATTTGGAAATGAACATTAGGATCTGAGGAGCCTCTGGAGCCTCAGCCTTGTGCCTGCAAGCAGACAGCTGGCTCTGCCAGGCACTTTTCTCTTTGGTATGAAAATGAGGGGTGCTATAAGCTCAAATACAGGCTACTGTCTTTGGCAAAATCAATCCTCCTGCTTGTCTTTGCCAAAGAAGAGCCATAAATATGTTTCTGATTTATCCTGAAAGTCTGCTGGGAAAGTGCATCCACTGATGTTTGTAAAATAATAGGAAATTGAAGCAGCTATGTTTTTGCTATGTTTTGCATTGAACAGAAATACTTCTATTAAACTTACTGATGGTTTCAGAAGATATATCTGAATTCTCAATATTTTCCCTACATAACATACAACCTACTGATCAGCCTTTTTCTGACGCCTTCAAAGTATTCAACAGCCTGTCATGGCCTGTGTATGAAATGCTCCAGCACCTGACACACTGCCACTGTCCCACACTGGTGGGGAATGCTGAAGAAGACTGTACACAGACAGAAATAGTGCTGGCTATTAAATGGGTATTGCTAGATTTATTGCCATCATTCAGTCTCCTAAAGTTTTGACAGCTTGATCAAACTAATGAACACAAAAGTGACAGACATATTGGTTCACTAATATTAAGTTACCAATCTTTGCCTTAAACCCCCATTAATGCTTCTTCCTTTGCCTGCTAATGATAGGATAACAGATAGCAGCCAGACTCTCTGGCTCTACCCATGTGCAAAACTTCTAAACATTGGGCCCTTTTTGTCTCCCACTGCACTTTGCTATAAAACCACAAGGTCAACACGACCTTCTGGCCCATTCCATTTTGGGTTCTTGTTTTGAGTCGAGCTTTGTAAGGGACAAAAATCTATGTTGTATTCCATCTGATCAAAGTACTTCAGATACAGACATACCATCTGTATTCATTTAGTGATATCTAAGACTATAGAGCATTACAGTGGTATTTCGTACATAATATTGATTGCCTTCATTTGTAGCTATTATAGACACCGGACACTGTTCACTTTTAAATCTGAGCGTCAGATTTCCCATCTGCAATCTCCAGACGCTCTCTCCCCACCCCCCTGCTTCCACAGTAGCTTTCAAAGGCTCTGTTTGAACAAGCTTCCTTTAAAATGATTGAAGTGGTGTCACATGTTATACATTGCAGTTATCTTCTCACAATTTCATATATTGTTATATTGGTTAAGTGTCCCAACCTCCCCAGTGGAGGAAAGATGTTTAAATCTATGATTTTATTCACATCTCCCAGGTGAATCTGTTCATGCTTGGTTGCTGTTATTGGTAGTAGCTGTACATTCTGTATATGTTGTTACAGAGCAGATCTTTATTAGCTAAGCACTGTATTTTTGTTCTGCTCCTGTTCAGCTCCTGCTTCAGAGTTGGCAGCATGGTCACAGACTTGTCTAATTGCATCTTGGTATGAGTAGGTGCTCAAAGTCAGCCTAACCGACGCATATTTAGATAAGTTCTGGACATGGAAATATATGTCAGAGGTAAAGGAATAGATAATAACTGATACATGAGGTATTTTCAGCAGACATGGATTTTGCACTTGAGCATATCAGCTAAACATGCAAACTGTTGTCCTGGTTAAGCGTAAGAAGATGAAACCAACCAGTTTTGGTAGAAATTGTTCAAAAATAAAAAGTTATAAAATGAAAATTTATTAATGGATTTTATTGTTGTTGCCTATTATGTTTTAACAGAACTAAACCCAGCAGAACTTAGCCCAGCAAAGTATTTAAGCACAAACTCAGGTTTACACCTGTGGGTACATTCATTTCTGTTCCTAAAAACAGGCCATCACTGACACCAAGAGAAAACAGGTGTTAAGTCCTTTAGGACCTATATAAACTTGCAAAATATGAAGATAAGAAATCTAGCATGAAGGCTGGGAATGGCAGCATCCCATCTAGCATCCACATAATCATCACAGAAAGGATTTCTGTGATTGACATTGAGGGTGAGACAGTACCTGAACCAACAAAGACTTGGAAGGTGCCAGTGAGAGGTGCTTTATAAAACCATGGGAAAATATAAACAATTCCCAATAGTAATGGGAACAAGCGGATGTCCTCAATGCACTTCAGAACATTAACAACCCTGTCCTTCCAAACCATTGGAAGGAAAACAGGTTTCCACCCCCCTCTCTCTAGCCTTGCTTTGGGGTAGCAGCTTTTCATTCATCTTCCTCTTGTCATGCTTATGTACCTACATGCACATTACAAGGTGCAGTGATCTATATCTGGGGTGTGGAGGCAGGGAGTAAGGCAGAGAAGAGAGAATAGTTCAGAAAACTCTTTGATAATGGTGAACTCACACACTGATACATGCAATAGGTTGGGTTTTTTTGAAGCAACTGGAGTAAACAAAAACTTGCCTGGGGTGACAGTAAAAGTGGAAGGTGTCTGTCTCTTGGTGTCTTCAGCAGAAGAGAGAGGACAATAGTGCCTTCAAATCTGCTGCCTCTGCTGCAGCTCTGGGCAGTCACTTCTGGACCATCTGTAGAAAACCCCATCCAAAAATGAGCAGTGGATGTTGTGCAGAAAGTCTGCTTCTAGGGCTGGCTCCTTGCTGCCATTCATGGCTGATTAAAAACCCACTGGAGTATGAAGTAGAAATGGCAAGTTATCCATTTTAATGGCTTGAATGAACTTCAGGCTTAAACAGCTTAATTTTCAGGAAAAGATGAAAAAGCAACTGAAAGATTTAGTGAAGATTTGATTTATTAATTATCAGGCACCTGGCCTACAAAATGAAATTTAGTTCAGGCAGCAACCAGGTGTTTCAGCTGAACGAGCTATTTGGGTAAAAGCCATATCTGCATAACAGAGAGCAGACTTTGTTCTCACTGCTGCTCTTTAAAGGGGGATGGATGGTAGGAGTGTGACTTTACCGAACTAAGTCATTGCTACCAGTGTGTATTTTAATAACCTTTAACACAATAATGACAAAACCAAGAAACAGATCTTCAAATACCAATGAAAAGATCAGTTTTTCCTGTAGATGTACTGCTTCATTCTGTAAAGAACAAAAATGCATAGTAAAGATTTGCAAGAGATTATTCTCTGCAAAAAGACAAAATTTATCAAGAAATGCCCAATGACAATCAAGCATCTATTTTGATGCTCTTGACTTCAATAAATCTCAAGTCATTTCAGAAATGTGGAAGTCTTCCTGGACAGATGAGACTCCAGACTTGAGCTTCAACTAAAAATAGCACTCAAGTTGCCTGACAATGAAAGATTAGACTACATATAATTTATTGTGGGGATTCAGCAGGGATTTTTTGCAGTCTTTTGGATTCACACAAACTATAGACAGCTGTGAAACCAGCCTCTATTTCCATTTTCTTTCTTTGCTGTTCTTTTTTTTTTTTTCCTGAATAAGGTCTATATTTCTATTAAGTGACATTTTGCACCAGAGTAAAACTCCTAGCAAAAAAATCTAGAGGAGTTGATAGTAAAAACCAGGGAGAAAAAAACCCTCACACAAGGATGCCCTTGCAATTGGGACTCCCTATTAGTAAACGAAGCATGCAGAGAAAAGAACTTGTCCATCAGCATAGGTATTCACACCAAAGGCCATGTTCAAAATGTACCATGTCTAGAATATGGCTGCAAGAGTTTAGTTTTCTGTCCATACAAAATCTGGCACAACCATAATTCCCGTATGCAGGGGAGTACTGAAATAATGATATGATTGCACACTACTTGGACTCGTACTTCTCCTCTGTTGACCAGCAGGAAAAGACACCTTATAAAAGCATTAAAAAGTAATGGCTTGTTGATTCAGCAAAATGGAGGAACTGAACATATTAAGAAAGTTATCTTCCAAAAAAAGTAGGGTCCAAGCCATCTCAAAAACATAACTTCTTTGCTGAATGTAAGTCTTTGACTTATGGCAGAGGAATTGCCTAGTTTTATTATAAAAAAGAGCACACTAGTTGGCTCCCCTATGAAGAGCAAGATCTGGGTGGTGACATAGAGCAAGAGTAAGAACTAATACCTCAGTTCTACAAGTGATATGTGAAATCAAAGCATGTAAGCTCATCTGCCAACTTCCACAGTTTCAGGCTGTGTGTTAAAGGACTTTGTGACTTGTGGCAGACATGAAAGATAACATTACTGAACTTTTTTTTTTTTAAACATTGAACTATGAAGATGCAAATTTGGAAATAGATTGTAAATGACTTAAAAAAAAATAAATACAGGTATTATATAGGAAAGATATCTGTAGAATGAGTTGTGTGCATTGCTGGGTGGTTAGGACTCTGATAGCAGAGTGCAGTCTGTGGTCAACAATGATGCAATGTTGTACCGTGCCAGTGAATTTTGGAGGACAAATGCACTTCTTGGTCTGTGGCTTTAAGCAGCAGATTTGCTCAGTACTTTTACATTCCTCAAGCCTCATATCTAAAGAAATGATTGAGATTAAGAGTTTCTCATCAAGAAACTTTCCAGAGGTCTTTTCAAAATATATCCTCAGTCTGTATGCTTCCAGTACAGTGTCAGAGTAGTTTAAATCTCCAGAAAGGGATGACTGAAATGTGGAGTCATGCTCAAGACATCTCCAAACATGGGATGTGTGTTCACAAAGCGTCAAACGCAGTTGGCCTTGGGAGTGTTTTCCACAGTGTGTAAAATGTGATTGATAAAATGTCAAATAAATCATGTGTAATATGAATGAAGCAGATACATTGTATATTATGTGATTGTAATAGGTGTGGTCTAAAAAGGCACCTGAGAGAATTAGGACTGGAGAAAGAAATTGCTGGAAATGATGTAGTTATGTTCAAATCTGGAGAGCTAGTTAATATTCTATAATTCTGTTGATACCAGCTGAGGGTCTTGGCCTTGGAGTCAGACCCAAGTCTCCTAGTCCTCAGTGGTAAAACCTAATGGCCTTGTATCCAGTGGATTTTACATGGATCTTAAGAGAGATGGAACTGGGTCACAAGTGCTTCATTCATTGTGGTAGATACATTTTTATGGTAAGATGTGGTATTTCTATGTTGCTGTGGTGTGAGATAAGTGTGAGTAGATATTAAAGTGCCAGACAAATAACAAGTCTCTGTCTCCCATGGTTCCTGTATATTTGTATAAAACATTTGTGCACAGTATGAGGAACACCACAGCACAGACCCTGAACCTTTAAGAGCTTATCACCTCTTGGAACAGCAAAACCAACTGGGGAGGGTAGTTTTTGGCAAGAAATACCTTGATCCTGGGTCTGATTCTCATCTTTGTCTAGATCCCACAATGAAACTTCAGTGCTGTGATTACAGTCACTCTACATTCACATTAATGTCAAATTAGAGAGGAATTCTTTGCAATGTGTCCAGAACTGAACAGCATGATTGCATGCCTCATCATCCAGCCTACAAGAGGGAGTGGCAGATGTTTAAAAATATGGGCAGTTAAAATGGATGGAAATGCTAATATATAACTCTGGGAAGACAACAGGGATGAAGACTAAAGATACCTTCTGTGTTAAACAAGTTGGCTTGATGGTTTTTGACCTACCTGAAAATGTAGTTGCACCTAGCAGTCGAAAAAACAGAAAAAAAGCCCAAAGAAAATAGCATTCATCTACCATCTAATACTGTTTAGGTAATGGAAAGAGGTCATCTGCTTTTACTTCGCTGTTACTTGTTTGTCATCATTGAGGGATCTTAAGGATTTGGCCGAGAGACAGTTTTCCACCAAAATGAGAAATGAGAGCAATTAATAAATGGAAGTAAATGATTGCCTGTATGTTAAAAATCAAAAGGAAATTGAGAACCTCATCTTCGAGCAATAACAAATATTTTGGCTAGGAGCATGGTATTTAACTTGGAGGAGACAGAAAGCCACTTCATCAATATTAGCTCAGTGCTTTTGGCAGAGACCTAATGAGTTATCAGCTGTTATCCTCTGTGGAGCTGGGGGGAAGGAAAAATTCCTCTCATGATACAAGTTCATTTCTACATTGGCATAATACATGTCCTCTGTTTCTGATCTGTTTCCAGCCTTTTTGCCTATTGACTGAGATGTGTGTAATAGGGTAAAACACAGCATTGAACTGAAGGTCTTTTCACTAATTGCTTCAAGTATTTGCATTCTGAGCCTGGTTCTTAGAGGCACTTCTTTGTACAGACACATGTATATAAATGACCCTTAGTACTGGAGGGAAGGGGGTTACAAACAGTGCTCTTTAAAAATCTGGCCACACACTCATTATATTCACTGTACTTGGCATCATGTCACTTGTGATCTAGTGGGCTCCATTCAACTTCCATCCTAAGGCCTCTGCGTAAAGAGTCACTGTGATTGTTTTTAATGCTGTGGCAGGAACAGATGGCAAACATATTTTAAAGCGCTAAAAATATGAAAGGGCAGTAGAAATCTACATGGCAGACATTTATTAAGATCCCACAGCTGTGACCAATTTTTTTTTTTTTTTTACTAATAAATATATTATATGTAAGCCCAGTCCCTAGAAGGAAAGTCTCCTTTGAAATCAGACGGCATTTTGAATTTGCCTGGGCTACAGCAAAGAACAGAATAAACTTCCACTTGTAGTTTCCGGTTTGTCTCAGTCATATTAATGAAAAGAAACAAGTAAGCGTGGAGAGGGACAGCTGAACCCCACCTCACTGTGACAGAGCAGCATGTAGAGGGCAGCCCCTATAGATCACTGTCTCACGGACACTGTGTTTCCTCACTCTGAACGGGCTCCTAACATGGGATTTTTATAGCCTTCACAGATGTTTCAAGTTTCTGTCCATCTATCATGCTCCGTGAGGATGATTTCTTTCAGAAGATGCCCTGTGGCTCAAGTAGCAATCTGTACGCGTAGCTGTCAGGCTGAAAAGGCTAACGCCCATCCGCTCTGTCACATGCTGTCATCTTACAAGTGCCAAGACAGGAACCTACAGAGAAAATACAGAATATTTCTTAATGAGTTGCTTGTCACTGGCTAATGACAAAGCCTGAGGAGGAGCCTGAAGGCAAGGGTATGTTACTTAACTTTTGCTGAGGAGCCCTTTGCTAGAAGCCTTGTATATTCAGGAAGGGGAGTATCTTGATGGTTATTCTTGATGAAGAGGTGGTGTAGGGATGCTGCTCCTGTTCACCCCAGTGCAAGCGACGGGTGGCTGGTGACTCATTTCTGAGCAGCGCCAGCACACGGATGAGCCTGGCTGCTCTCCCCATGCCTTCGGACCTGGGCAGTGCCAGTTTTTCTGCCCTGGCCATGGCACAGCTACTAGGGCAGTGGTGCTGGTGCAAAAGTGGAGCAGCCCAGGGTGTGGGGTAGGTCAGTCTGCCTGCAGGACTGTGGGGTGGGCAGGGTGTTTTCCATGGGGGCAGCTGCTGTTAAGCATCTTAATCCTAATGAGCCAGGAGCACTCACTGCTCTGCAGGACAGAGTGCCCTGCTCTGTTTGCACAACCCAGAACAGTCCTCCTTCCACAACCCAAAGCTGCATCTCCCTCCAAGTCAGCACTGGCTCCTGGCTGTGTGGCCGGCAACATGGAGTCGAGTTCCTCTGGTCATGGCTTCCTGCGGGCAGCTATTGGAGCTCTGGTTATTTATGCCCCTGAGGAATGCCCATACCCAAATTCTCTCCTCCCAAAGCAGGATGCAGCAGTAACTGTCCTGACAGGCAGTACAGCTCCAGTATGATGCAGCTCACTGGGAAACCTCTGTGAAGAAGTTACACTGGGGGCATCACTTGGGGAAAGGGTGAAGGATGTAGACCCCAGTTGTGCTCCCCCAGCCACACTTGGGACACTGCTGCAGAGCACGCTGTGCCTCCTACAGATGTGCCTTGAGGAGCTGAGAGTATGGACCCTTCCAGTGCAGCCCCCCTAGTTTTTATAGGGCAACATCAGATGTGCCTGTGTTAGTACTCTTAAAAACTGGAGTATCAAAAAGCCTTCAAAATTCTGGCCCTTTTGGTCTTTAACATCATAGTCAGAGTTACATGTTACGTGCACTCCAGGGGGAAGCTTCCAGGGGGAAGCAACAGCCACTCCTAATTAATTTCCCCTGTAGGAAATTGAGTCAGGAAGAGATGTTTTTCCGTGTGAGGAATAAAAAGGACAGGATACAAAGAGAGGAATTCAAAGCAAAAATGGTTTGAACAGGGTGTGCCAGATTGGGTCTTTAAACTGCTGCTGCTTGCTGCACATGCGCACACACACCCCCCCCCCTCCGTACCACACCCTCCACCCCCCCCCGCCCCCCCCAACCCCAACACACACACATTGTGAGACTGATTTAGCTTGGCTCAGCTGGCAGATTCCAACATGTACTTAAGGAACCCTCCCCAGACAAAAACATGCTCCTATCAAAGCGGAAAGCAGAACGCCTAGCCCAAGAAAAACTTATTAACACATTATTTATAAGCAGCCTGAGCTAACAGCTAACACGTGGCCAGACTTTGGCCCAGGGATGCTTGTTGGTCTCAGGGAAGGAACATTATAAGCCAGATCTCATTGTTCTCCAACATCTGGGGACAGGAGGCTTGCTGCGCCCGACAACAGCAGGTGATGATGTGCAGGACAGGCAGATGCTGGCCTGCTGTATGTGATGGCTGGAAGGTTACTGAATGGTTTGGGTTGGAAGGGACCTCAAGGATCATCTTGTTCCAGCCCCACTGCCATGGTTGGTGGTAGCTGGAGGGCTGTGACTTACAGCAGGGCAAACCTGAGCCATACTCAGAACCAGAGGATAGTGCAATATAATTAATAGGTATGCTTCCTTAAGTCTTCAGTGGTATAGTTAAGATGAAAACACAAACTGACAATGGTTGTGTGCCATCTATTGATTAATTTTACATAATGAAATGCTTTCTGAATCTTAGAAATTTCATAACTGAAGTCAGACATATTCTTCATATCTTGTGATATCGTCCTTTCTTCAGCTGCAATATTCACCATTTACATAGCGATTTTTTTTGTTTATTAATTTTTTGTTCCCAGTGAACCCATTGGGAACAGCTTGTGGGTAGTGTAACCAAGACAGCGCTCAGCGACTTTAAACAATATGGCTGAAATCCAGAGCTTGTTGAAGAAATGGCAGCACTCCCATTGGCTTCAGCAGGATGAGCGTTTCACGGCTGTTGTGTGAAAAAGTTTTCCCAACACCCAGTATCTGCAGATTTAATTTATGACACAGCTTGAAAACCGCATTAAAAATACTGGGATCCTCTGATGCTTGGCTCAGATAAGGTGTTTAAAAATAACTTTAAACTTAATTGAAGACAAGATGAATCTCCCTTGTCTCTTCATTCAGGGTCAAAAGGCATGAATTTCATTCACTAAATTATCAACACTTAAAACTTTTTCTGCATGATTAGACTATTACTGAGAGTCAGGACAGCAGAGATCCTCCCACTGCATTGACCTGTGAACTTTGTTAAATCTTTTGACAGGAGTCATTGTCTATAGCATGATAGTGAATGACTTTCCAAAACGGAGCCATTCTTTCAGTTGTAACATGAAGCTGGTGCTCTTTTCTAATGGGTTGAAAATGTTAATTTACATTGATGACATTTCTTGTCAATTTATGTGCCAGCTGAATTTGCTGATTAGTCACAAATGATGATGTGCTGCTTATGGACTGTTATTATTGTCCCTTTACAAAAAACTTCAGATACTTCAAATGCTTTCAGATTTAGAAATCACTTCTTTTCATCATGTGTGTGAGACTTTAATCAGAAACTAATACTTAAAAGGATGTACTTACCAAATGAATCCTCTTCAGGGTACTGAGTAAGTGGGAGGTTACCAAGGAAGAACCTGTTTATAACTTTCCTCAGAACAGTTCTGCAACACTTCTAAATGTCTTGTTATAAATTAAATCTGTTGTATATTATTTTTATAGAAACATAATTATGCAATCCTGTGCAACCTGGTCTAGGTGAACCTACTTTAGCAGGGGGGTTGGACCAGATCACCTCCAGAGGTCCCTTCTAACCCCAACCAGTCTGTGATTTTGTGGTGTTCTCATCTCCAAACTCTTTCCCCAGTTTCAGTTTCCTTTCTTCTGTGGCATATACTTCAAATTTCCTGAAAGCGCTTTGCAACTCTGGTGGCGAAGGATGTGACAGCAAACACTAGTGAAATTGAACCTTTTTTGGATTCAAGGGTCCTTCTGTAAAATATGTGCTCAGTTACTGTCCTCCATATCAACCTTCCTTAAAACACCTATTTTCAGTGATGCACACACGTAAAAAGCTGTCATTGATTAGGTACTTGATATGCTGGGACTGTGATCTTTCATAAAGTTCTCAGTAGTTCCTTTAGTCAGTTATGTCTTAATTTATACACCAAAAATATTTGTGTTCTTCAGTCACAAAAATAAAACCAGTGTGACCGTAGCTTGCCACTTAGCTGTCCAGTGATTTAAATCTGTCTGTTTTTACGGGCTACTTCTCTATGTATGTCCGAGAAGACTTGTCTGTTGTATATTATTGCTGACACAAGTAATAACTGACAATTTAGCTGATAAATGACGTCAGGGTAACCAGGTTGTGTCTCAAACTGCATATGGCAAGCAAAGAGTTCGTGACAACTTCTGGGACAGAATATACAATGTGACACAGATAAAATCAGCTTGGGAGGCCACTGGATTTTCTTCTGCCCTTCAGGTTTTCACATCTTTGTGGAAACTTTTCTCCATGAGGGCCAGGGAGGTAGAAATTTCATCCCTGCTGGTGCACACACAGCCCCAGCATGACCAGTGGGTAGTGCTAGCAGTTTCCTTGGGTAATCAGTATCCCTGACGAGGCTGCCATGGGACACAGCAGTGCCTCAGATCAGCTGCATCCTGCAGGGGCAATGGGTGTCTCCTCCTGGCTCTCTGAGGTACAGGGTTCATGGCTCTCAAACACACGAATAATTTTGATGCTTTTTTCCCTAAAGGATTTAGAAATTGAGGAGTTAAAATCTTTGTTATAATAAGCCAAATAAGATGAAAAGCTTCCCTCAGATGACCAGCAACAGTAGATTATGCTTGTAAAGTATTCTGTAGATCTTAACATTAGTAAATTTATGAATGAAAAGCTAGTGGTCCTGTGCCTTTGCTGTACTTAGTGAAAGCTAATAAATTTAAGCATGCCCTGGGATGGTCATCGGGGCACCAGAATGCAAATTTAGGTTAGTAAGTTGCTAAAATGGCCCATTCCACTCCCTGGGTACATACTTTCAGTGCTAGCATATTTGTACATAAATAAATTCTACTTCTTATCAGGATGAGTTTATAACCTTATTCCTATGACTTCCAACTCTGACTACAGGTAGACACAAAAGTGTAGGAGAGAGGCTCAAGTCTCTCGTCAGCATTTCCTATATCTGTTTGGAACTTCTGGATCTCCCTGCAGATCCAGGTCCAGGTCCTTCAGGTGTGATTCAGAGTAGTGGATAGTGGATAGGGTGATGAGCCACTGAACCAAGTTGTCCAGGGAAGTTGCGGCTGCCCCCTCCCTGGCAGTGTTCAAGGCCAGGTTGGATGGGGCTTTGAGCAACCTGGTCTGGTGGGAGGAGTCCCTGCCCATGGCAGGGGGGCTGGAACTAGATGGTCTTTGAGGTCCCTTCCAACCCAACCCATTCTATGATTCTATGATTCTATTTTCTTTCTACAGAGACCTGCCTTTATTAGCTCTGCTTGACTTGGTATAGTATTACAGAAAGACTGTAATACAGATACGTCAAAATGAAGGGTAATATAAGAGTTACTGGTGACACCAGCAGTTAGCTTATAGTGTAGTGTTAAGGCTGGCATGGGAAACTGCACCTGCACTGTTCACAAAGTGAAAGGAATGGTCAATTCACTGTTATCTGGAGAACCAACAAGACTGTAGCTTAAACATTTTGGTCCAAGACCAGAAGTGGTTATTGGGCAATCACAGATGAAGAGGATCTTGGCTGAAGTTGGTGGAAATTACACCTACTAGGGAACAGATGCTCCACCAATCTGGGTTGAATAATGCTTCAAATGTTGATGTTTTTGGATGTGGGTAGTAAACTTAATGCCAGACTCAAAACTGATGACATCCAGACCAACCTGATGCTAATTCTCTTTCTTTTCAACTTCCTCTGTTGTTTCTCAAGCTCTGTTTTGGACTTTTGGACTCGAATAAATCTCCCAAATACGTTTCTCAGTTAAAACTCTTTAGTTTCACTTGGAAAGTTTGAAAAACTAAATATTTTTACTTGGCTTCAATGTACAATAATAAGTCAAGTTGAGTTCTTTCAGAATTGAACTTATTCTGGCCCAAATTTTCTTGTGGGCATTAGTAACATTTTTGCCAAAGTTGTTCTAAGAATTAGATTAATATTCTTTCTCAGATTTTAATAAAGATGATGCTGAGTGTGAGGTTAATGGATAACTAAAATGAAGGAGCAGATGTGGAAATTATTTTATTTGAGATATGAAAAAACTCTCAGTAAATATACCCATACAGAAGGAAAAAAATTCTCCATTTCAGAATACAGAAGATATTGGAATACTAAATGACAGGTCCAGTAAGAAGGACAGTAACTGAATCTATTAAATGGGATAACTGGTAATACACAAATATATATTAAAAAAGGGCAATTTTTGTGTGATCTCAATAGGATACAGATTTTGGAAAACATTTAAAAGAACTGTGGAAATGGGAAGAAAATGGAAGGTGATTTAAATGCAACATTAGTTTACAGGGAGATTAGTTGCCTAGATTACCAGGCAACTCCATTTTTTAGATGAGATGAATGCAGTAGATCTTATTTAGTTAGACTAACACAATGCTCATGCACAAAACTATCCAAATTGAAGACAACTGGCACTAGAGAAAATGAAAAGGAGATTGAGAAAATGTTGCTAAAACTAAGCTGCTTACTGATAGCCCTGTTTAGGTTCTAGTGTTTATCAAAGAATGATCTTAAAATGGTATTTTGGTATTTTTGATTTTTAATTAATTAAAACACTTTGATTTACTTTGCTGATATTAAATGAAGTTGCTTGTAACCAAACGTTGGGAGTTCTTATCAAAACTGAAGGAGAACAGAATAAATGGAATAACAATAAGAACTGTAGAAATAAAGATGAGAAGAAATATAATAGTACTAATTATGTAGTTTTCAGGATTTATGAAGATGATTTCTCCTTCAGACAGGCACTGATCTGCTGAAAATGGTGGATGTGGAGGAAGACTCTTCTTCATAAGCTGATTAGAGAGTCACCTATGAACAAGAAACACGATGGGCTAAGGAAAGGACGAGTATGACCTCGGCATAGGTGTTTCTAGGAGAAACAAGGATGTTTTACAACTGTTCCACAAAGTTGCTTGAATACTTCATCTGGCTTATTGTTCCTCTGTATCATTTTCACAGAGGGGCTACAAAGGTGATCATGGGAGAGATATTTGGCTTATTTCCCATCGTGAAACAAAGGCTGAGAGAGGACATTCTTGTTCTGAGCAAACACAGCTAAAGAGAGGCAGAGGAACAACTGAAAAACAGTCTTGGCACAAGAAGAAATGGATATAAAGTGACTGCTAGGAAGTTCAAACGGGAAATAGAGGAAGGTTTCTAAGGCCTGGAGGGTTGACGTCCTAGGGGCGTCCTCCAGTAGAACAGTTTCAGCCAAGAGTCTGATTCATTTCAGTGTAGGACTTCTTGCGTCTATTATCTGTATTATGCAATTTCCTTTAGCAGCAGGGATGAAACTTCATGATGCAGGATGTTTTTGTTTAGTATTCCCTTTACACCAAGAGTATATCAACCACTCTCATTAGAGCATTATTTTAGTCTAATATATTTTAATCTTAGTTGTTTTAAATTTAAAATAATCAAATTCTGATATTTGTAAAAAAAGAACCTTAGCACACATGCAGCCATCCTCCAAATCTCATTACCATGCTCCAAACTGGGTGTTAGATGTCTTCAAAGATAAGATCACAGAAATTTATTGAAGAAGGACAAATGTTCATTTTGTTGATACATAGTTTTCCTTAGCCTCCTCAGAGATGTATGAACTGCTTTGGTTCTTTTTTTTTTTTTTTCCTTAAAATTTACAGGGTTCTGATGACATCTGACATGGAAAATCTTGGCTTTAGGCATTTAGGCACTGTTCAAGCTGTAAGCAAATAAATACAAAGTCTTGGAATAGGTGACGTTAATCATAAGTGGTATTCCCAGCTTCTTCCTTCAATGCACTTATATACATCTATGGATATACCTATCTATAGAATATTTTTAGAGATAAGTATTTTACATTAAAATATCGAGAATCTTTGCACAGTGTTTGTATAAAGAGAAACACACTGAATACAGGAATGTGTGAAGTATGAGTTGTTTAGGAATTGAAAATTTTCTTATAATTTTCATAGAATCACAGAATCACAGAAGAGCCTTGGTTGGAAAAGACCTCTAAGATCATCAAGTCCAGCCATTAACCTAGCAGTGCTTTAAGCTCCTGAGAAGACTTTACAAAGGACTGAAAGTGCACTGGATGATAGGTTATTAAAGGATTTTTCTTTAGAAGCAGCTGTAGTAAAATAATAAAACAGATAACTAGGATTTACTTTTAAAAGAACATACACACAAAAAGAATAAGATGAGCATTTTTGCTTGCTCAGATTTTATTTTTGTCTTTCAGATCAATTTATTCATTGGTTATCTTTGGACTGTGGCCAGGAATTTATGAAAATGTTGGCAAATCATGGTGTTTTATGAACTTCAGGGTTAATCTGAGACCTCATAAGCAAGCAGAGAACATGTGAAAAAAACCACTATCAATTTCCCAGAAACTAAACTGGGAGAGTGAACTGGGAAAACTGAAATATAGAAAATATATTTCTCTAAAGTGTATAAACAGTGCAATATCAATTTGAGAATATGCAGTTCTTAATGCTCTATTATCCATTATCTTCCTGTTCTAAAATGTATTCATGAAGCAGCACAAATAATACATGCCTTCTGGGCAATTCTAGCTATGATTACTGGAACATATGGGGCAGGTTAATGGTCCAAAGGACGAAAAAGTAGTGCAACTGGATCAGACCTTTACTTCCAACCATAACATCTTTTAGGGTTCAGATTTTGTGCTGAAATTCTTTAGTAAATATCTTAGAAGATATTTTGGACAATGGTCCAGTGCTTGTACTGAGAATTATCCAGGCTGAGCTGTTTGATCAGCAAAGTTTGACTTCAGAAATCCCAACAACACTGCTCTACCCTCTGTTTGGGTATGGATACTCATTTGTGTGAACTGATTGTTCTGTACTTATCCACCCCACTGGGGGAATCTAGGACACAATGTTTCATCTCAAAAAGTTGCTTCCACAGATAATATGGCATTGTTTTGTACGCATTTTAAAGAGAACAGTGTTAGACATGTTTTAACTTCAGTGATTGCTTTTTGGCTTGTAGATTGGGAACAGGTTTTTGTGTACAGCCTCTCACAGACACACATGCCCAGACTGTTAAGTGACCTCATTAATAATAACAGTAACAGAAAAATCATCAGTCTTCAAAGTGATGCCATGCAATAAGCAAAATGCTTATCATAAACTTTTGCTCATTACAGAAAAAGAAATTAGTAATTTTTTAAAATTATGTTTACATATTTTTATTATTATTAATAATAAAGAAGGACTTTGTACCATATTTACCCTCTGTGTATTATGTATTATTCTTTCAGCTGCAGAGAGGCATGAGCTTAGAGCAGGTTGTCCTCTTGCCAGGCCAGCAGTGGCCAGTCTGTGACTCTCATGTGTGGGTCTTTCATGCCAGGTGTAGGATTAGGGAAGAAGTATTGCCTGGTATGTGAGCAAGGTAAAGCAATATTTCAAAGGAATGCCTTCAGGTTGTTGAAAGCGAGGAATCCAGGGTTTCTGAGCCAAGGTAACATCCTAAAGTCCTCAGCTGTAAGCCCAGGCCAGCCTCATACAACTTCTGAGGAATCATATTTGTTAATGAAACATTACAAGTCATTATACCAAGCTTTGTCACTCTCCTGATTTAGATTTTCTTTCTTTGGAGTGGTGGGAGGAGGAGGTCAGGTAGAAAACAATTAAAATGTTACTACTCTCTGTTGTTTTTAAAGTGAAAATCACCATAAATTTAACTTCTGAAATTTCAATTTATACAAAAAAGGCAAAACCAAGATTAAATGTTTTTAAATTGTACAGGAAACAATTCAACTGAACTATTCTGAATTTTTGTGTAGATTGGTTAATTAAAAAGTTTGATACAAAGCAACAGAAGTACAAGTAAGAAGACTTCAAAGTGATATAATTTACTATTTTCTGTAGCTTAGGTAGCATATGTGTGTGTCTAGCTATAAAATACCACTGGCACATGCTATTATACTTTTTCAGTATGGTATACTTTCTCAGCATCATTGATACTTATGACAGTATCAATGAGAGAATTTGCTATAAAAGGCATTGTGGTCAAACCAGGACAACTGTTCATCTTACACCAGGCTAATTAAAAGGATTTTTATTTTTTCTGAATGGCTTTTACAAACCCAGCAATGAAAGTATATTTCTGGTTTGGAGAACAGCAAATTAGTCTGATGATGATGATCTTGTCTCCAACTTTATTTATTTACTTGGGAGCCAAGGACACTTCAAGAGCCATCTCCAAGAAAGTCTTGAAATAACAGAACCAATTTTTATTAAAATATGCGAACTACTGTACAGCATAGAGGAAAACCATTCACATTATGTAAGTATGTCCAATGAAACATCAAGTTGCTTAGCTGGAGTCTGGGACGTGCTGCATAGATTTCAGAGATACCAAGGTATTTGAACAAAGGTTGGCACCAAATTCTTTATCCCTTTATGTGCATATGCACTCTTAACTAGTGAAGCCAGATGAAGAACTGAATTACCTAATAAGTTAAATAGGAATTTCCATGGTAGTTCATTTAGCCTGCAACATAAAAAAATTGGGTTTTCTTATCTTGACTGTAATTAGGATCTTGGTTATGCACTTGTAAGACATCTAGAAAGTTATTAGCGAGATCTTGTTTCTGCTATGATGCTTGTTCAAATTTTGTTACATCTTTTTTATGGGTGAAACAGATGCTTTACTAGCATAGCTGATGTGACAATAATGGGATGATTTTGTCACATGAGATGACTGACAATTGGGGAGAATCAGCTCAAATCCTGATTCACAGCTTTCCCGTCACTTCTGAGCCTCCAAATGAAGTCCCAATACAAGGGACTGGTGGGACATTAATCTTTAAAGTATCCATAAGAACAATCTCACAAATACAGGTGAGCAATCATTGCACACACAAACACCTTGCTGAAAATACAGGGGTTGTATAGATTTACTTACTTTTATAGCTCAGTTGTCTACAGTTAAGCAGCTCAGGTGAGTAAGGATTTTTCATATAGATAAGCATCTGCCTCCCAGTCCCTTGTTCATACCCTTATTGCAATAGTGCTACAAAGACAACCTTTCCAACACATGTGAATGCCTTCTGTCAAATGAATCTTAAATATGATAATGATGCCCCTTATCTGAAAATGAAAGCTAATAATAGACAGCAGCAAGTATTTCAGGAATGCATGTACCACATCAGAACTTCATTTCAATGAAATCTGCAGGAGAAAGCACCAGCAATCAAACATGGAAAAACATACAGACCACATTTACCCTTACCTGTGCAAAAAACAATTTAAAATCTGACTAGGAAAAGTATTCAGCTGTATTCATTAAAAACAAAATGATTCTTAAGCATGATTAGAGCATCAGTTGCTAACTTGCAGTAGAAATAACTCAAAGCAGCTATTTTATAAAAAGTAAATCAGTTCCAAACTTTCATATGTGACCTATCAAAATATGTTCATAAACTTCTTTATTCCAGAAATGGAGTTTCTATTTCTCATTATTACATATGACAAGTTTTGGAAACACAGTTCATGCATTCTCTCACATTTAATGTAAAACAATCACCGCTCTATTTTTCTGTCAGATTAATTTTTTTGTTCCTGATAGCTCATCCACTTATGGGCTCTTCTGACAGCTATTTTTGCAGCAGAGCTGCTCTCTCCTCTGACCGCTGACATTTATTAATCAATTGATCAATAAGTCATTTGAACCGCCCTTGGGAATGCTGAAATAGCCGTGGTCCCTCTCAGATCGCAGAACTAAATGATTGTGTTGTTGTTTGTGTTGTAATGGGGAGTGTTATGGAGCTCTTGTTACAAACGGAGTATGAAATCTGAAGCACACTGGAGGGCTATCAGTCGCTTTCCTGCTGATGCAGAAAAGATGATTTGTTCTTGAGAAACTGCCTCTTCTTGCAAATACATCTGTATGAGCTTAACTTATGCATACCAATAGCTCAAGAGACCTCGGAGGGTGTGAAACTCACATATAAAAACCTAGGCACATGAAAAAGCATTTTTCAGATGGGTCCCAGAATGATGCTATCTGTTTATTCTATTTCTTCCTGTTCAGTCTTTTACTTGCAAAAGCCCACGAAAGGCCTGCTCAAGGAAAAGCAAGTCGAGCTTCTTTTCACTTCGAAGCTTTGGCATGAGTTCTTATTGACCATAAGTTGATTTAGCTTCACCGAGGTTGCTCACTTTCCCCGCAGTGAGTATCTAGCCTTTATACTTTCTGAAGTATAATGGCTGATCATTTTCCGTTTAAATAAAAACTCTACTCTCCCTACAGAGAAGACTCAGTTACTATTTTATTGCAAGAAGTGGCAGATGCCAGAAAAATCCATACTGTAACGATCATAACATAGACAAGAAGGTTATGTTTGTGGTAGAAACTCCAACAGAGAGACAGAAACATTGTAGATTGCTGATCCAAAATGAAATTCAAGCACTTTTTGGAACAGTGCTGTGTTGCTCTAACATTTTAATAGCAGTGAAATTAAAATTATTTCTTCTTTTTCTAACAACAAATGGTTAGATCTGCAACCAGACGCAGGGCAGGAGGACAGCTCTGTCTGGTTTGCTTCTCCTGAAGTCTGGTGCAGATTATTTATGAATGGAGCAAAGGCACATGTGTGAGTCTCTGTCTTGCTCCTGGGGCACTTCAGAAATTCTTCATCTTAGTGGCATTGTGCCACTAAAGGCAGCTCCTGACTTTGCCACTCTCATAATGAACAGAACACTTTAAATACAGCAGTGACCAGAATACCAACAGATCCAGAGAAGACTGATCTTGCACTTGTGACAGCTTCTTGCTGCTTTTAATGGGAATAGAGATGGGAATGCAAGAAATTTAAGGAAATATTATTTCCCTATATGACCTACAGATGAAGCTGGACCATGGAAAGAAGGTGCTTAGGTAGAGGACAAGGAAATGTGAACAGTCACAAGTCCTTGGATAGCTGATCCCTAGGGAAGTCTCTCACATCTGTAAATAACATGTGCCACCACTAGTGACCAAGGAATTATGTGTCCTGATGCAGTACAAACAGGAACTCTTTAACAAGGAGGAAATGAACACTGAAAAAAAAAAACTAGTAAGAGGGAAAGAGTAGTAGTAGGCACTCCTTGGGAGATTTCTCTGGAGTTTCCAAATAGCAAAATCTGTCTCAGGTAACACTGCAAAAGATGTAACACCATATACTCCCTCTGAGTGGCTGAGGTCTCTAGAAGCTGAGGTATGAAATATTGGAAGAATTTCTTCTCTCTCCATTAGTAAGATCTTAGACAGAAAGTTTGTATACCCGGAACATGAGACTTTTCCACCAAAAGGGTAAAAAAGGAGGAAGATCAGGGTGAAGGTTTCTTAACAGCCAGAGACCCTGACTGTGAAACCTCCTTCCTGAGAACAGTGCAGCTTGGTATTTCAGTCAAATGTAAAATCCATCTCTACTGCCTGGCTTCCATTTAATTTAAAAAAAAAAAAAAGAAAATTGAAAAAAGGATGGGCAGGGGTTATATCAGTCATGTAAAACCATCAATTTTTGTTGTTGGAGTTATTTGTGTGCTTTTAACATAATGGTTGTGCAAGTCTGTGAGGGCTGAGACTCAGATTGTTGCTTTACTTCTACTGTGTGCCAGCTAACAGTCTCTTCCTTCCAATAAAGCACAGGCAGCTGAGATGTCTGGCAATCACACCAGGAGAAGCTCAGTCTGGAGAAAGATATTTCTGGGATTGCACTGCCTCTGTTTAGACTTGTCTTGTAAAAAATCCCCACAAATGAACCTTTAAAAAATCAGATTGCAAGGACAGCTAGTAATCCTGCAGTTATGTTAAGCACTACTTCCACTTGCATTAAAATAATCTTGGCCAGAGGGAAAGATAATAAAAATCATTTGGAAGCCTAATGTCAGGCCCTCTAGCAGAAATCACACGTTAGTGTCCTCTGTTGACCTTTGCAAATACATGTGCGCAAATTGACCATACACATTCTTTAAAATCAATAGCACTAGCTGATAATACAGAAATGTGAGACTAATGGATGAAGAATTAAAATGCCAAACCAAAGGGTTAAAATTCATATTAATATGGACAGCTAAGGCCAAGTCATTCTGCAGAAATGAGGGCAGCGGGTCACTTTGACAGTTTGTCCATAGTTAATGGAAGTTTATTGACCCAGCTGTGTGAAACCACAGTGAATATTGCACATCACTTGTCATATGGAAAAGTTGCATTTATGGATTTCTGTTTCATCAGCAAGAATGAAAAATCTTTTTTGAATTCCCTCTTTTTAAATTTTTTAGACAAATGTGGCCTCTTTGTAAACTCCTGCAAGTGTCTTAGTATATATTCCAGTTTTAGAGATATGGAAGTTTTTCTCGTGTTAAAGAGGCCCAGATCATGTGATCACCTCCATAGGACCTGACATAAATCAGCCCAGTGAGGAGCTGAGTCTGTGCAATGCAAAATGTAGCTCCAGACATCGTCCAGGGTAACTTTCCATTGCTGCCATCCTACCCCACCGATACATTCTTTGGCTGCGTTCAGTGCTTTTGTACACTGCAATCTGTTATTTTTCATACATTAGCACCCTTGTGCTTGGTGATACACAAAAGACCAATGGTTCATCTCTGCTGGTGAACTTTCATTGTAAAAGGCAATCAGGAACAGGTGATATGCCCCTTCTCTGGGAGTGTTCAAGGCCAGGTTGGATGGGGCTTTGAGCAATCTGGTCTAGTGGGAGGTGCCGCTGCCCATGGCAGTGGGATTGGAACTAGATGATTTTAAGGTCCCTTCCAACCCAAACCATTCTATGATTCTATGATATATAGTGGTTTTATATAAACATCATGATAAGTTTTCATAGATAGGATGTGGTGTCCCTAGTTTCTCACACTGCACAAATGTAGCACAAAAGAAAAAATCCTTTGGTGAAAGAACGGTAACAATAATGGTAAACCACAGACAGGAATGTGTTGAATTTCTATATAATTTGGGTCAAGATTAGTCTATCTTCCATATTTTTACAGAATCAGTCTGAAGTGTAGAAATTTATATTTTAACTTGATCAACTTTTTTGCAGATTTTTCCAACTGAAAACTGTTGGAAATGTGTGATTTTCTTTTAAAATTTTCAGCCAAATTAAGAAAATTTGAATAGCCATAATGACCTGTTAAACATCAACAGAACAAATGAAGTCACTGAAATATTCCATTTAAACTTCACAGCCTATGAGTTTAGTTTTAATTATTTACAAATATATATTTCAAATATGTTATTAATTTTGATACATTGTAATAGTAAAAGACAATGAAATGTTTCCACTTTTACCCACTGAAAATTGCACTACATTCCTGAAAATAATGTTAAGTTGAAACACTTATTTTTGGTAAAGAACTCTTCTGCTGAAAATTTTTGCCTCTCTTTACTTGGAATTATTTATAAAATATTCTGAGTTCCCAAGTTTGGTCTGTAAAGGCTAAATATGTGTGTGTGGGGTATGCATGGAACAGAAGCAGTTTTTAGTTTAGGAGAATTAGCCTCAGTAGGACAAGGCTCTGCTCACTTTGACAGCTGCAAACACTGGCTTACATTGAGGTAAACATGTTTAAATTACATAATTTCCAGACCACTGATTTTTTTGCAACTAACTCCAGGGCAGTTCCCTTGAAAGAAAAACTCAAGGACAGATTTGTGATGCAACATTATTCTATCTATTAAAATATTCCAGAAACATTCTGCTCTGTCTCTGTATTAAACAGACTGTCCTAATATGTGTGATTCATGTAAGTCTTCTGCTCCCTCCAACTGGATTGAATGGTAGCAGACACTAAGAGCCTGGACTAACAATAGATGCATTTTCTTTGAACTTCACATGTTTATTTGTGGCTTTTTTCCTACCAGGAATTATCTGATGTTTTTTGGGTGGTTTGTTTCTCTTTCGTTTTCTGGTCTGACACTGTGAACAAAACCAGTGAGTCAGTGCAGAAGCCACTAATCTGCAGTATTGACAAATGCATGAAGTGGCAAAGGAAGTTAAAGATTTTTATCAACTTAAGCATAACATCAAATTCTGACATTTCTGCCTATGTTTTAGAAGGTGTGTTGATCTGCACACATACTCTCCTTGCTTCCTTCCCAATTTACACCTCTTCAAAATGGGGGAAGTATCTGATTAACTAAAGGGGATTATCTGAGGGCCAGTTTCGGGCAGCCTCACTTCTCTTGGAGGGCATCTTCCTTTTGGGCAGTCCTATAGAAACAAGTCATGTTGATTGAGGAGGAAGCACTGTCCTAATTGAGTAAAGGTGTTGTGCCGGTGAGGTATTTGCAAGGAATGCTTCTCAGCTCAGCTAATTGTTTAGAATAGTCAATCTAGAAGAAATGTCGGTGGTCAGTGAGGTGGAAAACAGGATAGGAAAGGACAAAAGGATTTTTAAATTTGAAATTTAGGCAGCATGGAAAGTCACATTCCTGGACTGATAGCTGACAGTATTATTTCCATTGTACCATAATTTTCATCAAATAAAAAATACAATATAACACCGAAATGTCTTCCAACATCATTGTGACCACTACCCCATAAGGTGTTCATAGGTGACATGTGAACTGTGGGTATATTTCTCTTTGATTACCTGAATTTGGAGTCTCTTGAATTATGAGAGACAGCTCTGCTTGGTGAGGACATATATATTGACATGCAAATAAACTTTATAGGAACTTTAAAGGAAGAAAACACTTTAGCTTTCCAAAAGTGGTTGAAACTACTCAATAGTTGAAATTTGGAAACCAAAATTTTGGAGTTTATTTCACCAGTAGCATTCTCGGAACATGGCATGGTAGCTTTACTCTGCTTCCATGGTGTCAGTTTGCCATGGATGTACTCTCTTGACTTTTAAAAACATGAATCAGTTGCAGTCTCCTGATTGCAAAGAGGAGTAACTCAGAGGCTGATGCTGGTGCTAGGTTTACCAATGAGCTTCCAGAAATGAGAAGGATGTGGACCTCTCCCCTCCTGTGTTGGGCCAGTGAGCAATCTCTTCCTGGAAGAGGCATTTTAGGAGGCAGCAAGGCAGGAGCATTTTTTTTGGGCAAGAACAAGAATCCAGGGCTCTACTTGTCCTCTGTAGCTTCAGATGTTGTGAGCAGAGTCAGCATTAGCTCAAGGTGATATAACGTTAAGAGGTTTTACAAAGCAATTAATTCCCTAACATGTAGAGAGGGCATTCTTTTGTGACTCACCAGTACTTCTTTAACTAGTGTTTGTTTATAGCAGAAATGCACACAAGATAACAAAAAAAGGATTGAAAGAATTGCACCTCTTGCCTTCTAATAACTTACTCTTAAACTGCTAGGTTATCATATTCTCTGCTTCAGAAGGAGAGTACCGTAACAAACTTAGGTTGAGTGAGAAAACCTTATGGGACTTTTTCAAGAAAGCAACTTCTTTCTCATGCTTCTGGTGTTTTATGAAATATTAGCTTAAATTAAGATATAGCAGAAAATCAAGATGCACCATTCAGGGCCACAGAAGATATGGGCAATAATAGAAGAATACTGGAGTACTGAATAAAATGAAACACCAATTCTAGTACTACTTTTTTTCTATATCAGCTCTGTTACTGGTGAAGATGAAAATACCAATGGCAATAGTGAGACAAGAGCTGCCCTTGTGGAGGTTTCTGTTGTCTAATGTTTCTTGCCAAGAGGACATTTCCAGCCCTATTTTCAGATGGTAGAGCCTGTCAAAACAGTCTGAATAATTCCCCTAAGATGCATCATTTTCCTGTAAGTGTCATGACAGCTTTGTGATAGATGCCTTCATTTTCATATAATAACCAAAAAGGCAAGAACCTTTTTTATTTCTTCTCAATGAGCATGAGATTTTCAAAATTCTTTGGTGCCCTGAAACTGCTCCAATTAAATTCAAGATGTTTTCTGACTAGCTTAAATGGAATAAAGAAGTTAGGGCCACATAGAGCACTTTGGAAAATCCTACTCTTCTTTTTCATGCATTATTCAATCCCTTTATGTGCTTATGCAAGCTCAAAGGGTGCAATACAAAATGCTCATATCCACACCCTTGTCAAAGAGTACTTAACAGCTAACAACCCTCTGCCAAAAAAATCTGAACTATGACTTAATTTAAGAACCATTCAATTTTGTCATATTTCCGTACGGTAATTTTTAACAAAAGTAAATCACCACCGACAAACACCCCTTTAAGAATGGTATATTAATTGAATTAAGACGGAGAATAAAGGAGACATTACAGGCAGTTAAGTGTGAGAAAGCATGTTCGACACTGAATAATTAATTTTCATTCCAAGATAAAAGTGTTGCCCATCGATTTACAACCCCTTCTGGCTATAAAGCCTTTTGGTGGAAACCTGATTCTTAATTATTGTCACAGGAATGCTAAGCTTGTCAAAAATCTATTTCCATCGTGATGATCAGCCTTAACTGCTTGGAGCAATTTTTGTGCCATACTTAACAGCTGCTTCATCATTTGTTATCTTTTCAGTGAAGCACTCTATTCCTACAAGGCTTATAATCTCTACCAATGAAAGAAACACACAGGCGAACACTTACATACAAGTATATATTGTCCTCAGCATAAAACCTCAACAGCCTCCTGTCTCTGTTTTTCTTTATTATGTAGCAAAGAGTTCAAAAGTTTCTATGAAACACTAGTGGAATATTTGGACTGTTATGTGGCATGTACAGATACTCTTAAAATAACACAGAAGGAGGCTTCAAACCACCACCATCAGCATTTTCAGTTTCTATAGTTCTGTCCATGTCCCACCATATTTCCATCTGCTAAATTCACTCTGCTGCTACCAATGACAGAACTGAAAATAGTCCAATTACACCACTGAAAAGAGTAAGCAGAAACATGCTTCTCCCCAAAACCGTTATAGTGGTGCATTTACTACTCTGAAACTAGATGTTTGTAAATTGTCCTTTCCTTAGTAGACATTTTGTTTCTCCTATATAACTGTTTTATTTGAAGACTTTGTGAGACTGAGTACTTTTTGCCTGCATGAGTTTAGCAGAAAGTAAAGAGGGAGGGATGTCAGTTGTCCCTTTCTCCTACAAAATGAGAAGGGAAAACAGATGAGGAAATTGGTCTTCCTCATCTGATGGCCTTAATTACCAGGATGACAGTATCTCCTGTAAGTATTTTAGTTCTGCACACGCAAACGCACACAAGAAAATTTGCTGGTTCATTGATTCATGATGTAAATCAATTCAAACTTAATTTGAGATACTTCATTTAGACTTCTTGTTTGAACCAGTGATCTGTGGCAAATCTTATTTGTGCAAAAGCAGAAACAGAAGTTAATAGATATAGAGTGCCAAATCATGTTGCCAGACCAACCACTTTAATGAAGTTTTTTACCTGCAGTTTTGACTAGTAATCAAGGACGTTTGTAGAAAGGTATCTTGACAAGGTATGTAAATATTTGCTGTCAAGTGAAAACATGAATGTGCTTTCATGAATTTCCTAAATTGAGAGTTGGCTGCATCTGTGAAATAACTCTGTTATCCAAGTGCAGTTTGGAAACATTTCAGGGGATATTTATTTATTACCAACAGAAACTGGCATTTATGATAAGATATTATAAAAAACTGTTCCTCATTAGAAACCTGATCTATCAGTGAAGCACATGCTTAGCTCTATTGCTGGAACTATTTAATTTTTTTGTTGGATTGGAATTTAAGTGAATTTTTATGAATAATTTTATATTGTACATGTGTCTTCTAAGATTAAAATACTATAATCAGATTTATTTTGGGTGGGGCATGGTGGAATGGAACAGGAATATTCAAACCCTTTTTGCATATATTCTGTGTATGAAAGCCTTTTTTTTTTTTTTTTTTTTTACAGTTATAATGATGATAGGCTAACCACAAAAGCATTTGTATTGTATTTTTAGATTTTAAGAGCTCCAGATGGGGAAAAGCATCCTTTTGAGCTTGGCATTTTAAAAAGACATAGCTCCACAAGAACCTGAATGATACTTCTAATAATGTAGGAACTCTTGTTAATTTTTACTTTAACGTCATCAGCTTGTATGCAGAAAGAAACACATTTTCTGCAGCCCTTCTGATGATTCACTGTACAGGGATAGCAGCTGTGTCTAACAGCACATAGTTTCTCCACTACAAATTCAAACCAGACCTAACTAAATTATTTTCCTTCAGCTTGCTTAACCTAAATAACTTAATTCTAAATTTATTTGAAGAATCTGAATACGCCTGAACATTAAAATAACCAGTACCGAATATCAAAATGATAAAGAACTCAAATAAAATCAGTATATTTTTGATCAGCCTTTTGCGCCTGTCGCCGTGACAGAAGATGTCTAAGGCAAGCCGGTGGGATTCGCTAGTGGAAAACTGGCATTGCAGAGAACACCACAGCTGGTTTGGGTTGGCCTAGAGGCTCAGTGAGCCAAAAACGTTTGCCAGACTTCAAGGCCATTGCGCAATCTGCACTGAGTCACAGGCCAAAGCGAAAGCTGCTGCGTGTGCTCATCCGCCATTGCGCTGAGCGGCAACAGGAGGTCCCACGCTGAGCACATGGAAGGGAGATGAACCTGGGCAGGTCTCAGTCCCACCAGCAACTGTTGTTGAAGGGGAAAGAGATCATCTACAGCAGTGGAATGAAATACCAGAGAGATGTACAGAGGAGAGACCTACAAGGGGAGAAGATACACATAGCCATTGTGTTGTTTATGGTTTTTTTTGTTTGTTTGTTAGTTTGTGTTACTTTTCTGGGCAAAGATCTAAGGGAACAAATGGGTTTGGTTTGATGTGGGAGCCAGGCAAACAGTGTGGCACCATGGGAGCACCTCAGGACTCTGCTTGGTGGTGCAGACTCACCTGGTGTTTTCTGTAGTTACAGACTAGATGGGTTGAGTTCTGCTTGCCTCTTGTTCTACTTTTCCTGCCAAGGGGTTTTTCTACTCAGGACAAGCTGTGCTGTGTGCTGGTCACCACACTTGTTGTAAGGGATGGAATGGTCCAGGGACCACTCTGACCCTGGGACTAGCTAACTGGGCTCCTCTCCTGAACTGTCTGGGCATGTTCTCTGTCCTGCCCTGTCAGGTTGTTACTTTTCAGACATCCCCTTCCTTTTGCTAAATAAAAAGGCTTTGCTCATTCTTTAGGATAACTGGCAAGAGGATGAAGCTATTCCTCCTCTGGCCAGAAGAAATTTTTTCCACTGTAACTCCTTTTAAAATTATTTTACATTAATCTCTGGTTCTGTAACTGGTTGCTACAATCACCTGTAGTCCTGAGCTCATCTTTCAGTCTGTCTTTGATTGCTTCTTTTAGGTTTGTTCACAAAATGTTTAATTTTATTATCCTGCAAAAGATGAGTGTGATTTATTTCCAGAACTGGGACAAAGGGCTAAAAACATTCTTATTGATTTGGTCAAAGCGAGTCTATTCATATACTTGAACCACAGAGGATTCCATCATATAATGTATTTGTACACATCACATGGGCTTCTGTAAGGAAAAAAAATAAATAAAGAAAATAAAAAAAGAAAAGGTTTTGTTTAGGGGGCTCATCTGACTTAAAGCATTTCTGTCATGCTTTGAAATGCTGAACCTGAGGCTCATGCACTCAGTCCAGCTGAGGATCTGGCCCATCGTTTGACATCTGTGGGAGACAGTAGAAAAAGCAGTAAGTGAGAGTCTCCAGTACTTGAATGCCTCTGGTCAGACACTGCTGTCAGCTATTACACATGCAACATGCTGAAATCCATGGCTTTACTTGCTAGCCCCAGAGAAGGATAGAGGCATTCATGTGTTGCTGTAGATGGGCAAAATGCGTAGCCCACACTCTTAGTTGTGCGTGTAACCACATAAATGTCTTCTGTGTGTTTCACCACAATGCACAGAAAAGTACTATTATTCAGTAGTACTTTTCACTCAATACGAAAATAAAATATAAAATAAAATTCTAGAATACAAATAATTTGTACTCAATGGCATACAATAAAGCTCAAAATAGATTTCTTCTTGAACAGTGTCTCCCAACATATTTTTTACATCCACTGAAAACTGAGATTAAAAGCACAAAAAACATTTATGGCATCAAGAAGTCAAGGGATTCAAACATGAAATCCTGTGGTTATTGGAATAACAGATGTGATAAAATAATCCATATGTGTGGAATACTCATGTAAAGGGATTTAGCTTGTCCTGAGATATTAGGGAGGGAAATATGGAGGAAGGTGTTGCCTTGTACATCTCTTTCTCTCAACATATATGCACATAAAATAATTTGGGGCTGGTGTATAGGGAGATAGAGGGAGAAGGGAGGAAGGTGTGACCTCTCTTTGTTAGGATTTACAATAAGATGACAAACAAGAGTGTCAGGTAGATGGTACTCTTTGGAAAGTATCTGTCAGTCAGTCATCCCAAACATAGGAGTTGGTAAGGAGAAGGGATTTCAACTGTGTAGGTGTCTGCCCAGGAGACTAATGTGTCAGGATGCACTGAATGTCTGCCAGGTTCTTGGAAAGCATTTTGCCAATATTTTGATAAGACAACCAGGGATACTTGTCTAGATTTGGGAGGAAGGGCTAAAAGGTTGCTGAGAAGGGAGAAACTGTAAAATGATAAAGATTGCAAGTTGTAGGAAAGGAGCATAAAATCACAGCAAGAAAAGAAAAATTATTCTGGGAAGGAAATGTAAGTATTGCAGAGAATTGGAAGGCTGGTCTAAAGGAAAAGAAGAATCAGAGATTGAAATATGGTTTTAAGAAAAAAATATGCAAATCATCTTGTGGAGGAAGAGCAGTGAGTTTAGTGAGAGAATGAGTGCATTAACATGTTGCTTACACGATAAAAGATGTGGGCAATTTGGAGAGGCAACCCTAAGAAAAACATGTCAGCTGTGGGAGGAATAACAAGGCTGAAGCACAGTAATTTCTGAGACTTCTCCAGGTAGATCTATGAGCATACTTCTGTCTTACCCTTAAGTTTGTTTTCTAGCAATGTTCCTTGTCTAGGCTCCAATCCTGGTGAAAAAAAAAAAAAAGGAAATTAAATCTTAAATTATATAATAAGAAAAATTTTAACCAAGTGTTATGGCTTTTCCTCATATGACTTCTCCTGACTGACCAAGAGCTGACATTGCCTTTGACATCAGATTGTTACATGCTGCATCACCTTCACCTCTGTTGCCAGACCACCTTCTTTAACTGGCTTTCTCTAATACAAATAGAACCACTTAGGTCTGCCCAGGCACAGACTCCTTTTCTGCCTTTTAGAGTCCCACCTGGGAAGATATTTTATAAATTTATCTCAGGCTGGAGTGGTGGAAATCCTTGTCAGCAGACATCCTGCTGCATCATCTCAATGATGGCAGCCTAGGTTGACAATGTCTGGCATTATCATGGCAAAACCAAGGACTGAGACCTGCAGCACCCAAGTAGAGGTTTGTCACTGCATGGGAAGACCAGGCACCACCACCTAGTCATTCCTTATATATATGCTGTAAATATGAGGCAGAATATCTATAAAGTTTGCCAAAGATGAACATTAAAGTGTATGTATTTCTTCCTCGAGGAGAGAATGAGGAGAATGCTGAAGGACTTATGAAAGGTTTTGTTCACATTGTCTAATACACTCCGGGAAGGTGTTTATATACCGCAGTAAAAAAGAAAGTAGAATTGTTATTTCTTAGGATTGTATCACAGCCTTACTTATTTATTCTTATTTTGACTTTTCACCAGAGCTCAGTTCGTCTCCCTATTTTTTCCCCGTAATCTCTTGTCTCTCCCTTTCTGTTCTAGTTGTGAAGACATTTATGCTGCTCAGATCTCTTTAAAGAGAGTCTTTGTTTGATGTAATGTAACCTGAGAGCTCATCCACCATGTTCACTGGTAAGGAATTTTTTGCAGCAAAGTTGCCAAGCCGTTGCTTCTTTTGGATTTCTCTCTTCCTTTTCTTTGTTGAATTGTAAGGTGAAGTACCATACTTGCAGAAATGGAAATAAAAGACCCTCGATTCTAAATGACTTATGTGTCTTTGTGCTAGAGAATGTGTCATCTGCTAATACAAAGGGTGAATTTGCCTCAGTAAAAGGAATGTAATTTCTGGGATCTCAACTCAATTTACTGCTGTCTTTTGGCTCCCATCCAGGGAAGCATTAAGGAATACACTTAACTGTAAGCATGTGAACAAATGAGAAGTCCTATTGATTTGCTTATGGTTCAGGTTGTGCCTAAGTGCTGTGTTTGGTCAGTGCTTTAATTCTACTTTTAAAAAGGACAGTTTCTCCTTTCTACTAAGTGTTAGACACAATAGAGAAAATCCGCAGTACGAAGCAAATGTTTGCTGGTCCAATGGCCTTGTAGAAAGTTGGTGGGTGCTGAATCGGGCTGGCAGAGAGAACTATACAGACAGAAAGGAGAAAATGATGAAATAATACAATGAGGAGTGACAGGGAGTCACAAAGAGTCACCTATTACCTGACTCTGTTAGTATATCCTTGCAGGTCTCATTGCAGGGAGATTATATAGCAACGATCATGTAAGTCTGGGAAGCCTCCCATGTGCAAGAGTGATAGAAAGGCAACAACATCCTTTGGAAGGGAACCAGCTGCTTTTAAGGCTCACCTTACCTGAAAGCTACCACAGGGCTGCAATGGGCTTGCCAGGCATGCCTCAAGTGCCTTGTGTTGGAGGATTTACTTGTTTTCATTATGACTTCTGAAAAACCTGATAACAGGAGGGTTTAGGTAAAAGGCCCACAATAGGTGGAATTTAATAATTTCTACATATTTTGGGGGCCCTATAGGGAGCCTCCTATACATGATGGAGGTAAACCAGGTCTCTATTCAGGCAATGAAGAACCATGCATACTACAATTTACACAAGTCCTGTGCACTTCTGCTCAGTTGCATGACCTCAGTGCCATGTACCACAAAGGGATATTAGCAATTTCAAGAAGCTAAGCCCAGACCATCCAAAAATGGTAGAAAATATTAATCTCTACTGCAGTCTAATTTGGATTGTCCCTCATACAGCTGAGTTAACTAAGGGTTGGGTATATGGTGTTATTAAGAACTATACAGAATAAGCTTTTGTTGTGACTGCCTTGAGCTTTTAGATAAACGAAAGAGTGCGCAAAGATGATAATCAAGATGCTAGGTCTGTTACACCAGAATAAATAGAGAATAGCAACCAAGAGGAGTAATTTTCATGGGAAAACCTCACAGGAAATTTCCTCTCCATGTCCCACTTCCCCCTCATTTTGTAATCCTAACCCAAACAGCTACTATATTTTTTCATAAGCTAGTGACACCTTGCTGTTTTCCCAGGCATTTATTTTAGTGTTATCCTTATGTAAGGTCATTACCACTTGACTCTAAAGTCTATTCAAACCGAATAATAAGCAGTTTAATTATACACTCCCATTCTCTTTCTAGATGACAACAATTTTTAATATTTCAGGAGTGTATGGAAGTGTTAGCTAACACCAGCACCCATGTTTCTGAGTGATACACAAACATATCTAGATGCAGAATCATTGTTTTTGAGTGATTTCACACAGAAAAAAAAAAAGCATGGGAGAAAGGACAGCAACATAAATATATAAACTCAAAACACAAATAAATGTGTTACTTTGCACAACCGCATGTGGACAGTAGATACAGGAATGGGTTCTCCTACGAATTTTGACTGAAAGGATCTTGAAGATTTGGCTGAAGAAACTCTGGTTGCATGCACTAATTTTTGATGAATCTTGGAATACTGTTGACACTTCAGGAAATGGGAAAAAATGTTAGTTTTGAGTCAATATTTTAAAAAAAGTAAGCAGGAAATTGTGATCACTGATGGGTATTTAGTCCAGCATTATTCTCAGGGAAAACAGTGAAAATGCTGATATAAAATGCAATCAATGAATGAATAAGGGAAAGGGGTATAATCAATGTTAGTAATCACAGTTTTGTGGAAATAGGTCCTGAGGGATGTACCTTTTAGTCAAGTTTAAATATACCTGTGTGATCAACCTCTGTTAAGATTAGTATACTCTGATTTTTAAATTCATTTGAACTCGTAAAGCGTCATAGTCTGATTAAAGACCAAATAGTCTATAGGAATGATAAAGTGTGAGCTAAATGAATTGTGAACTAACAGGTCACTAAAAGTATGTGTCAACTGAAAAGGAGAAATGACTAGATTGCAGCTCTAAAGCTAGAAAAAACTTTGATTAGTTTTAACATTTTGTCAGGGTAAATATAGATATAGAATGATTATTGAAAACTTTTGTGGATCATGCAAAGACTGACAAAATGGAGAAGAAATTAATTAGGACGTAGCCTGGTAGTTTGCCCTACATCACTTGGTAAAAGAACTCATACAGAACACCTTTAAATAAAGTAAAAAACAAAACTAGCAACTGGAATGCGAGATACAGAACAGAAGACTGTGTCTTAGGAAAGGATAACTATTGAGATTAGAGGGCAGAGTTAGTCTGACTCAAGACGTAAGATACAAAGATGGTGAGCAGGGCTTGGGACATGGCTTCCCTGTGTGATTTCAATGAGACTAGTTCTGGTGGAATACCACATCTTGCTCCAGGATCCTCATTGTAAAGAAGATATAGAAAAACTTGGGCATCTTTTTTTTTTTTTTTAAAAAAAAAGGACCATAAAAAGTATTCTAGGGCTGAAAATTTTGGGTAACAATGAAAGGCTTAGAAGATATTGTCAAAAATAAAATTTAGAAGTGATCTGACTGCAATTTCTGAGAAACTACATGATTTCATATTGTTGCTTGCTGAGTGACTTTCTTATTTGGTAACAAGATCAGAAGAATACAAATCTAAAGAACTAAGGGATATTTTTTAGCAGGAAAGAAAATAAACCAATCGCAGAAAGCAATGACCATTACAAAAAGACGGAGCCCACAGCTCTTAGCGTTCAAGTTGAGATCTGTCCTAAAATTCTCATCTCTTTAACTGAATGCAAATAATTGGGTAACTAATTGCAAATTGGGTAACCAAATGCTAACAATTGTGTGGAATCAAGTGGTATGTAACATATCGTCCAGAATGTGTCCTTTTATGGGCTTTGACCTCTGCCATGAGTGCTAGTGCAAGGGTACTATTCTACTTGAACATGACAGTAGATCTGCTCTTAAATTTAGAAAGATAATAAATTTAGAAGTTAATTTAGAAAGATAGTATTTTCAATTTTTAGTGAAATTTAAACTACTCTTGGAATATGTGTGAAGAGCTTTATTTCAGTGTTTATTCTTAACATCAAATTTCTGATCTCTTCTATTAGTTGATATTGATAATATTATTGCTGGGATGTTATTTCATTTATAGGTGGGAACCTAAGCCCATGTCTCCAACCTCTTTTGGGCTATATTGCTTTAAGAGGAAACTTTTTTTCTATCTGTAGCTTCCTTTCAACAGTGTAATCTCTTAACAAATGAGACAGACTCCTCTTAAATTAGAACATTTGATTTGCAGGGTGAAGTTCCTGTTGTCTGTAGAAGATATGGCAAGTAATCAGTATCTCTATAACTGGCCTGGAGATAGAGCTAATACAATCATTTGCTTTACTTTGCTCTTTTAAATGATATCTTAATACTCGTGCAGGCACCACAAACACAACCTCTGGGCTTGTGAATACTACCAGTGGTTTAAAAACCAGATATTTTTCATTCTGAACAGTTATTGAGCTTTAGTCTGAGGTCTATTTGCCCAGATGAAGATTTTGCTTTTTTATCAGAAGGATAAATCCTGTTTCAGTGTAATGAACTGTGTCAAATGTGGTCTGACAAACACTAAGTAAGGAATAACACTCTCCAGGGCATGCCTCCAGCACCTGAGAAATAGGATATATTGTAGGAAACATGCCCTGAAGTATATAATTTTAATCACAGAAAAAAGATAAATTTTCCAGACAAAATCAAAGGTGAATGAAATAGTTCAATGTTTTTAAAATCCTACTTTGGAGTAAATGAAAACATTTTTCATTCTTTTCAGGTCAGAGGCTCATTAGGTTGAGAATCAGCTTAACTTGACTTAAATCAGTAAGACCATGCCAGCTTTTGTCAGATGATAGCCTTGATTGCCTTTTTCATTGATTGAGTTTGGTTTCATATATGAAAGGAGCCAAACTGGTAACTGAAAATTCATCTCTTTTTGGTCCTGAGTTTTAAATTAATATACATGAAGATCAAAAATCTTCAGTTTGATTTAAAACTCAACTCAAGAATGTAGTTCTGCATGTTTCAAAGGACCAGATTGCCCAAGGCTGGTTGCTTAAAATGACCAAAATATGTGAATTTTGAAAGACCCTTAACAAACTCTTCTCCACAGGACTGAGGCAACTACTTTGCCTTAACAACCTTCTCTATCTTACTTTCTGGATATTTGTATCTTAATTTTCCTGAATGTCTTTGAAAAACATTGTCCCATGGATATTTCTCAAAAGGATTCAAGTACCCACTTCTTAACTTTTTTTTTTTTTTTTAAAATTTATTTTGTTTACCATTCTAAAACTGAAATAAAAATGTGTCGTTCAACAGTTAGGGGCTGAGAATAAATATTTAGGACCCAAAGTTTTAACTCTACTGGAGAACTTAGATGGGTACTTAAGTCCTGAAGACTTTCATGAGGTTTGGCACCCTACTCATCTAGGATTCACTGAAAATCTTCAGTCCAGGAAAAAAGAACTAAATAATATTAGAATGGGTTGAAATCACAACTCATCTCACCTGTAGTTCTTCAAGATCCTGAAAAAATACCAGTTAAAGCTTTCAATGACATCAATTGCTAAAGAACCATTTTTCTACTGTCCTGACTTGTTGCCTTCAACTACTAATTTCTACTATAACCTTCTTTATAAAATATAAACATTCTTTATTTCCCTAGAGTCTTCTAAAGAAAAATACTTTTTTTTTTCTGTATCAAATTCTTGTTTCCTACCTTGTACCTGTTTCAGTTAAATCTACCAATAACTTTATCGTACTTTCATTGGTGTTAATTTACATGGGAGATAGCTAGTTACAGCTATACAGCTACAAATGAGCATCATGCTGCGTGTGCTGTCCTTGGAGTGCTGGGAATTGCAGATCTGGGTGTGAAGCAGAATTCTCTCTGAGATATTGATTTGTTTGCCATGAAACCTTTTAAATTGCTAAATGCAAAATGCTTATAGCCACAGAGTCACAAGTAACCCTAATTTTCTGCCTGTTGATATGGAAATAGCTGTTTCTATGAATATCACATTGCATAGGCCACCATAGACAGCCTTGGAGCATCTCTTTCACTTAAACTTCCCCATACAGCAGAGCATAGCCTTTCTTTGATACATTTTCAACACATTATCCTTCTTTCGCGGTAGTTAATGGCCAAGATATGTGTGTGTGAGGGTTTACTTTTGAGCACACTCCCTGAAAAACAAGAGGCTGGTTGTTGACATTCACAGCCCTGAATGTTGTGTGTCTGGCAGTGTCCCTATATGGTGGTGACTTGACTAGTCATTTTGGCTCTGAACTGACCCCTCTGCTTTCAGTTGGGCTGTTGTGGTCAGAGGGTACCAATATACTCCTATAGAGGAGGAATGTGCTGTTGTTTCCAGCCCAGGACCATAGAGCAGGCCATGAGAGGGAGCCTTGGAGACCTACAGGCTGCTCTGAGCTGCCCAATGAGTTCCTGTCCCCATGCTGCCACTGTGGCATTGGGCAATTCTGTCCCTGTGGGAACCTGTGTTGCTCCAGTGCTGCACCAGGACAGTGGATGATGGGAACTAGAGGAGCAAGTGCAAAAGCATCCTAAAGCTTTCTCCTTTCTCATCCCATAGTTTTTTTTCCTGACCTTGAAACTGATTTAGAAACTAATCAGACCAGTAATTACCAGTATGAATGCAATAAGTTGCATCTTATTTCTCAGTAGCCAATGCATACCTCACTCTAACATTTGTTCTCAGTCCTCAAGGTATCTCTCACATACCTTACAAAATCTTTTACTTCTTTCCAGTTATACTGTTTTACCAAATGAGGTCCAGAAACAGCTTTATTAGGTGCACTGCCAGCCCAGGAAGAGTCAGGTATGGAGATAATGAGGCCCTTTCCATCTAAGTCTTTCCTTGGATGGTGTTATAGACTTTCTGCACCAAAGTTGCCTGATATAGTCTAAAAAAATTGCTTCCTCAAATGACATCATGAAGAATTCAAAACTAGTTGTATGTGTCATTTGCATTCAGGAAAATCTTTAGTGAAAATAACCTACAGCTTTCTTTCTCTTTGAGCAGCACACTAACATGATCCAAAAGGAGTGTCTTAATTATGGTAATTATAGGATTTAAAATTCATTAAATAAAATTTTGAGGCTATTCAAACTCAGATTTTTGAAGGATTATAGTGTTTGACAACACTATGTAAGGTTTAAGTGAGTAGTTTAACTGCCAGAATTGGTTTGTGTTTTGCCCTCATTACTTGGCATGAAAAACATGTTTTAAGTGGAATCTGCAGCCCACTTTCAACTGTCAGTCCAAATACATCTATTCACAAGCTGAGAAATTAGCACAGCACATGATGCTCTGGTGACACCCATCAAGCAAGAACAACTCGTTAGTTTCGGCATATCTGTTTTCACTCCATCTCATATCCAGTTCATGGATTTCTGTGGTTTGCTTTTTAAAAAAAAAAATACAAAAAGGACCCCTGTTCTGAAGGGTAAGAGTGGCTTAAAATTGCTAAAGTCAGAGGCAAAAGATAATGCCTGGCTTTCAGACTCTGCCTTTATGGCAATTGACTGTGCTACATTAGAGTGGTGCTGGTAGGAGACAGGTATTGGCTTTTCCTCACCTGTATCCCCAGGCAGCCTCTAGACAGTGCAATGACATTGCATTTTCACAGTTCCTGGTGTTTGTTAGGGAAAATTAGGGTAAAGAGAGAAAAGCAAACATCCCTCTGTGCTTAAGTAATTTCCCAGAACAGTCTCTTGTTCATGGAGAAGATAACCCTCAGAGGGGCTTCATGCACTCCCAGAGGGCCAACGCAGTACTGAGGATTGGTTTATCCTTAATGTCACAGGTGTGCACTGAATAGTCCAGGGAAATGCTTTGCTCTCCTGACTCTCCTGTAAGGCAAAGCAGCACTGTTCATGGCCTTATACAAATTGCATGCTTCTGCCCTTAATGGTTCAGTCTTTCCCCTTCACTCGGTGCTGCTCTTCCATGCCTCAGTTCTCACTTGCTGTAAAATAACCACATTCAGCTTGCAAAGGGAAAGTTTGACCTTGGTGGCACTGGTATCCCTATGCCTAAGGTCCCTTTCAGTTATTCCTGCTACTCTGTGCTTCATTTCATTGAAGTGTATATGGTGCCTGTGTACATCGGGAAACCAGCAACTAAGTCCACTGATATAAATGGAACCACACTGATAACCGGTGCATGTAAGACCAGAGTTAGGATCTTAACTGTCAAAAATAGAACATTAGAATTACATTTATCATAGATATCTTTGTGGTGAAGGAGGCTTTATTCCTTTGCAATACTCATCAGTCACAATAGCCACAGACAGTGAGGCTAGATCTGATTTATGATCACTATATTTAAGATCAGTCCATCTTTTCCTCGCAGAGTCCAAGAAGTAAATTTTTACTATCTACCTGTCCTGGTTTCCCAGGAACAGAACTGTGGGCCAGCCATGGCAGGCAGGCCATGAGTAGCCCTGAGTCAGCTGGGAGCTTCAGTCAGGGCAGCTGCCCCAAGCTGACTCACAGGTGTATCCCATAGCACTGACAGCAAGCTCGTTATAAAAAGAGGGAGTTTACTAAGGATGGAGACTTCCTCTTCCTGGGTGTCCTTGTTCTGGGTCTTCTGCTCCTTCTGCTGATCCCAAGGACAAGGCTGAGTATAAACTTGTGCACTTTATGTTGGTGATTGTATTAGTTTTGTCATTTCATAAAATCTGTTTCTACTTCAACCCATGGGGCTTCTCCCTTTCTTCCCCGATTCCCCTTCTCATCTTCGGAGGGGGCATCAGATGGTAGAACAACTGCTACAGTCTAGACCCAGGTACAGGCTAAACATAGACACTACCTTCAGGTTACTTTGCAACGCAAAGCTAAGTCTGTAAGGATAGTTCAGGTTCAGAAGGGTGCATTAAAATGCCTTGTGTCCATCCATCAAAGCTTTTCCTTTTGAGGTTTGGGTATCTCAGCTTGGGTCCTCCAGGAGTCCTAGATTTGCACTCAATACGGATTCACAGAATTGTCAGAGTTGGAAGGGACCTCCAGAGATCATCTAGTCCAACTCCCCTGCTTTAAAACAGGATCCTCTAGAGCACATCACTCAGGACTGCAGGCGGGTCTTGAAAATCTCCAGAGAAGGAGACTCCACAACTTCTCTTGGCAGCCTGGACCAGTGCTCTGCCACCTTCACAGAAAATAAGCTTTTCCTCGTATTTAAATGGAACTTCCTATGTTCCAGCTGTGCCCGTTACCCCTCATCCTGTCACTGGGAACCACTGAAAAGAGTCTGGCTCCATCCTCCCTCAACCCACCCTCTAGGTATTTATAAACATTAATTAAATCACCCCCTCAGACTTCTCTTCTTCAGGCTAAAGAGTCCCAGCTCTCTCAGCCTTTCCTCTTAGTGGAGATGCTCCAATCCCCCAGTCATCCTTGTTGCCCTCTGCTGGACTCTCTCCAGTAGGTCCCTGTCTCTCTTCAACTGGGGAGCCCAGAACTGGATGCAGTATTCCAGTTGTGGCCTCACCAGGGCAGAGTAGAGGGGCAGAATGACCTCCCTCGACCTACTGGCCACACACTTCCCAGGGTGGCATTGGCCTTCTTGGCAGCAAGGGCACATTGTCAGCTCCTGGATAATTTACTGTCTACCAGGACTCCCAGATCCTTCTCGGAACTGCTTTCCAGGAGGTTCCCCTCTAACCCTATACTGGTGCCTGGCATTCTTCTTCCCCAGGTGCAGCACCCTACACTTGCCCTTATTGAACCTCATGAAGTTCTTCTCTGCCCAGCTCTCCAGCCTGTCCAGGTCATGCTGGATGGCAGCACAGCCCTCGGATGTGTCAGCCACCCCTCCCAACTTGGTATCATCAGCGAGCTTGATGAGGATCCACTCTGTCCCCTCGCCCCGGTCATTGATGAATATGTTGAACAAGACCAGACCGAGTATTGACCCCTGGGGGACACCACTGGTTACAGGCCTCCAACTCGACTCTGCTCCATTAATCACAACCCTCTGTGATCTGTCACACAACCAGCTCTCAGTCCACCTCACAGTTCCCTCATCTAACCCACACTTCCTGAGTTTCCTAATGAGGATGTTATGGGAGACAGTGTTGCTGCTCTACCCTCATCCAGCCAACCAGTTATAACATCATAGAAGGCTGGCAGATTGGTCAAGCATGATTTTCCCTTGGTAAATCCATGCTGACCACTCCCAATAACTTTCTGTTCTTCAGCATGTTTGGAGATGACCTCCAAAACGAGTCACTCCATCACCTTCCCAGGGATGGAGGCGAGACTAATCAGCCTGTAGTTCCCTAGGTCCTCCTTCTCGCCCTTTTTGTAGACTGGGCTGATGTTGGTCTTCCTCCAGTCTTCAGGCACCTCTCCTGTTCTTCATGACCTTTCAAAGATGATGGAGAGCAGCCCAGAATTAACATCTGCCAACTCTCTAAGCACTTGTGGGTGCTTCCCATCAGGGCCCATGGACTTATGGATGTCCAGTTTGGCCAAGTGGTCTCTAGACCAGAGCCCTGTTGGATGCTGCATGGATATAAAAGACAACAGGTTTGAAATCTGCAGCAAATCCTCTGATGATGATAATGTCCACACGAAAGCCACTCCTGGGAACCAAGCACTTGTTAGCAATGTACGTGTCACAACTGCGTACCTATAAACTGAACGTGCTTGGAAAATGCAAATTATCACAAGAATTGTATGGCGTGTCAACATAGACAAAGTATGACATGGGCTAGAAAATAAGGAACAGAAAGCAGTCTTGATTGTTTTTGCAGATTTTTAGCCAAGTATACCATCAAACTTCCTGAAAAATAAGTCATTTCTCCTAGAAAAACTCCAAGAGAATGGTGAATTTCAGTATGGACACGCAGAAACAGGTCTTCAAACTGAACACTTCATTACCACTTTTCTGTAGGTTGATGAACATTCTTTAAATAGTTTGTCATGTATGTAATGCTGAGCTTATTTCTATGAAAACATGTAGAGAAAATAGGAAGCTTGTCAAGATATCATCTCTGCATTTTTCCAAAGAGGAGTCCACAGAAGAAGAAAGAAAATAGAGGTTCTGTCCATAACTGTCTATAGTGGTCCCATAGATCACATGTGAGCATGACGTTAAGTTTGCAGAACTGTGACTTGGTCCAGCTGTGCCCGTTTATTCTGTTGGTGGCATTTGGCCTCTCTTCCCTGATCCTGAGTTTCTTTGGGCCATAAACTGTCCCACCTGGATCCGGGGGCTGGCCACAATGAAGGTGGTGTGAGGGATCAGGGAATGTGATCATGGTGTGAGCCCAGCCTTGGAGCTGCCACAAGTACCAGGAGACATGGAAGAAATGGTAAATAAATTTCTCCAACTAGGAGAGGACAAACTTCATTGTACAGTAGTGTGAAATCATATGTGCACATCCGCAGACAAAACCCATACCTGATTTCCTGAAACCCTTAACATTTACTGTACATATAAATAATGGAGAACCCTTTTTCTGGTAATCCTCTTGATCAAAGGAATACTTTACCGAAAGACTGCAACCAGAGTTCCATTCTCCTGCTCTTCATTTTCACATTTCTTCCATGCCAGATACCATTTATACTCCATCTGCTTCCCACCAGATCAGTAATCTTGTTTTCTTTCCTGGCAGACAGGTCCTCAGAAGCCTTGCCAAAAATATCCTAAGTTCCAAGTTATTTTTAAAAGGTGTAAAAGCAGAGAAAAATTAAAGTGAATCCAAGGTAAGTAGTTTGCATTCATTTCTAATTTCAAATTCCGTAGTAGCTCAATAGAGGAGTAAAAATCTTGAAAGCTAATGTCACTTCAGAGCAGACATTTTCCATTTGAAAAAAAATAAAGTTTTTGAAATCACCTAATTTCAGGAAAGAACAGAAGGCCAAGCTTCTTTCCAAAATATCAAGGACAGTCCTTCATTGTATTGGCATCTTAAAGAGAATAGAGAGTGTGTATGAGCTTTTGTAGCTGGTATTGAAATACTAGTTTTGGTTTGTAAGTTGCCCTGCTCAAGTCAAACCCAACTGAATTGGTGCTAATGGGTGAAATGACAGTCTCTTCAGTTTGCAGTAGACAGATGTCAACATTGCAGCTGGAACTAATCATAAGCTGTCATCATAACTGCAAGTAACTGAAACTTTTCTTGAATGTAGATAGCTAGGACTGAACGGACGTGAAAACTAATTCATCCTCTTGCACTTAATATCATCTCATTCCTCCAAGCAAACGAGAAAGAGCAAAAGTTCCATTTCACAGGATATTAGGCAATTTTGAAATTTGTCTTCATGTGGATTACAAACAGGACTCGAAAATGTCAACATTTTCAGTGTAAATAAAATAAATCATTTACTCTCAGTTGAAATGTTTCATTTTGACAAAATCTAAACATTCAAATTCTTTTTCACTTTTCAGTTATACTGGAAAAGTATTGGGATACAGTATCATTCATATATTTAATTCCTAAGATGAAAACCAGAACTATTTGCTTCTAAGGATATTGAAAACTGAACTTCCTCCTTGCTCTTGCCTTCAAATAAACCTCTGCTGAAGTTAATACAGCTTTAGGGTTTATTTTGACTTAACCAAGCAGAATCCTCCCGTTAGAAAGTGACTCTATCAATATTTTCCCCACTGCAAACCACCTTTGAGGAACTTTAGCAGCAGTACTCCACGGGCAAGTATGTAAGGATGCCATTTATGATACTTTTACACCTGTGGGTAGGTGACCACTTTGGTTTCTGGTTCTTGCCAATGAACGGACAATTCAAACACATTAATGAGTTCTTTCCAAAAATCCAGTTACAGTTATGAGTTGTAGATTTTTGAAGCCACATAAACAAACCATATTGTTAATTATTTTGAATATTATCTTTAATATGCTTGGGATGTTTTGGATAGGTTGTATACTCCTTACGCTCCATTTGTTCACCCTACACAAGCATGGAATACACTCCTGCCTTTCAGTGTTTCTTGTACTCACTTTTAAAGATTACTATTTAGGAAACAAAATTGTTTTGCCTTCACTGGAAAATAAAGTAAATTTTTTGAATATTGAAAATATCAAACATTCAAATAACAAAGAATGACTCTCTAAAACAGATTTCAGTGGGGAGAAATTTCGAATTTACTCAGCCTAACTAGCTTTGAGACCTGACTAAGCAGTGTGAAATGGATAGAGGAATTGTCCTCCAAGTACGTGCTTAGTGGTCATAAAATCAAACATGATTTAATTATTTCAGTGGTGTATCTCTTAAGGTTCATATTATCATAATGTGTTTTAGCCATGATGGTCTAAGAATATAAATAAGAGAAGTTACTTAGGAAAGATCACTGAAGGCAAACCTTTGGGACCTGAAGAAGGGACAGTATGTTCTGTGACTTGTCTGTTTTTTTCTGTCTGTTTTGCAAAAGAAAAAAACAAGTTTCTCTCCCTACAGACCTACCTTACCAATGTCCTTCACTCAACATTAACCAAAATGTGGATTTTTAAGAACTAAGTCTAACTAATTGCATTTGTGGCCACTACTTGTATGAAAATGAGAGCTCATTTTAATTTAAGGAATAACTTCTGGTGGTGTTCATTATGAAATCACATTCTGTGATTCTGTGAAATGTGCACCACCAATGGCACCAAAGAATACAACCTCTTTGTTTGAGAGTATACTTTAAAAAAAAAAGTGCATGAGGATTTTTTTTCCTTTGTCTTCTGCCTGGCTCTGTGCTGTAGCTTGGGGAGCTCTGCAAAAAAATCACAAATGAAATTTTAATTTTATCAGAGGGAATGGAAGATTTGTGTACCTCCCCGAGGATAAAATTCCACCTCATTTAAAAGGAAATTAAATTTTTTCTTAGGGCTTTTAAAAACTATTATTTCCTACTCAAGCTTCCATTCAGACAACAGTTCAAGAAGGCTGTATATCCTATAGAGTCTTCAAATCTAAGTGCTCCAATGTCTCTCCTCTCAAACTGCCTTTCACTAAGTGGCATTTCTACCACATTGCCAAGCAGACTAATGCAGAGAGGGTCTGCAGACACATAAAAATATTGTGCACTTGCTGGGTGGCTCGGTTTTGTTATTCTTAGGGACACAGCACCTCCCTATTTAAACTTCTGGGAGCCCCTGGTGTGAAATAACACAATTCCTTTGGTAATGATATCGGGATTTGGCATGGAATCTACACAGGGACTACACATACAAATATCTTTCTAAGTCTGTGGGCTTTTTCTTTTGGTCTCACACCAATTCTTTGCATCTCTTACAATGACAAGCAAAAAGACAGAAATTTCAAAGAGTTCTCCGTAAGTGGTTTTATGTGACTTCCATGGCCTCAAAGTCTCTTCTCCCTCCATGTGTAACAAGTTAAATAAGAAATGTAAAAGGAAAAGGAGCACTTACAAATGCCCTGTTGAGGCTCAGTCTAGTTTTCCTCCTTTCTCATCTGCCTTTTCCAGAATGATTCCTGAGGGGAAAAAAGCACTTAAAATACACTCTTGGTCCTGACCCAAGTCCCACTGCTTCCTCATTTCTCCGATGATCAAGACAAAAAGCACTTAAATGGGCTCTTCGGGGCAATTCATACATGTCCTTTTTCTCATCTACCTTTATGCTCCAGGAGGTAAAGGTGCTTGAAAGGAACAATTCTGTTGATACTCAGCTCAGTTTCCCTCTCCCTGCCCTGCTCATGTTTTCAGCTGATTGGGTTTTGCAAGTCTGCTCCTCCCCAACAAAATAAATCTCACAGCATATGATATCATGCTGAAGATCTTGAACTGAATGAACCTTATGGCTTCCATTGCATTAACGATTGCTACATGGGGGAGATATGGATTTTGCAATGACCCGGTAAAGCAGCTGGCATGTCATTTTCTGTTTCCTCTTTATAGCAAAGATATATCAGATATTCAAAATATTTAGACTTACTCTTCACTATACACTGAACCAGTGGTCAGGAGCAAGTTCAAATTTGTGAAATTATATAAAGGTCAAGATTTTTTAGTTGCCCTGCTGTGGTGACGATGAAAGATGAGGCAAACAGCACAATGCAGAGGCTGGCTGCAGGACTCTGGGGGTCCCTTCAGTTGCTGTAGCAAAGGCATCTGCTACTGTTGAAGTGCCTTCAGGTATTCTTCACCCCCTCCAGCTGCCAGTCCAAAAGAGTCCACAAGACTGTAGGTCTGCATCCCATCTGCCGGCACATTGTGTGTCCCAAATACTCTTGGGGCATTTAGGGGCATAGGATGTTTGGGCAACCTCACTGAGCTCTGAGTTGTTTCCATCTGTCTCTGAAGCATCAAACTCTTCTTGGCAAAGAAGAGCTTTGATAAATATATCTAAGAAGGAATAAAATATCTCACTTTCTCCTGCTTATGGTTACATGAAAAAAAGGGGAGAGGAAATTAGGAAATGCCATGAGAAATAAAGCTTTGCAGTAAAACTGAATTGTCAACCTTTGATGGTAGAATGAGAAAGAAAATATGTTCAGCCAATTCTGTACTTTTCATCACAGTATTTTTAAGCAAAAATTATTTTTTAACTTAAAAAAAAAATAGTTGCCGACAATTTCCAATCTAATCCAAATAAATCTAATCCAATCTAGACAATAAGCAGAAATGCTCCACATCAAATTCACAGCCCTGAAAATTCCTGTTTTGTTAGAGTTTTCACTGAAAATAGTATTTCAGAACCAGTTCTAACAAAGAGAGCATGTCTGTGCCATTATGCTTCCCTGGAAGGAGGCAGATCTGAAGGAAACAGCATGTGAGAGAAATATCTCCATGGAAGGTAGATACTATGCAGCAGGGAACCATGCTGTGGGAGTGAGACCTAAAGAGTCATGAGCTTTTTCTCTGAGAGACATGCAATGTGGCACTGTGAAGTGCTGGGGTCTGAACCTCGAGCCCTGAATTAAGGTTGACATATGGGTGGTTCCCAGGGTCCTTCAAAAGGAGGGGATGAGTTTGCCTTTTGGCTTTCCTCCAAGGTGCAGCCAGCCTTGTAGGGAAAGCCCTTGGGTAAACAAGCCCCAGGTGCCCTGCATTGGGTAAATGAGTGCCAGGTGTCCTGCTTTGGGGATAAAAGCTGGGACCACTTGCAGGAAGAGTTGGAGTGTCTGTCTGTGAGGTGGACGCACTTCACAGAGTTTCCTGTTGGGGAAGGGCCTCCTGGCTCTTCATGCAGCTGGATCCCAGTCAGGTCTGGCACCTACAAACGTGGGCTTTGTGGAGAGGCAACATGGGGTCACCTCTATCGTATGTGATCACCCTGTTTCCTTGGTTGTCGCCCATTTTCTCTGTGGGTTACCTTGTGTCTCTGTTTGTTCCATCTATTGCGGGTCATGCTGTGTCGTTTCTGGGGTCGCTGGGGTTGATGTCTGTTATTTGTGGTCTGTCTGACTTGTTTGTACCCCCAGCGATCCCCTATATACTGACCCCTTTATGTGCGATAGAATCTACTTACTGGATTGTTTTTCTGCTGCTGGCTGTGTCCTTTGTACTGGGCCTACTAATTGGCAAAACACACTGTCATCAACACAGGACCAGGGTGGTTTAACACCTAACTATCTTCCCTTGTGGCAACTAGGGAATTAACATTGCTAGGTGGTTGAAAGGGTAGATTTTTATTCTCAGTATAGAGCAGCTCTAACAGAGGAACATAAGACAGCTTGCACTGTGAGTGCACCCTCAGTAAGTTTGTAGATGATACCAAGTTGGGCAGGAGTGTTGATCTGCCTGAGGGTAGGGAGGCTCTGCAGAGGGATCTGGACAGGTTGGATCGATGGGTTGAGGCCAATTGTATGAGGTTCAACAAGGTCAAGTGCCAGATCCTGCACTTTGGTCACAGCAACCCCATGCAACGCTACAGGCTTGGGGAAGAGTGGCTGGAAAGCTGCCTGGTGGAAAAGGGCTTGGGGGTGCTGGTTGACAGCTGGCTGAATATGAGCCAGCAGTGTGCCCAGGTGGCCAAGAAGGCCAACAGCATCCTAGCTTGCATCAGAAATGGTGTGACCAGCAGGACCAGGGAAGTGATTGTCCCTCTGTACTCAGCTCTGATGAGGCTGCACCTCGAATACTGTGTTCAATTTTGGGCCCCTCACTACAAGAAGGACACTCTGCTGCTGGAGCATGTCCAAAGAAGGGCAAATGAGCTGGTGAAGGGTCTGGAGCAAAAGTCTGATGAGGAGAGGCTGAGGGAACTGGGGGTGTTCAGTCTGGAGAAGAGGAGGCTGAGGGGAGACCTCATTGCTCTCTACAACTACCTGAAAGGAGGGGGTAGAACGGTGGGTGCCGGTCTCTTCTCCCAAGTAATTAGTGATAAAACAGGAGGAAGTGGCCTCAAGTTGCACCAGAAGAGGTTTAGACTGAATATTAGGAAAATTTCTTCACTGAAAGGGTTGTCAAGCACTGGCACAAGCTGCCCAGGGCAGTGGTGAAGTCACCGTCCCTGGAGTTGTTTAAAAGATGTGTAGATGTGGTGCTGAGGGACATGGCTTAGTGGTGGACTTGGCAGTACTAGGTTAATGGTTGGATGAGATGATCTTAAAAGTCTTTCCAACCAAAATGATTCTATGATTCTATGACTCCAAAATTCTTGCTAGAGCTCCAAGCAAAACTGTCACAACAGTCGTGTCTTCCTGTTTTGTGTGGGTCCCCAGAGCAATCTTTGGGACATATGTCCAGGTAAGCTATGTGCACTGCACTGCTTAGCAGAACCATTGCATCCCAGATTTCTATTGCTACAGCAGGCAGAATAAAACAGGTCCCATTGATTTTAACAGAGCCAGTTGGGGTCCTAATGAGTATATCTAGCACAGCAGCTCTGGCTCTGTACCAGCAATGTGAATGTTAAGAATTATGCATATGTGAAGGAGGGTAGTTTGTCATGTATTTCTGGGAAGTAGTTTAAAAACTTGGCTTTAATAATGGGCTTGTTGACAGCAACTGGGCTTTTCTGGCCAAGTCCCTCAGATATCAACCAGTCTAGCATCAGAACTATTTTGACGTCAAAACAAAACAGGCTATTTACTTTTTGAAGTTAAATTAAATCCAGAGAGTATGATGCCATTACAGAGCTGGACTCCTAGGCCATTTCATCCAAATGAGCTGCGCAAGGTATAAGCTATGAACAACTCCATAAAACGCAGGGGCCAGGCTTCATTCCTGTGGAAATCAAGGGCAATATCAGTTTAAAAAAGAATTTATCAGGCCAGTGATGCTAGAGAAGAGCAGTACTAGAGGATTTACAGTGTGGAATACATTTCAAACTTTCCTTTTCACTCTTCATCACTGCAAATGGGATTGTTGGCAATAATAATCAAATCTTCAGATACTGGTGTAATAAAAGGTGATTCTTAACAGGGATTTAAGTCAGTTAAATGCTGCTCCAAGTTTAGGTGGAAGGATTATTTCCTTGGAGATCCCCAAGAGATCCTGGGAAAACAAATTACCCTGGAGAGGAAGAGCCATGGCAGATGTCCTGCTACTTCTGTTCCTCTTCCAAGAGCATATTCCTCTTCCTCATCTGATGGAGGCATCATCCTTCCTGTCACTATGCTGTTTGCTTGTTTCCCATCCAGGCACTTCCACCACTTGCTCTGGCGAAGCTGTCCCAGGTCCCCTGTATCCTGATATGTTGACATATCCCCTGACACATGGACCTGCGCTGGACTGCCTGAAGGGGCTCTTGGCTTCCTTGGGGTCTGCTCTTACTGGAAGAAAATGCTGGGTTTATACAAGGTGATTGTTGGGCCACTTGGTCTTCTCACTTGGCCTGATCTTGGCATGCAGACAGTGAGTGTGCCATGGTCAACTACATCAACTGAGCATATCTAGCATATCATGCGAGCCCATGTGTTGGGAACCAGAGGAGCTCTAGACCCCAGCTGGCTCCAGGAATGTGCTGTTTGTGCCACTGCTCCTCTGCTCAGGCAGAGTGAGACCCCTCAGACTGCTTCTGGGATCCACCTCTTATCCTTCCCATGGGTTGAAACTTCTCTGAACCTACTCCCCTCTTAGGATGGGCAAAAATTCCTCAGAGGACTCTCAGATCTCATCTGGAACAAGCTCCCTCCAAGAAACGGAGGTCTTTCTCCTTGGTAGAGACCCCCAGCTAATGGGGATTTGTTATCCTGGGATTTGGACTGCCCTGAATCCCTCCTGCAAAACTGTCTCTAATACAGATAATTTGTGAATTAGTATACATTATGTACATACCAATTTAGACAATTAACAATTAGTGCAAATGCATCTTTTTGGCTCTTCTCTGAGCTCTACAGTGATTTCTAACAATTCTCAGTGTTAGGTTCATTTACATGGAGCATGCTTGTGTTAGCTGGTACATGAAGTAAAGGAGAAAAGTAGCTAAATTAGCAGGCAGGCCAGACCTGCCAAAGCTTGCTCTGTGCCACCAAAAAATCATATCATAACAGCTGCTGGGAAAGCCTTCTTCCACCTGCAGCTATCCTGAGGTGTTACGGTCCCTTCTGCGAACTGCAGACCTGAACGCAGTAATTTATGTTGTTTGATCTTATGCTTGGCTACTGTAGCACAAGCAAGAGCTTTGGGAAAAGTCCTGCTCAGCCAGATGAAGAAATTCCCTTGCTGGATAGCTAACTCACGAGAATTCATGACTTCAAGATTCCATCCAGACCAAAATATTGTCTCCATAGCAGTGTGTATAGGCACAGTGCAGGACATTAGGCATTTATAGAAGAATTTCTTCCTGTCCTACCTAAACTAATGGATGCCAATCGGTTTTGAAACCAAAAATACTTGCACGTTCAGGCCAAAGGTATTTTAAGACAGTCTTCCCAGAATTAAAAACACTAGTATAAATCTTCCTGAATATGTGCTTTTGGAAAGAGACAAAAAGAACAAATGAGGGAAACTAGAGAAAATGCACTGAATTCATGGCTGCCTACATGCACGGGGAAGATCTGGTGGAACCAGTTGTGACTATAAAGGCTCTTGGATGGTAAGTAATGCAAGAATAGGTCCTGTAACTTTCATCAGTCCTTTCATGTACTCTGTAAGGCTTCCAGCAACATGTATGGGTCGTATTTTTAAAATTTCGCAGGATTTCAACTTAAGGAAACCCAGTCTCATAGTCTTGTGATAAATAAATGCTTATTCTCTATGTAAGCACAAGAGAAAAATGCACATGCTAGTGTTTTATAAACATTCCATGAAAAACTGTTTTGTAGGTTAGAGCAGAGAAGTTAAATTTGACAGTATTCAGTCCCAATTGCAGAATAACAAAAGATGATAGTTCAACAAAAATGCTATTGTTTCACTGGGAAGCAATTAGACTGGTGATGGCAGGTCTCAAGTGAGAATGTAGTTCCTCAATGAGCTATAATTACCTGCTATTTGCCCAAATTGCCATTAGAATAAGAACACTGTCATGATTGAAAACCCTAATTACCTAGGATTTGGAGGTTTGTGGAAACGGTTGTGCTTTTAAAGGGCTAACTACACTATTAATACAGGTTTTAAATTGGAATTAGATTGAAGCATCCCACAAGTCTTATATGATGTTGTACTACCAATGCTTAAAATGTTGAAGCGTTGGGCTTTTTAATAAAGTCTGATCATAATGGAATAATTTTTCTAGCTGAATTGGACCCAGATTGCACTGTTTTCTTTCTCTTCCAAGGGCCATATGCTTTCACACCGAGAACAAATTTTTCCCTTTACACGGGACAGATCATGAATAAAAATGAAGTGTTGGAGAAAAAAAAAAGAAATGTGGCTATGATTATACCATGTTTATGTCCACAGTGGACAGATGAAAGCAATAACACAAGGCTGTTATTTTAGTAATTATAAAGCCACAATTTGTAATGATTTAAAGGCTAACTTCATAAGAAATATAAGGGCAACGTGTTCTTTCAATGAAAGGATTGAAAACTGAGATTAACGTTCAGTTTCTTGAAATGTCTAGGAGGAGATTTTAATTTTGTGAAATTCAGGGACTCAAAACTGTGGTTGATTTGAATACTCAAACCACACTCATACCTCTGGTACCTGAACACTCATCTTATGGTTTGAAGTTGGTTTTCTGTGTAGCCATGGGTGAAGGAAATAGTTGTGTTATTTACACATGTAGAGATGGAGAATGGCCCATAGGCTTCAAGAGAACTAAATGGTCCTGAATATGAAATAAATAACATGTCCATAACTTATAGTGTAATGTTAACACAGGCAGTTAGGCAGGCACAATAAAAAATAGGTCTGAAGAGGTGAATGGTATGTTTCAAAAAGTACTAAAAAATTTTAGCAGCTGTTTACCAGCTTTAGTAGAATGAAACAGGTAAACTATATAAGGGAAGAAACATCTTTCCTCTTAAGTGACTTTACGAAGACTTTTTTTTGACTTGGGAAGCTGTATAAAGTGATGAAAATGTAGCTTTTTGACATAGGCTTCTTATTTCTTAATTTGCCAGCCATGACAGAAAATTGACATAGCAATCCTCAAGTTGCACCAGGGGAGGTTTAGACTGAATATTAGGAAGAATTTCTTTACAGGATGGGTTTTGAGACATTGGAACGGGCTGCCCAGGGCAGTGGTGGAGTCCCCATCCCTGGAGGTGTTTAAGAGTCGTGTTGATATAGTGCATAGGAATATGGTGTAGCTGAGGACTGTCAGTGTTAGGTTGATGGTTGGACTTGATGATCTTCAAGGTCTTTTCCAACCTGGGTGGTTCTGTGATTCTGTGAATCCATGTTGTGAGAGTTGCCCTGGGGATGTCTAAAGGTTGCTTGAAATTTAATGGAAAGGATGAACAGAGAGGAGACATGGAAAGTGGGATCAGTGGGAAGCGAGGGAGATGAGAGGAAAACCTGCTGCAGAGACGATAATAATGTCATAGATGGATTTGCATTATCATGAACTGGATTATCACTGACTTTCTTTCTGGCCTTATAGTTATACTCGTGAATGTGAGAAACCTGCCAGCTCCTGAATCTCAAGTTTTTTATTTGTATATTCATAGAGTGAACTAGTGACAACTATTTGTAATAAATGAAAATATAAACTGAAGAGCTGAAAAAATAAATCATGAGAAGACAAAATAAAATTATTCTAGGCTTTTGACTTTTGTCTCCCTTTACAGTCATACTGGGGGAATAACAAAAGGACTACTATAAATCTCATCTTCTGATAAAGTTCATTAACACTATCATCTCCACTGCCAGGCAGTACTTTTTTCTCTAAAAATGCACATCAGCTGCAAGAATGTACACAATCAGTTGTCTCCTGTGGATTTATATCTGTGTAACTTTGAAAACACAGTTTAGTCCATAATCAGTTTTAAAACCACTGGACATTATATGTGGAAGATCAAAACTGTGTCTTAATAATCTACACTAAACCACTTCCTCAGCTCATCAGCTTCACCTCCTAATTATAGTAATTAATTGTTCATTAATAACACATTATGACTTTATTAACTTTTAATAGTGTTTGTATTAAAAATTGATAGCCTGATTCATGATTTCATTAATTAAAGTTTAATTATATATTTGGTTTTTAATAATTTCTCAGTTCAGATAGGAATAACGTTTCTTTAGGCAGCAGGCCCAGAAGGATTGAACTTCTTCCTAGACTCCAGTAACCAAAAGAATCCTCTGTCACAGGGAGAAATATCTTTTCTATGGCAGTTAGATGAGATTAGATGAGGGAAATTTTTTTAGGGAATGATGGGACACACAGTAGGGTACTGATGTCTACAACAACTGATCCTTTGTGAGTAGCACTGGAGGAACACAGTGAATTTGAGTATCTCTTACTTGAAATGGTCACAGGGAATGATTTTGAAAATTGAAAATTGGACTGTTTTTATGCTAGTCTAGCAGAAGGCACAGAGGAAAATCAAAAGAAGCACTGAGCAGAAGACTCTTATTTCCCTCTTGTACAAACTAAAGCTTTGCTGAATAGGAAGGATCAGTAGTACGTCTAATACTTTTTAAGATGGTGTGGACTTGAAAAGAAAATTTAGTAATAGACTTGTGTACAAATGTGTGTGGGCATCCATACAGCACAATAGAGATTTAAGAGAATGATACTGTACAAAATAGGGCATACATTTTCAAGATAATATGAAGGAGAAGAATATTTATTTTTCATATCAGAAAGCAGAAAAAAGAGACCATTTCTTTGTAAAGGACATCGTAGTTTTCTCCTGCATGTTTCATTTTGCACTCAACCTGAGCTGTCACTTGCCAGCTTCTGCCATCTTGGCCCTATAGACCCCCTGAGGTCTGTAGGAAGGACAGATGAATGCAGCACAACTCTGGAACTTGTTTTATGTGGTAGCAAAAAAGACCTCCAAAACCCAAGCAAATAACTTGCAAGGGAAGTTGTTACATGTTTTCTCCATTGTCACTGTATGTTTTTGCTGAATTGTGTGCTGCCGCTGGTGGTCACTATCAAGACAGACCACCAAAGATGTGTTTTAGGGAGGACTTGTAAAGGTCTGTCAGAGATGTGCCCTGCTGTCCCCAAGGTAAAAGCCATGCAGAAAAGCAAATTTCTATGCTTCTCTAGCTGTCAGTAAAACAGATTCCCACCTAAATACCTAGCTGAATGGTGAAGAAAGCATCAAAAAAATCTACTCAGATGTAGGCCAGAGTAGGATATGGAGCAGAACAGCGTATGACAGTCCAAACACGGGCTGCAAATGTCGACAAAAAGTATGTATTAGAGGCACCTGGCACACCTTAGGTATGTCTCCAAAGGGGCCTTTAATAGCTGTGGGAGCTAGAAAGTTTTGCAGTGATGAAAATCTGACTACGCAGAAAGCATCGGCCCCAAAGTCCCACCCAGCATCTGTGATGTTGGACCAGACCTCTTGGCTTCAACTGAGCTGGTTTGAGGAATTTTTCTGAAAGACACATACTCTGAATTTTAAGAACATCATAGGAGTAGCCATGATCAGAAAAAAATCTTTAATTTTAGACAAAAATGTTATTTCAATGAAGCCATGAATGTACTCTTTTCTTGTATTTTTACTTTCCTATGAGCTAATAACTTCCATATACAAAATACTGCCATAGAGATGAAATTAAATGGAGTCATCAGGAAAAAGAATGAGGGATTTCCTGAACTAAGCAGAAACAGGCTAAGAGAATGCCAAATGTGGGGTTTTTTTAGGAATTTTTCACTATGTTGTACTGAGCACTGTCTACAAGTAATGTCAAGTGAGCTATTTTCCTGGCAAGTAATATGCTGGACTGCAACCATGAGCTTGATAATTGCTTGTACCTCTTGATGGCGAAATGACTTGGCTTTCTTTAAAAAGAAATATGGCTTTTTGCTATGTAGAGAGAGGCAGAGGTTCCTGAACTTCACTGTCTGAGTCAAAAACCTCAGAATATTAAAATCTCATCTGAGAACCTCAGTCACTCCTGATTGTGTCTGTCTCCCACATCTGCCTGGGGGAGAGTGGCAGATGGGAGAGACCAGGGAACAAACTGACGGAAAATATCTTACCAGTGTCAGTGATGTAGAAAAGAAAGATGGGAAAATGACTGAGCACTGTAGTTGGAAGGGGCTGAGTCCCTACAAGGAGGTGTAACTAGCATTACACAACTGTCATTTAATTTGGCAGTCCCAGGAGGACCATATTCCCGTGGTTTATGATTGATGGTTTGTTGTTGGATGTGGTGAATTGCAGCAAGGTAGTACTTGGGCAATACCAATCTCTGAAGAAAAAAAAAAAAAAGAAGACAACAAATACTTCTATTATCTTAAAAAATGAACTAAATTCCATTGTCACACACATTAGGAAAAAATGCTTGGAAATAGTCAAATTTGACAGGTACGACTAACAGTGCTAGCCATAGCAATGAACTAGTCTTTCAGAGCTCAGTAGAATTTTCAGAGCAAGTCTTCATTCAGTGACTGTGTACATTACATGTGGAGATGCAACATGGTGAGGGTCTGTTAACCAGTGCCTAACTAATGCTAAATAACAATGACATTCACAGGACTACATCATGAATTTATTATGATATGGGCTATTACAGAGAATACAAAATGAAACTATAATGAAGGGACGTATAAGCTTTTATTCTAATTTTTTTACATGCACAAATATTTTTTCTGGAGATGAGCTTCTGCCTGGCAGAACAACATGTTGGCTGGCTGAAACTGCTAAAAGAACTCGAAAACCAGATAACAAGCAACTGTCCTCTGAGCAAGTCTCTGCAGTGCACATGCTTAGGTTCGAGTTTCAGAAACAAACTGAGGGGTTGTCTTGGTTTCTGCTCAGAAATGACAGCTGGATACAGAGCAGCCCAGGCAGCATTATGAGTTTATATAATGTCCTGGAAATGCAGGATCTCAGTGATAGCATCATACAGGGAAATTTTCTTCTTTCCATTTTACAAACTAAAAATAAAAAAATTCACATCAGCTTAATGCAGTCTGTGATCTGTATCTCACAAAAGTCATTGTGTACTATTTCTTTCCATACAAGGAATGTTAGATTAGGCCAATTACACAGATGTGTAAAGTGAGATCTAGGGGGCCAGCTTTGGGATTTCAATGCCTGGAAGTACATGCCCAACAGGGCAGAGCCTGGCCTGGGACCTTCTCACAGGCTGAGCTGATGTGACAGGTTCTAGCTCAGTATAAGTGGAAGATGTGTGTTTTCCACTGTTACTTACCCTGGCATCACACAGGTGAGTAACCGTGGGTGAGGAGGATAAGAAAAGTAGTTACACTAAATTATGGGACTTTTCAAAGCTCTGGTTCAATCAGAATACAGAGACGTGGTCAGGTGATGTAGAAGAAAAAACTGTCTTTCACATTGCTTTGGGAGTCCTCAGGTGCAGGTGTTCCATCATCAACTCCTCACTGAGGTGACACTTGACCCTAGGTCAGTTGTTCTTGGTGCTCTCACTACTGTGAGAAGGAAACTAAGACATGCAGCCCAGATGGGAACAGCAGCATGACCTGGGAATGGAAAGTCAAGGCACAAGAGCTTGGGTCATCCTCTTGCCACCAGCCAGAGTTACAGGCTGAATCACCACAGTGAATGAAAGAAATAGGTAGAAATTCCAGAATCTGGATTCACTGTGCTCCACTCTGTTCTGGGGAGTTCCCAAGGTGGTATGAGACTACCTGAGATTTCTTATGTATGTAAAAAATATTTTTTTGTTAAAGATGGAAACAGTCTCTTAGTATGTTCAACTTCTCAGCTACTTAAAAAACAACAAAAAATCCCCAAACCAAAATCCAGACAGTGAAGTCACAGTAAGTAGAATGAGCTGTCTTTTATTCCATTTGTCTTCTCAGACAATCAAAAGGACAAAGGTAGCAGAAATAGATAAGCTTAAAGACACAATGGGATTTTCTTTGCCTTGCCCAAATTGCAACTGTATAACAGCAACTGACAGAAAGAGGTGGAAGTCCCTGAGAGCAGAAAGAGCAAAACGCTCTCCAGGCCAAAGCCACAGTTTGTAAACTAGAGAGGAGAAAAATATCAGTGTAACCAGACTTTAGATCTGCTGTAGGTGATACTTAAAAAGACAAAGGAAATCATTAAAATAAGAAACATATTTGTTAACTAAAGAACAGATGTGGTCATTATCTTCAAAGACCATAAAATTATGGGAAAAAAAAGAAAAGGGAAGAATTTGACTTCAGAATTAATGTATAAAAGACGACAGGCATGTTATGTGGGATGGATGAAAGATAGCAGTGAATGGAAGGATGGAAATAAAAACAATATGAATATCTATAAATATTTCTTCCTCGGTTCATCCATCACGGCTGTCAGTGATCACTCAGCCTTGACAGGCGACAGAGTAGGCTCTGCTACAGGAAAAAGAGAAGCGAATCCTTTAGTTAAATGCTCTTCTTGATGCTGCTGTAGCTACAGCCCCATTCATTTTAACTCGGAAATTGTTAAGTCTTCTAGACAAGAATGAAAGTATACTCCTGTGATCCAATTAGTATGAATTTTCAGATGATCAGCCCCCTAAGAGTATAAGCTGGAGCAGACCATAAAGCTGTCAGGTGATCTTTGAATTAGGTGCTATGAAGCAAATGCACAACTGCCTCATTTGCACTTTGAAGTTTGCTTTCTGGGTACAGTCCTCCTTGGAGGAAAATGCACTAAATCCAGACTTGAAGTAATAGAGACACACAGAGCTGTCACCAAGTGGTCTGTCATAGAAGAATGTTCAAGTATCTGGGAAAAAGGTGCTCCTCAAGCCTTTGTTTGCTGGACACCAGGTGCAGCTGCATTTCCTACAAGAGCCTCACACTGGAAATGTGTGCAACAAATGGGAGAGGGACACTTTGCATGTGAGGAGTAGATGCAGGTGCCTTGAGCCTTGCAGGTGCCCAGAACTTCTGAGTTAAGCCTTTGGAAAATGTTAGTTTTGACCAGCACTGGTTAGTTTTGACCACACTATCCATTTATATCCTACTCAGTGTTGTATGGGTTATTCTACTGAATGGACCTGACTCATTAAGCTGCATTTCATCAATATGTAGCACAATCACAGAACCTATTTTTTTCCCAGCCTTTAAAACAAGATCTTTGAATTGCTTAGGTAAACAATACAATGGCAGGAGGCTAAGGCTTGCAAAGTGCTATGACATTTCCTGACTGCTTTATTAATTCCAAGTTAAGCACACGCTTAAGTGCTTCAAAGAAGTGGGGTCAGTGGCACTGACAATTTGCAACACTGAACCTCGTGGCAGTGATGCAGAAAGGTTGAGACACAAGACATTTTTCTCTCTTAAGCTGCGCAGTGCTGCATGCTAGCAATGCTTTCCTCATGGCAGTCCTTCCTTCGTCAGTGCTTCTGCTTGGCGGTAAGGATCACTGTTACGTTGGATGTGTTGTTTTTTGGATTGCTTGCAAGACAGAGGTCGTGACCATGTCTGGTCATTAAGAATCCCCAGGCACTCTTTTCTAGCAGAGCGACAACTTCAGTACCCTGGCCAAAGTCCAAGGAAGGATATAAATTCTACCTAGTCTACCTTAAATCCCCCTAGTATTTCAGTTAGACACTTTATGCTTTGCTTCTTAGCCTCAGAATGAGATTTAGGATTGCTGCTACAAAATGGCTACACTCCTCTCTGACTCCAGCATTTGCAGAGCCTTCTGGATTAACAGCACTGTATGACTAGAAGGCATCCCTGAATTAATTGATTAATTGGCTTATTACTGCATATTCATATTCTTCACTCTTCACACTTTCTAGAGGATGTTGAGTAATTTTCCTTGTTCATTTGCAAGAGATTTATTAAAATACACTCAACAATACGCCACCAAGGAGAGACAGAGGGAAAAGATCCTCCCCAGCTATAAGCTATTCTGACTGGTACCAATGTAGCATATAATTGAATGTTATTTCCATACATTCCAGCCAAATGTAGCTACCTCTAAGAAATAAGAGCATCTCTTAAGACTTTAGATTGTTCTTGAATGTAAAAGAATTTATTTCTCATAGATAGTTTTCAAACTGGGAGGAATATTATTGCTAAATTATATTTTAATAGCTAGTTTGTTGTTTCTGTTTCTGAAGCCATCATAAAGCATCCATAAAGTGGTATTTCTCCTGCATTTTACATGACTCCAGGGCTTGCTGTTCTCGCCTGTCAGGTCTTTTCAAATCACTTAACGTTTACTGGAACAATTCTACACTGCAAGATTTGCTGCTCATCCAGCGTGGTGTTTGTATCACAGCTGCTACACCATTGCCATCTCAATAAGAGGAAGCATTTCTCACCACTTCGTTAGTATATAGCAGCATGAAAATAATAATTTCCTTTGAAAATAAAATCCACAAATCTTTCATCTGGAAAGAATCAAGCAAGGAGTAATCTTGGTTTTATTTGGAAATGTTTGTGGTCATTAAGGTAAACTTACAACCCGTAGTTAATTCAATAAAAATGTGGCATTATTGTCCTGGGCTGTGATATTGTTGTACATTTTTTTTTTTCTTCAAGAGCAGATTAGAATATTCAGACATATTGAATAATGAAAGAGTTGAGTATTAAGGACGTATAATGGAAAGCTTTCAGTGTCATGCCTGGCAGGGCATTATCCAGCCTATTATAAATAGTGAAGAAAATAGAGTTCTTTATTATCATTCAATCATAAAGGTAGTTCTGGCTTATTGAAGCATTATTTATTTTGTTGTTCATATTTCACAGACAATTTGCAGACACTAAAATACACACAAACAAGACAAAACCACAATGTTTCACTCATGTCTCATAAAAAACAGTTTTAAGGGCCATCACGTTTTCAGGCTTTGTAGTAGAATGTGTTATTAGCACAGTTTTACAAACCTCATAAGCTGACCATCTTTACTCATGGAGAGTACCATTTCACTCCCAGAACCATCTCCCTTAATTCAATGAAGCAGATGAAGACTCTTTTCTTCTTCCCTTTGTACTAATAATAAATACCTTGCTTTAGTATTATGAATTAAGGAGAGGTTGTAGTGCCTGTATCTTAAATGTTAAGGCAATAAATTCTTCCAGTTGTGTTTTACGGCATTTGCAGAATTTTCTTTACTTGCCTGGAGATCTACGCAGGGAAACCAATGAGAACCATCATCCTGGAAGCATTTGAAAGTCATATTCTTCCCTGAAACTTCTAGTTGCAACTCCCAGGATGTAACATAGCAAGGAAGGTGTTCAGTAAAATGTGTGCTAATGTTACAGCTCAGAATAAATAAAACAAATGCAGGGAAACCTCTGCCCGAGTTTCCCTTCTCAGTCCATTTATATTCACCTTACTGTATATTTAATTTGAAGTTCATATCTAATTAAAAGTTAATACATCATTAAAATGATTTGTAATAAGTATATTTAACTCCATGTGGACATGATATGCTCATTATCAAGACCAGACCATAACTGGGATACTTCACAATGAAGAAAACCATTATTCATAACAACTACCTTTCTGGTGACATTCATTTCATACATAAATGTGATCTGAATGTTTGATCTTTAAATGATTTTAACATTTATGGGGACTTGCTGCTGAATAATTTTTTTCTTGGATGGTATATGTCGTTAAGAGGAGTATTTCTTTAAATGGGTTTGACTGTGTTTTTTCAAGAGAAGAAAATAAGTCTTCTACAGAATTAATGAAGCTGGCTTTTTAGCCTAGGGTAAAAAGCTGGCTGATGAAGTCATTCATAGTGACAGCCCATGATCTGAGTTATATGAATTATTGCTTATTAATGGGATTAATTGCTTCTCATGCTATAATACAAAATTCATGCACTTGTCCAAAATCTAGGTCTATAATCTGAAACAGAAAGAGGGAAGGAAAGCTATATTAATTATATGTCATTTCCACATCTCTGAATGTATATTCTATAACAGAGACTGAATGTAGGTAAATTTATTAAGAAATGACATGAAGTGAAAACCATAAAACGTGGATAAGAAAGGTAATGGTAAATTCTGCTCATCTGAGGCAGTATGTCAGATTGCACTGCTTTCCTAAGGGCTTTCATTATCCTTATACTCTCTTTCAATATGTAATAAAAATTGAATGTATTTCTTTAAATGTAACATAATTCTTTACTAAGAATTCACAGAATATCTGAGGAATAGTTGGAAAAACGTAACATTCAAGATCACATAAACCCAAGATCAAATTAAAATAATATTTAACATAGAAATTTTAATTTTTTAAAAATGATTATTCACTATTTGCATTGCACATGTGCACCAAGGACTTTGTCCAGATCTAGAAGCCTGACTGCACCTTGCCTTGACAAGACATAGCAGGAAAATGGGCACTTATGCCCAGAATTTCTTATGTGATTAAATGAGGAGGAGTGAGGAATATAAGAGGTCTGAGTTTTTGTCATCCAAAAATGCCATGTCTGAATTTGTTTTACCTCACTCTTTGTGTATCAAAGATATTTATATTCGTGTGGTCCTACTTGCCATGGTATCTGGGAGCCACATTTAAAGGTACTTGAGGACCTAATCTTAAATCAGATCCAATCCACATCTCCCAGTTATAAGGGAAGTCACAATTAACTAAAATATCCAAGCCCTTCTGCAGAAAAATGGGGAACCTCTTCAGACTGAAGAAGCAATCAAGCCTAGCTCTGCTGCATCCTGTTTTGGTGCACTCACCAATTTGTTTTATACAGAAAATCCCTACAAACCAAGGCACTGCTGCAAAGCAGAATATTTCTTCTTCTGCTAAAGGGAACTTCACAACAGCAGCTGTCTCGTGCTGCTGGTTGCACATGGGAATGTCTAGTTCATTGAGATCTTTCTTCCACTTTCCCAGAGCTGCTAGGACCATCAATATTACTTCAGCAGTTTCTGTGTGATTTTCAATTCCTCTCTTACATCACATTGTTTGGAGCACCAATGGTAATGTTATTCTTCTAGATATGATCCTGAGGTTGTCTTAATGAAAATGACCTTTGGGACTGCATCACTACAACCCAGTTTCAAAATGAATCCCACAGGACTCATCACTTTCTTATTTTCTTCTAATGCTTCTTCCCATCCCTGACTCTGAAGGCAGTGGGTGGTCCTGGTCACAAAGATAGATCCCAGAGAGAGCAGAGCTGTCTAACTACAAAAGACATGCAAAGTCAGACCAAGAACAGTAACATAAAAGAGCAGTGGTCTACATGCATCATAGTAGTGCTATACTTGCAATTAAAGGGGGAAGTTTTTTTACTTTGCATTTTATATTCAGTATTTACCTTGCACGTCCCATAGAAAGGTGACAAATGGGAAGAATAGATATGGCTATTTAACAGGATAGGAAAAGTAAAGTGATTGAAGGTAAAAGTGGTGGGCAGTTTGGAGAGGAACAGAGAGGCATCTGAGTGAGACTGTGAAGAGCGGAAACAATTAACCTAGGTACAAATAACAACAAAGGAAAAAGAACAGATTGCCTCCTTGGATGGGTGATGTTCTGTGTGGATAAATGAAACAACCCTTTTTTTACATATGCATCTGTCCTTTTCTTTAGGAAGACTCTATTACCTTCTTGGAAATATTCCTACAGAACATGCTGGGAGCCTGTCTGGGGAACACCCTTTGTGTAGTCCAGGAGTCACAGCCCTTCTCAAGAGGAATGGACATACTGGAGTATGCCTTCACCACTTCATTTTTCAGATTTAAATAGACTAGCAGTGTTTTGGAAGTAATTTCTTTCCTCTTAAAATTTTGGAAATGTTGTATATAAGGTAAAGAAGGCATTTTTTGATGTCAAAGTTATGGAAGAGCTTGGATTTTCTTTTCTGAGGAGTCAAAGCCCTATCTTTTTCTTCTTTTCTCTTTCTTAAAATACTTAGGCAACTGAGAAAGTAACCAGACCACAGAGCTGTATTTTTAAATGTATATATAAAATATTTTATGTACCTGTCATTTATTTTGTATGTATAGCTATATCTATTAGATATCTAGATATGTTTAGATAGATATGCATTAGATATATTTGCTGTTTCTGGTTTTTCTGTTATGGTTGTTGTGCCTGTTTCCAAATGTCCATTTCCCTGTGTGGCTAACGAGACCAGATGAAGTTCATGAAAGGGCACACTTTAACGCCGCATTTAATTTCATCTGTTGGCTGCCCACCTCTTTTTCACATCCTTACTGGTCTTTTGGTTGTGTGGGTGACTATGAGACCCACCACCGAAGCCAAAGTATTTCCTCAAAAACCAGCAGTCAGCAGCAAGAAGGGATTGTGTTAATTGGGCTGCCTTGTTGAGGCACAGAGCTTGGCTCTAGAGCTCTGTAGCTTTGCTCTATAGCTTACAAGTGAATCAATATTTCTGGCAAGTACCTCGTGACCACAGTAAAGAAATCATTAGAGAGTAGGGAGGGACAAAGAAGTGTCATAGTATTTGATTGTAGTTAATAATATAATTGACTCCACGTCAAATACATTCAGTTCATATTTCATGTTCTATTTGCAATTCTCACTTTTCCTGCTTCCCTTTTTGCTAGGTATTAAGCACTAGAAAAAAAATACGCTCTTGGGATTAGGTATGTTTTATATATCTGCTTGCCTTTAAAAATCATACCATTTGACATAGTAAAAAGCTTCATAGATTTAACAAGTACATTTCAGAGTAGTAACACTTTTCAGTTTTGTTAGTCAAAAAGAATTAGTTTCAAAGCTTGGGTCACTGTGAAAAATCCTTATTTGACTGAACCTACTAATATTTCCATGAAATAGTTTTGTTACTAACACAGAGTTTTCATTGTCTGGGCAGAAGTGACTGCATAAAACACAGCCCAGTGCTGTGGACATTTTGGCTGTGAATGACAAAGTAAATGCAGGGAAACCTAATAAACAGCTTTCTTCCAACAAACTGGCTTAGATTCCTATCAAAACTTGTTTTTAGGAACTAGAGCATGTTTGAGCAACCTTCTTGGCCCTATAAACTGCACCCCGAAAACTTTCACCTGGCAGCCAGATTTAACACATCAGCAAATGGTGCTGAGAAGAAATGTTGGGAATGGCTCACTGGCCAGAGAAGCATTGAAACAGCATTGAACTGGGCCTGAAACTGCCAGGACAAACCACTGAGGCTGCCGCAGGCTTGTGTTTTCCCATAGGAGGTCTTGGCTACCCAGCATCTCAGTGCCAATGCAGCCCCTTTTCCACACGAGACACAGGATCTGTCTTTGTGCCATGTGTTTTCCAGCTACTTTGAACTTGAATTTAGAACTGAAGGACTTTTTACTTGAAGAGTAGTTGCAAAGAAAAAGAAATTCAGAATATTCACACATTCCCATCATTCTGGCTTGGGTACACAAGAGAGCTTTCAAAATGTCTTCCAATTATTCTTTAATTTATCAGTCAAATCTCTCAAGCAGCAAAAGTGAGAGGAACTCCCAGCATAAGACATTAATGCCGTGCTTGATTCCACCAGATGAAGATCCAACCACCTTCATGTGAGCATCAGGTAGATGCTGAACACTCAACTTGCACTCGTTCCTTTTGCACGTGGAACAGTTTCCACTTTTTTTTGTGGAAAGCTTCCAGAGGGCTGTGCTGAAAATTTGATTCATCTTGAAGAGAAGCTAGAAAACATCATTCCAACACAGTTTCCTTTAATAAAAAGACATCAGGCTGAGTTACTTAGTTTGGTAGAACAATCTGTAACAATACCATTATTAAAGTTTCATAAAAATGTGTTCCTTTAAACACAGGCTTATATCTGGCTTCCAGAGAGCAATTACAGTAACTATAATGTGACTCCTGTGTTAAAAAGTGACATGCACAATGCAGTGTGGCTTTTGAATTTTTAAACCAGTAAGAGCAGCCACTGAGAATATACTTCAAATTTCACCATCAAGGCATACAGAAATGTGTGCTGAGAACAATTTACACTCTAGTTCGTGTTTCACTTAGAGGTTTGAATGGTTCCTAAGCCTTAGTCTGTTCATGCAAAGAAGCTACCTCCAGCTTAAAATATAACATTTTTTTACAGGTTGTGTAATTTTCCTTAGCTTTCTTTATGTCACTGTGGAAAAAGTTAGCCCATAGTAAAGTATAATCCTTCTTTAAACAGTAATCTCATATAATTTGATTTTTAAGAAGTTGATTAAAGAGTAAGGAGAAAAAAAATTCTGTAAATAAACTTTAAAGTGAATTTATTTTACTCCATACATTTTATGTGTTTTGCTAAAATGAATGCTAAACTCATATGATAATGTGATTAAACAATATTAAAGAATGAAGATGGAAAACACAAACAAATTTCTGTGATACCATACAAAAAAATAAAGACTGAAGTTTTTGTTCAATCTATCAGGAAACATAAAAAACTACTCTTGCCAACAATTCAACAACATCACTGAAATTTCAGGTATGAGGTAAATGAAAATTGAAAAATATTGAGTGAACTAAGTCCAATGATCAAATTAACACATGGAAAAAAAGCCCTACATATTAAACAAAATTATCCAAACAGCAGAAGAAGCAATATTTGTCACATGTTTTCATTATAATAAATTATTCACTCACCAGTATTTTTTCAAAGAATTCTGAAAACAAATACAGCAGCTTTGAAAACATATTTCTCTTGTTTGTAGGCCAGTGGATAGCTTCATAACTTTGGGTTTGGCCAGTATTTTTATAATGGTCTCCATGTTTTAATTTGCTTTTTTTGGGGGTGGGGTGGGAGACTCAAGGAACACTATTTTATTCATGGAGAAAATCCAGTTCTATAAACGTTATGCCAAGAATTACAAATGCAACTTTAGGAAGTAGGGTTCCTTAGGAGATCTGAGTTCAATTTCTGGTTCTGTGACAATTAACAGGAGGAGACTCATTGAGACATGTATGGTGACTTTTAAAATACTATCAGAAATAGGTTGTCCAAATCTCATTGGCAGCCCACATTTGGGCATATAAGCTATAACTTACATCAAATTTATATGAGTTGGGAAAGTCAATGGCTGTCTCAAACCCAAGTGACCTCTGGGAGTCAGAAAACGTGGTTGGGTTTTTAACACCATGGCTGGCTTTGCCTTCAGAGCTCTCCCTGGCACCTCCCAAGGACTTGGTGTCAGCACCTTGTTTTGGGAGTTTGAGGCACATGAAAGTGCACAGGGTGTGTATGTGGCATCACAGTGTTTTGCTGGAAATCAAAACCTTTAGTCTGAATGGGTCTTTTGATGCAAAGCAGACTATTTTGTGATGGGAACCTGCCCGAGGTCTTGCTCTTCCATTTTGTCTCCCCAGTCCACAAGGCCATCTGGGAACAAAAACGCTCCAGGCCAACAGCTCAGTTACTCTGAGGAAGCAAAGACTTTTGTAGATGGTGGGGTTTTTTTGTTCATTGCCTTGGTTAGTCACCTGTTTCACCAGAACACCTAGAAATGCATGGGCTGGCTGGCTGGTGTCATAGATCATAGCAGATGGCAACACCTCTCTCATCCCTGGCAAGCTCTTGAGAAGCTCCCCGTCCAGTCAGCTCTGTGGCTCGCAACCTCTTTCAGCTCCCCAGCTACCTAGAAAAACTCTTTTTGGAATTTCCAGTGCAATTTAAGTGGGAAACTTAAAAATGGAAATACTTTATTCACAAGAAAATCTCCCCTCTAATCATCACTGAGCATAATGAGATCCTTTAAAAACAGCCTTTTGCTTCTTATGGTGTAAAACAATTGAATTTTCTTAGAAAAACACCATCTTCCAACAATTACAAAATTATAAATAATGAGCCTTTTGAAAATGTTACTCTACGTTACTCTCTCATAACTTTATCCATAAGTATTGTACTTCCTTGCCTTTCTAGTGAGGCAAATTCTCTCTTTTCCCTTCCCCCTGGCCCAACGTATTCAAAAAATAATTAAATAGCAGAGTCTTTGAGACCAAAATAAATAACTTTTATGCCTCCATGGGAACTATGCTTGCTCCAATTCTTTATTTAAAAATAACAGCATTATTTCTGGCAAAATGATGCTTAACCTTGTGGTAAGAAAAAAACCCAACCTAGCAGGTCTGACTAGCAACCAAGCAGGCTCTCAGCTTCCAGCAAATAGGTATCAGCACGACATCTGCCTCCTGTGTTTTATCCATGCTTACACACTTGTACACAGCCTCCTGCTCTTCCAGGAGACACACAACCATGAGGTAAATAGAGTTTCAGTGACTGGGACCTCCTGCTTCAGGCAACATTATGACAGCTTGTTTTCTTCTCCTGCTCACTCAGGAGTTTTAGAGCATTGACAGCAGAGTTGAAGTGGCCAAGTTTCTTATCTGCAACCTCCAGCATTTTTTCGATAGAATGACGAAATTTAACAAGTCATGTTGTGTGGAGGATTATACTTGGTAGGTATATGCTGCAAGTGGTGTTTTATTTGCATGCCTACAGTGCAGAATTTGGGGGAAATATTCACAAGAGGGTCTGGATAACCACAGTATTAGTGTCAGAATCTTCCCTGGCAAAAATTCCAGCTTTCTTAGTGTACCTAAATGTGCTAAAAATTCAGGACCATGGGTTGTTCAGAGGCAGATTTTGGCCAAAATCTTATGAATATTTCCAACATCCTTCCCAGAAAATTGAGACACATAATCCACACTGCAATCTGCATGTGCTTGTGGGGGACTGCTATGCTTCCCATCACCACACAACTGAACAATCCTGTTTCATTGTGTAGAGAAGGAGAAGACATGGAAAACATGAGTCTGCGCACAATGCTGAGCACAGGTTAAAGACATGAAACCAAGCTTTCTCTCTGATCCCCAAAATACCTAGTCAGGAGTTTCAGCACTCAGTCTGTTGATATGTGGAGTTCACAGTAGTAGTTCCCAAGGTGGTGTCTGAAGCAAAGGAAGCTGCTGAGAAAAACCATCCTTCACCTGTCAGTGTCTCAGAAAAAAACAACTACACCAGGAGAGTTGTTTAGGCTACAGTTCTGCTGATTTAAGAATTTGATTTCAACTAATCTGGTTGCAGGCAACCTGGCAGGTTTCAGCCTGGACTCATTCATTCCAGCCCCACTAAGCCTTCCTTTCAGCAGGTGCCTTTCGAAGCTGCAAATTGGCCTGAATTAATTTGTGCAGGAAGCTTGTGCTGAGGGAAGAGCTGCTCCTCTCTGAGTTCTTTAGAATAAGCTGTTTCTGTCCTCTAATAAAGCAGAGTTGTTTAGAGCTGATAAAATGAATAATCACCACTAGAATGTCCTTCTTGTTCTTCCAGCCCACAACCAAGATAGGGAATCAATACAAATGCAGTTCATAAGGTAGAATTATCTGTTTTTTCAAATAAATTAAATGTGTCTTAAAGTCCATGATCTTCCATGAGAATTTTCATATTCATAACTTCTAACAACATAGACCAATAGAAACACATTTCTTTTAATCCAAGAATATACATTTGGACTAAATTATTCAATGTCCTACTTGTGCTGGGATGCTTTGTAGAGTGTACAAAGCATAAGGTGTTTTTTGCATCTAGGAATACTCTCTGTCTTATACCACTGCATATCATGCTCAAAGAGTTTGATAGTTTTTTGTAATAATCAGTACCCTGTTCTGGTTTGGTAGATACCCCTTTATGGAGAGGTACAATTCTTTTCTCACTGAAGTTTTCACTCAACTCCTATTAAAAATGTCATAAACACTTGGGCTGGCAAACTGACAATTATTTTTAAATCTGGAAGGAAAATAGTCTGTTTCTGTACAGCTGAGGTATTTACCTGCCAAGTAGTTTATGACAAACATTTTTTCTGAGGTACAATAATTTCCCTGGCTTTGTTTGTCTGTCTGATGTATTTTTGGTTTTGCCAGCCTCCTGATAAATCACCTCCCGAACATACATGGGACCAGGGCTGTGTGCAGCTGAGCTGTGGATAAGGAAAAAGCACAACCCACTGTCCTCTGTTGGGTACATGGTAAATCTGTCCTGCTATGCAAGAAGTGATCTTAATGATTTTTCTTGGGAATTGTTTTGATTTCAGTTCTTTTTCCAAACCCTTCATTCCTGTGTGGATATAGTTCTGCTCATACTGGGGCCAATGAGATGAGGGATAACACCAGGAAAACTTTGAAGATGGTCCAAAGCCTGGACAATCCTGAGACACTTGCAGGCCTGTTTTGAGTTTTAGTGGGGGAAAAACACAGTAGAAGCACCAAATTTTAGAGCAAGTTTGTAAAGAATATGACTGGGGCAGGAGGAGAAACCTCACCTAAGAACATCCTTCCCCAGCAACTCACTCATTCTTATTTGTTTCCTGATAACTCTAACAAGCAAACCCAGTGGAGCCCCTGGACTGGTGAACATGAGGATCACCACTTCCTTGTTAAGCAGCCAGTGGCCTGACACCTCGTCACTTGGTCCCGATTTGCAGTCCTCTTCTTGGGTTTAATACTTCTTATTACTAAACAGAAGAGGACAATGTTTGTTGTGGGAGGCCTGGGACTCTGCAGTGTGTAGAACCTTTTCTGAACAAGGAGTGCCTGCTGCCTGCAGCAAATAATTTTGAGTGTTCGAGTGCCAGAACATCTTTCTGTAGTAGCTGCAGTGATGATGTGGCAAATTTATACCAGTTATTAAATATTAGACCATTAATTGCTTTTTTGATGAAACAGTTTGACATTATGTTTTTAGAAATGTGATTTTCAAATGCAGAATAATAGTATGTCACAGGACTATGACTTCTATTAAGTATTATTTGAGTTATTTTATAGTTCAAAAACATTTGATGTGTGAGTTAATTGAAACTTAATATACCTAATTTACCTTAATACTTCTGTGCTACATGGTTCTGTACAAATTTCATCAGACTCTAGAGATCAAGTTTGCCTATCTGAGGCATCAAGAAAATTCAGTCTTAGTTTAGGATACTGATCTTCCAAAGAAACATATCATTTTAGCTCCGCTAAAATCAAACAGACTTGCCAATTTATACTTGCATGGGAAAACCTTTCAGGAAATTTTAACTACAATGAAGGCTAGTTTGTTTTCAACCTTTGCATAGTGTTTGGAGAGTTGTATGTTTCCTAAATTCCTCTCTATGTGATTTACTTTTAAAGGAGTGAGAAATAAAATCAGTCTTGGAAAGATGGTCTCTTCTCATCCCTACATGATTAGCAGCTTATGACAAGAGCTGCCATATGTCCCCAGGATAAAGACCTGTTAAGCTAGATACAGAGGGGAGACAGGCAATGCCCCATGTTAAAGAGTGAGGAGAAAAAACAGGATCACAGATATGATTCACCCAGAATCACACAGGAGGTCAACAGCAAAAATGGGCTCAGAAGTCAGACTCCTAGATGCCAGCTCAATACCTTAGGTCAAGGTCCTTCTGAGTCTGTAATGACTTAAAGTATTGCCAAGAGGAAGACATATCTCACAAGTGTTACAGAGGTTTCTCAGAAGTATATTAACATATAACAAGGAAGGAATTAGCCTTTACTCCTTCAGCTGACTATGTGAAGTGACACTTCATTGATTCTGTGCTTCGAAAACAGTGCTACCCCAAGAGTCTTTCTGAGACCATGGTGGAAGACCTGTGCTGAAGCAGGATAAGGCTGTAAAGATTAAGATGGCTGGAGACACATACTGTGATGCTTGAAACTGACCATCGCTTTCCTGCAGTAATGGTCATCTCTAGAGTTTTCAGTTGTTCTGTTGTCCTGACACTGCACTTGAGAAAATGCATAGATATGTAGGCTATAGTATCATCTAACTAGAACTACAGAGGGACTAAGTGTATTCACTCTGAACTTTTGGGATGCCACTGATGGCTGTTTCAATGGGGTGTATCATTCACACTGTGGGCAGAGAGTGAGGATCCCAGGGGGACCAAGCTGTTCTACTTCCTCCCATTTTCCTGGGGACTGCATGTGTAAAGCCCTAACCACGGTGCAAACCTTGAACATTAAAGTTTTCTGCTATTCACAAATTTTGAGACATTAAAGAAGACTCTTAATGATTAAACACATAGACAGCTTTCTGTCAGTTTAGTGGTTTTTCAGTCAACACATGGTTTTAGATGGGTCGTTCACTTCTTGAATTTACCCATTAACATTATCCCCAACACCCAGTTCTCACTCAGTCAGCATTACTGCTGACAGCAGTGCCAGGTAGGGCTGCAGGGCAAGGACCAAGAGCTAAGATCTTAGTACAAGACAAATTCATTAGACAAACTAAATAATTTAGGCACATTTGAAAAGCAAATGAATGTAGAGGTGTTCCCTTATGATCATTGCTCACATAGATTTTTCTTTAAGAGGAAAAACATAAATTAATAAAGGCCAGACTGTCTTTAATGACAATATTAGTGGCTGCCCTGTGGCTATTAAGACATGCACTCATTGTAAACTATATTGATTTTTCCACTGGATAAAATTCTCTGGTTAAATTGTCATTTGCAGCTATAATCCAGACTGGCTCTGTTGGTCGTTATCATTATAAAATGTGGTCAGAAAGATTTTCATTGAAGCTCTGACCACATATTTTCAGAAAGACCCCTTAACAACATCAGGGAGAGTCAGACACAATCTACAAATGTAATAGTCACTGTTCTTGTGAAGGTGACAATGCTATTGATTAATGGAAAGAGTTACAGGTTCTTTAAGAGAGTATCCAAATTCTGTAAATCATATCACATGTATTCACAACAAAATTAATGGCCTAACTTTTCAAAACTTACTGTGCCCCCAGATGCCACTGTTACCACCACTTTCTGTAGAAAGACTCTAAAGGGTACCTTGAAGATTAGTCACTGAGAAAATTCCAAAACTTGATAGTTTAGGATATCCTTATGATGGGCAAGGCACATAAATTTAAGGGATTTTCGAAGCATTGAGAGACCATTTCAGAGATTGGTATCAGCTACCAAATTCTTATCAAAAGATCAATGTGAACCAAACGTGCATATGTTTGTGGCTTTCAATCAGTGGCTTTCCTCTATGTTTCATTGCCATAGCAAGATCTAACCAGTAATGGTGTTTTGCCACATCACATGACCATGCTCACTTTCCAGCTAGTTAAGCCTGGCTTGCTGTGCAGTGAATCTTATTTGAAAGCTCTCTCTTTGTACATCTGTTCAACTAAGGGGTATAACCACAGCCTGGGAACTTTAACATTTTCCCAGTCACCCTGAGACTTCTCTCTCTTTTGCAAGATGAGGAATGTGATTGTGGCGTTCCTATAGGAATATAGGTTCCTCCTTGACCCTCAGATGAAATATTTTATCTTAGAACCCACTAAGTTCTTTGCTTCATGCACTGTGAGAATTTACTGCATTTGCAAATTAAATGCCTGAGCAAGTGAACATTCACATGAGTAGTTTCACAGAGTTCAGCCAAAATCCTCACATGTACATAAAAGGGTTTAACCCTCTATAAGAGCAGAGCTTCAGCCTTGCCAGTTTGCTGCTTTGTTCAGGAGGAAATGGTCAGTTAAGATTGATGAGGTTTGTTCTGCCTATCTGTGGCACAGATTTTTCTTGAAAGAGTTCTATGAAGGAAGATAAATTTTTAAAGTTTTAAGGGTCATACATGGATCACTAGAATAACTGTTCATAGGAGATGAGAAAATTAAAGAGAAGTTGAAAAACTTGGATGTAAAAAGCCTTTTCCATTTTCTTCATAACCAGATGATACTGTACAGAAACAAGCTTTCTTATACTATCTTGAGTCAGAACATTACAATTTACAACGATTGTTCTAAAGTGACCCTAAAAAATTGGGTTGAACACCTTTGCCTTTTATGTGTCACCATGTGCTACCAACCATAAAGAATCTCACACACAGTTTGCATCTCACTCATTCTGTTTCTAAGACAGGCTAGGTCATGTCTAAAACTCTCCCAGTTTGATATTCTCAGTCTGTCTGAGGCCTTTAAACACTTTTTTTAAGTGCTGAAGCAGGAAAAAAATCAAAGTCTAGAGCTGTGGAAAAGAATTTGGCCCTAACTGGACTCTGTGCATGTTCAATAACCTGTTTCCTGAAACAGTATTTTTCCTGTGAGTATTTCACTGCATACCTAATATTACAACACAGTGGAAGTATGCAGTAACCTTTGGGCACAGAATTGTGTCCTATGGGACCCAAGACACATCTCGCAAGGCAATGATTTATTCTCTTGCGCAGAAATGCCACAAGATGCCTGAGATACCGTTAAATGCATTGCACTAAAGTAAAACTTAGGAGCTTTCAGCAACCATTCAGTAATGGAGGAGACATGTTCTGTTTTGTTACAAGAGTTATGTTTTCATACGAATCATGCAAAGGAAGGCAGAACACATCATCAAGTCTTCAAAGCAATTCAAAGATGCTTCACTAGGAATATGGGACTCCTTTTCTGTTGATTTCTGCAAAGTAACACTGCTTTTTTTCCTTCTCTTTTTTTGGTCTTTGAAGGGCTGAGAACCTCCTGGACAGGACTGAGCATTTCAGTTTTTCTGGGACAAGCTCCCAGCAGTTTCTACCTCAATCCACTTCATACTTTTCAAGGATATTGCCTGATATCCCCTAAAATCCAGTTATTCTTTCTTAAGAGTGAGCAAGGATGGGTGGCTTGGCTTGGCGCCAGGACACGGAGTGAGATAGTGACTAGTTTCTCTGCACAAGCTATTCTCTCTAATCATACTCCAACCACCTATGCATATATCACAGTCATGAAGACCAAGTGTAGTGGCAGAAGAACCCTGCCTTGTGTCTTGTCCCTGTTTTCTTATTGACTTCTTGGGTCACTCAGTTATTCAATCAGATTTTTAGAAGTTTTTAAGCATCTGTCATTTGAGATACCAAACTACTTCTGAGAAATTTAGCCATTAAAACTAGATTCCTTGATCCAAGAGCTCTTGGGAGAGTATACACATAATGTTTTGGTAGGCATGCAAATTCTACTGTAATAGGTCATATATGTACTGAAGAGGAAGAGGTACAGTGACTTTTGATGCTCTTGCAGATCTTGCTTACCAGAAGAATAAATTAGAATTAATGTATAAAGGAAGTCAGGAAGAGCTGCTTAAGAGTTTGCTGAACAGAGATGTCTTTTTTGATAAATTTTTCGTGTCAAAAGCTGACAAGCTTAAAAAAGGAAAGAGTGCTGTAATTGTGATATCCTGTTCAGGTTACACTACCCTCAGGGAAACTGCTACTAATGATTGAATTAATTAACGAGAAATTGTTTTATGTGTTACAGAATTTAAACCAACCCCCTACCCCAATTTCCTTGTCTGCTTATTTTGGCACCAGTGTGAACAAAGAAGCCATTTGCCAATGCTTTGTTAACCTGTTACTCTCACTAAGCATTTATGTGTAACACCGTGGAACGTGGGGCTGTGTCTATTACAGCTGGGAGCAATGTCTCCTTGTATCAAATACTCTGCAATCATTGTGTAGAAAAGTGTAAAATAAGGAATCCATGATAGCAGTTGTAGGCACTATAACCACTTCTTTGTAAGCTTGTCTACAAGATTTATGCCGTGGCACTGTGGGAACAGATATGAAGAGAGAAATTCAGTGATTCAGCTTCCTATTTAACTTCATACTTTTAGAACACCTTGGAAATGTGATCACTGGTGCATAATTTATATCACTTTTTTTTGTTGTTGTTTCCCTTAAGTATCTTCTGGATACATCTCTTGAGCAGCTGAATGTCATGGGGGGCAAGTTTTTCCTGTAACTGTTACTCCTTTGGGATGATATGATTATCCTTTCATGCTAAAATTGTTTTATCTTCACAGCTATTTACACGTGTATGCTGCTATTACCTAAACTATAAAAATGGACTCTGCAAAAGTACTAGCTTATTTATGTGTAAGATAGTGCAGTTTTGTTGGAAGGGGCTTGAGTTGAATAAGCATCCTTGTTTTTAACAGGATTATGTGACAGATGGGGTAGATATAGATAAGGCTGCACAATGCATCTTCAGTCTCTCTTTAACAAACAGAAAGACAGCTCCTTTACAGCTCACAATTGCAGGCACATTTTGTTCTATTTCAAAAGAATGCAAGAAATATTTTCTTGATTTTTATCTGCTTTTAATTAAGCTTCTTCAACAAAGCAAGCATTTGTTACGTTTTTCAAGCAAAACAGCAAAAAAAGCTCTTCATTCAGATACGGACTTGCCTTGAGTGGGAACAGTTAAACTTATGTGCTTTTTAGTCATCTCTGTTCCTGATAATGGTAACACTAAGTGTGTTTACAGTTATAAGATTTTGCATAAAAGAAATTGTTGAATTTTGTTTGGCAATTTTATAGGCAAAGTGGTAATATTAGTTATCTTCCTCAAAGCTATGTTATGACACTGAAATTTGCCTCTGTGTGTGTATGCAGATGGATAAGTGTAGATATGCACCTACGCATTCACCCTGGCTCTGAATTTGTTATCTGGCCCACATATGAGGACAAATCCTTGATGAGGACAAATCCTTGATGTTAACTCTTCTTGCTAGCACCTCACCGATCCAAAGACTGGTTTGGAAATGAATAGCTCTAACCTCGTATTTGCTCTTCAGCCATCACAATTTATGCAGTTCCCTGCTCAGAGGTGTACATGGCTCCCACTGAGGATTCAGGGCCACCAGTCTCATTATCTACCTCTATGTCTTCCTGACATAGAAAAATATCAATATCCTAAACAGAAAAATATTGAAATCCCACATTACCTATTAAAAACTGGAAAGAGAGAGAATCCTAAAGTAAAATCTTGGCCCTCATTGAAATAAACTGTGAGCTCCATGTTGGCCTCTCACTGGCTAGAATTTCAGCCAGGGTTTGTATAGGTTTTATTCTTCTGGTGGCAGAAAATTGGACTGAAGTGTATTTGCAGAAGTTATAATTTAATAAGATATTTTCCCCCTCCTGTCTATGAATACAGAATTTTCTGTTACCAGAAGGTCAATGATGGAAGTTTATAAATTGCTATAGAGATGATTCTCTCAGAACACCTCAAAACTGAGATCTAATACCTTGAGAGAATTTAGTGTTCATTATACTGAAAGAAACCTTCTAGGAAAGATAAAACCTCAAATATAAAATCCACTCTTGGGTCTTAACAGTGGGTAGGATTTTGTTTTCAAATTCAGAATTTGGGCAGGGTGTGTAGGCTTGAATGTCTCTCTGCATATTTGGTGGTATTATTTTCATGGAAGAAATTATAGTTTGGTTGAAGAAGAAGAGGCATTTCACTTCTGGACTAATGTGTAAAAACATCCTTTTTGAAGCTGCAGAAGTTTTGTAACATTAATGCTATTTGTGTGTTCTTTATGTATACAGTTTATATATATTATTCTTATATAAACAAAATACTTTTAAAAGGTAGAGTATCTTAGGTCTTAAGTATTTATTCTAGAATGAGAGATATGTTGTTACAATACAAATCTGAATTTTAAATTGTGATATTTAAACAATTGCAAAAATCTGGGGGAACTGTAAGGCACCAGCTTTCCAACCAAATGATGACACTGTGCAACAGCTGAGCCTGTGTAAAAATCTGTGTACATACATTTAGTAAGTGCAAGACAAAGGACATTGCCATCGATCTATTTTCAATGGTTTAAAAAAATATTGCTCTTCTGCTGCTAATTTCTGCCCTTCAGCTGGAAATTACTGTCCCTAAACCATGATTTGGCATTTCAATGTAACGCAAAACTGGTTAGCTTATACCATAAAGTTTGGCTTATTTGAGTTTAAATATTCCACTAAAAGAAGACTGCTTTATCTGGTACTCATTTAATGAGAGCAGTTTAAGGCCAAGGCTAAAAATGAGACTAAATTATTGCAGAGTAATTCCCCTTAGGCTTCTGAACACACTGTGATCTGGACTAAAACTCACTTATTCTCGACTAGAGTATCTATACATGCACACCAGAGAGCTTTCCTGGGACAATCTATTCCACTCGAGTTATTCCAGTTAATTACTTTGTAGTGATGAGTCTTGAAGTCAGTTCTGCCTTGAGCATTGAAACATTCTCAGAAATACTAGAAGTTTTCTGGAAACGACTTTACCATGAAATAGCACATTAGAAGAAACAGTTGGGGTTGAGGAGTTACTCCTCTGTGTTGTGGAAACCTTCCTTCTCTTGGCCATTGGGGTAACACATACAGTGCCAGACTATCCCACAGCCAACACTAGAAGTATGCTGATTTGCAACAGAGAAGGATTTGATCCCATGTTTGCCGTTACAGATGTTTGTCCAAAAAAGGCCCCCATGCTGTTCACAGTGACTTACGTGCTTCTTGCCCATAAGTAATGCTATTGAACTCATGGGGATTTGCTTGAGTAAAATGCACATGCAAGTTGTTTGCTGATCTGGGGCCAAAGCATGCCCTGTGCGCAATTTACACAGTCTGTAGATGCAAAAGGATGTGTGTTCTTGTGTCTTACTGGACCATATGCTCCATCCCTCTCTGAGGCTTCTCCCGCATTGCTGGGGAGTCTCGTTAAGTTAATATGGGACAGCAACAATGTTACCAAAACAGCTTGATCCAATCTGAGTATGTTTCTTTGCTCATGTGGCTTCTGGCTGTGAGCCTCAAGAGTTAATGGAAATTGGCAAAAATGAGTATGTCCCACTCAAGGCAGCTCATGGCATTAAACAATTATGCAAGAATTTTTCATTGGAAGCGATGAGGGATGATGACATTGCTCTTAATATTTGACCTTCCCAGTTTCAACTGCTCAATACCTCTTACTGTACACAGAAATTGCCAAAATCCCACCTAATGAGCTGAAAAATGACACATGACAGATCTGATGGCTAACTGCAGCTAGAAGAAGAAAGATTGCTACAGAACAAAAATTCCCAATCTTGCTCTTATTTCTCATTTTTTTTTCCAGTTACACGGAGTGTTTAAATGTATAATTTGAAGGCACAGATAATTAAAAACTTCATTTAAAGCAGGCTGAAGTCAGGCTAAGTTCTGTTGTTTTTAATGTCTTTTTGGCTCAAAGCTGCAGTATGTTCACAAAGTTATTGGGTACTCATAGGATTTGAGATTTTTTTCTTTCTGGGAAAGCTGTTTTGGTCTTATTCCAAGGGGCACTGTTTCATTTCCCTTTATTCCTGGGAGATTTACACCCAGTTAACTCTTTTGACTTCAAAGAGAGGGAATAGTGCCTGAATTAAACTGGAATAAGAATATTCCTAAGAAGAAGAGGATCATGAGTGCAGCCTGCTGTACCATTGAGTCAATGTGTAAGAATCATAGCATGTTTATAAATGATATAATTGGATCTTTTCTCTCCTACATTAAGTTTCATCTTAAAAGGTCACCGCTAAAACTGCTATAATTACTCTAGGAGTGGAAAATAATTTTCAGCAGCTTCAATACTGTTTCAGTCAGGTAAAACTCATGTCTTACCTTTGATAAGAAACAGTGAAGGTGAATAAGTGAAGTTTTAAATATTTGTTGATTTTCCTATGCAGCCCCATAACCTCTTGTTGAGACACCTTGGGATCTCACACTTCAAATAGAATGGATCTGAAAGAATATGTTGCCAGAAGAACGAAATTCAAGACTCTTATGAAGTTGTTTCTATAATGTACCCCTCTTATTGTAACCAGTGATATAATGCAGGAACTTGGCTTAAATTCTGCAAACTTTCTGTATCCTTTTTGCACAGCATCGGGTCAGGTTTAGCAAGTGAATGGTGTGCACATAGACCTGAGAAAAAGTCTTAGTTTCTCTGTTCTTCATCACTTGTGTTCTTAAACAAGTTTATTACGACTTTTTTTTTCTCCCCCTTTACTTTTTTACTTACTTGACATAGGATATTTTGGAGAGGGTTTCAGATACATTGACATGTTTTTATGGAAAAAACACAGATAATATTACTTCTACTATCACTATATGGTAAATCTTGATCAGCTTAATGGGATTTTTATAAGGAAGTGAAAATGCTGTGTGTCTTTGGGTCAAGGGTAGACATATGATGACTTATTCCACAGCATCCGAAGTCAAAGACTTGTGCTAACCAGGACCACAGAGTATGTCATCTTCGATGGTCTAAATGGTATGCTGTTGAAAGGGTATATCTGTTCCCTTTCCCACCAGGTCAGCAATTTTGAGGGCACCTATTTAAGTTTCTTCATTATCTCACTAGAAAGAAGAGAGGAGAAAATAGCAAAGAAATCCATGATTTTAGGAGATTACAGATGAGACAGAAAGAGTTGATCTTGATCTTGATTTTTGAAACAGAAGTATTTTCAAGTATACAGAACAAACATGCCCAGCCTTACAAGACTAACTTCTTTTTAGTTTTGTAAAGCTGCATCCAAATAGCCTGTGGATTCCTACACAAGAAATAAAATGTTTTCAATTGATATACTGGTCAAGCCAAATTTAGAGATGAGATTAAATTTCTTCATGACTTTACAATCTTTTAGTTTTTCTTAAAGAATGTATGTTATTGAGGCTTAAGATGTCTGAACTGGCGTGACATATGTAGTGAGGGGCTGAGAAAGTTTCAAAGGTTGAATTTAAGTAGGCTACTTCAAATTGCTGAAGATAAAAGATGAGAAGAACTTAAAGTTCAAGCACTGACATCCAGCTAAAGGCAACCACATGGTATTTGTGGACTTGAATTTGGGCAAAACATGTTCAAATCTACGTGCAAAGCAATATTTAGACAAATCTTTAAAAACTTATAGCTCAGTATGTGTAAATAAAAAGTGACTTATTTATGGGCCAGTGTATGCTGGGTAAGCATAGGATATGAGCTTCACACAAGCTTTTTTTGGTAGATTTTTCAGTTTCTATGGTTCTAATTTTACTGTGGCAAAATGATAAAACAGAGCAAGTTTCACAAATACCTGTATATCTCATGTGGGGTTTTCAAAGTGGAGCTGATGGCTGTAGCAAAGAGCACAAAAGAGAACCATGAAGTGTGGCTCCAAAGTAGATGAAAAGGGCTCTAAAATCTGGAGGTGTGCACACGCATACGCACAAACAAGCTTACACTAGATTTTTGCTAGTTTGGGAGGGAAATCTGCTTTAAAATTGATTAAGAGGTTATGCCTAATTAGAAACATTTATCACATGTACAGTCACAATTGCTTTTTTGTTTTCGCTCTTCATTTGAAATTGTATAAATCACAGGAAAATAAGTATCTCATATCCAAAATGTCCATCTCTTTGTTCTTTTTTATTTGATTGCAGTCAGATGAAAAGCGCTGCTTTGAAATAGAGGCAATGGCCAGAGGCCCATTGATTGCCTGTAAACAGAAACAAAAAAGGGGCACTGGTAACATTTAGAATGGTTTATCAGTGATCAAAGCACAGGAGGTGCTGTCTAGACAGCCTAGGTGTGGACTAGCAAATGGCTTTCATTAAGGGTCCTCTACTCTGGTGCCATTGTTTCAGCTCTGCTCTTCTTCAGGCCAATCTGTGATTGATTTCCAGAGAGCTGCCCAAGTGCCTGTGGCAATGGGATAAAGCTTACAGGACTTTGCTTGTTCTGACAAGGCAGAGTAGCTGCCTATCACATTAGCGCAAAGTGACACTTCCATTTACTTCCACAGTGCTTTGAAACAAATACTTTCAGCTATAACAATTGCTCTTTGCAGCTTGAGCTCTGGAGTCAACTTTTTGTGTTCCAGAGAGTAAAAGCTTGTGAAATAATTTGTGAAGTATCCTTTAGCTAAAAAGGGTCATATTCTGACCTCTGTGACAGCACTGTACTTTTTCCTTCTTGCATAGTCATGGCTTTTCCTTTAAGGATGTATTTTATTTATAATATTGCTGAAGATGTTTTTTAGGATTGGGGAGAACAGCTTGTCTTTTTACCCGTACAAATGCCTGTACGCATCCCCCATGTGCTATGCCTGTCTGTAAGGATACTTGGCACTCAAGAACTGGTGTACTAAACAATGGGACTCAGACTATCTAAATGGTTTCACTAAAACCCCTAATGTGAAAAGGCAGGGCTAAGTTAACTTAGAAAAAAGCCTCATGCTTAGCGGGTGAAAATTACCAAATTACTATAAACTGTCAAATTACCAATGTGCATGAGCTGTAGAAGTGGTTCTTGTTGTCTCATTCTCTCCACTTTGTCCTTGCTTTGTTTTGTAGCTGACCTGATTCCACTGCTCAGCTGCAGCTGCCTCTAGATAAACTCGTAGGGAAGATGGCAGAGAGATGTGACAATCCTGCCTGTGTTGGCATCTTCTGTGTTGTTTCTCAGGGTCATATTTTGTCTTACAAATCCCACAAGTTCCACTGAGGTTGTGGATCTCTCCATAGTGACAATATAAGGTAAGTGGCAGAAGACACCTGTTACTGCAAATGGAAGAGATCTAGAGACCTGTAAGGCTGAAATTAGTACTCTATCTCCAGCACTGAGATGCCAGAGAACTTCATGATCTCTGCACCAGAACAAGGGTGACTGACACAGCATGCTTGGGAAGGGAGCTCCAAGCAGGATCGCTCCCTTCAAGGCCTCCATGGGCTCCTTATGTTACTTTGAAGATATCAGAAAATAATGAGCAGCACAAGTCCAAAATGTAGGAGCAGGCAGTGTAATTATTTGGGCAGATGCTGAATGAATTAAACATCCTGTCTGTGGGTATTTATTTATTTATTTTAATGTTATGTAGTTATTACTGTGACTGTTGCCATACAACAAAAGTCTTTGTGAAGCTACATATACTACTGCTAGTAAGACCTCTGCTAAACCCTCCAGACTAGGGCTAATAGAAGACATTTACTTAACAGATAAAATGTTGACCAGTGCTTTAGCTTGAAGTGGAAAAGTCATTTTTTTCAGAATCTTGAGAAACAGAAGTTGGAGAAACCGGCCAGTTGGTATCAAGAGTTAAAGAGAACATAGAAGAGAAATGGACTGTAGCTTGAGTAAGACACAAAAGGCCTTCACCAGCTCCAGATGCTGGCTCAGTAATGCCAGAGTAAAATAAAAATGACTGGTTTCAGGATAGTGATTTTGCTAAGGGATCTCTATTTATGCAGTATGAAGGGAAGTGCAATGCGGTATTAAAGGCATGTACAAGGTCTGTCTTCCATGTGTCTGCTTGTTGTAGCTCCTGAGGAGCTAAACTATAAACCAAAAGACTCATACCATCAGCCTTGGGAACAGGGGATTTTATGACCCAGGCTTGTAACCAACCCAGGCTGGATATAGAGCTGTGTCCAGCTGTCATGCTCAGGTGAGGCTGTGCTCCAGAGGCTTCAAGGACTCATTGGATTCAGCACATGTAGTCACTCATATAATTTCAGTCAATAATCAGTGCAGTTCAATTAAGGGAAATATTCCAACAATTCTTTTTCCCCCTAGCATTTGAGCCTATTTCTTAGTTTACATATTTATTATAAAAGAGAGAGACAAAGTTGAAGTGGAAAATCTTTTGCAAATATCTTGGTTCTGCTTACCATTTTCATGATGGCTTGTGTGTGCTCATAAGGAATGTGTGGGTCATTTGCACTTGGGGTGTAAATGCGTGCACCTGAACATAAAGTTTTCAATCTCAAATCATTGTGAAGTTTTGCACGGGCCTATGTTACTGAAATTTCATGACATATTATTGCTATTAACTTTCAGGTAATATGATATTATTGATATTATATTGATGTTATGATTGATGTTGTTGAAGGCTGAGTTGTTGTTGAAGGCTGAGTTGAAATAAATGATTAATGTCAATATTTTGTAATCCTAACAAAATGGCGTGAACCTGTAAGACTGTTAAATTTTCTAAAAGTGTGTTCCTCTCCTTCTCACTCCCAGTCATTCTATTTTAACCCATTTCATTTCTAGTCCATTGCAGATACGGATTTACTTCTGATTTGGAACTATTAAAAGATGTTTTTTAGGTGATACTTGAAAAAACAAGCACTGAAGACTGGTGGCATAAAAAAGTTAGAAAAACATTTTTTCAAGTCTGTATCTGGGTCAATGATGCAGAGGAAGGAAAACTCATACTGAAGGGAGTCTCTACATTCTTTTCTTTCCTAGTGATCAGAAATGGTCATTTCTTTGGTCGAATTTATTGGTTTCCTCAGCAATTCACTGGTGAATTGAATGTAAGCTGAACGGGGAAACTCTTCAAAATATCTTGAGTAATTATCTGCTGTTTTTACTGGAAGATCTTTCCCAAATGAAATCTTCAGAATTAACACATTAGTGAATTAGTAATTTTATGCATCATTTCCTCACCATCATGAAAGAAATGGGGGTGATATCACAAAAGCAGTCAGTGAATTAATTTGTAACTGGCCCGGTGAAAATTGTAAAGATACCTTTCTTAGAAAACATGTTTCTAACTTTCTTAGAAGCTATCTTTACAGTCTAGTTTTTGAAAAAAAAAGAAAAGTTCATGTAGTTATTGGTTCTTATTAAGAGAAGAAAGTATTTTTTCCAAGGAATTATCCTTTTAAATGATAAAATGGTGTGAATGGTAAAAACTGTATGAATGCCCCCCAAAAGGCATATTTGTAACATTTTGGTTGCAGTTACCATTCCCTATCACCAGTGATGTGTCTTGTTTAGATTTAGACTGTTTAGATGTTTCTAAGAGTTCCTGTGCTGGAGTCAACTTTACCATGACTTAGACTGGTCTTATTGAAGCCAAAGCTTCGTACTTACTGTGGTAGATCATGGCCACCTATACTGACATTTTCAAACATTTGAGAAACAGCTTTTTAACAAACACATCCTAATGCAATGCTGTAGATCTTATCCAGTCAACTTCTCTGAGACAGCAATTTGCCAGGCATTTGCTCATAAATGTCCAATGATGTTTTGCAAGAGCAGATTACATGCCTGCAGCTGAGGGTTGTCCAGTGGTGCAAGCTCTGACTGCAGAGCTCTTCATGTTGTTGCCAAGAGCTGGCTTTGCATCCTATCTGGTGCAGTTTTCCACTGAGTTTTGGACAGGTTTTTGACAGTGTTCAATTAGCCCCTTCCTACTTCAGTGGCTACCACATCAGCAGACCTGTAGTCTTATTCAGATCAATCTTTGCCTCTTTCCTTCTCTCAGTGTCTCTTGTCCTTTGTTTTTTTTGGTCAGAACAAGAATTTAATACACTCTATCACCCACCATGCTCCACAGTACTTGAGATATACTCTCCTCCTTCCCTCTGTCTGGCCTGTTACTGTTAAGGCTGAACTGCCTCATACTGTGTGTAGCCCCTGAGCAAATTTGAAACTTAAATAAACTCGATAAATCTCTTTCCTTGCTCTGACATCTGGGTGTCTTTTGAGACCTGTAACGAGATGTTCAGGGCCTTTGTCGCTCTGAGATTCCTTTTGCTGCCTGCAGTTCTCCCAGTCAGCCAGGAAAGGATGATTTAATCATTTAAGAAATGCTAAGTGAGAAGGTGTGTCATTTTTTCACTTCTGTGCTCACTTCTCAGTGCCAAAATTCAAAGGGCAGTTCCTGGCCCCAAGACATTACTTATTTTTTAATATGAAGTAACACTTCCAAATGAATATTTTTCCTGGGCATCCCCTCTGCTTTCTGACTGTCTGGAATTTCTCTTTTAGAAAAACAATGTCACATTGAATGAGAAAGGTCTATTTGAATGTAGTCACCAACCTCACCCAGTTTTTCTTTCTCATGGCTTCTTTCTCAGAAAATAATTTTTTCCTTCTTATATGAGATTTATTTCTTTATCCCTCTATGGAGTGCAACTTTATAGTTTTAACAAAACAATGTCACTTTTATTCTTTGCATTCCAGAACTTTGGATTAGTTGATTTAACAGTGATTAATTGTGCTAAACTGTACTAAATACTGATCTTCACATAAAAAAACCAAATGTTGTATGATGTGAACCAATGAAAAAGTTATCATTTCAGAAATCCTACTTAAAAAGTCAAACTCAAATATGTCCAGGGTACTTAATAATAAAAATAATACACTATATATTTTATAATACCACTTACTGCTTGTTGAAAGCTATTAATATAATAAAGGTTTATTCCAGCCATCTTTTCTGTAAAATAAATGGCAGCAATTGCCAAACTAAGTCTTATTCTAATATAAGCCAGATCCTTCAGTGAACTAAATGGAGACAATTAACGTTAGTTAAGAATCTGAATCTTTCTTCTTAATTAGGATTCGCATAGAATTCACCTGGAAAATTCTTTAATGATCGTTTCTTCTTAACAAAGCACCATGTTGTGGAATTTTAATGGCTCCATTATGTTAACAAAACACAATGTGATTATAGTGATGATGGGAATTTGGCTGTAGTGCCTGAAGAACATCTGGTTTAAAATAAATATGCAAATTTCTTCATATATGTGTTAATCTGTCAAGTCCAAAGGATGCCAGAGTTTGGTGAGACCAAACACTGAAGTGCAGTAATCAAATAGATGTGGTTGGCAGCCACTTAGGTTTATATCACATAGATCTATTCATTCATATTTACCTTTAATGTCACTGAAAAAGACACTGTAGGCTATATGCTACACACTGGTGACATACACAAGCATATCAGTAAGAGATCTTGATGTTCATTCTGATGTAATTTACACCAGTTTAATCCTTATGTAATGTAATTGGTGAAAGTCAGTGAAATGTAACCAAAGTCAATGTATCTATTCTGATTTAATCTTGTCTCACACACAAACTGATTGATCTCAATGGTATTGATCCTATTCATCAAAGCAATGAGTTTGGAATCAACTTTCATATTACTAACGCCTTTATTAGGGGAACCATTATTATCATATATCATTAGAGTCCTTTCCACCCTCACAAACTTCCTGAAACATTAGTCATACTATTTTTATGTGGCTTTAAATCAGGAAAAAGCTCTTTGTTTCCAATTTAGAGAATTTATTCTACAGCTCCCTGAAATGCAGGCATAAAACATATTTTCTATGTATTTGTTAGAGTGAAGTGACTTCTCAAAATGCTGCGCTACCAGTGGTGACTGTCACGACCATTGTCTGGCTTCTTTCTTGCCACCTCTTATTTCATGATGGGTGTATTAATTTTCAGACATGTTGGAAAGTAACTTCTTTTCAGAAAGAGCCTTTTCATGGAAAATGGTGCTGGATCTGCCATAAAACAGTGTAACATCCTTCTGAACTTCCTCCCTACAACTGTGGTGGTCCAGTTGAATGTCCAGAAATGATGATCACTCTTGCTGTGGATTGTCCTCAATGAGATCTGCCAGGTAAACCCTCCAGCAGGGGATGGTACTGAAGCCCTAGTCCATCATGCTGACTAGATGCTGGGAAGATAGGTGGTGATCAGCAGGTAGGTGACCTCTTGCTGATGGATATCCCACAGCACATGCAGTGGACAAGTGGCATGTGTATAATGATGTGGTTTTGTCAGTCCCAAAGTAGGTGAGCCACTGTCCATTTTCCTTGTGGGAACCGCTGCCTATTGTGAACCTGCAGGTGATATCCTTGGTTTGTGTAATTCCCAGTAATGGTCAAGAACCAAAACTATACCAAGAGATGTTCCAGGGCAGAGAAAGACATTATTTAATTGTTTGAGGTTATCACTAGGAATTGAGAAACATCTGACAACCCAGGTTTACTCTTTGATCACACATGTATTGACATGTTCAGTTTGATTGCCTCAAATTAGGTGTCTTCATGAGATGCCTGTTTTTCAGTAGCTGTTGAATCTCTAGTTTTTCTCTAGGCTGTATGACGCAGAAAGACGCTTGCTTTTGAAAAGCATGAAGTAGGGTTGGTTCTAAAAAAGAAAAAAAAGACACACAGTAGAAAATACCAATTTCCACAACTAATTCAGGAAAATTTTATTGTGCCATGCCTGAACTATACTTCAAATGGATTACTCAGATCCCCAAAGACAGCAGAAAGAGGTCAGTCTCCTTTACACTGCCCATGCTAGCATGCAAGCATGTGGTTATATTACATCCTATGAAGAGTCATTAGATCTGTTCAGAAAACCCCGTGAGTCAGTCAAAATATCTCCAGATGGGAAGTGCAGCTCTGTCTAGCCTACAGCACCGTGCTGTGATTTTAAACCATGATGAAGCCCCTTGTGAATGGGAGTCTATATACTTAGTTTAGCCCGCTTACTTAATTTTCAGGATGTTTGCAGTCCCAATGAAATTAAGTTTTCAAGGTCTGAGCTTGTCTTCATTTCTGTTTAATGGTTATCATCTGGTTTCTTTAAGTACTTGACATGATTTACATTATCAGGACTTAGTTCAATAAAATATTTCTGAAGTCTTTCTGTAAAAAAAGTTTATTAAAAGAACTAAAATTTATTCCACTGACAGACACACATAAAGTTGAAAGATTAGCATAAGGATGCTTCAGAAGTGTAAATTGGCATAAAACCATACTAATGTATACATTATTTGTACGGTTGTCTACAATGTTTTTAACAGTTCTCCTTAATGAGGTTGAACTGGTTCTTTCTTCAAAGATGTCACAGTGCTGTCTTCAGTGGAACTATCCCAGGAAAGAAACAGTCAATGAATTCTGTAATGCTAACTGTAGTAACAATTTAAAATATACATTTTTCTGGTAATAACCATGAATTGGTTGTCTTGAAATGTAGACAAATGTTAAGTATTAAAGCCCGTTCAGATATGGGAAAATGAGTACATTATGATTTATGTTTCCTTCATTCCTATCACCTTAAATAAGAAAAATGTTCATTCTCAATTGCCAAATAGCTGTATCTGGTATTTGTTAGATTATGATTAACAATAGCCATTGACAGCTAGCACCTCAGAGCAAGTCAGCTCTTCTCATTATACAACTGATAATTCAGACAAGATTTAATCAAACAACAAAAATATACAACATTTATCTTAGCTACTATGCAGGTCTTCACAGACTGAGGTTTGTTTGTACAGATGGGCGACCAAACTTAAGAAACATTTCAGCTGACCCCCAAAAAGCAGGTGCAAACCTAGCTTTCATGGGCATTTGCACTTTGGCTGGCAACAGCCTCATAAAGGGCCCCTTTCTCTGTTGATTTTTTTTGGATGGTGGAATGTATCGTTGATGGAATGATGATGGAAATATTGTTTCTAGGGCCATGTTTCTGAGTGGGACCTCTTTCCAAGCCACTCACAGAATGGCTTCTGCAACCCCCACCAAGAGCAGCCAGCCAGAGAAAAGGAATAAATTCACCTCCTTACTCTCCTCCTTACCCTTTTGTATTTTGGCTGACACCTGCAATGTATTAATCAGTCAGAATCTGGTCTGTAACATAATGTGTAAGAAAGCAACTTACATTCTATTGAGTGACCATAATGTCTCACTGCATTAAACATGCTCATTAAAAACAGGCATATCCATTAAGTTAATATAAAGTAAGAACTGTTCCAAATACTTAAAACTGGAATCACAGCCAAAATTCCCACGAAATTGGAAATGATTAAGCTATATTCCATATTTAACACATCTGCACACACGTACAAATACGAATATATTTGTACCCAAAGAAATGTATAGGCAGCTTGGAAGCACTGCCTATGAAAGTGTTGCTATCATAGGGAAAGCTGTTCTGTGATGCGTCTGGTCCTATGGGAGCCCTAAGAAATGACTATTTTTACATTTTGGCTCCACTCTTCCTTATTCTTCCTTTTACCACAGAAAATAAAAATAAAACAAATGGAAGGCATTTTTCTGACTTCTAAGAAAGGAATATATAGTGTCCAAAATGAGTGACAGCAGAAAGATGACCACTACTAATGAGTTAAAGGAATGAGTCTTTGAATTAGTCTTAGCAGCAGCTGCTAAAGGACAACATGCAAAGGACGCTATGAAATGAGCAAGTGCCCTGGGCAAATATTCCATTGCCCACACTAGATATACAATGATGGAAAAGAGGAAATTATAACCCCATTTTATGATGTCTGAGTGTAGATACATTTCTGCTGCATCTATTCCAAATTCCAGAGTGCTTCCAGTGGCTCCTTCATTGAATTTCTTGTAATGACAGCTGAGTCCTCCTGCAGCAGGAGGAATTTCACAGGAAAGATCTAAACCAAAGCCTGATCAAAGCATCTGAGTGGGAAAAATTCTGACTTTAATAGTTAGTAGGAGGCAATAGCAACACTAACCTATAGAAGCATCAGAGAAGATCTGCAGTTAATTATAGAGCCACACCTCATAAATGCTAACAGCTTATAAATTCACTTAATATAACATTTCTGAACCACTTCTGAGGAGACTCTTGTGACCCTTGTTACGAGACATAGCACTTACCAGATGAAGAGTTACAGAAATATTTTCCTATGGACATATGTAATTACAAATGCTCTGCAGAATAAATAGTAAAAAGATTTGAGGACCAAGACCATGAAGAAGTAAATCACCTGTGAATATACCAAAGCACTAGTGACATGCAAGCTGAAAATCCTCAAGCATATCTAGAACATCCTCATGCAATGTGTGGAGGCTTGGCCATGGTTATAAGTAGGCAATGAACCTAACTTGTGTGCTGCAATTGCAAGTGGGATGTCACATAAGAACCAAACTGGAAAGAATGATGCCAGTTAACTCTCTCAAAGCAATATAAATTCACGTTTTAGAAATGCTTAAGAGCACCCAGTTTTGGCAAGAGGAACTTGTCTGTCCTCCACCATCAGTGCTTTCTTAGTCTTTCTTTAGCTGTGTGACAGAGTTCAGCTCTGAGGGAGCTCTCGGTGGCTACATACTTTGCCATCAGCTCGATCCAATAAAACAGCAGTGGGGATTTTAAAGAGATAATTAATACAAAAAAAATCATTCTGATTAAACTGATATCAGTCTTTACCAGTTTTACAAAGAAACCAACAACTCAGCAGTTTTGGTCTTAGTAGAAACATGAGTTAAAGTTATATTTTGTTGTCCAAAAAATAATTACTGGCTGTTGTTGGGCTGACGAAAACAGGCAAGAGGGCTAATGGGTAAATATATTAACTGCTGTATTTCTTGTGCCCAGTCTGTAGTTAAACTGCATATTCTCTGGGAAAAAATGTGTTGTACTTATATTCAACAAAGTGCCTGTAACATTTTTGGGAGCCACAATTATTGTAGTATAGTTCTATATATATTGCTATAGTATTCATTTCCCAAAGAACCTTTCTGACACATTGGTTATCCTCTCTCCTCTCCTCTCCTCTCCTCTCCTCTCTCTCCTCTCCTCTCCTCTCCTCTCCTCTCCTCTCCTCTCCTCTCCTCTCCTCTCCTCTCCTCTCCTCTCCTCTCCTCTCCTCTCCTCTCCTCTCCTCTCCTCTCCTCTCCTCTCCTCTCCTCTCCTCTCCTCTCCTCTCCTCTCCTCTCCTCTCCTCTCCTCTCCTCTCCTCTCCTCTCCTCTCCTCTCCTCTCCTCTCCTCTCCTCTCCTCTCCCCTTTCCCTTTCCCTTTCCCTTTCCCTTTCCCTTTCCCTTTCCCTTTCCCTTTCCCTTTCCCTTTCCCTTTCCCTTTCCCTTTCCCTTTCCCTTTCCCTTTCCCTTTCCCTTCTTTTCGATGCAAAAAGACAAGAGCATAATGCCAGATGTATCAAACTGCTGGGCTTACAATCTTCTTAGTAACACAAGCAGTCTCACTGACAATGATCCCACCAAAAGGAAATATTTCACCATAAAGTCATTACCCATTATATGATCTGAAATTCCAGATGCATGTCTCTAAAAATTGAGGTTTTTATTTTTTTGCCTACCTGATTTTATGTGAAAGTCCCTGAGCAGTCTGTGCTGCTAAATGCAAATGTACCATTTCTATTGGCCCATGCATATTGGGAATGATATGCCTACAGCTGATGCTTGCAAAAGTACTCCTGAACACTTTGGAAAGCATGTGGAGGTCATTTGCATTTCTTTCTTAAAGCTGGGGGGAAAGTATCTATTTTGTGAAAACAGACATTGCTTTGTGAAAAATATGTAATTTTTTGTTTCCCTCATAGTATTTTAGAGAGAAGAAAAATGTACAGCTTTTCCCACTCCCCAGTTCTCTTTATTAACTTTACATATCTGGTAGAAGAAATGTTCCTCAAAATGTCTTCCATATGATCCATTTCAGTTAATCTTATTCTGAATATTCAATTAATCTAAATTATATCTACTGAGATCTTTAAAGGCTTGATTACATTAGAGAAATGTGTAGCTGTCTAAAATTACATCATTAATCAGATGATACCGAATGATGATTCATGTCAGTAAGTAGCTGTGAATTACAGGCATACATACAGCCAAGTATCTGGTTTAGAGACTGTGCATTTATGTCCACACAGCTTACACGTATGTACTCTGAAGGTGCTATTACTTAAATATTTAGAGTCCTGATTTGACTTCTGTATTTCACAACAGTTCTTTATGTCAGGTAATATTGTAATATGTGATTTTAAGGAAATAAAACTGAAAAAATCCTCTAAGCCATCAAAGCCGTGCAATAGATGCCTAGTTTTGGAGGGTTGCAGCGTGTTTCCCTGGCTTCCAAAAAAACCTGAGATCTACAGTAGAAGACCTAAAGCTGTAGTGACTGAGGAAGACAGCAGAAGAGATGAAGGACCATGTCCACGTCTTGGGACACAGCAACAGCAATAAACTTTATTACTTAAGGGTGCCACTGCTATGAGAAGAATTTCTTGCAGAATAACTCTCCTCAGCATGAACAAGTCAGGGTCAATTGTTCAACAGGCTATGGTTATGTTAGAAAACAAAATCCCAGAGGGACTGCATCTCATTTTTTTTTTCCAATCAGCCTAAAACAAGACCAGACTACAGTTGTTCTTTGAGATTTTATTAAATGATAAGAAGAGAAGAAACTAATTTTAAATCTTTCGAAACTGATTACAAACATGAATCCATTTTAGGAATGAGATAGTTATAATGGAATAAGCATTTTAGCTATATTTAGGATTTATGACAGTTTTCTAAACAAAGCTGCCAAGTAAGAATACAATTTTACTTGGCAAATTTAAGCTATATTTTGTTTCAAACATATGGTGTAGAAATTTGGGAAACTCATTTCCTGATGCTTGAATTCTCTCCTTAACTTCTCTTTACCATTGTATCATCTTGGAGGCACACATTATACTTTACCTGAACCTACCAGGTTTGACACAAACCCATCCTCCCAACACTCTCGCTTTTTCTCAAACCTGCTGCACCATTCTTGTCTCCTGCTCTTATAAAGAATCTTCACTTGGTAAAAGCTGCCATAAATCTCTCTCTCTGTCTTCTTTCCTCTTTCGTTTGGCATCTTTTACTACCTTTCTCACAGAATTATTTTGTGCCTATTTTTCCCCAACCTACTGCAATTTGCCATTATCCAACCTTTTCTGCCTCCCACCTTGGATTCCCAAAATCTGATTCCCCCAACTGATGGATTGTTAGAAAACTGTCAGAAGAAATATCTTCACTTTCTTCACAGAAACCAGGCTGAATGTCAAAGTGGGATTATTTCACACTCTACTACAATTACAATTTTTTTTCATTGAAGGTGGAATTTTTTCTTCTGGAAAAACTCTGAAAAACACCTTACACACTCTCATGTCATTCTTTTAAATTCAACAGTGCGTAGAGTTACCAATGCCACTGTGGAGACCAGGGAATATTTTCTTCATGAGGAAGAAACTTACATCAGTTTTGCCTTCATACTATGTCCTTCAGTAATCAGGGAATGGCTATTAGCTGTTTACATTTTCTAACATAATTGCCTACTGTTAATACTAGTTTTTATTGCCATACTTCAAATTAACATATAGTCGAACTCTTTGTGCTTCATGCTGTAATACGTTGTAATTTAATTTTGCCATGTTCGATAAATACCCCCTTTACAGAGATCAGAAAAACTCAGCTGCTAGAAATCTCCTTGTTGCTTCCTTGTGCAAGAGATTAGTTCCAGTTTGCCAAATCAACAGTACATCATTTAATTCTTGTTTATATTTGTTTTCTTCTATCCTATGTGAAACTATGTATAGTATAAGGGATATTGGAAGTAATATATATTGAAATATTCTTTATAAATCTGAATCAATTATTCAGATTTTCTTATATTCACAGCAATGGATTAAAAAATCTAGAGTTAGAATTATTTTTTTTACTGAACAATAGAATTTAGCTCTGGTCCTGGTATTAACCACAAGGAAATTTTAAAAATAAGTATGAATTAGCTGCCTTTGTCTTTTATCTAGTTAAGTGGAAGCTTGATGACCACTAGTCGCCATCGGTTGTGGTACCCTGGTGTGGTTTGGAATCTTTGCAGGAGGTCCTTCATGACCTCTACGTACCAGTGGTTGGTAATGAAAGGTGTCCAGGGAACACTAAGTCTTGGGTGTAGCTCTTTACAGTCCGGTTGCCAGATGGTTTGGTGGGAAGTAGTTTTGAAAAACAGCACTGATGCTTAACCATCTTTTGTTTTTGTTATAATTTCTTAACAAATAAAGCTGTGGCTTTATTTTTTCTCTCGAGTGCTTAAATCTGATTTTGTTCCCTTAGAAATTAACCAAAATGTCAACATCTTCTGGCCTCCCATGAATTATAGTTTCTTTTTTTTCCCATTTGATATTGTGAGAGACAATGCCCTGATTCAGTAATGCATCTTTGCGTTCTCCTGCCCAGGTGTTGCATTTCACTTCCATCGCAAATTATTTTGGGCAAGGCCCAGATGCTTGTTCTTTGCTCACTATCCAACACAGTGTAGTAGCAGAAGACTGGTGAAAGCAATTCTGGTGTGTGTTTATGTGCAAATATCCAATTTGGACAGTTTTTATCCCTGGTAAACTTATTTTTGGAGTTACTATTTATCCTCCCTTTGTATATGCTTCGCAGAGGTGGGATGTGACACTGGTGGCAAGGGTAAGCATGCTACAGATGTTCGTCTACTATGTTACAATGAGGAAAAAAATCTGTTTGGCCAAAATGAACATCTTCATTGAAAATTTGATTAAAAAGATGTAAAAAATATGTGCTATTCAGAGAAAGGAAACATTATGAACATTTTCAGTCACTTTTAAAGTACAAAATCTGTATACTCATTAAATCCTTGTATCACACCATGTTTGGCTGCAAAGCTCCCATTTTCAGTTAATATATATTGTTTTCACTATATGTTTTTGTCCTGCTTACTGTAATGAAAGAATTTCTTCATTGTTAAATAATGAAAGGAGAAAACAAAAGAAAATAAACCATATATTGTGTTTCTGCAAAGAACAGTAACTAGAGCTGTTTAAGCAAACTGGCCTTTATGTTATATTGGGAGAATAATGAAGCAGAAGGTCAAGGCCACCATTAGAAATATTTGTGTGTGTGTATGAATATGCAGCCACATCCAAACACAAAGCCTCAGCTGATTCTGCAGAGTCTGTGGGGATTTTCTCTATTTAAAGGTGAAGCTCCCAGCAAAGAAAGCTTAAGGGTAGAAGCTGCATATTTAAAGTTCTTTAGTGTTGTATAGGAACATACTGGAGTGTAAATATCAGTGATTCCTTTATGATCCTGATTTAGCATTTTCTATTCATTTATTTTATCTGGCTTTTGCTTAGCAAAATCCCCAGATTTTTAGGTTTTGTCTATGGTGGAAGAGAGGGAGCTTTTACATAGCTAATGTTTATTAGTGGACTAATTGACTAGTTCTCCTCTCCAATCCCTAAGTGTTCTCACACTTTAGACAATCACTCTGTGTCTAATTTGTCCACTTTCCAAATCACTTTCCCAACTTTTGCTGATGAAGTCAATAGGTTGTAGGACCACCATGATTGCCTCTGCCGAGAGCTCAGGAGTGTTGCGTGTTTCAGCCTCTACAGCCTGGAGTAACTATTAGTTCTAATTGTTGAATGGTTGAACGCTTTGAAGGACAAATGTATGTCCTAAGGCTGTGGCCCTGATGAATGCAAGGGTTTCTTTCACTTGTCATTAGTAATTGAGGGTAAATTAATATTTACTAAGCAGAGTTTCACAGAAGAGGGAATGCATGAGAAATCTAAGGAAAAAAAAAATGCCACAGGAGAAAATAAATGTTGGTTCCTTTAATACTTTGAACTCAGTTGACAGCAATTAAAAGACTGCTAGTGAAAACTTGGAATAATCTTAACAATTTTATTACTTTCCCTGCCTTATTATAATAGTAATTTTCTCTCCCTTGGCATATAAATATTATAAACATTTCAGATGCACAATATATGTAATTAATGGATGATACCCTGCTAGCTAGAACTGTAGAACTGCTGATTTTTGCAAAACAGTTTTTATTCACAATAGGTAAAAATTCATCATATCTGTACGTGCGTTTACAGGGAAACTACATAGGCATCCACTCCTATGTAAAATTAAATTTATTTAATAAATCTGAAAATGCTACACAGATATAGCTTGTTGGACCAAACTGTGACTTTTAAACATCAGAGGTTCTTGCCATATGATACGTGTGTGCATACGCAGTAACACTTTTGTTTAATGTTTCCTTAAAGCATCATTAAAGCCCTGAAGTTATTGAATACTTAATGCTGATTGAATGAAATATGGAGTAGGCACTACTCAGTGCAAGTCTTCCTAGTTAGCTCCATAAGAGTATTTTTTTTCAGTGTTCAGCTATTCAGTAGCACCAAATGGAAGTACAGAACTAAAAGTGGTAGAGTGTCCACACCAACACAGCAACAGGCATAAAATAATGTGTGAAACAGCAAAGGGGTATCTTTGAATGGGGTAAAATCCTAGATTATGTAGTTGTTCAGAGCCTTGACTCTGCTACCAAGCCTCTGCCGTTCAGGTTTGCTGACTGAGCTGGGGCAGACACCCCTCGCAGGGGCACACTGTATTTGCAGGAGCAGTTTTCTGCTGATGGAATGACCTCTCCTCCAGCCAGACATCAGCTTGGATGTTTTCTCTTGCTAGGGCACCATCATGTCAGGAGCTGGGCTGAAAAGTGATAATAGGGGTTTTTCCATGCTCAGACACAGCTATTTTAGACAGGTTTCACAGCACCAATCTGGTGTAAAACAAGGTGAGCTACACTCCTGTGAAGAGAGGAAAGGAAACTTTGTGTAACCAGTACTTTCCCCCAGTCCTTGCCATGAGAAGAGCTAATACACCCCCAACATCATAGACAATGAACCATAGGCTCCTCTATCTTAATTGAAGTGACAAAGACATGGGGACATTCTGGCACCTGACAGTCCATGCATTTAAATGTCTTCTGGTCACATCCTAATGTCCCTTGATGAATGGAGCAGGAGTCAGGATTGCAGCTTTATGGAAGTAAAAGGTGCTTTCAGATGAAAGAAATCTAGTGCAGCCAGTTAAGCCAGATTTAAGTCTGTTACTACTAAGAAAGCCACATGAAACATACTGGAACTTAAAAGCCCCAAATTATATGTCATTATACAGCACATACATTGGATTCGTCTGTCTAAAGTTCTTCAGAATAAAGCAAAAACTAATTTTTTTTTGGTGTATATATTTGAGAAGTATTTTTTTTTTACAAAGCTGGCATGACATAGACTCTTTAATGTGGAAACTGCAAAAGTCACTGGTAAGACTGTGTGAAATCTCAGCTTAATCTTCATTAGCCGTACAAATCTGTTCCTCATTTGGAGATAGTTCTGCTCTTAAGTAAAATGCTTTCACAGGTAGCCCTGCTATAACTCCACTTCCAAACATGTGAAATCATGAAATATTCATTTTTTTTTTCCCTGGAATAAGTGACTCCTTGTGGATGATATTCCCTAGATTTCCCAACATTAGAAAGAAAAACAGAAAACCACCCTCTAAAGTCCAAGTGGAAACTCATTAGACATGAATATGTCCTGCTCTTTAACAAAACAAACGTTATATGGGAAGCAGTGAAATTCACACCCAGGCCACTGCCGACTCCCACACTGCCCTGCCTGCAGCGCTCCAAGCTGGCTTCCTCCCCCAGCGAAGCGTCACATCTGATCGCCAGTACAGTACGTGTCTTCTGCTCACAACTGGCCTGCTTTTTTATTTCTGAGGTTGTAAATCTTTTTTGTTAAAAGGGGAAATATTTCCAAGGGTTTAATTAATTTGGTATAACAAGAAATTAGTCCAAAATGAGGGGAAAACCCAACAAAACAACAAAAGCCTTTCTAGCATTAACTCCTGACACTGTGCTATACAATTTCAAAGAAAGTGTGTCTTACTAGGGGCTTTAAGAGCTCAACTTCCCATTAACACCAGTAATAAAAATGTAATTAGAAATGTAGTTTCATTTTCTCTCACCAGCAGAGCATTACTGCATTCCTCCCCTGCACAGGCTCAGCGTTTCAGAGGTTGTGAGCAGCCAGCAAGATGTGTCCTTTTGGCGGAACTTACCACTTTATGAAAGATGTGGTCAAGATCCCGAGGAACTGTATTGATACCAGATGTAGTCTTGTCACTAAGTCTTAAACCAAGACTCTCATGAATCTTAAGTTTCCATTTTCTCTCTCTGCTCTGTTACAAGGAAAAGAGTCTAAGTGAATTACTGTCGATGTTGTTAGCAGAAGCAGTTTTTATTTGAAAATAGATGTCATCATGGGAAAATGTTATACAAGAAACTATGTCGAAACACATTTTTACTAAATTAGGCAAGCTGAAGTTGTCATGTCTTAATTAAATGAATGCTTGCATAAATATGTTAGTATCTCTAGTCAGAATCAGTAGTCCTCAAAATCAGCGCTGCATTGCCAATTCAGTTTCTAGACAATAAAGTCACTGGCTTTTATATATTAATGCTGTACGTGTTGCAAAACAAAACAGAAACAATTCTCATTGGTGAAGGATTTCAATAAACTTTAATAATATCCACATGTACAATAAGTATTTCTGGGCCCTCAAGCGCTTATATTTCCTTTTGAACTTGTGAACAAAAATTGATTCAAGGTGACAAATTTGTAATCCATTATGATGGATGGAGCTGCCTTTTAAAAAAAAAGATAATGGTATATCATTTATATTTTCTCTGTGTGTCGATTTGAAAAAAAAAATATCTAAAAGGAAGCCAGCTGTAATGGAATAAAGTAAATAGAGTTGACTCTAATATTAGTTTTTATTGAAGCAAGTGCCACTTAATTAGAAGTTCAAAGAAAGGCAAATAATACAAATATTGCTCTTGGCTACCACAACTGTTCTTGTAGCCACTTGGGCTAAAGCAATATATTAATTGCATATCTAACATTAATTAAGTAAATTATAATCTTTGAATTAAATTTTCAAGCTGGAAAAACAAGTGTCATAAGATTAAACAGAAACATGTGTGAATATTTCTGAACATATTTGCAAAGCACAGCTTTGCCATTAAAAGCTCAGATGCCGTAGTTTTGCAGTACATAACAGAAAACAACTGTTGCACGTGTGGTATAATAACAAAAGTTGATTTCTTAAGGGTATTTAGTGTATTTACATATTTATTCCCCATTGTCTCGTAGTTTTAGTAAACCCTCTTCCGTTAAAATTCACAACATCATATTAACAGATTCTAAAGGCAAAGAAGGCTGTACTCAGAGCTCATGGACAGGGTGCACACAACATGATGTTGAAAGCCTTGCAAGGAAAAAAGGACTTATACCCAAGATATCTGCAGGTTGACAGGGGAACAGTAACTTTCAGCCGACCTCTCCTTTTTACCCTGCAGTGACATTGAGTGTGTGTCACGTTGGAGTAAAGAGAGGCAGAGTTTGGCCACAGGTTTGAGAGGAGACATGTTCTGCCCTGTACTTATTTGTTTTTATGAGAATAACAGCGAACCTGTGCTGAGGTGACTAGAATGGATACCTGTCAGCACAGTACTATTGCTTAAGGAAGAGAGGAGGCTTTTTGGGAAAAGTCACGTGACTTACAGGGTGTTTGTCAGGTAAATACCACTGGCTTGTTGCACCAACTCACGCTTTGTGAAGAGCAGACACAACAGAGAAGGCTTTTCCTTTATCCGTGTTCCATAATGTACTATCCAAAATAAAAAGAGAAGATAATTATAGAATGTGTTTTTAACTAAATTATGAGAGGTGCCACACAGTGGAGATCTGCAGGAAATGTATACTTTCCCCATTCTGCAAGGCTTTTACAGGCCTTATGTGAAATAGAAGAGAAAGGTGTAAACCCAACAATAATGTGTAGCTAGTAAGAGCTAAGAAAAGCATAGCAAAAGTATGCAATAAGTAGTCAGTGATATAAACCATTACAACAACCTCTTCTTATATATCTGAAGCCAGATGCTGTTCCAAATTACATCACTGTAAATCCAGAATAGTTCCACTGAAGCCAATGAATCTACTCCAGATGAGAGAAGAATTTTGTCTGCAATTTATTCACTTCAGATCAGTTCATATCCATATGTCCATAGTTCACTGTAGTATTTTTGTAAATGAAAAAAATACCTGAAATGATCCAGCGATCTCCATCATAGTGTTTAAAAAGCAAGCTTTTTTGACAGGTGAGTTTCCGCCTACCACATTACTTTGAGTTTATTGACTGAAATCAACAGACTAAATTCATATTGAAGGGGGGAGAACAGTAAACTATTTCTTACTTCTAATTTCACATACAGAGTGGCTTGAAACCAGAATCCGGAGTGGGCTACTTAAAAGGCCTGCCTGTTATACATAGCTGTCAAAACACAGCAAAAATTAGAGAAGTTTATGGCATGTCACAGCCCTCTGCCTTGCACATGCAGTGTATTTAGATCTACAAAGCAAGTGAAATTGCAGCAGACCTGCTCTTTAAGTACATGTACCTGAGTGATGGGCAATGGCAGGACTTCATAGATGCCAGGGCTTCCTTCCACATCACTTTTGTGGCACAGCAGAAATTCACCATCACAGAAGATTGCAGACTTTATTTCTTCTAGAGAAAATGGTAAGAAATAGGGTACAGATTACAGAAACTCAACTACTTTTCATGTACATCTGCAGCATACCTGATGGTGAGTGATGGCATGTTCTGTGTGTGTTAACAAAATTATCTTCCCCCTGATTTTCTCATAGCCAGACACCACATTACAGGAAGTAATTTGCTTTGAGTTAACCCAGTAGATGAGACAGTTTAGTAGGAGCAGAGGTATAGTAGGATGATTTAGAGTGCTTAAATTAGGCACCTTTCTCTCCTGCACGACTGATTAATAGTCAGTTGTCTCCAAAGGGCTAAGGGCTTGTCAATAGACAGCAAAAATCGCAGGGATGTTTCTCATCTCTTCTTTGAGGGAGTTCAGTTTTCTGATTCAAGACAGTAAATGTGTAGCTTTGAACCACTCAAAACATCAGCTTATCTTGTGAATATAGCTATCTAACTGAGCAAGAACCACCATTAATATACCCACCCAGAGTAGTAAAAAGTTGCTTTTTGTCTAAGAGTCCAGGTATTTGAATGTAGGTGTTTGAATATGTGCCCAGGAAATGGGAAACATGGGTAAGATTCCTTACATCTCCAGATATAATTCAAATTCACAAAGACAACCGGCCATGCCAACCCCCCATTCAACCTACCACCCCTGTTCAACCATTAGGGTTGGAGACCTCTGACTCTTTCATGAAAGGTGTTTTTCCTTCCTGCTCTTGACCCCACCCTGTAGTCAATGGGCATCCCTCAACAAACCAGGAGAAGAGTAAGTGGGAAGGAGTCTGTTTCTACAATACAGTGGCAGGGACCTAATGTGGAGGAGAAATACTGGATCTTTTGTCCAGCTTACCCTTGATCTTTGGTTGTTTGGTGGTTTTTCAGCTGCTCTGTGATGCTGGCTACATTTTAGAGCTTCATAACATGAATGGGAATAGTCCTGGGAGCAGAGCCCAGTTCCGTCTTTCCAGCTGAGTACCAAAATCATGAGGCTGTGCAGTCCAATCCCCTTTATCTTGCCCTCCTGCTGATGCTTTGACTTTTGGACACCAGAGGAAACAATGGTTCGACTTAGCAGGAGGGCTAACAGTCCCTGTCCTGCTGCCCAGCCGAGCCGATAGCCTGGGGATTTGCATCTTTCTGTCAAAAAGTGAGCTTGGCTTTCCTCAGAGTGAGAAAGTTCTTTATCCTTAATTTGTCACTCCATGAACCAGAGCTGCTTGGCAAAGGTGAGCTTTTTTAGAATTTTCCGTGGGAACATGTCCATAGCTGTTGCCTTTGGTGCCGATCTCAGTGCTGGCTGTGTGTGAATTTGCTCAGGATATGCCAAACCTTGGATCTCTTCCAGGACATAGGTTCTTATGCATGGCCCTATTCCACAGGTTCTATGCCATGAGATCCTAAGCACCTCACTGTCTCAGTTCTCTAGGCACCTGTCTACACAGATGGAAACGTGTTTCTGCAGAAGGCTCCCAGGTACTGAGCAGCTGAGGTAGTTACCAGTCTAACATGGAAGTGCTGAGCGAAGGTGAACATTTCTGGGATTAATGATTGCTAAAGACTGAGTTCAGTTGCTCTCTGAGGACCTGTGTGGCACAGAAGAGGTGCTGTGGTAGTCTCCAAGGTGTCCATACAGGTGCACTCCTGACCTGTGAGCTGCAGATGCGGACTCCAAGTACTTCTAGCTGACGTCATCTGAGCAAGCACTGACCACCTCCTGCTCCCTGGTTTCCATAGGGTGAAAATGAATAACTACAGCCCAGATGGGAGCTGTGGTGTACTTCGGTGGGTAAATGTCAGAGAAGGAGGACTGCCATTCCAGCTGACTTCTGAGCATTTAAACAGGAGTTAAACAGAGTTCCTGAGTCCACTTCCCTAGTGGTATCAAGTAGATGTTGTTCCTCTGATCTCTGAACTACAAGACGATCATCTAAGATGAATTTTCTACAGGACATCCATCTTTATTATAGTACTATAATATGAGATGGAATTCACAGAGCCTTATGCACAACTGCAGATATTATCTTAAGCACAGGCTATTACTTTTCCTTTTCATTGTTCTGCAGTTTGCAAGGCTCACAGTCAGATCACAGATAATTCCCTTTGATTTGAGGGGTGTTACGTGGAACATATACACAGGAGAACAGTGCCTTCACATCTTCTTTTAAAAGTGACCAAACAAATGCTGAACAAGGGTTTCAGTTTCATGCTGAAAATTAACTGAATCATGGGGTTGTTCAGCAAAGACTGGGACAACACTTCTACAACTGTGATAAACCCTTTTCTAGTGGTTCTACTATTAGACTGAAAATTACAGGATTCTTAAAAACTCACATGCAAAACACAGCTTATGCACTTCTTTGCTTTGTTCTGCAAAGCTGTGCTATTGAATGTCTTCTTTTCGGCAACACATGGCAATAACAGTTTACAGAGGTAGAAAATAATCTTGAATGTTGCTATTGAAATAGAATCTCCTCATGGTGTTGACTCCAGCTGGAATTCTGCTGTAGCCCTGCAACATTGCCACTGAGCAACACCTCCGTATGTTGATTCTCATCAGAGTTTTATATGCTGTAAAATTCAGCTTCAAATTGATCCTCATCTCTGTCAGAACAGTGATTTTTTTTCTTTATTTTTTTTTTCCACTATTGGGTACTAACTAGAAGGAGCAGAGATAAGATAAGTTACCTCCTTGAAACTCTGTAAATGTTTTCTAAAAAGACAAAGAATGAACATAATGCATGAGTCTTAAATCGCATAGAGCCTGATGTAACCACCAGTGACAGCTGAAACACATATGCTCTGCTATATGGTGTTATTAAATAGCAGGAGAAAATTCTAAATTTTTAAGAGTTACAAAAGTTATAGAAATCAAGACTTCCAAATATTTTAAGAATATATTAGAAATCAGAATGGTGAAGGAGAAAGCAGAGGAAGGAGCAAAGCATATTTTTGTAGCACATTGAATATTCTTTCTTTTAGGGGATATTTTTAGCTACCTTTTAAACAATATTTTCTATCCATAAGTAATCTAGGATAGTGTTTGGCTAAATATTTCACTGCACATATACTTCAAAGTTACCTTTCCCTACGTATTACCTGCCTAATGAAAAAAACTTCCACTGACCTTGTGGCTAGAGGCAAGGGTGACAAAAGGACTACATGTAGATTAAAAATATTTTTCTGAAGCACACGGAGGTCATGCATTTAAAATAGGTTATTTCACATTTCAGAGCAAAAGATGTTTTATTTTATTGCAGAGTTTTGTGCAGAACATTTACATATAAGTAAACCCTAAAGTAAATTATGTTGGCTTGGATTTAACAGCTTGGCTCGCCAACCAATGTGACCACAGTGCAGTAAAGCATTTGATGGTGAAATAAGTTTTTAAGCTGATCCCTGACCATATTTATTACTGTATGTTAACTCTTGTAGCTGAAAGATGTCTGTGATGCTTATGTGAAGTTCAATTTAAAGACAAACACACTCATTTTCTTCACTGAAGATCATAGGACCGTTTTTTTTTCCTAAAGGAAATTTGTATAGATGGAGTCATCTGGATGACAATCTGGGCTTTGGGTCTGATCGATGAGGAGTATAACTGATGTGCACAGCTATGCGCATCCGTTTCATTTGCTTTGAGTTTTAAATCTCTGGAGAGCATTGTGCCTGTTGCCTATGAGTGCTCATTCTCTCATTTTTTCTCAGAGTGTATGTGAATTGTTAATAAATCAGCTGATAAATTGTGCTCAGTAATATGAATAATATATCCTGAGATGGCAATATCAGTCAAACTTCTGGAGGTGAACTGACAACAGTTTTCTGTGTTTGGTCTATCAGAGCAGATCTGGGGTGTTCAAAGACAGATATTATTGTCATTTGAGTCTTGGTCTTTTCAGGTGGGGTACGCTGGCTGCCCTCTGGAAGGAAACATGTCCTAGATAACACAAAGCATCCAACAATGTTCTAGGTGCATATGCTTGGAAAATCCTGCGCTTAAGAATCTCTAAATCAGCCCTGACTCAGACTAAGACACAGTCATGAAAAGCAGAGGCAGATGTTGATTTGGAAATCGTGTATCATTCCTTGGTGTGGTAACTTATCTAGGTCAACAGATACCTACACAAAAGGCCCTTCTTTTCCATCTGTGTTGAAAAGTGACTGAGAAGATGATTTTGTCCTCTTGTATCTATGGCTACTGCATGAAGCATTCAATAGAATAGAGTAGAATAGAATAGAGTAGAATAGAATAGAATAGAATAGAATAGAATAGAATAGAATAGAATAGAATAGGACTGTTTCAGTTGGAAGGGACCTACAGTGATCATGTAGTCCAACTGCCTGAGCACTTCAGGGCTGACCAAAAGTTAAACATGTTATTAAGGGCATTGTCCAAATGCCTCTTAAACAGTGACAGGCTTGGGGCATTGACCACCTCTCTGGGAAGCCTGTTCCAGTGTTTGACCACTCTCTTGGTAAAGAAATGCTTCCTAATGTCCAGTCTAAACCTCCCCTAGTGCAACTTAGAACCATCCCCACATGTCCTATCACTGGATACCAGAGAGATGAGATCGTTACCTCCCTCTTCACTTTCCCTCGTTAGGAGAGCAGTGAGGTCACCCTCAAGATGATGAGAGGTTTCCTGGTGTTTCACCAAGTGAAACATACTAGTGCAAAGAATCTGACACAATGTTTTTCTTAATAAGGATCTCCAAAATGCATTGTATTGTATTTTGGGACTTTTCAATAAAGGAATTTCAAGTAAAAGAATGTAAACAGAATTTATCATGAGATGATAAGACCAAAGGGAATAGCTGTGAACAGACTGGAAGAGAATTTATGTGTGTGACATTGTCTGTTCGTATCTGGCACATATTGTAATCATCATTATTTGAATTATTCTTTTCCTTTCTACTCGACAGGCCTATCCATTACGAAAATTGTTATTGTTTCAATAAGAATACAAGTTGTTCTGAGTTTTAGGAAGCAGATTATAGCTATTGTTGCCAGTTCCTAAAATGCCTTTGGGCATTACTATTTTATTCAGTAAATAAAGAATTTAAAACAATAATTGTTATTTGTTAGAATGAACATATTTGAACCCCTTCTTCTTGCCTCTGTAGTACAGGGCCTTTCAGTCAGCGTTTTCTATTTCTAGCTACTAGCTAGAAAGCATTTGCAAGCTGAAAATTCTTTAGTAGTCAGGATAGGAAAATGAGACATGCCATAAGTTAGTGAGGAAGGAATAGTTCATTTTGAACTACTTTTATTTTTGTCATCTGTAAGGAACAAATGTGCGATTTGTAAGAGCCAGAACCACCAGTACTGAAATTAAAGGCCAAACTGTTTAAAGCAGGAGTTGGAGCAGTCATCTCCTCTGCAGATCAGACATACTGGGCTGTTGGTAATGGACACTACTGAAGAAGATATTGGTAATGATATCACCCATCATAGCCCAGATTATCAGTCCTATGTGTACCCAACTCTCCTTGCTATTGGTGGGAACTAGATACCATAATATCTTCGAGTATTTCAGTGTTAAGAGATTTCCACTCCAGCTTATAAGCGCTCTGGGCAGAGCTTTTGCCATGGTTTGAGGAAGTTCCTTACATAGGAAGTGTGACTTGCCAGACCTTTGAAGTCTTTTTATTTTTAAAGACAGCAAAAAATTTATTTTTTGGAGTCATTCAAGGGATCTTCCCTTCCCTTCCCTTCCCTTCCCTTCCCTTCCCTTCCCTTCCCTTCCCTTCCCTTCCCTTCCCTTCCCTTCCCTTCCCTTCCCTTCCCTTCCCTTCCCTTCCCTTCCCTTCCCTTCCCTTCCCTTCCCTTCCCTTCCCTTCCCTTCCCTTCCCTTCCCTTCCCTTCCCTTCCCTTCCCTTCCCTTCCCTTCCCTTCCCTTCCCTTCCCTTCCCTCCCCTCCCCTCCCCTCCCCTCCCCTCCCCTCCCCTCCCCTCCCCTCCCCTCCCCTCCCCCCCCCTCCCCTCCCTTTTCTCTCTTTTCTCTCTTTTCTCTCTTTTCTTCTCCTTTCTTTTCTTTTCTCCTTTTTTTCTTTCGTGAATGAGCCATTCAAACAGAATTAGAGGAAATTATTTGCACATGGTGTTAAACTGCAGGAGGCTAGCTCAAAGAATTTCCATTTTTAGTTTAAAAAAATGGCCCCCCAATCACTGTAGCTGAAGCTTACTACACTTGAAGTCCAGTTTCATAACTATCTGATGACGCTCAATCTGAAAAATCTCTGGCATATCTGTTATGTTATGGGACTAATTTATGAGTCTTTCAAAACAGAAGGTTAACCTACAGAGCCTTGTTGTCTTTAACTGTACTACAGTAAATAGAATTTCTTCACAGTGAGGGTGACAGAACACTGGAACAGGCTGCCCAGAGAGGTTGTGGAGTCTCCTTCTCTGGAGACATTCAAAACCCGCCTGGACATGTTCCTGTGTGACCTGATCTAGGTATTCCTGCTCTGGCAGGGGGGTTGGACTAGATGATCTTTTAAGGTCCCTTCCAATCCCTAACATTCTGTGATTCTGTGACTTTAAAACTAAATTATTCATCGGGACACCATTGATTGTGATGTTGCTAACTACATCTCATAATACTGATTTTTTTTTCATTGTTAGCAGAATAATTCAGAAAAATATAACAATAAAAGTAGGCAAAAGAAACCTAAAACCAGCCTCTGAATAAATAAGTAAGTAAATGACTGCATCTTCCCTGGACCTGACAGCTAGTTTCTGTTGGGTCACGTAACTTCTATGTGTCCACTGTGATCCACAGTGAGCCATTGTCCTCAGATGAGGTTGTGAGAGGAAGGGAAGTTTGGGGATTCCTTTTGGCAGAGAAGAATCCCTATTACTTCCAGACTATCTGTGGATCAGCACTGTTCCACAGAGCTTCAGCTCCAAGCATCATGTGTGCCCTGGCATCTATGCATCATCTCTGCTCCTCTGATATCTCCAGTCTCACCCTTTAAGAAGCAGTCTCAGCATGTCTGGTTCCATCCAGATTCTGTCCAAAGAGACAGTACAGGATGGCCACACTCTCAATTTGGGGCATAGGTACTTGCAACAGGTGGCCTGGAAACCATCTAGCTGGGTAGTTGAAGGAGAAAAGGTCGACTCTTTCAAAGAATGACTCCACTCTGGGAAATGATTCCACACACCTGCACAGGCTGGGGCCAACTGGCTGCAAAGTGACTTTGGAGAAAAGGCCCTGGGGCGAAAGAAAGCCAACAGCCTCCTGCGCTGCATTAGGCAGAGCATTGCTAGCAGGTCAAGGAAGGTGTTTCTTCCCCTCTACTCAGCACTGGCGAGACACATCTGGAGTGCCAGGTACAGTCCTGGGCTCCCCAGGATGAGAGAGGCATGGACATGCTGGGGCAAATCTGGTGAAGGGCCACAAAGATGATCAAAGGATGGTAGATCTGTCAGTGAGGAGAGGCTGAGAGAGCTGGAACTGTTTAGCCTGGGGAAGAGTCATGGTAGAGCTCATCCATGTGTGTAAATACCCAATGGAAGGATTTAAAGAAGAGGGAAACAAACTTTTCTCAGTGGTATCTAGTGAAGCAATGGGCACAAACTGAAACACAGGAAATTCAATTCAAATGTGAGAAAAAAATGTTCAAACACTTGCACAGGTTGCCCAGAGAGGCTGTGGAGTCCCCCTCCTTAGATATATTCAAAACCTGACTAGACATGGCCTGGGGCAACTTGTGCTATTTGGCCTTGCTTTGAGGAGGGGGCTTGGATGAGGTGATCTCTAAAGGTCCCTGACAATCACAGGCATTCAGTGATTCAGTGTGCCATGGGAAATTTTGAAGTCCACCCTCAGAAAAGCTTAGTTAATCTTTTTCTGTATATATGGCATTGTTTTACCTCACTTTCCTTTCCTCCTCCAAGTGGGAGTAGCAAAATAGCTGTTGTTAGTGTCAACTGAAATGAATCTTCGGGATGCAAAATGGATTTCAGATCTGTCATCAGAAATCTTCCAGGAGGAGGACAGAGCAAAAGCTGTTCTGCGGAAGAACACTATTTCCAAGGTAGTGTACCTATGCATGAAAAGAAATATTTTACTATATTTGTAGCTCTCATGCTCAGAGTAGCACTTTAAGGAATAAGAATACCAGTTTAAAGAGACTTTTTTTTTAATATAGAGAACACCATCTCAAATATCTCCATATGATTTGGATGCAGTTTTTCTGACTGCTCACACCCACTAGCACCCTACTTCATAAAAGAACAGTGCCATACTGTTTGTCAAGAGTAGGAGTAACACCATGCAACCTGTAAAATCACTGCTTAGACCACAATATTTCCTTATAAGTGTGTACTACAACTAGTCTTCCATTTTTGTTTTCACTTTTTGTAGGAGGGGGTGGGAGTTTGTTTAAGAGTGCTTTTCATATGCTGCATTTTCAATGTAAATGTCTTCCACAATCTAGTTTCAGTATTTTGTCTTGCACTGAATATACAAGCAGTATCTTTTACTTCAAAACATTTTATTAGTTACCAGTTAATTATACTGACAACAAAAAATCAACACAGGGCTTTTCATTAAGCTACTTTGAGACAAAAAAGTGAAAATGAATCTATCAATTTCTTTAAAAAGAAGACTTTAACACTACTTCGACCTCAAGATAGGCTTGCTCTTGTGTACTTTGAAGTCAGAAAACTACAGCTGTTAAAAACTGAAACATCATAAAATCATATTAGGAAAAATATTTTCCATACAGAAAAGGTTGCTTTAATTTTTTAAATCAGTGGGATGAAAGCAGCCAAGCAGGGATTCATAAAGTCTGGTATCACATTTCTATCTGTCAGTTGTGTTTCTGCTACTGAAAAGATGACATATACACTTTGTAAGTTGCATTTAATGCCAGTGTACAGAATCACTCTTAAAGCTTCTCACAGATTGCAGTGAAGCAGGAACTGGAGTAGAATATGTCAGGAAACTATCAGGGGAAATACATTTCTCTGCTGTTATTGGTATCAGCTGTTGGCAGTGTGAAATCCTCAGGGGATGATGTACCCTCAAGGTCTCATTCTGTATTATTACACACAACATACAGGTACATTAGTCACACTGTCTTTCTTCAACACACATCATGTGGTATTCGAATACCAATTAACATTCTACATTAAGCAGAGAGCATCCTGGGGCTGCCTGTATTTATTTTTGTGTGCCATTCTGTCTGATTATACGTCTAGCTGTTCAATTTACCTTGTGACATATTCTGTATGAAATGGTTAGTGAAGGTGATCTTCCCTGTGGGTAATGATACTGTACTGTGAATGACAGAAGTCCTACATGATCCTCCTATTTAGCAGGCATGCTTCCTAATACTCACACTTTCCTTGTGTCATTTCTGTATTTCTCTGCTCATGTCTCCTCAATGGGTATTTGTTCATTTGGAGTCTTCTGGTTTTGCTTTTCCTGCTTTTAAAACCCAAATTGCATTTAGTAAGCCTTGTACTGGTGCACCTTCTCTGTTACCTCTCTCAGGACAGATGCATAAGGATCAGTTTAGGACATCTGAAGCTTTGTCATGGGCTTTAGCTTTAGCAGGATTCATTACAGATGTAGCAGGTTACAGTGTCCTCTGGTTTTGCCCTTGTGCTGGGGGTGTAGCACCTATGAGACACTGCCAGCACATTGGAGCTACTGCTGCAGATGAACATACAGAAGAAATAACACCAAGAGAGTAAATGAGAAAAGATTTATGGAACAGTACTGCAGAGAGGTTGAATTAGGCTCCTCTTGTTAAGAAGAAAGAAATGCAGTCTTTAATTGGAGATGATATCCGCGTTAGCCTGATAAATGCCTTTCCCTAGAGGATTTTTGCATGTAGGTTGGAAAAATTCTCAACAGCTGGCACGGGGAAAAGCCAGTGCTCAGTAGCACCTCTGAAAGACAGTCCTTAAGGGCATGTCTCCACTGATGTCAGACTTACTGAGCCTGGGCTCAGAGCAAGCTGGATGCTGTGCAGCTGCAGTTCAGGCACCAGCATCACCGACCCACACTGCAGTGGGAAATAAAGGGGACAATGGAGGATGGGTTCATATTGACCTCCTCCAAGCCACCCAGACTCACCTCCAGGGCCCCAGGGATGCTTTTCCATTGAACATTTCTGCAGTTCATCCAAATTTGTGGGAACATTATGCTTCCAACAAAACTTGCCTCAGATCCTTTCTACCACCTTCCCAACACCAGCTATCCTCTCCCTTCCCTGACAGGCTGGTTATGGAGCTGGAGGCCCTAGACTTCCAAGTTTCCAAAGCCTGGCAATCAGAAGTGTCGTTAAGTACATCCTATATTCCTTGGGGAATGCAATCAATGAGAAGCATCACACTTTACAGCATGGAATATATGGCCTGAGAAGGTGAGTTCTGGCAGACTGAGAACTGGGTGAGGATGCTGGTCCCTTCTGGCAAAACCTTTCCTTTGCAACCAAGGTAGACAATGAATAAAACTAATTACTCCTGCCATAAGGGTAATACTTAGGTGGTATAAACTTCTGTCCTAAACCTAGAGATCTTATGGTTAATAAGGGGAAGATAATGAAGTTACACCATTAGTCAGCACTATGGAAAAATAATAAAATGCTGAAAAGTGTCCAAAGACTAATCTTGCCAGAGAAATTTTTGGTTTCTGTTTCTTATAAAAGCAAAATCCCTATTATTTAAAAATTGGCAATATCATCAAAACTTCCCTCTTTCCCCAAATTTTTCTATGTTGTTTTATTCACTTCAAATTTTTATTATTATTTCATAGAAATACATTTTTAGTGATAATTAAAGGCATCCTAAAAGCTCTTCAGATTAAGGTTTTGGCTAAAAGTTGTAGAAAAGATAATGAAAAATTAAAATCCCACAAAACAAACTGGATTCATTTTTGCAAAATGTAAATGTTTTCAAATCTTCTCTGAAAATATTTTTCATACTTTGATTTTTTTAGTGATGATGATAGTCAACTCTGTGTCAGCTCTTCATTTAACTCAGATTAAACCATTTCCACAGACTTCCTTGTACTATCTCTTTTTTTGTACTTTGGCAGAAAAATAGAGATAAAGAAATATAAATAGCTATAGGAAATATAATATAGCTACAAATGCTTGTTGATCAATTAGACAGTGGGATCAAGTGCACCCTCAGCAAGTTTGTAGACTACACCAAGTTGAGTGGTGTGGTTGAAACGCCTGTGGGACGGGATGGCATCCAGAGGGACCTGGATAAGCTCTAGAAGTGGGCCACGTGTGTGAACGTTATGAGGTTCAACAAGGCCAGGTGCAAGGTCCTGCACATGGGTCAGGGTGATTCCTGGTAAAATACAGGCTGGGGGATGAAGGGATTGAGAGCAGCCCTGAGGAGAAGGACTTGAGGGTACTGGTGGATGAAAAGCTGGACATGAGCCAGCAATGTGTGCTCACAGCCCAGAAAGCCAACCATATCTTAGGCTGCATCAAAAGAAGCTTGGCCAGCAAGCCGAGGCAGGTGATTCTCCTCCTCTGCTCTGGTGAGACCCCACCTGCAGTACTGCATCCAGCTCTGGAGTCCTCAGCACAGGAAAGGCACGGACCTCTTGGAGTGAGTCTAGAGGAGGGCCACAAAAATGATCAGAGGGATGGAGCACCTCTCTTACGAAGAATGGCTGAGACAGCTGGGATTGTTCAGCCTGAAGAAGACTCCAGAGAGACCTTATTGCAGCCTTTCAATACTTAAAGGGGACTTATAAGCAAGACGGGGACAGACTTTTTAGCAGTGCCTGTTGCGATGGGACAAAGAGTAATGGTTTTAGTTGAAAAGAGGGCAGATTCAGACTAGAAATAAGGAAGAAATTTTTTACAATGATGCTGAAACACTGGCAGAGCTTGCCCAGACAGGTGGCAGATGCCACATCCCTGGAAACATTCAAGGTCAGGTTGCACGGGGCTCTGAACAACCTGATCAAGCTGAAGATGTCTCTGCTCATTGCAGGAAGGTTGGACTAGATGACCTTTAAAGGTTCCTTCTAACCCAAACCATTCTATGATTTTATGCTAGAGATATCTCTGATCAGACACACGAAACCTGGCCCAAGACAGCGGCTCTGTTCAGCTGGTAGAAGGTACTTGTCCCATCAGGATTTATTTGGAATCAGGCAATTCACCTTCAGCTTTGTCTCACTCTTAACCTTCTGGCAGTGTTTTTCACTAAACCTGGAAGACTACTAAAAAATTAGGTTGCATTGTACAGTTTCTGTCCTTAACTTGTCATTATCAGTATCCTTTCTTCCCATTCTGCTCCTTTGCCCAGAGTCTGCCTGCATTTGTTTCTACTTCTGAGCCATTTTCTGCATGTTCACCCCAGAAATGCAAGCTCAATTGTTGAACAAAAAACCCAACATAGTTTCAGCAAACTTGAAACTGGGACCCTGCTTCCCCAGCTTCATGAGCTGTACTAGAATTGAGAGCTGCAAGAGAAGTAATTCAGCAGAGCTCTGAGCTTCGAGCAAGATACAGGTTCTTTTCCACCTTTTTGTCTCTTTAAACTTTTCTAGCACCTCAGTGCTTTCCCTGTCTTTCCAGGGTATTTATATTTTACAGGTTTTCCCACAGAGTTATTTACTGAGTAATTTCTTCGCTGAGGACATTTAACTTTAAGTCATAAATGGAGACTTGTTGTTTTTATTATTCTGTAAAAGCCTTTTGTCCACTTTGTTTAGCGTCACAAGCCTTTGCCTACAGTGAATTCTGCTAGCACTACAACCAAAGTATCACAGCCAACAACTCACATTATACGTGAGCCTTGAATAAGGCTGTGAACTAAGCCATGCAAAGAATCAGTGAGTGGTGTTCTTCCCTTGCCAGCATTATTTAAAAGCCATGCCAGAGCATTTTTCACTTAAACCCTATAAATATAGCCCTTTGAACATGTTCTGTTGTTGATTTGAAATTTAAACATTTCATTTAGCTTCCCATTAGAACAAACATCTCACAGGCTTCTCTGAAATATAACATGCTCTGAGGCAGCTTTCCATTGTGAGAGTAACAGCTAAAAGAGGGTTTTTTTTTTCTAAATTGAGATTTGGAAATTATTTTAAATGGCATTGTTTACTGTAGTGAATAAGTAAGAGTACTAAAAGGATGGTTCTGCATTCAATATACTTTGGTAACTTCTGCTTTAAGGGCTTCTTTTTCTGAATCATTGAAATGAAGGACAGGATTGCTACTGATTGAAAAATGAGTGGTACCATGCACTAAGAGCCTGCCCCAAAGCCTGCTGAAGCTGTTGGAAAGATTAACACTGGCAGCGATGGCAAAAGAGATGTGCCTCCACTGGATCATTGTGGAAATACACCTGGACAAGGGCACTGAAATCTACTGGGAAGGTACTCAAAGGGGCTGAAGCTCTACTCCAAACAGCACGGGAGGAGCCAGGGCAGTAAGGGAAATTGGATCAAGGCCATGAGGCAGAACAAAGACCTCTGCCAGATTTGCCTTCTTTCTGTGGTGCGCTCTCGTTGCCTATTCCAGAGTGCTCTTGTTCTTCTTCATAAAATATAAATAAGCCACATTGAACGTATTGTGTTGGTTTTGTACTGAAACAGTTCCAAATCCTGCATCCCTTTTTTCCCCCTTCAAAACAGAGCCATCACAATTTGAAACCTCTCAATCTTAAAGAATAGACAGGAATTTCTTAGATATAGTAATCTCCTTTACAAAGTGGGTATTCACTTACAGCTGCTATTATTTGCTTAATTTCCCTATTCCCAGAACAATTTATGTATCCATCTTGTGTGCCAAGATACAGTGAATGAGCAACTGCTTATGCTTTAATGAGTACAAATGAAATTAAAAACCTACATGCTGCATCTTGTTTCAAATTATATCATTATATCATGAGCAGAGACCGTGTCTTTCTGTATTGGGAGTCCTTCTGCCAACTCTAACCCAGCTCCTAGTGAATTTGAAGTTGTAGTGTTATGAACTCAAGCAAGAAATTGTGTAGGAAAATTAATATTTGAAATAAAAGAATGTGAGACTGTATAACTCACTGAATATCACTGCTTTCTTTAGCAAATAGCTTGCTAGCAAGTACTGGTGAATGATTAAGCCAAGTATCTCTATGTTTTATGTTGAAAAAAAATAATTAGGATTTAGGATTTTTCTGCTGTACCTCATGTCTGATTTTCAGAGTTACAATGCTTTCAGGATAGAATTTGTTAAGATGAATTCAACTGAATTTGAAGCCTCTATGTCAGCTACCATTTCTCACGTAAATGCTTCCTCCACCTGTCCTTCAGGAACAGTTCTTGGAATGGCAAGAAATCCTTGTAGTTTTTTACTAATTATAGAATTTTATAGCAAGTACTTTACACAGCCCTGTTATGCAGCTTCACCCTGGAGAAATACTAAAAAGCCTTTTGACAGCATTTCCCAGGGAACTGGGTCAGAAAAGTGACCACAGTAACAGTGGCTGGTATAGAGAAGGAGAACTCATCCACCCCAAAATGAATGGAAAGCAGTCATTGCAAAGCAAAAGGGGTCAACTTGGTTTGAAATTCAGCTATGGGTTCAAGAACTCCTACACCTAACTGCTCCTACACATAGCTGTGAAAATAAATACAACTATTTCCCATTTGTAACTAGGTACAATGAGTTCAGGAGCTCTAGGCAATTGCCAAGCCTTGCAGTTGGACTATTGGCATGGACATACCTCTCAGGGTCCTGAGAAGCTGAGCTCAGTTCACACAGTTAAACTCAGTGCTGAAACTTGCTTGGCCCTATTTAATTTAGAAGTCAAACTATTTTCATCCCTGATTAAAGCAGGAGAGAGAGGAGGGAGAAGTAGAGAGGGCATTTGGTAGATACCTCTTGTGTTTTGGTGTCTTTTCTTTTAATACAGACCAGTTTAGTGGTTTCAGGAGCACGAAGTATTGAGAATTACCACCTCGCATACATATTACTTAATAAATTGCTCAGATGGACTAAATACATACAAATGTTTACAAATACTTATGTGCACCTGGTGTATAAAACCAAATGTATTTAATCCTAAATATTGTGGAGCACACTGTGGCTAACATTAGCAGTGACATCTCTATTCATGCAAAATAATAAGTAATTATCCAGTCAAATTTAACCTGCTCACCCTCATGTACAGTTTTTCTTCTGCCAAAGAGCTAAAAACTAAGTGATAGCTCCCCGACATTGCAGAGCTGGAAACACTGCTTTTTAAACAGCCAGACCTGGTGAATCCAACAGTTCAAATTAACCAAGCACGTGACTCTCTGCCTTCAATATAAGCTCTGTCGGAGGAAGTCCTCATTTGAGAACAAGTCATGGGCTGAGAAACGCCCCCGGCGCAAGGACGCCTGTGTGACTCCCTCACGGGGGTCAGAGGCAGGCGGCGGCGTGGGGCAGTGGGCACACCTTTCCCCGCTCCCCCGGCAGCAGCTGTCATGGGAGTGATCAGCTGCCTGTTACACGCATGCATGCACTTCCCTGCCTCACAGCACACAGCCGTAATGCGCTCTGCTCGCAGGGAAACGTTTCTATTCCTAGTTTGGCGCAGAAGGGCAGTACCCCCTTGCCAGGCAGCCCCTGCAACCGTCAGGCAATTAATTGGGTAATTTTCCCTGCTTTGTTGAGGGCAGTGGGGAGGGAAGGGCAAAATCTGCACCATCAGTAGGAAATTTATTGCACGATGAACCAAGCAGCGCAACCAGCCCTCAGGGATTACCGTGTTCACATGAGTGTCACAAACCAGGGTCCACCAGGCTCCCTAGTCGTCCCAAGCAGTGGAGTAAAACATTTTCTTCACGAGCTACTTCCTCAGAGCAGCAACAAGCCTCCTACCCCTCTTTTTTTTTTTCCCTCTATGACCTCCTTAACAGTAATTCATGCCATATAAAGAGGAGGGGGCCTTTTAGGGGTAGTGTGTTTTTTGCAGTAACCTTATGAGACGGAGCCGTTAAGAGGATGCAGCGCGCGCAGAGGCCCCTGATAATGAATGACAACTGAGAAAAAATGGCTTGAGTGGGAACTTATTTGGAAAGCAACGAAAGGGGGATATTCCTTTCCTCCGTGAACTGAGATGTCCTGGGGGCCTATGAAACTTTGAAAAATAATCCCTTTTCATAAAGCCATGCTGCCTAACTCAAATCGAAAACAGATATAGGTGTACAGTAACACAGATCTGCCCTCCAAAGGACATGGCCTGAACACGAAAAATGGAGATCAAAGAAATCAGCTGGGCATCTCCAGTGGCAGGCGTGCACCCTGCCAGGTATCTGCTGTCAAGAAGTGTATTGGATGGTGACCATACATCATGGGTTAAGGCCCATAAACTATCTTTAGTGTAGGAAATTGAGCAGAACATGTTTAAACTGCAAAACCAGATGATATTTATACTACTACAAGCTCTGTTTGCACAGTCTAACTATTTTTTTTTTCCTTTGTTTGTATTTTTTTGTTTCGTTTTGGGTTTTTTGTGGTTTTTTGTGTTTGTTTTTTTTTTTTGTTGGAAAGCAGAGTCATCCTGTTGGCCTTTTAAGTATAAGAAAAATACAACCAGATACGTACCTTGCACTTACCTAATGGTAGGACTTTGACCTTTCCAGGGGTGGACAATCATTTGATTCACCATCCTGTATTCACTGTTTTATTTATATTGCATCAACATGACCAGTCTCCACGATCAATAGACAGCTTTCTTTTTCCATATATAGCTTTAAAATCAAACAAACCTTCCTGGGCCCTTTTCACATATTTCTATTGAGTTCAGGGAAACACTAATCATTTTCCTTACTGGAGAGGTGGCTTTCATGCCATTCCGTAGCTTCAGAAATCTGTGAGGCAACGACAGTGCAAAAACTGTATCGGTCTTACACTTTGTCCTCACAGATCATTTCCACAAAAGTGCATATAGCATTGATAAAAGCTGCTTTTTCCAGGGAAAATGAGAGTTAAAAGCGTGTATGTTACACAACAGTTGTTTAAGTTGTGATCTAAGTACAGCTGTAAATTCTAAGTTTAAAAAAATATCATGTTCTTTTATGTTAGGGATGAAATACATAAACTATTGAGTGCCTGACTCTTCCTGTGCACACTTTTCTTAATGATTGTAGTCTCAACTCTGCAGACAACAGAGATTTTCAACAGCTCAGAGTTAGCAAAGCAGCACACTCCACCATTAAAAGGGCTCAAATCTGGCGAGAAAGGAAAATTTGTGATCTTGGCTTTCCTTGACTTTTTTGCTGTTAGTCCAAAGCCAGAAGAACGAGCAGAGCAGCAATCTCAGAGCCCAGAGTAACATGTGGTTTCTGTCTACCACGATAAATGACAGACTAGTCATGGCCTGTTCTTATCACCTTTGAAATTTGAAGGGGTTGACTTCGGTTCAAATGAATCTCTGCTTTTTGTAGGAAAGTATTTTCTTTTTCTTCTTTTTTTATTTTTTTTTTTTTTACCCTGGTTGCTCAAGAGTAGCTGGCAAATCCTGCTGCTACAGCAAAGCAATATGGGACCACATGTTTTGAGATCTGATCCTGGAGCTAGGGACTTTGCCAGGTGCTTGAAGTTATCATTTGTGTAATATGCACAGCTGATGTCTATGGTTGCTTTTGACAAAAACTCAGAGCTGTTGAAATTTTTCTCTGAACCCAGGTAGAGCTTTTGCTTATGGGACACCAGAAAGCTCTGGACAGGTGGAGGTTTCATCTTCTGGCAAGCCAGTCTTCTGCAATGTCCTTCTGACTGGTTGGGAATGGGCAACACGGGCAACAGCAAGACAAGCCATTTTTGGAGATTAAGTCCTTCCACTTGATTCTTGGTGCCCCTAATACTCTTCCACTCCAATTCAGGAAAAGCAAACCAAGCAAACTGTCAAACCTTCCTGAGGCATTTCAGGGAGGGAGAATGCTTTGGCATCCACAGGCTGCCTCTCGTTGTACAGTGATCATTAGGCAGATAAATATGAGACAGATTGTGGCTGTTTCTTGCTCATTTCCTGACTTTTGGCCTCTCGTGCACTGGGGCACAGGCATCAGAAGAACAGAATATAGAATCATAGAATCACAGAATTGTTTTTGTTGGAAAAGACCTTTAAGATCAAGTCCAATTATTAACCCAGCACTGCCAAGTCACCACTAAACCATGTCCCTCAGTACCACATCTGTCTTTTAAATACCTCCAGGGATAGTGGCTTCACCACTGCCCTGGGCAACCTATTCCAGTGTTTGATAACCCTTTTGGTGAAGAAATTTTTCCCGATATCTAATCTAAACCTCTCCTGGCACAACTTGAGGCCATTTCCTCTTGTCCTATTTCTATTCCTCTTCCTGATCTTGAAGAAATCAGGTTCCCTTGAAGAAATAATTGCTTCCATGGAAAATCCGCACATGCAGACCAATTACCTAATGTTATCAAGGCACAGAAAAACTTCAAACACGTACAACCTAAATTTACTTTTTATTCAGCAAACACACTGGAAAATACTGATACAAATATTAAAGATTACTCTTTGAAGACTGTTCAGCAGAAAAAAACATATCTTATATTTTTATTTTTTTTTTTCAAAACCAGTTTTAATGAAGTGTGCAGAAAGACATAGGTCAGTTATACTTTATTTAAAAAGATCCTCACCTGGCCCCAACACCAAACAGCCTCACATGGCCACATTTTTCCAGAGAAGTTTTAACTACATTTATGCAGACTTTTGAATTCTGCTCACATGTCTAAACAAGATACTTTTAACAGCTCCCATCCTCAGGTCCAGAGCTGCAGGTTTTAGGTATTATGAAATGATCCCAGGCTGCAAAATTTGATTTGGGGTCTGGAGTCTGTGGTATTAAAAAAGTAACTTACAGAATTTGCACATGGATCTACAATCAGATTTTGAAGGTCACCTATCTCTCCTTTCCCTCATTTCTAAAAATTTGAAGAAGAGGGAGGTTCCAGCTTACGATGTAATTTGGGAAGATTTGACCCCAGGTGACCTTTGCCAGATACTGTTAAAGTGTAAACAGGGCAGAAAGGCAGAAATGGTTTGTTGCACAAAAAGGGTGACTCTGTACTAAGCTTCATAGGTTGGAAGGAGCATTTTTGAAAGTCCAGGCAAAAATGTGACAAGAAGCCAGTTTAAATAGGAGCACATAGGTGTGACATGTTCTGAGGGCCAGGTGTGACTTGGGAGCCTGGCAGCTTTGTGCACATTGTAACTTTGACATCGTGGATGAAGAGAGACAGGCTAACAAAGATTACCAATAATAAAGTCATGAAAAGGTATGGCTCACAGTGTTACTGCTCCTATGAGACACAGTGAACAAATGCGCTATGAAGGGTTACTTGTGTAAAAGGCAAGTGCATTATTTGTGGCATAGCCATGAGCAGTTTGCAAATGCACTTATTTTGTCTTGGTACATCTTTACTTGTAAGCATTTACCTTGTAATAATGAGCTCTGAATAATGCTCTGTCCTCCTGCTTTTATGTATGAGGAAGAGGGCAAAAGACAGAAAGCAATAACCAGCTTTCTCCACCTCTTCTGCAATTGGTTGCTGCTGTTATAATTTGCTGTTAAAGAGGCTCTAAGCACAAACACATCCTTAAGGATCATGGAGAAATATATTATTGAGTGAAAGTGTATGTGCCAGGCATACATTTTTAAAACCTGGGTCTGTGGCTTGTAACCAGACCAAGTGGTGCTGACATCAGTAGGGCTCTACAATAAGAAAAACCACAGTGCAAATTCAGTTGCACAAGTCCTCATTTTCTTTACCAGGCATAGAAAAAATATGTATTATCTACTTTTGTTACTTCCCTGAAGAAAAATCCCTGACAGGATAAGGGCATGAGAAGTTGAAGGTATATCTGAGAGGAGCATCTGTTTCTCATGCAGTATTTCCCATGAAAAGCACTGTCAAAAAAATTTGCGGTATATATGCGTGTGTGCAGTGCATGAATTTTCACTTTCCCCTCTATCAGCCCTCCTCCACTCTTGTCCGTGTTCAAATAGGTGCTTACAGACAGGGAGGGCTTTGTCTTGCTTAGCCATTGATTTGGAAAAGTTAGGTGTCAAACCTGAGATAGCTATTTAGGTTCTCTCCGTGGGCAGTGGACCATGAATAAGTGCCTGTAAGATGCTGGAGGAATTGTCCTTTGCAGGTGATTTCGCTGACTGCAGAGGGAGCTAAGATAACCTGCGAGAGGAGGACTGTGAGCAGTAGTAAGCGGAAGACACGGGAGCTCAAAGTCTGCTCAGAGAGGCTCAACTGGTATTCTGGTTATACGTACAACAACCAAGTGCATACAGAAGACTAGAAGAGCTTATAGAAGCCTAGAAGAGCTTTTTTTGCTGCAAACCTTCTCTGTGCATAGAGCTTAGCTTCAAAAACTGAACTGAAAATTACTATGAATATATTAAAATCTTTTATCTTACTATATCTCATTTTTGATGTCTGTACAGGAAAAAAACCCTTCAAACCTAGAGGTGTAATTCAGTGAAAAGCTATTTAAAGTTTGACACATTAGAAAATATAGTGATTTCAATACAGTACATAGTCCAAAATCTAGAATGTGTTCATTAGAGTTAGGCTAAGTACATACAGCCCTACTATTGCATATAATTTTCAGGGCTTTTTGCATATGTATTCAACATTTATAAATCCATATAGCATTAAATATACATATTTAACTAAATATCTATTATCCATATGCAAACAGTTAATTGGTCAAGCAGTATAAGCAGCACGAGAAAATGAATTCCAGAGCATCACTATGTGGTGCATTTCTAAAAGGACCACGTTGAGGAAAAAACACAGTTATAAAATACCGAGACATTCCTCCTTCATCCCGGTCCCTGCGCCCCGTGTGAGGCCCTTGGGCACGCCGCAATGTGACCACACGCAGGTCTGGCAGTGGGATTATAAAGGTGCAGCACTTGCTCACTTGGGCTGGGTCAATCAGACATCCCTGGGTAAATAGCTCCTAGGCGTGCAGAAGAGGGCTCTCAGTGCTGTATATTGGAGCGGTCCTATTAATTGCAGTGTGCACAGAGAATCAGGGCCCAGAATTTGATGTGGAAGGCAGGCTATAATTTCTGGTGTGAGTGTGTGCACCAAGATGAAAAAAACCCCAGCAACCCAGCTTACTCAATATATCTGTGCATTTCGAGCTCTCTCTTGCAGACTGCTTTTTCATGCTTCAGAAATTCCTGTTCTTTATAAATTCCATTCCATTTTACATGATCTTAAATTCCTCTTTGGCCATCATCGAGCTTTTATAATGCAAAGCAATGCTTGGTGACTGCATGTTTCACATCACTAAGTATATTTTATTTGACACTTCTTTTTCTCTGCAGTTCCTTACATGCCTTAACATGTTGCTCTCTCCCTCCTGGTGTTCTCTGTCTGCTTAATGCTCTTTTCTGCTCCTTCCTGGAGCTTCCTTAATTGATGCATTTGGCTATTTGTTGCATTAAAAAAAAGAAGAGCTTAGACTTACCAACTTACAGCACTTCCATTGTCTCATGTTGTGTGGCATTGTTTACCGCTTGCTTTCCTCAAAGATAAACAGAGTGAAATAAAAATGTGTCTCTTTATCAGACACTGATGTGATTTCCTTGGGTGTGGCTATTCTGCACAAACTTTCTGAGGGGTCGCCACCAGCTTCAAAGGATTTCTTAATAAGCACAGAAAAAAGGTCTGTCTGGGTTCAGTTCCTGTCATGTTGGAAAAAGATGTGATCGGTGTTGGATTCATGAGGCAATATTTGCTTTTAGATTGAAGATGTGTTTTGATTAGAAGGAATTTCTCTTCAGCCCATGAACAGAGCGCAACGAACACCGCTGTTATTGTCAGTTATTTGCAAGGGTTCTGAATTTGGGCAATACTTTTGAAAAAAAGGACTCGATTCATGAATGGACTCTTCCAATCATACTAATAATCATAATTATTCATAACAAACCTTAATCCTTTATAAAAAAAGGCAGTGGTTTCCTCAAGCATCTGGAGGATGGCTCCCTCAGACAAAATGTGGTGGAGAGGCAGCAGCTGGAAACTGGAGGCTGAGACTGCTCTTAACCTACAACCTTGAGATGGAGTGAAGCAGTGGAAGTTCACCCAAAGAAAGAAATTAGCTCCTGGGCCAAAGGTCTGGCCAAAATTCCAAGACAGGATTGCTCGTGCCTGGCTGGGACTCCCCAGACGTGTCCCCAGCCCCAGCAGGGGTGAGGGAAGAGGAGGAAATAGGGGAACAAAGACGATACCACAGCAAACACAGCCTTTTTATTTCTCTCATCTGAGTTAAGAGAAAGAAGCTAAAAAAGCCACAAAACTCAAACAGGCTCCCCTGCTTCCCCTGAGCGGGTGTGATGCTCAGCAGGCTGTGGTGGGTGGGCTGCCCTGGCACAGATGGGCTGCAGCAGGCTTGACCCCCACCCCAGTTAATTCTCCATCAGAAGTCACAGCTAGAAAACAGCCCTTGGGCCAGGATCTGGCCCTGCAACATGCGGAGGCTGATGATGGCTGGATGCTGCAAGGCTGGAAGAAAGCAGGACTGGGGGAGCCCTGGCTCCCGTGAAGGCTGGGGTGAGCTGACAACTACATCCCAGGGGAAGGCTGGGAGAGTCACAGCCAGGGACAGCTCAGGCAGAGCTTGGGCGTGGGCACTGCTCCTCTCTCCTGGAGATGTTCAGACCTGCAACACTCACTTGAGATGACATCAAGCCCAGGTTTTCCTCTTCACCTGGCCCTCGAGAGCTGCAAAGCTGGACTGCATGTCTGCACGTACACACTGCCCCACGCGTGGGCACACCTCAGACCTCGGGATGCTGAGGATGCCCCAGAAAACCCTGCAAACAGAGGGGCTGTGATTGCCGGGCAGGGAACAGCATGAGTTTTTCCTGGCTGGGTTTGGTAGCCTTGCTGTCTGTGCTTTTTCCTCCTATCCTATTATTTACTGTTTTATTTTCTTGAATATAAATCTCACTTTTCTGCTTCATGGTACTGCAGAGCCATTGGGCCCAGAGCTGCTGCCAGTGAGCATAACCACCCCATCCAGAGGGATTGCACACAGGGAATATTCTCATGGCTGCTCCAGCTGTTTGCAGAGGTCCTCTGCAAAATCCAAGAATGCCTTGAAAAAAGCAGAAACAGATTTTAATACACATTTTTTTACCCCTCAGTTCTAAACTACCCATGCATCCATATGTAATTTTTCTGGCCAAAATTCCCTCGTGAGTCAGTTTTTTTCTCTTGGTCCTTAAGACACTCAAAGATTTCTTAGTTATTAGACAGGACCTTAGTACCTTGTTCTGTTTGTTTTTAAGATCTCTTTCTGGTTGTGTTTGTAGATCACCATGATTTAAGCAGTTTTTGGTAATGACACATCAATATTGGATTATTATAACATGAAGTAGAAATACACTACGCTGCCCATATGTACTGGTATTGGGAGATCTTCAGTTAAATTTCCTGTTGGGACTGCACTCCTCAGTACGATAGGGAGTGCTGGCATGTTACTGTGAGTTTGTTGTGTTAAAGGAAAGAATGAGCTCCACTTGCAAACTTAATTTTAAGGGTGAGAAAATAGAAGCTGTGCTCATATCTCAATAGTGGTATTTTATCCAAGTACTTTTGTTGCAGAAAAGTTCACTCTGGAATATGTTTGCATGAGCTCACATGCATTGTTTGAAAATATTAGTAGCCTAAACACCTAATATACCTAAACTCCTCCAGTATGGGATCTTCCTCTAGAAAAACATAAGACGTTTTTTACACGTTTAGGATAGATTTTTAATTTCATTTCTAGGTTTCTCTAGCATTAATGTCAACCACATGTCACTTACGCAGTCCATTTATATTTTAATTTAGTGTCTACATATCAAATGTATAGTGTACAGCTGGACTCAGCACAATATTTTCTATGAAATGCAAGGGGAGCTATTATCCAATAAGAAATACATCTGGCTTTGGTGTAGCAGAGCTTTCCCAAAGCAGAGAAATTGCTGCAATAATTAAACCTGAGATCCAGAGAAGGACGGGATTCCTGCCGGAGTATTACACCTTACATGAAGACTGGGATCCTGGTAAGAGGGTTTTTTTATGGCTAGCAACATACTGTATATTACTAAAATACTTAGGAAAAGGCGCAGCCAATTATTTGTAGCTTGGTGACTCTGCTCAGGTATCAGACAATTTCTTACAAACTGGCTTGCGGATCTGTCATATATTTGCTTACAGCCAGCTGAGTCCTGAGCAGATGAATGTGCTAAGCTCTCTGCCCTAGCGCTTCCATACAAAAGGCTTTTAAATTAAAGTAAAAATTCATTTCAACAGCGAGGTTATGTTTTCCCTTGAGGTTTCTAACACTGTTCACTCTCATTGCTGAGGATGTTTCTGCCTTCACGTTAAAAGCTTTTCTTTTTGTTCTCCTTGCAGCCCTTGTTAGATTGAATAAGTCAAGGTGCTAGTGCCTTCCTATTGCTGAAGGGCCCAATCCCAAAGCCCTTGCACCTGGCTGTGTAAGGCAGCTGGAGAGCCGGGTGTTAGAGGGGGCCACAGGTCAAATGAGAGAGAAATAAATAGGAAAGACAACTGGTTTATTTGTCTGCAACTTGTTTATTGTCACCTACAGCTTCCTCTTTGTGAAGTGTTGGCTTTCTTCTCACAGCAACAAAGGCTTCTCTGGAAGAACTAAAATACTTGCTCAATTTTGCTCACTAATTTAGTATGCAAGAAGTGTTAGTTTCTTCTCTCAAACACCAGCAGACAGATGGCAGAAAAAATATAGTAGACTTTGGACTCCCACTGAAAGCTGACCTAGACTCACCCCTGGCTTTATTGTTTTTCTTTCATAATTAGCTTTTGCTCAGCTTTGTCATTTTCATAAGCCTCGATATTCTTCAATTAACAAAACAGAACAAGAACAACAAGAGCTTAGGCAGCTCATGAGGTCACTTCTTGCAGGGGCTGGATTATGGCACCAAAAGAAGCCTGAAAAGCATGTATTGATCCAGTCTGACAGTTCCTGCCACATTAAGCCTCACCACAGCTGTGATATAAAGGCGCTTAGAGCTGTTATCATAAATACCATCCACTATCGTTAAAGATCATCAAAATTGCTTCACATTGTATAAGAGTTATTGTCATATAATTTGTTCAATGCATTTTAACAGCATAAATTGGTTTAGCATTTTAATACTAGCTTAAAGGTCAAATGCAGATAATCTAAACTAACATTTATCCTATGAAAGTTATCATATAAGCTCAATTTACTGAATGTGTGGAATGAAAAACAGTCGTCTTTATTATTTCCTTCATTTATCCATAAGCTAAATATATCCAATAAAATATGGTTTATACTTGTGAATATTTTGTGAATGCATCTAACATTTAGGATATGATCTTAAGAGCAAAATAAATTTCCTATATATCTTTCTGTAGGAAGATAATTATAAGAGAGAAATAGTTATAATCTGGAATGGAAAAATATAGCTACAGCTTTTACGATGAACTGAAGATATTAGGAACAAACATGTCTATGGATCTCTTAATCCTGCCTACAGCTGGGCCTCTGCCCATCCATAGTCCTGCTGTGCCCAGAAAACTCTTCCAACTCGTGGCTCATTGAAACAATAAAACATGAAAGGCAAATGCCTGTTTGAGAGATATTTCTCAAGTGAGTTGGTCATGTACATACCTATGTTACTTTGTACTTGGGGCAGAGGGAGGCAAAGCAGTGAGGTGAACCCACATGCGTTACTTCTCGTATGACTTCTGAAGCCAATAGACAATTTCTTGGATGGCTCTGGCTGCATTTTCTTTGGTTGTAGTTTCTAGAGCCAAGATATCTGCCCCATGCTTGTCTACAGCTGCAGTGCCATTTAGTTTTCAGGATTGACAGCAAGCAAATTTGTGTTGTCCCTTGAGCTGAGATCCCCATAGTCCTCCCCAGCCTTGTGTCACTCCTCTGCTCATCTCATCCTCAATGGGAGGGCACGTGAAGACTGCCCCAGGTCCCAGGACCTGCCTTGTAGGGTCATCACCAAGCTCCTGCTCTCTCACTCATTCTTGGCTGTCAAGAAGTATGTGCACAAGCATTCAGAGCACTAACATCTATCAAGTATTTTAAAGGACCATAATTGTCTGCATTACCAGAGGACTTGGTTATGGTATTGTGAGATGAAAGATTGTAATAACAAATTTTACTTATTTTTCTATTCATGAACAAACCAGAAAGCAAGCTAGTTATGTCAATTGATTGTATAATTGGAATTATTTAGATTTTTTCCACTTCTTTTTGGTTTTATTCCTCTGGAAACACAGGAGTGAAGGGAATTGCTTTTTTGTTTGTTTGTTTTCTTCCCCCCCCCCACTTATTAGAGAAAAAGGAAGCTTTAAAAATGGAAAATCCATATTTAAAGGTAGCTCCCACCTTTAAATTTTGGTCTCAGTGATAAAACAATAACAAAAATTAGCACTTTAACCTCTTTATATTGAAGCGATAACAAAAGGATTGAAGATTTTTATCCCATTGGACAAATAATTCACAGAACTCTTCTGCTTTTTCCTTGTCAGGGGAAACTTTTCGTATTGTTCCTTCAGTGAGATTCGCAGATATAATCATCATTTTCCTAAGGTTATGTAATACTTGCTAATATTCTAATTCATTGAGAAGTCCCTACATGAGAGAATATTTGTGGAACATGAATACAAAAGTAAGGGTCAGATAAATTCAATTTAAAAAATAACCAGCACATTTTTAATAATGTTTTTGATTTCCGTATGGAAAAGAAACAAACAAACAAATTAGACTTAATATAAGAAAAGAAAAAAAAATAAAGGTTTATTAAGATGTGGAATGTTCCATGAAAAAAGGAAGACCTGTCACCTGGAACTTCTAAAATTAGACAAAGCAATATATACGGTACCATAAGACAATGGATTTTTGTGGCAGAGAAACTTTTGTGGGACACTAATAATTCCATATTCTGAATTGTCTAAAATGTAGCTTACAGGTAACATTATGATATCTTGAAAATACGGACAGAAAACTTTTCTGAGAACAGCTTTTGTAAGATGATTCCTGCTAAGGGCAGATTTGCAATGATTTGCTGTAAAGGAATTGTCCTGGTTTCCCAGGAACAGACCCATGGGCCAGCCATGGCAGGCAGGCCATGAGCAGCCCTGAGTCAGCTGGGAGTTTCAGTCAGGGCAGCTGCCCCAAACTGACTCACAGGTGTATCCCACACCACTCAATCATGCTCATTATAAAAGGAGGGAGATCAGTGAGGGTTGAGTTCCTCTTCCTGGGGCTCCTCCCTCTTGGTCTTCTGCTGCTGATTCTAGGTATGAGGTTCAGTATGAGACTGTACACTTTATGTTGGTGATTGTATTAGTTTTTTTATTCCATTAAATCTGTTTCTACTTCAGCCCATGGTGCATCTTCCTTTTTTCCCTGATTCCCCTTCTCAGCTGGGGAGGGCTCATCAGGTGGTAGAACTGCTACAATATAGCCCTGGGTACAGGCTAAACACAGACAGTAGTAAAGAAGAATAATTTGAAAAATTGAGTAGAAATAACAAATTAAAATAGATGGTATAGATATCATTATGTATAGACAGTTAATGTCAGTACTGTTTCACAAGCTTAACAAATTACTGCCCATCAGCAAGACCAAATTCCCAGTTGCTGTACATGCTCTTTGCCAAAGCCAATGATGAGATGGCACAGCACAGCCTGCAATTTCATTGGCTATGTATCTGTACTGCCTCTGTAATTCGCTCTGGGACTGGAACCCTTTTCCTAGGCCAGCTGACCCGGAGTGGCCCAGATGCACACTGAGTGCTGTGCCTGCTCCCGTGGTGCAAGGCCTTTCAACAGCTCCTGGCTCTGCACCTGGCCCTCGTGCCTTTGTCTCCTGAGCACAAGGGCTGTATCACATACAGCGCATGCCTGCTCCATACTCCTCTCACAGCCACACCAGCTCTCCTCATAGGCTATATTTCATCTTAAGATGTGAAGAACTGTGTTGTCTATTTGAGCAGAATTGCAAGCTGAGTCTCTGAACCACCCATGAATTTCATTGTGTTTTGTTGCTGTACTCCAGAAGGCGTGCTGGGAATGACCCAGGGTGCACTAAGGTTACTGTGACCACTTCTTTTTTAGCAATTGCTGTTGGAAAAAAACACGCCTGACTTCCTGAAAAGAAAGAAATAGCAATAAGCTTAAGAATTACTGCAGTTCTACTACTTTTTTTTTGTGTGTATAATACTATTTATATTGAAGGTAGCATTACCTTTTTTATTTTTCCTCCTACATCCCAGAAATGGTAACACTTCTGAAACCACCCAAATTCTTCAGGGGAGAGGATTGCGATATAAAGTAAGATGCCAAGCTCTAGTTTCTTCTTCCTCTGTGTGAGGCTTCTGTAAGAAGTTTGAGTTTTAGTAGAGTTAGTCTGATTCATTGAGGTCTCAAAGATGTCTGTCTTTAGAACTCAAAATCAGCCTTGTAAATATCAGATAATAAGAATAATTTGAAGGGACTTCTGTTAGCAAATATCATATCTTTTATTTAGAAACACTGCTGGTCTAGGTGTGTTGCTATCACTGCAGTGGTAATCCTAAAAGGAGCTAGTCTTACATGAAATCTCTTTGGAGTTTCACTTTGCTTTGGTAGGATATTGTATTGTTTGCATTTCTAAATATGAGAATATCAGAAGCAATGACACACTGAAGAGATGGATTCACTCATGCCCTCTCTTCCTTCTGCGGAGTGGGTGTTCAGAATTCAGGGAGGCTCAGATGAATTCACACAAATGCTAAATGCTACTCACACAGACCTTAAAATTTCAGTCAGGATTGAACCTTACAGCTCACTACCGCATTGATAATAGAATCACAGAAAGGCTGAAGTTGGAAGGAATGTCTGGAGGTCCAACCCCCCTGCTCAAGCAGGAAGGTAATCTAAGCAATCAAAAATTGTTTCAAACTTTGGAAATCTTACAAATGTCAGATACACTAATTGTTGTTAGAAACCAGGTGAAAATAGCCCATATGGAACTAGAGAGTTAAAGAAAAAAGTTCAAACCCTGTATCTTTCCTTATAATATCTATGATTGTAACAACAGATGAACATTTTCCATGTTTTCATGCCCCTTGTGCCTCAGAAATAGGTGTGTGTGTACACATAAATCCGTACAGCATTTCCCTGAGACAGAACCCAGTGTTGACCATCTACATACGTTCTTACCTATGCCCCATATGTTCAGCTGTCACGTTGCCTACGGCACAGTCCAACATGCAAGGATGAGAGATAGAAGGAGAATGCTTTGAAGCTACTCTGTCAATGTTTGAGAGTGAAAGATTATCCAACTGTTCTCAATAGTGCAACCAGCTGCAATGTATTCTCACTTAGATGTTCTTGAAAGCAAAGAGGTCTGGTCATCTGGAAAGCTGAAATATCCCATCATTTTGTTCCCTCACTGAGGGGACACTGAGAATGTGGTTGATAGGAAGAGTCCTAAATGAGAAATCCCAGACCTTTGAGGTCCCTGTTGCTTTTTTTTTTTTTCTCCAGCTTTGCTGACCAAGGAATGTAGGTGGTTAATAACTGAAGACACCTATGCAAGTTATTCATATTTCATGGGTATCACAAGGGTACCATGGTTTGGTAAGAAATACAAAATTTACTTAATTTGTACTTTGTTTTGTTGCATTTATCTTGTAAACCTTTCTTAAGAAATAGGTAGCAATTTTACTAATTTGATATGGAGTTTGTCTCCAGCATTTTGGGAGTAAAAGGAACAAAACAAAGTGGGCTATTTACCCAAGAAAAAATTATTGCTAAGGAAAGTGACTGTCATTTGGGATGGTATCACCTCAGGGAAAAAAATTACAGCAGTATGACTAAATTTTCTCTTTCTCTAGGGTTTCTGTCAAGGTCATTTACAAAGTATGTAGGGGATTAAAAACCATGATTTTAATCCAGAAAATGGAGTTGACCCAGAATGGTGTTTCAGAGTAATGGATCCCTCACACAAGAAACATCTCCAGACTCATCACTCCTCATCCTCTTGCAGTGCCTTCTCAAGCACTTCCCAAACATTTCTTATCCTGCTTCCTTGAGCTATTTCAATTTTTCATCTCCCCCTACCTTTGCTTTCTTCACATCCTCCCTCAGTCCTCTTTCATCTGCCCAATTTTCTGGCTCAAGACCTTATACTGAAAAAATGATAAAAAATAACCAAAAAAATATATAAAAGAGCAGACGCTGACTGCAAGAATAGAGCGAATGTGATGTGTGTTACAAATTGGTGACCTCAATAAACGATTTTGTGTGATCCTTGACCTCTTTTTTGCTCTTCCAGTCATGCTTATTTCTGTCCTGGATGTTGAATCATGACTGCCACATATGGGGGCAGGAGGGAAAGGCATTTTAATTATTGTTGTTAGTTTGTTTATTGTTTTCTGACCTTTTTATTCTGGCTCACATTTACAGTGATGACAATGTATCATTGCTGTTTCTGACACAAATATCCCGTTCTGACAAAAGTGTCTCTCCACAGAGCAATAGCGTAAGCCTGAGGCCCTGTAAGTCAGCTTTGCAGGGAAGGAGAAACCAGTGACACAGTGTCTGGGTATATTCTAAGTATAAATTGTTTTGTTTATACATACGAACCAATCCTGATAGTAGAAGTGGTAAAACAGCGCTTTGGGCAATTATTTCTTTAAGGAATATTTGCTTAACACTTGTGTTTAGTCGTCAGAGAATAATTACCTCAATTATAAATATTTAATCAGAGAAGAAAGGACATAAATTCCAGGGTCCTCTACCTTTTTCCAGACCCCTATTCTAAAAAGGCAACATTATGTGAATTCACATATTGAAAATTTGCACAGGTGCTAGGAACTTGAAAAGCTAAATGTAAAAGTAGCACCTAGAAACACTTGCTGTAATAGTATTTTCTTCTTTAGCCAATATTCCAGAGCATTTCTTGCTTGTCGTTACTTCAATCTATTGGACTTTGACCCTCCTTTGAAGTCTGTGGCATATGCTGAAAATTAGACAAGTTCTTAAGTGTTTAGAGGATTGGTTTCACTTAGAAATAGTCAGCACATTTAACTTCCAGCTCTAATTCTAAACTTCTGTCTTCAGCAAACTGTGTCTCTAGATGACATTAAGTGCACCCATTCTGTAATGCCATGACTTCTTACAGTCAGTTATATCCTCTGGTTTTACTAAGGTTGTACCCAAAGTGGCTTATGATCAAAGCACATGGTTGTGCAAAGCCATGGCACAAAAGGTGGTGCCACCTTGAGGTGCCAGCTGCCAAGACGTTAGAGGAGCATGGAGACCAGTGTATGAAGCAAATTACAGCTTTGTCTGACAATAAATGTGTGTGATTAGCCAAGAAGTAATATATGCAGATTAAAACTGATTTCTTAGAAGTAACTGATAGGAACCAAGACTTGTGATAACTCTTGGCAGGATTGAAAGTTGCAGTCTGAACAGTGTGGTGAAGTCTGGGGTCGTTTAGCAATTCGTTATTTCAGAGTTTCTTTGGCAGAGTGGTAATAGTTGCTCTTCTTTATCCCCTAAGCACTCCAGCCCTGGAAGATCTTGCATCAAGTTTTTGCAGGAGAGTTTCCTTACCTATGGAGACAGATGGGGAGCCTGCTTCCTTACTCTAATGGGTTTCTGCTGAGCTGAGATCCTGCTTATCTATAGAAATAATTGAGGGTATGGGGTAGTGGAGGAAGCAGCAAACAGTCTGCACTGATTACCTACATAAATTTTCTCAGGGGTGAGCAGAAAGGATGGGTGATATCTTTCCGGATAAACATTTTTACCTGCTCTATTGTCCCCTTTAATGTCACTTCCATCTCTGTGGTACAGAAGATGGATTGAGCCTTAACGGAGGGACTTCAGACAAAGTGGTAGAAGACGACTGAAGGGTTCCTTAACCCTTGTGCTCAGGGATTTTTTTTCCATATGAAGATACAATTGGAAATGGAAGACCTAAACTACAATCTGCAAACTTACTTTTCTAGTGTGATCCCTCCTCCCCCTCAGATGAGCACAATGCTCACACAGAGACCTTGAAGTTACCCTTAGTGGCTGGACAGTCAACTTTTGTGGGACTTCTGAAGTCTGAAGTCTGTTTGTCCAGGTATAAGTTGCCATCCACATAGTATCAACACATAGCACTCAAATACTGTTCTCCAGGTTGGTATATTCCATTTTAAAGAAAACTGTTTTCCTCCAAGAAGTCACACACCAGCTGAAGAAGACAGTGCATCATAAATAGTGAGTTGCACATCAACATGCCAGGGTGTCCTAAGCAGAATACAATGATATTGGAGACAATAGAATGATTGCAAATCCTTAAATCTTTTCTTAACATTAAGCCTGCCATTATCCCACTGACTAAATAGGATTACTGTCGTAATTGAAGTCAGGCATTGCTTCTTTATCTTCATAATTGTCACTCAGAAAACATAAGATAGTTATTAGTTACCTTGAAAAATACACTGCATTTTATTAGAAATTTCCTGTTCTTTTGCTGTGTGGTAGGGTTTGAAGAAAAGAAGAAATCTAACAGAAGTTTTTATTCACTTGAAAAGCCTAAGTCAGCCTTGAGTGGGTCTTCTGGGTCTAGATAAGAAATACCTGGTTTTGGAGACAACATGCACAGAGGAGCAAAGTGATTGGTGTCACACATGGAGGCCTTCTATCTCTTGTCCTCACTGACCTGTGCCTCTCGTACAGCTGGCCATATGAGCACTTGCCCAGAGTCATGCTTAACAAGCCTTGGTTTATAAGATATTGTCTTACCTGCTGCAGCACTACTTTTCCTCCTCTTGGGCAGGTTACAGTAAAAGCATCACAAGGTGCAAGAGCTGTTCCAGAACCAACCATTTAATGAGTTGTTTCATTCTCATTTTGGCAAGTTGGATACTTCAAATAAGGTATTTAAGTTGAATATTATAAATTGCCTTAATTGTCTTAAATAATGCACACTACTTAAAATATAGAAGATCTGGTGTTGAGGTTATAACAGCTTTCTATTGAGATTCATATTTATTCAGTTACTGGGTAAGTTTTCCCATGTAAAGCAGAGGCCCTCTCCTCTAGTCAGGGAAATCAGGAACAAATTTCCTCACAGAGCTCACTGTGCTGTAGAAATCTGTTAATCACTTCTGTTGAAGGCTGTGAAATGAAAGATGTCTTAGATAATAAAATCTCCTTTAGTTCTATTTACATTGAAGATATATTTTTTCAGCACTGTGATATCCCAGCTAGGTTTCATTTCAGGTGGGTTAGTGATGGATTTTTTTTGTTTTGTGACCGCATCAGAAAAAAACTGATTCATGTCAGAAACAAAATGGCTTTTGGTTGCACACAGAGCAACAATGAACTGTCAACCAATAAAAAATGAATTATGAATCAAGTAAGATTCTTTTGCTCCACCTACGCCCTAACTGTTTTTCATTTTCTTTTTTTTTTATTTTAGGTCTATTTGAAAGCCAAAAGACAGCCACTTGAATTAAAAGATAATGTTTAGAAACTAAGAACAAAATATTTGGTCTTTTTTAAGTTAACGCCTCTATATTTTCCAGTTCTTCTGTCCCTCTCATTTCCTTGACTGAAATGAGTTTCAGTGTTTACCCATTTTAGTATTTTAGTTCAATGTTAATTTCTTCTGCCTGTCTTGCCCCAAAATTCCATTTCTGGGAGGACAGTACTTGCTAACAACCTCCTTGTCATCTCTTAATAGGGAATGACATGCAAAAAGTGGAGAAAGCACTCTGAAAATGATAGATTTCATAGGAGTAGCAGAAATAACTCAAACGAGTTTTTGTGAACTGGGCACTCTATCTTGTGAGTAGTAGGTGAACAGTAATTTTATTAAGTACCCTAAAACCCAACATCAAGGAGGAAATTAGGAGATTTAGAAGACCTTCCACCTTTGACAGAACAGCCAAGTACTGGGACCTGACAGGTACAATAAAGAGCTTAGATGTTCTTCTGATATTGTTCTTAGCCATAAGCCCCCAGGCTTTGTTCTACATGCTTAGTTAAACTGTTTTTATCTTACATAAATCCTGGTAAGCTACTTTAAGATCCATCAGACTACCTCAATTGCCATTTAAGTGTTTTTTTCTGCACTAACTGCTTCTTGTTAAATAGTTTGACGTTTATGTGTCTAGACTTGGGTTGTTTTGATATTGATTTTGTACAGAATGATAATGGAGCATAGTGGCAATATTACTTTTGCTGCCATACCTAGTAGCAATATATCTCTTTGAACTTCTTATGTTGGGAACAGAATTTACACGTATGTAGGTCTAAATTTAGTCAGTTCTTCAAAGCTAGGATTCTGCTTTGCTTAGTTTTTTGCTGCAACTAACATTTCCTTCCTTACAGTGATGAGAATCTTTAATTTGAGGGAAATCTGTCAAAATGCAGAGCTTCCAACTTAGTGTCTGCACAGGAAAGACGATTGTGGTATCAGCTAACTCTCTCTCCTTCTCTCACTAATGACTTTACTGTGGGTATGGAAAGCAGCTTTCTGTAGATGCTTAAAGTATCCATAATAAGCCAATCACTTTTAAGACATTTACCACTATCTGTTAAATGAGATGAGCTTTAGGTTGCCTTTTCTTTGTCCCCATGTCTTTTTCTGTTTGCCTACCTCAGACCAAAAATACTAGGAGTAGTCTCATTTGTCTGGCCATGATTTAAATGGAGTTACATAATGTTCAACTTGGACAAAGATTTTCAGGTAGAAATTAAATAAGAAGTCACCAATTTTCAGAAAAAAAAATAGTGAGGTGGGAAATTTTGTACTACGAGGAACACAGGACAGTAAAAGGATAGTCAACCATCAACATTTTACAACAAAATAGCTTTACTCTTGAGGCATTCACATTGAATATTGTACTAATTTTGTATGCTAAATCCTTCGGAGCCAAGCTGATGACACTGTTGATCTTTGAAACTGCCCAGGTATTTGCCTCAGCATTGTTTAAAGCCTTTGATAGTACAAGGATCTGGAAGTCATTTTTTCTGAGTGGAATTAAAGAGATTTCACCTGGAAACAGCTGAGTTAGACTTTTTCATGCCTTTTCTTCCTCTGCCTCTTCCACCAGTGTACAGAGGCTTCTGTTCCTCTGTCCTCCTCACCGTCCTTCCCCACCCTGCTGATAACTGGGGCAGTTGAAGCAGATGGGGATGGCAGCTCCCTTTCTCACTTACAGCTGGGACTCCTGATGTCCTCAGTTGCACAGTTTTCCAAGCTGCAGTTTGTTACAGCTCTGCCTTCCTGCCAGTAAGCTGATAGGAGTAATTTCGAAAAGGGAATTTCTGGTCTAAGCCAGTATATCCTTAACAAGCCAGCAAAGAAATCCACTAATATTAAATACATAAATTGAGAACATGTAAGATAATGGTTTCATATCATTTGCTGAAAGTGAAGAAAATCACATATAATCTGCCTTTGTCTGTAGACCTCCATTCGTATTAACAGGGAGACATCTCTGTCCAAGATTCTCATTCATCTTCTTTTTCGGCACTTGTGTATTTAGAGCTTTTTATCCTAAGGAAATGAAAATACTGGCTGATGGATGAGGTCTGGCCAACCTTGCTGCAGTGATTTAGGACCCTTCACATTCCTGGGCTTGAGTTTGCTGCCTCACATTGCGATGGGCAGGAGGGAAACGGCCCTGTGAAGCTGCCATCTGAGATGACTTCAACAGGAGTTGATAAACTTTACACTCAAGAAGCAGAGTGAACTTTAGTTCAGAAGTACTGAGTACTGCTCAGCTGTGTATTTACCCTCAGAAGATGGTTAAGTACTGCAAACCCCATGTTTTTATCAGTATGAAAATATAAGAAGCACTAGGCCTTTTTTATACTTATTCAAGAAATCATCAGTAAGCTTTGGTTAACCATTCCACCTTCCATGACACTATCAATCTTAGTGGACAGGTGTTCAATTTGTAAAGTATGTGTTTGTCACCAAAAAGAAAATCTTGTGGGTATTTATCTCATTTGACAGTGGAAATATATGGCTTACAGTCAATTTCAGCTAAAGCTAGCCTGAATAAGCATATCAAACCCTTTAAACCCATGGACTGAGGCCTAAGTCTCCATGTCTATTTGTGCATATTAACATGCCATTTTTGTTGAAACCTGTGATACATATAGAACTACCTTCGGTTTTCAACATATTGATATAAAATGACTGTCCCAATAACCTTCATGGCCACAGAGAATATAGTTTTCCACTAATTTTGACAACAGTTTAGGGCTTAGGACCCTTCAATTATTTATTACTTTCTTTCTCTGAAATATTTTTTGCAGACTGACATTCAAGTCCACTGGACATTTTTACACAGTTGTACTCCAGACTGAAGGCTTCACTATTTAAAACAAAAATGATATTTCCAAGGAAATATATCTATTCCAGGTGTTCTGGTGACCACTTCAGTTTCCTGTAATCCTTGTGTAAGCTTCATGGGTTTGACTTCTATCTGTAATCTCTTTTACAGAGGGAAATGTACATTGCCTCTACCTTTAGCCCAGAAAATCTTGTCTTAATCCAGGGCTGTCCAGCAATTCTGGTCCTCTTTAGTTTCTTCTTGGATAAAAATTCAATGTCTGTGAATTTCAGTACTCATTTATAACTTCAAAATCATATGCCTTTTTTATGATGAACATGACAGAGCAACACAGGCAGCAAACACGTAGAGAAATGTTTCTGTAAGTCATGTTTGATGACCATATTGGGACATTAAGGCTAAAAAAGAGTGTGTATCAAATATATCTTCTAAAATGGCACTCTTTATAGCAGGAAATATCCCCTTAGATACAGTTATTTAGTTTTGCACAGCTCTGTACTTGTACAACGTGTCCACTTTTTCTGGAGTCCCCAGGCCCACAACAGAATCCAGCCCCTTGTGCAGCTCCTGCCTCTGGGGAAGGCAGACTCCTGTCTGTCCCCATCTCTCCAACTCCTGCCTTTTCTGAGCTTTCCCTGAAAATATTTATGAAAAAGTTTCTGTATATTGCACATCTTAGAATAACTTAAAATACACCCTAGACATCATGTTTTTCTCTCAATTGGATATCTAATCAAGATAGTTGTCCAGGCTTGCACTATACTTGATGAAGAGAGATGGGAGCTTCTAAAGGGCTATATTTCACTAAGCTGAAACTAGATGGCTAAGACAGTGGCTGAATTGCCCTCTGGAAATGCTTGTTTTAAATGGCTATCAAGAAAATTTGGACAACTAACTTAGAATAAATGCCTATCAGCAAAAATGAAGTGAAAAGAATCCCTTTCTCAACTAAAATATAAGATACTGTGTGTTTCAGCTGTTTGGGCTCTGTGGAGTGCATTCAATTTGCCCAAATTTAGCTCCTGGTTAGGTGAAACAGGCATTTCAAGGATCTTTTTCTCCTGCTTTAGGCACCTATATTTAATCTTACCTACCAGTTTCAAAAGTTAAGTAATTTAATTTAATTCTTTGCTAGTAAAAGAAAAAAAACCCTACAACTGATCAGTCTGCTTTATTTGATAAGAGATTACCCATTTAAATATTAATGTCAGCGAGCTCCATACCTGAAGCTGTATAGTTATGTGGGCAAAGGACAAAGCCCAAATCTCAAAAAAACCAAGCGAGAAGCAGACTATAGTAAATGGAACCTAGTCCTTTAGTGATGTAATTAAACATCTTTAAATCAGAATGAGCTCATGGGTAACATGAGCCCATGTCTGATTGGAGCCTAACACACAGATATCTATACTGCATGGATAATGGTCTGTTACTGGGGAGTAGTAGAAGAATAAGGTTTATCGTCATCCTTAATTCTGGGAAAAATCTTAGAGTGGTTGCTGGTTGTAATAATTGTGATATTTTATACAGTTGTGTGACTAATTTGACCTCAAATTGTTTTAGCTTAAGTAGTTTTGGTTTCATTGCATTATGTATTTTTTTTTTTTTCTATTTAGCTGTTTAATGTAGTTAACAAAATAGATATAAATGGAAACCTTCATGGAACAGATGTTTCTTTCCTAGACTGCAAAGACCGCAGGGTACATTAGAGACAACTTAATAAGCCTAATAACACAGTGGTGGTCCATAGAACATGCCCATTTTAGTTCTCATAAAGTCCTATTAAAAGGCCTAGTCCCATAGGGTTCACTGAAAAGCTCAGGCTTGTATTTCTAATCCATAAAATTGCTAAAATATTTTGGAACTTCTGAAGCTGGTTTGTAAAAACTTGTGAAATCAGTTGAATACAGCAACTAGAATGAAGTAATTTAAAATCATAGAATCATAGAATAGCCTTGGTTGGAAAAGACCTCTAAGATCATCAAGTCCAACCATTAACCCAGCACTGCCAATTCACCACTACCCCGTGTCCCTCAGCATCACATCTACATATCTCTTAAATACCTCCATGGATGGGGACTCCCCCACTGCCCTGGGCAGCCTGTTCCAATACCTGACAACCCTTTCAGAAAAGAAGTTTTTCCTAATATCCAATCTAAACCTCCCCTGGCACAACTTGAGACCATTACCCCTTGTTCTATCACTATTACCTGGGCGAAGAGACCAATCCCCACCTTGCTACCACCTCCTTTCAGATAGCTGTAGAGAGCAATGAGGTCTCCCCTCAGCCTCCTCTTCTCCAGACTAAACACCCCCAGTTCCCTCAGCCACTCAATGAGAGAGGCTGCCATTGAGCTCAAATGAGCCATACTGCCATTTTGGTGGCTGAAAATACAGCTGTATCACAGTGGTATTGGAGCAGCCGTACACTGCCAGCTGCTTTGGTAGAGCTTGCATTATAGAGCCACAATGAGTGTGGCAGCAGAAAAGAGTAGACCAGTGAAGAATGACAGCTCATGTGGTAGTCATGTGGAGAACTGGGTATTCTCATGGTCTGGAACTATCCTGGTGTTGGGACACTTTGTAGGTCCTTGGACTGCCCACCTTCACAAAACAAGTATGTTATGTTGCACCATCAGCACACCTGAGGGTCATGAGCTATCCTTGCCTTGGAGGTGTCTGTCCACCATCTGCCCCAGTTGCAATGGGAGGAGCTTGGGAAGTTGCAGGTGTTATATCCTGGGATCAGCTGAGGTCTTGAGTATGGCTGCAACTGGAAGCAGCTTTAGAGAGACAATGACAGTTTTGGGGGAAGAGACACTTGAGGGTGGGACACTGGCAGTGGAAGAAGGAAAAGAGGGCAGGCAGAAGCCAAAGATATCAGCTCAGGGGTACACCAGAAAAGAACTAATAGACAGAAGTGAAACATGAAGATGATACCTACTGTGGAATAAAAATAAAAAGGACAGAGGAAGGTAGAAATTTGGAAAGAGGGGGGTAGACAGATGTCAAAAATAAAGGGACTAGGGACATACATGATAGAGAAGACCAAGAAAAAATGGTATTGTTCAAATCAGTGCTAGCCAGAGTGAGGAAAGGCTGTGGCAATAGGGCCTTGCCCAGAATGTACTGAGTGGGTTTTAAGAATGGCTATTTGTCTTCAAAGAAGTATTTGGATTCTAGCTGCCTTTGATGTCTGCATGATCATGCACCATCTAAGTGAGCCTCAGGAATGTGCCAGGGAGACTTTGCAACCCAGGAATTGGACAACCATTCCTGCTTTTTAATGTGATAGCAATAAACAAGTATCAAGTGTGGGAGCAATTAAACAATAATAAAAAAGAAATGAAGAATACGGTCCATGCTGCCTTTTCCCATCCAAAAAAAAAAAGAAAAATTCTCTTTGTTGGAAAACAGACTTTTTTCAGCAGACTGCAATGATAAATAGGAATGGGTGTAGTTAAAATAAAAATAGCTGTAAGAATAGCAGTTCTGGTTCTTTGTAGTCCAGTTGGAAACCACTCTAGTTTGAAAACTGGACACATGACAACAGCAAAACACACTAACTTGATAACTTGCAGGTTCTACAGGTTGACCAACTATGGAGTTATGAGACCCAATAAAAATAATGGTTGGACAGATATTGAGTCCATAAAATGATGGCAGCCAGGCACACAGTATAATACAGTACAGATGTAGGTGTATCGCTCTGAATAGTTTGCACTCTGTTTCAACAATAAAAATGTGTGATGTTTCCAGTACCCACCACCAGCCAGATGAGAGAATAAGTTATCCAGCTGTTTTCAATACAAAACACACCATCCTAAAATCAACTGATATTTCAAACTCTTTGTATTCTTCTTTCCTGCACATGCAGGAAGTATTAATGGTGACATGATTGTATGTTACTGTAGTTTAACAAAATGATCAGGAAGACAAGCTATGTTAGCAACATTATTCAGACATTTAATAGCATTTATCCTTTTAACTTCATTATAGTGCAATGCCCCAAGGCCCAAAAAGAGTTATTTTTAACATGACTTCAGACAGAAAGGAGTAACTTCTCATAGGAACGTGCACTGGCCTCTTTACAGAGATATATTACCAAGGCTCCAGGGGACAAATATAAGGGGCTGTCTCCCCTCTGCCCTCATTCTTCCTTGCAACCACTCCATGTGGTCAGTACTCTCCGGTTTCTCCCTAAGGTCAGAAACAAAAGTCCCTGGCCCTGAGGCCTTCACAGCTGTTACCACTCTCCAGATGTCAGCACTCGCCTGTCCCATGTCCCTCCTTCCTCCTCCAAAAAAACCCCCCCAATCTATTTAAGCTTGCACCATTTCCCAGGTCCCCCTTCAGACTGCAGTACGAGTTACTCTGAGAAACAGCGTGTGTGCATGTGCATGAAAACTAATCCCTTTCTCAGCGAGTATTCCCCTCCCCTGCCAAAAGAGGAGGAGAGGGGATGAAGAGAAGGAAGGAAGGAAGGAAGGAAGGGGAGAGAGTCCGTGTCCGCTCTTGCACACAGCAGAGCCACTGGATGCCATCAGGTGCTGGTGATCCCATTAGTGCCCACATGGCACAGTGCCTCATGTCACCCCCCCCAGATAACCAGCCCCATCATCACCATTCCTCACTTCAATGAGAGCAGAGCTTCCAGACAGCAGTGTTACTGCTCTGGAGCAAGCCACTGATAATATTTAAGCATGTTTGTAGATCTGGTTGCATACTGCCTTGTTCTATTTTTGTTTCTCTTTTCCCCTTTATTCATTTCATTTGTTATGCCTTTCTCTTGTCTCTTTTACACTTCTTCATCACCCTTTGAGTTTTCTACCCTTAGGTCCTCAGATCCTGTTCTCCTCCTGTTTTCCTTTGCTTAACTACTCTGTTGCCTCAACTATATTTTTTCTTCCCCATTCATTTCTCCTCATCCCTCATCTTTGTTTATTTATTTGGTGCTGAGGTTGGCTGATGAAATTTCTGTAATTACAAATGCCATTCCCAGCAGTTACTCATTTGTTCTTGCATCCTTTCCTACCTCTTAATGTCTTTTCCTCTTGAAACATGAATGCCAGTACTGATATATTTACAGTTTTCACCTCTTGGGTGAGATAGAGGAGATATGCTTCTCTGTTTTCTAAAGAGCCACTCTCTGTTTTCTCCTTTGCCTCTGTAACAAAACACACTTTTGTTGGACTTTTCTTTAATTTCAGTAATGAAAAGGATGAAAAGTGTAGCCTATCTCAGTATTTCCATTCATGGATACTTTTCTTGCTTGTTCTTTCTTTCAGGGTTCTCTACTGTGTTATCCACTGCCCATGCAAAGAAATCAGTGCTTTTCATGGCAGCAAAACACAAAACACCATACATGTTGCTCACAGGTCTGTCTCCCCCTGTACTATGATTCTTCTATAGGTACTTCTCATCTATTTCCTGCATTATAGCTTGTTAAATCCGTAATTTTTCATCATTTCTCTCAAGGGATCTTCATTGTTCCTGGTTTTGTCCATCTTCTTACATGGTTCTTCCATGGACTTGACCAGTCTCACATGCAGCCTCATATCCAGTAAAACTTTATAGTTAACTGCCTTTCCCCTAATATCTAGGTTAGCATTAGGTGCAGTTGCATGGTCTTCTACAGCTGTTTTCTAGCCTCATCCCTTCCTACTTCAATGTGTTCAATGCACTTCAAGTAAAACAATCTTAGTGTCTATAACTTTGCTTAGGTCACTCTCATCTCCCCTCCAGTATCCATCCTGTCAAGCTTTCTCCCTCTCTTATTAAACATAAAATGTGGTGATGGTGTTTTTGTGGGTTTTTTCTTTTTTTTTTTTTTTGTCTGTTTTGTTTGGGGGGTTGGTTTGTTTGTTTGTTTGTTTGTTTGTGGTTTTTGTGTTTTGTTTTGTTTTGTTTTGTTTTTTAAAGAAACTCATATATCTTTAAAACTATGTCAATCTTCTTCTAGAGGAGAAGGAACATATCAAATACCACACAGTCCCTCTAATCCTGCAACACATAGTCAATTGGCTAGTGGACCAATTATTTTATGTTTTCAATATACAACACCTCCTTATTCTTCCAATTCAGCACAATTATTTGTAATAGAAATTACCCTTGACACTGTAAACTTTTCACCTTGTATATTCATGCTAAGTTCCTATTTCAGCTATTGGGAGACATATGCATACCTGCCAGCTAATCACAATGCAATAATATCAGAGTTTTTATTTCAGTAGTGCCATAATATTATTTCAAAAAACACTGTGCTGAACTGGTGAGCCAGGAAAGGAAGATATCCACAGAAGTTCAGGATGCCAACCTCTTCCATAAACTAGGGCTGCTCTTTCTCAGATCACTCCACTGACTCCAGCACTGGCAGGGTTGCTAAGGGATGGCAGCACTTTTTCAAGCAGGCAAACCTTCAGCCTGTTTCAACCTGTACTGCATGAGCTAGTCTGACAGAGGCAATGATATATGTATGAGGCTCAAGCACTCACTGCCTTCTACTTGTTTTCCATTTGGCTATTATGAGTACTGGCCTCTGTCTTCTTCTCAGCTCCTGTTAAAACCTGAATACTTCAAATTCTTTGACATAGTCTCCTTTGTTAGAACTCACTTCACCTAATTCTGGCTATGTAAAAATATCTATTAATTAAAATGATGCATGTATAAAAATAGCTATTACAGAAGAAGAGTGAACATTGTGGAAAAGTTGAATCTAGTTACTTCTGACTATTCCAAAAATACATATATTATTCTTCAAAATTTGCCTACTACATAATATTGTTTCATGTTCATATCAAGAAATCTCTTTAAAAGAAAATTATGAATGTATAAGAACAAAGGATTAACAGAGGATGATTCACCTAATTTACATGCAACAGCAAACAAAAGAGACAACAAACACGGTGGGAATAATGTGCTAAGTTGGCAGAATTTTTCTGATAAGTGTCCAAAAGGAGAAGAAGGAGTTTTTCCCCTTCTTCTGATCTTCTGTTCTAACTGGGGGGTCATGTATCATGACCCTGACAACCTCCACTGCTCATTTTGGTAAGAGCATTGCAGCATGTTGTCCTCAGGCTTCCATTGCACTTTTGTTCCCAGCCAAAGCAGGCTGTTGTAGGAGCTCCCTGCACACCTCTGCCTTTCCCTCCCAGCTGAATCAGAGAAGTGAACACATCGCCCACAATGAGGACAACAGCACTAAGGGCTGATGAAGGTAGGGGAAGGTGAGGAGGATGGCTGAGGACCCTGCTGTACAGAACCCCAAGGAAAGGTGCTGCGAAGGGCATCAGAGACCACCACATCACTGTGATGCAGGATAACACTGAGGAAATAAAGAGGATGAAACATAACTTATTGAGTGGGAAATAGCAGATGTTCTTCCTCAAGGGCATAAGCAGGACTATAATTACAGAAAGCAACGGCATCCTATCAAGCAGAAGAGCATTAGCTATGCAGCTGAGAATGCCACAAATAAATTGACAAGTATTATTATTTGCCCTTGCATAAAGTAAGTAAAGAAAAATGACACAGGGGCTCAGACATAAAGAAATGGGTATAGGTCAGACAGAAAGGGTCAAGAACATATAAGGAGAGAACATTATTTTTTTACAAGGATATAAAATGTCCAATAACATATCAATGGCAATATTATACGTGGTGTACCTTAGGCAGAAGAAAACTTCATACACACTTCATCAGACCCCAGTGAATTAGTCATAGTCTACTGAAATCATATTTTATGTGAGAGTAACCATCAGGTCACAGATGTGTCAGTGCACTCTCACTGCATTCAGTGGGAATGTGCCTGTATGAAAGGCTACTTGAATGTAAACTGCAGTGTTAATGTATTCAAGCACCTATCCCCGTCTCAGCTAACTAGGCAAAAGATCTCCATGATAAATTAACCTGATCTGAAACTGTATAGTTTTGTTTTCATCATTCTTTGAATAACACATCATTTTCACACAGAAATTAATTCAAAAGGCACTCTTCGACCAGGATTCACTATATTTATAAACATTTGAAAGAAGTTTATTTAATTTCCTTTTTTATCAGAGTGTCCTTTTGATATGAGAATACTGATATGAGACTGAAGTGGTACAATTCAGAGTAGAGCTGTCCTCAGCTCTTTAGCCTCCCTTCAGCTTTGGTGTAGGTAGATCAGAGGCGGGCTCAAGCCCAAGGGTGCTCAAGGTAGTCCCTGCTAGATCCATAGTTAGGAAGAAGTGTATCCACTCCTTACTACTCTAAAATTTATTCAGTAGAAGAAAATGAAATCTTTTATGCATCATCATCTACAGAAGTGTTTAGTAAGTTCCCATCAGTAACAAGAGTGATATCCTACCAAACACACTGGACATCTGTTCCACAGAAGGTATTATCTGAAATTAGTAGAGTTACACACATAAAATTGTTTGGCCTGTAGAGCATTCTTTCCTGACATTAATACTGGGGAAAAAAAGTATGTATATTAACATTTAGAGATTGGTGTGCATGCACTACTGGTCACCCCAGTGTGATTGGGACACTCGCTGTTTGGGTGCAACATCTCAGCTGGAACGGACATCAGCACATGCTCACAAAAGCTTTACAGGTGTGTAAAACAGACAATGACCAAGCGAACTGATAGACCTTGTGGCAAAATGATGGACTCAGCAACAGAAAATGGTATACGTATTTCTGGGCAAATGGGTAGACTTTGAATATCAAAAACAGGCAAGCCCATTACACTGATTTACAGACACATTTCAGAATAGACTCTTTTGACTATAAGATACAAAACCAGGTAGTAACACTGAGGTTAGCTGAGTTGTGTGTGGGCATTGGCCAAATGTCCTTAAGAACTGATGAAGGCTGCTACTGTGCTCTGTTAACCTTCATGTACAAAAACATCCCCCAACAGCCCAAGGAGAAAAATAAACCTGGAGCTGTTGTTTACATTTCACTTCCCTGTCTATCCACCCTATTTTGATGTGCAATTGACAAGTGCAACCCCCACCCCTCCAAAAAACATCCATATAGGCAAAAGAAAAATCTCTAGTTCCACAAAGTATTCAATAGGCAAAGATTATCAAAACAATATCCTAAGGGGGAGAGAAATTTTCACTGTCGTTCTGTCACTTGTCAATCATACACTTTTATTATCCTTGTCTGGCCTCTAAAATTTGCCCTCTGTGGGGTTTAGGAGAGAAACTTTACTCTTTTTGCTTCTCTTTTTTGATTATCTGTGAAATGGAAATTTTGCTATCAGCATCCATGTGATGGTCCCTGTGCACCTGAAACATGGCAGGACAAAGCACCCACAAACTAGAATGTTTCTCAGCTATAAACACACTCAGAAGGTTCAAAAACTTCCTGTAACCCATAGTTGCTCATTGTTCTTCAGAAACCTCTGCCCACTGATTTCTAAACTCCCTCTAAAAATCCCTATTTCTCACTTCCCAGATCAAATATTCAGAGGCAGATGAAGTAGTCTTATGTTGCAAACTGGCTTTACTGTGGAAAGAAAGGAAAGACCTTAAGAAGCACCCACCTTTGCTTGAAGACATTTGCTTTTGAGAACGGTCTTCAGAAACAAAGTAATTAGAAAATATTTTAGAATTATGAAGGAGTATGTGAATGATTCAATTCGTTAAGCTTGTTTTTTGTTTGAATGGCAGTCTTGGGCAATGCCATCTTCAGAGTATCAAGACACAAAGGTTTCTTCAATTGGAACCACTATCCTGAACTATACTGGAAATTTATTTCTTCTCTGACTTTAAGGAAACCCTAAAGTTGCTGACTATTTTCCATTCACAAAGGGAAAATATACATCAAAGCTTTTGCATAGGTCTAGAGTGTATAGCAAAATAACATGGAAACATACTGTAAAAATCTGTTCATAATATATTTGCTGCATTTTAGCCAAAAGCCTCTGCCAAGATTTAGTATTTCTTTGTTTTAAAAAACTGTTTTAAAGGAAAATAGATATGTAAATTGTGGATCATTTCTTGGCAAATTATATTTTTAAAAGGAGAGTTGGCAAGTTAGGTTGCCTCTAGAGACTTTGCATCTTATGTTTGGTTGTTATTAAAAATAATTTAGGAGTTTAATCCTGGTCTCCAGTTGTCAACATCATAAAGTCATCATGCAGTCCCAAACTACTGCAGTCTGTGGTTAAAAGGAGCACAGAAGTGAAAGTTCAGAGGTGTTATTATTATAGGTCACAACTGACATGGCATGTATCGGGGCAGAATTACACACACGAGAGATTGCATAACATCTGCTCACATTTTGTGTTCCTCAGGTCTGCGTTACTGGTTTTGCTCTTTAATGAGCCCTGAAGTTACCCATTAAAAGGACAGAACGTAGCTTAGGGAAACTAAGAGTGAGATGGCTTTCCTTTATTCCACAATGAACAGAAGTGTCCCAGTTTCCTACTTTATGATGACTCACCACAAGTTCTTCTAATGACCATCCCAATGCTTCTGAGGTCTCCAAGCTGTCAGTGTCCATTACTCTTCTGCTGCTCTTAGTCCTTCCCACCCTTATCTTTTCTGCTGTGCTGGAAGGGCTCCTCCTTCCCTTTCCCCCTCAGTCTGTTTTCCTGCCCTTCTGGAAATTTCCTTCTGTGAATTCCACCCTATTAACCTGCTTCATATGGCTATTTCAGTGTCTGTCTGTCCTGTCCCTCAGTGCCCATGGAGAACAACTACAGCTTTTCTCCACGTTACATATGTATTTGCCTAATCCTGTGCTTCCATATTCCCTACAAATGCAGTCCTATCCACAGCATATTGATTCTTCTTCTTTTCTGTGCATGTCTGTTGAGGAGTTCTTGTAAACCTTTGTAAGGCTATTTTGGATTTCATAAATAAATACTCTTAACTAGGCTCAAGCTAACTAGAGTAAGTCAGCATTGAGGTATCTCATTAACAACATGGTGTCTCAAAATAATTTTCCAAGGTACCAAAAGATAGGAAGGTCATCTCCATAAAACTGTGGAGCTAGCTTAGAATTTAGTGGCATTGAGATCAGTATGGAATAAATGTTTTCTAGTCAACAAATCGAGTTAGAAAAGGTCCTTGGTATACAGCAGGACATCCCAAGGATGTGAAGGGAATTTATAATAGCCTCATACACTTTTTTTTTTTTTAAAAAAAAAGGTAAAATAAAAATCAGTTCTGGATAAGGGCAAGAATGAACACAGCCTCACTGCACAAGGTACTGAGAAGTGCTTATTAAAGCTGCAAATGCTTGAAGCATGCTGGGATATCTCCTGCCAGATGTATGTGTCCCTTACCTCATGTAGCCTTCCATAGGTTTTTTTTGTTTACAAGTCATCCATATGGCAGCACTATTAAACTTGTCATAAAAAGACTACTCAAGTGGTTGTCTTGTTACACTAATGAAATTACATGTTTTTTAAAACCTTGCCATTCCAACTGCCATATGTTATGAAAACTCAAGCCTACTGGGATGCCATTTCATGTAAAGTTTAAGTGCCTCGCCAGTGAATATAATTAACCATAATAGCTTTTTATTAGCTTTAGTTACGACTGCAACTAAAATAACACTTTGCAAGTCATGCCAGCACACATAAAAGAGAAAGCAAGTACAATGCATCAGCAAGGCAGGAGACAGCTACTCCTAGCAATTACCCTCCTGTCTGGCCTAGCCAGCAGGGGTAGAGGATAATCCTTAAAAATCACTGCTATAGGGCATCACCGTTGCCATCAGGAGGAGAGCAAGGGAAGAGTGACTGTTGAGGACTGCTGATGGAAGCCAAAAGCCAGACTGAGCTACAGGAGGAACATACTGCAGAACCACATGGGCAGAGAAAGCTATGGCTGCTGTATGCTAAAAAAAGGGGTTCTTGGCCAGTTTTGCAGATTTGGCTGCTTATTACTGGAAGAAGATGCAGTACTAACACTAGATGCTCGGCTGGCACTGGGAGGGCTGTGGTATCTAGAAGGATGGCCATGACACACAATTGCAATCAACACGCCTCTCCAAATGGCAGAACTGGGGCAATCACTGCTATTAAAACTCCTGAAGTTATATTTTCCACTACACAGCTTCATCTTTGTCTCTCCAAAGTAGTGTGGACATCCTCATGTATCTAATCCCCTGCATCCAACCCAGATCATAGCTGGGAGAAGACATGAAAGAGAAATAAGGGATAATAATACTTAGGGAGGGGAAGAGGCTAGGAAAAAGTGGGCAAGGTAGGACAAATACAGGAAAAGCCAAATGCTTGCGCAGGCATAAGAAGCTACACCAGAGGAGAGCAAACATTCAGGAAAAAGAAGGTCTTAAACCCTGTGTGCTACTTCTGACATCCACAGGCCCTTGCTGAGGCTGCAGAAGTTAGTTACATTTTGTGTGTGTAGGAACCACAAGACTATATGTGAATGGTTTCTTCCTGTCTACAAAAAAGCTAAAATATCCTGGGATGTATCCCATTACACTGTTCTGAACCTGGGAATACTCCAGAAAAGAGCAATTTGGCTGCATCTGCCCACTTCCCCCTTCCCTTCCTTGTGACTGTTTCCCACCTTCTGTAGTACCCACTGTAACATATAACTGTCATCACAAGTCTGTTTCTGCTTAGCTAGTTACTACCAGTGAAAAACAACAAAAACAACAATAAAAACTGCTGGAAACACTGGCAATAGACTGCACATGGCAAAAGAAAGCAAGATTTTGCCTGAAATCGCCCCCTACCACTTTCAAAACGCTCTTTTAACAAAATACATTTGCTAGTGAATATTTGGATGAAATATAAAGCTAGTCAAGGAAAAAATGTACTTCCATAACTGCTTTAAATAGGCAAGTTGAGATTTTGCATCATGAGGAGAGGTGCTATTCACTTGAATGCGTCTTAACCTTTCTTTAGGGTGGTGAAGCATGTAGTGGAAAAACTGGGTGTTACCTTTGATCATGTTAATTATCAGGGTAGGGTTTTATCTTTATATATGTTTAAAACACAGAAAAAGGAAATAAAGAAAGATATTGATCTTTTAAAACTTGTTTTACATATTATAGCATTGCAATTAGATAGAACCCTGCTGCTAATGACCTGACAGTTGACAAAAGTATTTTAGTTAAAAGACAATTAACAAAAAAGGCAGCAGATGAGGGACCAATAGCCATTGGATGGATGAGTATCTGAGGCATTTGCTTTGTTTTAATTCATTCAGTATTACAACAGGCTTGGGAACTGAACCCAGATGTCTTGATTTCCAATATCATAGTGGAAAAGTTGGCTTTATTTTGCATCTGTTTACCCCCTTTAGTAAGTTTTTCTGTCACCTTATGTTCCCGAGGAATAACAGAAATCAGATCTACTTAATTTCATCCAAGAGCTGCAAGTTTCTATGAAATTGTTAGTGCGTTGGCCTTCGGAGTCAAAGAGGATGTTATTGTCTGTCGTGTTTTCTGTGTGCCAGTGTGACTGAAAATCCCAGCGTGTGCATGGCACCACTTCTCACCACATCTACATATGACATAAAGGGAGATCAGAGCTTCAGTCTGCTCAACCTGTCTTCACTTTTCCTGCTGCCTCTCCTCCTGTGGCTCACTAGGGTATTTTAAAATGAACCACTCTACTGAAATGCAATCCTTTGTGTGCTGGCTGCTATCAGTACGTCTCAATGATGTGCAACAAATTTGATAGAACTATCATTTCAAAGACGTCATTTGATCTTGTGCTTGATGTCATACAACTTCCTTGCTCTGGTAAATCAACCAAAAGCTTCCCTGGCTTTCCCAACGCCGTTCTGCAGCTACTCATCCAAGACAGGACATCATTCGGGAGTCTGCCACTACAGCAACAGCCTTCGACCTTTTTGGTTGTGTTTTACCCACTGTGATTATTTGTTCTTCATATTAGCTTAACCAGGATCAGTTGACATGGTGGGGATGTTGATGATTTAATCTTCAAAGCCTGGGGACAATTCTTCAGTTTTGAATGATTCAGGGGTAAAAAAACCCCACCCTGTAAACTCTGTAGCTTCTCAACATGTTTTTTTAAATTCCTCTGCAAATCATCACGGAGAAAAGATTAATAAATTTTAGAGGAAAAGGAGACAAAACAATGCTTTGAGATTCTTAGGAACAATTAATTCCACTTGAATGGCACAAAGACAAAGGCTTTTAACTATTGCTTTGAAGTAGTGCTGTGCCTTTTAAATCCATAATCTGGGTGATTTGACGTTCTATGCACCCCAAATTCACTGCTTGCATCCCTTTGAAGCACACAGCAGCAAGACCCTTCAAGCATCAGAAAGCCTTTCCTGAGACCTCGCAGGACATCAGATTTGCGTTCTACTCCCATTTCTCTCCTCAACCTCTTATCTAGCTTTTGCCATCTTAAATATCTGTTTTTTCTCTCCACATTTTCTGCCCTGTCCATTGAGATGGCAAACTTTGTGTGTCAGAGTCTGAATGGCATATCTTAGGCATTGGGCTCATCTGGACTGCAGGCTGACACCATGACCAATCAAAGCAGACCATTGACTCACTGGTCATAGACCTGTCACAAGCGGAGCCCTTGATTTCTGTCGAAGGGGCTTATTCTTCGGTCACTTCAGAAGTGGTCACTAAATAAACTGGGGAATATTTTTCAACAGGAGGTTTCAAGAGACAAGCTACTTCAACCATTTGCTGTTTTTTCTTACAATATATAATTATTTATGACACGTGACTGGTTGTTCAGTCAAACGACACTATCATAAGTTCCTTCCTGGATGAGAGATTCTTTAAAGAAGAAAATAAGAAAAGGAGTTTATTGTATAATTTTTATATAATTTCTATATCATATTTTCATCAAGCACACCTACTTTTCCAAGGTCCTATCTCCTGTCCACCTCTCTTACCACCACCAGATGGCACATTGAAATAAGTGGTGCCCACAACCTTCAAGCAACTGAAAACTCTATATGGCCTCACAGAGAAATCATGGCAGAATATGTCTGACAAAAACCAGCTTGTGCCATACACATCCTATATAGTATGTGTGACTTTTAAATATAATCAATGATGAAAACAAGGGGTAGAATAAACATTTCAATATGTATATTTGTTTAATATTTATTTTGGCATTGTTCAGCCATGAAATTTTCACAGATAAAAATAAAACTTTTAAATACACATGGCAAAAATCTACTCTTCTGTTGTCTTTGTACTCTATGACTTTTCTTCAGCCATCAGAACATCATTGCAGAATTTCTGTAAGGCCTCCAAACTAGGTCTAATATTTACTTTTACATCTGATAATACCTTTAAAAACTTGTATATTCAGGCTTCTTTTTGTTGTTGTTTTTTAAGTAGCTAAATTAATGAAGTCTTTGTCACCTACATCACTCTAAATTTCCAACTCTTCCCCTAATTGCAACTCCTGACACTTCTGATTGATAGAAAGGTTTCTCTCTGTAATACATGTTTTGGCTTCTGCATTGCACTGGGATTTTTGACCGAAATTTCTTTAAAGTATATTCTTAAACACTGAATTTTGCATAGAGCATAAGGGGGTTTTATCATTAAGTTAATGATGGTGGTGCTAAACACCTAAACATTAAATTATTTGGAATGCCACACTGTTGGTTTGTGTTTGGTTTTTTTCCTTTTGTTTTGTTTTGTTTTTCCAAATTCTACTCACAAAAAAGCCTGGATCACAGTTTCTCTCTTTTATATAGAAGAACTATAAGTAAAGGAACAAAAGAATGTTCCTACATTAAATATGGAAGAATAATTTACAGTAGTATTGCTTTCAATATTGAGTTCATGCATAACAGGGCATGTAATCCAATAAGTGTTTTGTTTAACATAGGATAATGTAAAACAGATAGAAAGAATGTCTTCTGTCTATTGTCAAGCATTTAAATTGGATCTCTACTTGTTGTTGTATCTCAGGGTCTATGTCTCTAACGCTCATCCAAAACACATCTCAGGTTTCATGTACTTTCTCTTTTCTTCCTATAACCTTCTTCCTCCTCCATCCCATCCTCCATTCTTTTTCTCCTCATCTTCAGCCAATTTTCACCCATTCTCCTTTGCAGCAATCTGCCAGCACTGGCTTCAACCCAAGTGAGTAATGAGCTGAAAAATCTCCTCTACAAGCCCTGTTTTTCCAGGAACCTTTTCCTGGCTATTCTCATCCCTAACATTCTCTACAGTCTTCTTCCAGAAATTTATGCAATGCTTTGAATTACCTTTTGATAGTGAGGGTTGAAATCTGAAAACATTTCTGCAGAGGGACAAATCTGCACAAGATGGGGTCTAACACATTTAAAACATGTCATCCTTGCAGTTCCTTCCTCTTTCATCAATAATCCTACTAAGATTAGCTATTACATTCTACTATATAACAGCTATAGACATTGCAATTTGGACAATTATAAACCTATGACCCCTACAAATTCTATTGAATACCATATCCTGACCTTTCTGAGTATTGACTATGCTTGCTCTCTTTTAAAAATTTATCTTTTTAAAAAATTTTGTTTGGTTGGTTTTGTTTGTTTGTTTGTCCTTTCCCTGCAACAGCAATTGAATTTTCCTAGCCACAGACCAGTTAGGAGGCTACAATTCCATTTATATCAAGGTATAAATTAACTTATTTTACTAAACCCACAGTGACAGGCCTAAATTCTCAAAAAGATTAGCCAGTTAAGGTTTTCTTAACAGAGGAGATATCCCTGGAATTTTTTTGGGGGCGAAAAGTAATACTTACTTAAAAGTTAAATGGAAAATAATTGTCACCTCATTCAACCTCATTTGGCAAGTGGTCACAAAAATGTCAAAACGAAACAAACTGGAACATTTGTAATGTATGTGTATATTAAATAAGAGTCTCCATAGTGGTATGAGTCAGAGTCATGATTTCAATTCATATGTAGAGTTTTCTAAAGAAAACTAATGTCCTTTATCAATTTCATGGTAAAAGACATCTTTGCAAGTTTCACAATTTATCCTTGAAAAATAATGTCACTGCAAACCTGGGATCTGGTCTAATATAATTAATGCCAGTGGGAAAACTCCAGCTACATTCAGTGGGAAGAGGTTCAGCCTCTAAGATTCCCTTTAGCCTTGTCTACAAGCTGTCATCAGTAGGCTACTCATTTGTTTCAGTTTATTCTGATTTTCAGTATTTTTTCACATCAGTCTTAGTAACTCTCCTGTAATTCTCAGGCTATACAAACAAGATCAGGTTGTAAAGAGTAGTTTTCTTATACTATTAATAAGCACATCAAAATGTGCATCTATTTGCAGCCATAAAAATAGTATGTGCTGGCAAATGAGGAATGACACTGAATTTTCAGGCATGGTGACAAACAAAAGGTCAACAAAAATTATGAGAAGAAAAAAGCCTATAAGGAAGGGAAGCATTGGGGAAAATACGTCAATCTCAAAAACTGAGACTGGCTTTTGATAAAACTTAGGGTATAGCAAATATTTCCTCCAAATATATCAAAGTCTGTGCCATGCAGCATGACATGCCATGTGACCAAGATATTCCAACTCTGTTGTACAGACATCAAAAGTACTAGCCCTTATTCTTGCCTGTTTGCTGTATGGAAAATATGACTTCCAGTAACCTTGTAGCAGTAAATGATGCACAAGAAGTTATGGAGACTTTATATTTACTTTGTGAAACACTAACAAATACCACCTTTCACCCTAGAGGTGAATTAACTGGTAGGGGGAAGAAAGGAAGAAAGTGAGGCGTAAATCAAGAATAAAATAACCCAGCTGCATTTTGGAAGTTTTTTTAAATAAATAAATAACTATAAATATATATGATGGCAGTCTATGTGAAATAGTATATTCACAAACTAAGGCTGGGCTGCTTTTGCCTTTCACTCTAAATTCAAAGTGCCTCACTTAATTTCCTAGAAAATTTCTTCACTTATGTGAATATTTCCAAGCAGAATTGTACTCATTTTCCAGGGAAAGTAAAAGGATGTGTAATCAAAACCAGACTTATTTCTGAAAGGCAACTGGCTCATTTTTAGAATGAAAATATGTCTTGTGTTAGGGAAGTGTGATCATTCTCGATTTTGTGACTTCCACAAAGCAAAAACTCCAAACCCCCAAATCCTATTTGTGAAACAGAAAGAATAAGACTTTCCATACTGGATCAAACCAGAGGCCTGGGTAGTTCAATATCCTGTTTGTCAATATCTGAGAGAGCAGTTTCAGAAGAAAGCATGAGAACTCCCACAGGGAGCTTGGTTGGCATAATCCATCCCCCTCAAGATAATTTCTAAGGGTAATTCTAACTTCTAAAGTTGAAAAATGATATAAGCTCATAAATTAAGAGCTTTAGTATAAGTTTCAGAAATTTACTGTAATTCACAGGACTTTTATTTAATGTATTTTTGTATACTTCTGTTATAAGGTTATAAGTCACTCTTGCTTGATTTGTTAGTAATGAAGTGTGCAGGCACATATAGTATTTTAAGATTTGTAAGAGAAAGTTTCCAAAAATAACTTTAGTCATCTCAGTATCTGATACTAATTAAAGCATTCTACTCGTTTCTATTGATGTCTCTGAAATATTCAGAGGGGGAAAAAAATGGTAGGGTTGGAGGGGTGTGTGTGTGTGGAAAAAAAGGGAGAAAAATGTTACCTGGTCAACAGTTAAGCAATTAACCTCCACGTAGTGGGGGTGCAGCTCTTTGATGCACGAATGTGTGGGGATGAGGAGTGGCGCTGGTCCAGTTGTGCCATAAGGCAGACATGAAGAGCTGCTCGGTGGGACAGGGAGATGCTACATCGCTGCTGCAGCAATTGCAAGCTGAAGAACATTAGTGACTGGCAGTGAAGCATTAACTGTGACGGCCTACCTGCAAGTGGCTTGATGCTAATGTGAAATGGCAGCTGAGAGCAGCTCCATACAACTTTCTCAGCCTCCCTAAGTAATTGGTGACCTCTGAACTCTGCTCACATGAGTAGCTGGGGAGAACTGCTCCCAGTTAGGCAGAGAGGTCAAGCCAAAGCCTGATTGTCTGGACCTTCAAACATGTGACCTTCTTCCTCACAACTTTCTTTCTCACACCTAAAGATCATGTCACTGGCCCCCAGAACTGCACTTTGATCGGTTCTTGGAGCACTTTGTTTACCTTATGCATTAAGCCCAGTCAAATGTGCTTGAACTGTACAGTATCATTTTTTCCCAGGTCCTTTAAGTTTGGACAAAGAGAAACTAGCCTCTCTTAGCAAACTTCTACCTTACTTAGTGCTGATTGTAGACTTCTGCAAAACTGACAGTATGACTAATCTAATCCTGATGTCTGCAATGAATTTTAACACTTAGAACATCCAAATGAAGTTAAACCGGAGCAATTTACTGAACTTTTAGGTCCAGCATTTTTCTGGGGCATATTCTGCTTGTAGATTGAATATGACAGTATGTCTTGATTAGCCCAGTGTTGTGAAAAGTGGAATCAAAACCTCATTCCAGGCAGCTACCAGGTACTACGGCATTCCTAATCACACTTAGCATTTGACCATGCATACACTGAAGTTTTTCCAGGGCTTTTCAGAGGACAAATCAAGTCTTTGTTTTTTAAACAGAAAAGCAAAAGAATGGATGCCAATATCTGTTTAGTTTTTCTGGGCTTTAAATATTTTTATTTGTACAAACATCCAAATATTCTAGTTGCTGCGCAAAATGGTTATTTCTTCTCTGTATCCACTACCAACATTTTCTGGCAATACACCTCGTTGGCTGATCACACTCCTATTTTCCAGATAAAACTTCTGCTACAGACTTTTCTCTGGCAGAAACTCTTTTCTTCCCAGCTTCTTCGGCAATGGCTCATGTTAAATATCTAATTTCCTTTAATAATTAAGAAGGCAGCTTGAAGGCAATTTTTGCTATTTCCTTCCTACTTATTCATCTGCTCTACTATGAGTTTCTTTTCCTGCATTTTGATTTCTGTTTTGGTGGAAATAGTTTTCAAAGCAGGCCACGAATAAACTGGCAACGGTCCTGCTCAGAGTGGTATTAAGAATAACTGTTCTGGCATTCTCTGATGCTGAATTTCACATAGCAATCACTGGCAAGCCCTAAAATTGTTGCAAGTTTTACCAGTACGAAAGAACATCCCAGTGCTCCAAAAATTTGGTACTCAGTTGACCTAGTCAAATTCTTTTACAGTTTAGAAAGCCAGCTGCCTTGCAGTGACCGTCAATTTTATTGTACAAATCAATTTGTCTCCACTGACGTAAAATAATTGCAAAGCAAACAAATTATCCATGCCACATTGAACCCTATTCACTCCGGGGATGCTGAGCTTACAGCTTGAGAAGATTTTCTTCTGCCTGTCTCAAAAGTAGAGCTTGCTATTAAATAAACTCCAACATAGTATTAAAAAAGCGTACTGCTCTTACTCTTACTGCTGCTGGAAAACTTCAGTATATTAATTTTGCATTTGTCTAAGCATTAAGATGTCATTACATGGAACTTTTCTGAGTATATTCAAACCCAAGTCTATGATATGGTTTTATATATTGGATTTTTAGTACAAAGAGCACTGTTGTTAAAAGTGAAGGATTTGGAAGCTGCTGAAGGCTTACAAAGTCACTCAGGATCTTATGTAAAAGCACAGTCCAATGGCTTTTTATATAGGCCAATATCCACAGAGGGATTTAAACTCCTGAATAGACTCTAGGGTTGGAGCATGTTTACTCAAATTTCGCTCCTCAGAACCACCACCCTCTTTTCATCTGCCACTGGAAACATTTACATTCTGTCAACATGCCTAATGTTCCAGAAGTTCTGCTCTGGCAAACCCCCAAAAGTACCTCTGCTCAGGGTGTGGGTCTGGCTGCCCTGACTGGAAGATGGAGAACATCATCTTGGACTCTACAAAGTGTAGGTGCAGGTATCATTTCCCAGCAAATACCTACCAGTAAGTAGGGTTCCCCAGTAAAGGTCGACAGCCCCTGGATTTCCCTTTCCTGAGCAATGCCATGGTTTTTTGTTCTCCCTCTGGCATAAAAATATTTAAGTACTTTGGTGAAAAGTAGAATAAACTTAACTCCTCCTCAGCAAGACTGTCACACATAGGTTTCATCCACTCCTCCATGTCCCTATGAAGCCTCCTCAAGCCCAGGGTAACCTCCAAGGTGGTGGCTCCCCCAGGCCCTGGGAGCGTTGAGATGAGGCCAGTACCAAATCCCAGTAAGACTTTGAAAAAAGAGGGACCTACCTTTAGGGAAATGTCTGCTTATAAGCTCTGAGAGAGGTGTTTCATCCATCTGGGAAAGCCATAGAGCTGCTGGAAGAGATACCTTGTGCCTTCAGCACTCCCTAAAGAGTTGGGAAAGTCCATGATTAAAATTTTGTTGCCTTTTGGAATCAAGGTCATCATATCTGCAGATCACAAATGCCAGCTCACAGTCCTAACTGAAGGTGCCCACCTTCAGACCACGTAGTCTTTGCAAGTTCTTTCCCTAAATTCAATGTGTAGAGAGTTCAGTGCCAGGCCTTGCAGAGCCATCCAACATCCAGTGGAAAAAAAAATTATATCCAGTGGAATTTTTTTTATTCTTTTTCACTTCCATCTGCTCAGATTTTAGATGCTGAAGGTGAATCTTCCCCTCATTTGAAATATTTCTTCATTTTCTGATTCCATCTCTGTGGGGCTATTGATTTATAACTAACATTCAGTGCTATGGCAGAAAAAACCCTAGGTATTTACATTGTTTTGTGATATCAATAAATTTCAAAAGAACAATAGGATCACCTTACCTATTTTTAAATTAAAATGAGCACCATATAAGCAGGGCTATTTCAGTCTTTCCGGTCTGTCCCAAAGATCACATGGGTGGTAACTTGTTGTCCCAGTAAAACAGTCTTTGAGGCTGCATTTCATTCCAAATGTAGCTATTTCATTTCACGGCCTCAGCAGTTCAGAGATGCCACCTGGTAAGTGATGCAGCAGTCAGCTGCATTTGTTCCCAAAGATGATGTTGAATACATCCCACATGGGTTCTCTTTTTAAGGTGGGGTTTCTAAGAAATGAGTCCTGTGATGTTATACTTAGTGAATATTAAAGCCTGCTGGATTTTCATTTCCCCTTAGCATTTAGTGGAAAATTTTAGCAAAATTTATCAACTTGTGTTGATATAAATTTGTCAGGGGTAGGCTGGAAGAGATCTCAGATTTTTTAAATTGTGGAAATAGGCACTCATTATTAGAAAAAAAAGTTGTAAATTTACATCCACTGAAGAAATAGTTACAGTAAAAACCCTACTTCTTTTTTGACACTGTAAAACCTACGTGAAAGAAAGGCCTTAGGAAAGTTCTAAATGCACAAAATGAGGCATGGTCTGGGGTAGAGCTTCCTTCTTCTTAGGTGATTCCGTGATTCCATGTCAAAGCCAACAAATCTTTAGACATACAGCAGCAAGAAGTCAGACTTCCTCAGTTCCAATGTTCATCAACCACCTCAAGCTACTTACCAGACATGAAAGAAAAAGAGAGGCCAAGAAGTCAGTGGAGGGAGTTACAAAATACTTGGTAGCATACAGCCTAAATTCTTTAATGACATTTTTGGTAAATGTTCTTGCTGCCAAATGTGGTTTGCTTCACCATCAGATCTGTCTCCATTAATAAAGCATAACTCCATTTCAAAATTGTTCTTGTAAAGCACTTTCTTAATAGCAGATATCAGCTTTGTGCATTGCAGAACTCGGGCTTTGTGAATGTATGGAGTTCTTTATCTGAACGTTTGCAACTTAAAACATCACTAAGAACTTTTAGAATTCCCAACAGAAATCCATCCCAAGAGAGGCTGAAGTCAAATCACTGGAGACATATTTCTATGATCCTGACCTGGGAAGAACATTGCCCAATCTAATCTATGATAGGAAAGTATTTGAAACAGGGACAAATTTCTCATTGACCTCCTCTTCCCCCACTAAGCTCACATTCTTCACCTCCACTTCATAATTTTTCATGGAACCAGAAGAACAACATGTATTTTCTCCATATGTTTCTGCTCAAACTCTAGTTGCCTTTGCAGAGAGCTTAACTTTCCAAATAAGAAGGGGCAAGGGTATAAGCTCCACATTTGTATAAGAAATAAGAAAAGGCAAGAGTACAAGCATTCAGATGATTGCAGGAGTAGAAAGTCTGATAAAACAGAAAGTTTTTCAAGAGTACACTTTTCATGAGATTTCCAGGAGATTCTTCAACTGCACCCCAAATAAAGTTAAATATTTTTGCCTGTCTTAATCATAAAATTTTGTATTACTTTATGCTGAAATGTTTTGATGTTTTGGAAATTAATATTTGGGAGGGAAAAAAAAAGTGTCAGAGAAAAAAAGTAGGCAAACTGATTTGTTTCACCCACTCATTAACATCCCAGGAATGGTCTGTGAATCACTTTTATTATCACTGTAAGCTAATGCTAAATATTATATATCTTAAATTATAGATTAAATAGCATAGAATAAAACTTGGCTCCTACTGGGCATTTTAGAAGAGTTTCTATTTAAACATCAGATGTTTCTCTCTCTCCTTTTGAATCTCTTTTATCTGCTAAACACTAAAAACATTAATTATGTGGTTATCATAACATCATTATGTAAAAGGAACCAAGATGAGCACTAAACTCAATCATGTATAAAGTAAACAAACCGCAAACAGGCAGATGGCACATTTGGGACCTGACTTCGCCCTGCGAAGTAATTTACTGTTTTAAAACTGAAAGAGCAACATCTGCATGGTCTTTGTCACTGGTTTAGAAAAATCATTTTAAAACTACCTTTTTGCTCATACTGGTACAACCCTGCTTGCAATGGCCATGCTTCACAGGCTGTGTACATAAATGTACAAAGCATGGCTTTCAGATCTACGCTGATTTAACATTCAGGTAACTCCTTTACCTTTAATGTGTTTCCTCCCAATTCCCACCTGCAACTCTGAGGGATAAGGAAGTCCATTGCACTCATTTAATATTTTATTAATTACATTTTAAGTCCACAGTATAACCATGCACTGCTACTGGGAGGATGAAAGGAAACACCATATTAAGATAATATTGATTCATTTAACTAGCATAAAATGAAGAAAAGGTCAAACTAGGGCAAAGCTGGTGCAGGAAAATACATCCCTGGCAGTTAACTGTTGTGATTTAGCTACCGACAACTGCAGGAAGGGCATGGGAAGAAACTCTCCAATGCTCACTAAAGTATACCATTAGTCTGTTCTTTGGAGTGATCAGGCTGCCTCGAATTGGGTTTTGCCCCCTAGGCAATCATCACAATTAATTGGGCATGCAATTTGTCATAGACTAATTAAGTGGCTTCTACTGTATTTATCACTGCTTGTAAAGTAAAGGAACTCATTCTGGCTTTTTATTGTTATCATTGGCAAGGCAGTTTAAAGCACATGGATTCATCACTTCTAGATGGATATTAGATTCCAAGCAACTGAGCACCCCTGCACCCAGGAGGGAATGGCAGTTCACCCCAGTGGCCTGGGGCAGATGCATTTGCATTTTCAAGAGTGTTAGGCTGGTTTCTGCAGGGAAAGACCTTGATGCACTTATGGGTGTGCAGATGCATGCATGTACATGTGTGCTCATTGCAATCAAAATTTGAGAGGAAGAAAGATCCCAAAAGGAAGAAATCCTGCTAAGACTCCCACTGAGAAGGCAACTTTACAGTGAGTTTAGCCCTGCTTGGACATGGGGGATCTTCTTTGGAACTCTACCTTGAGACGCAAATAAATCAGACACAAGACTTCCTTGGTTCCTGTGCTCACAGAGTTATGTCTGCTCACCACTGCTCCTCTGTGCTGGTATAAATTTCTGCTGCCACCTGAATATTTGCCTTTCTCATGCTGATAGGGGAGTCATTTTGCAGTCATTAAAGAAAATGACAATTTCAAAGGAAATCTCCTTTGAAACAGACTCTATATTCTCATCTATGTCACTTTTAAAGACAGGGCAGATCAGTGGTACCTGTATAGTCCTGGTGGTGCACAGCTGCTTCTGAAAGATTTTTTTTTTCACTAGAAAGCTTTTACGCAGAAGCTCTGCTGGCTTATTCTTACTGCAATTGCTAGTTAGGCCAAGAGTATTCACATTTGGCTGCCTTTGCTGGTGCAACACATCCTACTACATTGAGCCAGTGAAGACATCCCAGACTCCCCACCGTTGTCTAAGGAAATAAGACCTGAGCTAACTCCCTTGGCCCACTACTCCAAGGTCAATGTTGATATAGCCAGTCAGACACTTGAAAAGCTCCAGGGAAGCGTGTACAGTATTTTTTATTATTCCAGAGTTTAGCTGTGTGGAATTGCCTACAGAGGAATGAATTACATAAGGTGATGAAGGGTGGAAGAATTTGAATCTAGATTATAAGAGGAAAAAATAATTCAGCATTGTTTCTGTAATTGGCATAAGAAAGCAATCTATTCTCCAGCAAGATAAGGAAGTTTAGCTACTTTATTCAATTGTTACATCTTAGCAAATACTGAGTCCTTATAATGACTACTCCCACATGCCTCAAAGGGTTGTGTGGTCTCTTCTTAGTCTACACACTGCAAGGTTGACTTTATACACAGAAAACCAAGATTGCAAAAGCATTCTTCAACAAGGAGACATTTCCCATTTGCTCCTCAGCTCCTCATTGTGTTTCCCACCCACTTAACCACAATATTTATTTTTATAAATCAAACTGCCAGGAGCATGCCTGCACCACCCTTTTACATTTTAAACATGGACTAAATAGAAGGAAACTGTCTTGTGTTACTTCAGCTTCAAATCTCTGCATCTATCTCCCCATTCAAATAGACTTTCAGTCATCGTTAAGGGTAGAGGATATATTTAATGGTATACCTACACTGCACAGCACTATGTTGAGTGGTGATAAGTTACCCAAGTTACCTTTAAGCCAAGTACATGTGGGCACTGGAAATTGTCTAACCATATCCACACTGAACTCTTCAAAGCTTTTTTCCCCCCTCACTTTCTGACATGCCACTAGTTTCTCCCTTTTGCAACAGAACAGGAGCTGAATGGATACTAACAGCAGGAGGAGGAAAGCAGGATAGTCCTTGACCTTTACTCCACCCCGAGATGCATCCCTAAAGAAATATAAGACTTAAAGTTATCACACAGGCTAGTGTAGCCTGAAAAACTTTCTCACGGCCTAGGGGCCAATATGCAGCCGCTGCTCCATGTCCGCCCTTTGCCAAAATCCAATAGCCCATTCCTACTCAAGAAACCATTCAAACTTACATTCAATGAAGGGCAAGTGGCTAGTTCCCACCAGAGGTATTTCTGCATCACAGTTTCTGAAAGTTGCTCCTAGTCTCAGCAGTGGGGCTTAGTTTTATTTAGGTAGTAAACTATGACATCATCTTAATTGTACTGGTTTGACAAGCCCCAAACCTTGACATTAATAAAGCTAAAAGCATTGAAATGTCTGCAAACTATGGAAATCACTGCCTCAGAGTAGAATTAAAGCAAAGTACTTGACAAGAGTTTAATATAACAATCGACATTAAATAACTCATGAAGGCATTCACAACTATATAATATGTTAATGGGTTATTTTAAAGTAGATACTGGTTTTTATACATCAGAATTGTATATCATTATATAAGCTCAAAAATTAAGACTTCCACCACTATCCATTACTGTATTTCTTCCCATAATGGAGAATTTGTGAGAAATCCCTGAGCAGACAGGTCTGGACATGTACAACCAAAATTTGAGAGAAGGAATCCTTCCCCAGCAGAGAAGGTGAATCAGGGAAAAAAGGGAGAAGCCCCATGGGTTGAAGTAGAAGCAGATTTAATGAAATAAAACTAATACAATCATCAACATTAAGAGTACAAGGTTATACTCGGCCTCGTCCTTGAGGTCAGCAGTGGGAGCAGAAGGCCAAGAGGAGCCCCAAGAAGACGTCCACCCTGGCTGAGCTCCCTCCTTTTATAATGAGCATGATGAAGTGGTATGGGATACACCTGTGAGTCAGCTGCCTTGATTGGATCTCCCAGCTGACTCAGGGCTACTCATGGCCTGCCTGCCATGGCTGGCCCATGGGTCTGTTCCTGGGAAACCAGGACACAGATATAACTGTGCTCTTACAAGTGCATATGTGCTTCATACCAGTGACTGGGTTTTTGTAGAGTCTTCACACATAAATATATATTTCTACAGAATATAAAGTGATATAAAAAGGACTTGAAATGGTCCTTGGTAGAATTTGCCAGTATCCCCTAAAGGATGAGATCCTCAAACATCATCTAACCCCAGGGTATTTGAAGACCACAGATTTCTTAGTTTTGTCAATAAAGTTCAGGGAACTGCTTGAGAGAGTCCAGCGTAGAGCCACAAAGATGATTAAGGGAGTGGAACATCTCCCTTATGAGGAAAGGCTGAGGGAGCTGGGTCTCTTTAGCTTGGAGAAGAGAAGACTGAGGGGTGACCTCATTAATGTTTATAAATATGTCAAGGGTGAGTGTCATGAGGATGGAGCCAGGCTCTTCTCAGTGACATCCAATGATAGGACAAGGGGCAATGGGTGTAAGCTGGAACATAAGAGGTTCCACATAAATGTGAGGAAGAATTTCTTCACAGTGAGGGTAACAGAACACTGGAACAGGCTGCCCAGAGAGGTTGTGGAGTCTCCTTCTCTGGAGACATTCAAAACCCGCCTGGACATGTTCCTGTGTGACCTGATTTAGGTGTTCCTGCTCTGGCAGGGGGATTGGACTAGATGATCTTTTGAGGTCCCTTCCAATCCCTAACATTCTGTGATTCTGTGATTCTGTGATTCTCCAGTAACCTATACACATTTCTGTGCATGCCAAGAGTTGTGCCAGAAATTGCCTGTGTGCTGGAAACTTGGGACCCAGCTAGAGCTGGTATGAAAATGTTTGCATCTAAGACAGTCACCTCATATGCAATGGAGAGAAATGCATGCAGTTTTGGGACAATCTATCCTATTTCAAATGAGATATGAATCAGACCTCTAGGTTAGATGGATAATGGACTTGAAAGTGCATAATTCCCTACATCCACTATAAATTGAGCTTAGAGCTATTATCTTGGTTGCGTACATTTACATTAGAGTCTAGCGAGATGAAGCCCTCCACAGGTACTCCACCTCTTCACATATCCAATCTGGGAAGTGTATTCAGCACAGTTTGAATACAGGAAACATAACCACAACACAATGTTTTGTCTTTTTGGTATTTTTTTACTGGAAATATATTTTTAAGAAAGCATAAGAAATCATAGAGTCATAGAATCATAGAATCACTATGGCTGGAAAGGACCTCTAGGATCATCAAGTCCAACCTTTATCCCATCATCTCCCTAACCACTAGACCATAGCCTCAAGTGCTTCATCTAGTCGTTTTTAAAACACCTCCAGGAATGACGACTCCACCACCAACCTGGGCAGCCTGTTCCAATGTCTAACCACCCTCTCAGTAAAGAACTTCTTCCTAATATCCAATCTAAACTTCCCCTGATTCAACTTGAGGCCATTTCCTCTCATCCTATCATTAGTAATTTGGGAGAAGAGACCAACACCAGCCTCACTACAACCTCCTTTTAGGTAATTGTAAAGAGCAATAAGGTCTCCTGTCAGTCTCCTCTTCTCTAGACTAAAATATCAAGTAGCTTACCCAGAATGGCTTAGTGATCAAAAAATGGTCGAATTAGAATGAAAATAAAGCACATTTTATGGAGGAAAGAGCTGAAGATGTAACAATTATACTGTAAACACTGGGCTATTGAAGGCTCTGCCTTCTCTAGCTGGGTTTTAAATGCAAGTTGACACAGCCACTAGAGTGCTTTTTGGATGAGCAACATGAGTGCTGACTGGACCAAGCTTGTCATGGGAAGTAATCAGAGGAAAATCCAGTTTGTGAATCCCAGCAGAGACTGAAATAGGAGCTGTACCCCTGAGCATGCCAAGACTGACGCTTTTGAGCAAGCCGACAAGTAGATATTTGAGTGAGCTTTATTAACATCGGAAACAAAGTAACCTGCACATTTCTGGTACACAAATTGGAGTAGCTGAGCGAGGGTTTTGAGATTTTAAAATCTGGACTTGTCCAATTCCTATGCCTAAAATGAACTGAGAAGTCCAGTTTCTTAATTTCTCCTTGAAGTTTGTAGTATATTTATGATTAGACTGGGTATCACTTCTTCTGGACTGCACAAGAGAGAAAGTATTCTCCAAGGCTGAAGTTGAGTAGCAGTCATACCATCCAGTCCTCCAATACATAAACTATTGTTTTTAGGAGTCACCTTCTCCCTGGACTATATTAATGTATAAAAATGCATTGCCTGTATTCCTTTCTTTGTACAGGTACATGATCTGTCTCCCAGAGATTTACTCCTTCTATAGGGTAAAGGCAGTTTGATTTTTCAGTAGATTTATGGACAATTTTATAACTACATTTGTGGCTGACATTAAGGTCATCTGAGACATCCAAGGTATGACTTAATGTTCATTTGAATATGGGCTGTATGACTCAAATATATATTTAGCTGAAATGTTATTACAGACATAAAATGCCACTTAATGTCAGTATAAGAGCTATGCTGTCTTATTTTTGTTTTAGTTAGCGATATTTTGCTACCTACAATATATTGCTGAATACTGTCTGTGATTTTTATCTATGAAACTTAATTTTCTGATGACAAATGTTATCTTTATTCCTGTTAAAGATGAATAAAGCAGTGAATTCTGAAGTAATTTTTTATTAATCTAACTTACATGGGTTTCACCAGCCTACCCACCATTAATCATGTATTATTGCTATCATCATCTGCAGTAGTTGTTACATGGATAGCTTTAATGGAAATTCTCATTTTAAAATGGATCACTGCTATTACATCTAAACTAATACCAGTGTGCAGCTGAGGTGAACAGGCTACAGTAAGCCATGGATGTACCTGAATGAAGACTAAGCACAGGGCTGTTTCAGTTAGCCTACTAGTCACTGATAGTCAAGCAAAACTTAATGGAAATACATGCTAGAAGAACTAGCATTGGTTTTCATGTGGTTGAAGAAGCCAAGAAGCCACAAGACCCAACTCTCACTTTATCATCACCTCCATGCATACTCTTAAACAATCCCTCAGCTTTTTCAGCAACCAGTTTGCTGAAAGGACCACCAACAACTCATTAGGAGACACCTCAGGCCTGCTTGTGTACATTCACAAGCAAACTTTGTCCTCATCATTATAACATCTTTTTATTTAAGCCTTAAAAATCATTTTTAAGGGAATTCAAAACCCATGTGAAATGCTTGCTCACAATGTAGAGGGCATGTCACTTGGTGCAACATTCATTGGGACATGCAGACGCTATGTTGTGGGTCAACCCTGGCTGACTGCCACTCACTTGCTCCCTCTCCTCAGCAGGGCAGGAAAAGAAAAACAAGATTGAAAAGTTTGTGGGTCAAGATAAGGACACCAATTACTGTCATAGACAAAACAGTCTTGACTTGGGGAAGATTAATTTTAATTATTGCCAATGAAAAATAAAGTAGGATGGTGAGAAAGAAAAACCAAATTAAAAATACCTTCCCCCCACTCTCCTTCTTCCCAGGCTCAGATTCGCTCCTGACTCTTCTGCCTCCTCCCCCTTGAGCAGCACAGTGGGATGAGGAATGGAGATAGTGGTCACTCCATAACATTTCATCTCTGGTGTTCTTTCTTCTCATGCTGTTCCCTTGCTCCAGCATGGGGTCCCTCTCATGGGATCCTTCATGAACTGCTCCAGCGTGGGTCCATCCCATGGTGTGCAGTCCTTCAGGAATAGGCTACTCCAGTATGGGCTCCTCTCCCCATGGGTCCACAGGTCTTGCCAGCAGCCTGCTCCCATGTGGGCTTCCCACCGGCTCACAGCCTCTTTCGAGCATCCACCTGCTCTGGTGTGTGGTGCTCCATGGGCTGCAGGTGAATATCTGCTCCTGTGCCTGGAGTACCTCCTCCCCCTCCTTCTTTACTGACCTGGGTGTCTGCAGAGTTGTTTCACTCATCTCTCTCACAGCTGCTGCACGTTTTTTACCCTTTCTTAAATATGTTATCACAGAGGCACCACCAGTGTTGTTTTATTGCAAGCAGCTAAGAATAGTATTAAAATTAGGGAAGAGAGTTGCAGATGAGAAGCAGGAGCAGGATCACTCCCCTTCGGAGCTGAACTATCCCTCTTTGAAGTCAATAGTGTAAAGGAGGCCTCTGAGCATGGGGCAGCTACTACCCTACATGAGTAATGTGGCAGCAGAAGGAAGCAACAGGAAAAACTAATTTGAGATGCTCACACGATGTGGTGTGAAGGGGCCATGATGGTTACCCTGTTACAGAGCAAGTGGTGCTGTGCATGCCAAGCAGCAAAGCTCAGATATCTGTGGCACATCACTGGCTGTAAGTTAGGAAACACAAATCCTTCAAAGTTAGGCAGAGATTTTGAGCCTTTACTTTTTGAACTTCTTGGCCAAAAGTTACAATTCTATTCTTAAAGTTTCTTATAAATTTACCCTTTAAACTGTTCAAGGTTTAGTTTCTAATTGTTGCAGCACTGTTGGTATTTTTATACATGTAGCTGTAGGATAATCGGTGGTACCCAACATATATTGCAGAGCATGTGTTACACTGAATAGTCCAAGGCTGCTTAGTGAATTTTTAATGAGAAATTAACAGCTTTTGCATTATGACATGAAAAAAATTTTCCTTAAAACAGTAAAACAAATCAAATACTGTAATTTAAGACTTGTGTCCTACTATTCAAAAAAAAACTTACTAATGAGGTAGAAAGGAACAAGACTGTTTTTCACACACTAAATCAGAGTTTCTAAAAGGGAAGGAACAGAAACTAAAAAGATCTTCCTCAAAACATAACTGGGTGCAAGTTGTAAAATGAAATTTCCATCCTTCAGGAAACTGATATTTCAGAATTGTGATTTTGTGTGAATCATGAAAAGCTAAATATCCTGACTTCATCAGAAAGGATTTTTCCACTGCCTCTTTCTCGTCAATTTCATTGAATTACTGTTTTTTAAATAAAAAATATCCTAAATATTCTTAATCAGATCCAGAGTAGAGCAATGCCAGCACTAACTGCATGAAAATTAAGAATATGTATCTTGTGGTAGAGAGAGAAAACTGAAAGGGATGCATGTGTCTTGCAATACTGAGTGCACAAAAAATACCTAAAGTCCATTTTGAAAGAAGGAAATTAAAAAAAAAAAAATCAGCATCCACTATCACCAATCTTTTAACTCTGTTGTTAGAAGGTGGTATAACCCCTTAGAGAAATATTTAACCTTTAAGTCACTTCTCCCATTATTTAAAGTAATCCCTGATAACAAAGATTAGTTACAGATGTATACTGATAGGGTTTATTTGTGTTGTTCTTGCCTCCTTTTGAAGTTAGGACCTACATGCTAAAATTGTAGATGTATTTCAAAGACATATATGTAAATTTATGAAAATATTTTAAAAATGCTACATGCCTTCCCATAATCCAGTTCCACACAGCCACTGCAGTAGCAAGCACCTGCCAAAGATTCTGATATTTGCAACATTATTTGTTTGCCTGTTCAGTGGTATGAGCACTCCTTGCCACCTGGCCTTACACACTATTAACATCCCTGAATGGGGTAAGAAAGTGGTGTTATGCTTTCAAGCTCTGCCCATAAAGATGATCTTTGTCAGTCCTGGTATTACAATGAGATGCTTACTGATAGTGTGCTACAGAGGTGCTCAGCCTCTTCCCTGATAGCACCATGGCCACACTGACTCTAGTGCTGCTGTACCAGCGTGGTACTAGTGGCCCATGGGAGGCAGAAGGAGCTGCCAAACTGGGGGGAAATCCCCCATTCATTACACACTCGTTTAAGCAGACCTGGAGCTAGGAACAACACGGCCACCAAAAAGCCCCTACAGAGAAACCCTTCCTCTGCTGTCCCCCTGCGTGTGATGGGTGGTTGGAAGCAACACATCTCCTTGCAGAGGTCTGGCTGCTCCATTCAGGAAGCCAACATGAAGCCCTTTGGCAGCACGACTTGAGAATATACAGCATCAGAAAAGACAAATGTCAAATGGGATCTCTCCTCTGACGTGCTGTGAAGACACAGACAGTAGGGGAAGTATACTGCAACCTTCCCATCCACTCCTTTTACATTATGGTAGCTTCAGAGGACAGATCTTACACAGCAAAGGAAGACAGTGTGAGAGTACCTCTGACAGGAGCTTTGTAAAAAGGTGTATCAGCTTCGGCTCACATTTCCATCTGAGCCTCCCCAGTGGCTCCATTCCCTGTTGTTCCTTGTCTCCTGAAGGCTGAATCTTCAGTGCTTCACTGCTGCAGGGGGGATGCCCACCCATCACTGAGATCTCCAGTCTGTCTGCAGGCATCACCGCAGAGACATACAGTCTTGTCTCACTTTGACGGCTGCTTTCATAACCACTAAAGACATCTCTGGCCTGTTTTTGAATTGCAGTGCAATACTAGAGTGATGGACACAAAGAAATGGCACTGGTTTGGCAAACTCTGCTCGACAGCTGGTTCGCAGGACTCCAAAACAGACTGCAATATTGTTTTGGAGTGCTTCCCTTTAGCTGCTGAACTGAGGCATGAAAAGAGGAAGAGCTGTATAAACAGCATGAAAAATGATAGCAGGAAGAGCTTCTATTAGACATTTTGACACTTAAATTTTTGTTTTCAGGCAGTTAGCTTAAGACACTTTTCTCTCTTTAGGAAAATAAAGATGCTCCTTCCTATACATGGGTGGCCAAAGACTGGAACATCATTTTGTAACAGGAGATGAAGATTTCAACAGCTGCAAACTTTTCTGCCTTTGTTTATTATTGTTATTTTTGATCTAAAATGTTTTTATGAATGGAACAAAGAGAGCTAAACCTTCTTTGGTATGATTCACACACACAGCTTGTGATTTATCTCCTGATATTTATCGTATGTGTTCTTGACTTTTTTTCTGTCATATGAATGAAAGAGAAATTGCATGTATGACATAAGCGGACCTTTCTCTTTGCTATTTATGCTTGTAATGTTGTTAGGTTTGCATGCTTTGACTTGTTGGGAAGATGCATTGCTGGCAGAGCAATGAGGTCTGGGCAGCTGGCAGGTCAGAACGTTTATTAAAGTGATTGCTTCATGCAGAAAAAGTTTGGCTCCATGGTAGAGAAGATCCCCTCTGAAACAAATGTGGAGACTAGGAAATTAATTATTAAGGAGGATGTTACAAAAACATGCATCAATACTGTTCGATATGTGGTTGGAAGGTAATTGAAAAAAATTATGCAGACTCTGACTTAAAAGGAGAGGGAGTCTTGCGAACACAGGCTATAATTCCTGACAGCACCGTCTGGATGCTGAACCTGCCATGCTCCAAAGTAGTACTGGAAAAAGACCAAGCCCAGTCTGTAAGGCATGGTTTAAACATGATGGAGACTGCCAGGGAACTTTGGTTGGTTTTCATTTCTTTCTTACCTTGTACTTCAGCTGTAGGAGGGCATGTTACACTTAAGCATTTCAATCCCTATTCAGAAATTATTTAATATGCTCCTAACCTTATGTTTCATTAAACACTGCACGTAAGCATCTTCCAGAGAGCTGCATGAGAGAGCTGATCACCGTGTTCATTTTCATGTATTCATTACAGAGTTGCCTACAGTTGCTTAAATTTCACCACAACTTCAAACCCTTTTAACCATATTATAGTTGTGGGGTAGGTTGTTTTGGTTTTAATTATTTTTTTTAAAAACAAAACTATCTGATACTAACACACACTTCTTAATTGAAATAAATATTGAAGAAGATTTATGTAATCCCGATCAGGGTACAGTTTCAAGCCAGTACATTCTTTCCCAGATTAATGTAGAACTGAATCTATATTAATCTCAAATAAAAATGGAAAGGTGACACTAATTTTGATTGCATTGTAATTTGGCTGGTTTTGGCCAATCCTTCCCTTCTTTCCTTCCTTCCTTTCTTGGGATTATAGTAGTCTTTTCCACCTCCAAGGAACCAAAAACTGAAGATTTTATCTTACAAAAAAATTAAATTGTTGCAGAAAACTGAGGCATACCTTTTCCCAAGAGCCTCATAGTTTCTTCAATGCACTTTAATACATCCCATCTACACAGGCTGTTGCGTGAGAATTAGAAGTCTGATCTTAACTTTCTCTCTGTTGGACACCTCTTTTCATAGATCAGGTAGAGAGACAGGGAGGCCACTCTTGCTCTATCATGCTGATTTCACATTTGTTACAGTAGTATAGAATACTAGTTTTCCAAACTCTCTCAAACATAACAAATCTTTACAATCTTCCTGGAAAACCATCTTCCCCAAGCCTTGACTGCCATCTGCTATTTCAACTCAGGACTCCAGAAAAGAAGTGGATTTTCTGCAGAGTCATTCTGTTTTGCATTTCAGTGGGCTTGGATTTCCTGAATTACTTGAAAAAATTCTAAATTGCCCTGTGAGAATCTAGGAAATACTTACAGAAAGCATCTTTCTAAGTGTGCAAGACATCATGTGCATAAAAATAGCAGCTAATAGCTAGCAATTTAGCATATTGTTCTGATTTTGTTAGCTTTACCACAGTTCTCACAGGATGGCAACTTCAAAAAAAAATGACCACAGAAAACAGTAGTAATATGTATTACTGGAAATAAAGTCTGGAGGTATATCTCTTTCTTGCTTATCTTTGGCACATTTAGGATTCAGAGTTTCTTTAACTTGACAAGCCTAGGCAAGAAACATTTATCCATCTGCATGCAGTACATTCACTCCCGTATAATTACTTTTTGTTAATGCTATGAAATTGTTTTCTTCCATTTTTACGTATTCTCCAGAACTGCAGACATTCAAGTACATGAATAACAGACTCCTAACTTCAATCAGATTACAACTGGGAATAAGGTACTTAGACGTGTGCAGCATCTGCTTGCAGAATTAAAATCATTCATCTCTTGGGTCTTCTTAAGCAATTCTAGTATGGGACATGTGCACATCGACTACAGGATTCATGCAATGTGGGCTTCTTTACCTAAGATGTGCAAAAAAGTTTTTAGAAATCAAAGGGCAATCCAGACAGCTATAATCCAGCAGCTCCTGCAGTAAGTACATCAGCTTCAAACATTCACACGCTGGTATTTAGGTGGGTGAGTATACTGTGAGTATATAGAGTTCATTAGCCAGTTCAAGCCAAAAGGAAGTGTGGGCCTATGTGTTTCATCAAAGTTAAGGATATTTTTTTGAATCACCCTAAAAAACATTACATCTGATGTCTGAGAGAGGACAGCATCTTGAAAGACCATTAGTCATCTAGCTTTATCCATCTCTCTTGAGAAGTTAATGATTTCTTCGTGTCTACTAGTTTCATTAACAAGTACGTTGACCCAAACCAGTGCATGAGGTTAACACCTGTAGTGTAATGCATCACATTTGAACCTAAATTCCTCATGAATTATCTCTGGTATTTTATTATATCGTAGGATATGTTCATTTCCAGCAGTCAAAGTATTTTTCAGCATTTTGCTGAAAGAGATTAAAAATCTACTTGTTTAACAGATTAAAAACTGTTCATATTATATTAATGTTTAAACATCATAAAGACTGAATATTCATATTCCTTGGAACAGAGTTTACTTTCCAAGCATTTTTCTTGATTTGATGGGCCTACTCATGGTGCAAGAGATTTCAAAGGAGGAAGGCTGTAAAGATTTGACACTTTTAATACGTATGTCTTCAAAGGATAACTTCTGAAAATGTACTTGTGAAGATATGTTATTATTGATACTGATCTGCCTGTGAGCAGCCTATCATACTGAATTTGTTACTCAGACGCAGATTCATTTCCTAATCTCTGATTATTTTCCTTTTCTGCCCAAAACCAATGCTAATTTCACATAATGGATTTCAAAAAATCATTGTGAAGTGTATTAGAAGAGTTAATCAGCTGAATTTAATATGCTAAAATAATGTAAAAGTAGGAAAGAAAAGAGTTTTCAGAATACTTCAGAAAGTTGTTTTTAGTGTATAGTCATTAATGTGTTAATATGTATAAAAATGCATGAAAGGATCAGGAGTGTTTTCCTACAGGTACTTAGAACCTAATAAATAATGAATGTGATGATTAACTACATGGGCAGAAGTACAGAGCATTACCAAGAAAAAAAACTGCATAAAACCTGGTCTTTGAATGGGTGTGCACTGTTGTTTTTAATATATAAAAACACTTGAACATACTCAGTTTTGTGTGAAGAGAAAACAAAAGAATTAAGCGTGCTCAAATTAATATTGTATTTTCAAATGAAACCAATTTAAATATTGCCAAGAGCAGTGAGGGCATCTGGAGTCGGGTGGAAGGGCAACAGAGGGAGGTGAGCAGAGCACCATGATGCCCTTCAGTGCTGCTTGAGCAGCCACAGAGGTTTGTGCAGGTCTAGAGAACTGAAGTAAGACCACCACCAGGGCTTCTCCCTGCCCGGCTGCGACCCACCTCGAGCCTCGGGCTGCCTGTGTTGGGTGTGAGGGTCAAAAAGTTCCAGTGGGTCATATGGGTCATACATATCTTCCATGGAACGACGGAGGAGCTTGCTGGGCCAAGCCTCCACAGGTCGCAATACGAAGTCGACTCGCCCGGCCTTTTTCATCTTGGCAGGAATGGTGACCCTCTTCATCACTCGGCTGTATCCTGCCGCTTGGGCACTGATTATGTACGTCCCCGGAGGCAGCAGTCGCCAGTAGTCTCCATCAGCAGCTTAGGAAAGGTAAAGGCACAACAAAACTGAGATTAGTTTTCAGCCTTGCATCCTTTATGGTTACACACTCACAAACATGTGCATGCACAGCACAAGCATTTCGGGGGTGGGTTTTGAAAGCATCTCAGGTTTTGATTCAGATTTCTAAAAAAGGTCAGATGAAAATTCTTGAATGACAAAAAATGACTCCACCTGTGAAAATCTGGGCTTTGGGAGCTAATGAAGTAAAATTCACAAAATGTCACCAACTGTTGTGCCTGCATTATGAGGAAGGGAAGTTTTCCTTCATCTTACTTTCCCAGAGGTACAAGGAATAACTCTGAAGAAATCAAATGACTTTAAAACTATGTGAAACTTAAGAAAGTGAAAGCAGAATCCAAGCTGCAATATATATACAACATGTCTAAGGAGCTAAGAAAACCCTGCTTTTATTATATTACATTCAATTACTTTGCAGACATTATAGCACGTAAGAATACGGAGTCGGAGCTGCAGCTGGTATAAATTGCCATTAGTGTAAAATGGGTGTAAATTTCCTCCAGCTGAAGGTTAGAGCCCACAGGCAAAAAGCAGGGAGTTTTAAAACAGAGTACTGATTCTTCATTTTCTATTTTCTTTATTTTGAACGGTAGGTTTTTAAGTCAGTTAATGCTGAATTAATGTCATTTTCTCATGAAATTAGTCTTTTTTAACACTGAGATGAAAAGACATTTTAATCATATGACATTCTTAACCCCAACTAATTCAAGAACAAATACTCCTTCTTTCTTCAATGTAAACACATTTTTTTCTTAATTCTTCATTCTTTAAAGGTCCACTGCCAATGGAAAGCCATTGTCTTGGAAGGAGTTTGAAAGAGATCTTAATTCATGCCAGAGTCTCCCACCAGCCTCAAGAATCTTCATCATCCCCACTATTGTATCCCCTCTGATGTTATTTTTTTTTTTTGAAAGCTGGAAAGCATCCACTACATTATAAACCATTCTGGCTCTCTGAATTGATTCAACAACTATCATTAGAACAAAATGTTACCATTCATGTCTTCTGTTTTGCACTCCTATGGCCTACCCTGTTCTCACTGAAATCAATAATAAAATGAGAGCATTGATTTCAGTAGGAGCCTAAAAGCTCAGAACTTTATGACTGTGAAAATTAACAGTTGCATATGCCTCAATACATGTTTTCCAGCTGGCAACAGATATGAAGTGAACATAATTCAATGTTCTAGGTTTTTGTATTTGATATACCTATTGTCCAAAAATATACCTATTGTCCAAAAATCACATACATTTATGCTTTTCCACATGACCAAAAAAAGGTTGCCTGCCCTTCAATCACTGGAGTTATTCCTGTTGTTAGAGTCAGTGTGGATGCTACTCTAATGTCTATAACTCTTGCTCACAATATTTCAACTATCAGGGCTCCATGTCTCCACGTGCTGAGTTACAGGATGGACAGAGTTATCTCTACCCTGCAGCAGGGCTATTGCCATATTCCCTCAAGCATGAAACATAAAAGTGGATTTCTGAATCTCATTGAAAACACATTGGCGTTGATGGACATCTGGCAGCTCCAGAAGTTTTAACGGTAAGGGCTACATCATCCCAGAGACACGACAGACTCAAGAGACACTTTTATGCGTCTTCTGTCTTATTATTCTAGAAACATACCCACAGCTGAGCCTTCAATTCTCCATTAAGGAGCCATTTCTGTCAAACACAACAAGACTTTTGTAGGTTAAGTTCTCAGCACTTTCATCCTGCCCCAGGAAAAAGCTCAAACTAAAAATATTACCTGTGGTGACATCATGCTGGATGCCCCTGACTGAAATACGAGCATTTTTTATTGGATTGCCAAACTTATCAGACACGATTCCTTTTATCCCCCGATGAACCTGGCAAAGCAAAGCAAAGTTAGATGGCAGTCATTTATTACAGTACCACCTCTTCATCTTCTACAAAGAAACTGTAGAGAGGAAACAACTCTCAAGAGGCTCAACCCATTAGAGAGTCTCTGAGGTGCTAATACCCCTTCAAATCACATTCTCTATTTTTGGACCTCCAAGGGGGTTGAGGGAAAGGGATAATTGAAAAAGAGCTTTTTTGGGATAGGTAAGTGGCTCTGCGTTGAGTATCCCTTCTCTGCACAGATCACTGGCACCTCATGATCTGACCACAGTATTTAAACACTGTTTCTGAACATCTGCCCTAGACCAAGAACTGCAAAGAAATTAAAAGTTAAGGCTTTAAACAATCTGATGCTCTATACACCATGAGAAGGTATCACTGGTGCTATAAGTAAAGTTAATTCAGCATGAAGCAACAGCAAAGTGCAGCACAAAAAGTTGTGTGAAATAAGTCAGAATCAATACACTGCCATCCTGGCAGCAGAATCAGTTACTGTTGTATAATGAAACCAGGTCTTTAGTATTAGTTGAAATACACAGTTTTCATTTTCTTTCACTGCATCTAAGAGGGTCCCAAACTTCTTATAGATAAAGAACCAAAACTGAACAGCTGTCCTGTGACAGACACACTGTTCCTAATTTAAAGTAGAGGAGAAACATAAGAATAAAATAAGATGGATACTTCTATTTTGTCATTATTTAATATACAATTTTTAACACAGTATTTGTTAATAATTCTCAAACACTCTGATGTGCATTAATAAATATGTATTGTTTACTAAAATTATTATTTTGTTAATATTCTTATTTAAAATCAGTGAATAGGAATAGTTGAGGGAATTCTTCAGCTACTTGGGTCTCATCATCGCTCTGCTGCCTACACTTCACTACATGTCAGAGTGTCATGATAGCAGTGTGTGTAATATCCTTTTTCTCTTCTCTACATGCACAGAACCCAGCTGCTTAAACTGATGAGAAACGTGCTTGGTGACAGACTAAAGAGGGGTGTGAATTCTGTCATACAAGGAGGTGCACAAACAGCTCACTATATTTGCAGTTCAATAAAACAAACCAAAACGATACAAAATAGGAAAAAATCCAAGCATTTAAACATTAAACCTCTTAAGGGTTTTTTTTGTGGGTTTTTTTTTTTTTTTTTTCTTTGCAATGAAATGAGAACATTTTCTATTGGAAACTCTATATGGCCTTTCTAAACGAAAAGTAATTCCATTTCTATTTTTCCCCTGAACTGATCAGCTTGAGCTGTTCTTCACTTCACTTGCCCCCACTCGTTCTCTTCCTCCCATATTTCCCTCCACATTATCCTTTGTCACAAAAGAAGAACAGAAAAAAACACAAAGCATCAAAACAATGGAAAAAAAATGATTTGCTTTTCTGTTGGAATATCGAGATGTTTAACAATAAACATTAAAACATCCAACTTTGCAGTAATTCTTAATACAAAGGTGGGAAAAAATGTCTAGCTTAGTGACAGCAGTTTTTATTTAAGGTAAGGCTGTGTTGTCACTGCTCTTGTCAAATAGCCATTCTGTACTGAATGGACATATTCACTGAAGGCTTTAGGAACAACTCAGTACAAGGGCTTGAAAACTGTCCCTTAAGAACTATTATGATGAAGCACTGTAATTTGCTTTTCAACATGGACTTGAGGATTTATCATATGGATAGTTGGTAAATCTGGTCAGAAGGATCATCTCAGACCCAAATTTAATTTACAGTGTAGACATACACAAAGTAGTATGACCTCATCCAACTTCAATAATAATTTTGCAATTACAATGTGACAGGATAAAAATGACAGAATTGAAATTTCTTTAACAATGTTGATTTGGTTTGCTTTAGTAAATATACTGGTTTTGGTTTTGCCTTAAGTCTGTGCCATGTAAGTTTGGGAGAGTGTTTTGATGCCACTTCTGATGGGAAGAAGAGATCAATGTTTATGAAAATGAATTCTACTTCTTCATGTTAAGCCAAGTAGATTTGTATACACATTAAACAGCCTGGTATATATCAGAATAAGAAAAGTTTGAATTGGTTATGGCAGACTTAATCCTTATCGGGAGTAATTCAGTCATCCTTATCTACAAAGTTGTTTTGCTTACTGTCCTGCGTTTACTCAAAAAGCTTTTCCAGCATAGACTTCTACAGTATCTCACACTATAAAAATCTTTACATCTTGAAGACTTCAACTGCAATAGATATGGATTTAACCCAGCTCCATTTGGATTCACTAAAACTCATTTTCATCAGACAGCTGTAAAATGAAATGAGTTTGGTGGTCTGTACTGTAGACTTTATTGAATGATAATACTTACCACAAGTAGCAAGAGGTTGCTTAGAAAGGCCATAAAAACACTCCTAACAATTTTAAATTACTGCATACTCTATCAAAATAACGCATGACAGAAAGCAAATCTACTAATGGCTGAGAGAAAGATGAGCAACTTCTGTTTCTGTGTTCACTTACTTATTGTCAGTGAGGTATTTTTTTTTGCCGAGCTTAAACATATTATTTAAAATTACTTTTAAACAGTACATTTTAATGTTCACAGACATACAGTTGTTCCTTTAGAAGATCAGGATTCAGATCTTTTTAAACTACTTTCATCAAGAAATCAAGCTGCAAAATGTGGAAATAACATTTCCAGCAAGATACTTAGAACCTCTCCATTTCAGCTGAATCTAAATCTCCTGCTGTGCTGCAGCAGAACTTGGGTCACAAATGTGGAATGTGGAAAGGAAAAAGTTCCAAGAAGCTCTCTGGAAAGCAGATTTATTGGTTTATTCTTCAAGAGAAAGGTTGATTCATATTTTTCTGAATATGTGGGTTTTTTCTAGCATTAAATTTTGGACAGTAGATTTTTAATGTTGTACAAAATATTTACAGACAATTCTCTTTTCCACTGTTTTCAAGGCCTTTACAGTCCTCAGTCTCCATTGTTCCTGCAAGACAGGCAAAATATTATCAGTGTGTCCTGCTAGACAAACTGAGGGACTGTGGTCCGAGTGGAGTGTGATAATTGAGTCGGTGCTATCTCATTGATAATTAACCAGGGAAACAGTAGAGAATTGAATATTGACAAAGAATGAAGAACAAGAAACGTAAGCACAAAGTGCTGTGAAAGCAGAGCTGTACCATTTCCATGTAGTTCAGCAGGGCATCTCTGTTTTCATGCCAGATTGTAAACAGTTCTTCTTCCAAAGGAAATTTTTCACATCCTACCTCCACAGTAACTTCAAAGCAATTTGTGTGAAGGTAATTAAAATCTGCCATACCTACAGGTTTAAAAAGAAAAAGGAGAGATCATGAACAAGCCACTTAACCTTTAACTGGAGCTTTACTGTTGAAGTCAACTGAATGCAATCCCTGTGCATGGGGATATATATATTGTAAAGAGCCTGCATGGAGAATATATAAAAAGTATTCAACAATTTCAGAATTCTATAACTTGTTTCAACTACAAATTAACTAATGACAGTGACATTACTTTCAGGAAAAAAACCATCACCTTAAATTATTGTTCACCTGACTGAGAAGTAGTGATAGAGAGATAAGGATTGGTTAATTATGGTCATTGGATAATCGGCTGTATCAGAGGTGATTGCCAAGGGTCACCAGTGAAGGTATGACCTTTTGCCATTAGTATGTTCAAAACTGTTTCTCTACAAAAGACACTGGATATAATTTTCAGAAGAATGTAAGCTGAAGATATTTAAAACTAATTCTCACTCATGCCCCAAAGCTCTCTAAATGCCTAATTTCAACATAATTACTTGGGGATCCAGCTGAGTCTTATTTGAAAACACAACTGAAGCACTGCAGAAGATTTTATGAACACTGATATTTCATCCATGCCAGTATTTCAGGAATCCTGAAGAAAACGGAATACTATTATTGGGGAAATCAAATCAGTAACCTAAACACAAATGAATGGGATGATTGTCTCTGTTGTAGTTTTCCCTGAAAAAGACTTTAGTTAAACTGCACTTGAGTAGTCTGCAGGATGGATTCAAATTCATGCTGCTAAGGAATGAGAGCATTAAGCATTTATTTCCACATTTCAGATTTTAAAACTAGAATGATATTATATGCAATAACAAATTTGACCCCTGTATAACCTGTTAACTTTTCTCAGGTCATATCAGAGCTGAATACATCCCCTGGTATCTGAATATAAATGTTATCAACATACATGTTGCTACTTAAATCCCGTATAAATTATTTTTTGCAGAGGTCTGAACTAAAGCAAACTGAAATGAAAAAAAATATTTCTTTCAAACCCTTGTGTCTCATAAATGTCATATAGAGGTTTTACCTCACTTGATATGATGGTAAAGTGGTTTTACCTCCAGTGAAGCTGTACCACTCAGCACCATTTATAATACCTCCGCGTTTTACAAAATTTCCACCACAACGAAGTTCGGATCGATCCGAGATGACTGGATGTGCATCTGCGTAGGCTTTAGCCAGCATTTTAAACATCTGTAACAAAAGGGTTTGAAATACATTTGCTTTTACAAACTGTAAACACTCATTGCTGCCAGCAACTACAGCTGTTGTGAGCCCAGACAATGAGCCACCCCGCGTCCTCAAGGCTGATGGAGGGGATGAGCCTCCAGGCAAGGATATTCTACCAAGAGGTTTTCACTCGTCTTCTCCAAAGTCCTTCTCTGCAATCCAATAAATTTAGCCAGAGATAACATTTGACCAGTGGACTTTGTGCTAGTTGGCTTCAACCTGTCTCCTGGGGCAGGAGTAGTAGGCTTGTTTGGTTGTATATCAAGTCCCAGGTTTTAAAGCTGAAATTAGCTCTCCCTGTTATGTTCTACCTCTTGCTATTTTTACCCTTTCAAAAATACCTACATCAGCCTCAGCCCAACCAGATCTTACATTGGCCACAACTGTTTAAAATAGACTGTGTCAGTTTGCTTTGCACTTATCACTCACATGGGACAACCTGCCAGTTTGATCTCAATGACAGTTGCTTCTTTGTGGGGCAGAAACCGTTGCTAAAAAGTGAAGGATAGGATGTGGTGATGGACGATGTCACCACTGATTTCCTGAGAGTGTTGATACTGATGAAGAGCAGAGGAATCACCACCCAGAAAGGAAAAGTGACAGGTACATGTAGTGAAGACAGAAGAAGTAACAGTGATCTTGCAGAAATAATTTCTTTGAATCTGGTTTCTGCCATTTTTTCTCTGACATTTATTCCAAATTTGCACAGAAATCCCCCCTCTCCTTTATGTTTATTTGCACCTCATCTGCAAAAGCTATAATTTCAGATTTCAACACTGAAATTACAGCAATTATCAGGTGCTACTAGATCCTATTACTCAGCATCATGAGTTTCATTGCATATTGCTTAAGATAACATGTGCAAGAAGTTGGGTAGCTAAGATCTTATTTTTAGAAGTGACCCTAAAACTTTATCCTTGATCTTGTCATCAATGATAAAGACCAAATGGCCAAGCACAAAACTTTGATCCAATACTTATGAATGTTTCTAATAACCACAAAGCTGAGCCAATTATGGGATCAGGAAGGTGACTAAGGAAAGGTGGAGAGTGAGTGTTACGTAAGTGTAAAGACAATTTACCAAAATACTTCTAATGACCAGACACTAAAAATCCTGAGTTAATACAAAATGCTTTTGTATCTTGCTTGAGTTTCTATGTGTCTAAATATTGCTCAGCCCAGACAATTACATCTCCTTCAAAGTTCTGCTGGAAAGAAATGGATGTTAATTATATATGTTAAGAAGAATGATTACTGCCAATAGTTTGAGGCCAGGTCTGATATCTTTAATTTCTGCAGGAATTTGGGTTCCAATTCTGAACCTTCTGTGGAAGATAGTAGTAAAAAGTTTGGAAGGTGTCTGTGTGCCTTAGGAGTGTGTTCCTCACCTTCCCAAAGACATCTGCAGATGTTTTATTTCCAGTGACCAAGTCTTCTCTTATTTCACACCACAAGGCATAAGGCTTTTGCCTGGCCATTGGTGCAAGTGAATGAAGATGGGTGGTAGTGAGAAGAGAAAGTGAGAAATCACTTAGCAACTAAGGTATAACTAGTCATGGACCTCAGAAAACGTAGACATTTGGATATAATACAGTGGAACCAAAAGGGAAAAACCACAGAGGAATCCTTGTGACTTTGGAAGCATGATGCTTCATTTCATAAAATGGGATCAATGATGTGACCTTGACCAGCACATTTACTCCACCGATTGTCACAGGTTGGGTTTTTCAGGGGGAGGGAAGGGAGTGTTTCTATTCCCCAAAGGGCATGAACTTGACTTTGTGTACACCTTTCTGCTCTCATGAACACTGACATCGATGGAGCTTCGTGTGTAACACAAAGCAACAAGAGCCTGCTAAAAACATCCATCTCCACAAGTCAGAAAATGGAAAGTTCTGGATTAGGTGAGGTGAATCAGGTGCAAGAATTTGAGTGTAAGGACATGGTCCAGCTTTGAGACTCCTTGGTCCCAGCAAGTACAAGCCCAGGCTGCAATGCAGGCTAAAGAGGCTTGAAATCTGCAGTGTCTTGGATCCTTGTGCACACATACATCATGAGGAACACAGGGAGGTGGCAGCACCCAGATGTATTTTCAAACAGGACAACCAGGTCTGAACGTACTTTATCTATCTGCACTGCAGCACTTCACCCTGGGCTGCAGCTAAGGGTGCAAACCTGCCTCGTTTCCCCGTGCATGGTAAATTCAACATGTCAGTAGTCAGAATAAGGCTTATGGCTAAAGTATAGCAACTAAAACAAGCTGCTATATTTCAGGATGCAGGTTCCCCAGCAGCATTAGCTGCAGATGACATTACTTAAATGCAAGTCACTTCACAGGTACAGGTTTTATAACTTTCTGGACAAAATTTAAAGTGAATGTGGTAGTGTTGTTCTATGCTGACTCATTTGAAAAATTGGTTTTAATTGAGGACATCCTGATCCCTCCCCTGTATGTTTTAAACTTCCAAGTTTGTAGCTATCATCCCAGACTTTGCAGCCACTGAATATGCAGCAGTCAACCATGGGAGAGGTCTTGTGTCTTACACTATTGCAAACCAGGGATGCCATTCGGGCTCGCCCAGCTGTGCACTGCTTTGGGATAGAGCACATTGTCCATTTGACTGCATAGTTTCTCTCAAAACTCACGTGCTGACCCTGACTGGAGATGATGGAGGGACTGCTGTCCTTCCACCACACAGGGGAACTGCTTGATATGGCACACATGGCCATATTCCTCCAACATCTACATGTATATCAGGATACCCCCAGCCCATGCAATGGGAAATAAGTGCACAGGTTTATGATTTCCCCTAGTCCTCACCAAGAGCTTCTGTAGCTTTCATTAGCACCCACCAGAAATCTTACATGGGCTTTTTACTGTGCAGTGCCTGGTCTACTTTACTGCTAAATCATTGTCACACATGCATAATCAGTAGATATTGTACAGCTCAGAAAAAAAATGGATTGATATGGAAAACGTTCAGTAGCCATAGATATTTAAATATTTAATAGGTGCTGGTGAGGACTGTCACTTTAGAAGAAGTCAGTCCAGATACATGCTTAAAGATGAAGGATGTTTCAAGACAAAGAACAACTTTTGACTATTTTCAACTGCTGTTTGTTATATAATGAACCACTTTTTCTTAAGAGACCAGGGACATTTTTAACATCTGCTAGAAGGCTGAAAAACTCTCCTAGTGGGCATGTCAGCAATGAATAGTAGATTGAGGAAACCAAAGGAAAATAGGAAAGATGGTAAAAAATTTCACAGATGATCTACAGTGAGTCCCAAATGGGGAACTTCTCAGGGACAGAGAGGGAAAAACCATTCCCTTTCATCTGACCTGGAATAAATGTTACAAGGCTGCCACCATACGGCAGACAGCCTTCTTTTTTTTTTTTTTTCGCCCATCTACAAACGTCAACAGAAAATAACACTGCTGCTCTGGCTTGGTTCTTTTCTTCTGGAAATCAGCAGTAAAAGTATCATAGCCTTCACCCTTTAAATAGTAAATGCCTGTCTTTTCCTAACCTTGTCAAATCATGTTTGGCCTCACAAAACATGGGTAAAACTTTACAGATAAAGCTGACAGTGTGTAAGTGATGTTATATTTTAAAGTACCTTAAATAAATGTATAAGCCATCATATATATGCATACATGCATGCATTATATACATAAGCATGATTTATTACATGTTTAATACATACATGCATACATATACACACATGTTTACAATCTAAATAAATCAAAATTTTGATTCCTTTTAAAAGAAAGTTTCCACAGTTCCACACGTGGAAACCATACTGATATACTCACCCTGCAAAATCAATATTACCTTCTCATCAGGCGTGGGGGAGAACATTTTTTCTTCCATAGGATGCCTTGAATAGTCATAAGGATAGGTCACAACCAGTTCACCCCCATGGAGGCTGGCAGAGAGCACAAATGGGATAGACCTCAACCACTTCATGACTGCTTTTGTCTCAGGGGCCACCTGAAAACCATAAGCAAAAAAGTCTGTGAGTAGTCCTGCAGCTCCAAAGGGTTTTGTTGCTGGGCAGGATGAAGCCCAGCAGAGAAGGCTCATGTGTCAAACAGGAGAACCATGAGGCTCTTGGGCTCTTCCATCCCAAAGGTTAATGGGGGAAGAGTAACACTTTGCTCCAGGGAACAGATAAGACACACTGATCACTGTGGAAAAATGGAGGTGAAAAAAAAAAAAAAGAGAAAGTTTGACAGAAGAATAACTTTTTATTACAGTGACATTTTCAGCAGTTCAAAGTGGTGATGGCAGCATTTTAGACCTGAAAAATTCATAGAATCGTAGAATGGTTTGGGTTGGAAGGGACTTGAAAGACCATCTAGTTCCAACCCCACTGCCATGGGCAGGGACAACTCCCACCAGACCAAGTTGCTCAAAGCCCCATCTAACCTGGCCTTAAACACTTCCAGGGAGGGGGTAACCACAACTTCCCTGGGCAACCTGTGCCAGTGTCTCACCACCCTCACAGTAAAGAATTTCTTCCTAATATCTGATCTAAATCTACCCTCTTCCAGTTTAAAATCATTGCCCCTCGTTCTATCACTACAAGCCCTTGTAAAAAGTCCCTCCCCAGCTTTCTTGTAAGCCCCCTTCAGGTACTGGAAGGTGTTATGAGGTCTCCCCAGAGCCATCTCTTCTCCAGGCTGAACAACCCCAACTCTCTCAACCTGTCTTCATAGGAGAGATGCTCCAGCCATCTGATCATCTTCGTGGCCTCCTATGGACCTGTTCCAACAGCTCAATGTTCTTATGTTGGGGGCCCCAGAACTGGATGCAGTACTGCAGGTGGGGTCTCACAAGAGTGGAGTAGAGGGGGAAAATCACTTCCTTCAACCTGCTGAGCACACTTCTTCGGATGCAGCCCAGGGTACAGCTGGCCTTCTGGGCTGCAAGCACACATTGCCAACTCACGTTAAGAAAATTTCTCATGTTGAGAAGCTGTGGTGTTGTACCACTACTTGCAAACCCAATTCCTTGTCTAATTTCATTTCTGAATCAGCAGGATTGACTTTGTATGGATAAACTGGAATATGAGGATCAGTTTGTAATTCTCAGTACTTGCTGGAAATAGGTCGTCTCATTCACCACCATTTGGTCTAGGTTCTTCTGCAAATACATTAAAACTAATGCATTAAAAGCACAGCAATAACTGCAGTTTACCTGCATTGAATTGCTGCAGATAAGTCACAAAATTTGTCTTTCTGACAGTCCATGCTCAGTAACAGGTGCCAAGGGAGTCGGCACCGGACTCCCAAAGGTGCTCTGGCACCCATCTCTCCCCCGGCATGCAGGAGGCTCCTTCATCCCCTTTTTCTGAGGAGTCACGGACCTGCTCCAGTGTTAGTTAATTCTTAGGGGTAACAGTGGCATCTGGTGGCCGATCCCTGCAAGCCCAGACACACGTCGGTGACCTTGAAGGAAGTGAGGCTCCTTTCCGTGCAGCTGGTGAAGTTACCAGGGGAAAAGTGCGTGAAGGCAGAGGCTGCTGAAGCGGACTCTGCTTTGTACAGGTGCATATATGCAGGTTTTAGAAAAATAAGCAAGATCTGTTATGACAGACTCAGTCCAGCATCTGTATAAGCTGCTAACTTTGTGCATCACCCTTTGCTTTGATTCCATCAGCCGTCAGCAAATCATCCAGCCAGGATCCCAGGGTGGCTAAGAACTAGTAACAGTGAATCAAATCAGCAAAATGCAGGAAAAAAAAAACCAAAACAAAATAAATAAACAACAACCAACCAACCAATCGACCTAAAGACCTATTAGGGTTGCAATAACAGTAATTCCTGTTTTCTTTGGATCAGTCGTTATTCTGCGATAGGTAAATCACAGCTTTGGGGATGCGGTGGGTAGCACAAAATTAGGTGTGGAGCAGAGAAAACCACTGTGAAGCAATGGATGTATTACAGCTCTCAGGGATGAGATAGAAAGCAAAGAGTCTCAGAAAAAAGCCATGTCTAAATACAGCTTTACCTGGAATGATTTAAGAATATGTCACCCTGTTTATTCCTGACCTAGACAGGAGGCTACCTCCCTTCAGATGCCATTGTTATTAACAGAGTCCTCCTAGCTTTCAGGTTTCCTTAAAACACCATTCTGTAGTCACTGTGCTGAACTAGTGCCTCCAGCCACTGCAGCTGTGCTAAGAAAGAGGAACCTGAGGGTTGCCACTGCTGTAAGGTGGGTCATTAAACCAGTAGTTTGTGGTTAGCATATGGACACAAGTCAGATTGTGCCACTTGTCCTCAGGAGAAACAGGCCAGATCCATTCTATCTATCAACTTAGTGGCAGCCTCTGTATCTTTGTGTGACAACCTTTTCAACTTCAGCATTACAAAGAGGCAATTTAAATGTAAGGTGAGATGTAAGAGGTAAAGTCTGACCAACTGAGGAACACACAGAATGTACTTTGCACACCAGAAACCCAAATGAGGTTTTTTTGTATAGCTAGGAAGATTAGACACAGAGTCTCCAGGAAGGGCATGACCTGAAAATCATTGTCAAAAAGACAGATAAAGGGCACTCCGGAAGGAAAGGACAAATGCTCTACACTTTTTGCTGTCTCACACACCCACACAACACAGAGTCCACCAGGCTTCATGACAAGGGACCTGGCAGTGTCTGAAGAATGCTACCTGCAACAGTCAAAGAATTTGCTTTTCTGGTCTTTATACAGTGTCTTGGGATCATCTAATAGGAAGCTTTATCCTGAGGGAATTTGGGACTGAACCAGCCACTCTCAGCTGAACCCTGAAAGTGCTTTGTTCATCCTTTGAGCCCAACTCTTCTGAAGAGCAGAAGACACCAGATGGCTTGTAAGAGGCTGCAAGTGGCACTGCTGCCCCATGGATCCCTGCTTGGGGCTTCAGGGGGTGGCTGAGGAGCTGGCACCAAGCCTGCATCCTCCGAGCTCTGCAGCACGAGCACTCCCCAGGAGGATGGCGCCCCAAAACCTCAGCAGCTCTCTGCCTTGCCTGCAGCTGCCCCAGCTCCCACTGCCCAGCCAGAGAGGGTAAACCTGGCACCAGAATCAGCTCTGTTTTCAAACAGTATTCTCAGGCCTTGATATGAAGATTTTTAAATCACTTCTGCAATTCAGCGGGCAAGGGTGAAAGGCAAAGTTTTATTTAAAGAGCTCCTAAATTCAGTCCCTCCGTGTGATTAGGCAACCTGCTCACTAGGTACCTGCAAAAGCCACGAGACACGGCTGTGTCACAGAGCCAATGTATTATTGAAGTGAATGTTGTGGAAAATCAGGAGTTTCTATGTCACTATTTTTATCCTAATAGCATTTCACTGACATCATATACAGTGATTAAGGCTTTGAAATGTGCGCATCCTGGTTCAGCTCCACCGGATGATATCAGATGCTGTCTGTGTCACTCTGGCCTTTGACTATTCATAGACTTTTCCTTTAATGTGGGTTTTGTGGGGTTTGATTTTTTTTTTTTTTCAACAAGGCTCTTGCTTTTTAGTCAGAGAAGATCAATTTTAAAGTATCCATCTCACAAGAACAATTTGGGGCACAATTAGAAAACAGCTAAATCATTTCTACATAAGTACAGGGAATGGCCACTACCCTTTTAAAACCTAAATCTAATTTCTGTCAATTGTACTGCAATTAGTCACTGTCTCCATGGCTTTCAAAGATTTCTTTTTTCCCTTTTAGAAGCAACCAGACTCATTTTCCTAAAGACTATGCCAGCCTCCACTGGCACAGACTTCCAAATTCTGCTTGAATCAAACCAATTTAACTGATTTCATTTCAGATGAAGCCTGAAGTCTCTCAGTCTGAGCCCTCAGACCACTTATTACAATAATACATAACAGTGGGGAGCAAAACATGTTGTACAGCAAAGGTTACAGGGAGGCAGGAGCTCTCCTGAGTTTGTGGGATTGGCTGGGAGCTCGCTTTCCATTTTCTTATCTTTATACAATGCCCCGCAATACTCAGATAATTACTTTAATAAGGCAGGTAATAAACACTATTAAGTAAATGAAAGCTGAGAAGGTGGTGTTGAAACATCTAATCTAATGCTTTTGCATGCACAAAGCTGACTACTGTAAGAGCCACAGGTTCATCTGCCTGACAAAACTGAAGCTTATTATGGGAGAGCTGATTTGGCTGTCCTGTGACACAGGCAGAGTAGAGGCACTCGAGGGTCTGAGAATGCTTATTGCCAGGTTTCTGAAACATGTGAACCTGCAGTCGTCAAAGAGATTTTGTGGTGCCATCCAGTTCACAGGTAAATTGGTTCCCTCATTTGTTCTGCAAAGCACATAGATTTGGAGATGCTTTGAGTGTTTTTAGGTCAGGATCCACTTTGGGGTCAGGAGAGCATCTAGAGGTTCCCTGAAGTTTACTGCTGTGAGGAATGAATCATTGTGCCATCACCTTATTTCAATTTTTTCTTCAAAAACACAAAAAGGTTTGCAGGAGAAGGGATGGATTCATATCCCAGGGTCTGCATCCACTGAGGCAGAGCTCGGATAGAGAGTTGTGTGCCAAGGCCTCCTGGTCTCTTGCCTCTGGTGACAGACACCACGGTGTGACTGACATGCAGAGCTGGCCATGGCAGTGGGGTAACTGTGGGAGAAATGTTAGGCTGTCTCCATCCATCCCTCTAAAAACTGCTATGGTATTGCACAGCATCTAAGAAAGCCAAATATATGGTTGTAAAAATGACTTCTGCAAGTGGCTGCCTACACTGACTATGCCAAAGACCATCAGAAGAACCAGGACAGAAGCAGGACTTGAAGGAGGAACAGGGACGTTAGAGCCAAAAAATCCAGAGAGTTATGGGGACTCTGGGCTGCACAGCGTGGGACAAGCTCACAGCTTGCACCAGCTACTGGCATGAAGAGGGGTCAAAGCCATATTTGTCCTTCCTCAGTGGTGCATGGGCCTTCAACCCTGCACCTCTGGATGCAGAGAGAGAGTGGGCATACAGCTGAAGGGAGATCTCCATTCCTTCCTTCATACATTGAATTCTGCTGCACAGCCACTATGTCCAACCCAAAAGGGCAAAAGCTTTCCTGGATACCTCCATGAAAAACTAAAGACATTTTCAAGGATATTTTTAGGCATGCTATGCACTCCTGTAGGCTGTCTGCATGTAGCTCAGGGGACAATACAGTCCATGAAAGAGCTCCCGGGAGGCTGGCACCCTCACTACTGATTCTGCAAAGGACCATGCAAGGAAAGGACGCTGGCTGGTAAGTGAGATGTTGCAGACACAATTTCACTCGGCAGCCATATCTTTATGGACAAGCTGGTGTCAGTGTTTGATGGCTGAGCTACACAACCTTGGCTAGAACTCAAGTCAGTGGTTTAGAGTTCATGTTCTGAAGCTGGGGAACAAATCCTTGTAAGCATCTGCCCCAGGAAAGCACTGATGTGGGTCAAAAAGCCAGACAGAGCTGCAATTGCACAGAATGGCCAGCCTTGACAAGGCAACTCTTGCTCTCAAATTAGGAGACCAGTGAGAAGCTGTGACCAAGAAAGGTGGGCTCTGCAAGAAGGTCTGAAATAGCACAGTCACTCCCAGTAAGCTAGAAACATATGTATGCGTTTGTAGTGACTTTTGGTTTATAATATATTTTTGATTTAGAATATTGTTCCGTGTAAACAGTACTCTATGTTACAAAAGCTGGAAGGTTTCTGACTAATTGAATTATCTGGGATTGTCCTATGGGAACATGATGACAGATATCGAACTAAAGTGATCTGTGTTCAGGCAACTGCTGTGAAACACAGGCATCTCCAGCCCAAGTTACAGCTTTAGAGGATGAGGAAGACGGTTTCATTAAAGAAAGAATAGGGATGGCTCCAAGGCTCAGTCCTACATAGGAAAGTAAACCTGCTGAGACACCAGGTAAGACTCCATAGTGCAGGCAGCTCAGAGCTCACACCTGCAGTGCTCAGGTCCCCTCTGCAAACAACACGTTCTCATGCCAGGTGTCTGCAAGGCTTGGCCTAACCCTGCTCCTGAGATTCTTCATATTAATTCATACACCATGCATTTTTTGAATAAAACTTTCAGTTTGATATCTACACATGGCTCTTAGATGTATAGCCATAAAATCTACTATGCACAAAAGGGGGGAACCAAAACTATTCTCTCTCTAGAATTTTCTCCTAAAATCCACTTCTTTTTCGGATGTTTTCATTTGACCTCAGGCTCTGCTCCACGTGCTCTCAACCCTTCTTTCCCATCTGAGGCTCTGCACTTTACTTGCATTTTCTAGCTCACTGTTATCTTTCATTATTCAGTCAAAAGTTGGAAACTATTAAACATGTGACCTTATACTCAGGTCAAATCCAGTGGCATGAGCTGTGATCTTTACAATTACATGCATAAACCAGAATAAATTTATTGAGTTTAATTATGTCAAAAATCTGTGGTCTAATACAATGTGCATTACTGAACTTTTCACAGCCTTCATCTTTGTATGCAGATTATCCTGAGAAAGTGAATTGCTTTTATCCAGATTTTGCTAGTGTGAAATGGGGCACCAAAACACTGGGGCAGCATCAGAGATGCCTTTGGGGTTTAGACCTGGCCTGATATGAGATCGTGTGCAGCAGAGTAGAAAACTGAAGTATGGTCTCTTAAAACTTCTGCTAATACACCAGATGCTGAAACAATCCTGTTCCCCACCTTTCTGAGGCTTTGTGCTAGCAATAAAAAATGAATTAGAATAAAATCTTTTTAAAAGCGGAAGAAAAGCGGAGCTCCCAATATCAGAACTAATGATTTGGTTTCCTGTGTTTTTTCTTTTAAGGGGAACTAAGTTCCCAGATGAGTTGCCAGCATCAGGGGCTGCCAGACTGCCAAGTGACACAGGTAGGACGAAGCTTTGCATTCCTGGACATTGCATTACACAAAGCTTAGTGATGATGAGTGGGAGGTCTTGTAGTGCTACCTCCATCCTGCTCCCCAGGACTGGAGGGAGCAGCAACTCTTCCAGTACCACTGCCACCTGACAGGCTGTTTCCATTGCTTCAGCTGGTTACTGTAATTTATAAACATCCTTTTTGTGGAAAACTGATGCCACATAACTTCACATGAAGCCTTTGTATGTTTTCCAAGACACAAACCACTATTGCATCAAACCTCTGCAGAGATTCGTGCGATGAGCGCCAAGTCCATAAAGCCTTTTAACATACTACCACAGTTTAAATCACTAATGATGAATCATTAGACATTTGTGACCCTTCCTAAAAGCAATTATTCTTAACCTGAATTAGCAAAATCAAAATTATCCACAAATTTTCCCAATTATTTGTGACACCTGCCTCTTTGGCCAGACCTACACCAGGATTTTTTCATGCCAATTCTGCACCTGTCCAGTTTATTCCTACTTGTAAAATCCAATTACCAGAGAATAACTTCAGACCAAGCAGTCTCAAGTTGTTAATTCCTGAGTTGCTCTGTAGTATATGTGATTTATAAAATCTGTAATTCATACCTTACCCCACCAGTAGGATTGTGGAATGGGGATGTGGTCAAGGCGGGCCCCACGAATCCCAGCTCTTCTGTAAGCCTCAGACGTCAAATCAGGGAAATTTCTGTTCAGGTCCAAGTTCTGAGCTGTCTGTCGTCCGATGACCCATCCATTGTAACCAGCTCCCTAGTTTGTAATAGAGAAGCCCATCTCAGAATAACTTCCCATCTCAAAACATCACATCAGAGAAATTGTTTAAAATGTCATTTTAATCAAGGGGAAGTTTTAAAAGAAGTAAACTGAAAATGTCTAGACTGTTAGAAAACCACAGTTATTAATCATTTTTTTATGCCTGTGATCAGTAACGCACTAACTAGCATGCAGGAAGCATTTCACTCACCAGGGATGTGACTCATGAGATGAACAGCAGTTTCTTACTCAGCCCAGAGCAGCATGCAGAGTGGGTTAGAGGAGGAGAAAAAGAAAATACAGCTGCCATTCCAAGACAAGAACGCAAAAACCCTAAACTCGTACAACAGATAGAGCTCATCACAGGAGCAAGGCAGAAAAAGAAAGGTCCTGTTTTCATACTAATGATGCTGGCAATAAAAGTGAGGTGAAAAGAATGTCAGGTAATGTATAATAGATGTTTTGCTTTCACAGGTCTCCTTCAGACACCAGCTGGTCTCTGAATACTGTTATCCATTAGTACAGAAAATATTCACATTTTACCATACCTGCTCTTCTACAAGAGGAAGAATATCTATTCCACAGTATTAAACTACAATTCTTTATAAAATAATTTAACAGTCATTAAAGTGAGTCAATGGGGATTTTGTTTTAGAGTTGACAGCAGAAAGTGAAAAAGTAACACAGTCATTTCCACGTCATCACATGCAGTCAGGAAAAATGATACACATGGCTCTGATTTCCTCTTAGATCTGTTCATACCATCTTTGGAAAGCAACTTACCACCAAACCAGCCTGGGATTCTGGTTGCTGTTATTAACACTCCCCCCCCCCCAACATGTGACATTCCCCTCCCAGTTTGTCCATTCCTGTGGGGAATTTTAGAAACATGAAGCACTGAAAATTTCCTCATAAAAAGTCTTTTACCTCTTCTGCAGCCAGTTCATACCCATCAGGGTTGAGTGAAGGTAGGAGATGAATTCTGGTGTTATTAATCAAGGTCTGGATACGAGGATTCCTGAGAAGATACTCCGAACACAGATACTGTGCGAGGTATATTAGCAGCTCTTTCCCCACGACTTCATTTCCATGCATATTGCCAATATACTTAAATTCTGGCTTGACTGTGGAATATGAAGCAATAAGATGCTTTAATTTGATTATACCTGGATGGCTTCCAAAACCAGAGTAACCCAAATAACTTCCTGATGAGTCAGAAAGTTTTATTTACAGCAATTTAATGCATACATTCCTGTAAATAGCACATCAGTTCCAGGTGAATTTCCCTCCATTACAAGTCAGTTCAGTGGCAGTTTAAATAGTGTGAAATAAAGCAAGTCCATGCAGGATCCCCAACAATAAGAGGCAATTAGTGCTCTGAGCTTTTTCTGGACTCATCATTAATTGTGAACAATGAATGCTGCAAACAGAAATGTCAAGCCATGCCTGGGAAGGAACAAAATACACCCCTGGCACTCTCACTTACCTTGAGCAGCTTCAATGCCTTATATTGTCACAGATTCTAGAAACAACCTGCAGATGTGTAATATATTACCCCTCTCTTTGGAACAGAAATTAGGTCGTGCATAATAAGTGGCTTTTAGGCTAAATAGCCTTGGAAAAAGACTATTAGAAACATATAACTTCACAATTCCCTGCAGTTATTCTCTCAATTTCCATCCTTCCTTAGAGACTAATGCAAAGTAGAAAATGCACTTTGGAGACACCCTTTCCTGTCTATCCTTTATCTTCGTCTTTGATCTTGGCCAGCCTCAAGCACCAGACACTGGAGGAGGGCTGGAACAGAGATATTATGCTGGCTTGCTCAGGCTGGCAAAATCTCCACCTCTACAGCTATTTCCACCCTCTCTTATGCTGTCCTGAGCAGCATGAAGCAACAGATTCAGAAGGAAATCATAGGCAATGCATTAAACTACCATCTTTTCTCATGTCATATCACAGTTTTCATTTAACAGCCTGATTCATAGGCTTTGTGTTTTCCTGGCAAATGGACTAGCAGCTTAAAAAGACACCTGCAACTTCTTTTCTTTACAGAAGAGAGGAAGGATGATAGGCCAGGAAACAGTAATCATAGAATCATAGAATCATTTTTGTTAGAAAAGAACTTCAAGGTCATCCAGTCCAATCATTAACCAAGCACTGCCAAGTCATCACTAAGCTGTGTCCCTCAGCACCTCATCTACACGTCTCTTAAATACCTCCAGGGATGGGGACTCCTCCACAGCCCTGGGCAGGCTGTGCCAATGCCCGATAACCCTTTCAGTGAAGAAATTTTTCCTAAAATCCAATCTAAACCTCCCCTGGCACACCTTGGGGCCATTACCCCTTGTCCTATCACTGTTACCCAGGAGAAGAGACTGACCCCTGCCTCGCTACCCCCTCCTTTCAGGGAGCTGTAGACAGCAGTGAGGTCTCCCCTCAGCCTCCTCTTCTTCAGACTGAACATCCCCAGTTCCCTCAGCCTCTCCTCATCACACTTGTGCTCCAGACTCTTCACCAGCTCCATTGCCCTTCTCTGGACATGCTCCAGCACCGAAGTGTCTTGCTTGTAGTGAGGGACCTTTGTTCTGTTAAAGATGTCTATTGGGATCTTGGTCAACTTTAAAGGCACCTCAAAATACCTCTACAGATGCAAAGCAGTGTGGCTGAGAGGAAACAATTCTGAAACTAGTCTTTGCTGTCTTCTCTGCTGAGAAGCAAACTGGGGCTCTTGGAATGCAGCAATGGCCATAGCAGTCCACCAGATTTACTTGGGTACTATATTTGACCTGGGAGGTGGCAACTGGAAAATAATACCTAATACTTCTCAAGAAAATGCATTTTGAAGAATTTAGAAAATCTAAAAATCTGGCCCTTGTCTCAGTGATGCAACTACAAAACAGAGAACAGAATTGTTCTCCTTTGCAGAAAAATTGGGAGGACTTGTATCCTAAAGCTATTCAGGTAGCATCCACCTGTTACAGTGGCAGGAATTGCACTGATCTCAGTCTCTGTTCAGGAGGATTGTGTCATGTGCTGCATTGTCCTTTTTTGGTGTCAATGTCCTTCTGCATCTGTGGTATCCTCACAAGTTGTACGTGTTTTAGGATGTGAAGGACTATGTTTAGACTAGGCACAGGCAGGTAGGAAGTGTGTGGGGTTCGACGGTACAGTGATAAATAAAAGGAGTCTGAGGAAGTGGCAGATGATGGAGAGGGCAGATCAGTAAGAGAAAATTATCCAAGCTTCTTTGTACACCAGGCAAAAATAAATAACAGCCATATCACTGCAACCAAGTACACAGTCATTCATCTAGGAACAAGGAAAGTCAACCATGGTCATAAACTGAGGTCACATAGTTAGGAAATTGCAACCTGACTGTAGCTGCTACAGTGACTCATCAGCTGTATTTCAGGAATACAGTGGAGGAGAAAAATTTTTGACATTGCTTTTTACAGTTTAAGTGATATCCTGTGAAAAAGACCTGCTTTCACCCAGATAATCTGAAGTTTCCTCAAGCAACCTGATCAACACTGATATAACTCACGCAGTTCATGGTGTCCAGGCTTGGTTGAAAACTCAATCACAAAAAGATCCTTCCCTTCAAAACTGCGACCTATGCTGTAAACTGTTGCAATATGGGAGCATTTAGAAGCAGTCTTCTTCAGCGTGCTCACCATTTGGGAATATGAATGGTGTTTGAACTGAATAAAAGTTGCTGGCAAGTCTGAAGGCAAATCTTCCTCAACATCTACTTCTCCTGCAAAGGAAAATTGTAACACAGTGTTTAAAAACATGGTGCTCAGAGGATTGTATGAATGCCTGTACTTTTCCACAAAATAACTTTTTCAGCAGTAGAATTATAAAAACTCCAGCTGCAATCAAAACCTTAAATCTGTGTAGTACATCCTACGCTGTTTACTGTGGCATATTTTGTTTGTAAATCCGTATTAACCCATATGGACACTGACAAATATTTTGTGCAACCTCTAGTTATAATTTGGCCTTTGGCATATGTTTTAGTTACAAAATATACAGATTTCCCCCTTCAAATCTGGTGGATCAAATTCATTTCTTTTGTGAATTTCAGCTGTCTTCAGCTATCTGGATCTTCTACATCTAAACAAAAATCTGTGACAATCACTAATGAGATTATTTTAATAAGCTGTTAAGCTTGTCAAGCAGTCATGAATTTATGAGTGCATTAAAGTTTCAGTTTTAAAATAAAATGTTTCAAATATACAGACAGCTATAACACAGGGCAGGGCTTATCTAAATGCACATTGGCAGTCCAGACATCTAGCTCTGATCTGCCTGTCTTGATGCTCTTTGTATATCAGGGAGAGAAACAGATGCTTCTTGAGTACAGTTTAATTAAGTGTTTAAAATAGATGGAACAAAATGAATCACACATTACAGGTGTCTTATAAAGACGACAAGCTGAGATGACAAGCAGAGAGGGTTTGTGCCATAGACATGTCACGCTGAGTGAAACGAGAGCCTTCCCATCTAGACGAGCAAGATATGTCAGCAGAGCTTCCTCCCTTACCTCGCAGCTTTGCCAGCGGGTCAAAACATCCCTCTTCTTCCCCCGCGAAAAAGCGGTCGCAGTCTAAGAAGTAGGGCCAAGCCATGTCTATTGCATCAAAAGCAGGGAGGCAATTTTTTTTCAGGTTTTCACAGATGTGCCTGCAGGGCTTTATAACTTTGTCCTTTTCACACTGTGGGGCCAGCACAGAGCAGCCCAAGAGCCTCAGGTCTGGATTGCATTCTCCCTGCAGCAAGTTGTGCAGCACGCTGATGAGAATGTACTCAGAACTGTACTCAATCACCTCTCGAGACTTCTGATCCAGAAAATTAGGATACATCGTTTGAGTATAGGCAACATCAGTACAAGAACTTAAGGCGATGTCCACACATTTTGCTATGAAAAGGAGATGAACATATGAAAAATAACTTGCTTTGTCAGCACTCTGGATAGTTCAAAGAAAACATAACAAATAACACATTAAATGAACTTTTATTTTTTTGTTCACAAATAGACTAGAGGCAGCTGGAAATACTCTCAAATGGATTTGATGAAACCACTTATAGAAAGATGATGGAAAGTATGCTTGGTCTCCAGACTGATTGCAAACAGTTTGATGCAAGTAAATGTCATTCAGAATTCAAATGGTATCTGACAATTTGATGGGGTTATCTGATTGATAAGCACTGCTCTTAAAATAAGATTTATTTTGTTGATACAATACCTGAACAGCAATGAAAGGGCAAATCCCTGGCCAGAAAACACTGGAGTACCTGGCCCACAAGGGAATTCTTTCAACAAATAGCTTGAGAACCACCAAAATTAATAAAGCCTTGATTCCAAAGGAAAGGCTGTCTCATACTCAATTAAATCTTACTTGATTTAAATTAAGAACATAGTTTGAGCTTATTAAACACAAGAGAATCTGTAAGAGAGAAAAATGCCCTGTTGAGGTGTGAATTTGCTTGTGTCTAGTGTGGGGAAAAGTCAGATTTCTGAACAAAGTGTATTTGTGATACCACTCTCTCCCCTGTCCTTGCCTTTTGGTATGGATTCACTGATGATGTGTGAGATAACATAGGTTTTTTTCTTTAGTGGAGAAGGTATCAGTAAGATATCTCTCTTCTTTGTTTGGTCACACAAAACCTGCAAGACGTTAATGTCTCTGAAACCATAGCCCCTCTATGAAGTTTGACTGAAATTGCCCAAAGAGTTCAAAAGTAATTCTGTGACATGACTCACAGGCAAGCAGGCCCATAAATGTGTTTACACACATATTCTCATAAACCTAATACACTTTAAGAAATCGGGACAAGAGGTTTTAAGAAGGATGAAAGTTCATAATACCTTCAACCTACTCAGAGATGAAAAGGAAGTAATAGAGAGATGTCTGATCATAAAATTACTGGCTATTACAGTTTGAGCCTCCTTCTCTCGCTAATGTCTCTGGCTAGTAACAAATACCATTGTCACAGCAGCAAAATTCTACCTTGTGTGAAAGAGATCATCACTCTAGCAACAAGATCAACTATAGCACCACCACTAGAAAACTTGTCAGGAAATAATGGAGAAATACTTAAGGTTTCGAGATACTCCAACGACAGCGAGCAAAGTCACATCATACCTTTCTGTACAGTTTGGCATTGACCTGCAAATAAAGAGGGAAAGAAAATAACATTATGGGTCAGTTATTCATGGTACCTCATCTTAGGAGTTGTCCTAGCTGGTAGTCCTGCAGAGGCTGCTGCAGCTCTGTGTCCTGAGGTCCAGCCATACCAGGGAGAGGTAGGCAGGTATTACCAACAGGCACATATTATGTATATACACAAAGCGAAAACGCAGTACAGGCAAACACAACCAGCACCAAAAGTGTCATCATGTTCCCCTTTCTGGCTAATCAGAATGAAAGACCATTGATGGAAAAGAAGCCCAGGTGGATCCCTCCAGTAGCTTGACTTAGACACACTGGAACCCCAGTAGCTGGCCCCTGGACCCACTGATCTCCCAGTTACCTCATGCACTGACACACATACTGCTGTCTCTGGTAGCTGGCCCAGACCTAGGGTCTCACTGGTGGCCAGCCCCAGACACTGTGGTCTTCCCAATAGCTGGCTTGGACCTCCTGGGGCTCCTCCAGTAACCAGCTCTGAGACCCTCTGGTCTCTCCAGTATCCATGCCAGGATCACAGCTGCTCAAATACCCAGCTCCCAAATATTTTGTGCTGTCCACTGCTAGTCCAGCTTGGTGTTTGCACACACTGACGTACTTACACAAGGCACGTGCACTCTGGTCCCTCCAGATGCTGCAACCCAGGCACACAAGCCCTCTGACCCATGGTCTCACACCAGTTGCTGGCTTATGGAGTCCCATACACCCCCATCCACACACAAAAAAAGGAGAAACCCTCACCCAGACAAAGAGTTGGAAATGGAGTTCAATAAGAAGACAGGACAAACTGCAGGTGCGTGGCATGGGCAGTCAAGCACACTGGCCACCTAGTCTTTGATCCACTTTAAAAAGGGAGGACTTGCCAACATATCTGAAGTGTAGTTGTGTACGAAATCAGGCCTACCTTTGAAAAAGGTGTTGAGCTGCCCAGCCCTGACAGCTTGATGATATTTCTAGGCATGCTGAAAAGCTGCAAGTTAGGTGCCTAGAAAATTTTACTAATGAATATGTAGGTCTTTAGTAATCTGGTTTAGTCTAAAAGTCCATGTGAGTCCTTCTGTACTTACAGAGATGCCTTACGGATCTTCCCCTAACAAATCTATTGGTCCCACATAAAGCTGTGCATATCTTTCTTGTAAAACAATTAAGCTTTTGGTGGATATGAGGGGACATATTTCTTCACCATCGTACCTCATCCTATCTCTACCAACTGCATTTTATAATCCTTTTAATAACATCTTAAAACTAATTGTTTCCCTCCCCAACTACTCTCACGAGAAAGGTTTTCCAAAAACTCACTCCTTTAATGGCTAGAAATTGCCTTTTAATTTCCTGCCTAAAAGTATTCTGGCCTGGTTATCTGCATGTGTTGTTGTGCCAGCATTGTCCTTTAGCTTAAATAGCTCTCTGCTCCCTGGTGCATGCCTTCATCGTGTGTTTGCAGAGAGCAATCAGATCCCCTTAGCTTTCTATTTACTAGGTCAAATAACCCAGGCTCTCTTGATTTTGAAGGAATGTGGTTTGATGACTCAGGAGAAGCCTCTTTTGCTCCTGTAGCCAATGATTCTATACTGCTTTTCTCCGATATTGGCAACTACAGAAAAATATTGCTAACAAGGTGTTGGAGGTGTTTTCACCAGTGCCTCATAGGAGCTCAGCCATTATGTGCAAGCTTTTTAAACACCAATGAGTCTGTTCTCCTTGTGATATATTTGGGATCTAGCTATATTGCTGTTTCTTCTAATTCTTACTGGGGGGACAGGCATCTAGCTTATTGCTCAGTGGCTTGAACATTTGTCTTCATAAGATCAAATCCATTATGTTTTATTTTTTTTTTCCTACTAAGGAAAGTTCAAACTTCCACATCTGGCGTTATGTGTTTAAATGTAATCATCTACATATGTGTTGCTAATGAGTTAATCATCCTTTAGCCAGAAATAAAATAATTACAATGAGAACAAAATGAACTTTGGAATTTTATCTTGGCGGGAGACCTTTAATTGCAAATGAGTCTTGTTCTATATTATGAATTGTCATTGATCCACGTTACTTCATAAAATAAATGAGGGACCAAACTAGCAGAAACAGCCCATCTCCAACAACAGCAAGTCTTGGTAAGCAGCAAGCTGTAAAAAATTATATCCTTACGAACTCCTTTCCTGGCTTGGTATATTATGCTAATAGCAATAAACAATACCTGGTTCATCAACAGTGCCTTCCTCTACAGGATTTCAGTATTTCCCTTAATTAGGCAGAATCCTCTCAGTGGGTTAGTTATTAAGGTCAAGACATTTCTGAAAGAGCTTAATCTCAGTCAGATACTGCATGTAGTTTTACATCAGGGGATAATCAAGGAATAGCATTTTGTACAGTGCTAACTGGGAAAGAAAAAGGAGTGATTGCTTGTTAGTAAGAGCTCCAGCAATTAATCTTACTGATAAAATTGGATGTCACTTCCTCCCTGAATCTGGACAGTCTTATAGCCCCACGCCATCACACCCACAACAACTTGTGAGGTCTTGGACACAAGTCTGGAGCTAGTCAAATGTTCTATACAGAGGGAAAACTTGGTGGGGATATGACTGGCTTGTGTTCAGCCATGTCCCAACAAGTCGGGTGACACTACCTCTGGTTATCACCAATGAATCCCCTTTGTTATCTTGAAGGGTGGCTAAGAAATATTCGACGCTTTTTTCTCCTCAGCATCAAATGACTGTGTTGTAGCTATTATTTTATACTAGAGGGTCGTGTGAGCTGAAAGCAGTTCTGGGGAGTATGAATGGTCTTTCCACAACTGCTCATGTTTCCTCAAAGGTAAGAGCCATTTCCCTTTTGCTGGCACCGTGACCAAGCTACAAAAGTCCTTTTTGTTTGTCTCTCTGACATGCACTGATAAAATAATGAAACTGAGGCGCACACATCCTTCCAGACTGCTATTATTGTGCAGAAGTGCTATAACCATCAGTCACTCTGAGACGTGGCACTAACCTATTCTCAGTGGTGTTTCAGTATTCTGCTTATTCAGCTGGAGCAAAAAAGGTATTCTGGCAACATGCTGGAACAAGCAGAGGAAACCAAAGGGAAAATGCAGCAGGCGGGGTCTGGGCATGGTGCTGCTGCTTCCCCCTGCTCTGGCTCTCTGAGCGCAGCAGTCTTAATGTGTTTACTGGATGTCTCTTTCTGCCCAGCTGGCCAGAAGAGAGGCGTTAGGAAGCAACGGTTAGCTGATGGCAGAGACATGCAAAACTTTGCAAAGTCATATGCTGTAGCTGGGTTCACAAGAGGACTGGATCGTTCTGTGAGCAAGAGTAGATGTTAGCACAAGAGAGATAAAGACAGCTCTGGTTTCAGACTGTCTGCTACCTGGCTTCAACACTTTGTTATTTTTACCACACTTTGAGCAAGAGGGAATCTATTAAGCAACATGGCTATTGCTCATTTACAAAGATGCTGACTGAAGAGGAGAGATTTATTTTTTGGATGAGGAATCCAAATACAAACCTAGTGCATGTCAATATGTGATAAGCAGGCGTGATTCTCCAAGGATAAAGCTTTTCTACTACTTTTGGCCCAGGATGTCCCTTTGGTTCAGAGCTACCAAAACTCACTCATTGACTAGCAGCAAAACTGACTTCTTCCTCCTGGGTCCTAAACCTAGATGTAAGCGTAAACGTAGATCTAAGCCTAAACTTAGATCTAAGCCTCACATTTTGCAGTATACCATGCTTTTTTCTCCCTGTCTCTCTCTGCCGGAGACATCTATGCAGCTTCTTCTGCCATCTCTGAGGCCCAGCCTGCAGCACCTCTCCCCACCACGGTCCCCTGCAAGCTCCCAGGTGAACCATACATCACTCTGTCATGTAAACACCCAGGAGCAAACCAGCTTGAGCTTCCAGGTTACCAGGAGTTAATATGCATAAAAACAAGAGAGGAAAGGTCTGGTTTATACTAGGCGTTGCTTTATAGTGAGTTTTAAATGTGTATGTGTGCTGATGTGGTGTTTGGACTTTTCTTACATTTCTTAGTGCCAATGCTTGCATATGTTTTGGAGGGTGCGGCTCTGCAAGGGCCAAAGATAATTCTCCAGTGCATGTACTTATATAAATAAGTGTGGATGCACGTAGCTGGGCCAAAGCTTGCCTGTCTGGAGAGCAGGAGGCAGGGAGCTCTCCCAGCCCAGCTCCTGCAGCCCCAATTCTCTGCACACAGAAATGACCAGCAAATCCCTGTCCCCACTCATTACAGCTCGTTTTGTCAAAGCTCCAGCAATGCCAGGTAGAAGAGTTCAGCCACTCCTTTTTTCTGTTTCATAAGAGGAATGACAGGAAAAGATATACAGATTTTCTCAGGTCTCCAGATTAACTTGGCAGGCTTCAATTGCTTCTTCTTGTGTGCCTGCAAGAGCCTAAACCTCTTCCATCTTTTGAGCAGAGGCTTCCCTGGGCTCGGAGGAAGACAGTGCCACCTCCTCTCTTAGTCCCATCTGCAGACAGGTTGGTATAGAGACACCTTTTTCTTCATGACCCAGAATAACCCTTTCAATTTTTTATGTTTATTTTTGTACTCTAGCTATTCCACCAGAGCTACAAAAGGACTTTCAGTGGCACAGCTTTTCTTTGAGATTATGGATAAAATAACTTACTGAAGAGGAGAAAAGCCATTTCAAGCTTTCTGAGCCCTCTCTATCATATATGCTTCTGGTTTTAATTTGCAAAGGCAAGCTTGAAAATCTACAATGCAGCACATACATATTTTACTGCCAAGCTTACATTTTTTCCTCTTGATGATTCAGCACTAAAAGAAGCAAGCTGCTGTGATTAACCCTAACCCAGACAATAGAGCTCAACAGCTATTTCCAGTGTCATGTCTTGGCCAGAAGCCTGTTTGAGAGCAAAGCCAACAAGAGACTTGTGCACCTGAGGATATGGAATAAGCCCAAGGGCCAGTCGTAAATTCAGAATATCTAAATCATTGATTGAGCCTTACACAATTGCATTATTATGACTGACAGATCGAACAACATTAGATATTTTATCTTGTGCAGACCAGCACACCCCCTGCCAGCTTTCTGGGTTTCTTACAGTATTGTTTTAAACTGGAAGACATATGTACTGATCTAGGTGTTCCTGCTCTGGCAGGGGGATTGGACTAGATGATCTTTTGAGGTCCCTTCCAATCTCTAACATTCTGTGATTCTGTGATTCTGTACTCATTTTAGTCTCTTTATAGTCAAAACCTCAGGGTTTTCAAACAAAGAATTTTGGTTTCTAATCATATTAGTATTACTCTCCTTGCAGTTTCACATGGTTCAAGTCAGTCTTTGCAACAGTTATCTGCCTTTTAAAGCTAAAGAGAAAAAACTTACTGTCAGTGGTAATATACAAACTCTGCTGGGCTGTACCATTTTGCAAAACTTTGCAACAGCACCTGGAAATGGCAAAGCACAGCTTGCCTCCAGAACCAGCTCCTGGCTACATCATGGGGACAAGAGCAGGACATACAGTATTCTATAATGGATCAGAATTTCCAGGAGGAGGGTGCAGGAGTGAAGTAAGGGGACTAGTGGCAGGGGAATGAGGCAGCTGATTAGCTTGGCTAGGGGAAATATGGTCAAGCAAAGAGCCCAGAAGAGAATGTGACTGTGTATCTAAGGCATACATGCAGGGGCAGAAGTGGAGAAGATCCCCAGCCACAGAGAGGGAATTCCAGGAAAACTGGAATAGAGAGGAATGATTGCAGGAAGCAGCCCACGTGGTTAACTCCTTTTTCTGGATACATCAAAGCTTTTGTGAGTAGAGCACTGAACTCCTGTTACTCATCTTCCACTCCAGCAATTGCTGTAACTGCCCCAGAAGGGAGGCGTGTTTGCAAATGGGCAGAAGTGGTATGCAGGAGCCCGACGTGCAGGCAGTGAGACAAGTCCTGCTTTCACCCTATTCCCTCACATGAGGAAGCCTGAAAACACCTGAAAGAGATTAATGCCTGATCTGCCTTCACTCTGCAGCACAAGATCACAGCAGGGAGATGCAAGCCAGCGTTCGTTATTAATCACCCTTCTTTCTAACCCTCCTGCTGCCTGGCAGTCAAACACCCGTTTTTATCAAATTACTGAAGTTGTTCCCACAGCAATGACTCTGCAGTTGGCTCTTCCAGGACTGTTTCTCCCACAGGACTGGTCCGGGGCCTGCGAGAAGATGCTAAAGCTTTCCCATGGGTGATGGGAGTTCATACAACCTGCAGACCACAGGGCAAAATCTGTGCAGGTGCACATTGAGACCTGGCATTCAGGAAGGGCTCAAAGACAGTGTCAGCAGTGGCCAGTAGTTCTCCCTTGCTCCTAATTCTCCAAATGCAACTCAAGCAAGGCTGCGGTTGTAGGACCCTAAACGAGCTGAGGAAGAGCATTGCTGTCTGCCTGTCTATCCCCACTGCCTGTCTTGGTGCCTCTAGTGACAAGATCCCTTGTGCCACCCCAGCTCCACCTCTGGCTGGTAAGTGCTGCTCCAGGGGGTCCTCCCAGCTGAGAGTCCTAAACAGAAGCATAATACCAAAACACACAAAAAAATGCTAAGTGCCCTTTTTTGGTCTCATCTGAGATGTTTTCTCAGATTTGAAGGGAAAAACTACCAGTTGGGAAAACAAAACGCAGGAAACAATAACAATGATGACATCAAAATGGCTCAGGACTTGCCAAATTGACTCAAGACTTGCTGGGCTGCACATGTGGCTCGGCTGCTGCTGAGCATGCATTCGCTGTGAGCTAGGGTGATCTTGGAGACACAGAGACCGTCTCTCAGTGTCTGGCTAACGAAGGAGAAATCAGCTCAGATCTGGGAAAAGCTGGCATTAAAACAATAGATGGGGTGAGAAGGTGGAACAGGTCAGGAGATCTCTACAATTGTCATCTAAAGGATCAAATTTTTGTCTGGGTCACTGGAGAAGGGTGAAACCACTTAGTAGGCTGGTAACCTGGAGCTGTGATGGTTCCATAGCCTTACTTTGGGACCATATACTCTCTATAGCTCAGTTCCCACTGTCTGAGGATGCAGTAATCTCTCCATGTGCTTTAGCCAACAGCTTACCACAGTCAGAAGCTTACTTTTGAATCAGTTCAATTCTGTTGAATGCCACTGGACAGAGGATCATGTCTGAAAAATCGAGGTTTCTATCTTCGCTGCTACATTCTTTCCAAAACATTTACCAAAACATCATCCCATTCTCTTTAAACACAGTCTAAGCAGCCTCCTAGCATCTGTCTTTTCATTAGTTTAGATGTATGAAAACTCTTGCAATTAACAACACATCTAGTTCTTCTGTAGGTAGCTGAGTTTTAGCCAAATGTCGTATTTTTACATTACAAAAGATTGACAGTTATTTCAACAGTCTTGACTAAAATCTTAATAACACTGGAATTTTAAATCTGTGTCTTAATCTCATATTGTCTCCTAGACAGGGGAGTCCTGTTACAACCCTGTAAAAATGAAATAGTGCCAATTAAATCAATTGAGTTACAACATGATAAAAAAGGGGATTGAAATTTCAGTTTTATTTCTGCAATGTGCAGAGCAACCCTATGTCTCTAAACTCCATTGACCAACTCAGAGGGTGGCTCTGTCCAAACAAGATTCAGCAGTCATAAAAGCTCTGAGTCTTAAAAGCCCAGTAAATAGATCAGGTCGTGGCTCACCTGCCTCAAACACCATGTTCACAACATGACTTCTGCATGGTTCCTCCCTGATCAGTGCCCCCTCAAACAATGGCACCTGTGACATTTATCCAACATTTGGTCCAATCTTAATGAGAGGATGTCTCTCACATGGCCTGGGCAGCCCAAAAGGGACCACAGTAGCTATCAGCCAGCCAGCACCCCCAAATAACCACTAATTGACTGCATGAAGGGAAAGGCAATGTCTAGAAATGTTAAAGGGGATTAACCATTACTAAGTTTTGCTAAAAGCTTAGCTGTGCCTTACGGCAGTGGGGGTTTTGTTCAATTTTGAATTCTATGTATTTACACACCCACACGTTATAAACGTCTGAAAACAGTATTCAGAAGAAAACTTTGCCTTCAGATTAAAATAATGCACAAACTATTTCAGCAGTAGAAGGATATACCCATGTATTGTAGTTTCAATATAAATTTACTTTCCCAACATAAGTGGCTGTTTCTGGTCCCATTTCCCATGTTTAATGTAGCTGAAGATCAGTGTTGCTAAAAAAATAATTGTGTTGAAATGCTAGAGTCAGTGGTGGGAATCCAGAGCAGCTCACATGACTCAGTGATGAAAACTGGGTTTACGAGAGCTGGAATTTCTCATCTTGTGAGTGTGATGTAAATGCTAGTTCTGCGTTTTTTTGTTTTGACAAGACTTGGACACATCCATCTTGGGTGCAGCAAGTGATTTTCCTACAACTTGGGCTTTCCCGCGCGTGGCAGCATGGTGCTGTGATTACGCTTGTTGTATGTACCTGCCCCTGCCAGGCATGGCAGGGCAAGGGACCCAGCCAGCATCACTGGCCCTGGGGCAGAGGAGCAGACCTCAGCTGACACTGCCAGGTCACCCAGGTCAGTCACACACATGAGAGCAGCAGTAGATGTAGAGGCTCTGTCTCTGTGTGTATGGGATTCACCAGGAGGCATTAGCAATGTGCCCAGCAAGTGAACTAATGGTTCTGTGAAGCTGGGACCAGCATGAAGCTCATGGAAGGTAATGGCTTTTCATTTTGTCACATAGCAATAAACCACAGCACAGTATGGAGATGGGAATGCCACAGAAGAAGGGAAAGGTATAGTATATACAGGCAAAGGCAGTTTTTCAGTCTAACTTTCCAGAAGAAAATCAACTTTACTCGATGCCATGGCTGAGAGAAGAGCCAGTGCCACAAGAGCTGTAATGGGCCCCTGAGGAAATACAGTACCTTTGCCCCCCGACCTGCTGGATTTTCCTTCCCCAGCTCTCTTCTCTCTTCCTTATTCCTCCCCGCTCCCTCCCATCACCCGTGGTTCAACTCAGAGACCCTCAGGATGGGGCAATCCCCGTCCCAGAAGCGAAGCGAGTGAGGATGGTGGGCAACAAGCTGGGTGGGAGGAGGCCCACGGGTGACACGCGTGCAAGCCGGGGCAGCCCTGGAAGCAGCGCTCCAGCTGCTCTGCCACCTCCGCAGCTTCAGATCACACAGCCCCGGTCCTCAGAAGTGACATCTGACGGGCTGTGCCATGTACCCCGCGCACCTTCCAAGTGCTCGGGCAGGGAGCAGGGGGTGTGAAAGGCTCCGGCATGCCTCGTGCCTCTAAAGCCGGCCCAGCTCCGGTGACTCCTCGGGAGCCGTCTGTACAAGCTGAGGAGCCCACACGGTGGCACCACAGACGGCGGCGCGGCCCCGAGCCGGTGGCGAGGATGTGCAGCAGCGCCCCGTGCCGCTGCCCCCCGGACCAGGACCTGCTCATTCCTGTGAGTACTGGGGGGTCGCACACGGCGAGCACTGACGTACCTCTGCCCCAGAAGTCCCCAGTAAAGAGCTCTCGGAAGATGGGTGATCAGGAAAGGTTTTACCGGTGTGATTCTGCAGCCTTAGGCTGACCCCTTGTAGCATCTCAAATGGCAGAGCTGGCCTCAGGCACCAGGAAAGTTGCAGAATCACAGAACAGCCTTGGTTGGAAAAGGCCTCTAAGATCATCAAGTCCAACCATTAACCCAGCACTGCCCAGTCACCACTACCCCATGTCCCTCAGCACCACATCTACATGTTTCTTGACACTCAGGAATCATTTGCTTTTACTGTTTCAAGTCATGTGACTTCAGCCTGCTTCTACTTTGGTTTTATCTTTGTTGTCAGTGATGGAAAAGTGCTACATTTAACTAATTACCACTGGAATACATCAGTCAGCAGCAGACATGCACAACTCGGATAAACCAGGAACCTGTGCTATCAGTACCCTTCACCAAAGGCTGGCCACCCGTCAGGGGAAACATGCTAAGCTGTACTATTCTCGCCCAAGCTAGAGGCTAAGAGGCCAGTAAAACTCATCAGCATCTGGAAGTGCTGCCTTGCAATGGGGCAATGTAGCTTCTTACCACTGGAGAAGGCAGTGGCTTACTGGCTCCCTAAGTAAACAGGACACATCTGGTGAGAAGGGATCTGCGTTCTCAGTGCCATGGTTCCCTGCTGCTGCTCAAAAATCTCCGCTTAGTGCAAAGATCACAAAGCATTTTTTAAGAATCTTGGTATTGTTAACTATGTTTCTTTTTGGTTTCTTATTAAAATGGCAAAATGAGTCATAGCAGAGCAAATATCATGAGGAAGACCAGACAGTCTGCAGAAACCAGCTCCAGCCTTACTGCTGCCCCTCTCTCCTGTGAGAGCTGGTCTCCTACAGAGCACTGCAGATCTGGCCACTGAGATCTGCACAAGGGATCCCCAAACCGGCAACAAAATCCCACTGCCACAGCTTGAGACACAGCCTACTGCCCTGGGTGTTGAGAGGAGACCCCTGTTCATGAATACATGCAGCACTGCAGTCCCTTTCCTCTTCATGTGACCTGACATGACCTTATCTCCCCTCTAGAAAAGGAAGGCCCTTGAGAAATCTGGCAGGTCTCTCCATGTCCAAGCTGCTACTTTATTCCCTGGTCCAACATCCCTTCAGTGTGAAGTGTGTCCCTTCCTCACATTGCACACCATGTAGTGACATTGCAGCTCACTTTCCCTACTGCTAGCCATCCCTTTAGGGCTGTATTCAGTCCCACCACATGCAAGGTACATGTTTTTTCTCAGGACCTCCCCTGAAGTAGCACAGTTGCCAACACACACAAAACATTCTGCCACAGCAGAGTTACCCCTCGATGACCCCTACATTTGTGGTTGCCAGGATTAATACCCCATGGCAAAACTTTGATCAGCTGGAACTAGAGCAGAATCATACCTCACAGAGAAAGGGCCTGCTGCAAACCACACAGCCTCTTCCTGTAATTGGCAGTAAATAGCCTACAACACTTCTCTTTGTGCAGCTTTATCCAAAAATAAAATCCCTTCAGGCTGCGGTAGACCTCACTTTGATGTTCATGGGAACAGCAATCTCAAATTATATGCAGTACACGGCACATGGACTGCACTGTGTAGCAGTTAAATCCAGTGACAGCCAGCTTATATTTAGGCACTGAAATATAGCTGAACTTCCTTGGGTAACATTAGGGTCAGTTTCAGGTTAACTTATCCCTTCCTGTATTCCCATAAAACAAATATTTTTCTGAATCGTTTCGAGTTCGAACCCTCTGAAAATAGTTTTCTTGTTCCAAGGAGTATACCTTGTCACTACACTGGAATTCACCTCTCCACTGTCTCCACATAAATAAAATCTGAGTTAAGACCACTTGATTAAAAATACCATGTATTTTTAAAAGTTTCTGTTAATATTTTTTTGTTGATTACTGAGCAAAAAGCTTTCAATCCGTTTATCAGCGTGTTCCTCTCTAACCTTTATTCTGATGTGTAAATTTGCTTTTTCCAGCCAATCCACACATACAAATTCAATATTGCTTATAACAAGCTAAAACACACCCTACAGCTGTCAGATCCTCATAAATCTTCTCATACTTTGGACTTGAAATAAGTGACCTAAAGCTATATGTAAGGAGAAAGATTTTTCTTAAGCAGAAAAGCACACAGAAGGTTGAAAGTTCACCTCCTTGCAATCTGACTACTGCGTTCCTAGAAGACAAGACCAGAGATGGGGGCAAAACCCCTGCGTTCCCGACAGCAAGGGTGACCCTACAGACTGGGGACTCTAAATTGACAGGAAGGCACATCTGCACATGGTCTTAAAAGACAGTAATGGGGAAACATTATGTTCCCTTACATCACTGGTTTGTTTTTCTGCTGCAGAGCCACACCACCGCCTGCCTTCCCATCCACGCTTCCCAAGAACAACTCCAGGCTCATCACTGGCAGTCACAGATTTCCACAGAGCTGATCCCCTGGAGGCTGGAACCCTTTTCTCTGCACATCTCCAAAGGAAGAAAGAAAGAAGAGGGGCTTTTGGGGTTGTTAGCCTTACCTAGGGTCTCCTGGCCGGTTTCACAGCGGGGCGCTGGCTCACTGGCCCTAAGCAGCCCGCCGAGGAGGAGCAGGAGCCTCAGGACCATGCTGGAGCCCCGTGCGCAGGCAGCACAGTGATGTGGCACTCGCTGCCTGATGGAGCGGCTCCTCGCTCGGAGCCTCAGCGCGGCTCTGGCTCTCCGAGCTGCAGAGGAAATCAGTGCGCTGCGAGGGCATGCCCACGTCTCGCTGGATGTGTAGTCCAGGCGTCAGATTTCAGCTAGTATTTGAGCTTGGAAAGCAAAAGGCTTTGAGACAGAGAGGGAGGAGGAATGAGCTCCCCCTCTCCTTTGCCTCCTGACTGTCTCCCTCTTTGCAGCCTGGTTTACAATTTCATAAACAGTTTGAGCGAAGGGGGGTCCCTGCAGGGATGTGCCTGCCGGCTCCTCAGCCAAGGGCCCGATGCCTTTGGTCTTCACCCAGCAGTTTTCCTACGGGAAATAGGAGCTTTGTTAAAGTGTGTCTCACTGAAGCCGAGAGTGATTGCTTGGAAAGAGCGGGGAGGGGGAAAGAGGCAGAGAAAAGCAAACAATGGGAAGCAACTATCCTCCCAAAGAATGGTATTTCATAACCCACTTAACTGCAAGCTTAAAACACATGACAGTGTAGGGACTCTAAACCACATCCCCTCCAGCACAGAGAGCATGGGAACCCACAAAATAGCCCTCAGGTCCCCCCTCTGCATGCTTCTCCTGGGCGTTTTACTTCAGATAAGATCCAGTTTACAGAAGCAAACTTGGAGGGATAGTAGTCTTTTCTGTCTGCTTTTAAAAAAATCACTTCTCAAAAATGTAGAGAAGATCCCAGAACCACAACACAAGCTTTAACTGGCTGGTAAATTTATATTGAGTTTATCTTTGTCTGTTTGTTTTTAATTTTGGGAGGTTTTGTTTGTTTGTTTTTAAACTGAGAAATGCACATTGTATGCTTTTATCCCTATGCAACAGGCATGGTGGAGAAGCGTGCCTTAGGTAGGATGTGAACTCCTTGTTTCTCACCTACATATCAGAAAAAAAATTATTATTTTTTTTTTCCATCTGTATCACAGGAAAAGAGATTTTTCTTCAAAAATCTAGACCAAAACATCCTGCCTTTCCAGGCAGTGCATGCTCCTTTGAGGACAGATACCGGCTTATACATGAGAGCGGAGAATCTGTCCTTGCAGTTGGAGCACACTGGCTCCTGCTGATCACTATCAGAGAAATCAGTAGGGAGTTATGGAGCTGTATGATAATGTAATCAAATAAACCCCCCCATAGGGAAACACACAAAAGAGACTGACAGGGCAGGAAAAAGCTGGATGCATCTCAAAAAGCAATTGATGTCTCATCATATTTGGAAGAGGTCACACTGCTAGATGGATTGGGAAGCTCAGCAGTGAAGTATGTCCTTTGCTGCCAGGCTCTGCAGGGGAGGGTGGCTTTGCTTGCCTCCAGGATGTCCTACTACATCTGGAGACTGCAGAATCTACCCTGGGAGTAAACAGCACCAATGACCATCAGGGTTCAAACAACACACTTCTAAGGACAAGAATAATATTTAGCTGCCTTTTTTTTTTTTTCTGCCCTGATCACATGGCAGCACATCTGAACTCTCAAAAACAGAAAGATAGTACCAACATAGCTCTAAAAGAGTGGTCTCCAAGGGCAGGACTACTTCACCTTCTGCCCATTGTGGTTGGCTGCTCTGAATACCAATCAGCCACATTCATACCTGGTGTGCTCCAGGACAGCCAAGGTCCAAGCCCAAGCCTTGCTGTGTGCCTCGGCTGTGCTTTCTGCACAAAAGGGAAAGAGTGAGAGTTTCAAGTTCCCCAGATCTAACCTAAGTGATGAGGCTAAATTCCTTACAGCAAAAAAGGCTGTGGAGATGATACCTGCAAACAGAAACTGATTCCCAGTCCTTGGGAATGAAGTCTGTCTTGTAATTTTGTGCATCCCTTGAAAGTATGGAAGGACACCTCTCCTTTACATCCCAGTGCTCTTTGAGGTGAGCTCTGCTGCAGAACTGATCCTTCAGTAGCTGTAATCTGCTCAGCTTTCCCTTTTTCTTGTTGCTATTGTTTGGTTTCTGATTTCTCACTCAGTCTCCCATCCTTCAGTCTAGGCACTGTACACTCATGAGTGTCTCCTCCCTTCCACCACATTCCAAGCCACCAGTCCCAGTTTAGATGCCATATTTTGGGACCACATATTTTAAAATACCAGAAAACCTAAGTCCACTTTACCAGGATCCCCCAAAATATTTTGCAAACAGCTGACACCTGCTCTCACCACTGCTACTGTGATACTCCACATTCACACCGTGTTCCATACTTTTTCCTCAAATACTAATGAGATGAAGTCCCATCACACTGGGAATACTGATTTGGTGTCATATTTGGGAATGTCCATTTGTAACTTCCCTGAATTAAATGATTGTGGTACACATTTATTTGGTGTGACTGTGGTTTAATTGTGACTTGGCAGTGCTGGGTTAATGGTTGGACTTGATGATCTTGGAGGCCTTTTCCAACCAAGGCTATTCTGTGATTATATCATTTCTTATTCTCAAGATTACTTTATCTGTCTAATCTTATTTGTAGCTTGTCTATGCATTGATTTCCACACACACCCCAGTTCAACCAGCCTTTGGGCCATTATACCATATTCATCAGAATCAAACGGAGACAGTATTTTCTCTGCCTTGCATAAGGCAGTTCAACCTAGTGATTAACTTGGATGAGTTCTGGAACAGAAAGAACGTTGTGTCTCATCAACATAACAAAATGCTCAGCCTAATTAGCCTTTCTGAGGGTAAGGACTCCTTGGCCTTAGTGCAAGCGTTCCAGGACCAGAGCTACCAGCTTTACACACGGCTGCAGTGTGGTACCCTCACTCCTGTGGGTCACCTTGGTTTTCTTTATGACATTGTCTAGAGCTATAGAGTGGCTTTAAAGTTCCATCATCTCAGACACTAGGAACAGAGCTCTACCCACTCTTTGTGCTTCTAAGGCTATATCCTGCCCCACATCATAATCACACACACCAGGCTGCCTAGGAGCTCTTTAAAGCTCTTGTTTTTCCCTTTTGATCTTGACTTCCTTAAAGGATGAAGAGGAAGCACTGGGCAGGAAGAGAGACAGAAGTTTCTGGCATCCCTTTCAGAGATTACCCATGCCTGAGGTTTGAACATCCAGGTTTCTTCTAACTGAGAATGGGACAACTAGCCTGGCTCAGTGTTAGCGCATGTCTACATTTAGCCTGTACCCAGGGCTAAACTGTAGCAGTTGTTCTACCACCCAGTGACCCCTCCCCAGCTGAGAAGGGGACTCAGGAAAAAAAAAGGAGAAGCCCTACGCATTGAAGTAGGAACAGATTTAACGAAACAACAAAACTAGTGCAATCACCAACATAGAGTGCACAAGGTTCTACTCAGCCTCATCCTCAGGATCAGCAGTAGGAACAGAAGGCTAAGCAGCCCCAGAAAGAGGAACTCCACCCTCAGTAAAATCCCTCCTTTTATAATCACAGAATCACAGAATGTTAGGGATTGGAAGGGACCTCAAAAGATCATCTAGTCCAATCAGTGCTATGGGATACACCTGTGAGTCAGCTTGGGGCAGCTGCCCTGACTGAAACTCCCAGCTGACTCGGGGCTGCTTATGACCTGTCTACCATGGCTGGCCCGTGGGTCTGTTCCTGGGAAACCAGGGCAGTGCATACTCTGCAACCCCTGGAGTATGGTGTGCTGTATGGCTCCTGTACACACCAACATACTGCCAAGTAGGCTCTGCACAGGTATGCACAATGAAGTGCTTGATTCAGTAAGTTATCTGGTTAAAGACTATTCAGTTTAACAGGATAAAGAAGTAACAAGGAAAGTGATAAATTAAACCCACAGACACTCAGGAATTAATGACCAAGTGATGAAGGAGACATTAACAGGGACCAGAACATGTTGGTCATTGCCTTGAAGAGGGTCAGCCTGAAGTTTGTCACTGATGCACCAGAACACATCAGGGAGGAACAAGAAAAGGAAAGTCAGAGAGGAGGAAAATAAGGGGAATGGCTGCATGCAGGCAGGCTGAGAGGCAGTATGCTCAACTGCCTGAATCCTGTCCCTGGTCCTTGCAATCCAGTCTATTTTCATATTAAATCCTTTCTTAACTTTCCCCCTATGTAATCTCCCTCACTGACCTAGGTGTCAGTGCTGAAAGGTCAAAGTGGCAGCAACTGGAGACACCTGGATGTGTTTGTATTTCCCAAGCAAATATAATTCTATGCCCAAGTCTGTGCATGTGTAGTTTGCTAGCAAACTTCTGCCTGGATTAATTGACAAGCAGAAGATTTGCATCTGAAATAACTCAAGGTCTGAATCAGTGGCTGGGTAAGGGGTCCAGGGTGCAGACATTGCCTAAGAGCTTGTGCTGATATTTGAGGGATCTGTGAACAGAAGCGTACTTGTGAACTCAGAGAATGGGAGCATGTGTGTTTTCACTAGTGAACTTCACAGCATCATTAATGTCAGAAAGGACCTCCAAGATCATGAAGTCCAGCCACAAATGCACCACCACCATGCCCACTAAAGATGTCCCGAAGTGTCACATCTACATGTTTTTTGAAAACCTCCAGGGATGATGACTCCACCACTTCCCTAGACAGCATGTTCCAATGCTTGACCACTCTGTCAGTAAAGAAATCTTTCCTTATATCCAATCTAAAGCTCCCCTGGCACAACTTGAGGCCATTTCCTCTCATCACTAATTACTTGGGAGAAGAGACTGACTCCCACCTCACTACAATCTCCTTCCGGGTAGCTGTAGAGAACAATGAGGTCTCCCTGCAGCCTCCTCTTCTCCAGACTAAACAACCCCAGTTCCCTCAGCTGCTCCCCATCAGACTTGTGCTCCAGACCCTTCACCAGCTTCATTGCCCTTCTCTGGACACGCTCCAGCAGCTCAGTGTCCTTGTAGTGAGGGCCCCAAAACTGAACACAGTATTCAAGGTGCAGCCTCACCAGAGCCGAGTACAGGGGGACAATCACTTCCCTGGTCCTGCTCATCACACCATTTCTGACACAAGCCAGGATGCTGTTGGCCTTCTTGGCCACCTGGGCACACTGCTGGCTCATGTTCAGATGGCTGTCAACCAACACCCCCAGGTCCTTTTCTGCCAGGCAGCTTTCCAGCCACTCTTCCTCAAGCCTGTAATGTTCCATGGAGCTGTTGTGACCCAAGTGCAGGACCCAGCACTTTGCCTTGTTAAACCTCATGCAGTTGGTCTCAGCCCATTGCTCCAGCCTGTCCAGATCCCTCTGCAGAGCCTCCCTACACTCAGGCAGATCAACACTTCCACCCAACCTGTCATCATCTACAAACTTACTGAGGGAGCACTCAATCCCCTCATCTAGATAATTGATAAAGACATTAAACAGGACTGGCCCCAAAATTTCAATCCTGAACATACAGAAAGGGGCAACAGGACTGGACCCACTGTATTTACATTTATGTGAGTGTTGTTGGTAAAGGCAGGGCTCTTCTAACATTGTGCATGTGTGTACATGTGTGTCTGCATGTCATGGTGGGGCTTGCCCTCGCTGCTGGCTGAACCTGCAATTGGGAACAGCAGCAGCTGCACCCCTAGGTCTGGGACAGAGAGACTCCTGGGTGCCAGAGCACACTCTGGAAGGGGGAATACCCTGGTTCCAATCATCTGGATCTGACACCCACAAACATCACATCCTTAACAAGCTTCACTGCACCAGCTAAATAAAACCCTCAATAGCTGGCATTCAAAAAGCTCTGAACTACTTTGTTTCTCAGCTTCTACCCATGTTTTACATTCAAGCAGAATACCTATTTGGTACCAAGATAAAAAAAAGTTACAGTGTAAGTAGGGTAGATAGGGGCCTAAGAATGACATTAAGGTAATTAAAGACTAAGGAAAATTTATCACTTTGTTATCACTATCTATAAATGTTTCCACAGTTGCATGCTGTAAGGCATGGAGAACAGAAGGTCTGGAAAGATTCTTTCATTTACTCTTAGCTTAGATTGCCTGTTCTTTTCCTCCTTTCCAAGGGATTTGAACCTAAGCTTTATAGTGGCTCTTCCTGTGAAGCTTTGTCCATTACCCTGTGCACGGCTGCTGCCTCTGCGTACCCCTGCAGAATCATAGAATCATTTTGGTTGGAAAAGACCTTTCTGATCATTGAGTCCAACGAGTAGACCTGCACCTTTCTGACGTGAGCAGTTATTCAGCCACTGGTCCTCCCACCCATACAATATTTCTAGCCTTCCGGTATTTCTACCTTGTTTGACTATTTTTCAGACCATTATTAATACTCTTTGCATGTCACTTGTCCTTCTCATATGTTTATTGTTCATTAACACTGACTATATCAAGTAAGATGACTAGCAAGTATTGCACATGCGTACAACCAAAACCTAAAAGCATTAAAAAGCAGCTAGGGAAAGGATGGCTGGGAATAGAGAGACTTCCCACCTCTGCCTTTTCATTTCTGGGTTTTAGTAAACCTTGTAGGTTTTCCAGGGAGTTGTGGCTAAGGCTTAAGTATGATATATTCTCTTCAATTCTAAAAGAATCTCAAAAATGAACAAACAAATCCTGGAGTGATGAACAGATGTAGCAGCATCAGATGGGTTTAATTGTTTGCACTTGAATCACTACAATAAGGTTAAGTTAAATAGTTTTACTAGCTCTTATTGCTGAGTACCTCTTTCCTGATCAAACCTTTCTGTTAGCCTACAGTCCACAGCACAGCAGCAATCCAGAAATCCTCAGACAGGACTAAATACCAAAACTGGTTTATGTCTTTGGCAGGTACTCAAAGTGGATTTAAACACAGTACACTTAACTTGCTTCCATTCTCATGATTCTTATTGTCAGGGAAATTTAGTAGAGGGTTATGCCAGACTCAGACTGGTTTTCATTACTGATTCTTTTTGACTCTGCTGATAGGGGGCTGAACAATAAACAGAATCAGTGCTGACTAGATAACCATTTTCTGAAGGACATGAACAGACTGAGATCAAGATGCTACTTCGTGTCTTGACTGTGAGGGTGGTGAGACACTAGCACAGATTGCCCAGGGAAGCTGTGGCTGCCCCATCCCTGGCAGTGTTCAAGGCCAGGTTGGATGGGGCTTTGAGCAACCTGGTCTGGTGGGAGGTGTCCCTGCCCATGGCAGGGGGTTGGAACTAGATGACCTTTAAGGTCCCTTCCAACCCAAATCATTCTAGAATTCTATGGCTTATTACTCTCTCCCCCCCCCGGTGCTAGTGAAGCTGGCAGAATGGCATATGGTAGCACATAACATCTGTTCTAGTTCTAAGTCAGCAGGCATAGTTTTAGGACTTTACAGTAGCTTCTATTAATCCAGGAGATATTTTAATTTGCACAGCAGAAACCAATCCCCATCCTGCATTTTTTTAATCTCCTTCAGTTTCTGCAGAACAGGGCAGAGAAGAAGATTTGCTCTCATGAGAGACAGTGAGTGAATTAACAACTTCCTGCAAAGCAACAGCCAACTTTTTTTTTTTTTTGTAAGAAAACACAACTATTATACCTATCTTTGCAAGACCTTATACCCCTGTGCTCCAGTTGTGCTTTATGCAACAGCAGAGATCTGAGAAAGGCCCACAAGGACTTCTCTTTCAGCTTCTAGATGCTAAGTGAAAAGAGAAAAACATGTTTGATCTCTAAAGAAATATTTCTGATTCAAATTAACATGAATGTGGGTAAGAGAAATGGCTATTTTACTATAAAGATACACAAGTTATTCTGAGCTCTGCATTTGTTAGGAGTAGCAGATATTTTGGGATGTTTCCCTGTGTCTTCTGGGACCATCTACATTATGCTTAGGGAGCTTTTAACTTTCTCACAGAGAATTTTTTCCAGCAGTGCCTTTTATCTCAGCTTTCAATTTGTTCCACGTATGACCCACAAGACTAAACCAGATTTAGAAGCTATCACACATAAACATTGAGAACGAGAAATTTGATGGAGATACTGTTTTGCCAATTACTAGGCCTAGTAGATTCTATTGGATGTAAAGGAGTCAGTATATAGGGGATTGCTGGGGATACAAACAAGTCAGATAGATCACAAATAACAGACATCAACCCCAGCGACCCCATGAATGACACAGCATGACCCGCAATAGATGGAACAAACAGAGACACAAGGTATCCCATGGAAAATATGGGAGACAACCAAGTCAATAGGGTGACCCCATACAATAGAGGTGACCCCATGTTGCCTCCCCACAAAGCCCACATTTGTAGACCTGACTGGGATCCAGTTGCATGAGGAGTCAGGAAGTCCTTCCCCAACAGGAAACTCTGTGAAGTGCATCCACCTCACAGACAGACACTCCAACTCTTCCTGCAAGTGGTCCCAGCTTTTATGCCCAAAGCAGGACACCTGGCACTCATTTACCCAATGCAGGGCACCTGGGGCTTGTTTACCCAAGGGCTTTCCCTACAAGGCTGGCTGCACCTTGGAGGAAAGCCAAAAGGCAAACTCATCCCCTCCTCTTAAAGGGCCATGGGAACCACCCATATGTCAACCTTAATTCAGGGCTCGGGGTTCAAACCCCAGCACTTCAGATACTGAGAGTAGAGAAAAAGTCCAGACAAAACAAGAATTTTCCTGTTTTCCTACACTGTACCCTAAGAGTTTAACATAGAATGGATCATGGACTGCAACTTTCTACATGTCTCAAGTACTTCACAAATTCCTGGTAGCCTCTAACAGTTATTTTTGATTGTTATTGATCAAGTCTATGTTTGTACCAGTGCACTAGGGGAGGAGAAGTAACATTCTGGTAGACATCCCCAGAGTGAACTGCTCTAGCCATACTCCAAAAATTATTTTTCCTCTTTTGGCTCCAAAATTGGACTTTAATTATTTTTATTTTTCTTTCTGACGCTTTTGCCAATTTCTTTCCCCCATTTTTTCCTAATACACCAGAAACAAAAGTAATGAGTGGGTGGAGTTTTTTTTCACAGATTAATATTAGGTTCTTAGATATTTCTTTCCTCCCTGGTTAAATATAATAATATAAATTAATATAAATAAATAATTAATTTTGCAGCTCTTGAAAAATATTAAATAATTTAAATTCAATACAAGTACTGCCAGTGATAATTATATTCTGTTTTCATCTTCTGACTTGTCACAGATTAACTAAGTCAATGAACCACAAAATTAGTTCCTTATACCACTTCCAGGTGATCCACTGAACTGATCCTATCATAATGCAAAAGAATGTAATTAAAGCAGGAGAAGGCCTTACCATCCTAGAAAGATTCAGCTGAATACATGCTTTTCTTTTAGCATACCCTTCATGTGATTTCTGTGCTTGCTTGGGCTGATCAGGAGGAGATGAAGCCACACAGAAAGTTTCTTTTGATGACATTAGAAAATGACATTTAGTTAAAATCAAAGGCACAAGTGATACAAAAACTGGAAGGGAACCTGGCACCACATGGTAGAATGAGACCACAGAGGGACAACAGTAATAAATATGATTCTACATCTAGGAGAACATGTGCAAAATAACACACACTGACCACCAAACCCTGCTATGAGCACACAATATTATTTAAACCTAATCATTAAAAAGATAGAACTGACATAAGGACCTTGTTATCCTCTCAAAGGCTCCCTCTTATTACTCCCACATGTAAAGTAGCAAAGCAGAATTACTGCTAAGGGGTTACTGGTAATGCATTTTTGTGGTCTTAGTTCAAGATGAGGCCCAAAGGTGACTCTGCCTGACTCCCATAAAAGAAGAAAAATAATACCGATAAGCTGGTGAATCATAGAACTGAATATATAACGGCTACAAGGAAAAATAAGAGTGCTCAAAAAAGATCTGTGCCGAGAACTAAAGGTCTTTCTTTTCTTCTGATCACAGATGGAGTATTAAAAATTAATGTAAGCTCTACCAGAAAAGAACTTGACAGTCCTATTTTGAGACTCATTTCACTTTGTCTCTTCTCTTCGTCTCACAGATCATTAATGCCAAAACATTCAAAAGAAGTTCTCTAGGGCTTGCTTTGCATTTTCACAGAGGTGCTGGGAAGCATTTTGAAAAAATGACTTTGAGTGCTTTAGTTTGTAGGTAACTGATGGGGGAAACACTTAACGGACCCTGATTCCTTAAGGCAGATCCTCAGCACTTTCCAAATAAATCAGGCCCTCCAAGGCTGACACTCTCCAGAAAACTGGGTGTTAAACTCAGCCAGCAAGGACCAGTAGCTATTGAGGATGATACTGGCATGAGAGCTCTGAGGATTTCAACTTTGCTTTCAGAAATAAACTTCCAAGCCAAATCAAGACTCAAGCCTTGCTGAAAGCCAGGAGAAACGTGTGGTTAAATTAGATAAGACTGGATGTTTTTAAAGGTATTTAGGCACTTTAAAATTATATATCAGTATACTAAGAGTCTGCATCCATCTAAATATCTGGGCTGTAATAATTTTTAAGTGTCTTAAGATTTGCTTTCTATATCAAGGTTCCAGGTCCTTAGAGTGGCACAGCCTAAATTCCCCCTAAATAGAGAGTTTTTTAACAGATAAGGAATTTTATTTCCATTTTTATTTTCTTCTCTCATTCTAAGAATTTACAAACCATCAGTGGAAACTACAGAGTCTAAATATAAAATAATTGGAATGTCCATTTTTTCCAGACAATCTTTGGAAGACATTATCTCTAGCCTGTGGTATTGAGGTGAGCTCCATTTGCCATGCTCAGATGGAAGATGTACTGAATTTCCCTCAGAGGACAAAGACCAAAGGTGCTGGATGGGGATAGCAAAGGTGGAGATACCAGGTTGGAGGCCATCCTTGAGATCATGTAGGATGCCATGCAGCCATCGTATTCAACAACATGGTACCTGGCCCCATAGAGGCAACCCAAACAGCCTGCCTGCTCTACAGAGAGCAAACTGACCTCAAGGCTGTTCTATCTTTATCAAAGTCTATATGGGCATAACCTGTGCCAGACCCATAAACAGCATCTCAGCACACTAAATTATTTGTGAGAAAGTCATTAGTTTCTAGATATGGATATCTATTTCAAATGTAGTCTCTAACAGTATCTGTGGTGGGTCACTGGCTCAGGGCTGCCTCATGACTTGTTGAGGGTTGTTCAGCAAGTTATTCAACAACCCTGGCTTGTTCCAGGGTTCAGCTAGAGTCCTGTGCAGCACTTCTATGTGCCACCCTTCTGCCACATTAATGTGCATCCAATGACATTAAAAGCTGAGCGTTTTCATTTCAGGAAAAGCATTAACAAATTGGAAGGAGAGAGGTATTTGGAGAGAGGCAGCAAATAGGATGAGGGCTTAAGCATTGACTCATTATGAGAAATAATTAGAGCTACTGAATATGTTTTTTTCTTGGCCAAATAGTGACTAATTGGATATTCAGGATTCATCTACAAGTATTTCAAGTATGTAAGACACTTCTGAAAATATAAGTTGTATAGGACAGGCCAAGCCACAGTTATGAAAGGTCAAGAGAGCAAGAACAGGGTGGTCAGAGAGAGTAAGAGAAAAGCTATAGGGTCTTAAATACCAGCCACAGGCTAAGCTCTGGGAACAATACCAGCCATGGACTAAACTCTGGGAACAGCTCCATCAATTAGTCAAATCCTTCTCCCTGCTTTTCAAAAAAGCCAATATTTTGGATTAAAACATCTGCCAGTGTAAATTCATCTAGTGCTACTGATATCATGATGTTGCACTGGTTAAAGATGTGATCCAGAACTGCTAAGTTTTGTACAGATATAAGAAATACCATATTAGACACATGTCAAACTAAACTCTATGAAAGGTTTCTTCTCCACTCCTTCAGCCTGCAAGTCTTCAGAACAATACCCTTAGCAACTCAAAAGCTGTCATGAATAGTCCTAGCCATGCTATTAGCTCCCTATGACAACTAGGAATTTATATTTTTCTAATTTCCCTAAACTGTTCATCTCACTGAGTTATCCTTTACTCTTTTACTGTGATTAGGGGACAAAAAAGAACCAGTGGCTCATCAAAAAGATTAACTCATCAACATTTTGGTTAGTCAGGGCCTTCCTTTTAACCACTGCTAAACAGGACACCTCTGGAGCACAGATATCCAGAGAAACACCTGCAGGTGCTGAATTTTTCCGTTTTCCTACAGGTTATTGTGCTAGGCACAGTTCTCGATAGTTTCTTCTTTCTCCTTGAAGTAAACTACATTGCACCAGGAGTCAAGTCCAGCCCCCAGCTTTCCTCTGTGAGGAAGGTGTCAGGATGTCAAGAAACCTTGCTAGCTAAAAGCAATCCATTTACATACTCCACCTTATGCTGGACCTGTTTAGCTTGAAGTTGCCAAGCAACAGCTACCCTCAAGACTCATCAAACCAGTGCAGCAGCAGTATGGGAAATTAAGAGGCAAAAGGTTCTGGGATCCATTTATCTGGTTTTTTGCAGGTTCAGATGATGTGCAATTGAATGTTAAAAGGTGACTGACACTCTAAGGGCTGAATCTGAGAGTGTCAGCATTGGAAGTAGAGACTATGAGCTGCTAGGGCAATAAGAGACATTTAGGCACTGCACAACAAGCCCAGAGAAACCCACTATATATTCACATCAGGTAGGCTGTATTTCAATCCAGTCCTCCCTTCATGAGACTTATTGGAACAGTAGGTGGGAAGTTTTCTTGAAGCTCCAAAAATAAGATTTTTTTTTTTCTTTTTTTTTTTAATTAGGAACTCATGCTGAACACCATAAATGCATATCTGGTACTTTTATCTGAAAGTGAAAATGTGACAGTACTCACATTAGTACTCTTCTGTGTGCCACCAACTGCAGAAATTGGTAGGCTGTTATCTCAAGGGACAAAGTAGATACAGTAAGACTCTTGGTTTGATTCCTTTGGTGCTTTCTTTATCAAGCACAAGAAAAAAAAAGTGAGTAGCACAGCTTTCTTTCTAGTTTAATTTTCATGTTACTATCCTGCTCAGCTGCACAAAATTAAAAACTGAAAAAGTTGTAAGTGGAAAACTAATTAAATGCCCCGGCCTTTACCCCAAAAAACAATCAAAAACCTTCACAGAATCACAGAATCATGAAATTGTCAGAGTTGGAAGGGACCTCTAGAGATCATCTAGTCCAACTCCACTGCTTTAAAGCAGGAGCCCCTAGAGCACATCACTCAGGACTGCATCCAGGTGAGTCTTGAAAATCTCCAGAAAAAGAGAATCCACAACCTCTCTGGGCTTTCTGTTCCAGTGCTCTGTCACCCTCACTGAAAAAAAGTTCTTCCTCAGATTTAAATAGAACCTACTATGTTCCAGCTTGTGCCCGTTACCCCTATTCCTGTCACTGGGAACCACTGAAAAGAGTCTGGCTCCATCCTCCCTCAACCCACCCTTTAGGTATTTGTAAACATTAATTAAATCACCCCTCAGCCTTCTCTTCTCCAGGCTAAAGAGTCCCAGCTTTCTCAGCCTTTCCTCTTAGTGGAGATGCTCCAATCCCCCAGTCATCCTCGTTGCCCTCCGCTGGACTCTCTCCAGTAGGTCCCTGTCTCTCTTCAACTGGGGAGCCCAGAACTGGATAGAATAGAGGGGCAGAATGACTTCCCTTGACCTACTGGCCACACACTTCCGTGTACAGCCCAGGGTGGCATTGGCCTTCTTGGCAGCAAGGGCAAGTTGCCAGTTCATGGATAATTTACTGTCTGCCAGGACTCCCAGATTCTTCTCCTCGGAACTGCTTTCCAGGAGGTCCCCCCCTAACCTATACTGATGCCTGGCATTCTTCTTCCCCAAGTGCAGCACCCTTTCCTTGCCCTTATTGAACCTCATGAGGTTCTTCTCTGCCCAGCTCTCCAGCCTGTCCAGGTCACACTGGATGGCAGCACAGCCCTCGGACATGTCAGCCACTCCTCCCAACTTAGTATCACCAGCGAACTTGATGAGGATCCACTCTATCCCCTTGCCCAGGTCATTGATGAATATGTTGAACAAGACCAGACCGAGTATTGACCCCTGGGGGACACCACTGGTTACAGGCCTCCAACTCGACTCTGCTCCATTGATCACAACCCTCTGTGACCTGTCACACAACCAGCTCTCAGTCCACCTCACCGTTCCCTTGTCTAACCCATGCTTCATGAGTTTCTTAATGAGGATGTTATGGGAGACACTTTCAAAAGCCTTGCTGAAGTCAAGGTAGATGACATCTGCTGCTCTCCCCTCATCCAGACAACTGGTTATAACATCATAGAAGGCTAGCAGATTGGTCAAACATTATTTTTCCTTGGTAAATCCATGTTGACCACTCCCAATAACTTTCTGTTCTTCAACATGTTTGGAGATGACCTCCAGAATGAGTCACTCCATCACCTTCCCAGGGAGGTGAGGCTGACCGGCCTGTAGTTTCCTGGGTCCTCCTTCTTGTTTTTTTGTAGGCTGGAGTGATGCTGGCTTTCCTCCAGTCTTCAGGCACCTCTCCTGTTCTCCATAACCTTTCAAAGATGACGGGGAGTGGCCCAGCAATAACATCTGCCAGCTCTCTCGACATTCATGGGTGCTTCCCATCAGGGCCCATGGACTTATGGATGTCCAATTTGGCCAAGTGGTCTCTAATGCTGTCCTTCTCTATCAAGGGAAAATATTCTCTCCAGACCTTCCCTCTTGCCTCCAGGATTTGTGATTCAAGAGGGACCACTACAGTAGTGAAGACTGAGGCAAAGAAGGTATTCAGCAACTCTGCCTTTTCTGTGTCTTCCACCCCAGGGCGCCCATCCTGTTCATAAGTGGGCCAACGTTTTCCCTAGTCTTCCTTTTTTTATTAAGATACTGAAATAACTTATTATTATCTTTGACCATAGTGGCCAAGTTGAGTTCTGCTTGAGCTTTCACCCTTCTAATTTTCCCTCTGCAAAAAGGGGAAAACCACCAAAACCACAAAAAAAAGAGTAAGAATGCCACTGCAATAACCTGAGGGCATGCTTCAAGGAAAAAAAGGGGTCTGAATAACCTGGCTTTCATGTGACATGAGAAACCAGAAGGCTGGTAGAGACTTTAAAAGGTGGTAAAGGTGGGGATTGACTGAGCTTTCAGCAGCTTCAAAGGGAGCATAGGTGAGCAGAGATGCAAAGAGCAAGTACTGCTGTTCCTGTGTCTGTTCAGTTCTCTCTAAGCCCAGAAATGAAAATATCTGAGTCGATGGGAATTTACAAATGCTTATGAAGAAAGCCGCCAGGCAAAGTGTGCAGTTAGAGGGTTTATTATTCCTTGTTCTGTGTGATATGTATCTGTCAAAGAATAAACAAGATTTAAGATGGAAGGGACAAACCCTGAGTCTGAATCGCTTTTCAGAGCCACTGTCACAGTGTTCTTCTGGCTCTAGAAGAAAAGAGCTTACAAGTGCCAAATTCAGCTTGCTGAAGTAATTGTGGCTGCTCAGCAAACCCAGGTATCCATCAGGGAGAGGGCAGAAGGGGTATATCCAGAGAGACATGACAGAGAAAGCTTAGGAAAAAATAAGCAACTGTCAGAGGACTGCAGTGCAGCTTCTCTATAACTATAACATCTGCATGTTCAGCATACTTAATAGTTTTATGTCATCATTTGAAGAAAAACTTGCACCTCTCAGATTAGTGGCACTGAATGGCAATGTAATGTGTTTTGCTAGGATATACAGGAATCCATGGACTGATTTATTTCCTTTTTTTTAAAACTGTGATTAATTCAGTGAGTAGACTTCTTAACTGATCTGGTCTTAAATGGTCATTTGGAAAGATTTCTGCAAATTCAGACTAGACTTCAGCTGATTAAAACCTTCAGGTAAAATCTTGGCTTACCTCCACCTGAAATCAGTGAAGCCAGGACCTTACCTTTAATGTATTTTCCCCTTCAGTTATGCCTTTGCCCACTAACAAAATGAGTGGGATGTAATACATAGATTGGACATAAGCAGCCCTCAGAAGAGGAGCAGAAGCATCATCTCCCCTTTGTAATAAGTGTCCTACACACTAAACCACCATCATGTATACGGAGTCTGTGTTGTCTTGTACACAGCATCTCAAATTCTCATTTGTTCAGAGGGAGAGCAGGGTCCCTTTCTACCTAGCTTCCAGCCTGGCCAAAGTGACATTCTACAAGGAGAAGAGAGACCCCAGCCTGAGCTCTCGCGCCCAGGGAAGACCACTGAAGATCCATCTAGAAAAGCATAAAAGGGACCTGTGGCTTCAACACACACAGCTCTGTTTTACGAATAAGGGGTGTCTGTCACCCCTTTTTACATGGTGCTGGTGTGGCAAACTCTTCAGGATAGGAGGAGGAACATCTTTTTCTTGTATCCTGAATAGCTTTCACGGAGAAATTCAGCTCCACTCTCAACTCTGAGGTATCCCCAGATGTCATGAGAAACACATTTTTAAACACCAGAAAAACTTTGAGCAAAAGATCAACAGCCAGATTCAGGATGAAAGTGTTTGTCTTCTATTTCTAGGTATCTTCTAAGAAGTGTTTCATGCAATTTGATTCTTTCTTGGCTTCCTGCAAGGTAGTAAGAATAAGAAGGTAATGAAGTATTCAGACCACTGTGTGGGGAGCCCAAAAGATAGTTTAAATGCCTAAAGCTGGCTTCATCAGCAACAGCAACAATAAGAGTCTGATTAGTTGAAAAGTCAGACTTCAAGCTGAAAGCCAGTCTGAGCTGTACACCTGTAAGGAGTGATCAGCAGTTATTTGTGACCCAAAGGTCATGTATCACCAATCTACATTTTGTTTTACCATGAATAAGGACAAATACAAAACAGAAAGCCTAAAACATGCTTCAGTATTCTCATGAAGATGCACATACAAACTCAATCTCCAGTCCCATGACGTGGAAAGAGGGAATCAAGTAATTTATTGGGTTTCGATAAAACATTCTGAAAATGTGACTCAGGGCTGACAGCTGCAAACAGAACAGAGTGGTTGGATATGTAAAGACAGGAATTATAAAAGTGAAAAGAAGGTGGTAATGAGTCTGCCATGTAAGGTCAGGCTCCACAGAAATACAATTACAGCACTAAGCCTTCAGTTAAAAAAAACCCCTCAAACTGAGAAAGTGTATTATGTAAAGCTACTCTAAGGTTAAGCATGAAGAACAGGGGTCTTCTTGGAAAGCGTTTTAAGATTTCAATCCATTTCATTCAGGAAAAGAAACTTGGATACTTAAACATACGCTGGATAGCTTGCTCCAAATTTGCTGGATACAAACCTGCATATGCCATATGCAAACAGCGGGATGCAGTGAAATGGATGAAACATGCACAACAAATAACTCAGGTTATGACCCAGAGGGGATGTTTTTGAGTTCTGTTTGGAGAATCTTTACTCTCCACAGTGGGCTGCTCAGCACCTTGCACGGGCAATATATGATGGTGGATTGGACCCAGAAATGAAGATGCATCATTTATGATTTGTAACATTTCTGAAGGCACCTTCTGAAGGTTAAAGAAGTGGTATGAGTGGACTGGAATGATCTGTAGTTCTCAACACTCAAAAAGACCTTTAGCCATATGGACCCTATGACATTTAACATACTTGCTTTACAATATGTCTCATTTGCATAGAGAATATATGAGAAGCTGGCTGGGAGCAACTCATGGTTCACGCATTGCTCACTTACAGAAAAGAGCGGAAGCACGTAGTTTGCATCGTGCACCCTCATGTCCTGGCAAGAAAAACCTGCTGGTACAGAGAGAGAATCCAGGGATATGAAGAAATGGGACTAGTCGTTTGGCCTGTATCACACCCAGAAGCCACAGGGAAAAGCAGCTACAGCTCAGAGAAGGAGCTGGTTGCATATGCTGTGCCAGGTGACATTTTGCTCTCCCAAGCTTCTGGCACAGAAAGATATTCATATGTTTACAACCTTTCTTAAGGTCAGCTCTGCTGTGTCTCCAGCTGAGCCATTAAATATTAATTGGACCTGCTTTCCAGAAATGAAAAACAGAACCTCTAATTTACTTGTGTAATTAACACCTCCCACAAACCAGGTGTCCGACTGAACCAGACCGAACCAGCCATTTGCACTTCACAGTCCTGAAATATGCTGTGTGCTTTTGAGAGACACACAGTTGCTTGTTCATTCTGCATGTACAAGTACACATAATTATTTTTGGGAAAAAAAAAAACATAAATACAACAGAAAATACACTCTCCAGCTGATGTAGTCAAACCTTCCTACTCGCATTGGATAGTTCTCTTCAGTTTGGCTTTGTGTTTTTATTATTTTTTTATTTTAGAGCAGTTTACCTAGATGAGTTTGAAAATCTTGTCACAGGTCATTTTATCCAACAAGGTTCAATGCTGCTAAATTTCTCAAAGAGCTCAAATTTTTACCCATAGTTGTAAAGAGTGCAATCACTCTCTTGTTGTATAAGAGCACTTGCATTAAAGAACTTTGGTTCCCACATCCTTAACTGTGTAATAAGCCTAACATTGCAATTAGGTCTAAAATTTATGTTCAGTACCACCATTACTCATGTTAAGACAAGGTAAATATGTATTCAGTAACCACTGAGCTCCGCAGATTATTTGCAAATGTTTATTAGGTGCTGATTTACCCAGACGAATAACATGCCTGCTCTTCAGTGAGGCTAAGGAATTCATGGAATGAAAATTCACAGAACCCAAGGTCCTCATTGCTCAGCTGCCTTCTAAGCTCAAAGGTACATAAGTTTTCAGTGCTGCACCACCCGAGAAAACCAGTTTTGCTTTTGCGCTTGGACTGAAGCACATCTATCTTGTCAGAACTCAGCAGGCTGGGATCCAACCTGTACTTAAACCTTTTGGGTATCTGTAGTCTAAGCACTACTTCACCTTTATTACCTCAGGAACTGAGCCTGACTATCAGTCTCAGGGTTTATCTGCAATATAGGTCCTAGGCAAACAAAAAAATTCTTTTAATTTGGAAAAGACAACTCTCTTTGTGATAAATAAAGATCAGAGCACTCACCTGGGAAATGGGGCATGCAGACTCACTTCCTTCCTCAGAAAAGGCAGATTAAAAATTCCACCCTGGATCTCATCAGAAAACATGCAAATGATGAGGCTTGGACATACTTTGGTGGAGATGTGTTAAAAAAAAAAAAAGGTGGAGTATCTCCTCAGTTGCATGGACTCACTAAAGGGTCATTGTGCTGCAGAGTTAATACTCTGGCGGCCATTAGGATGAGGGTGTCACCCAGGGAAGGTGCAGGTCTCAGCTCCAGCCTCTGTAGTCAAAATGCAAGTTTGGACAAGGGGAGAGGGCTTTTTTTTTGCTGATTCAGATTGCAACCAGGAGCTGAAAAGTCAGAGCCCAGGAGCTTTTTGAGCCCTGCTGCTAGAAAATGATGCTTCTTTTGCACACTCTTTTAACAACTCACCGTCATTTTCCCAAAGCAACCACAGGTAGGTGGCAGCTGTTTCTGCCAGGGAAGTCATTGTATCAGGCAGTAGCTAATGACTCCTGTGGCATTTCCAACTCTACCACTCACCTGTCAGGTATCTGCCAGTCTTTTGTCTCCTGGAGAAAGCCACTCCAGGCCATCGGGCAGGAAATTTCCTGGAGCACTACTTTCGAGTTGGCAAGAGTGTGTCAATGGCAAGATGCCATGTTGGACATCACACTTCAGCTTTGTTGGAAATCTGATCCAAACTAATCCCTACTGTCAGGACTGTATATCCAACGTTTGTTTTATCTTAGTAAGAGGGAATCTGTGGATTCACTCTGATGAATGCTCTCACCATGTAAGGTATATGTTCTCACCTCCAGTATAGCATGAAATCCTTTGATCCTTTTTGCAGCATCCCAAGAAATGGGGGCAAATTGTGGTTTCCCTCTACCTCCTCCTATCCCCAAATAACCCAGAAGCATCAAGTTAACAGGAGTTTCACCTGCATCAGGAAACTAGGGAAAAGAAACTGAAAGCTCTCACTGAAAGCTTCCTACTTGGTTAGAAGAGCAGAGCAAGCCCTTTGCTGGTGAGGAGTGGGTGGTGAAAAGAAGGGAGAAATAAAAATTTACCTGCAGAACTGGCTGTGCATACTGAGCAGAGGAAGATGCCTTCTGGTAATGCTAAACAATGCACTTAAATTTCATTGCAAATCAAGACTGAGAGGACTATAGCTCTCCTCACCTTTCCTTAGTTTCTGGTGTCTTTACATTTGGAGCACATTGTAGACCTTAGCTTCCTAAATCTCCGAGGAAATTAAATCTGAAATATGTTCTGGAACACCCAGCACAGGCTCAAAATCCTCTTTTTTTTTTTTTTTTTTTTCTTTTCCCCTCTAGACCTAAGCATCTCTTGAAACGCTCAATGCTTTGTGAGGTTGAGTGCTATCCTAAAGTGTGTGCATAGCAACACCCTCAGCTGCCACAAATAAGCTTCATTAATTAACTCAATAGCAGATGTAGCAGTTTAACTATGTCCTGTTTTATACCTTTAAAATGTGGCTTATAGTTTAATAACTTTAGAAGCTTATTACTGTAGTAGCTTTAAAGTTGGCCATTGTATTTTCCTCCTCCACTATTTTCTTGATAGTAAAACTGAAAAAATCAAAGTAAAGCTTGATTTCATTTGTATGTCTTTGAGTAGAAAACCAAGGGTAAGCTAACAATTGTAGTCATCATTAAACTCATGTTTATTCACAGATAAATGCTGTAGTCTACCAAAACTTTTTGGCACAAAACTGATTAAAAAATAACTGAAGATTTAGCATCCCTCCCACTCACCCCCACCCTCAGAAATATCTGGTCCGTATGTTGCAGCTGAAATGAACGACTGAAGCATCAGGTTTTTGTAGTGGCACAGCAGAGGAAGGAGGCATGTGGAGGCAGAGCTGGAGATAGTAGAACTGGAAAGATTCCATAGACAACTCTTTTTTTTTTTTTTTTTTCTCTGAAATACTGTATTTACACAAAATTTGAGAGAGTACAAATACTTTACTAAGAAGACAAAACCATTATAGTACATTCAATTTAAACACAGGCAGAACTATATTTGCAAAACACAGAGGCCTAATGTACTTTCATGGCAAAAAAAAAAAAGAAAAAAATAATTAGAAAGGCCTCAGAGATTAGAAGCAGGAGATAAGAGAACATTGTATTCATTACGCAGCATTGCCTTTCCTTGACTTCAATGGGATTGCAATAAGGCGCTCTCCTTCCTCATTGTGGGTGGTGCGAAAAACCATCTCGATGTGCTGACTGCTCAATACTGATTTTACAAAATGGTTAAGCATGTACTTCATTTTCAGCACGGGAACAGAGCTGTTAACTTCAAAGGAAACTATATTCGTGCCTAATCACATGGTCATACGCTTAGTGTGACCAGAAATAGCCTTCTCAATGCTTAATAGGGTCAAGTCCATTATTACATAAAAAATAAGTGTTCTTTGCTATCTTCTTTCTTTTTTTTTTCCTTTAAAATATACTTTAGAATTGCTTTAATTTTCCCCTTATGAACTCGATCAGAAAATAGTAGCTTATTGAATGTCATAGAACATTTTGATTCCTGTCTTATACAATCAAAGGAATATTGTTCAAAAATAATTCCCACATTTTTCCAAAGCCTGTTTAGATTTAAAAATAAACAAAAGAGAAAAATACATATAATAATAAAGCAGCTTTGTGTTTCTGGGCATTTGGCAGCAGGTCTATTATAATATCTCTCAGACACCTCTCGGTATCAGTTAAAATCACCAGATTAGTTGATCGTTATAAAGGAAAAGATTGTACAATATTATTACAATCCACCAAATATAGCCAATGTATGAAATATTTTACACATTAGATATCCCTTGAAAAGAATTAATGTATTTTAGCCTGTTCTTTGAAACCAGATAGCTTCTGAAGTAATATATCTTAAACACAGTAGTATTTGTCACTTCTACTGTCTAGTTGTTTTATTTTTTTCTGAATAAAAGCTTGTTTGAATAGGACTACTAGCTCAGTGATGGAACTACAGTGCTATTAACTAAATTCCATGTATGCTTTTGTTACTGTTGCTGCAATTATTGTAATCACATACCACTGAAGTGCTAAATATTAGTAACTCAGATATGTGGACTTTGGTTATGCTTGATAGAATACTGGCATATCAAGTATATGTACCACTTCCTAAATGCTATGTTACAATCATGATGCCTAGTAATAAATAATAACAACAACAATCTCAGATTCAAAGTGCTGACCCATATCACTCACTTGAGGCACCAATACAATAAATCAATCAATTAAAAGATTTAGTTGTAATGTTGAAAACTAACAGAGCAGATCCTGGGCTACCAAGTTACCTGTGCAGCACAGAGGAGACTCAACCTCTCCTTGCAACCTGGGGATTCCTGTGGTCCCAGAAGACACTGGAGTATCATGCCTGATGTGGAATGCTCCAAGACATACCAAGTCTTCAGACATGAAACATTAGAAGCTCTGTAAGCTTCTCTAAATCCTCCAAAGGCTCTGTTAAAATCCCTCAAGCCTACCCCATTTGCTCAGGGACAAGGCTTTGCCATATATTGTACTTGACTGCAGACCAGGGAAGAGCCTTTCATGGAAGTCCACCATGAAATGCATCGCATTAATGCAGCTTTCACACCCTGGAGACAGTCACCACTGTCAGCATGAGAGGGAAAAGGCAGCTTTCCAGCAGCAACAAACACCTGTCTCACTTGAAGGGAAGTACTTTTCATGTGGTTAGTTTGTTCTGTGCAAGCAGTAATCATTTTCGGTGTCGAGAGAGCTGTTGTACCCTGATGATGGATACAGGTCCCTCTTAAGTATCCTATTGACGATGTTGATCAGGACTTTTTTGTATTGTTGACGTAAAAGTGAGTAAACAAATGGATCTGATGCAGCCTTACTGTAGGTGAGGCACTTGCTTATAATTCCCCAGTAGTAATTTATGGTAACAAAAGGAAGGAGCTCTATCAACCTGTTAAACATTAAAGAGAGATGGAAACACTTGAGTGTTATATTCACACTGAGCCCGCTGCTCAACTCATGCTTCATGAAATATTGAAGTAATACTCATTTTCTCACAGTACATGGTCCCTGCAGGAGAAAGGCCCTTTACTTGCTTGCTCCTTGGATTCAATAAAGGCAAAGGGAGCTTTTCTAACAAGACCACTGGGAGATAAGAATCATTCCCTCTATGGAAAGACAGAAAAGGTGCATTTTCAGTGTTAATGCTCCCATACATCAGAGATAAGAAAGTGCTACAGTTTATTGCTCACTTTCTGAATTTAGAGAGTTGTGCTGGTAAGTGGTCATAATTGACTACCCTCTCCCATGGGAAACTTGAGATAGCCACATGTGACTTGGGGCATCCAGGCTCACTCAACTCAGTTTACTTAAGTACAGGTGTCTAGTGACACTTGAGACATTTGGGCATAACCCCTTTGGCAGAAGGTTGTTGCTCCTGGAATTTGTGGGTCTCCTCTAAGTCCTGTGTCATATCTGCCAGTCTATGTAGAGGTTTTGGATACTAGCAGCATCTCAAATGACACCAGAAACCTGGTCTAGATCACTGAATCCACCTACTCAGATACGGAAGAGTGAACCTGCGTTACACCACTGCTGTGAATTATCACATATGCAAAAAGGATTCATGTTAGACTGTTGTAGTATGGAGAACAACAGGGAAGTATCTCAGAGAGATTTGAGTGTCAGCTGCAATCCCATAGTATGCATAGGAGCACAACTGCATCTACTTACCTGGGAAAGTCTTTGCATGCACTTGACTGACCGCTAGTTTGGCCAAAGAAAACAGGGAGACAACACTTTTATCATCATTATATGACCAGCCATCTGTCTCCAGATCTGTGTCTGCTGGTCTGTGCTTCATGGATGATTAGTGGCCTCAGCACCTCAGTTGAAATGGGTGTATTAATCATGGGGGGAGAAACTGCAACTAAGTTAAACAGTTTTTCCACAGAAGTGAGAGCAAACCTTCAGACTGTTCCAGCAAATATCTGGCATACAGCTCATCTGCAGTGGGCAAACTGTCCAGGAAGGTGGAAAGAACATGGTGAGAATTTTTTATTATCTGTACATCATTCGTGAAACCTTTTGCAGAAGCAAGAATATACTATTTTGCTGTAGTCATTCCAGGAGACAAAAAAAATAATAGTACCATGAGATAAAATAGCCCTTTTTCTGTACCCTAAAACATCACTATTTGAAGAGGTAACTTCAGAAGCTTTCTCAAGGCTTGAAGAACATTCTGACCTCCTTCCAAAGTGCAGAGGTCCCAACTTGCAGGGCCTTGACTTTTGAAGTTGTTCCCATCACTCCGCATAGAAGAGCTGACTTACCACCTCTGAGACTGAACATTGCAACAAGTGGTTGTACTGTGACAGGAAAAATTCTCATTTGTATGCGTAAAAGTGAGATCATTCCTGTGGCAAGTTCATTTAAAAAACAGGTGACTTCTGTTTGAAACTGCTTGGAAAAATTTCCAGTGAATTCAAAACAGAGAGAACAGGAAAACACAAAATGTGAGAAATAAATAAATGTACGATAAATGACACTTGCTGCATGGTTGCTTAGGTTTATCCCATCCTGTACAATGTCCTAATACAAGAAACATAACTTGATATTTACATGATTGATGTTGTTATATGAACACTAAATAAGAAGAGTAAAGTATCTTTTGGTCATGAAAATGGATGTATTACTATGTGTTCTCTTTAATGTATTATGGGCCCAAACATAATTGCACTGAAACCAATAGAAGAAAAATTACACAGATTTTAATAAGATAAAGGGCCTGGCCAAATCAATTCAGTCTTAGAAATATCCATCTGAATGCATCTTAGTATCATTTTCTTGTTTTCAGTGCTGTTAAAAAAAAAGATTAAATTCATCTGTCTGCTCTTAGTGAACAGACGAATATATTGCTAATGATTATAATCTCATTCAGATTTCTGAAAAGAGGAGCAAACACTGAGCTCACAGCTCAACCTGAGTCACCAGGCCAAAGAGGAAGAAAACAGGTAGGATGACTTCTACATGGCCCCCATAGAGATTACTTCAGTGCCACCCCCCTAAAAAACACAATGGGGGAAGAATGGAGAAATAGGCATGGCAGAAAGTCCTCCAACCTCACCTCTGCCACCACCTTTTATCTAGTGCTGCCTGGACACTGTCATTACCCTTTGGGGTAATGAGCTATTGGAACAAGTTGCTCAGGGCAGTGTTGGAGTCCCCATCCCTGGAGATGTCTAAGAAACATGTAGATGAAGTCCTGAGGGACACAGTGTACTGGTGACTTGGCAATGTTATGTTAATGGCTGGACTTGATGATCTTAGAGGTCTCTTCCAACCAAGACTATTCTATGATTCTATGTCCTCCCCAAATACTTCCCATTCTGCTGTCACTGAACCAAGCTGGTCCTTGTGACTGTGACAGAAGCTGTCCCTTGACACACACATGTACATTAACTAACCCTCAGTCTTCTCTCCAGTGACACGAAGTACCAGTTAGTCACACATAGAAAATGCACCAACTCACATTTGCCAAATGCAAGGTCTGAAGAAGGAAGCTACTTTTATTTTAGAAGTTTATGAGAAGTATCTCCACCCTGAAAAATGTGACAATGCTGGAATTTGCTGAGCTTGGTAATATTCAGATGGAAAGAAGATGGCAAAATCCACTTTGCTCAATATAATTATATCCTGATTATGGCAAAAGTGGATAGAAAATGACTCAGAATGTACTGAACAGTGATCAATTAACCTTTTAACTCTGTGATGTAATGTTAATATTTGTAATAATCCTTTCAACTGCAGAAAAAAAAAAAGTAGTCATCCAAGCAATCAGTCAGGAATCCCTTTGAACACATAAATGAGAACTGAGATAAACGCCATCCTAAAGGTTAAAAAACATTGTCTCTTTTGTGCACTGGCCTAAGTCTGTCCCCCCACCTGTGTAAGAAAAGGGCAATGACAATGATCATAAACGGCCCATATGTATGTGACAGTGTAAGATGAGTACACTAAAGCTGGTGGATTCCTATAAGCTGGCGTGCCTGCAGACCCTGGCAGCTTGACAGCAACCTTGAGGGAGCCCTCACCAGGGTGGTTTTGCAGACTAGGGCACCTTCCTCGACAGGAGTCAGTTATCTTTGAGGGTGTCTTGAACACACTGCGAAGTGGGAAATATTTTTTAAAAAATCACCTGTGAAAGATGTAGCCCATTTTAATTCAGAGATGAAAGGCTAAATTCTGAGGTGCCGCAATTCAGTATAGTTACACTGGCTTCCAGCTCACCGATTTATGCAAGACTTAAAAATAATAACCATATGTTGTATAAAGACTCTACAAGTACAGAATGAGAATGATGCATGACTACTTAAAAAGGTGCAAACCACCAGGGTGGATGCCAATAATTCTGGACAGTTGAGGAGCATGGTGTTTCCTATGCATTTTAAAACTCTAATTATTTGTTTTCCTGGGAGATAACTCTTACACCTCATCACAAGGCCATGCTGCACCATTAGCCATATATTTACAGACATTAATGTTTCCAGACACAAAGTTTATCAGACAAATTATCAACCTGGATAAATGTAAATTATGTCACCTCAGCTTCTAACAGCAGCAAGCTTGGACTTATGCCTAAAAAAAAAATAATAAAAAAGACCCAAGCTAATCAAGAAAAGCTGTCTGCTTTCCTCTCTATTGCTCAGGTTGTGCTTATAAGGAAGGGTGGTGAGTCTTTTAAACTGCTTTCATCTCCCACTGGCATGTAATTAATTCCTGGTACTTGTCCTAAAAGCCTCTTGCTCTTGGCAGAGACGCTGAGACCTGGCTGCAATGAGGAATGGAGAGCCAGAGGCTGCTGAGGCTTCTCCAGTGGGCTGGGAGTGTGGGCAGGGTTGGTGTGTGAGTGTAAGTGTCAGTGTAAGTGTGTGTGTGTGTGTGTGCACATGCTCTCAGAACCAACCCTGCTTCTCCGTCAGGCTCTGCCCCCCAAAAATTAGCTGTAGCCCCTTCCAGGCACCTGCATATCAAAGGGCATACAGAGGAAAGTCCCCCACCCCAACAGGCAATACTAACCTGGTGATAATGTAAGGACCAAAACAGATCACAAACGACCCTATAAAAATACTGATTTTCTTGGTAGCCCGCTGCCGCCTCCGTTTCTGCTCGTTAAGACAGCGCTGCTTCACACTGCAAAAGGAAAAGAGCAGTTGATGGGTTAAGGCAAGAAGGGAGGAGAAGAGGTGTGAGCCAGGGGAGAGGGGAAGGACTCACTCCCAGCCCGAGAACCCCTGCCCTGGGAAGGGGATGCCAGGGTAGCCCCGCACCAGCCCCGGAGGGTGACATCCCCTGGGGTGGAGGAGGGCAGCCCTGACCCTACCTGTCCTGGGGACGATGGCATTCGCAAAGCAGCAGCTCCCTGTTAAAGGGAGCTCGGGCGAATGGGACTAGCATGTAAACAAAGCAGGCTACAAATGCACAAGCCACCGTCTTCTGGCACTATAAGCAGCATCTGAAACTAGAGGCAGAAGGGCTTGCCATGTGGCCAGGGTAGGCAGAAGCACAGGAAAGGTTTCACGGGGGGGGGAGGGGGGCAGGACATGCTCTCTGCCCGGGGTACCTACCACAAGTGCCCCAGGGCTGTGAATAGAAACAGGTACACATTACCTGGGGTGGATATCCACCAGCAAAACCAGAGTCTGCATGGTAATAATGTCTATCCTCTTGCAGTGGAACCGGGCAACTTTCAACACCTTTAAATAGGTGAAACACAAGATCACCAGTGACAGCATGAAACTGGTGGAGTGAAAGACGATGGTGAACACTGTAAACCTTCTCCGCTCCGTCTCTTCCTTCAGGTGCAAGGTGCAAGAGGCATAAACGCTGCTGTAATCTACCCATGAGTAAAACAAGGATACCAAGGGGAATGTTAGGGAGTGGAGCCACGAGTAGCCCATCAGTATCACAGCATCCTTATACCGCATCTTGCTGGTGTAGCTTAAGGGGAACACCACGGCAATCCATTTGTCGATGCTGAGCGCTGCCATGCTCAGCATCGTGTTGGAAGTCAGGAAAGTTTCCAGGAAACCCACCGCTTTGCAGACACAGCCCCCGAGGGGTTGCTGGTTCCTCAGGATCCCCAGCAGGGTAAAAGGCATGTTCAGGATGGTGAGGACCAGGTTGCAAAAGGATAAGTTCACCAGGAACACCCCGGCGACTTGCTTGCGGATCTCCGTACTGTAGACGAAGCATAGCAGCACCAGGAGGTTGGAGAGCAGAGAGACAACCAGCACCAGCACGAGGAGCAACGCCAGCAGCACGCCCGCCAAGTCCATCTCTCAGCGGGTCGCCTGGAGCGGGCGAGGGCAGGAGGAAGGGGACATCCGAGCCGGCACCGCAGCCTCGCCTGCAGCCGCCCGCGGCCGCCCGCGCATCGTGCCGGCGGCGGGGGCCGGGGGGCAGGGGGCCGGGGGGCAGAGCCGGGGGGGCAGGGGGAGCGGAGAGCAGGGCACAGAGCCGGGGGGGCAGGGGGAGCGGAGAGCAGGGAACAGAGCCGGGAGGCGGGGGGAGCGAGGAGCAGAGCCGGGCGGGCAGGGGGAGCGGGGAGCAGAGCCGGCGGCAGGAGGGTGGAGGGAGCGGAGCCGGCGGGCAGAGAAAGGGGCGAGGGGAGCGGCTGGCCGGGGCAGAGGGGAGCGGGACGAGGGGGAGCGGGACGGGATACCCTGATAGTGTCAGGCAGCGGGGGAGGGGGTCAGGGAGAAGCGGGGTCGCAGACGAGGGCAAGGAGCGCCGGGGCACCCGGGACCGGAGCGGAAGGCAGGGGGGGAAGTCGGAGCACCTGGGAATAGGAGCCGGGGCTAGAGAGTCCGGGGCTCCCGGGAACCGGAGCTGGGGAGGGGGAGCGGGGTCCGGGGTGCCGGTCTGGCGTTGCCGGGCCGGGGGAGCCGGGGCTGGGGTAGCGGGACCGGAGCCGGGGCCGGTGGCGCGGTGCTCGCTGCGCGCTGTCCGCGGTGCTGAAGCTGCCGCTGCCCCGACGGCCGCGCCGCTCTGCTCCCTTCAGGCCGCGCTCCGCGGGCCCCCCGCCATGGCCCTCCGCCGCTCCCCCTCCTTCAGGCACTGAGCATCTTCCCCCGGTGCCCAGCCCCTGAAATACTCCAGCCGCGGAACCTCCCGCGGCCACTCATGCGCAGACGAGCGGCTGCGAGGCAGAGGCTCAGGCGGGGATCGCGGAGTCGCTCTGATCCACTCTCGGATCAGAGAGCAACAGGAATCCCAACTTTCCGCTGATGCGCAGCTCAGGATCAGACCCGCCGGCGGATCGCCAGGAGTTTGATCCCCGGGCACATCCTGAGCGCATCGGCTGCATCCTGCGCTCCTGGAACCTGTTGAAGAGCTAGAGTCTGTGCCCCTTGGAAGGAACCCCCCGCCGTCTGAGGAACCACTTGCCTTGTCCTTTCCCCCCTTTTATTTCATAGTGCCTAGAGGAGCTGTGGTTGCCCTCTGGGTGTTCACGCTGTCCCTCTCAGCCAGCAATGAAGGGAAGGGTGCTGTTTGTTTAGACTTTGGCTGCTTGAACTCACACTTTTAAAGCCCCAGCTGGCTGAACAAGTGCCCACATCAGCGTGGTTCTGGTACATGCTGGGAAAAACTAAAGTCTCTTTCTTACCATTTTCCATTTACTCTGTTAACATTACAGTGCAATGACAAGAAAGGTTCTGTCGGTTATCGCATTGTGGAAAAAGCTGAAAAGACAGACATGAGAGGCCAGAAATTCTCCCTCTGCACCTTTCAGGAAAGTAGATCACATGGCTAATTCCCAAAGATGCCATAAATATTTGTCTTAGATTTAGGAAAAGAAAAGAAATCTAAATGAAAAGAAATCTAAAAGAAAAAAAAGAGGGAGTAAATTTTGGTGCTCCAAAACACTGGTACAGAAAAAAGCTGCCATGTCTAATCACTGTCACATTTTACAGTTGATTGCCAGAACTGACACGAAGAAAAAGGAGAAGAAAAGGTAGCTTTTCCACTATCCAAAACAACTATTAATATCCTAAGGAAATGCTGTATTGTATATATTGTCCCTACAATGCAGCCTTGTCACGCAAGTGTGACCACTGTGTGAATATCTGCACATAAAACTGCTTGAAAGAGCCTGAAGGCAATGTTGGTTGTTGTGGGTTTTTTTTTTTTTCAACAGCAGTTATAAGTTTTGGATCAGGCCCTAATTGAAAAGCTTGCTATAGTACGTTACATGTATTAAGGAAAGAGCAAAGCAACATGACACGAGACGTGTTATTTGGAAGAGAACCAGTACTGTATTATTCCTCAGGATGGAAAGAAAATGAATGTTTTCTTTGATCAGAAAGCTGTCATTTCCAAAGCTAAAAAAGAGTAGATACACTTGACAGTGCTTATGCTTGACAAACAAAAATCCAATACATATCTGTGTAAGCATTTGAGGAAAAAAATCTATAAAAGCATGACAATACCAGTTCTCTCAGAGTTCAGTTGTTGCATTTCTACCATCTGGGAGCCAACAGTGCAGAGCCAAACACTGCACAGAGGGTTGGGAAGAACTGAACTGTCGGGGGAGAAGCTGGCTGTATCCATGCAGAGCAGAGGTTCTGCAATTACTCCCTCTCCCATAGCAGCAGTTCTTAAGGTTCCTGCTCGTCAGAACCCATCTATGACCTGCCTTTCATTTAATAGGATCACAAGGTTATGGAGCTTTTATGTTAGCCACCTGGGATTATAGGCTGACTGTGTAGTGATGTCAGGTGGGGCAGATGCTATTTTATATCATCACAGAGACAACCTAGATGTGCTGTTCTCTTACTGTGATAGCTACTTGAGAAGCTATTTCCTGTTGGATCCAGACAGAAGGCAACTTCTATCTCTTTCTCTTCTACACACACTCATAATTTCTCTTATATAGCCTTTTCAAATTAAGAATGAATTGTTTCTGAATACTAAGGGAGAAAGAACACATCAAAATGAAAGAAGAAAAAAACAGAAGGTGGAAAGTAACAGAAAGCCAGGAAAAAGTTATTCTGCTTTTTCACATGTACAGTGAGTTGTAACAACATCCTGGGCTCAAAGAACCCAGGAAAGATGATGTTGTTAGATTTCCCCCTTTGTTTTCAGTGGATCTTTGTCAACACGACAAGTTAAGCATATGCATAACTTCCTGCGGGATGTGGGTCCCCTGCTGACCCTTTCCCATTTACAGGCAGAAGCCTATAACACTTCATACCAGCCACATTTTGGTCTGATGTTCAAATGCCCATTTACAACTTATGAGGCTGAAAACGGTCACTTGCGTGAGACCTGAAGGCTTAAGCTTGCCACAGTGGGTTTGCCTCTGAAAACATATATACTAATGCTACTTTTTCACATATAAGTAGACTGACATAAATTGCTGCAAATGTGCACAACAGTCATACTAAATACACATATTTTCCCAACCAAGATCTTACAGTATTTACTTCCATAATCAAGGATGCTGTCTTGATTGGAACTGGAGACTATGGAGACTACTGCAATACAACACATTCATCTGTTCTAAATATTGACCACAACTTACTGGATTTAATGGTTAATGGACTGTATTCATGGGAAAGGAATAGAGGACAATTCAAATCCCCTTTTAATTTCACTCCAGGAGAGATGTGTCATGCAAATTTCAATGTAGATCACAACTGGGCATATTCAGCTCTAATCAATGTATTCTGCAATTGCTAGGAACACATTTAATTTGGTTCTAATTTTAAGAAAGCATCATCAAAGAAGGAAGATATCAAACAAATTATGTCAAATAATCTGCAAATACAGAGAAAAACAATCCTTTCCCCCAGATTCTCTTATGATAGGAGAAGAGAGAGAAATTAAATTGTATTAACCAATATGGAGGGAAATGGAATGACTCATGGAACTGATGTTAAGAATAAAGCTTTTCACTTTTAGGACACTTGCTAAAAAGTGACCTATTTTGAAAGTGAGCAAGAATGTTTAATACCCATGAGATTTTTCAGTATGCTCTGTAAACAGCTCTGGTACTCATAGTTCCCGACAAGCATGCGGAAATATCTTCTCACCACCACAATGGAAGAAGGTGTGCTATTGTTGTCACATTAGCATTAGTTAATGAAGCTTTAGTGAAGATAGAGTCCTTCAGTCCATCAGGACACAGCAGCAACTTTTTTTATTCCCTCTTTCTTTTCAGAGTCCTGCTTTACTATGATTTGAACTATAGGATCTTAGAGCAAGCAGGCTGTCCTTACCTGGAAGACTAATATAGCTTTTATTCTTTCTGGAACAGTAAGTCAAACAAGAAAGTAGACAGCAGTAACGTAATAACTGACATGCTGTTAGTCTCTTCAGAAAAGATGTGAGGCCTGACTCATCAGTCTGATACAGTTCTGCAACACTGTTCCTATGGCAGAATTCCAGTGGGCATATTTGCCATGTGTGGAATAGCTTTGTCATAAAGATCTTCCTAAAATGGAATAAAGCCAAACTGAAAGGTCTACACATTCATCCTGTAGACCCTATTTTGCAGGGAAAAAATTGGAGTACAAAGCATGTGTATTTATCATAACTACCTGGGACATGAGAAGAACAAAAGAAATATGAAACTCAATCATGCAGCAGTTCTGCCAACTGAAGTGACCTCAAAATAGCTTAAATATTGTAATGAACAGTCTCATAGTTCAACAGATAATCTTGCAATTGTATTAAAGCCAGACACATACAAAAATATTTCAGCTCATGTTTGTGTTTATGCAAACTATATATTCCTACAGTCTACAAAAATTGATCTCAAAATAATTCAAGCAGAAAATATTTAATTTTGGAGGATGGAGCTAGTTTTGAAGAAACAGGTAAAAATGCCACAAGAATAACTGGTGAGACCACACCTCACTATAAGAAAGATATTGAGCTGCTGGAGCTTGTCCAAAGAAGGGCAATGAAGCTGGTGAAGGGTCTGGAGCACAAGTCTTATAAGGAGTGCCTGAGGGAACTGGGGTTGTTTAGTCTGGAGAGGAGGAGCCTGAGGGAAGACCTCATTGCTCTCTACAACTGCCTGAAAGGAGGTTGCAGAGAGGTGGGGGTCAGTCTCTTCTCCAAAGTATCAAGTGATAGCAAAAGAGAGCCTCAAGTTTTGCCAGGGGAGGTTTAGATTGGATATTAGGAAAAAAATCTTCACTGAAAGGATTATCAGACACTGGAACAGACTGCCCAGGGCAGTGGTTGAGTCATCATTCCTGGAGGTATTTAAAAGACATGTAGATGTGGAGCTTAGGGACACGGTTTAGTGGTGGATGTGGTAGTGTTACGTTTATGGTTGAACGTAATCTTAAGCATCTTTATTGATGTTTCTTAATGGAAATGGAAGTGCACAGATACTGGAGGATGGAAGGTAAACAGTAAAATATCCACAGAATTCAAAGCAATTTCAGCTGAGATACAATTCTAAAACTAGATATGTATGAATATGTGTCAATGCTTCCTCTTTCTCCAGTTTATCTTGTCTTCCTCTTCCAAGGAATACAATACAAGGCAGCAGGTAGAAGCAGCATACTAGACTGCAAAATTCAGCTTTGGAATAAAGCTGACCAGATTTTCTTAGAGTACAATGCAAAAATGTGAATACAAAAATATGCCATTCTACTAAGCAGCAAATTATGTTGATTTCAGCAAAGTTTGTGTCAGGAGGTAAACAAACACCAACTGGCTTTTATACCCAACAGCTTTACAGCTATAATGCAGGTCTGAAATATTAATGGAGAAATATTGTTCCTTCGGGCAAATAGCACAGGAACTTGAATCTCTGTCTTCCGTAACTCAGTGTCAAGTTCTTCAAAATACCTGGACTATGCCAATTCTTTCCTCAGACTAGTTATTACAACAATTACTCCTGATTTAATGGAATATTCAGGACTTGGGCCATAACCAGAATTTTTCATTTTACAAAGGTACAATCCCCTTGCAGTCTTGTGAAAAAATAAAATGGTGAGTGGATTCCTATTGAATTCCAATGTAACAGCAAGTGCAGCCTCCTTCCGTTTTCATCTATTTTGTCCACTTCTTAAGGATTTGGTGTATTGATAGATTTTAACCTGACAGAAATAAAGACTAAAGTGCACTTTTCTTGCTATTTTTCCACAGTGCCTCGCGAACACAGTGGTTCATACTAGCAGTGCTGTAGTAAACCAGCTTGTTATAAAACTTATCAAAGCTGCAGGCATGGGGATGAAATTCCCAGGAGTCTTTTACTGGCATTTTCAAAAAATGTGACAATGTTTAGCACTCCCAGGGGCCAGCAAACATTAAATGGCATTTTTCAGAAACTGCTGAGGCAATTTATTTACTGTTGCAGTGAAGTTCCAGGAGCCAACATATGAAAAAACCAGCATGTGTTCTGCTGTACTGTAGAAATTCTCCTTCTTCTGCCTCACCTGCTCAAAATCCCCCCCACATCTTACATGGATGCTTTGATTCTGCTTTCCTTGAGTCAGTGCAAACACAAGATAAGTCCCTTAAAACCACTGGGAAAACCAACGCAGTGGAAATGAAAGCAATCAAATATAAGACTATTGAAACAGTACAAAGCTTCTGTGATGGGGGACATTTTGGTTATAGTTATTTATTATACAAAGCACTCTCAGCAAGCACATCAAGAAAAAAATTAACCCTAGCTTGTGGAGTGGAAGGGCTTATCTGACAGAGATCACTGCTGAGCTGCTCAGGGACAGAGATGTGCAAAGCCCTTTGGATGGCTGTAGAGGAAGGAGTGCATGCACGAAGCCAAGAGGTCTTTCATAAGCTATTTGCCCATGAGCACTTTAAACAGATGCTGAATCAAAGGAACAGAGAGAGCTGGGCTTCTGGGGTGGACAAGTCATTGTGGGGTTGAACTCAGACATGACCAGAGAATCTGCAGCAGGGCAAATTGCTCTGGCATTATGACACAGTACCTCTCGGCCCTGCAAATCCTCTCCTACATGATGGGCATAACTTATCTCCTCATGGACACACAGCAGACCAGTCCCCATAATTCAGGGCAACAGCCCTGTGTAGTGCCGAGTTGACCCTGCTTCCCCTGCCCCAAAACTTCAACATTCATACCTTAATCTTCCTGCAGCAGGTTCGTGCTTGAACATTTTAAGCAATAGTTTGCCTTTCCCTAAGCCATCACTGTGGAGAGGTTTCTTTACACCCCCACTAACAGGTACAGCTTCTATTGGTGAAGATAATCAACTGCCACCATCTGCTTCGAGGAATAAACAGCAAGATATTTTCTAGAGCAATTCTTTAATATCTAGGTACTGTCCTCCCATTACAGCCATCCCTTTCCCCTGCCTACCCACCCATCCACCCACCCCTACATCCATCCGCAGGAACATGTTCTTGCAGAAAAAAGTCTGGCTCAGAAGTGACTTCACTCTAAAAATGGAATTGGCAGGTAGTAAATAGGCCTGTACTATGCTGCTTTCATAAAAACACTCTCTGGGGCTAAGACTTTTAAATGTGAACACAGGTTATTGTGCATGCACAGCTATCTTGGAGTCTGTATTATCACGCACCTTTCGCTGCATGTTTCATTGAGTGAATAAAAAAAACCCAACACCAAATAGCCCCCCTTTCATTAGGGTAAAGAAAGAAAATGAAGGAACTACCAGGACAAAATTCACACTATAATGCAAACTCTGCGCACTGGCATAGCAGGGGTTCCCACAGTGAGTGACGTTGCTTAGGAACAATAATAATATGTAGCCCCAAACCATCCCCTCTGATTATACAGGAAGAGAGACTCAGTCTCCCATCAGAAGCATAGAAGTGAAGAATACACTCCTTCATAAGTCTCACTCTCACCCTTACCTCAGATGGACTTTCACCTGGAGAACATGGGTCATATTGGTCTCCAGTTCTGCCAGAGACCCCACTACAAAAAAATGCTGCCAAAGTCGATAAGATCTTCAGAAATGCACAGGAACAGGGAGCTGAAGCACAAACTAGGGATGATGGTCCTCCAGAGCCATTCCCCTCACCCAGCTCCACATCTACCCTTGCCCACCTGTGTAGAAGGCCACAGGAAGGGCTCCCTTCCTCAATACACTATGGTGGAATAACTTTGCCCTGACCTCGCCTGTGTCTGTGGCCACAGGGACTTGAGTAACCCTTGGACTAAGCTCTTACCTGTTTCCTACATAACATTTTTGCATGTTGCTTCCTCAGCCTTTGGTCCTGAGTGAGGATGATGGGCTTGTACATCTTTCACAGGTAGGGAAAGAAGAGTTGCCACCTGCTCCTTCTCACTTCAAGGGCTCTGGGAGATTATCTACAGCTGAAGCTCTCAGTTGTGTCTGGCTAGGAACAGCCACATAAAAGTACCAGAAAACTTACCCTGTGCTCTGTGAACATTCACTTAGGACCCCAGTGCAAATCAATTATTCTCAGAACAACATTTATTTCTCCTTATGCTGATGAGGTCCCTTGAGTTTTTTAACCTCCGAGATTTCTTTGGAGATGCATTACAAATTATCAATTTATTCTGAATTCTGAATTATTATTTTTGATAATTATGTTCACTTTTGTGCTTCTTAAGGTCATTTAGGGTTTTGTCTCTCTCCTGGGTAATTGTTTTCATTAACATAGCAGTAGTCTTGGAAACAGCTAAGTAGTTTTAGAGCCATCATCTAGCTTTATGCAATGAGTTGAACAAGTGAAAATACACTGGTCTGTTGTCATGCACAGAGCAGTTCTGGGCAACTGGGGCATAACGCTGCTGTGAGCTCTCCCTGCCACTCCAATACAGGCCCAGCTACTGATACTTTTGACACAACAAAATAGAAAAAAAGGAAAAGACATCTGAAAAAATGCTTTTATTCCCTAAAAAGAAATGTTCCAGGAGTTGGTAAAGCCCCCTCACTAGTTGGGCTAATTCAGGTGTAAATCTAGGATAGAAAAATCTTGGGTTTTATTCCCTAATCTGCCTGAGTAATCTGCGGTAAAAAAATCTGTCCTGTTTTAACCAAAACATGGGTCTGAGCCTGCAGAAGCCAGTAAGCAAGTTGCTGGGTAAGAGAAGGCAGCCATTTCTTGTCTACAGTTTAGTGAAGCATTTGGAAAGCTTTCATTTTGTTCTAACATTGAAGAGAAAAAAATTTAACATTTTGAAATTCCTCACAAAACTGCTTTCCATTCATTCCTGATTAGCAGCCATCAGCCTGTACCCTCATTACTTGTATTTTTTAATCCATCCTTACCCAAACTCCCATTCCTCTCACTTACTTTGCTCTGTCTCATCTCATATTTACATCATCAAATCTATGATGTGCAGCAGTAGACATTTAATCTCTGAATTTAGTCTCTGCCTGTGAGGTGCCACGCTGGTAGGGGCCCTATATACTGCCCTTGTAGAAACAGCTAATAATGATACTTGTCTGTGGTGTTACTCTTCAAGCAACGTCTGAAATGTACAAATTCCTTAAAAACCATCTTCAGTGAGCATGAGACATCATTGTCCTTGGTCATGTGCCTGATCATTCAAGGTCAGTGATGGGAAAGAGGCACCATACCAGGTGAGAACTGCTCCAGGTCAGTGGGGACAGCCTTGTGCTCAGTGCAGGAGTAGGTGGCATCCTGCTTGCTGGAGCTCAGTGTGGGTAGTGTTTGAGTGCTGCATTGGATGGAGGGCAGGGATGGACCACAAAAATGAGTCATGGTGGACTGCAAGTAAACTACACAGAGTGCAGGTTTTGCTGCATAAGAGTAATCACTGACCCTGACAATATGTCGACATAACCGATTGCTGGCCTCAGTAACCAAGGCACTTATGAGCAGATTTTGTCATTGTTTATAAATGAATATATATAGTAAAAATGTGCCAGGAACAGCTCTATAAACTTATTTTATAAAATGCTCCATGTTCTTTGAGATTATGCATGTGCTTTTCCTTTTCAACTGTATTGCATAACTGTATTTGAAAACAAGGTATTTGCTAACTTCAAATGGATTTATACACAACAGCTTAAAAGACAGCATTGCCTTGAAAGTTGTGGGGCTTTTTTTTAATTAGTTAATGTTAAAAATCAATAAGCAAGATTTTAAGAGGGTTTATAGATCATAACACCAAATAAAGGGAACAGCTGTGACAGTTTATTCTGACATTCTGTCAAAAGTGGCTATGATATTATCTTCTTCGGACTACAGCATAAATAAAAAATCAATCTTGATGACAAAAAATGCAGGGAATGTATTGTAGATGATCTACCAAATTTGTCCTGGCTGATTGCTCTTACTGTTGAATAAGGTATGGCTCATTTCTGAACTGCATGTGTTCAGTTTTAGCTGCAGCCAGAGGATTGCTTATACATTTCTTCACCAGATTAAAGAGTCAGTTACCTAATTCTGCTACTGTAAACTAACAGACTAAGTCCACCAATTTCCAGTCCTTAATTTGAGCCCTCTCCAGTTGAATATGTGTCTTTCCCAGTGGAAATAACAATTAAGCACAGATGTGCTCACAACAGATATTACCCACCATGCTGGTGATGGAGATACTCTGTTATATGCTGAAATCTTATATTAAACAACATCACACTGTGGCAGCAGGTACAGAGGATTTCAAAGTTACCTGAAAATACTTGTTACAGTACTTTCTTCCCGAGTTCAGAGCACTCTTTCTTATCAGTATAAACTAAATTAAATGGCCCTACAGGTATGATTTTATGCTGACTGTTTTAATGCATGTACTGTTTAGTACTTTTTATTTAGCTGAGTGATCTGGACCACTCCATGTCATAGACCTCTCCTCTTCACTGTTACCTACCTCCATTCTCTTTTTGAGCTGAAGCTTTTATCGATGTTCTTATGTTATCTCTGAAGTTCCCAATTAAAGTACCACAGACCAAAAATAAGAAACAATAATTTGATGGTGTTTCTCAACTTAAAATTGCCTTTTATGTAAATTGATTTTTATAATAACTAGCTTACAAATAAATACTGGTAACCTTATTCCATTGTTGGAGGAAAAAAACATACTTTTATGAAAGTAATGATTGAAATCTGGCCATTTCTATATTCAAGTTCTCCAAATGATGTTTTTGAATATTAGTGGCACACAGGATGATTCTGCAGGTTATGAGGAGCAATCCTGTAGCAGAACAAGACTTGCAATCTCATAAAACAGTGTGTGATGTTCTATAAGACTAACATTTTTAAGATAATGTTAATGGCTGCTGGAGTCATGGGGAGACTTCCTGATCTGCAAGCTTTATTCCTGTTCCTTCTTGAATATGGTACAAAACCAGTTTTGCATATTTTAGTCTGATGAAGTTCCTGATGACTCCAGGTAACAGCAAAACAATAGGCAGGTGATCGGCTCATAACAATTTCCGTTCCTTATTCTGGGCTCAGCAGGCCATGCAGCTTTCCAGCAGTGCTGAGGCCAGCAGCTCTGCTGAAGCCTCAGTTTCCTGGTTCCCAAAGGCACTCACTAAGATTAAACTGGAATGACTAAGCACATACCTTACTTTTCTGAGTAGGTCTACAGACAAGGACAAACCATCATTTCTGGTTTAAACTGATAGTGTTTTCTCCTGGTTTAAGCAGTTAAAAAATAATGTGAAAACAAAATAATGAAAAAAGAAATGTTTATAATCAAAACGCTGAATGTGGAAGAAGAATCAATGTTAACTGGGAAAAATAACACCTATGTGACCCAGTTTAAGGTTATTTGGTTTAGTTGCTTATTTGCATTTTATTTATCTTTCTGCAGTTTGGTTTATACTTTATTTATTTTTATTTATTTATTTATTCATTTATTTGTTTATTTATTTTGCTAACCCTGTCCTCTGTCCTTGTATAATACAGGTAAGAGAAAATAAAAAAAAATTAAATCAGAATTTTAAGTCCTTTTTCCCCTCTGGGAATATATATATTTGACCACACTGAGAATAAAATGCAGCATCCCGGCATCTGTTTCTCTCATCATTGATTGCCTTTGATTATTCTCAGTTTATAGCATTAGCACTGGAAAGCAAGGGGTGTCATATTCAGAGCTCTTTTCAGCTGGCTAAGCATTAATGGATGATGATTAGCAAGAAGACCTCTCTGCCTTGCCAGTCCAGGCTAAAAGCAAACTGATTATTTGGCTAATGCATGTATTTATTGTTCACATATCTGAAAAAATTAGTGAAGTAGCAATGTAGCTATATAAATGTATGTTTCATTAATTAGTGAACTAACCTAGGTGCTCTTTTTTGCTTTGTTCACAATATAATTCAGTTTCAAAACTGGTTCACAACCATTTTGTCAAGCTGAATACATCGAAGGCCTGTTTGTTGTGAAACTATACCCAAATACAGACTGGTAAGTGCTGTTCTCTATTAACAAGTTGGTTGAGAGTTGGGTAGAGGATGGGGCAGCAAATAGAAGATAACAGATAAGGCCATAATAGATCAAGGTACTCAATTGGTTGTAGCATTGCTCGATACCTTAGATTTGAGCACACTTGGTCCATTCCCTTCATGTTAATGGAAGCTGAGCATGTTAAGCCATTCACCAGAAAGACTTCACATTTTGACAAATCAAATCTATATTTTCTCCCCTCTCTTAAATGTGAAGCATAAGCACCTCCCAACAGCTATCAGTAAAAGCTTACATTACAACACCTACGAGTACATCATCGTCAGCCATTTGATATTGTTTGTGTTCCGTAGGAGCAAAGATGATTTCAAGCAAAAGTAGCAAAATAGTTCTGATCAGCATGGTTAATAGCTAACATCGCAACAAAATTAGTCCATTGCATCATAACTTTGTATACACATTCCAAAGTCACTGGTTTTGTCGTTCCTGTATCATATTGCAAAGTTTTGTATAATTAACTTCTTGATTACTGACAAGAAATCCTTATACTTTTCCAGTTGCTTGTCTCTCATTGTATTTTTTTATTATTAGGTTCCTTGGGTGCTTTTTTGTTGGTGGCTTGGGGTTTTTTTTCCCCTTCTAAATTAATCTTATTTCTAAGCTTTTAGCCCTGTATTTCTACTCTTTTTAGGACTCTTGATCTCTAGACCTCAAAACAATAAATAAACCTCTGCAAAGCTATACATACTTCAGTCTTTCCAGATTTGGGTCTCTCTTTTCAGCTAATATTGAAGATGTTTGTACTCTTAGTATAATATAATGCAATTTGATTGGTTGCAGTCCTTACAGGATGTGCCACTAGACACATATCTTTAACGCAGTAGAAGGAGGACTCTTTATCACTGCCACATGTTTACAATCTGTCAGGCAGTTTTCAGCCCACATGAGTATGCTGCCATCCAAGCCAATCTGAATTAATTTAGCGGTAAGATTTCATGAAACACAGTGCCAAATGCTTTACTGAACTCTAAATACATAACATCCTCAATTTTCCCTTCACACATTTATATTAGAATGGGCGGTGAGGGAAATTTTCAGAGACATGCATATTTAAGCATGAAACCCATTAACTTTAATTTACAATTTCACTTTGATTTACAAAGGCATTTAGGGACCCAGCTTCCTGGTGTCCTGTTGTGACTTGCAAAAAATCATGCTTGCAACAAAAAAAGAAACCACATCTGCAAAGCAAGGGTTAGTCTTCACAACCTTTCTCTATTCAATTCCTTGCCAGCTACGCTATAAGAAGAACATGGACTATCCAGCAGATCCTGGAATCATTTCAACCCAAAATAATGTCTCATATTGTCTTAGGAAGAAAAGTAACCGTTCCTGATGGATTTTTTTTTTCCCCATCCAGTGTGAAAACAGGTAACAATCACTAGGGTCACTGCTTTGGGAAAAAAGGCTCTTTAGTCTGTAGTACCAGAGAAGATTGTCATAACTTCAGTGATCCCTGCAGGAAGGTGAAGCAAACTGCAAAATAGTCTTGCAGGACTGGTGTGTCAGTGAGGGATATGCCTTGCAGGTGTTTTTGAACAGCATGAGTTAAAACTGGGTAAAAATAATGAAATAATCCCATGAGAATAGAGTGCGTGTAAGGTCAGAGCTCTGACAGGACACAACTGTTAGGCTGTGAACCACTGCTGTTCTTGCAGGAAGAGGTGAAAAAGAAAACAGTTTATCCAGAGTAACTTTTAAACCACTTCAGCTCTTAAAATTACCATAACTAACACCACTCAATGGTTCATTATCAGCATGCAATTCAAGTAATGGACTTCACTTACATTTTTACCAAGTTCCCTTTGCACCACTCTGGCAGCGTGAAGAGTGTGGGCTTTGAACTGAATGTAAAAGTAATCATTTAATACCTCTTTAACCTCCCAAAGCAGCAGAAAAAGGTTTTGACGTAAATGAGAAACGATGCCCTGTTTCATATATCTTGGTGTCCTGGTTTCCCAGGAACAGAACCATGGGCCAGCCATGCAGGCAGGTCATGAGTAGCCCTGAGTCAGCTGGGAGATCCAATCAAGGCAGCTGACTCACAGGTGTATCCCATACCACTTCATCATGCTCATTATAAAAGGAGGGAGTTCACTAAGGGTAGAGTTCCTCTTCCTGGAGTTCTTCCCTCTTAGCCTTCTGTTCCTGACTCTGAGGACCAGGGTGAGTAGAACATGCTTTATGTTGGTGATTATATTAGCTTTGTTATTTCATTAGATCTGTTTCTACTTCAATCCATGGGACTTCTCCCTTTTTTCCCTGATTCCCCTTCTCAGCTGGGGAGGGGGCATCAGGTAGTGGAACAATTGCTACAGTTTAGCCACTGGTACAGGATAAATGTAGACACTTGGTTAGGTGAGAAAATATTGTGGAGATACTAGTGGTGACTACAGACTCAGGTGGAGACCTGACGGTCCTGATGGACACCAAGCTGAACATGAGCAAACAATGTACCCTTGCTGCAAAGGTGGCAAATGATACCCTGGGCTGCATTAGAGAAAATATTGCTAGCAGGTGGAGGGAGGTGATCCTTCCCCTCTACTCAGGACTGGTGAGGTCATACATGGAGTGCTGTCTGGTTCTGGGACATGAGACATGGACAGATTGGAGAGAGTTCAACAAAGGGCCACAAAGATGTCAAAGTGATGGGAGTATCTCTCCTGTGAGGAAAAGCTAAGAAATCTGGGATTGTTCACCCTGGAGACAAGAAGGCTCAGGGGACCTTATTGATGCATATAAATACTTGAAGGGAGGGTTCAAAGAAGATAGAACCAGACATTTTTCCATGATTCCCAGTGACATGATGAGAGGCAATGGGCACAAAGTGAAACATAGGAGGTTACCTTTGAATATCACGAAATATTTTTTTTTATTGTGCAAGTGTGAACACTGGCACAGGTTTCCCAGGGAGGCTGTGGATTCTCCATCTTTGGAGACAGTCAAAAGCCATCTGCACATGGTCCTGGGTAACTGACTTTAGACGGCCCTGCTTGAGCAGGGGTTTTGGACAAGATGACCTCCAGAGGTCCCTTCCAACCTCAATCATTCTGTGATTCTTTGCCTCTGTACCACTAGAAAATATCAATCCACTAAACCAAAATTGTTGGCAGGATTGTGTCTGTTTTGATAAGATTTTCAAGCAAGAAGATCATCAAGATTTTCTGTCCTTAGCTTTCCTAGGTAGAAAGATCATCCTCTTCCCACACTGCTTGGACTGAGCTCTCTCTTCAGCAATGTAAACAAGACACAGAAGACACTATTTCCTGCAGAAATAGTGTTGGTGACTGCATCTGAGAGAAACAGAAAAAATAAAAAAGAATGGAAGAAAGTACTCATAAAACAGATAAAACTCTGCTTGACAATAGTTATACTGGTTCTGGTAACTTTTATAATGGACTGTGCTGTGCAAGGAGTCTGAGCTGCTGGAGCATGTCTGAAGAAGATCAACGAAGCTGGTGAAGGGTCTGAAGCGCAAGTCCTATGAGGAGCAGCTGAGGGAACTGGGGTGTTCAGTCTGTAGAAGAGGATGTTGAGGGGAGACCTCATTGCTCTCTACAACTACCTGAAAGGAGGGTGTATCAAGGCAGGGGTTGCTCTCTTCTCCCAGGTAACAGTGATAGGATGAGGGGTAATGGCCTCAAGTTGTGCCAGGGGAGGTTTAGATTGGATATTGGGAAAAATTTCTTCACTGGAAGAGTTGTCAAGCACTGGCACAGGCTGCCCAGGGCAGTGGTGGAGTCCCTATCCCTGGAGATATTTAAGAGACGTGTAGATGTGGTGCTAAGGTACATGGGTTAGTGGGGAATTGACAGTATTAGGTTAATGGTTGGACTTGATGATTTTAGAATTCTCTTCCAACCAAGGCTATTCTGCAATTCTATTATGTCTGTCCATTAGTCCTTCTTTCCAAACTGGTTGTACTTTCAGTAACAGGAGTTTCTCCTCAGGTCAGACTTGCCTTGCTGTATAGTGTGAATGTGGACCCACTTACTGAGGTTGTTCTTCTGGTGTCTAGGACAGTGGTGATGTCCTTGATGTCTCTTCTTCTCCTCCTGTGCTGCATTCTGGTTTTATGGCTGTTGGCCTTTCATGGTAAATGTTTTAAATTAGTTATTAAGATTAAAGAATTTTTTGACTGTAACAGCTTTAGGGGGCAGCTATAGAACCTGTTTTTATGGAGCCTCCTGGACGTCTACTTCTCACATACAATGTCCAGTCACCAAAGGGATACATACATGGTACATGACATAAACCTGAACAGAAGAGCATTCACTCATGTCTGTGCTGATGATCTGATCTGTGTTATTCATGAATTCTGGACCTTTCAGCCAATTAGTATTCACTGTGTCACAGACATTTCATGGTCTCCATGAAAAAAATTTTCGAAGTTCTCTCTCTATATATATACACCATCCCTCACAAATCTGGACTCTCCTGTCTAATTCTTTGTACATTTTTTCTTGTGATCATCCACCCAGAAATGTGTTACCTCCATTGAAAACATAATTTTTTATAATTCAGATTTTTATTACTTTTATTTCTCCCTTTCTATGTATTATTCTTGCTGTAATAATCACACCCTTCTGTGTCTGACTAGCTTTTGGCATCTTAGGTTTCTATTAGCTGTGCACAGAATGAAAATTTTAGAGCAGCTAAAAGACATTGGCAAGAGTCATACATACTTAAAAATAATAGCAGTCTTTTAAAATCAGTTGTTTGAAAATGGGCATATGAACAGAGAAAATAAATATCTACAGCTATAATGTTCCTGCTTTTCTAATTTGACATTTTTTCCCCTCAGAATTGCTACCAATTTTCTATTACTTACACCAGATTTTAGTAGTTTGTTCTTTTCTCATTTATTGGTATTAAAAACTCTTGAGTTTTTCTTTAGAATGCCAAAGAATCTCAGTCTGAGCATGTGCAAACAGACTTGAGCTGGTTGGATATAAATCCATAGCAGCTGCAGAGCCTGGTGCCATGCTTAAGCATATATGGAAGCTTAACTTTGCTCCCAACAGTGCAGAAAAGTATGACTGTGCTGACTGACCTACAGTCTACAGCAGAGCTAGCTTCTGCCTGTCTTTCTTCAGTGGTGTCATTAACTTACGTCTCCTTATCCTTTTTAATAGAACTAGTAAAAACTTAATTATGGTCAAGACTTCTGCTGCTCTTTCATTTTTTTGGTTGAAATTGGCCAATGCAAGTTATTAGATGGGAAATGAGGGACAAGTAGCATGACAGCATTTCCTTAGGAAACCAAATAAAATATTAACCAAAAAAAAAAAAATAGGTAAAAAGCCAGGAGGAGGGAATATCATTGTTTTGAACATGCTAAAGAAATGTTCATATTTTCTTGGGTTTGCCCTTCCATTCCTTGGTCTGGGGAAGGCACTCTGAAATTTGACAGAACCAGGAAAAAGTATGGGAAGGGAGGAGGAAAGAAATAATGATCCCCATGTGAATATCTGCCAGATATGGTCATCTTAAATGCTTTTGACCAGTGCATTTTGCAATGTCTAGTGAACTTGCATTTAAACAGAAATCAAACCCCCTTTTGCCTACCACCAGTCAGACTGCTGCCCACAGAGTGCTGGAGCACAGAGCATCCCCCCAGTCCTGTCGTGACAGCACTGCAGCCCTCAGAGTATCCCCCATGCAGGCATTGAGGGCAAAATTTGACTTACTTTCTAAGACAGATGTTAACAAATGCTCTGGGATGTTGTAAAGCCTGGCCCAGATATTGAAAGCAAGAGCTTGTCTCATCCATGCTTTAAGCAGTGGGCAGTCAGGTAGGGTGCAGGAGACAAAGCATCTAATCTGGGTGCTAAGGGCAGAAAAGCCAGAGTCAAGGATGTGAGGAAGAGAAAATTGGCAGAAGGAGAATAATGAGTCTATTTATGCAATTGATACCTTATAAGATGACCAAAGGTGACAGAACCTGGATAATTAAGACAGTAATCAAAATATTTCTTGGAAAGCCACCAAGTTAGCAGCTGTGAAGTCCCAAGTGTGCTAACAGTAAAACTGGGGAGCAGACCAATTGCCAGTTCAGGGAACAGCACTTTCCTGTTTGTGAACAATGCCAAGGAACACACAGCCACAACATCATGCTGAGAAGTCCTTTACAGTCACATAGATTTATACTTTCGACTGCAATTTCATGGCACATTTCTTGTCCTTATAGTGTGCTTCCACCTGCCTCTTTAGGCAATTGTCTTCTTTTTTTCCCCTAGGTCACTGATATATAAGGGCTCTGGCGTGCATCAAAAGCCTTACTTCTGCAGAGCGCTGTCTGCTTCCGTTCTTTCTTACAGAGATTTTCACTTTTGATTTTTTTTTTTTTTCACTCCTTGACATCACACATTTTCAGGGACATTACCATAGAGACATACAAACCTCCTGATAGCTGTTATTAACTTCTGTTTCTACTATATTAGAAGAAATTCCATAGCTCAGAAGAAATTTTTTTTCAACCTATAACTATTAAATTATTTTTTAAATGTGATTCAGACCTCTTTCCCCCCACTTTTTTTTTTTTTTTTTTTTTGTGGAAATCATCTGGTAAGAAGCTGCAGGCAGCTGTCCCCTGCCTTAGTCTAATTGCCTGTAAAATCTTATTGAAATAGCTCTCTTCTTTCCAAGCTGCTGACTGCAGTCTGGGAGCAAACACAGGGCTCTCCCCATACCACCCATGCCTTTACCCTCAGAAGAGACACTGGGTTGCAGCATGGGAGGGTCTCATGACCCACAGTGTTTTCCCAGATGTAAGATCATAGTATGTGACTCCCACCACTGGATCATTCGTTTTGTCAGCTGTGCGAGGAGTTTCTTCCCACTGCTAAGACTCTTTGAGAAGGCATCTGGAGGGCCATTGGGTTCTCTGTTTTCATTCCCCAGGCAGTTGTTTAAATACATGGTTTAACTTCCAGAATAAACTGAGAAGTGGGGTTATGGGAGTGATTGTAAATGTATGTATGTATATGTAGGCTGTAAATATATATGTGTGCATTATATATTTTTGTATATGTACTAAAGAACTCCTGAAGTTTCCCATTTCCAGAAGGTGAACATTATGTTCACTTCATGGACAGAGTTGTGTGTTCAAAATAAAGGAAACAGTCAAGCAAAAGGAAATCTGGAAGATGGGATATCCCTATGGCAGGCCTAGAGGCAATAAGCAAAGCCTCCAGCCCTGGATGTTAACAGATGCTACTGCCTAGGTATTTTCTGCAGCTTGACACTTGCCTACTTGAGTTAGCATCCAAGAGTGGACTGTTGTGCGTGACTCCTCACCATTCCTTTGTGAGGACTTAGAGATGAAAAGGTCAGATTCAGACTTGGACATTGATCATTTAAGAAAAGTAAGTGAAATTGTCAAATCATTCTGTTCCCAGTAAGAATGATTCCCAGTTTCCTTGTACTGGAAAACTGAAAGGTGAAAGCTCTGCCTTTTTTCCCCACAAGTTGTGCAGAAAACATAATAAGTAATCAGAATTGTTTCTAGATAATGTTTGCAAACATATAACAAAAAAGGAGGAAGAAAAACTAGATCATCTGTACAACATTAGCTTACAGGATCATCTAGGTTGAAAAAGACCTTGAAGATCATTGAGTCCAACCATCAACCTAACACTGATAGTCCTCAACTACAGCGTATCCCTGAGCACCATGTCAAGCTGACTCTTAAACACCTTCAGGGATGGTGATACCACCACTGCCCTGGACAGCCCATCTCAATGTCTGACAACCCATTCTGTGAAGAAACTCTTCCTAATATCCAGTCTAAACCTCCCGTGATGCAGCTTGAGGCCATTACCCTTTGTCCTATCGCTTGTTACTTGGCGGAAGAGACTCATCCCCACCTCTCCACAGCTTCCTTTTAGGTAGTTGTAGAGAATAATGAGGTGTCCCCTCAGCCTTCTCTTCTCTGGACTGAACAACCCCAGTTCCCTCAGCCGTTCCTTGTAAGCCTTGTGTTTGAGGCCTTTCACCAGCTTCGTTGCCCTTCTCTGGACATGCAATAAATTCAAGAAAAGAGAAAGTTAATATTTCTAACTAAATCAGACATGCAACCTGGTCTCTATCTCCTGCCTTTGAAAGTGAAAACTCAAGTTAACCTGACCATAGAGAGCTGTCTTCATTACCATGGGTTTGCAAATATTGAGCTGAAGCAAGAAGACAAGCGAGACTATCTAAAAACGTACATCCAATATTTTCCTCTTCAATCTCAAATTCCTGTTCCTAAGAGAAAATTTATACAAAGTGTACAACAGATTGATTTATTTCTGTTTATTTTCATTTTATTTTTTTTTAACTGTAAATGATTAATTTGGAAATCAGCCCCAAGCAGTTCTATAAATATATTTATATTATTGCCTGGCGTTCTTATAACAAACCTCAGAACACTTAATAGAGTTGAAACATAAACTGAAGATTTCTGGAAATTTTTGAAAATGTGACAAAATTAAGTATGAACCTCTCTTGTTCATGATTATTTTACAGGAATGTCAAATTAAAAATATCACCTTTTTATTTCTTAAAACAGCCCATGTGCTAAGAAATTATAGTAAACAATAGAATATCTGAATAAGAATATCTGAATATGAACACACAAATGTGAATTTTCAATAGACTGTTCAAAAGCACTTTTTACACTCTTAAATCTGTTTTATAACTGCAGTGTTTTATAACTTATTTCATATGCTGCACTTTTGACAACAGAGGAAAAAATCCAAAAAATATCAAGAACCATTGGAGGGGGTTTTGCTTTTAAGAGAGGACATTTTTTAAGCAATAAAAACCAGGTAAGCAGTTCCACTTGGCTTTAGACAAAATATATTATATATATATAAAAATAATATATATAAAATATATTATTCTAAAGAGTACACCCTTTTCTTCAATCTCTGTCCTGGCAGAGATTTAGCATATTATGTGACCCAGGAGTGTGCGGGGAAGAACTGCTCTTATCACTCAGCGGCATGCTGGTAGCTATAAGTTGTTAGCAGTAAGTGATGCAATTAAGTGTTTCTTGGAGTGATCTTCATGCATAATTATGGTTCCATTTTGAACTACACGTCACTAATAACACTGTACCTGCTCTGTAATTAGGTGACTACCTTGTATTTCTGATGTACTCACAAGCTGTACAGCAGGAACAAGCTACTCTGTGGCACTGTAAAAAGCAGCCTCTCACTGAGACACAATAGACACCATCTAGTCAATACAAAATGTGTTTTAAATACTGTTTTCAGAGTTAGCGATCAGAACAACCTTTCTTCCCCCAACAGTATAACTACATTTCAAACTTGAACATCTTGTTGATTTTCAATAAACACTTTAATTGCAACATGCAACATTTTGATACTTCTCAAGTGCACAAAATGGTACTTATCATTTATTATATACATCAGAGTTGACCCTAAAGAGAGAACTAAGCAAACTGCTGAGGAAGAAGCTAGTCACACAGAGCATCAGATCCTGTACCTCTCACAGTGGGATATGACCAGGTGGGACCTACTATGCAAGGAGGAGACCCATAGGATCTATGTACCTATGTTGCATTATTCACAGCTGCCCTAAGCATTTGTTAGATTACACTACTTCCCATAAAAAAAGTCAACAAACAATTATCCTGAGAAGGAAAAAGATGTTGGAAGGTGTATTCTTATGTAAAAAGCACCTGGGTTTCATGATTCTGTATTTCTTTGAGAAGAGTAAGGGGGATCTTCATTTTGCCAGAAAAAGTTGATTGATAAGAACGTGTTTTCCAAATAGCTGAAGATTTGGGATTTGCTCCAGTGTTGAACCAGATCAATTCCTGATCACAAAAAGAGTTGCAGCCTCATATGCCTCCCTGCACTCAGCAGTCCCTTGGCAGAGCACTGTCCCTTTTCCTGCACCTGGAGGAGATGCATGAACTTGTGCTGAACGGCTGCGACAAATGACCATCCAGGAGAGCTGATTTACCCCATGCAGACCCATCTGTCAACATGAGTGACTGGAAAAAAATGTTCCCCAAGAAGTGTCTGGGGCAGGGAAACCTCTCCTTGGCACTAACCCTGTTAAGGCAACCCTTGCTGAGCTGCAGAGGTCTGCTGCAGGCAGACGATGTGTGCTTCTGCAGCAGGAACACACCTTTCATCTGGTGATGACTCTTCTCCCCTTCATTGTACGCAGTCCAATGCTGGTCACTGTGAGCTGTGATCATCCAGAGGGAAAAGTGTGTCTCTATTTATATTGTCTGCCTCAGCTGTGTGTCTCAGCCCCGAATCTGAGCGCGATTTTTGTAGGTACCATAAACATTAGTAAGAACAGTGAATATGAAGACAAAGTGCTGTTCTGTGAGTAATTAAAGGTTTTTCAAATAGCCTAATTTCCACGTTGACGTTAAAAAAGTGACTGAGAATTGCTATAAATGTAAACATACGGATGTGGGTGCCTCTTTCCTGATATCAACATTTTCCTGAAAGCAATTTAAATGAGGGAAGTGCAAAAGGAATTTATTTTTAGTCTGCTTTCCATAAGTCCTTATAAGGCTGAATGAAGTAATGCAGAAGTTTTCTGAATAAAGAGTGCAGTCACCTTGAAATGCACACTAATATGAAATTTAAATAAAACTCACAGCTCCCAATTAGTGCAAACACTTTACAAAACACTGAACTGAAGGGTAGAGCAGTGTTTAGACCTTACCAATGTATTCTCAATGCACTTGCAGCTCAGAAGACCAACCATATCCTGGGCTGCATCAAAAGAGGTGTGGCCAGCAGGTTGAAGGAAGTGATTCTCCCCCTCTACTCCACTCTTGTGAGACCCCACCTGCAGTACTGCATCCAGTTCTTGGGTGCCCAACATAAAAAGGACATTGAGCTGTTGGAGCGGGTCCAGAGGAGGCCACGAAGATGATCAGAGGGCTGGAGCACCTCTCCTATGAAGACAGGCTGAGGGAGCTGGGGTTTTTCAGCCTGGAGAAGGCTCCAGGGAGACCTCATAGCACCTTCCAGTACCTGAAGGGGGCCTACAAGAAAGTTGGAGAGGGACTTTTTACAAGAGCATGTAGTGATAGGATGAGGAGTAATGGCTTTAAGCTGGAAGAGGGTAGATTTAGACTAGATATTAGGAAGAAATTCTTTACTATGAGAGTGGTGAGACACTGGAACAGATTACCCAGGGGAGTTGTGGATAAGTGTTTAAGGCCAGGTTAGACACGGCTTTGAGCAACCTGGTCTAATGGGAGGTGTCCCTGCCCACGGCAGGGGGTTGGAACAAGATGGTCTTTGAGGTCCCTTCCAACCCAAACCATTCTATGATTCTATCATTCTATGATTCTTTATAACCTGAACACTGGCTTTTTTGTGGGTCCATTGATCAGACATTCACAGATGAACTTCAAATGGCTTGACAGGTGCAATGACATCCCAGTGCTCATTTGAGGTGCAAGGCACCACTAGATGGTTTTGCTGTGACCATATAAGATACTAGTTTCCCCTAACCTATCTGCCTTTCTGCTCACTCTGACTGCAAAGCCTGTGTTGCAGATTCAGGTGTATTTGCACAAATGCACTTTAATCAGTGGGCTGTAAGTGGGAAGAACTGAGGTACCAGCTCACACAACCCACTGCTGACTCAGCTTTGATGTTCCTTCATCTGCAGCCAGTTTTAGGCTCCTTGTGCTTGGGCATATGGACTGAAGGGAACAAGGACAGTGAGGTCTTAAATCCACAGCTCAGAGATGTTATCTTAGAATTGAAATTGCCAGAATTGCATTTTATAGAGATTTTCCCACAGAACAGTACATGAGGGGGATGTCCTTGTGAGGAGGGTGGCCTTAGTTTGATATCATGTGGATTTGTTTAATTTCACCAAGAAAGCTCTTATGGTTGAACACTGACTTTAGGAAAACCCTAAAGGAAGACTTTTGTAAATGGAAGGGCTTCAGAGTACCCTATTGTGGAGGAAATGTGACCAGTTCACTTGTGTTACGTATGAAGGTTGACTTATTGGAACAAACAAAAGCAGAATTTTGAAACAGCTTCGTCCTACTAATAGTTTACGTTGCATCAACAGAGCTCAGGCATCACTGGGAATATTCACTTAGATTTCAGTACGTTTGGGATCAAATCTCTGACATCCTCATCAGATCTGTTGAGAAATCAGGCTGACAGAAAGTAAACTCCCCAGAAAGATTACAATGCCTTAGACTTGATTTAAAGATTGATCACTTTTTTTTATCCACGAGCTCCAAATGACAGGATTGTACCAAAATTCACCAAACCAACATACTTGCAAGCAGTAACCTCAGGTGCTTTTTGAGTCAAAGGAATATTTTTGCCTTTCTTGGTCATTAACTTTTTTTGCCAACAGCAATCAGTGTCAGGTTTAAGTCCCACTGTAAAGCTTTTTTCACTAAGATCAGGGAAGAAAAAAAGGGTGACTGGCTTTGTAGGAATATGTATGAGTAATAGGAATGTACAGTGGCTAAATACAGTTTTGCTATTAACAGAACAGAGAAACAAAGTCCACCCACTTGCCGAGGATGAATGGGTTGATGGAGAGAGCTTCATGTGGCAAATCAAAATTGAAATTTCAGGATGCAGAGATTGCATCAGGGAATCTGGAGAGGAAACAGCTGTCCTGCAGCTCAGAGCCCCGTTCAGAATCCCACCGAGTTCCTACAGCCTGGCTTCTCTTCAGGGTTGAGGACCTTTAAAGGAAAGCCCAAACTGAGGAAGCCTTACTGGTTTCCAAACACCTCCTTTAAGGGCTTCCACCTTGTCTGCCTAAGCGAAATTTTGTGGGATGCCATCAGCCAAGCCAATGTCTCTCAGCAGGAAGCTGACTGGTGGGCAGAGAGAAGCCTGAATAATCCACTTGGTGTATTGTCAGCTCATAAAGCCAGGATGAGATCAGAGTCATTGGCAAACCAAACTGTTCTTATGCTGAAGGGAGAATAGAAAAGCTTTCTTTCTGGTGGTCCCTTCAGATGAAGTTAACCTTCCTTTTGGGGAATGCAGAATCTGGATTCTGAGGCTGAAAATGCATACTGTGGCATATTGTGGGACACACAAGAATGGAGGCTACAAGGCCATACTGACAAGACATTAATAAAATTAACAAAAGGACCTTCAAAAGATACAACGGTCATGGAGCCCACCTAATGCTCTTTCACACCACATTCATCCATTCTCATTTCAAGTGCTGAGCTGCGCCAGAGGGTCATGCAGACAAACCTGGTACTCTTAACTCTCAACTTTGGACATGCTCAGTCCTCCCTGGCAGGCAGAGATCTCCAGGAGAAGATTCAGAACATGCAGGTTAGGCAATAATTAGGCTTCTAAATGAGGTGCTCTGAATCATGCTCTGTAGGAACGTACCTCTCTCCATTCTCTACCTGCACAGCCTATTTTCATCATTAGGCTTCAGTGAATACCAATCTGAATAACTAACAGACTGCTTAGAGCAGGACAAACATGAGCTGGGATTTATTCTTTTAGAGTCTAGTGTAAAGCCCAGGAAAACAAAGCCTGCTCCTGAAGGTACCAGTGTATGACCCTAGGAACCCAAGTAGCTTTTTTGACTTCACTGTAATGACTTATATGTGTGAAGTGTCTATAGAACTAGTGTTTCAGCTGAAGTTATAAAAATACTTCACAACCAATATAATATGATTTCTTCTTTTTTGTCCAGGTAATAGTATTTGTCAAAATCCACGAGCAAGACATGTAACTCAATCAGTTACCCAAAAGAACATTGCACTGCTCCAGGAACTATTGATAAGGGGGTTGTTGGTTTTCATTTTCTGATAAAATTGTAGTTTTTGGTTCCTTCATATAGTTGTACAGTCCACTAATGAGCTGGACGTTGTTCTAGAATGAAAAGAAATCCAACTCTATTATTTCATACTCAGTTCATGCAGTTCATCCTGGTCATCACCTGCTTCTCTCCACTTGTCTTTCTCTTTTGAGGATCTGTATTCTCTGTGCATATGCACAGCAAGTTTTCCTGGGATGCTCACCAATGAGTAACTATTTACAGCAGAAACAGCCAGACAGAGAGACTCACATTGAAATCAGGCACAGGCAAGCTTTCTTGGCAGGAGCTTGGCGGGGCTGCATCACTCAGAAGCATGAGCTTCAGCAGCATTTGTTTATATTTGAGACACAAATACATTTTTCAGTTCCTGAATTCCTGCTTTCTAGTGTGCTTTAATAAACTGTAGAACTAAATGAAGCCAACACAAGATGATTATAAAAATAATATTAAAAACAATGTGTATCCTGTCAAGATGGCATGCAGAACATCCACTTGTATTGCAAAGGGTCCCAAACGCCACCCTCATTTGCTCTGTAGAGTCCCCGAGGTCTCTATAGAAAGAAAAATTTAAAAATGACAGAGATATTTTTGATTAAAGCATGGCTGGTAGAAATTATGATTGCTTGAGCAGTGTGTGCTTTAAAGGGACAAACACCATGATGTACTTACCTAGGACATTCAGTTGCAGTGAGTGTCTAACAACGTACTGGATGGCCACAGGGAAAAATGGCTTTTATAACTGGGGAAGGCCAGGATGGAAGTCCTGACTGCTTTCAACCTTGTCTGGGAGAAGGGAGACGTACACTGTTCACTGCCCCTCAGAGAGCAACAGGTAGGTTCCAGCTGAAGGACCTACCACTGCTGGCAAACATGACCACTCTTAAATATATCAACCCTACTTTAAAAAAAAAAAAAGACCAGTAGCTTCTACAGGTTATTCTAGTTTCTTGTATCTTATTGCTTCCAGTATTTTTATCAAGTCAATTAAAAAGCAGGATTATTGACATCCATCTGCCCTGAAGGTGCTCAGGGCCCCTGTGCCAGCTCTTCTGAGAAACCCACCTGAGTCTGGTGTAAACACATGGGGAAGCAAGCCCACCTTTTGGCTTGCGAACAGAATGAGTTGATGATGTATAGTGGCTGATTGTAGAGGTTTAATGTATTTATCACTGAAGTGGACGTTCAGCCAATTCATTTGGGTTTGCCTGTTTTTTCTGTGAGGTTCACTGAGGCAATGTTAGTGCTCAGCAGCTGGAAATCACACGTTATGTGATCCCAAATGTCTTACTATTGTTCCTAACACTTCTTAATCTAAGTGGACTCATATTTCTTTAGAGAGAAATTAAACCCTCTGAATTACTCAAATTTCAAGGGAAGAGGAACAAACTGGTGTATTGAAACTTCCCCTTTCATTTTAGCATCTTGGGTAAGTCTATAATGGAAGCACATCCATTTGTCATTTCCTTCCAAGCAGGAGGCAAGCGAAATTGTATAAGAATGTTGCTTTCCCATATTTTGATGCAGTTTTTAAACTGTTATGGAAATGCCTTATGCTGTGAGATTTCCATCACACAAGTTTGTTGTTATCTCAAGAAAATCAAGAAAATAAATTTTCTGGTTTTGAAAGAGCTGTGTGATCTAGAAGAGTAGGAGTAAGTATTTATCTGTGAAATAGATGATGCCCCAAAATCTCTGATTGCATCTGTCTGCTGCTGGATGACACCTACACTGCTTTTTCATCCTCGCTGATAGCCAGAGGTAGAGTCCTGTTGCAGCTGCATTTCCCACTCCATCCAACAGACATGGGGTGTGTCCAGCAGAGTCAGGAACATCACCTAAAACTGGGTTGCTGTTGCTTTCTCCTTAAAACCCAACCTGTAACAGTAAAATGCACAGAGATCTGGAGGCCAAGGGGGATGAGATTTGAATCAATGTGTTTTTCTCTGCTTTCTGTTGGGACTGAGCAACAGTGTGGAGAGGGCAATGAGAATCTTTGCTGGAGAAGGAGAGGAAGGTCATGGCTGTCTGATATAGACAGTCTGGTTCTGTGGGCCTGGATTCAAAACAATCCTTTGAGCATTATACACTCAAGAATCTTTGAATACAAAGGCAAAAAATCCACCTTGGAAATAAAGGAAGAGAAACTTATCTAAGGACTCTTAGTGTCTTGTACTCATAGGGAAGACAGGATATAAAGTCATTTTCCACTTTTCCTCCTTGAGATTATTTTATGACACAGCATCCATAGAGTAATGGGAAATACTCCTCTCCATAAATGTACCTTTTCTCTGGCCATTTTGGGAGACTGCAGTTGTGGGGTTTTCCTCCTTCAGGCTGACGAAGAACAATAAATGTACATATTTTATGTAAGAGATACTGCCATTAGACAGCTATAGACAATAATAAAAAAGATATAATAGAAAAAAAAAGAAGAAAAAACCCAACCCTTCCATTGTTCTTCCAAATAACTGACAAGGATTACTGTTTGCGTGGTAGGTAGCTCAGCCTGGATTACAGGTGGCTGAAGACCTGAGTCAAGCTAAAATCTGTAGAAATAAATTATTTCCGTGACCTTCCTAACACAAGTTTTTCATACTATCTGACTTTAGACAGCTTCTTATCAGATGTTTGGGGATTTCAGACCATCCAGAGGCTTTCTGTAAACTATATAAATAACTTGTAAATCATATATATATATATGCGTGTGTATGCAAATTGCATACATAAAGGTGTTACTTACCTAAGTCTGGATTTGAGATACTGGCTATGGACTACGTGCTTAAACCCAAGGTACTGTCTGATTTTACACTTAATCTAATGCACAGTTCTATTTATCAATCAAATGTAATAACCAAAGACAGGTGAAACATAATGATCTTTATGAAAACAAACAGTCCTTCTAAGTTGTAGTATTCTATGTGGAAATTTTGGTCCTCATCAAAAGAAATCTAATAAAAATCAGCAACAGTGAGAGAAGAGAATGATGGGAGGAGAAGAAAGAGAGTTTTTGTCTGACAAAATATTTTTCAGCTGTCAGACACAATAAGAAGTATCATTTATATACAGGTAATAAGGTATAGACAGTGTGAATGAACCTTTCAAAGTTGAAAACTTTAGAGTGGAAGTAATGAGTCAGTCATATGCAAAAGGCATAGTAAATACAGCCTTCATTTTTTCGGTCTGGTTTATGCATTCGTCTTTTAATATTAGGATCAAGATTAGAATCTCTTTCTTTGAAAAATAAAGTCTCTGCTGTCTGTGAGCTTGATACGGGAATTACTTGCTAATGTTCTGTTGCCTGTATTTTATTTTTGGTTTTTTATGCAGGAAATCAGAATAGGTGATCACAATGGTCCTGCCAAGTTTAAGATATGAATAGAAATGAACAAATCTGACATTATAGTGGAAGTTCTTTGGTTTTTTTTTAAAAAAAAACCAAACTTGAAAGTCAAAGAAATGCAAATTCAAACCTAGGACAGCACAACATTTAATGTCTGAGCACCTAACTCTCTTATATCCTAGCTATATTTTCCTGTCATTTTAAAATAAATTGGTTCCAGTTTTTGCCCTTAATAACTTTCTCACATAATAATTTATTTCTTCAAAACAAAAGAATACCTACATTGAAACAAACCAAGGAAAAAAATCAGTTTTCATTAAATGGCATTAGGGTTCTCTGTACAGCTTGAGTGTTTTTTGGACTCAGGAGTGTTGAAATCTTGTATCAGTCCCTGGGACTGTAGGTTGGGACCCACAGGGACAGTTCCACAGGTGGACTTCTGTGTCAGCTGGAATATCACCATAGGGTTGTGGCCAAAGTGGCTTTTAATGAAGATGTTGTTCAAAAAAGTGTTCCTCCTTGCCTGTTGAAAATTACAGCCTTTTTTTCAGGATATTAACTACTGAGAATCTGCTCTTGTTCTTCAGTGCAATTAGTTCAACAGCTGACCAATACTTGAATCTTCCCTGGGAACTTTACTGGGGACTAAATTTCCAGGAAAATCCATTATTTTATTTTCCTAGTAAATGTAATTATTCACTTGCTAAATATTCTAGCATTTTTTAAACTGGACATATAACCACAATTGATCCAAACACTAAAAGGAAAGACTGGAAATACCCATGTGTTTCTTTTTTCACAGTAAAACTGGGGAGCACTGATCAGTATTTTCAGAATGATTAGTTCACTATTCACTTCCTTAACTCATGTTACCTTGGACTCCATATCTTACTCAAACTCAAACCATGTGCTTTTTTTGAACTAATGACATTATGCCACTTCCTCTGGCCATGTAAAACTCCCGCTGACTTCAGAGGTCAGGCACAGTGATGCTAGGACCACAGGGTTTGACTCATGAAGCATCATCTGCAGCTACTCTTGGATGTCCAAATAATGAGACACCTCAGACTAAAACCTCTGCCAGAGGAACCAAAAGACTTTTAACATTAATAGGCAGACTTGAGGAGGTGTTGCACATTTACAGCTCATGCTATTATAAATGAATTGAGAAATCAGGTATAAAGGCTCAATCCTCAATAAAATAAAGAGAGACAATCATAGTAAAGGCTACAATTTATTCCTTTTTCTTCCAGTGATGCCTTTTTCTGTTAAACCTATGTTGGCTTCTCAGTATATTCTGCAAGAAGAGACTTGCAGAACTACACTGGTAATGGGACAAAGTGAAAAACAATTTAAAGAAATGAAGAACAAATTTCAGACTGTTTCTGTTGGTGAAGGATGAAATGGAAGCAATAAGTAGAACAAATAAAGAAATGCAATAAATTAAATAGAAGCTGAACATGTCAGCTACAGAGTCCATTAAAGCATGGGGGGGAGGTTTGCGTTATTTTGAATAAAGAATGCAGACATGTCTAACCTGCATATCATTGACAGCACCACTACCAACTAAAATCTTTAAATTTTGACCTATTTTTTTCTCTTTTTCCAGAAACCTCCTAATTAACTTGTTACTTCTAAGATAAGAAGAAAGATGAAATAGATCGGTACCACAGGATCCTTTCGTACAAACAAAATAGGGAAGTGATAGCCAGGGACAGACAGGTGAAAAGGATCATGTTTGGATTCATACATTTTTCTTAGCAGGATAATGCCTCTGAATCAATGCTCCTGAAAGTCTGAGTCAGGTTTACAAAGATGCTCGATTTGTTGCAGACTCTACACTATTCTCCCAAGCTTGAGCAGAGACCACTGGAAAACACAATAAATGGTGCAGAGGTGTTGCCATTTTGACTGAGAGTAATAAGTATTTTTAGAGATGCTATAATTCACATTACAGATAATGTTATTAAACTTGAAAGAAAATGTAGAACTAACTGATTCTTCACTATTTGTGTTATTTTTTTATTTCTTCTTAGCTTACAGTAATGATAAACTGGTTTCTGGTTTGACTTTTAATCAATGTACCTGTAAAATTGGAACTGGAAGAATTTAAAAATAGCTAAGGCAGTAAATAATGCTAAGAATATTGATTTAATAATGAATGAAGTGGTATTAATTGTAGTAAAAATACAATTTCCTTGCTGTCTAGGCACAGTTCCAAAAAAAGAAGAGAGGCAAGCTGAAAGCAATACATGGTGAGAGTGCGAGTCAGCAAACCACAGGGAAATCCCTCCCCAATCCTTTCCTGTGTGATGCTGAGCAACTTTCACTCCTACCGTTATCAAGACTCCTGTCACCTAATGGGAAAACACTTATCAGGCCATGTTGCAGGGCTGGACTGCTGCTGGCCAGTGTGGGTAGTAAATTTAAACATCACCAATGTCATCAGGTGTAATGGGTAATGCATCCACAAGTCTGCCTGCAGGTTTTTGCTTCCATTGATTTTAAAACGGTGTCAGATTTCGTGCCCTACAAAGCAAACTGCATTACCCACAGCTATTAGATGTCTGTTCCCTGGCACTCTGTGGGTTACACATTTCTGGACTGAAGCGTACTAGTTGGATAGGTCAGGAATTTGTATTTGAAGGTTCTTATAAGATGTGGAAAACCCTTTACGTGCTCTGGCAAGCAGAGGCAGAGGGACTGGATGTTCAGCACATCCTTTTCAGTTACGTGCTCAGTCTAGGGCTTCCTGCAGGTGCAGGGGAAAGGTCATGATCATCTTTGTGGTCCTTTTTGTTCTTCTGTTCTCAGGTGAAGCAGGAATCAGTTTTCTCCCCTGTGGACTCTAGTAGAAGGCACTGTTAGATAATCAGACAGAAGTTTGGTACCCAAGGTGCAGAGCCAGCTAGAAGAATCAAAAGTAACTCACATGGCAGAGAAGCATTTATGGGAGGGAAGAGAGGAATGGTGCAGAGGGATTGAGGATAGGGGGGAAAAAAGGTTAAAATTACACTTCTTTTAAGAAATGTGTCAGCATTTTATCCTAAAACCAGTTAAGAATAATTTTATACAATTGCAACAGCTGTCATTGCTATAAGTTATTGTATGTTTTCAAAGAGATGAGTCTATAGATTTTTTATTTATTAAGATGCTACCTGCAGTATAGCAAGTCTGGAAATTCCTGACTAGCAGCAGCTTTACAAAATACCAAAATGACCTTGCCACATTTGCTTACTTGTTTGTTCTTCCACTTTGAAAATGCCATTTCACTAGAAAGAGATGTTTATGGGTTTTATATATAGTCAGTGAGCTTCTACAATCCAAATCACCACTCATGCCAAGCTCTATAGAGTTTGTGTAAGGAATTTGAGCAGTGACCCCATCACTTCCCTGATGTTGTACAGCCTGAGAAAAGCTCAGAAGTAGCTTGTGTTTTATTAATGGGAATTCAGACAGGGTCAAATTTACTTCCTCACCATTGAAAACAAAGAAAGATACTGGGAATTCAATAACTGCAAATTTAGAATCTACTTTTCACTGCATATTGAGCAAAGAGAATCCAAGCATATTCAAAAAAAAAATATAAAAAGAAACCAAACCCCCAAAACCACCTGAAGACTTGATACATTATGTGGCGGTTTTATCCACATGGAACAGGAATCTCAAAAACAGACTGTGAGAAAAAACTGTTACCTGAGTCAATGCAACAGACAAGCTAATTTCAGGGTAATAGACCCTTTTGCTTTCTCAAATAACTAAAGTTAATCTTATTTTAACATTTCATCACTACTCACTGACTCTTAGAAAGGCTTCATGTCATTTCCCTGAAAAAAACCCCAAAACTTTAAATTGCTGTCCTATGACGGAGTACACGCATTTTCCACCCTTTATTCTTCCTGGCATCTTAAGGATACTTGTCACCCTAGTGACCAACAACATTTTTCAAAGTTATATTCATGTTCTGAATGCTGACTTTAGACTTTCACCAAAACCACCTTAACAGAGCATTTTTTTTCCTGAAACAGGATGAGAATAGATAAGATCTCTCAGCAGTTTGAGGCAGCTAACCTAACCTTCCAGTGTATCTATAATTCAGCACACTGCAAGATAAGATGAATTTTGACACATAAAAATAAATAATGTATGCTTTCAGAGGAAAAAAAAAAAAAAAAGTGTATGGAACAAGAAACAGCATGCTTATGAAAAAATTAACTGAAGTAAAAATGAGGGAAAGATTGTTTACCAGATATAAGAAGGTGTTGAATACTGTAAGTTCCGAATCCTCAAAATAATCCATTCTTATCCTAATAATTGGAATAGTCCTTGCTACATATCAAAAATAAAATTATGTTAGCAACAGTAAGAAATATCATATTTAGTGAAAATTTGATCCTTGCCCCTAGCTAGTGCAAAATTCAGCTTGAAATTGCTACCAAAGAACCTGAGCTAAGGTGACCCTTTTTTGCACTCTCCCAGCATGTTTCTTACTGCTGTTCAAAAGCCAAACACCACATTATTTCCAGATCAGCACCAGAAATACATGCATTATCTTAAAAAACCATAACTGCTGAGTGTTCAGAATTTAAACTATTGCTAAAATACAATAAATCAAGGTGATTCATCCTTTGTGGAACTCTGACTATTATTTAACCTGTTTTCTGTGAAAACTCTCAGCATAATAGATGCGACTTTTAAAATAGTTGCATATTAATTTTCTTATTTTTATTCATTATTATTGTTATACAATATTAATGCAGATGTACTCAAAAGGGAAATTAACACCTCGTACCTGGCCCATGTAGTTTATAGTCTAATGTGGACAGAAGAATAGTTCAAGGGTACCAATAAGTATTTTCAGATGTAGACATATTTTTCATATATAGTTTGCTGAAGTGGAGTAAACAAGTGGTTAAGATTTGTGTAGGGACCTAACTCTACCAAGAAATCGGAAAGACTTCATTTCATGTAAGTGAAAAGGATAAGAAAAATCAAACAGTTTATGCATGAGGACTGATAAATTAGATCAGGAATCTATAAATTCAAAAAGGCATAACTAAGGAAGAAATACAGCAGGAAAATATATTTCAGATGGGAGGGGAAAAGTAAACAGAATGAATGTAAAAAGACAAAGAAAGCCTAAATGAAAAGAGCAGATGGTAGGATGAAATTATCTGAAGCAATATCAAAGGAAGCTGTGGATCTCCTTGTCACACGAGCTACCACAACTGCTAAAATTTTGTCTTCATTCAAGAGGAGACCTTACAAGTTCATCGAAGAAAACTGCATTAATAGGTCATAAGAAAAAAAAAAGACAATTCAAATCATTGGAACTGGAGAGTAGTCTGCAGCAATATCACTGCAGATTTGTCTTGTTCTGATATAATTTTCTGCTGTGCATGGAAAGGACCTAGAAAATATGACCACTAAACCTGGACTTAATGTAAAAGGCAGAAAAGGCAATTCTAGGCACGATATGACCCAAGCAGAACATTTTGGATGGATTTGAAGTCCATGCCCTAAAACAGGTTTTTTTGTCCATTACTGGAGAACAGGAAGGTGTTAACAGGCAAGAGCCAAGGCACAGACGAAGAAAGGAAGAAGTGGGTTTTGAAGGTAAAGTAAACCTTAGTGGGGACTGAAGAGAGCCTGAATATGAGAGATGTTTTTAGACTCTACATTTGCATGTGCAATGACTAAATAACTGTAATAGTCACTCCCCATGGTAGCAAAGTATGGGACATACAGTGGGGCTACTGTGTGTATAATAAACACAGCGAGACTTAAGATGATCAGAAAGACACAAAAGAAACTGGAATTCACAGTGGGTTTTTCTCTGTTACACGCCAGAGGATGAAAACCAATCCCATTTTAGCGAGGTGAAATACCAACATCCATTACAGAATAGGTTCTAGATTGTATTCATAAGACAATGGTTAGAGAAATAACTATTCTTTATATTGCTTTATGAAGACATGCATTTATGCTTACAGGCCCATTTTATCCAAACTGAGATTGAATTAGGGAAGAATCAGCCAGTGACCAGCTCCTTCAATTTTGTGTCCAAACTATGTGTTATGTTAGATCAGTGCAACGATGTGCAACCAGCTGTTCCTTCCCTCTGGCCACTGTGAGTTATTAATTGCTGTTTATCTCTGAATTTGTCACTCCTTGGAGGATTTCATTAAAGAAAATGACACAATGAGAATGAATACTTGAGATACCAAGTCCTCCACTTCCAAGCCTGTTATTCAGACACATCTGTTCACACAATAATGTAATTTCTAAGGCATTAAGTCTTGTATCAGAACAGCTTTACTGCTATGACTCTCTATGAAAATGGCAATTCACAGGTGTGACACAAAACTGATTAAGCCATAAAGAATGCACACCGTAGGGGCAGTTTTTCGAAGAACGTGAAACAAAGTGAATGATCAGATATTTTAAAAGAGTTCAACACTTCAAATCCTTCGATAATCCATACATATTTGATGGAGAACATAGACACTTGTTAGCTCTAAAAATCCACTTTTCTTTAGGTCTGAAAGCTGAGCTCGTAGTAAATATTTGCTTTGTCTGAAAACTCAGGCCCATTGTATGTAGATCTCCCTTCACATTATAAGAACCTGATTTAATATTTCAAAAGGAATCGTCTTTCAGCTCATGTTATTTTCCAGTGTTGAATTCATGTTTATTTGTATCTCCATAAGAAGATTAACATGACGTAATGAAGCAAACTGCAGAAATAATGAAATGCTGTTTACTTGCCAAGCCATTACAGAAAAATCTATTGCCATCCAAGAAGTAAATACAATTTCATATAAAGCTTTCCAAAATGTAATAGCAGCAAAAATAAAATAAGATGATTTCTGCTTCAAAAAATATTTTCCCGTTGCAAGAATGACAATAAACTGAGGAAGTTCATCTCTGATTTACACTTGACTGATGACATACTTGGAAAGTACAAGGCATTAATTTCATTGTCATATATGAGACAGAAAATGCCAATTGCTAAGTTCACCAGCAAAACATGCCTCAAGAAACTTTCTCAGAAAGGCAGTCAGAAGAACTCTCACTTGCTTTCTTAACCCACTAAGAATAATTATGTAAGATAAAGGATGATAATTTGCTTTACATTCTCCTGGCCCAGCAATAGAGTTTTTTCATTGCAGTCCTGAGGCTGTTAAAACAGCCACAGAGCTCTAAGTGCTGAAATAATCCAAGCTTCACAGTAGCTTCATGACAGCACATCACATTTTATGCAGCTCAGCAAGAACTTGCCTCTTCAAGAACCCTAGGAGATTTAGTTACTAATTGAATCTTACTCACTACCTAGTAATTTAAAGGCATACTTACATCTGACCACTTCTTAGACATTCTTATTTTAGCTCCAGCTTGGGCTGAGAAGAAACAATTGACATAGATGGTATCAATACCAGATCTGTGCCCCTGCTGTATGAGAACCACATCTTCCAACATAGTTAACTCATATTCCTCAAACTTCATTGTTTTCCAGCTTTTGGAATTTTGCCTGAGTTAGAAAGTATCAAGTGAGCACAAATCAAGAGAATCATCTCACCTTTCCAGTCAATATCTCCATAATAGCTTCAGGGAGCCAGGTCAGCCTGTGCCATCAGGATTCATCAGCATGCATAGTCCATGTTTGGAAGTGCAGGTCGGTGGGTAGCTGTATGATACCACTGCACTGGGACACCGCTACCGTTGCTTCTTCTCCCAGACCCAGTGAACTCTTCCCCCTGCCTGCAGTACTGATCTTCAAAGGACATAAATGAAAACAACTGCAGCAAACCAGCTCCTGCTTTTGAAATGAAAGGCAGAGCCAAAGGTCCCAAGTCCTTTAGAAAGTTTCCTTATTTAGTTATTGTTATTTCATAAAGAAAACAATGTAAAAACACACAAACATTAAGGCTGGAAAGGATCTCCAGAAATGTGGTTCATATCCTTCTCAAAGATGAGCTAACTTCAAACTTTCAGCAGTGTAGGGTGGTACTAACTGCCCTACTCTTTCCTGAATACATTGGCAATGCGTCTGGTGTCACTAAGGATTAGGAATACAAAGCACAGACCTGGGAGAAATCTTCTTGGTCAGTATAGCTGGTTTTCCACCACTGCAGAAAATGACCACATAAACAGCTTCAGAAGTGCCTCAGGCTCCGTTTGGATTTCTGTTTGGTTCCTGCCTCCAGTATTTTGGCTAGAAAATCACTCTAGAATCACACTATTATCACCTGGTTTTAATGTTCATCATTAAGGTAACCATGGACCACATCTACCCATTATTAACTACATTGCCTTCAGTTTAAATAGCCTTTCCTTTTTACAACTGCCACTTACTGCTTGTATAGGCTGCCTGTCTCTCTTTAATGTATTTATAGAAGACAATAGCATCCTCTGAATCTTTACATGCTCATATTGGTAGGACAGAAAAGCGAGGGCCTTGAGTCATAAAATAATTTTGCACTACCCTTACAAAGTAAGATTGACTTAAATGATCAACTAAAGGCCTCTGTCTGAAGAAGAATGACCTAAAGTAACACAGCCATCCATGCAGGATGAAAGTGAGGTCATTACAGACACGGCCCATAGGGAAAGTCATTGAGAGGAGCAGACCTTGGATGGTTTCATGACCTTCAGCTGTGGGAAGAGACTTGTGCTTTGCTGCAGCCGAGCACAGCTCCAGGCAAGACTGAGGAGGCGTCAGTTGTGCTTGCTGCAAAGGAAGGGATGGGAGAATATCTGCACTAGACATGTTTGAAAACACCTCTGAAATGAAACTGGTCCCCAAAGCCACATGAACACTTCCGTTTTGCCTTATAATGGCCTCTGTTTTCATTCACCTTCAAACCAGCATGAATTAAACTGAAATACAACACTTCTGTAGAACATCTCATGGGTTTAATGGCATTTCCCAGTGTACTGGTTCAGCTATGACAAATAAAAAAGCCCCTGAAGCATAAAGATAGTGGAGTATCTATAAGGAGACCCATACGAAACAGCTCCTGGGAAGGCAGTACTCAGCATTTTAAAATATATGTAGAGAAACCAGCTTTATGGGAAATTCTGATAGACTTGAAACCAGGGGGCTGATCAAAGGTAAGTACATTCACCACTCAAGCACAGTGGAAATCAGGCAATATACCATGAAAGAAGAAATTACTTGTAACATTCGCAGGTTAGCTGTGCAGGAGTTTTCATGGACTGAAATACACTGAAGAAATCACTTGAGAATTTCAGATGTTGAGGCATATGAAGGAGAGAAGATGAATAAAATAAGAAACCAACAGGAATTTTAATGAAATAGGGAATGCAGTAGTGTCTTGTCATTTATTCTGATTACAAAACATATGAAAGAAGAAATAAAATGAGTATAATGTATTGACTAAGTTAAAGGAACAAAAAACTTGTTTAAGATCAGACACTCTGTTCTGTTACAGAGTGCTGGAACTAACAAGGATGTAAAAGAGGCCATTATTTAGATCCAGATTTCCCTCAGAGAATTCAATTACCAAAACTGACCTCTGAAGTGACCCAAATAGGCCACAGTCAACTCTTGGGTTTATAGTCTACAGTAGCTGAATAAGAGTGCCATGGAAGACATGACACTGAGTAGACACGAAGTACCTAATATTAATTGCTCACTTTAGAGAAAGCTCACCAGGGATCTGAAGTCTACTTTTAGCTGTAGTTGACTCTGAGAATCAGGGGTTATAAGTGTCTTCTCTACATGTTTCTAACTCTACTGTAAGGTTAATGCAGTAAACTGTGGACTAGACTCTTTACTAAATGTACTGATAGGGGATTGGCTTTTTGTCTGTGTGTGTCTGTGTGAAAGAAGTAAGCTGAACTTGTCCATAATTAATGAATAAGAGCTATCAATCATAGCCAGGAAAGGAGGACATTACTACAGAAAGAACCATGATGGGAAGGGCAGAAAAAAATTTTCATTTTTAATTTAATCTCCGCACTATCTTGAAAATTAATAATGCTTTCTTTATGACTTATGTAATGCCTTTTTTTGTCAGAAGAGTGAAGGCAACATCCAAATGGAAACAAATTTTGTGCTTCCAGTTTATTCAATGTAAATCAAGAGGAACAAATTTGGTTTTAGTATTCCTATTTACTGAGTTACACAGTGAAACACAGAAGTTGTGTTTCATTCTCCAAGGCATAGAACAGCATCCTGTTGGCTGGAATTGACTGAGACAATTTCAGAACAACTAATGATGCTTATAAGACTCCAGCAATGATATCTGTAGCACTGAAACACTCTATAAAGCTAAAGACCGTGGCTGTCTTTAAAAAAGAAGAGCAGCAAAGAAAGCATTGATTAGCCAACTATTTCTTAGCAAGGAAACAGGGACCATGTAACACAGAGTTCTTAAGAATAATCCTTCTTTGACTCCATCAAAAAAAAAAAAAAAAGTCTTTGTATCTCATGATCATCAGTCTTTGTGGACGGAAAGACAAAGTAGGTATCACATATCTAGGTTTTGGGAAGTCTATTAACTTTGCCTTAGGACAGACTTCCAGTGCTCTAAATGAAACTGCTAAAAAAGAGTTTGTCTACTCATTTTCAGAGAGTAATTTGTTGGATTCACTGACAAAATTGAAAGGCTTTTCAAGCAGGGTTCTCCAAAAGTCTGTACAATATTTCAATTTATAATCTGGATGATGGATGGTCAGTACGCCTATTAAATGTGCAGATAATACAAAGCTAGAAATGACTGTGCATAGGGTCTAGGGTGGGATAACAACTTAATAATGATCCTGACAAGTTGGAGGAGTGGTTCAAAACTAGGATGAAATTCAGCATGAGTGAAATTCAAAAGTGCAAGGCTCTAAAGATAAAGAAGAATAACCAAGTGGACAGAATAGGGAACAACAGATTGTGTAGCTGTTTTGCAGAATTGTCATTCAGAAATAGAGTGCAAAAAGAGAGGAAGTCCAGAGAGCACCAATGAGACTGACAGAAGTCTAGAACATATTGCTTCTGGTTGCATGCAAGGAATAGTTGAATGAATCAAAGGTGTTGGAAGACTGATGGGCAACTGTAAAACATCTGAGTTCACAAAGAGTCTTTACAGTCTTGAAAGATAGTTTTCAAGTCCCTTTTGAAAAAGACAAGGTTATAAAGTGTTCTTCATACCTGTGGTAAATAGGACAAAGAATATTTACATAAGATACTAGGAAAACTCTTGAATTACAAGCTCTGATATACAAAGAATTTCAGTTCACTGCTTGTGGAAGTCACAGAGTTTCCACCCTGGAGGTAATTTTAAAGGTTAGGCAAACTTTTGTAAAGAATGATAAATGTATTGTTGATCCTGTCTTCAGTTAGGGAATGGATTAAATTACCTTTCCATGTAATTTTCAACCTTGTCAACCACAGTTTAAAGCGTCAGTTATGAACATCCTGAGTATTTGCCAGAAAATGTTCTGCTCTTAAAGTTCCTTGATGGATCAGCTGTAAGTTAAGTAAAGCATCATTCACTGGGGTAAGAACAGTATACAGATCTTCTCATTCTCACATTTTGTGAGTCATTGCAAAGTTACGAAAACATCAAAACCAGTGTGTATAACATGTCAGCTGTCTCATCGTAGCCACTCCCACGAACTCTCCAGCAACATGCTTTGAATCATAGAATAATCAAATCATTTAGGTTGGAAAAGACCCTTAAGATCATCAAGTCCAACCATAAACTTTGAGAAGCAAGCTACCCCAAATTTTCTCATATCATTCAAGAGTAAAAGTGTGCAAGTAGACAAGTTCCATGGGGCAGCTCATACATTTTAAGTGCACAACCTATCTTATCTTGCAGTAACCTATCTTATCTTGCAGTAATTTATTCATGTAGCCATACCCCTGTGCTCAGTGGAGATACAAGGTAATGAATTCAAGACTCACACAGGCTAAATAATTAATTGAACTTGTAATACCACACTGAACTCTTTAACATGCACCTGGACAACTATCAGAGACTGCACAGAAATGTACAGCAGAGGCAAGGAGCAACTCTAGCAAGCTTGTATAGGGGTTACACTAATCGGAGGTCACAGACCCATTTCTACTCCCCCTGTGCACTACTATTGCACGTTTACCTGAAAACTGCCCTCATACACACTCAGTCAAAAGACATACTTTTCTTCCTCAAAAAAAAAGGAGTAGCAACAAAATACTCTGTACATGTGAGAAAAGCAACTTTACAAGAGGACTCAGTGGTCATAGCATGAGATATTTCCAGGTCACATCTCAGGTATACTTACTCTTTTAGCCCTTTTTTTTTTTTTTTTTTTTTTTTTTCCTCCTTCACTATTTCTCTTCCTCCTTTGGACATGTCACATTTCCATCTCACTTGAATATTTTCAAATAATTTATCTCAGTTTGTCAAACACAGTCTTTCCTCCAGCATAGGAGGCTTCTCTGGTATTTTACTATTTGTTATGTTTACATATTGAAAGAATTTCATCAAATGACAGTGATAAACTACACATGAGATTCAAAGCCTTATCTAGTATGCTAGTCTTATCTTACATGTTATTAAAAATGACACAGGTCCCCAAATTTACTCAAATTAAGTAACACAAACCTCCTTAAAGATCTGTGGGACTACTTGTTGGGTAAGGCATCAGGCAGTAAGAGTATCATAAAAATATTGAGCCATTAATGTGATATATTAATTCCCTATAAAGTGATCACTAGCAAGTAGTTATGAATACTACCGTAAAAAACCACCTGAGAAATTTAGCAAGGTTTTTTACTATTTTGTTCAAAGGGCTTTTTGAATGCAAGGAAGAGGCCTTCAGAATGATAAGGATTCAACACAGAACTGACATTCTGTCCAGAAAGCAGCCAGGCTTTCATATGTAAATTCTCCAGTGTGTTTTGATTTTTACTTTTAAAAAGTGTATTGTTCCATGTATAGAATGAATATTTTTGGAACGGTTGCATAACGTTACATTTGTCCTTGGTGAATATTTCTTTGGTTGCCTGAAATACTATTGCTTCATTTTAGTTCTTCTGAAATGACAGATTCATGAATGCCCAAAGGCCTTTATACATTAACTAGTTAATATGAGATGTCATCATGATTAATGAATGAGGGTTTTTTTTATAAAGCAGTACTTTCATTACCGGTTTTCATGACAGGAGCCTGACATGACAGTACTAAAAGTTGCATAAGAAGAGGAAGAAGGAAACTTCAAAATTTTGTAAGATTAAGGTAAACCAGAAGAAAAAAGAGACACATAAAGAAGAATGGCAAGATAAGTGGATTACAGTGTGAAATCTTCTTGCACTTACTCTAAAATATTAGTCATTTTTGATGGTAGATTAAAAAATGCTGAAAAACAGATAATGAAATTGTTTGTGGACAGATGAACTGGCAACAAGGAGAAAATGCACTCCCAGCTGTAATTATCAGCCATGTTTATTTAAGATGACTAGAGGAAAAAAGAAAACAAATGTCCGTGGTGGATGCTGCACTGGAAGGTGTTAATGGCTGACATAAGAAAAGTTTAAGACCTAATAATTACAGTAAGGTATGTAAGTTTAAGACAGAAAAAGCAGGTTACAAGCTAAAACATTGTCAAACTCAGAACAAGCAGCCAGCCCATTCTCTGTAGTTAAAAGCAGATGTGGACAGAAGGACTGACGGTGGAAGGCAATGTGCTTGTAAAAAAAAGTGTAGATAAACCAGGGCTAATAAAAGACTTCAGTGGTTTCAAGCACAGGAACCAGGGCTTGTTATTACTGGAGACAGAAAGTCAAAGAGGAGCCATCATTATGGGCAGAGGTAGATTTAATGGAGGAGGAGAATGGTCAGACACATCCAGTCCCGCCACATACCCAGAGGTGTAGTGCAGCAGCTCTGCTTTGCGTGATGGGTAAAAGCTGGGCTGTCGTGTAATGTCTTCTGTTCATCTGCCATGACCCTCCTTACACATGCAGCCAACATCAAATACATGAGAGAAGGCAAAGAGTATGCCAAACTCTAATTTCTGTCTTCTCAACCCCCATCATAAATAGTTTTGGAACACTTTCCACTGAAGCAACATGGGGGCAGAGAAGACAGGACTATCTGACAGTCTTTTCTTGAGCTCTTTGCTCGCATAGCTTCATATCATTTGAAGGCAAACGTAATGTGCTTTGCAAAGTCATGCTGCTCAGGAAGAAAATGGCAAGAGAATGATTAGTTATGAGAATAATGATCAGAATTTATAGGAACGACTTGGGAAGGTCCAGAACCCTGGCCCTCTCCTCCTCTCCAGTTACACAATTCTACAGAAATTGCTGGAACTCCATTTCCTTTGAGACAACAAATCAGGCTGAAATCAACCACTGATTTTAACAAGTTCTTGGTAAGAGGACAGACTTCTCAGAGAGGCTGCTTCAGTTGGAGACTACAACAGAAAACTCCTTACAATGGTCTCTTTGGGTGTGAGAATAGTTCTGCTCAATTCAGCTTATCCCCAGCAGTGGCAGAGCAACAAAGATGTTCAGGTTCCCTGAAAGGAAGGAAACTACCAATCACTTCAGAGAAATACTCCCAACTAATCTCAACCAAAACTTTTTTTTTTTTTTTTTGGAAGAAGCAGTTTTTTCTTCCTTTCTTTCCTTTCAGGTCTTATCCTTATGTGCTACACTGGTTCTCTCTTCATTTCTTACTATCATCTTCCCTATCCAGGACCTGCTACTGCAACCTGTGCTCTCCATCCCTCTCCACCAGTGTCATCTCCTGCTCCTCAAGATCTTTGAACCCATGTGACACCTACTTCAATGGCACAGCACCACTGTGGTAGCATCACTTTGCAAGTGGCAGGGATTAAAAAGAGCCTCATCATCATGGGAAAAACCAGCACTTCTCCAGCTCTGTGCTGGAACTTTTTGTGGGAGGGAAAAGTAGCAGCTGCTGTGATGTTCAGTCTTCCCCCAGCACACCACAGCTCTCCTCTGGGACCACAAGAAAAGAAAATTAGAGAGAAGTCTGACTCAGCCTGTCTCTAGGATGTTTACTCTTTTCAACAGTTATTTGCATAGAAGAAACATTACCAAAAAGTTAGTGACACTTTGACTTTAATATTGAAATGACTTTATTTCAACTTGCAATACAAGATTTCCTAGAAATGGGGAATGATGTTTTTTAAAATGGCCCAGACCTTTTCAGGATTTTCAAAGCATTGGAAGTCATTCTGCTCCAGAAGAAAACAAGTTTCAAATGTCAGAATTTCCTACAAAACAGAGAATCAGTTAAACTGAACTTTTAGTACCGTCCTCACTCACCACGGCTTAGAAAGTGCATCTGTATATGGTGGTGCTGGTCCAGGAAAGCGATAAAGAGATTTCCCCATTTGATGGTCTTGTCCACAAAGAATGTGTTCCTTTTCAGTTAAAAATTAAGGTCTTAAAAAGGGTTCCAGAACAATAATTAAAAAGCAATACGTGCTATTTACATGCTGCTCAGTCATCTAAATCAGAAAAAGCTCAAAAATAAATCTGATTGCAGTGATTACAGAAACCAAAGACCAACAGAGAGTGAGGTAAGTGAATTGCCACCTTTCTGCAGAAATAAACTCCCTGGAAATCATAATAAGCAGTCATGGCTTTGTAAGAGTGTTTATTCATCCACCTGCGTAATGTATTTATGGCAGTTTTTAAAATACAGAGGACCGATTTGTACCTGTACTGCCTGAGGGGCATGATTAATTTTTTCCTGAATTTCAAAAATGCACATGTGAGTGGGAAGGCAGCTAAAGCATTAAAAAGAGTAGTTGTACGATATTTTTAAATTCAGATGTTTATAGATATGGTTTTGCTTAAAAAGATCAGCTTAAATCCCATGCTATGTGGGTTTTATCTTGTGTCTGTGAAAGAAGTGTTTTAACTCCTTTTTTACACAGGTGACAGTGAAATTATGGCATCCTTCATCCATGCCACCAGATGCAGTGCTCTCTGTATGGCCTCTTCCTTCCACAGCAACATGGTCAATAGGGAGGACTGGAAAATAAACTGAGTAAATTAATGATTCATTTTCCTTGATGTGGGATGATTGTAAAAGCAACTTTGTACGGAGACCTGGGACAGAGCTAGACTGATTTTGTTTTATTTCCATGGTTTACAAGCCAAGATACCACCACGCCAAGGAAATCTGTGGGTGCGGAGAGCTGCACCCCTGGCACTGCAGCCAACGGCCTTATTAAATTCATGGGGTTTGCCCTTGTGACCTTGACCTAAGCAGGAGTAAAACTCCTGCTTTAAAGCTGATAATACTGGCTTCCCATCAGCATGATGGTCTGCCCCTTGAAGAGGCGCTGTAAGGGCCCAGAGAGCACCCATCCCCTTCTGGGGTTTGGCTGCCAGGGCTTGGGGACAGCTTGGGGACACTGCAGCCTGCTCACCTGGGGTCTGCCCTGGCTCCCAGCCCATGCTGACCCCTCACAGCATTGAGTAAAAAGTTCTGTACATTTATGTAAACATGTATACGTACTCCTCCCCTTTAAATAACTGGACAGTACGTCTTGCTCTGCAGTGGAACAGTAACTATGTTGGCCATTAAGTCATGTTTACCTTCAGACAGCTCAAAGATTTAGGCAAGACAAAAGGAGATGAAAGAAAAATAAAGCAGGTTCAGAGCAATAGTCAGAGACACAGCGAAGCTTAAGACACAATGCTGGCTGGCAAAAGATTATATTCCTGCCTTCATCTCAGTGAACAGTCTTGTCCCAGGGAAGGACAAGCTGGGGAACCACAGAAATAGCTCTGGCAACTTGCCTCGGTCAAGTTCTCAAGAAAACTTGGGTATAAAATTATCTCACCCAGGGGATGGCCTGTGGTGTTGGCCTCAGTGTAGCTCTATTTTGTTCACTGCTGATATTTTTTGTACACTGATAGTAAGAAAAAAAAAGAAATCTGACTAAAGTCAATTCTATTATTCATCTACAGTTCTCTAACACACATGTCCATCCTAATGAGCAGTTTACTTTTAGACATCAATAATTTCTGCTTTATTCCCACGAGACAGCGACGAGTGTTTGAAATGATGTTTCTTTTCCCAGTACTTGTCATTCTCATTTAGTCTAGAGTAGCTGAAAAATAAGTAGTCAATTCCCACTTCCTTCCTTTTCAGAATTTGCAGTAATAACCTGGAATTAACATTCAACATCAAATCTTTTTCAGCAGATGGCTTTCAGCAAATAAATACACTTGACTTGCCAAGCTGTGTCCTGAAATACAGAAGCTATCCACATCAAATCACAATTTTAGGGGTTTTCATTTTTGCATCACGGTCTATATTTTATTCGTGGACCATAATGTGTGGCGAGATGTGAAATCTTGTTTGTTCAAATTTACGTTATGTTTTTCTTATCAGGTGCAGATTTTAGGGGTAGGGGGTAGAAGCAAAACACCTTAGCACCAGTTTTTATAGCATCTACTCTCATGTATTATGATGTTACAAAGTGATAATCAGCTTCTCTCTACCCCACCCCACTTTACACTAAGGATCTATCTATCTTCGAGAAACATAAAAGTGTTTTAGGAGCTTTGTAGGGGTAACAGAAAATCCAAATGCCCCTAAAACACACACAAATGAACTAGGAAAAGAAGTATTTTCTTACATAGACTGCATGAGACTAATGTGTCAAAACCAAACCAAAACAAAAAAAATGACCCAAGACTGTGCAATGATACCAGTAAGGTCTATAAGGCACCAGCTAAAAGCAGAGTGTAGTTAAATGGTTGGCAGCTGAAACAGAAGTTCAGAAAACTCAAGATAGAAAAGCGGGTTTGATATTTTCAAGTGAGGTTAATTACCTATTAAAACAATTAAACATGGGAATAGAAATTCTCCAATGGGCTTTTAGTTCTGGTATCTTTACACTGCAAAAACATTCAGGTACTTCCTTCCTTACGAGTGAGCCTCCAAATACTTCTCAATAGTGGTTACCTGCCACCACAGTATCATGTGGGACTTTTCCTTAAGCAGTCTGAGCAGATTCAGGTTCATGTTCAGATTTCTGTCTGTTTACTCAGACTGCAATAAATTCCCAAACCTTCTGTGCATCCGCTTCCCTCACCACCGTCCCCAGGCTCTCTTCCATTTCCTAGGACCACCTACAAAATCACTTATACTCTTAGACCATTGTGAACACCCACTTGTTTGGCAAAACATCAAAACAATTATCTACCTTGATAGTTATTTCTTTTCTCTCTCAGACTTGCTTCATTCCACCGTGCATTTGTCTCTGCTGAGCAGATGTACAGTCTTGATGGTGAATTTTCTTCCTCCTCCGCTCCACTTTTGCCCTTTCTGTCTCATCATCTCCTCTGTGGCTTTTTTTTTTTTTCATAAGCTCTACCTCCAGTGAGTCTATGCTATGTCTTTGAGAACTACAGGAAGAGATGTCCCCTAACCTCCAGCAAAATGTCTTGCTAGAAAACAGAGAAACTGTAAGCATAGAAAATCCTTTAATTTGATGATAATGTGAAAAATTCTCTAGGGTTTAATCATTCTCTTAAAATGTATACGAGTACTTGCTCAGGGCTAAACAAGCCTGTGGACACAACATTGGTACATAAGTAAATGCATTCTGTGAAATTCTGTACTATGCCTCCAAAGCATCTCCTTTTAAGAAAAAAAAATGTAATAAATATTGAAATCTGGAATTAAAAAAAAAAAAGATTGTGCTCTGTACTTATATAACAATTATATAACAATTTTGCTTTCATCGGATATACATTTTCGTCATGAAATACCCCATATGAATGTTCCCCTTATCACACTGCACACAGTATATGCTGCAGCTGCAGAGGTGTGAGTTTGTTGGGCTGGGCATGAGCAGAGGCCACGTCTCGTGCTCCTTTGAGCTTGAGGCTGCAGACATCTTGCACATTCCTTTCTTGCCAAAGAGCAAGTGCTTGTGAGGGGGTGTGTGTTTGTGAGATTGCACATGTATGGCTCTGAGAGACAAATGCATAAGTTCCTGTATTGAAATAATATTTTCCATTCATTTTTAACATGTATCTTCATGTCAAAAGGGATGTTCTTCTTTAGAGGGCAAACATCCTGGGCATCACAACCTGCAAAAATGTTTTTCAAAGCAACTGGATCTATAAACTTGTTAGTATTAGAATTTTGGCCAGCAAAACAGGTTGGATTTATATACATATGAGAGTCCTTTTTAAATAAGAGATTTTGCATCCTGGGCCCATAATTTGGAAGGTGGGGGGAGGTTTAAAGCAGCAAGTAACCTAAACATTTAAGGATGTGACCAATTGCAGTACACAGGGTAATATACTGGCTTTAAATGGCTCAGTACCTGGAAGGTCCTGTAACCCCAGTACAGGTATATCCTGACCTGATTCTTGTGCAGCTTAATAGACCTGCTCTTACTTTCAGCTCAGGGTTCTCAAGTGCTGCTCTAGTTCCCACTAGCAGGAACAAGAGGTCAAACTGCAACCAAGGGTTAGAATGGTTCAAGACTAAATCAGACACATGTCCTGCTCTCTCACCAGCCTTTCCTTATTGCACCAAGAGAAGAATGCACCTCCCTGTCTCATGTAAATATCAGACACCTTCTTTCTAGAGATGGCCTTTCCTGAGCAACTGCACAGGGGAGTGTCACTGCTGTCACCTAGGTGCACAGTCATACTGCCTAGATCAGCTATTAGTTGTGAGGAAGACAACTGGGGTTCAAAGGTATTATTATGCATAAATCAGATTCCATATGAACAATTATTATGAACCCTTCACCTGTAAAGGTGGACAATTGTGGTTGGTAGAGATGCAGTATGCCCCCCCTAGGGACCAATGGTCACAGATATGATCCAGCTCTGCTCTGGAAATAGCAGAGCTGACATGATGGTACGGTGCTCAAGGTAGCACACACTTACTGTTCACATGGTGTTACAGCTTCAGGATGATAAGGAAACAACAATGAGGGACCGATAGTCTCTCCTGGATTTAGCCAGAGCAAGTTCTCACCCCTCTCCTCTGTGTTCTGCTTTAGAAATTTAAACAAACTTTGATTGCAAAGCAGAGAAGTCTAGAGGTGTTAACTGTAATGGATACATTTTTAAGAGATGTGTGAGACAACTCTCTGAAGAGCCATTTGTGTCCAGTAGTTTTGTCAGGGTAGCAATGTCCACGAAAGAAGAACAGAGGCTCCGTGGGTTAATCATTTTTGATGGAAAGAAAGCTCAGCAGCAGAACTGGCAAAGGACCTCTCTTGTCTCCATCTCCTTTTGGTCTTCTGAGAAGACAAAACCAATCTTTAGAACAGAAAGGAAGGGAAGGCTCCACAACTAAGGCACCAGCACTCATCCTCCTTTCATTCAATGCCATAACCTCTGTCTTCCAACAGGCCAAGCACAACAGCATTCACAGTGACCAATTCCTTCTGCATAACAGTTTTCCAGAAAGCATACACAAACCCTGACATAATTAGGGAAAATAATCTAGATTAAGTGATTAATAACAGTGATGGTAATTCCAGTGATTTTCCTCAGACCCCATAGCCAAGGTGTCATGGCAGGAGTAGTACTGCAGCCTGGCACTACAGGCATGAGAGGAATGGTCCTGTGGGTGAGGGACCTCTTAGTATGAGGGATCCAAAGAGAAGCCGTGGTGCTGTACCATGGGTTCTTGCTGCCCTCATAGCAGTGCTGCAGCTAGATCTTGGAGGGGAGGGAGAGCATCTTTACAGCCCCCTCATACCCCTGCTAGGTATGTCTATCTGCTGCTGTTCAGGAACAGCACTGTAGGACAGACTTATCCTCCTTTTGAGTGAGGTGCTGTCAGACAAGAACTTTTCCTCCTCCTCAGCCCTCTGCAAGAGTGCAGCCTGCAGATGGGCTCCTGACCTCCCCGTCACAGGCTGGCTGGCTCCCATGGCATGGGAGTCCTTGGTAATGATCATCTTACCAGCAAGATTAGACCAGAGGAAAGCAGAGTTGATATTGAGAGTGTAGGGATGAAAACAGAGAAAAAGAAAAGAAAATACATGAGAAATGCATTTGGAGACATTAAGTTACCAGGTCACATGGCCTCACAGATGCATCCAGTGCCATGCAGGATGCTCTCAGTGAACAGGGATCCACACAGGGCTGGCAGAATAGCCTCAGGCCCTACAGGAGACATAGCTGGTATCTCTAAGGCATCCCAGCTGGCCCTCAAAACCTATTTTAGAAACTGACTCAAGCTCTGAGGAGGAAGGATTCTTTCAAGCACTAAAAGGAGCTCTAGTCATAAAGAAATATTTTCCTTATTTGCTTATCATCTCATCTGTTTATTTATTACTGTATATAAACTGTGTGTCCAAGGTTTGACCAAGCTCCTGCGTGCAACTGATAACAATCTAGTTCCGGTAAAAACAAAACCAAGTGTCTGGCAGGCAGGATCAATGTTTGCAAGCCTAAGAACTGTTTATTAAAAATATATAACAAAACCTGAGATAGGGAGAGAGAGTTTCCCAGGGATCTGGAAAGGGCAAGGACATGCTAGGCCAAAAGCAAAGGATGACTTTGGCTACGTGAAATTCCCAAGGAATAGGTTTGTGTCTTGAAATAATCAACAAGCATAAAGAAAAATAAAAGCACAGAGTACCTGGAAGACTTCTAGCAAGTGCTTTTTAATTTAAGGCAGATAATGGGAATTGCGTTCTAGTTGGATACATTTAAAGCAGAAAAAAAACACTGAAAAAGAGCTGTTAAATCTAACCTCCTTTTTTTCATAGCTTTCACTACTTTTGTCTGGAGTGAAATGACCAGTTACTTCTCCTCTCTTCCTAAAGTCTTGCTCGAGAAGAGGGATGTATTTCCAAACAACAGATTATGATATTACGGCAGGAACTCAGTCTGAGCCAACTAACACCAGTGAGGGTGTCGAGTGAGAACATGTCTGGGAGGAGAGACCCAAGTCTCTATCAGTTGTTCAAGTTTCAGTACATCGATGCTGCATGACCATTTTCTAAGCCAGCAGTTCAGTCTCCAGTGTGCTAACTGTAGAAGTTAGGAAGTCATCCTTGCTTTGCAGACCTTTAAGTTTTGAATTTCAGTGCTACAAAAAGCCATATTTCTAGATTTACTTGCTACAGGTCTATGAACCAGCTTTGCCAGGAGTTTGCAGAAGCAAGTATTGATTAATGAGACGAGGCAGTAGTCAATGAAAGGAACAAATGGGTGGGCTCAGGAGGACTGACTCTTGAGAACTAATTAATGTGTGGACATGCCATATGGACTGGTGGTGCGCAGTGTAGTTCACTACCTGCTGCCACTCTTGGCAATGCACCAAGAAGGATCAGAGCATCTGTCAGTCCCCAGGATCTGTAACATCAAACTGCAGTGCAGAGAACTTCAAAACAAGCCTTGGGCATCAAAACTCTGGTGAATCCCTAGAAGAAAGAGTCTAGAAATAGTGTAGAAATAACTATATTAAAAATAATATGTGGAATTATTTCCCATGCAAAATAAAGCCTCGCAAGCCTGCCCCTTTACCTGTTTTTCCTCTTCAGCTGCAGGCTCATCTCTTCTCTTTAAATCTCTTTTGATTATTTTAATTGATATTATAATAATATGCTTTCTCTGTGAATATCTTAAAATAAATCTTCAGATTTTCAGCTCCAGTCTCCACCTTTCCCTCCCATCATTTAGGAAAAAATATAGTACAAACAAGTTACATCCTACTTAACTGTCATTAGTCTCCAAGGACTTCTCTCTTGAAAAACAAACTTTCTCTAGCATTGCTAGTTATTTAGTCAAAATGCAGAGAGAGATATCACTATTCTGCTTCCCTTTCTGCTGAGAGACACACAGCCTAGTTATAAGGTACTGGCAGGAGTTGACACCATCAATCTTAAAAGAGGAAAATTGATTTTTCAAATTAACAGTGAACCACAGAGTAGCAGCAAGCTAAGCAGCAAGCTTGTGCTCTCATGCCCAGCAGAATCCATTGACTGGGTTCTGTGGATGGGGTTTTGTGGATGGGGAGTAAGTATAAAATCAAGAATTGGTGTCAAAGACTAGGAACCTAGTGAAAGTGAAACACTTTGTCCTAATCACTGTAATCTATATTAAACAACAGATAATTTAAGTTTCACTTGCTGGCAGCTGTATTGCAAAAAGGCAGGCAATGCAGAATATTGTGAAGAAATTAGAAAAAATGAACAAAATTACCACGTTTTCTCATCTTTCTCCCATGCTTAATCCTGAATCAGACATTCATTCTGATCTTACTTTCTGAAATATCAGACATCAGAGAATGGATATAAACATTGAACAAAAAATCTAGTCGGCATTCAGTCCACGTCAGTGACCAGGCACAGCTGAAGACTACGCATCCATCTGAGATGAATGAGAAAAGTGCTACTAGGAACTTATTCTGCAGGCTCTGTATGAGCCTTTCTTGGGGCCTGATCCAAATTATTGGATCCTTCTGAATTATTGGAAAATATTCTGTCAGCTACAATAGATGTTTGATTGAGTTATCAGTAAAGAAAAACGCCTATCTGCTTGGATTAAAGAGGTAAACAGTCTTTGTAATATTTGCTTCAGAGAATGAATCAAAGAAAATACAGCTTTCAGCTGAGATGTTTGTGTCTGTCTTATGCATCAGCAGACTTGATCATAGTGGAACTTTAATGAGGTATTTGTGTGGAGCAGTTGAAGTTGTCTAATTAGAGACTTTTCTAGGAGCATCTTTTGTTCCCAGTGGGACCTGGCCTATTTTCAGAGTAGACTGGCTGGAAAGAAAGGATTAGTTTACCTGTCTCTGTTACTGAAAGCTAACATGACCGAAGGCAGTAGACAGTGCCCCTTGATACTTGATAAGAAAATTCTTTCCAATTAGACATTAAGCTCAACTTAATGCTTTAATTGTTGGACACTCAGAATCTGTTTGATTGAAGTCCAGCAATAAGAAGAGATGCAGCTGGCAGAAGTTTGTCGGCTCACTGAAATTTAGAAAAAAAATAATATTCTGTTATTCTCAGGCAAGAAAATTTGCATGGTTTATCTGAGTAGACTATGCCATTCCACATCTTCACAAATAAAGAGAACATCATAGGGTGAAGATACCTTGGTGATGCAACTTACTTTCCTATGCACAAAATGTTGACCATTTCATTAGCCACTAATTTTGCTGTAAGCACTATAATTAGGCTGACTGATAAGGCACCCTAAAGAGAAGCTTCTCAAGAAAGAATTGAGCATGGAGTTGGGTAGCTGAACTCTGAGTTGTATGTGGAAGAGATGAGATGTCCTAAAAGAGTGTTCAAAATCCCCATGAACCCAAAAAGAATTGCTTACAAGAGGGAAGAGCAGACCAAGAAAAGTATGCAAGTCGAATTTCAATGAAAGCTGAGTAGTTTGTGTGCAACGGCCCTTCTTCCATCAAAATGTTGGCCTTACCCTGGCAAGTCGAGGAGCTTCCTTTGGAAAGAAGCGAGGCCTTACTGCTTGGTGTGCTCTAAGGACTAGGCTTTCTATGCAAGAGGGACACCCCTACTGTCTGTGTTTCCAGGAAAAGTTGTTGCAGCTAGACTCCATAAAGGACTCTATTCTATCAGCTGATGAGGGTCCCCTGGGAAGAAGTGAAGAAAATCTCTGTTGCAGTGCTCTGTTGGGCAAAGGTACTGGCTCAGAATAAGCTATATAAGACTTGGGAAGCCACACAGGTATAGTAACTTGAAAAAATCCATCCAGGCAAATCAAGTTTGCTTGTTAGGAAGTGTAGTTACCCAGGGTAGAGTAGTCTGTTATGTGGCTGGAGCTCATCAGGCATCTAGGCTTGCTCAGCATCTCTTTGGGCATTTCTGTGTGCCCCTGCCCTGTACTATGTTGATATCTTCTGAAGGACACAGGCTCAGCTAGAGCTGATCTAGGCACACACACAAGCAGAATTATGAGTTTCTAGAGAGCATTACAACCAGACAGGTTTGGCAGCAGCTGAGTGAGATACCCTGGATATCATAGCTTCAATTATGTTTATCATGCTTTTAATGTTTATGTCCTATGTAAGATTTAGCATGGGATCTTGAAATATTCAGTCCATATCTTTGATACAGCTAAGTACTTTTCCCTCAGTAGAGATGGTCAAAAGAAGCTTTAATATTTCTGCTAGAAAGTAGCACGAAAAAGTACTTGCCACCATATTTTTTGAAAAGAGATTCTGCAGTTATTACAAATTAATGTAGATTTAAATTAAAATTACCACCCCATACTAACAGGAATGGGAGTTGAACTAATGTTCATAGGTTTTGAATGTCTGACACTTTGCAATCAAGTCTGATGTTTGGAATCTACAAGTATGATACTGCAACTTTTATCTTTGTCAGTGTGGAGGAATGAGATGGATGAGGAGATACAGATTCAAATCTCCATAGACGTATGTGCATTGAAGAATGAGCAGAGCAGCTCAGCAGAAGGACCAGGAACTATCCAGAGATTAAGTATGGCAATTACCAGACATGTTCACCAGCTATTTTTGAAGCCCTATGGGAATATCTGATAACAGTCATTTAGCCTGACACATGACTCCCTGGCTTTTCCTGCCAGTACAACCAGACAAAGCCCAGTGAAAAGTTTATAATTGCAGGACTTAAAAAAATCTTTAGCTTAAGGGTTTGATCAATTCAAAACTAAGATGTGTGTCTGGTCTGAGGGCTGAGATGCAATACCCATACCACGCTCAAGCAATACAGGTGCTATTTGGGTTTCACCTACTAGAGAATCTTTCCATAAAAGTATTTTCAACCTACACTAAGAGAAGGAGTTTCAATGTTTGAAAAACATATTCAATGTTTGCCAGCTGCATAGGCTTCTCCAAATATAGCTAGGAGCCAGTCCCAGGCTATAACATGGCTGTTGCTTTAGATGGGATTAATAAGAGATTAATTAGAAAAGGTGGAGGGTGTATACCTAGAGGAATATATACATACTTAATTTCATTTTGTATCAGGTGTTTTTCTAAAAAAATTCATAAGAAGTTTCTTTTAAGTTAGGATAAGGAAAACAGCCTAACAGACATTACAAGTCCTTCTTGCTGCGTGAGGTTCATCTTCCAGATTAAGTCCCTGTCCTTCATGAGGGAGTAGCAATTTCTGAAACCTGTAATCACATTTTTATACAAGCTTTTAGTTGTCAGATATTCCCACTTGTAACAAGTGAAAAATGTCCATTCCATACCAACAAGAACTGTAGAAACTGAGTTACCAGTATTCAGACTTGAACTCCTAGAAAGCTGAACTGATACTTATGCATCCTGCCTTCCATATACTGCAACACTGAACTGTATTTGCTGTTGTCTATGGGGAGATATGGGTTGGAGAACTTGAAGTAAAATCTTTTTATGCCAGACCATGTCCCAGTCTTCACTCTCTCTGGCCAACTATTGGCAAAGTGAATTAATGCCCCATTGAAGGCTGTTCCACAGAAGTATGGCAGAAGTACGTTTTAATGATATCTGCAGTGTTACCAACCTGCACTTCCAAAAGAAAAGACTGGAAAGCTGGAAAGAAATGAATAAGGAAGCTATCTTTCTTAGAAACACAAAATACAACATGGCAACAACATTCTTATCAAATACTCTAGGCGTAGCAAGGTAGATTTATATGACCATTGTATTTTACTTTCTATTTTCAAAGGCACCACACCCAGAATTACAGGACATTCTGCTGTGAAGACTTATAAAAAGACATGTCCTTCATGTTTTCAAACCACTGCATTCCTGAAAGAGTAATTTCAGAACAAGCCTCTTCATAAATTAAAACTCATAAGAGTTCTCAGTGGGATCGAGTAAAGACAGCAAAAGAAAAAAAAAAAATCAAGTTTCAGACCATGGCCCAATGTGCTTCAAAGCCTTCACTGTCTTTTGGCACGCTCAGGGAAAACAGTTCAGACTGTAGGTATCAAAATCCAAGTGTCTAAATACAGGTATCATGGTGTCTATGTTTTTGCTATAATCAATATTGACTCTAGCTAGTGAGACCAATGAGGTGCTCAGCACCTCATGAGGTGAACCTGCCTTTGATCAGCTGAGTAACTCACCCGTTCTCATGGGCAGCATTGGTGGAACACATGCAGTTGTTCTAGCAAGATCTTTGTAGTCTCAAAATATACCAGATCTCCCTTCCCCTTTATTAGTTTCAGGTCAAAATAACTTATTTAACTCTATGGAATTGCTTCCAGTGTTGCCATTTTAAATCAGAAGACCATCAGTTAAACCACGTTACACAGAAAAGCTTATCAAAATCAGTTAACAATCTAATTATTCTCATGAGTATCATTCATCCAAAACCATGAAGACTGGTGTAATGGTAAAAAGACAAGGAATTCCTAGTATTGGCATAGATTGCACAACAATGGTAACAAAGCTTAAGCACCAATTACTATAAATAAAACCACTGAAGAGAAAATTATGTTAATAATAATGAAAGAAATCAGAAAGCTTGGAGTCAACTACAGTGTTTCAATCAGTCTGCAAAACAATATAGCATTAGATAATCAGTACATTATTTCTGATCCACTGAATAAAAGCTGATATCTACCTAATTATTAAATTGACAGACATGTTTTCATAAACAGCAGCATACTTTTGCAAAGGCCCCTAGCTCATGTGGAAAGAATAGTAACATCCTATTTTGTAGTCAGAAGCTGTTTAGGTAAGGAAAGAAATTCCCTATGTACTGGCTTTCTATATTCCTCTGAAGGGACCTAGAAACATCCATTTCTTCTTGACAAGTGATAGTAGGCTGTAGAGAGAAAAATAATTAGTAAGCATATGTTCATTGCCACAGAAGTCAGAAGACACTCTCTGCTAGACATGATAGAGAAACAAATCCAGAAAACAAGAGTCTTCATTTGAAAATACTCTCCAGCAGGAATTATCACTGTAACAAACAGTAGTTGTAATATCCCAAGCATTTATTTCCAGCTCATATGGAGTACTAAGTGATCTCAGAGATAACCAGGAACAACATATGCACTCATTTAATATGAAATATTTTAATTGTTCCCAGAAGAGGAGTACGAAGCCAATGTCACTCACTTATGAAATACAGTCTTTACACTGAACAGGAGTACATTTATACTCAGATAAAGTAAGAGCTGCTTGGCAGATTATCAAATCTGGAAGAGCGGTTGGACTCCTATCTTCTGTTACAATGCTGTGTCCTGTATAAATTCACATCCAGCTCTCCCTGTAGCCAGCACCTCCTCCAACATTCATTAGGTCTTGTAACCTGTTTGTGACTTGTCTGTTCACTCAAGTCAGTCCCAACAGGAGAAATAGTTGCAGTAGAGTGTCTTTGGTAGTAATCCAGCTGGTGTTTAGAGTCAGTAGACCACGTTTTCCCTTTGCTACAGAGAATTCAGCTATGCACAGGTGGAATTCATTTTACCCATTTATAGTCCACAGAAAGAAATAAGCACTGCTGGGTAAGATTTGCCTACATCATTTTAGGCATTGACCACAGGATGAGAAGATTTCTGCCATCAAGCACCTATTTCTCTTTGCTAACAGTACAGTGAGCCTGTGATGACTCACTCAGATGTAGGAGTCTATATCTGGTCTGACGGATCCTGCCTAGAGTCTCTTGAACGTGAGGACAAGACCTTGAACTGGAGGCAGCCTCTCGCGAAAAGCAAACATAAAAAGCAAATGTGTGTAGCAAGCCACATTGCTGAGGAGATAAGCTACACTGGGACTGAGACACTTACCTGCTATTGGTGGGTTTTAAAACATCCTTGGTACAAAATGTTCTGTGATTCAGAAATACCTGAGCTTATTCCTGAGACATTTAATCTTGTTCTGGTGTACATTTCTGTCCAAGTTGGTGTTACATATCGCTAAATGGAAAGCTTGATCCTTCAATGATTAACAAGGACTTGTTTAAATTTAATAGCTTCTCATAAAGACAAAATTCATTTATTTAAAAGGCAACAGCTATTCCTAAGTAACAGCTTATGTAGACAAGAGGTAGATATGTCATTGAACCTCAGTAACACAGTAGATGGACACTACCTGCCAGATAAACCTATCTGACTGGGCCATCTTTCATCGTCTTGTTTGTAATGACCTATATCAATGTTTCCACAGAAATCTTTTTTGTATATTGGAGAACAAACAACTACACATTTCAGAGAATTTATCAAATATTGTCTTAAAATTCATTGATGCACCTATTCCAATAGAGTCGTTTGGTTTTGATTTCTTTTTTTTTTTCTTTTTAAATCAAAAATCTTTTGGCTTCCATTCTATATAACTACAACAATGTCTTTCATGTCTGCCATTTTTTCCCAAATGCTTTTATGTAGATGGCAACTCATCAAGGCTGTCACTAGTGCCAGAAACCAGAGCTGACTGTAGACAAGCCATTCAAAAGATAAGTTTCTTCCACAGATAACTAAAAAGTATCCCAGCAATCCAACAACAGATTTGAAACCCAGGAGTACTTTCGCCAGGAAAAGGCTTTACGACTAATAACCAAATCAAAACAATAATGAAAAGCCTAGTACTTCTGCAGGGAAAAAAATGCACGAGTTATCCATTCTTTGTTGAATAGGGATGGATATATTCCCTGAATGGTAACATACATGATCTACCTCACAACTACATGGACATGCAAAAATATGAAACATTTCACACAGATCAGGAATCATACTCTATAACTAAAATCTGACTTCTGAAAACAGATAAGAGTTTCTTAAAGAAAAAATTTGGAAATCTTTGAGCAGCTACAGTGCACCTTTGCCTTACGCCAAGGCACAAAGCTACTGTATTTTGGAAAGCAGAAGCTGCAGTCACAAAGCTAGATTCCTCTTCCTCCAAAACTCCATTACCAGCTGGATGAAATTTGAAGCAAGGCACGGCATGGCATAAGGTATAAGCTGAAATCTGAAATCAAACACTGTAATGTATTAAAAGTTAGATTGAATAGTTATTTGAATAGTTTAAATGTTTGCATCATTGTACTCCCACACACAGGCACCAATCGGTGCTCTGGTACTATTAGACAAAAAAAGTGAATTTATTTATTTTTATTTTAATCTTAGCACTTTCTTCTCTGACTGTACAATATGAGCAGCACTTTTCAAAATCAGTGGGTGTTGTTCCTATTTTGTAGCTGAAGAATTTGGCTTCATTTTTTAAGGGGCTTTTATAAAGGCTTCTTCAACTGCAGAAATTAGCCCACTTTCCTCATAGTAGAGCTGTCTGATAGAGTCAATACTTTCTTTACCACAGCCACAGTACAGTTTATAAGATTTTTGGGCAAAGGTGTAATCTTAATTTCCCTAATTGTATGTTTGATGAGACCATTGCACTCCAACTTAGTTCCTGAAGCCTTAAGATTGTTACAGTTACTTTTTCCAAAATTGACTATATTCTCACAAATAGTGGGGGTGACCTGAAATTGATTGATATGATTTGCAGAGTTTTGAGTAAAATATTGAACTTCATTTGCATGTACAGTTGCATTGAGTGCCCATTGCACAAGCATGATCACGATTGTGCACTCAGATATGATCACTTAGTTCTGTTCATGTGTAATTGAGCTTTCTTCAACACCAATGAAATGTTGCGGTTTAGTGGTTTAAGACATTTCTGTTCATACAACTTTCTTTGATTCTTGCACTAACATTTTAAATTGGAGTAGCTGAAGCCTTGTAGTCAAAAAAAATTCACTGTTACAAAGAAGTAAGCAGGGAACAAACAGCCATGCAATATAGGATAAATATATGAGCTTTTACTTGTTTAAATCCACGCAGCATTTTGAGCCTGTATTTCACATGTCATCACTGCATCTCCTGGGTGCTTTAAAGCCAACCACTCACTCTCCTCCCTCTGTGGTGTGTTCCCCTAGCAGAAATCTTCCCTGTTGGTCTTTGACATACATGACCATTTGAAAATGACATTTCCTGTGATTTTTCTTCCTTTTATTCTGTTCTTTACTGACAGTTGACAGGTTCCTGCTTACTCTCTGTTTTAGGAAAAAAAAAAAGAGAAGAGAGGAGAAGGGTGAAGGAGGAAACAAGTAAGAAGGAAAAAGAGGAAAGAAAAAAGGAAGTAGTTTTATGAATAATTATTAAGATCTGAATGTAGCTGCATTTTCACCTTTTACATGAAAAAAGATGGTTCTATACATGACTAGATGGCACTCCAAGGCATGGAGCTGGATATTGATGTCTCAGTATTTTCTCTTAGAAAATTGAATTGAATAGATTCAGCACAATGTGATATTGTAACATTCATTTTCAGTCATCTTTCATATTTTTGCTTAGCTGAAAAGAGAAAATGATTCTGTAGACTTGAATCCAATTACAAGACATGCAAATACATTTATTTATTGCATTTGCTTTACAGATGTATAGGTAAACTACTCTGAATGCCTATGTAATACGAAGTGATTTGTTTAAATGAAAAAGCCTTTGTGTTTTTTGTGTGAGACATGAAAAAGTATCTCTGAACACATGACTATGCTGAAGCAAGAGATATTTGAAGCACTCTAACACGCCACATCTCCTGAACAGGCAACGCTCTTTTACGTACTTACAAACGTTCAATATTTCAGAGATGTGTGAAGTCAGATTCTAATTCAGGTTCTTTTTAAATAGCACTTCCCAAGAAGCAACATCTTTTAAAGAAGCTTTTGGCCAAAAGTTAAGCCTCACTTGACAAAAGCAGAAAGCAACTATGAACTTTCTTCAGGAGCTAATTTGTAAGTCTCTAGCGCTCAAAAACTGAAGTATCTGTGATTGTGAGTTGATCCTACTGACTCAACGAATTCACATTTGGCAGTAGAGCAGAGCACTCTGCCCAGCACTTAACCAGCCATCTACATCTTCAGCAGCCACAACCCTGTCAGCAAAGCCCCATTCCAAGGCAACTGTTTTATCAAGAAGCAGTGTTAATTAGTCCAATTCTAACACTGCTATACCACTTTCAGGACTCAAATTTCTATCTTTGCGTGCTAGTTTACTTCAAACTCACTTGGACATCACATTGATTAGTGTAGACATATTCTTTAGGTTTTAGAAACCACAATCAAATAAATAACAGCATTTGTGCAAACACTTAGACAACGAGATGCCTTTGAAATGCAGCTTGGAGACTTTTGCCAATTGCTCATGGGAGCTGGTTCAGCTTCCATGCCAGCAGCACTGTTAAGCAGCATGAATGGGTTTGCTTATCAACTGCTATCAGGTCAGAGTGGTACCATTCCCAGAAGACACTCAGGGCAGTTCAGATTGTTTGCCAGTCTTCTTTACTAGATAAAATTCAATCCAAGTGATAATACTTTTCATTAATAAAGTTAATGCCTGGAGACTTCATTCAAAATCAAATCATTAACAATTATATTGATTTCTTTCTGAAAGAGATCAAATTTGAGGAAGAGCTTCCAAAGCCTACACTGTAACACACTTGTCTACCACATTCAAAAGGTTAATACAAATAAAACTTGTTATTATATTGCGTGTGACAAAAGGTGATACACCTGGAAATAACTCTTCTCCAATGAAAGACAGGAGCATGGCTTTTTTTTTTTTTTGAGTAATTCTGGGAAAATGACCTTGACACTGTAGATTTAAACAGATTAAGAACTAGCAGTGCAATAGAAATAAACTTAGATAAATATTGAAATATATTTCTAGTTTTTAAGCTACCTCAGTGAAAAGTGACCATGAGTTTTATGGTCAGACTTCTTCGAAGAGTCACATTCTTGATGTATTTTTGATGATTCTTGATGCATTACATTGAGTAACAATGTAGAAAGGTCAAAATTAACAATAACAAGCAACAAGATTCCTAAAGAATTATGTACGGAAATGAGCAGCTGTCTTTGCATTGAAAAGAACATGAATTCACGGAATTGTTTAATAATTATTCCCTTAAGGAACAAACATAGAGTGAAATAGGAACCACCACTGTGAAGAAAAAGACTTTGAATAGTTCAGTTGCACTTCTAAATACTTTTGCTCTTGGGATGTCATGAAAAGACTATTTTGCTAATTCAAGTTACTTAGGAGGAGTGTGAGATAATTACTGGATTATGTATAAGCAGATGACCAAAAGGTAGTTCGTTTTGTTCTTCAACAAATATACAGACAGAAACAGGGAATTTTTCAATGAACATAGTCTTTAGAAGAAGATAAAAGGAGGTGGTTCATCACTCTATGAGACTAGAAAGCCAATAAACAACTTTCTGGTATTATCTGCTGTTTTTTTGTCTGCTCTGGAATTTAATAGTAATCAAATGGCTACAACAATTAACCTTAGTAATAAAAAGGAGAGAGCTTAAATTTGTATAAGAGAGGAAAAAAATATGGGGAAAAAAAGCGGAAAATAGATAAATTCAAGTTCACCCTGTGAGCAGGGATTGTAACAGATGACTTACCACTCTGTGACCTCCAGAACTTATTTGTAACCTAAATTATACTACGCTTCTACAAATCGTATTTCCTGGCTCAGGTTGACTCAGTGGAACTGAGGCTGATGTGTATGGGGAACTGAGTGGTGCAATCTCAGTCAGTTCACACGTATTGGCTTTGAGAATTATGGGAGACAGGTGAAAAGAGAAATCTTGGGAAGAGCATGTGACATATCTATTTAAAAGAAAAGGCTGGAGTAGGAAGATTGAAGTGTCAGAATTGTACCCTCATCAGCCTAACTCCAACACTTCTTGAAATACTGCAAGAAAAATACCAATTTTGAAGTCCCTAAAAAGCCAGTGACAGCAGTGTGAATTTCTCAAGGCAAACTTTCTCAAGACACTTTATTCCACAATGTATCCAAAACACTAGAAGGAAATGGAGGTGATGTGCTGTATTTTTACTTAAAACACCATGAAAAGCCTACTAATATAACATTTTTTCAAACTAGCTAGAGGAATGTCCTGTAGATCAGGAGTTCCCAGGCTTGGTTTCCTAAGCTACTACTGCCACTAATGGCAAAAAGTCCCTGACTTTCTGCTGGGCAGCATTCAAGTAAAAAGCAGGCATTTTGCTGTCTAACAGTAAGGTATTTAAAGTAGCTTGCATACTCTACTGGAGGTACTTATACCGTGTTTTCTAAATAACTGCCCTAGCTGAATTTCTTAGAAGTGATATACAATTGCCTGAATACCTTATGTTAAAAATTATCAGTGTTCACTCTCAAACTAGAAGGATGTCCTGTGGCTTTCTGCAAAAATCCAACTTGCTTCTGGCATTTCTCAGTATTTCCTTTAATGAGTCATGCGAGAAGTGCTCTTTATGAAATTTGAATGCAATCTGAAGTTTAATGTGAGTTGCAAGCTCTCTGGATGCAGAATTAAAAGGAAAGAAATATCTTCATTAGCTGGAGTAGCAGTCTGAAATAAACAGGATGCAATTCAGCAAGGACAGGTGAAAATGTAGGAATAATTAACTGCACAAATAGAAGATGCCAAAGAACACTGAGTTTTGGAAAAGAGAGTCAGATCTGCAAAATGAATGAGTTTATAGTGTCACACAGCTGTATTGTATCTACCTACCTACTTCTGGCGTGTAGAGGCAGGTGAGTTTTGTGCAAGATGTGAAGCAGTCCTCACCTTCCTTCCAGCTCTGGCATGGCCTCTGCTGGAATCCTTCCTCTTGTCCAGAATACCATAATTAGAGAAAGACAGAAGCAATTGGCACTTCAATAAGAGAGTGACAAGGATAATCAGAGCCCAACGAAACATTGCTTGTCAGGGACAGTTGAAAGAAATGCAGTTGTTTAGCTTAGAGAAGACTGAGAGGAAAAAGAACAACTTTGGGATGCATGAGAGGCTGTTGTAATTACTTTGAGAGCATTTCCTGGTGAGGGATGTATCTTCCAGGACTCCATAGCACTGCATTTCTGGTAAGCAAAGCAAGTATTCACCTAAAATTTGCCAAATTTTAGGTACTGAGTGAAATCATTCTCCACAACAGAAATGCCTATGCTGTCACTACCGCAGTGTTTCTTATTATAGTTCACATCAAAAGGTGATCTGCCTTGCAAAATACCAGTGTCCATGCTCAGTTACAAGCAAGTAAGAAAACAGGCTAGTGAAAAGCAAAATTTTTCAGTGAACGTAGAGTGCTGTGTATGGAAAACATCTTTGCCTCACAACGTGACCTACTGATTGTAACTAGAAGAGGATACACAGTCTGCAAACTTTTAAAGGTTGGTTATGTGGATACATAGTCAACTGATGGTGGTAGTTGTCTTTGTAGGCCTCCATGGTTTAGTGGTGACTTGGCAGTGCTAGGTTAATGGTTGGACTCGATAATCTTGGAGGTCTTCTCCAACCAAAGCTATTCTATGAAATTATTAAACTATATCAAATGAAAAGTGAGAAGGAGGAGGAAAATGAGAATGAGGAGATACATGTAAGAGCTCAACTAACATGTGAAATGGTGCTGCCAGTGACCCACCTGCCATTTTATGCAGAGAAGTTCCAGGGCAAACGCCTTCCCTCAACACCTATGTCTGGTCAGCTCTGCAGCCCTCTTGCCTCCACTAACTTTAACAAGCTTTCAAACATCCAAGTTATACAGAGACGTCCATATATCGGTGATTTAGCTGGGAGCCTGAAACCTACCCTGAGTGCTTATAAGGTCCACCCATACCTGTTCCTCTTGACCTTTTCTTGTTCTTACCTTCCCTGTATTTCCTCCTGCTCCTTCTGCTTCTCAAAGCCTTTGTGGAAACAAGCTTTCATATGAACAACCAAAAACCATGACCCAGATACTCCCTGCTGGTGCTGTGTGAAATGCTGGAGCAGAGACCCTCACTAAGCTCCAGAAAGGAGGTGAATTTCCTATGAGAGGTCTTAAATAAATGAAGCTGATTATAAATAGACTTCCTTTGCTGAAGGACTTGTGTATGTGTCTATTTTAGCGGCATATTTTCTAGTGCTGGGCATGGAGGTAGTGAGGATGGAGGAGAGCATGACAGCTGCATCTCTGTTCCTTCCTACTCCTGTGAAAAGGGAACATCTTGTAACAATCACATAGCAGAGTCCTGTCCCCCTCACCCTGAGCTGTCTGCACTCTGCTGATGTGTTCTACATTCCCATTCAATTCATTTTGTGTAATTGAGCAGCATTTGTCTGCACTTCCTCTTGCCCAAGCATCAGACAAAATAACTTTACCTACCATCTTTTGTAAAGAAACCACTTGTGGTTTTGTAGATGTTGCAGGCTTCTAGGGGAAAGAATGTTTTCCAGCAAAACAAAGAGGAACCTGGTCACCAATTGAAGCATTTAAATTCCAAGTGTTGTGAGAGGGAACAAAGTGTAAGCAGAAAAGAAAGCGTTCTTGCATTCAGCGTGCATTTTTTTCTGAAAACTCCTAACCCCAGGCTGTAATGGCAACAGCATAGCATAACTGTTTGCAGCTGAGAAACAGCAGTGTTTATTTCCACAGGCAAAAGCTCTTGCTATAGCTGAGGTCTCTTTCTAACTTATGCAAAAACATTGTCGGCCAGTATGAAGATATTAACAGAAGGAACAAAGGACATGCAGAATCATAATTATTGGTGTTCTGGCTCCAAAACAGACAAACTAAAAAGGCCTAACTACTTCTTTGAAGTTCTTGGAAAGTGAACCCAAGAGCTATGAACCCACTCAACAAACTATTCTCCTGGATGTCTGTATGCAGACTGTTTCATTGGCAACACAGCATTAATCATAACGAAAGCTGATTACATTGCAGGCAATAAGGGATACACTATCACAAAACTATGCACAAATACAAAGTTCAGGATTTTCCCTCCATTTATTAGATCACTTCCTACAAAACCCATGTGCAGAAAGGCTCTTGTCTGGCAATCTTTCAGGCTGAAGTGGGAGTCTGTCCATGTAGAGGCCTGCTGCAAGAAAACACAAACAGAAATAATCTCGTAGAATGATGTAAAAGAATTTTGCATCTGCACTGCAGCCAGCAAATCCATGCAAAAAGCATCTCTAAAACTGTCTGTGGGGCATTTACTAAACACATGATAGGAGGCTAGCTTTCTGAAAGGCTAGTTAGCAGTTTTTAAGTGGACTTTTGCCCCCGTTATGGGAATATGCCAGTTCAACAATTTACATATCTGGCCATGTCATACTGGTTTAATGTAACCTTCCAAGGAAAACGTGCCTGTCCTTCCATCACCTTGCCTGCACTGCCCATGCCAGAGCCTAGGAGATGCATTTCACAAGACTGACAGCCTCCCTGCAATGCAGCCAGATGCCTAACAATCCTAGAAGTCTGAGCTTGACTGGTAGCTGCAGAAATTACACCTTCCATAAGTTTGCCTTGCAAGTACTTTGAGATCAGAATCACTGGGGAACCCTCTTCATTTTGCTTTCAAAGTCAGAGAACACACTTGACATGTGAAGCAAGAGCTCTGGTCTTTTCCACCCCATAAACCTTCAAAAAAGAATATTCCAGTGCAGACCAAAACTATCTTTATTGAAACAGAATAACCAAGTAGGGGATCCTAGGTTCAGACCTCTCTGACTTCTCAGGGCTGTTACATATCAATAGGCAGCTGATGACAAGTACATACCAGAACAGCTTTCTTCAGGAGGCGAAAGAATCTCCCTCACAGGAGATTTTTTAAGAACAGGGTAGACACATTTATCAGCAATGATCTAGGAAGAGCTGAGCTTGTGGCAAGCTGACCCCTGCAAGCTCCTCTGAGCCACATTGCTTTTTTTCCAGGTCACTGGACAGAGCAGAGTCTTGTTCCTCTTCAGATTTCTGGACACTGTTTACATCCTCTGCATTCAAAACTCTTGAGATCCAGGCAGCTTTAAAGCATGTTATTTCCAAAGCAAACCTTCAGAAAAGGATGGAGAGGCTAAGTAAGCAGTTTGCAGAGGAAAAGCTGTGTGCAACTCCAGCAAATTCTTACATTGGCACTGGGTCCACCCTTTGCTATCTCTTCCACTGGGATAAATCTGCTCTGCTTGCTGGGAACCTACAAATGAGAAAAATGCAAACAATTTAAATGGAAAGATGGGGATGAGAAGGAAAGGGGCTGCAGGGTCAGCTGCTTCAAAAAACGTGTAAACATGTGCCCTGCCAGCTATTAATAAGAGTAAGTCTGAGGAGGCTAAAGTATTTAGGTTTTTCACTCCTAGATATTTATGACTGAGAAACAGCTCGGTGATATATACCTTGTTCAAATAATATGAAGCTGAAAAATGTATGACTCCTTCTGAGGATGCAGCCTGCAGCACACTCATGCTGAAGTCAGTAGGCTCGGAATTTACCAAAGAGGGAAAATGCCAAAAATACTGCCTAAAAGGCCGATAATGGCCCAAAGAACAGCTCTCCATGCCCAGTGTCACTGTAGCCCTCTTTTTCTGGGGACCCTCAGATGCAAGTGGGGAGCGGGACATGGGCTGGATAATGTAAGCTAGCAGCCTGCTGTCTGCCAGCTCTCTTGTCTGCCACTTCTTTCATGTACTAACAAGAAATGGCCAGAAGTAAGAGACCTCATCCCAAGCCAGATGGGCACGTATTTATGTGGTGGAAGGATGCATGTGTTCCATCCTGTCTGCCTGCAAAATGCTTAGAATTTGGTCACAGAAGAGGTAGAGTGAACTCAGTGGAGAAGTAGAAACCTAACCAGTAAGGACCTTAAATATTTAGTTGAAATTGGACCATTTCTTTTTCTTTATTGTAAGAAAGGTCCTCTTCCAAGGTTAGAAGTAGTTAATTCTTTACGGTTATATATAGCAACCCATTCTTCCTCCCTCAGCTAATTTTCACTAGTATGCCAATTTTTCACCCTTTGGGCCCAATTCTCATTGCCTGCATACTGATGCTACACCTCTGTGTAACAACATTGGCTCTAACACAATAGCTCTCTATTCATTATGGTGTAAGCAAGATAAGAATCTGGCCCTCAAAGCGCTATTTAAACTTGACCTGCATGATTCATGCCTTTGAGATCTCAAAATGAGATTACTGTAAAGTGCTTTATAGTGGGCTGCCAAAAGGGCTAATCCATTCCCTGAAGCTAATGAACAATACAGTGACTTGATTGTTATCAGAGGTGGGCAGAGAGAGATCTGCCTACTTGCTACTTGTTTGTCAGTGCTTGCTGCATTTTGGTGCCTAGAAAAGGTCTACAGTTCTGCTTTTAGCTTTTAAAGCTATTAACAGGTTGGAAATTGATGTTGCCAAGGACATCTGTAAATGTGCTTTAGGGACTTATAAATACTTTATAATATTGAATTGTTCCCACTTTTGCTAGCCACAGGAATCCTATCAGAATAACGAGGGTAATTTTCAGTGACTCCTGTCAAACTGAACATGAAAAAAATGGTGGACTCTGCCATGCCTTTCACATGGACCACCCCTGTGAATGGCATGGTATGACTAGGCAGGTCATGAGCTGTCTTTCTGATCAGAAGCCCTCCTTTCATGATAAGATTTAAACTAATTTGAACCTGGAACTTCCCAGGTGAATTTTCTTTTGCTACAAAACTGAAACCATTTCTATCTTATTGAAGTTCTTCTCACATTTCATTTTTTTCTCATAAATGAAGACTGAAACACAAGCTCACAAAACTTTGCATCGCTCTTACATAACTATAGACTGGCTTTGCAATATGGTCCATAGAAGCAGCAAGTACAGCAGTGGTGTGTTTCTGCCTGTGGCATGATTTGCCCACAAATCCTTTCCTGTGAGTGCAGCAGTCAGCTCCTCTACCCCTGTGCAATGGCATAAGGCTGGATGTAGCTGTGAAGCACTGGGAAACACACAGGGGATAAGATAATTTGAAGTATATGCTACAGTACAGAGGACCAGTGCAGTGCTAGACAGAGAAGCTGGGAAGGTAGGTAGAGATTTGCAGATCTATTGTAGTGCACTGCATTTCACCCTCAGCGCATATGATGATTTTCTGGAAATTAGTATGCATTTTGTCAGCCCATTTTCTTTAATAATGTCTTTTTTTAATAGAGGCAGCTGGGTCCAAGGCAATCCCATCAATCAACACTATCAGCTGTGGCTATGGTATTTACACCACTGACTCATCCACTGTTGCAGAGCTCATGACTTTGGAATTGCACACCTAGTTTCAGGCTTCCAAATTTGAAATGTTTGACACTGGGAGATTTGCTATCATTAGCAGGATCTAGGAACAGTCACAGGTGCCAACTTCTGGACATATCTTCACTTCTACAGCACTCAAGCAAGGCAATCAACTGACACCCCTCGAAGAGTGGCTCCAAATCTTACACAGATTGGCAGTTTGCTTGTAAAGGTAGACAATTGCAAATGTTAATGGTTACATTAGCCCTCAGTGGAAAACTAGCAGTGAAATGTAAGTACAATATATTCCCATTGGAACTAGCTATTTTTGTCTCCATTTCATGTATGCCTGAATCTGGGGAATTAAGGCCACGCTGTTGTATCAGTGATAATGCCGAGCATGTAAACTTACATTTCTTCTACATCCATTGCTATTTTTCCTACTTCAGTGTTCAATTTGTGACATTTTATTGGCAAAGTGCAAATCCTAAATTATTTTTGTTATAATATACACTTCTAATTATTTTTTAAACATGGAATACCTTGCTCCTATTATGAAATAAGGATATTATGGTGCAAATTGTGGAAGCCAGTATGTAAAACCACATCATTTGCTTCCTTAGAAAGATTTATGGCTAAGTTTTCTTCAAAAAGCAATTAAAAGGTTGCTATTTATTTATTTGTTTATGGAATCTGGTTTTGGATCATGCTATGGTCTTAAAAGAAAGTACCAACAACAATTTGTCATTGCCCTCTGTTTGGCATTGATCAGGCCACAGCTAGCACTCTGTGTCCATCTTTGGGCTCCCAGTACAAGAGGGAGCTCCACAAACCAGAGAGGGCTCTGCTGCGGGCAGCCTGTGGCTAGAGCATGGTATGTGTGGCACAGCTGAGGCAACTCACCCTCTTCAGCCTGGCCAAGATCAGTCCTAGTTGCTGGGTTCAACTATCAAATACGAGGTTAAAGAGAAACAGAGCCAGGCTCTTCCCAGAGATGCACAACAGCAGGACAGGAGGCAACTGTGACAAGGTGCTAAAAAGGAAAACTTCAGCTAGAAATGCAGAGAGAAAATTCACAAGGAAGGAGATTAAGTGTGGAAACAAGTTGTGAGAGAGGCTGTGGAAATATCCAGTCTTGGAAATATTCAAAACTCAGCTGGATGAAACTAAAAGCCATCTGACCTAACCCTGAAGTTAACCCTGCTCTGAGTAGGGTGTTGGAATAGACAACTGCACAGGTCCCTTCTGACCTAAATTACTGTATGACTCTGTGTATCTGACCCTTTTTGTTTAATTGCTCTTTGAGATCACCATATTGGATAAAAAGCAAGAAGTGACATACATCATCTTTCTGGAAAGCAATTACTGTTAATGAAATTAATTCCTTTCATGTAAGGAGCATGAATGGAGAACACAAATGCACAGATGTATGCATGCATACACCACCACCTTAGTGAAAATGGAAACAGGGAAAAAAAAACAATGTATTTTTAAAAGCCAACACAAAAGTCCTGTGATTTCATCAAACTCTAGCAAAAACCTAAAGGACTTTGATCATAACTATCATCATTTTATGAGTCAAATTCTCAGATGAGCCTTGATACTAAGGAGGAGTCATGTCCAAAAATAAGAGTTGAGGGAAAGAGCTATACAACTCCAAAGGTATATGAGGGATTTCTAGAGGCCTGAGGTTATCTCCAAAATTTTATTTTTAAGGTGTTTCAGAACTTTTCAGCTATGGCACTTTATCTGCTAAGTACTGCTTCCCTTTGCCTCCCACCTCTTAACTGTGCATTTGCTTGTGGAAGCCATACCTTAGCTGTTTTACAGAATTGTGCCAATGTCCATGTCTGCAAAGCAGTGAATGCACAGCTCTCCAAAGAATGAATCACCTGCAATAAGCTATGACTGGAACAATACTGAGTTTAGGAGTCCCAGAAATAGTCAACATTGTCCTAAGAAACAAGAAGCAAAGAAAAACACAACCTAGAGCAAATGACACAATACAGGGTTGTGAAAAGATCTATGGTATCTCAGACCAATATTTTTATTTTCTACAGATGCTTTCCTTGACCCTCCTCCAAAACAGTTTTGAGAATTCACTGCATAATAATTATCCCCAAGGCCTAGATGGCATTTAGAGGTTTTAAAATATTCCTTCTCTTATACAAGTAGTTTGCAGTTTCTCTTTCTTCATGCTCTAAATATTTCCCAAGGGAAGTACAAACGCTCACAGAATGGGAGGAATTGAAGGACTCTTGCATAAACCCATCACATTTATGGATTTTTTTCTCCTTTGACACCTTTCACATAAGACTCCATGAAAGGAGTTAAAAAGTACATAAACATATGAAAAACCTTGACTTGAAACAATGACAGAACCAAACTTTAGCTAGACTGTCAGAAAGAGCACTTCTCAGTTCTTCCCTAAACTTAACTAGCAAGAACTTGAAAGGCAAGCAAACTTTCATGATTTTCTCATGGACTCTCCTAATGAAGCACACAGCAATTGAAGGATTAATGTATGCTCTACCCTTTAACATCAACACACAAGACAAGATTTTTCAGACAGTGCCATGTGTCCCAGGTAATGAGAAGAGCATTGCTCTACTTAGTGTTGTCTTCAGAAACACTTGGGCTTTCCCCTGTTCTTTGCCAACAGCTCTTGAAAGGATTTCTCCAGGTTCTGAGATGTATTTTTGCATCCCAGGTACACTTCTCAGATCTCCTCTCACTCTGAAGCTATTTCTATTGAAGGTCTGCACTTTCCTTCGTGAAATTCCCCCACTTTCTGCAGATGAGGTTTTCCTGTAAAAAAAAAAGGTCATGCCACAGGGAAGGTTAAAGACTAACCATGCATCAACTGGGCTGTGGTAGCTTTTCACATGCATGTTTTTAGCTTGTGCTAAACACAGCACAGCTCAGCAGAAGTCATTGCCTGTTCAGTCATATCACCCTGCACTCGCCAGGGGTTAAGCACATACATGCAATTACTGATAAACTCAATCTTATTGTCTGCCAGTTCTCAGAGAAAATATTGCTGACCTGCACGTTGGGTTATAAGTAAAGATTTGGACCAGCTTATGAGCTTGTCTTGCACTGGGGAGAAAGCCAATATACTGAAATCATTGCAGCTATTCACATGAACAACTGTTTGCCAGCCTGAGTAAGGGGTTCATCGCAGGGACTCCTACCAGTCATCATAATCAGTCCCTTCAAGAGCAACCTGGTAGCAAACAATGTTTTTGCAGATCTGATTTCCTATTGAAGTTCAATGTGTTGACATCTGCTTGCCAGATTTTTACAGCTATGAAAACATACTGTTATCTAAAAAGCATTCATTTACTTTTTCACTGTCCTTGCACTTTAATGTACTAAAGATGACTTAGGGGCATCTGACATTTTTCTTTGATAGAGAAGATTTAACAACAACTGTAGTTTGTGGGCTTAAAAAAGCTCACAAGACCCAGCCTTTCTGTGTGTGCCTTATATTTAACCCAATGTTCTTGTGGAGAAGATTTTTACATCAGTCGAGGTGAAGGTAACTTTTGTTTAATGACTACTGAAGGAGCTTTAGACTATATCTCTTTTGTAGGTCCAGGGGACCATATATTCAACATAGCTAGGAAGAGGTACTTGAAGCTGTGCTGAAAGTTGATGTTTTTGAACTTTTCAACCCACTGTATCTCCACTGGACCTCCAAAATCATACCTCTATTGACAAGTACTAGGAGGTGCATGAGATAAATACAAATACATAGAATGCAAGTTCAGAGACCAGATTTTCTTCTGCCCATGGTGAAGCAATAATTATGCCTCCCCGATTAGAAGAAAACCTGCATTAGCCAAGCACCATTATTAGCTTGAACAGCCTAGTGACTCCTCTAGCATGTGCCATTTGATAGCAATCTCCAACAGACGACTGATGATACAGATCCCACTTTTTGGAAGGGCGTGATAAAAACTTCTGTTCTAGAAGTACTCTCTGTACTCCATGATCTAACTGCTTTCCAGCCACCTGTGTAAGTAAAATCAGGTTCCACTGTTGTAGCAATTTAGCTCCTAATATTCTCAGGCTGAAAAAAAAACAGACCACCTGAACTAATGTCAACATTTACATAATACTTATATTTTCCAACTAGCCTGCCCATCATATATTGCAAATATGACCTGACTGTGTTTGCTACCACAGTGAACAACTGTATCTCCTCCAGTGTGAAGATCTAATGACACATAAGCATAAGCATGCTCTTCTATTGTATTTTGACATATAAAAATTATCTCTATATTTTAATTAGGAATCATCTAGAGAACAAGTAAGTTATAATAGATCTTCAGTTCATAAATAAACTTTGGGTAATTTTAAATTGAAAGTATTTGCTCTATGATAAAAGTGGTTGGGATTCACACCTGTGCAAGCAGCTACCACCACATGGACAGCAGTTCTCACCTTTTCAAACATCACTAACAATTCCCGTTTACTTGTGCATGGTTATCTGAGCAGAAAGCCATGTAAAAATAATCCCACAGTGGCTATGAACTGACTCATTCAATCCCCAAATGGCTTGAACATACACAGAATGTGTATACAGCAGTCCCCTTGCTGTACTTGCTTCCTAAGCATCAAGTTTATGTTCTGGAAATGTACTAACATTCTATCATGTGAAAAATCTGGGAAAAAACAGAAGTATGGAGTTAAGTGGGCTAGTTTAGTTCTTCATTCCCATACCCTCTTAATATAGCAATAAAATGAAAGCAGTTCCATGCAGGACGATGCAAAGGCTATACGGCAATAAGGGCAATTAAAGTTAAAAGGCAATCAAGACTTCAAACTACAAAGGAGGTAGCTCAAAGGCTTTGAGCTGATCCTAAGGACAGAAGACATTCAGTAATGTTCTATTTGTACAATTTTGAGCATCACACGCATTTTATATGAGGAATTTACACAAAGAAAAACTTAGCAATTACCTAAATATTCAAACAAATAAAATGATTCCAAAAATCAGGCAAATCCTAAACATTTATTAATTACACTGTTGAACTTCGAGTGCTGACAGCACATCATACCTCTCTAAAGCAGATTCTGAAGTTAGCTAACCAATAGTTAAGCAAAGCTCTAATTTGTTCCATAAATAAAAATGCATTCACCCACTTTGCAGATCGCAAAGAAAAAGCGGAATTCCCAGAAAGCGGGTAGGTTGAAATGCTGCAACTCCTGGGAACAAGAAGTCTGAAATTCTGCCAGCTGGATGCATAAGATAACCTTGCATGACTTAATTTCTAGAGGTAGTAACTGACTGATTTCTTTCCCTGCAACAGATTAGTCTGAACAAAATGTTTTTGCCAATTTTTCTACTCAAGAAACTGAAAAAAAAAAAAAAAAAAAAAAAAAAAAAGAAAAGCCAAGAACTTACTCTTCTAGGGGAAGAGAGGAAGTATTGCAAGACATATGATTAAAGGCAGAGTGGAAATTTTAGAGAAAGATGAAATTATGACTCTATTTCCTCAGGGGATTTTCTTCAACAACAAGATAAGTAAAAAGTTTCATTCTGGGCCTGACTCTCTGCTGCCTAACAGCCTAAACATTTACATTTGGACAAAATAAATGCAAAATGCCACCATTTAAATTTGATGTTATTTTAAAGCCTCACAGATGGAAGCAGTTCCACAAAATATAAAGCAATTTGGAAACAAAAGCTGCTGTCTTACATCCTCAAGGGAGCATCCAGGCAGACTCACCCAAATGATGACACTTGATTTAACCAGACTACCCAACAGAGAGAGATGCCCTTTCTACCTGAGAAAGCCCACCTCTACAAAGTATTTTAATTAAAATTTAAAGGAACCAAACCCACAAAGCAGGACTCCCTGCATCAGAAAGGGCAAAGGGATCCCCTCTATTGGGCAGTTAACCAAGGAAGAAAGGCCAGAGGAGGGAATTTGCTTCAGGATCCTGCCACAAAGTGGAGAGCTTCAAAGAGCAATCAGGTCTGGTCAGCCACAGTGGAAGGAAACCATCAGGTGCTGCCTGTGTGTGCACAGAGAGAAGATTTTGTAGTAGCTGGTGAAATGCAGTACCTTCCGTACACCTATTTAAGACTCTGCTGGGTTCTTTGCAGGGTAAAGCACTGAGGTTCACGTCAGCACATTTGCACTTTGTACTCACCTGGCAATTTTCCAGCTCACTTCCCACCCAGCTTGGAAGCCTGCCCGGAGCATAGGACGCTAGCAAGCATCATTTGGGTCATACTGTTTGTCTTTGCTGTAAACAGTTAGTTTTAAAGTCTCTTCTGCTGGTGGCAGAGGCTTCGGCGAAACTCCTCCATCTGAGAGCAGCCACAGCAAAATGTCCCCCCTTCAGGAGATCCAAACCACACCTCTATTGTCCTTCTGAACCCATGAGCCAAGGAGAGGTCATTGCACTGCTGCTCTGGTCTGATAGATTCTCAAGGGCACCCAAAAACCGTGTCCTGGCTGGAGGACCCAAGGTCCATCTCCTCATGGCTGTGTGACATCCTGCTCCAGACAGAGCTGGTTTTCCTCCATGCCTTCTTTGTGGCATTTTACTGAAAACTTCCCCAGCCTTCAATGGCTCATACCATCACTTCTGGAAAAAATAAAGATTGCTTTGTTCAACTGCAGCAGTATTTCTGTAAACTATTTATAAATCTGTATATGAATATAAATGGCTGTAAATAGCCAATGCCACAAACACAGCTGAGACACATCTCAGCTGAAAACAAGGGCTTTCCTCTAACCAGCAGCATGGAGTCAGTGTTTTCAATTTCCTAACTGCCTTTATTTATGTTAGATATATAACCAACTCAAAGCACCCAAATGCTTTTATTTTGTTGGTATGCTAAACTATGCCTGATCTGCAGCACACCTCAAATTTCAGTGAAACCCAGAAGGATGAGTCAATAGATGTTCATTAACACAAATAAATTAATTAGCACAAGTAAATGCCTTTTTACATTTGGATTAAAGTGGAGAACAAAGAGAAGTCAATCAAAACTGCTTTTGGAAAGGCACAGTACATTCAATTAGACTTTACTGAAATCAGGTGCAATACGAGTCACATATCTTTTGAAGATTCTCATTTTTTGTGCAGAAAAAATTTATCACAAGAAAATCAATGTGACTGCTCTGCAGAGCAGTAACTAATCTCTCACATATAAATATTCACTTTGGCCTTTACTAATAAAAGAGATTGGCCATCTTCAGCTCTAAGGTTTTTCACCAACAAGCCCTGAATATACTCCAGGCCAATGTGATTTTAACTGTCACAGTTACAGACGGCAGGGGGAAGTGAAACAAGTCCCAAGCAATGAATAGACACTTCCCAAGCTGAAGGCGAGTCTCATAATAAAGCCATATGTCATGTAGTAAAAGCACATGGAGCAAAGCCATAAGGAGTCAAGCAGAGCATGAAGATTTAGCCTTTTACTTAGTTGATTTTTACCCCACATAAAACACAAGGCACCCCTGCTGCATGCCTTAGGACATCTGCTGGGAGAGGGCATCCTGCCAGGGGAATGAAGTATCATGACTATCCCTAAGCTTCCCATGCCCAGCATTAGGTGACAGTTTCTCCTTTCCCAGCACAGATGTTGTACAGACCATTTATTTTTCCCTGCAGTACTGATCAGGATCTTCCTACCTTGCTGTTCATGTCTGTCTTCCAAATGCAGGCTACACTGTGACCCCACAGCTGTGCTGAATTCTGTAATGTTATTCTCTAACAACTCAGGGATTTAATAGAAAACTTAATTTGGATAGCCAGAGATATGCAATATCTTACAGACAAAAAAGGCACTAAGAGCAGCAGCATCTACAATGCTGACACAGGGTTGTGATGCAAAGGGGGAGAAATTTGCCTCCTACTGAATGGCCATAGGGACCACCAAGAAAAAGCTACCAGAAACACCTTGAGAATTACCCAACTCTAGAGTAGGCACACCCAAAAACCACTCTTCACTGTTGACCTAACTTCACTGTGGCTATTTGACCAAGACAATTTTAATCAGCTAGCAGTAGCAGATGATGAGTGAGCAAGACCTTACTGTGCTCTTCTACAGACCTGCAGTAGGCTCTGCTCATGTCTCTACAAAACCACCTCTATAACCCTGAAGCTTAGAGGCTGCTACAGGTTACCCCAAGGCTATTGTATAATCCTCAGCTTCATGATTGCAAAATCCAAAAAGATAGCAAGATGACTTGGGGAAAAAGTAATTGTGATCCCTCTTCTTTTTAATTGTCTTCTCAGTGTAGCTACAGATGTGATTGCTGATGCTCCTGAAAGTACAAAAAATGTATTACCAGTCACAGGATGAAGTCTCAGAAACATCTGTTTATTCACAGCGGAGCTGGCCTTAGACAATGCCATGTCTCAGGAGAGGTGAAGAAATAAGATTGCCCACAGGAAAATAGCTGCCCCTCTTTCTCAGCCCCATAGGCACAGTTTATCTTTTAATATTACTGAAAATACCATAGCCTTCATTAGAAGTCTTAGCCAGGAAACCTTGCTTCAGCTGTCCTCCTTTCTGCATTTGGTACCAGGGAGAACCATTTTGAGACAAAAGGAAGAGTACATTAATATTTATCTGAGAGAAAACCAATAGACCAGACCCTTATTAATCAAAGTCAATGAAGCTACACAGTTGAGAATGTGATCCAGTGTTTACAAACATACGTTTTGCAGCCAGACTGTTTCTGTGCAGTTTCTCCTCCAGAAATGTTATTCTCATACTTCATTTATTCTGCTGACGAGTTTAACTAGGCATTTAGTGACACAATTTACAGAAGGAAAAATAAATGGCATTGCATTCTCAGCTTTATGTGAAAAGGAGCTGTCGTACTTCAGAGAAACAAATAGAATTTTTCTGCCCACAGATAGGAGAGTCCTAAACTAATTAAATGGGCTGCTTATCTCATATGTGAAATTCAGGCTTCATCTTTCAAAATGAGAGGTTTTGGTTGGGAAAGAATATTGAAATTTACCATATATATATATATATTTATATAAAAGAGTTTGAATTAATCTTTGCACATCTCTCAGGGACACTGAGAAGGTTTTTGTGTTGTCTACACAACACAGTGAGTAACTAGAAATGTTTATGATTTGACCTTCTTCAACATGACCTTGTTCAAGTTCTCTTTAGGAGATAAGACTTTTCTAAGGTCACTTAGCTCTTATTTACCTTATCTGTCTAAATCCTGGAAACTGCATAATTTTGAATTTAAATATCAGACTTTTTTAGATGGCAAATGCCTGATTATTTTTCTCCTACTATGAGAACCAAGTGAAGCATGGTGAAAGATAGTAAATTAAAGCCAAAGAAATACGTCAGTGTTAGGTAGAACTAAGAGCACAGTTCAAAAGCATTCTGAAAACTTACATTAGTAATGAAGTGAGAGACTAAATAAGAATTAGAAAATGAGAAATTTCTAGGGGAGTTGGGAAGAAACTGAACTGTGAGCAGTACACAAATGGCCTTTTTTGTTCTTTTATTTCCTGGACCTCTCTCTGGTACCTGGTGCTGTCTATTGACAGGAGTAAGTTATTACAGTAGATGGACTCCAGGTTTTAATGTGGTGTTGAAATTCTTGTAGTATTTGAGAACAATTGAGTGAGCCTTTTAAACTGCCTAAACTCTGGACAATTCTTAACATCTTTTTCTGCTCCTCAGGGCTCCATCACTGCTTTAGCAATTGAATTGCACTGCTGTTAGAGAGATTGGATCAAAACTGCTAACTGTCATGAGTGTGCCTTGTTTGTTCACATTTGAACACCAGGTTTTCATCCCCCTGTGGAAGCTGATGGGAGAGCTGGTCACAAACACAGAGGGCAAGTCTGGGGATAGTCTTGAAAGCATGAATCAGGGCAAGAAACTGTAAAACTGCTCTTGAACCACACAGCCAAAATTATTATTATTTTTATCTAACACTTTGATGACCTGCAATCAAACAGTAACATTAGTTAAATGCATTGATTTATACTCTGTTTTCACCAATTTCACAACACTCTCTAGATATAAGAAATACAGGCAGGTGTTATTTGAATGCATCGATTCAGCCACCTTGGGAGTTATATTGGGCACAAAAACAAAAAATGAAATTCCTTACTGAAGTGACAACAAATTATAGATAAGCAGAAAATAACTACTTAGAATAGACCTGAGCCAAGAGGCTAAGGTAAATAAATACATTTCAAACTGTTAAATCTTTAACAATGAGAATGATACAGGACTTCAGTGTACGATGAAGTTTTACCAGGTATCCTCAGCGGGGAACTGCTCTTCTAAATTGGGTCTATAAGTTACTACACAGAGCAAACTGAGGTATCAGAGCTCACTTAATAGCTTCAGTAACACTGTAGATATTAAAAATTTGAATTGTATTTAGATAGTTAAATAGGTTTAGAACAAAACAATACCACTATTGGCATGAAATACCCATGGATGGAGAGTTGCATCCACCTTTATACACTATGGAGATACCAACAGGTATCCAGCTATGCAAAATAAAAGTTATCAAAGACAAAAAATAAACATACACAAATGGCCACAAGTGGAGGACAAGAGCAAAAGGCAACACACTGCAAGAGAAAAAATATCATCCTAGGAGATAGCCTGGGGGAAGATCCATTAAGTTGCAAAAATACTCAAGAATGATGTTTAAGTGCTTATTAGTGAGACTCCCACTCCTGCAGCAGCATGCATCTACTTCCAGGCAGCTTGTGAGAAATTGTCATGGAATTATGCCCACTGGGAGAAGGTGCTTCAATTAGAGGTTACATTTATAATGTAGTTAAATACCTAATTTATTAAAAGGAATGCAAATCACATCAGTTTCTAAGTGGCAGCAGTGGCATTTGGAGCATGCTACACAACAGCTTTGTTTTAATAATTAAGCTACGTATGCCCTTGATAACTGCAGTTCCAAAATGGCATGTTGCTCACTGCTCTCTTGAGAACCACAGTGAGCATAAATAATGAGGAATGGGAGCATAACATTTGTCAGAGACATTTGAGACAGTCACAATAGACTGTATTTCAAGGGTTTTTTTCCTTTTTGTTTTTTTTTTTGTTTTTACTTTTTATATCAAGTACTCTTTTAGCACAATTATTTAGTGCTTTTTAAAATCTTTTTTGCACAAAAGCTTTTAAAAAATTTCTTAGTATTGCACTGATTTGCTACCACAGCAGTTTGCCTTAACTTTAAGAGTGGAGTTGGTTCTTCAAGCAGTTGTACTTTTTGTGCCTGTCCCTCAGAAACCCTCTGGTGTTCAAATGAGCATCTGTTTGATAGCTATCATTCCCATTGCAAGACAAATTCAGATGATTTGTTCTAACAGTAAGCCCCTTAATGTAACAACAAAAGATTAGAGGCAAACAGCTCTGCAAAAATTGCTGAAATATTTAATCATTTGTACTGGTGTTAAATTGATATGCCATATGATCCATTGTTAGCAAGGTTTCTGCTTCACCATAGGAAGTGATTTATGCATTAGACAGACATGTTGGAAAAAAAAGGCCAAGCTACACCAAAATATGCAATATTAAAGTAAGATTTACCCAAAACAAAAGGGTACCATGTATGTTCTTGAGCCATCATTTAGAAATACTGCTCGTTTAGTAGTCTTTTTTAAATGAGAAGGCGGGTCAACACGTTAGTGGAAACATTCTGAAGCAAAAAGGAAGGAGTAAGTGCTGAGACTGCACCTCTCTCCCGCAGCCCAGGAGGGAAGTCGCAGCAGTAGAGAGATTCATAGTGACACTGCTTTGCTCCAGAGCTGGTCCTTGGGGGAGCGGTTCTCACCTCTGATTTTCACTTTTTTTTCCTGGATGTCTGGGAGTGAATCATTCTGGGATTGCAGGTGGGTGGCCCAGTGGCTGCCCACAGGGTCCACTGAAGTCAGCTGGACTCTCGATTTCGTAGAGGCGAGTCTCTCCTGGCGTGCTGCAGTGTTTGTGCCAAATTCTGCAGCCTGCAAAACACAATATGGGAACCTTCCTTAGTGCTTCCTATTTTAATTTCCGACATGCTTACCCTCCTGTCTTTTCTCACTTGATTACTAATAGATGATTCAATAAGAACATAAATAACCCTCACCAAAACAAAATCAGATGGAAAAGTGTTGTGGTTAAAATACTTTCTTCTTTGAACTCAGTAATCAGATGTAAAACAACTACTGAAATTCTCTCCCACAGATAACATGTAAATGGTCTATTTAGGCTGTGATAAGAAATAATTTACAGCTGCCTTTTTCAAATGCTCTATCAACCGTATATGTAACATCTATTGAAATGTCAAGCTTTCCTCCAGCTCTGTAAATGCACAGAGACCTGATATAGAAGTCTTGGTTTTTTCATTGATTATCATTTGATTATTTAGGATTCTAACAACATTATTATTTTTTATGCAATGAAGATCATTTGTTACTGATGTGTATACAATTACCTACATGTACACAAGAGCAGGGTATATTTTTACCATATTTTGGTGTCTTTCCAGTACAATATTTTTCACAGAGATAATATTTTCTTTATATGTGGTATTTCATTCTGTTACTTCTAAGAAGACCACTCTTTACAGGATAATGAGATCTAAACTGAGGATCACAAAACTAATGTGGAAAAACAAGGATACTTCATACATAACAGCAATCTGTACATGGAGTTTGCACCAAGCAATTTTCAATATTCCTTCATATCAAATGCATTTTTCTTCACTTTTGAACTCAGACCAGGAATAGACCTAGAAGTTCTGTAATACAAAATGATGATGAGTGAATAATGGTTTGATTTGGAGGAAAAGCAAGTTAGAGTGCTGTGAGACCTCTGGCTGATGCCACACTATTGCCATAGTGTCCATGAACACGTCTAAACTTGTTTTACGTTAGTTAGGATGTTGCTGTCATAATAGACAACTTTGCTGCTTTGAAAATAGACTATATTGTACATGAAGTGGGTTTTTTTCCCCATCCATTAAACACTTGAAGAGTCTTATAAGATCTGTTTGCAGAAGAACCTAGGCAGATCACCTGTTGGCTTCCAGATGAAACATAAATGTTTGGCTTGGGATGTTGCAGAATCACAGAACAGCCTTGATCGGAAGAGTTCTCTAAAATCATCAAGTCCAACCATTAACCTAACACTACCAGTTCCCCACTAAACCATGTCCCTTAGCTCGTCATCTACACGTTTCGTAAATACCTGCAGGGATGGTGATTCCACCACTGCCCTGGGCAGCCCGTTCCAAGGCCTAGCAACCCTTTCAGTGAAAATTTTTTTCTTAATATCTAATCTAAACCTCCCCTGGCACAACTTAAGGCCATTACCCCTCCCTCCTATCACTGTTACCTGGGAGAAGAGGCCAACCCCCACCTCGCTACAACCTCATTTTAGGTAGTTGTAGAGAGCAATGAGGTCTCCCCTCAGCCTCCTCTTCTCCAGACTGAACACCCCCAGTTCCCTCAGCCACTCTTCATAAGACTTGTGCTCCAGACCCTTCAACAGCTTTGTTGCTCTTCTTTGGACACGCTCCAGCAGCTCCATGTCCTTGTAGTGAGGGGCACAAAACTGCAGCTTGAAAGAAAAGCCCCAGTGGCATACAACCACCAGAGCACTGAACATATTGTTCTTTATTTAATGGCCTGGCATCAGCCTTGGAAAACAGTTCCTCTCCTGTTCTGATAAAACCCAAGCAAGTTGACCCAAATTATTTTGTATGTTCTTATACCTTGCACAAGCAGGGATTTTAATTTCTACAAACATAATTGACACCTTGGAGGTCCACATCAACTAGACAAAAGAAATATGCAAGGAATTACTGAACATGATGAGAACACAGAATAGAAAGCTCTCAGGGAGAATGGTCACTTTCCCACTGTAAACCTCAGATTACTGTCAAAAAGACATGAATGAAACATTTTTTTTCAGGCAAATTTTCAGGTCCAGTCAAATCATAAATACCAGCCTAAACTACTACATAATTATGTAAAATCTACCAAACTTTTCAATCATGATGGGGACTTTACCTGTACCCACAACCTTGAGGACATCATCTGCTCTCACAAGATAAAGCCACCTTGTTGCCATAGCATTACCAGGTCTGAAAATGGATTGATAGTGATGCAATATACTGCAGAATATATGACACTGGGAATTTGCCAAGTAACTAATTTTCCCATAAGCAAGAGGAAAACTCAGTATATATAAGAGCTACTAGCACTTTCTAAGTATTTTCATATTGCTCAGTGGCATTTACCAATCACAGCAGAAGACAGTAAGTTCTGCAGCATAGTAGGAGTCAGACAGCAAATAAAAGTACTAAATGCCACTCTTAAAAAAAAAAATTACAAGGGTTGCCACAGATTTGATTAGTTTTTTGCTGTCGTGTGCCTCACTCCAATTAAAAACATACCTCACCAAGGGGAATAGCATTATTTGGTTAGCTATGGAGCTGGTGCAGGGAGTGGATGCTCTGCCTCCCAGCAAACTGCAGCCACGAGCCTCTGTCTTGTCTTTCAGTTTGGAGCATAGATGCCCCTTCCAGCTGTGGGGTCTCATAAGGTTGCATCACCTGCATGTTTAATAGCTCTGCTACTGTTTTGGCTCCTAGCAGTATGAATTACACCTTTACCATAACATCCCTAATGAAAAGAAAAAATATCTATCTGAAAAGTATGACACAGAGCCAGGATATTAAGCAAATGAGACAGAACAGCAGCTTATTTCCAGGGGCACACAGTCAGCTGCTGAAGGCATTGCCAGGAGGAAAAATTATTTTCCCTAAGGGATTTCTACTATTGAAACCTGCTTAGTGACTGAGAAGCACCTAGGAAGGGTCACTTCCCCTGCCTTAAGAATCTAATTAAATTATCCATCTTGTTCCCTGAATAAGACTTGCAAATTGTCTCACTTCTGTGTAAAAAGCACTGGCATTATTTGGAATTTGTCTTCAGAAATGTGCCTGGCTAAAGTGTTCCTGGGAACCACTGGAATATCAGTGTTAAATAATAATATGATCAGAGGGTTGGGGCACCTCTCCTATGAAGACAGGCTGAGAGAGTTGGGGTTGTTCAGCCTGGAGAAGAGAAGGTTCTGGGGAGAGCTTATAGCACCTTCCAGTACCTGAAGGGGCCTGCAAGAAAGCTGGAGAGGGACGTTTTACAAGAGCATGTAGTGATAGGACAAAGGGTAATGGCTTTAAGCTGGAAGAGGGTAGGTTTAGATTAGATATTAGGAAGAAATTCTTTACTGTGAGGGTGGTGAGACACTGGCACAGGCTGCCCAGAGAAGTTATGTCTGCTCCCTCCCTGGAAGTGTTTAAGGCCAGGTTAAATAGGGCTTTGAGCAACCTGATCTAGTGGGAGGTGTCCCTGCCATGGCAGGGAGGAGGGAACTAGGTGATCTTTGAGGTATCTTCCAACCCAAACCATTCTATGATTCTATGAATATTGAAACTTCACTGGCAGTAGTCTGTCACCTCCACCCCACTCACATAGCACTGCCTGATGCAGGTACCATCAGTTTTTATGGGTTGGTAATATAGCAAACATTTTCTTTCCACATTCAAAAGGATCCAAAAGAACAGGAATGGTCTGCACTAGTACAGTTAAATTTAAAGAATGTTTCTTTTTTCTGGTTCAGTGGATCTTTTGCCTTCACACTGGTGAAGAAACTGTGCCCACAAAGAGAAAACGGCTAAAATGGAATATTTCTCTACTCCCCTCTGGTTTTAAATGACAGGTATAAATATGTCTCAAGAGACTGATTGTTTTCTTACTGCATTTGAAAGACATTTGGGGTTTATATTTGAGAGCTTCTTTATTCTTTTTCTTGCTATGTCAGTCACCAGGTTTGGAAGTCAAGCCTTGTAAATCACATAATTCCTGGAAATGAATTCCAGACCTCTGAATGCTGACTCACTGGCAGTTAAGTACATTTTCATAAGTACTTCAGTAACTTCTAGAGCCAGGGATTTCAGAAACAGCCTTCTGTACTGCAGATTGTTGACAGGTAAAATTATGTGCCAGTTTAAGGTAGAACAGAGGACTTTTCATTACCCATCAAAATAGCATTCATTGTGCTGATTAATTCAATGGCTAGAAATACGAACACTGTATACCACACATATAAAGACTAACTACGTACTTAATAGAAAGTATCTCTACATCTGTCTTAAGCAGCTGATCCAATATTCCCATTTCTGTTATAGATTAGGAGCATTACATGCAGTCCACAAACAGCCCATCTGGCCTCTCCTGCTGTTGTATTGAACCACCAAAAAGTCACAAGAACAACTGCCAAGACTGCTCAGGCACACAGACAATGACTGGTGGCTTCCCTAAAGGTATCCCCGATGGACGGTGACCCTGACCTTGTGAGCAATTTGGAGGGTGAGGTGTGTAAATCTCATGGCTTTCGGTGACGTCTGACTGCTAAACAACAGCGTACAAGGTTCGAGATTCCCTTCCCTTGACTTACAGGATTAAAATACACCTTACAGTGAAAGCCCTTCAGTGAAGGGAAGGGGCTTGTCCCACTCACAGCTTGCATCACTCAGGGAGTTCAGGAAGATGCTGTAGGAGCCATGGAGATAAATCGCTTCTGGGTATGCACTGAACCAGAGTCCCTCTCTTTTCCTTGCAGTCGTGTTCAGCCCCACAGTCACAAAAATGTGGATGTCACTTGATGTAGCTACAACAGCGCAGTGAATTGTCTGTTGCTGAGAGATTCTGCTGTAGCAGATGTTGCTAGGAGCTGCTATGGACCCTGAGCCAGCGTTGGACATAAGCAAGATACAGCATGTACTTTCCATTACTGAAAGGCTTAGTGCAACTATATACTATAATGGGTTTTCATGCTTGCACTTTCCTCTCTCATCTTTAAATGATTCTGCAGTGGGGAGAAAGTCTATCTGAGACTGCACTGGGTAATGATCCTGTTCATAATTGACAGCAGTAACCTCTTCCAGCTGGAATGCCATCTCCAGGCTTGCCAAGATGCTGTCGGGCTTTCACCCCAAGGACTGAGAATTAGTGAAAGGAAGGGACTTCTGCTAGATACTGGCTATTCTGACAAAATACAGATAATACATCTATGTGCTCAGCTGACAATTTTTTGGCTACCTCCCTCCCCATCCTCACTTCATAAAAACCCATCCCTGTTAATGCTACAACATTTATTTTGTTTATTTAGGAAGAATATGTCCCTCATTCGAGAAACTGGTTTGACTGAACTGGTAGTTCATTTCAAGATTTTGCTTTATTCCATCTGAAGTTTGAAAAAGCCAGTGACTCACAGGCAAAAACCTGAACAGTTGAACATGCAGATGGGTACAGGTGGCCTTTAGCTTTGCTCTTTCTTGCTTGATCATGTCGCTGTGCCTGAGCTGAGCTGATTCAGATGTTGTGCTCTCTCTCTCTCTTCCCATACTCTTTGAAAACCTTAGTAGCGACAGAGATGATGACAAGCTACCAGGAGCCTGGAAATAATTATTTCACAATCCACAGCTTCATCATTCCCCAGGGTGTGTACATTCTGATACTGGATAATGTATATTATAGGATATTCTATAATATAGGAATTATCCTATTATTATTATAGCCTATGTTATAGTAATTATCTTATATAGTATTATAAGAATCAAATAGGATATAACATCCTATAATATTGGATACAATTAATTTCCAGAAAACTACCTCCCTGCTTCCAGATTTCTTCCCCCAGACTCGCTGTGCTGTGGGACCTCTGCACTCTGTCATGCCCTGGGGAAATACATGGTCCTTCCTGGCAACTCCCACACGTGCATTTCCTGTTAGAATTAATGTTTTCTTGGGGCTCAGGAAAGCTTTCCCCCAGACAGTTTCTTCACTGAGAAATCCCTAGTCAAGAAGAATTAAACAGTTTGAACATTTGCGTTAGATTAAGCAATTAGTTTCAGCTCAAAGGAAAATTCAGGAAAAACTCAAGTACCTTTTCAACATTTATTTTCAAAATTATTCTAACATGTAGCTTTATTAAGCGGTAATGACAAGAATTTCCCTAAAATAAAACTAAGCATTTTTTTCAGGAGAACTAAATTTTTATTTGGCCAGCCACATATTTTCCCATTTTGAAAAGAAACCCTACAACTTTTAATTTTAAACCAAAGTGAATTATTTTCCCAATTATCTTTTAGTTTAACCAGAGAAATTAAATCTATTTTTTTCATATTGTGTTCTGTGCAGGAGGTAAAAGCCCTAGATTTTTCCTGTTACAACAAAATCCAATCATATTCACATATTGAGAGGCAAAAAATACTTAAATCTAAAACTAGCTCAATCTGCACTGAGTAGAACAAAATTTTCCATTTGTTCAGTTGAAGTAGATGCAGTAATAAGGTTACTCTAAAACCTTAAGACAAATGAATGTACTTTAAAAATAAATGCTTTCTCAGTTTCTGTTTAATTAGTTTAGAAAAAGCAGGGCAGTACTAAAACACCAGTATATAACAGAGCTGCTTCATATTTTTCCTTCTGCAAAGTAGCTGAATTCTCCTAGTCAAAAGGCATTTAATTAAAAAAATATTGCCAGTTGCCAGTCACATAAACACAGAGGTATGGCGAGCACCTTAACAAATAGCAAAAAAAATGTACTTACAAGCCACGTAACCCACTGATCCCTTGGATCGTGTTTTTCATGTGTGTAAAAGAACAAAAATGTGAGGTGTAGAAGGACTAGAGCCTGGCAGATGCAGAGGACTCTGTGCATCCACGGACTCTTTCTGGATGGGTCAGAGGGAGATATTCCAGGAGAACCTCTGCTATTCACCATCAGTCTGTGCCATATGCAAAGGCATTGCAGCCTGTAACTTTCACAGTGCCCTCACAAGGTAGGAGAGAACTCTTACTTCCTCTCTTTATAGAGAAATAGAGAAGATGGATAAGGCATTGGCTACTGTTAGAAAGTAGCTATATACTGCGGATAGGAAAAAAAATGTATTTCAGGAAAACCCTGTTTTATATCCTGCCTCAGCATATGACAGCTCTGTCTGGGATATGTCTCTTGGTTCTCCTACCTTAACACTTTGGTATGGAATCAACTTTCAAAAGCGCAAAAAGGGAATTAACACCCAAACAAGAGCCAGTGACTTTTAGTTGCATTTGCACTCCTAACTGCTCTGGGGGCTTTGGAAATCTGAGGCAGTAAGAGAAGGGAAAGGACTCACTTGTATCAAGGTATGACCTGTTACTAAAATTTCTATCTTGCATCTAGATTCTCACCCATAACTGCAAGGTATGAGTTGCTAAATTCATTCCCAGTCCCTTGAGAATTCCTTCAGGAAGGCAAAGAACCTTATGAATGCCATTGAAGGACTTCACAGATCCATGGGTTACAAGGAAGAGGGTTTTTGCTAGAGGTATTGCATTTTAAAAGTGCATTATCATCTAAAACACTTCTTTGCTACACTTGCATGGGAAATTATTGCTATAGCAATGAGTGGAGTCAAGCTGTATGAGCTTTTTAAATTCTCTCATTTGTTTCTCCATTTAACTTGCTGACAAGTTACTGTGGTCTTTGCTGGCTCCCTATAAAATGGGGCTGCCAAAGAGTGAGGTGAGAGGAAGTTTCACCAATCAAAACAGTCTCCTCTCCAAAAGGTGAGGGCTCTTTCTCACCCTCTGGGATTCCTGCCCAACACTCACATGTCTTTTGCTGCAAGCATCAGATTGCTGAAGGAAACCACAGTAACTGATGTGTTTTTTCAGCAGAGATTAGGAATGTTTTATAGTTAGACAGAGCATATGCAGCTTAATCGGGACGGCTTTGTGGAGACCCGTCTCAAAATGCTGCAAAAGGCAAAACCCAGCTTGCAGGGGAGAGCTCAGGAATAGTGGGACTTTCGCCCAAATGACCATTTGTTCTGAAAGCTGGGGCACAAATGCTTATCTCTGTCAGCTGCATCAAATTAATAAAGTAAGTCTTTCTGGGATTTCAGCCATGAGACCGAAATGTAACCATCACACCCAATCATTCCCCTTACTGGTTTGATGATTACATATCTAACAGTAAAAAATGAGCAGAAATATGTGCTTGCCCTCCTCCAAAACAAGTTTCAAAGCTGAAGTTTTCCCTGCATACATTAGCCCTACATTTATTTCCTGATGATCCATTATTTTCAACTACCAACTCCCCTAGATTTCTCGCTGAGATAAAGCAGACTCCTCCAGTAGCATTTAAAATGGGATTTCAGCAAACTGCAAATTAGACCAAGCACAGCAGGAACTGAGCATCTAAAAGCTACTTCAGTGCTCAGTATTGATTCCAGAGCACAAACCTTTCCTCCCTGGTCAGCACACTTTTGCATGCAGAGGCATAAACACAGTCATGGCTCTCTGCTTTATGTTTTGAAATATAAAGAATAGTTTGTGAAATCATATCTTATTTTTGTTACTATTCTAACACATCTCAGCTGCTTCAAGGACCAGGGAAGGACCTACACACAGTTTCACTAACTTGTCAGTCATAAGACTTTGGTCAGGTATCACTGCAGAGCATTGTATAAGGGTTCAATATTACAGTATATTTGATCTCACCTAACCAAATTAGGAAAAAATGAAAAATGATACCATTTTTCTTCCTATAACTTGACTGACAACCCAGAAGAAAGGAAATTGATTTGATTTTGCCACATGAATCTCTTGATCCCTAAGAGGGGAAGGGTTAATGTTGCATACCCAGATAAAGCTCAATTTTGACCAAAAAATTGCATAATCAAAGAGAAATATCAGGTGCTCTCACTCAGTGGCTCCCTGGCAATGTGGGAAACGGGAAATAGAGCACATCGACTTAGGTGCTCGGGGATCTAGGCAGAACAGAAGGAAATGAATAAACCGTGTCTGGCTCAAATGAGAAGTGAATAAGCTCTGGTTACCAATACTTACCTGTACTTGCACAATTCCTGCTCACATGATTTTCAGGAAAGCCCAATCTGTGCTGGGCAGCAGTGCCTCACTCTCCTAGTACACTCCTTTCAACCAGATGTGGATTTACTGGGCAGTAAGTCATATTCCTTTTCCCAGGGGCATGGGTAGCAATGCTGAGGGTGCTTCTGGCCCTGCAGTTGGTCAGGACAGCCTGTGCTTTGTTATCATCTCTTCCCTGTCATTTAGGTCATTGCCTGATTTCTGCCACCTTTACATGTTGTGCTTCACCACTCAGAGGTTCAGAGCCAACCAGAACATTTTGCTGATCTACTCCGATTGCCCTGAAACTTGAAAGCTAAAAAAGCCCCTTCAAATAAATGTGGTTTCACCTATTTCTCTAACTACATAGCTTAAAACCAAAACCAAACCACAAAAAAAACCCCAAACCCACTAAGAATTAAAATGAAAACAATGCCATATTGTGTCACATTGAACATTTCATATGCAGATGTGTTTGCTTCAAAGACCATCCCTGCATTTCTCAGTTCTTTGATTTCCCTTTCAGTGATGTTTCCATTTCACTTCCAAACTTTCACTGTTGTTTCCTTCCCAACGTTTTATGGCTTCAGAAAAGCAGAAATATAATTTATTTTTTCGGGTCTATCTGTGAACACTGTGCCCCAACTTGAACTGCCCATTTGCAGTATGCACACTGATAATACTGAAGTTGTTCCTCACAAGGTCACCATAGAAATATAATTAATTTGCTCAAAATAAACTTCCTTAGATATCTTTCCAAGAAGATCTGAGAAGAACATTTTGCGTGTTGAAAAAAGATCATATTTTTAGCTTGTTTGATGTTTGCATGAAAGTTGAGGACCTTGCTCACCTGTCACTGAAAAGTTAACTCCAGTTAAACTGAAGGCACTGGAATTACCCTGGTAGGGGATTTTCCACAAGCGTGATGCTAATTAGACCAAACACATCTGCATTTCACAAAGTTATAGTATTTTCACTAATGACAGGCTGTATCAAAATATTTGTTGGGTTTGATTTGCGTTTGCTCCTAATTAATTTGGGAATGCAGTAGTAAAATGTTCAGGATGGCACCACTAGAGGGACTCGTTAGGTGGAGGAGAAGCGCCTGGCAGGTGGTTCTCTCTGGGAGGGAGGAGAGCAGGGCTGGCCAGTCGAGACTCACTCTCACCTCACCTGCACCTCTTTCTCAAAAAAAACCCCCAACAAATCAACAACAAAAAACAAACATAAAAAACTCCTCTACTTTTCCATTATACGTCACACATCAAAGAAATAAATGAACTCAGCATTAAGGTAGGGCAACACTGCAGAGAGCATCCCTGAGCAGAACAGTGGGAACAAGCAGTTTCATCTTCAGCACCTTGCAGAGCACTGTCTATTACCTCAACAAAAAGTCTTGTCTTGTTTTTCCAGGTGCACAGGTAATGGGATATCTTCTCCAGCAGACAAGGCTGGCATCAGTGATACTAAGAAGTTTCCTATGTCATTCTGCCAAGTATTTAGAAGTTGTGTGTACTGTTCCAGCCCATGATGGACAACTGAACAGAAACTTTTCCATCCACTATGCAGCAGCATATAAAGGTAATGAACAGAAAAGTGTTCTTACTGACTGCCACTTCCCTGAACTGGCACAATACGCTGCTAGCCACAGCTCCATCTTACCAAACCACACTCCCAAGCTGTTTTGGAAGTGATCATTTTGAACTACATTTATTATCTCATTGCATTTGGCAGGCAAAATTTGGTGCCACAAAAAAAAAGCATTAGCTCATTATAATAGGAAAGTGATTTCTGACCAGCAAGAGGCTTTTTCATGGTTAAATTATGAAGTTACTGTATAGGCTTATCTTACAACTAGGCTAGAGAAAGCACTAGAGAATGATGCACTATAGAGAAGAGTATTCTACTGACAGTACCAAGAGCAAATTTTCTTCGGGTATTTTTTCTCTGCAAAGATTTTCATAAGCTTGTAGAGAATCCTAATATTTGAGGTGGAAAAGGCCCAGAAGTCTGGCAGTTCTGCATAATATGCTTATTTAAAAAACAGTGGGACTATAAGGTCCTTTGAGATCCTGACTAAAAGCCTTATGAATCCTAAAACACGTACATTTAATTTGGTATGTTCATTTAGCATTTCTGTTAAACATTTTCATGAAGTAAATTGCACACTAATTATTTTAATTGTAGCTGAAATTATTGAAAGCTGGAATTTCAACAACCCTTGCAATTATTCACATTTTTAACAGAAGTGTTTTTTGCTTTCCACAGAATCTCAAAATACTGACATGTAATATTGTTGCACAACTTAATTCACAAAGCTCCAATGAAAAATGAGACCCAATTTGTAAAAATACATTAGTAAGTATAGAAGTTTGAGAAGCCTCTGGCAATGTTTAAAAAAATCCTTGTTATAAAAGCAGGCTCTTCACATAGTGGTAGAATGAGAGACAAGAGGCATATTGGATAGAAAAACACACTTTTACCCACAAGGACCATCCAGCAGTTGGACAACCTGTTTTTCACCCTTGTGAGACACTGGGTTTCTAATTGTGCTAATGTCAGTTATCACATACATAATTTCAAGAACATCTTTTGGATATGCACCTGTGCACTAATTTGCTGTCTTTACAACCCAGCCTCTAAAATCCATCAGCTGGGTGGAGCCTCACACTGGCTTCCTTGGGCCTGGGTTCATTCCCTTAAAGATCTGTCTAAGTTTGACCTGAAAAGCACTCCTGCATATGCTTCAACTTCATGCCTGTAAGTTATTTCAGTTAGGTTAGTGAGAAAATGTGTGTGTGGTTAACAAGATGTTTGCTATACAAGGGCTTTGGATTGAACTAGAGACTGTCTTTGTTTTGGGGTTTTGTACAGTAGCCAGCATGTGTTTGGCACTAAATACAATATAGTACTATAATTAGTCTGCATATCTATTTCTTAAGTATGAGAGGGGCTATTACAATATTGTGTTTTTCAGAAATGTCTTTGTTGGTTCAACTTAAAATAAAAGAGATAGGTGGCCCTTTTCCCTGAGAGGTTTCATGAAGTTTCCCATGGACAGAAACATTTGCCTTAGGCGTGGCCTGTATCACTTCAGAGTGCTGCATCTCAGTCAGTCCCCTTGATGGCTTGAGACAGCCAGCGGTGCAGACCAAAACACACAATAGACAGGAAAATCAATGTAGCATTTGTGGAAGCAGATATGGAGAATTCTTGAACTCCGCAAAACATTAGTATTTGAGATTCTCTCCAGTGAAATGTGGAACCAATTAGGGCACTGAACGTGACAACTCCAAGATGTTCAAGTTTTTTCAATCATACAGAAAAGCAGGAATGACAATTGCATGGCACATTCTTGCTTTTGCCTGAGGTCAAATGCCTTTTTCTTTTGAGACATGCAGCTTTAATCTACTGAAAGCAGCATGGTCTTTGCCAGCCTCCATGTGGCTTTGCTGTTGATTATGGCATTCAGTGACAGGGGAGTGCCAAAGCAGAGGCATTTGTTTTATGATTTTCCTAGTGCACTGTCAACGCGTGTTACTTGGACTTACACATTGCACCAACATGCAGCTGGAGCAGGACCTTGGCCTCAACACCCAGGTAAAGAAAAACAAAGCCCTTGGCAGCACAGCTAGAAGAGTCAGAGGTGCATTTTGTGGTTTCTAGCATCCGACCTCATTGTCTCCAGCATGCACCCAGTAATGGGTAGAGGGAACTGTGAGCAATGTTTTTCATTTTTCATGAAGTCACAACAGGTTTTAGACTTCAGGATTTGGACTCTGAAAAGTGATCCCTTAACCACTACTTCTGATAGGATCATGACAAAACACCACACTGATACGAGACATGCTAGTTATAGATTTTTCTGCATAAGCCTTTAGAGGCTTTAAGTCAGCAGAGATTCTCTGACTACCCAGGCTTCCCCTGCTGCTCCCCCCGCATTCCCACGCACAGTTATCACGTCTGGCTGCAGAGGCTGAAGGTGGATGTCACTGCACAAACCCAGCCTACAGTCTGGTGACCAGGCAGAGCTGTAATCCAGCCCCTCAGGGAAAGGTTTATGGACTGCAAATTCATCAAGCAAAAGGTGACCAGCCCTAACTTCATCACCAGAACTGACACAGAGCAGCAAGGCACGCTTCTATTTGTATTCTGTGTGGGTGAAAGTATATAACATCAAGTATCCAAATGCCAGAGAGGAGTGAGAGTTCAGGCACAATTTGTACCTCCTGCTCTCTGTTAGTTAGCTGTAGGCAGACCTGAGCTTATAAGAATAAACAAATTGGGTTAGACCAAAGAATCACCCACTAAAGACTAATAAGCAGCATCTATCAAGAACTGCAAAAACAATACACCTGTAATATGGCTTGGATCGCCACATGGGTGCTCTGGGTCACTCTGGTCCTCTGTGTCTCTGTACCGATTATAAAGCAGTTTTGCACCATCCTGCTAAAACCACACGTCAGCTACAGATGTACAAAACTGTAGGCACTTGTACTTGCCTCTGCAGATCGTGGTTTTGTCCTTGAGGTACATAAATCATATGACTGTATATTTTGCTCACAAGAGTAAATACTCATGGTGCTCCACCAGCAAACAAAATAACTAGGCTCAGAGTAGCACTAAGTCAAAGTATCCTTGATCCCAACAGGAAGAGTGGTGAACAAAAGCCCTTATGTTGCTGGAGGGAAATGTTCAGCCAGGGCCCTGTGGGTTGGAGAAGCAATTTTAAAGAAATTGGTTCTACTCTCTCATCCTCTCTAAAAATACATAAAATTGTTCCTGCTGTTAAATTACCATTTTCTGGTACCTGGCAGGCTCCTAATTGATTACAGAAAATTAATTCAGTGCCATGAATTATTTGCAAGTGAAGTTTCTGAAATACCTACTTTATTAATAATTTTGATTTAAAAGTATTTTATTCAGATGTCTCAGATAAGAGCTTGTTATAGTCCTGAAAAGTAATTTAAAAGAATAAAACCAATCCCTGGTGCAAAAGCAGCTCAGTGAGTTGTCACACTAAGGATGAACTTGTCCCAGGGTAACTCTGCCTGTTTTATTGGCACTGCACCAGGTTAAACTTATCCAGACAGTTCAGAGTTATTCCCAGCTGGGGAAAAGAAAGTTGTCAGGACTTGGAAGCTGCTTGCTTTTTTTTTTTTTCCCCCTGCTAAACTATCTTGACCTTTCCTAAGAAAGTTCAGAATGTGCCAGTTAGCAAAATTTCAATCAGACCTCCACCACCAATCTCTGCATGAATTCAGGTTTAGCTTCATTCCCTCCTGAGCTGTGACCTTCTCTGCTGGCAGAGGCAAAGTCACATCCACCTTCCACCTTTTCATCCAGCTGAGGACACCCTTTAGAAGTGGAAAATATTTTTTTTTGTGGGAATCCCTTTTGTTCAGTACCTGAACTTTCTTCTATTTGCAGCCCATATTGATAGTCACGTGTAAGACAGTCTGTCATAAGACAACATAATGAAACATAGCTCAGTGCTTCTGGCTCTTCCTAAGAAATCTCATCAAAACACAACAGTTTCACTAAATTCTGAGTCTACTTATGCTTATCCATGAGCACTTCCCTCTAACTAGGCACTGTTACCTTTAGTCAGAGTGGTACAAAGGGTTTCCTGCACATCCCTAGGATGCAAGATGCTTCAAAGGATACCTGCACCCTTCCAAATATCTTCTCAGCTCCCAGAGGAATGCGACCTTTCAGACAAGGTTTACTAGCAGAGATCACACACAAGATATTCAGTCTAGCAAAATACAAAGCTAGGCATTTGATTATAAACCAGCAAAGAACTACAGAGACAAAAAATTAAAACCAAAACAACAGACCAAATTATTGAAACTCCACCTCAAACTTAGTCCTGCTCAATGACTGACACCACACAGTTAAGTTTCCACTTAAAATATTGAGGTACCTGTAGTACAAACACTCTCCACTCCTCCCATCACCGATTTTTCTCTTTGCCATCTTACCTTGACTTTAGTTTTTATCATGTTTTTTCTCCAGCCATCTCAGTCTAGCCTTTTCTCACTTGTGGCAATAAATTATAAATAAAGTATCTTGAGAAACAACAACTAAGAAACATTTCATTAATGCAACCTCAATAGCTTGACTCCAGTATTTCAGAGCTCAAGTATCATATAGTGGTAAAAGAAAGGATAAAATTGAGAATGGGGTGACTGGACTGAGTCATACTATACCTACACCACGTGGTTTGTAAGATTCATATACTTTATATTGTTTCCTATTTATAGGCTTTAGTAGTGACTCACAAAGCACAAGAGCCCTGAGCTGTCTGAAGCCTTCACTACCAACAGTCTGAGTACCATCCTGTCTAACTTGAGGCAAGTGTGATATCCAGCCTTGCACAGCAAAGGCTGAAAATAGCAACCATCACCTCCAAAATGCAGTGGGATTTTGTAGTTTGAGCTGCTCCGTGTAGGAGGAGCAAGACAGGCAATGAATATGCTACAGTTCAGCATGGCTTCTTTCCTGTTGCTATGAGCATCTAATGGACACCCTACCTGGGCAGGAGTAATTCCTCCATGATAGAGAGCCTTCCATTGCAATTCTTTCTCATTGGATGATGCCTCATTAGACATCCTTTTAAAAAACCCCCACAAACACCAACAAAAAAACCACAACAACAAACAAAACCAAACCAAAAAACCCACATAACTCCTCCTATTTTCCCCCAGCTCTCCGATCCACAAATTTTTGGTTCAGCCAAGGTCAGTTCCTTTAGACTTCGTATGCATGTGTGTACAATATGTATATATGTACAATACATTCTGGGTTTCATATCCAAGAGCCCCAAAGATAAATCTCTTAGAATCAGCCACTGCAACATCCTTTCCTTTGGTCATAGCAAATGTGATCTTGCCAGTCCAGATCTATCTGAGAAGATAAAACAGAGTCTTCCTGCCAATTTCTGTGACTATGTGACACCTTTCCACTGGCCTCTGCTGCTTCAGACATGGGTCCTTCTGTGTTTACTCCATAAAGCCCTTCCCTCCTGCCACAACACATCTTACCACCTCAGGCAGGAGCAGGGCCTGCCTCCCCCAAATCAACTGATGATTCCAGCCTGGTTTTCCAAAGTGGATTTTCAAACAAGGTCTTTTGTGTTTTCTCTTCATTTTGATCCACTTCCTTAATGCTTTTGTGTTACCATCCTTAGTCCATCTGAACACTTTCCTTTGCCATGGTACCAACAGAAGCACTTGAAAATGGCTATTGTGTCAAGTACATGTTATTACCCTTCTAGCTCACCTACTGTGACTAATACCAATATATGCTGATGGTCATCTAAGCAAAATTTGGGTACATTGACCAATGGTTCATAGTTTCCTCTATACATCCCACTGGTATGTTGTTTCTTTTGGGTTGGTTTTGGGGTTTGTTTTTGTTCAGAGTTTTGGTTTTGTTGGGGTTTTTTGGGGTGGGAGGGAAGGTTGGTTTCACCTCAACCAGATATATCAGACTAGTCTGTACTTGAAAAAAAGTATCAACATGCACTCAACTACATTAAGACAGCAAAATCTATTTTAGTGGGAAACACCTAAACTGGAAGTGACATCAGCCTTCAGTGATGATTTTCTCTAACCAGTGTCATTACCCTGGCAGCCTAGAAACTATTGCATGGGCAGGATATTCTCTCTCTAAGACTAAAGACTAATGATAGGGTGCAAGGAGACAGCACACAGAAGAAAATGCTCTTTTTATATCCTGGAGAAAATCTAAGATAGATAAACTAGTTTCAATGGAAAATATTCAGTCATCCCTAATGTTCCGTTTCTTTTATGTAAGAGAAAACAGGATTTATGGCTTCAGGGTTTTTTTAAGAAACAATGGTTTGTTTTGTGAAGACTTTTAATCTAAAGAAATACCCTAAGCAAAACTATATTTTCAGAAAGCCTAAATACTCAGCACCAAAACATTACTTCCAATGCTTATAGGGGCTTCAGTTCATCTTATCTCCCTGTGAATATAACATGAACTTTCATATCAGTGCCCAGGCATTCCCATTATGCCTCTATCCAGTAAACACTAAGATTTCTTCAGTTTTTCCCCCTAAATATTAATATATGTGATTTTTTTTCCACTGACAAGAAGAAAATAGGAAAATTTTCAGAAGTCTCGATCTCACAGCTGCAGTACAGCTTTGTAGGTATGGGTATAGGCACAGTCTCCATGCAGGAATATCAACAGCACAACGTGGTCCCAAGATAAGGTCTCATAAGGTCTCTCTACTTACAGAATCATGTACTTACTTATAAGGACCCAAATAGAAACAGATCAATAAATTAATCAGTGCTAGCTTGGCACAAATGACACTTTTTAGCTCTCTGTCAAAATTTTCCAGTTTTGTTGTTGATTGTACAATTAAGCTATAAATGAAGATTCGATTATAGTACCTCCACTCAGCTGCTGGTGATGAAATCCAGCTTAACTTCTAATGTAGCTAATATTGTGCAGGCATAGAAAAAAACCCCAACAATTCTATTAAGCTTGAATAGGTGAATATGCTGGTACACTGCATGGCTCAGTGTCATAGTTTGTGGTACATTTATGTGTGGCATAAGCTAGCAGGCAGCGAGACCTGAACAGTGAAATTTGCAGACTTGTCTCAAAGCTAAAGGGATACTTGTTTTCAGTCCTTGCCCCTTCCTAGAAGTTTTCCTCCATGTTTTTGGTTCATGCCTCCAAAATCAATTATTAATTATTATTAACAATTAATCAATTATTAATTATTAATTAAATGCTGTTAAACTACAGACTAGCATGGGAACATTAGTCATTGCCTTCTGCAGTTCACAGCATTGATGCTGACTTGGGGTGCAGATCCCTCTCCTCCTCTGCCTTTTTGGGAAGGGCTGCAGAAGCTAATGTCACAAAAATAGGAGAACGAGTCTTAGAGGTGTTTAAGACAGATATGGGTGAAAGTCATACAGGCCTGTCAGCTGGATCTCGGTGCTGGGGAAGGTTGTGGAGTAGATCATCCTGAGTGCCATCACACACCAGAAACATGCCCAAGAAGGCCAGCAACATCCTGGTTTGTATCAGAAATGGTGTGACCAGCAGTGTGAGAAATGAAGTTTTAGGCCAAAAAAGTTTTCTCAGGTGAGGATCATGGAGAAGCAGCTCCGTTTATTCGTGAGTGCAATTGCAGGCGCGACACCCCATGGCCGAAGTAGAGACGCACCCCATTACAAAGGAAAGAAAGCATTTCTATAGTATTTTATCACGACGCGGGTTATTCTCTCCTGTTTCTCCATTGGTTGGATAGTCCAGGTTCACAGCCTATCCGACGCATTTTATTACAATAAGTTTCTATAGGAGGTTTTTTCAGTTTCCATAATAGGTCTTTCTTTCACCAACCAGCTGTTTATACATAGTTGTGGAATCTGTTCAGTCTGGATGACAATATTTTCTCGGGTGCACCCTATCTCCTGGTCCATGTAAGACAACATTCTCAAAACCAGATTGTTATGTGTAGCTCTTGTCCTTCTACGTTATCTGGCACCTGGATGTACAAGGCCTCGGTGTTTTTCTTGGTTCTACAAAAACACGATTCTCACAACCCTTTGTGAAAACACAAGTTAACTCTCACAGCAGGACCAGGGAGGCAATTGTCCCCCTATACTCAGCTCTGGTGAGGCCACATCTCAAATACTGTGCTCAGTTTTGGGCCACTCACTACAAGAAGGACATTGAGCTGCTGGAGCATGTCCAAAGACCACCAACGGAGCTGGTGAAGGGTCTGGAGCACAAGGCTTATGAGGAGCAGTTGAGGGAACTGGGGGTGTTCAGTCTGGAGAAGAGGAGGCTGAGGGGAGACCTCATTGCTCTCTACAACTACCTAAAAGGGGGGTGTAGTGAGGCAGGGGTCAGTCTCTTCTCCCAGGTGACAGTGACAGGACGAGGGGTAATGGCCTCAAGTTGTGCCAGGGGAGGTTTAGATTGGATGTTAGGAAAAATTTCTTCACTGAAAGGGTTCTCAAGCACTGGCACAGGCTGCCCAGGGCAGTGGTGAAGTCTCTGGAGGTATTTAAAAAGACATGTAGATGGGATGTTTAGGGATATGGTTTAATGGTGGACTTGGCAGTGCTACATTAATATTTGGACTCTATGATCTTAAGAGTATTTTCCAACCTAAATTATTCTATGATTCTAAGAGCTAGCTGTATAGGGGGCTGTTAAATAGAAGATGATAATGAAGGCTTTATATTCAAAAAGGAATAGGAAATAAATGTTTGCCTTTGATCCCTTTAGTAATATCTCAATATGACAAGTTGGAAAGAGGAAAACAAAACATACCTTAGAACATGGACCAGAAGCCATAAAAGACTTAAAACCCATCAGTAATCAGATACTTTTCACATATACGGCCTTTCCAAAAGAAGTGAAATATGCCCATAGTCCAGGGCTGTCTCTGGTCTTTTTCCATCCATAGATCCAGATCCCAACACATCATGTCATTTAGAAGATTAGGAAGTTCTTTTCCCCAATAAGATGCTGAGGTGGCACTAAGCGTGATTCAGGAAACCTGTGACTAATTTGCAGTCCTTGCCAGGCATAAGGTAATTACTTTGTATTACCTGTGGGTTAAAGATTTTCTTTGAAAGAGGAACTTCCTCCTCTCATTTCAATTTGTATTATCCCATTTTAATTATTTGCATCAAGAACAGTTCCACTTGCAGCCATGGGACTCCCACTTGGTCCCCAGCATACGCTGATGGTCACTGCCCCAAAGAGCTGCAGTGCATGTGGGCAATGGAAGATGGAGAGAAAAAATAGCATTGTTCTCAGCTTACAGGTGAAAACTGAGACAGGCAAGAGGATTAAATACCTGCACTCATGTCAGGAGAGATCTACTATAAATATCTTCACTTTTCTACCACAACTGCACAGCTAAACTCTGTAGTTTAATTCCACTTCAGGCCATACAATTCCTGTATAGGATGGACAAGGCTCACATACTACCTAAAAATGGAGCAGGCAATGCTCTTCCAATCATTACACCATGCAGACTATACTCAAATTCAAGAGGACCCTCAAGAGTTTTAAGGCTCCATTACCCATTTCACCCCACTGACAGTCTGATTTAAGCAGCTCCTTACTGCTGATTTCCCTCATACCTTCCTACCAGCTGACCGCAGGCTCCTGCAAGTAATACTGTGCACACAAAACAACTATCAGCAGCTGTTCACACAGAAGGCAAATAGGAGAGGTTTTCCAAGCAGACAACAATCTCCCTCCTATGATACAGAAGACTCTCATTTGGCTTTAGTAAGACAGAGCCATATTTTAAAAGCTGGGGAAGGATAGGGGCAGAGAGTTGAGGAAAGAGAGCATCTCTGAAAGAAAATGAGGTTCTGGAAAGCAATTAATGGAGTAGATCAGGTTTTTCATCAGACTTTAAACCTGGCAATATTTTGGGAGTCTTTTAAAGAATATTTCCCTTCAGTCAACCAAAAACCTGTTCTTGCAATCAGCAGAGGTATCTATATTCCTGCAAATTGGCACCAACTAAGAAGCACAGAGAGCCTGAAACACAGAGGTATTTTCAACAGTGTTGGAGTGCTGAACTTGCCCAGTTTTCTCAAAACTCCCCCTGGCACATCATGGATGCCTGACAACTGGGTGGGTGGCAGAGGTTACTCCCCATCTTTTATACATTACTGTTATTTCAGACACACCTGAGAAAGGAATGTAAAGAAGGAGAAAGGAGCTTTGAACCAAGAGAAAAGAGAGAATTGCCTTTATAGAAAGCTCACCAGTCATCTGTCTGGGATAAAATGCTCCTTCAAGAAAAGTGTCAAATAATAGGAAGGCAGAGATTTATTTTTGTCACATAGGACTGGACTTGTATATTGATAAAAACACTTCACAGAATTATCCCAAGTGAATGGAATGACTTAAATGCCATATGCAAGTCTGTAAACCAATCTCTATTAGATACAAGGAACTGACATGACATGTTTTTACCTGATGTTTACTGACTGCCGAATTTTACACCTTCCACTGAAACAGCTGATACTCCATCTGACTGTTAGATTAGATGTCCCTTGGGTTCAACCTGCTGTGCAATTCCTGTACAAAGCAGAATGTTATTTAACAAAGCTACAACGGAATAAAAAGTCAGGGAATTATGACTAAAACCCAAGAAATGTTGATATATATTAATCATTCATACTAGCAAAAAAATCCCAAATTTAACTTCAGCTGATACCATGACCCATCTTTTCATATAAAGATTTGTTTTATTACTTGGTATATATACACAGTTCAGAGTGAAAGTAAAAAACATAAACCACACCTCTCAGGATATTATAATACTTCTTTAACTCATCACTGTGGGATTACACTGGGCAGAGCTGTAGAGTCCCAGGGAGGAGGTAGAGCTGATAGAAACACTGTACAGGGGGCTAGTGAGGCCCTAATTCTTGTCTGGAACTTTCTGTAACTGCTTACTCTGGAGGGTGTCAAGTACAGTAATGTTTTTTTGATTGGCTATTTTTGAAATCCACTTTAATCAGTCACTATAGAAATGTCTGGGGCAATTCTATTGGGCCTGCAATAATGTAATACTCAAGGCTAAGAAGTTATGGAAACTATTCTTGGCTGGATGGCCAGCAGCAAACATGCAACTGGATGCACAGAAGAATGATGCAGAAAATTTTAACCTCATTGTTTATAAAAGGAGCACCTCCACTGCAACAGGAAAAGAGCTAAGGCTGGGCAGTTTTTTAAAGGCTCTTCGAAAGAGAGAACATCATTGAGAAACATATCTCTAAAAGCCTGATTAGAAAAAGGATACAGATGACAGTCACTAAGCAGACAAGCTGATGTGTCAGCTCTCAATATCTATCAACTGGTGCAAGCATCTTCTCGGCATCTTCACAGGCATCAGAGCACCGTGTTCTGTGGAAAGCCAGGAAATGGAGGAAGCAGGGACAAACTCCTTGCAATTTGCCCTGTTGCATACCACGCTACCTAGACACTGTTTACACTGCTACAAATCTAGATGCAGCATGTAACCCCATGGCTGTCTTCTCCTCTTGTACATCTGGAGATGTAGTGGTTAAGCAAGCTCCCAGGAAGGTGTTTGGACAGAAAATGCAGATAAAATAATTTGTATCTTTTTACAAAATAACTGCTTTCAAGTGCAAAAAGGTATTCCATAGCCCTTGGGAGAGCTTAAGCAAGCTTATTTTGAGGTGAATGAATGGTGGTAATTTGTCCTTTTGAACTCCCACGATCTTCAGACAGACAAAAACACCACAGTTCAAAACAAAGCCTCAACAGCCAGACAAGTCACCCTCATGGATTGGCAGCTGAAAAGAAAAAAAAAAACAAAAAAACCTGAATAAGTGGTCTGTATTTCAGAAACCAGGATTTCAGGAGAAGGTGCTGAGTGCTTTTAAAAGCGTTAAGTACATCTACTTCTTAAAATTAGTTATTGCTGCAGAATGCAACCATTGACCAAGGAAACTCCAACTCACACCCGACCCAAGTGCTGCAGCCTTGTGCACGTAACAAGGCAGCAAGTCCTATCCTTAATAAAAGTGCAGAAGAGAGCCAGGTTACTCTATGCTGCATCCATGTTTATGTTGATTGCAGAAGATGCTGCTGGGTGCACAGCACTCTTCTGAAGTCAGGACATTTATTTTTGGTTCATAAATATTAATTCAAGGCACTCAAGCTCAAACATTTGAAAGTCTTGGCTCTTTTAAATTGTTATGCATTGCACAATGATATTTTAATTGGAAATAGATAATTACCAGAATATTAATTCTGTTCTACTGTCTTAGAATCAATATGAGTTTATCTGCACACAAAGAAACACTGCAAGTGCTTGGCTGTATCTTGAAACTGGTAAATGTCTCAATATATTGTATGTAAACATTATGCAAAACACATATTTTACATCTAGGTGTCTACTATAGAGTTTCCATAGGGCTAGGGCTGTAAGAGTAACTGAATTTTCCCCAGCCACAGCCTTTTATAAAATCAAAGTAAGGCAGAGGCTCTAATTAGTTTCAAATGAGAATGAAAAGTCTGTCAGGCTTGACAAGAGCATTTTGCAGAAACCTGATGAAATCCGAAGGTGACTGATAATATGCTAACAACATACTGTTTCAATGGGATCACTTCATTTTTGAAGGATCAAATTATGCCTGTAAGAAAGCCCAGTTTTGACAAAACCAAAGCAGAAAAATCAACAGAAAGTTGAGTAGCTTCTAGCAGGGAGTCCCTGCTGAACTGTTCTTCCAAGACCTGCAGTGCTGGAAGAATTAGCAATGCCTGGAGTGTTTCTCAGGGTACCCAAATGTTTGCCAAATCAGTGGGTCTAAGACAGCTGTCCTGTAAGCAGAGACAGTAACAGCTTCAAGAAGGATGTGTTATTCCCTCCCCCAGTGCTGAACTTCTTATCATCTGAGAAATACCTTTTTCTTTTTGAAACTGGGTATAAAACATTTCAATACTGAGTGGGCCAAGGAGTACAGCAGCTACGGCTGATGCATTCTCCTGATACTCTCTAGCAAGTTCCTGATGTTACTATACTGGATAGCAGATTGCCCATAAAAAAGGAGCAGTTTCTGGAGGGACAATCAGGACAAAGACACTGAACTCCTCTGCCCTAGATGATTAAGTTGGTCTCCTGAGAGACAGAGAAGAATCACTCCAAGTTTTTGCAGCAGGACTAATGAAGATTGATTTCTTGCAGCTACAGTATGATTCCCCAGCTCCTCACCCTCCCTCCTTCCCTTCAGTAACCTCAGCTCCCCTCCACATCCTCAGCTGCCTCTGCAGGGAAGGCAAAGGCATGCTCCATATGCTGCTGGAGCTGGAGGTGTGCTGGTCAACCAGCTGGCTGCTGCCAGCATTGTAGGTGAGCATGAAGCCAATAGCCTCAGGTCTGCACGGGGAGAGGTTATCAGGCAGACCTGGAATCCAGAAATCTTTGACATTCCCACCTTTCTGTCAGATTTGATTGGAGCTAATCAATGAGTTAGGAATATTATTGCTCAGAGACATTTCTGAGACAGCACATGGATAACTTTTATTTCCTTATAAAACTCAAGGGGGAAAAACCCCCAAGACATTATGTACAGCCTTAGTAGAAAGCCAGGCTTTTGCAAGCTAGAAGAACCAGAATGTCTGTATAACATTTCTGAGCAAAAGTTCAGACACTGATCTGCTAGTGCTGCTGCTCCATTCTTCAACATCATTCTCCCTCTGCAACAGTCATTTCTAGGAAAGAGCTTAAAGGTCTTAGTGCTGCTGAGTTCTGCACAAGCTACTCTTCAAACGTTGGACTCTTGCTTAGATTTGAAAACCAAACATTTCAGCAGGCCATTTGCATATGGCAAAGAGGCATCAAAGGTCTACGCAGCCAGCAAATTAATCAGGTACTGAAGTATTTCTTGAGGAGAGCCAGTCATTGCTTTCATAACAAGTCAGACTCAGTGCAAGTAAAGACGTGGACAAAAATCTATCTCCAGCCTCACTTCTAATTCCAAGTTCTCCTCTGTTTTTACAATGCAAAAAGTAAAAAACCCTACCAAGCCTGGAAGCAGAGCTGTACTGTAACTTCACACATGGAAAGAAAAAACAGTTGGCTGCATTCAAAAGTTCTTTCACAGCTGACATACGAACTTTTTAAGCCAAATAGTGATGCTAAAAAGTGTACTTTGGGCAAAGCGCTAAGACTTTGGTTTTAGTAGTGAAGGTATAAAAGGACTCTGTTCCAGAGCAAGACTCTGAGAAAGTACAACTCAAGGGCATCTATTTTTTTCCAACTTCGGTGGCCCCAAGATACACTGGAAGGGGAGGCTTTGAGAAGTGCCAGGACCCCAGTTTGTAAGTAGGGAGCTGCCAAAATGCCAGGTGCAGTTCTTAGTGCCAGAAGGGGATTCTGCAGAGAGTGAGGCCAGCAAGACCCCATGGCCAGAGGCAGAACCAGGTTGGTAAAAACCTGAGTTTCAGCGCTTTCCTGGCACCCCTCACCTACCTTACCAAGGTACCCAGCAGTCCTCCTAGCCATGGGCAAACCCCATGTTATAATAAATGTCAGTGTAGAAATGTCCCATGAGCTCTGGGGTCAGCCCTGGGAGTCATCATGAAAAAAAGAAATCTCAAATCCTACACCAGGTAGAAGCAATGCAGGTGGAGTAGAACAGAGCTGTTCTTATGGGTGTTAAGGGAACACAGAAACAGATACGAAAAAACTTGCAGGTTGAGTTTTATGATGAAAACATCTACTGACTAAATTAAGGAGATTGACTTACTGCTATTTTGTGGCTCATAACTCAGGGCCATGACTTAACATTGAATTTTAATTAATAAAAGTAATCTGGAAACACGCAAAGAAAAAAAAATGTATTGAGATCCTGACAAATTATCAGGAGTTTAACAGTTTGGAAAGCTGGTCCTGCTTCTGCAGTAGGATTTCCTTATCATTTGTCTAGACTAGTTAATAAGATTCCTTTAAAACACCTAAAACTAATTTTTAAATTAACGAGCACAAATAACTTCTCAAAGCACTATAAATTCATTAAAGTATTAAATACAACTTCTCTACAGATTACTAAGCTATTAAAGCTCTCATTTGTGAATATTATTAAAAAATGTATACAAAAATCTCATTTTCTATTTGGTTTTAGAACAGATTTAAGATTTCCAATTAAATAATCCTCATGAGAACTCTTGTGAGAAAAAAAAAAGAGTCTCATAATACCTATTTTCAGAGGAGGGAAGAGATAAGATATTTTATATGCAAATATAACTGATTTCATTTAATTGTTCCTGAGGGAAGCAGAAGATTTGTATGCAAACCTCTTGCCAACTGGTGGTGACTTCAACCTCCTAATAAATTTTCCTATCAAAACGTTAGTTAATAACTACATCTTCCTAATGGAAGAGAGTGCAGTCCTGCAGGGCACTGTATTGAACACCTCCACTCCCCAGAAAAGTCAGCAGAAGCTGAGAGTGGTGGGACTTGGTCGTGCTCCATTGCAGAGAGAAGTGCTTGACACCTCAGAAGTCCAGCAAATCAAAAGCAAATTTCCCCAAAAATAGTGCTGTGTGTGTCTTAGCCTACCACTAGAGAACTCATTTTAAACAGGCATGCAGTGACCAAAACGATCATGCCAATGTGTCTGTATGAAACATCCTTTGCTGATATTTAAGTTCCGTGCTGTTCCCATGGCAAGTGGTAGAAACAGATAACTCACTGACACAGCCAGGCACTCAGGCAAGACAAATAATCCATCATCAGGCATCTTAAATTTCATCTCCACTTTCTGCCCTGTGGGAAAAATCTACAGGGTGTCTTGTAGAGGAAGGCAGTTTAAAATTACATTGTCACAAACACAAAAGCCATACCATCTATTTGCAAAGAGCCTGATCTCAAGCTAGCACAGCTGGGTTTTAGGCTACATCTCAAAGACCTTTTTCTGTGCTCTCTCATCCTGTTGAATACCTCTGCGAATTTTTCTCAGAGCAAAGCATTCTATCTCTGCTTAGTTAATTATCCACTTTACAATTTATATACAAATCCACATCTCCTCTAATTTAGCTAATCACTTCATGCAGTCTAAACACTTCACTAACCCATCAAAAAGGCAGATTTACAGTATGCCCTTACATAAACCTCAACCATTAGTTTAGTAAAGGGTGAAAATAGTCTAGCATAATCAAAGCTAGGGACACCCACTCAGCATTTGACCCAGTTGCCACAGAGCTTTGTGGTGGTTTGCTGTGTCACATGACTTCATGTCAGCAGATGCATAGAGAGACAGCAAATGGTTGGGGTTTGTGTGGGCACTGTGACTTCTAGATCTCAGCCCAGAGAACTTAAGGAGCACGTTGTGCTCACCCATCCTGTGGCTTTAATGATCTATTTCTCTTCAGGTGCAAATTGTGCTCTTCTGAAGAGGCGAGTTCATTTGCATTCAGCTATTCACATGCCCATCCAGGCTCTCTCCTGTTCCCATGCACCCTTCAGTCACCACTCACACTTTTGCTGCAAGGCAATGGGGTTCAAGTGAGAGTCACAGGCTCATGAAGTAATTCTAGCTCCAAGAAAACCTCGATGTGTGTTCGGGGGTGTAGTGAATTTAACACTAGAGAAACCAAAGTAGCACTCCAGCTGCCAGGTCTGTCCCTCCAACTGCTGACAATCATGTGAATATCATGCAAATATATACTTTTTGATGCCTTCTGGACTGAAATCCTAGTATATGTATCAGGGTGTACAAAATGTCATTCAGTACCTTGTGATAGACTTGAGGTCTGTTTTAAAATAAACTTTTCCCTGAAGTGGCCACAACAAAACAGCTAATTAGGAGACTTACATTTTTCTTTCGATTGTTACCCATCATAGCCTTAAAGAAGAGTGCTTTCTAGATATGTAAGAAATATAGTTGAACTAGTTAAGTATTTTCTAAACAATAGATAACATCAAGCACCCCCTTCAATTTTTATATTTTTTAAATCTAAGAAATCAATCAACAGGGGAGAGAGAGGGAACTCAACTCAACAAGTCAACATCCCCAACTCAGATTATTGTCATAAGCCACAGGGAAAAAGAGGTGACAAGAGAGGCAAAAAATTTGCATCTTGGAAAAGCTCCAAATGACATTTTCTGGGCTGCTTCTTCTCTCAGCTGTTTTGCCAATCACTAGGCCTAGCACAAAGGACGCAGCCAGCAGCAAAACAATCCAGTAACCAGATTCTATTGCACATAGAAAAGTCAGTATATGGGTGAACGCTGGGGGTACAAACAAGTCAAACAGATCACACATAACAGACATCAACCCCAGGAATGACACAGCACATCCAATAATAGGTGGAATAAATACAGACACAAAGCCTCCCGTAGAAGAGATGGGAGACAACTAAGTCAATAGGCTGAACATATAGGATAGAAGTAGCCACTTATTGTTTCCCCACAAAGCCCACATTTGCAAATGCCAAACCTGACTGGGGCCCACTTACAGCAAGAGTCAGGAGGTCCTTCCCCAACAGAGAAACTCTGCAAAGTGCATCCACCTCACAGACAGACACTGCACCCTTCCTGCAAGTGGTCCCAGTTTTTATGCCCAAAACAGGACACCTGGCACTCATTTACCCAATGCAGGGCACCTGGGGCTTGTTTACCCAAGGGCTTTCCTTACAAGGCCGGCTGCACCTTGGAGGAAAGCCAAAAGGCAAACTCATGCCCTCCTTTTGAAGGACCATGGGAACCACCCATATGTCAACCTTAATTCAGGGCTTGGGGTTCAGACCCCAGCACTTCATCAGCAAACAAAACCTTGCTGAAAAAGACTGTGCCCTTCCCAGCCCCCATTAGCATCACATCTTTGTTTTGAGGTCTTTTTCCCATCTTTTGTCCTGTTTTGAGGTCTATTTCCCTGCTTTCCCCCCCGCCCCATGAGCAAGGCAGCACTCTAGATCCGGGTTGTATAATTATTACTTTGGCAGTGCCCTTAAAGCCAGATTTATGCAAGTAGAGCAGTACTGTAATGAAGCGAAAGGTGGCCTACACAATTTCAACCCAATTCCTCAACATGAACCGTTTCTGAAGAAAAACTGGACTTCTGCTGTCCTAGTGTGAGCTCTTCATATTATTCCACAGCAGATTCCATTTCACACTGAATTACCTGTGCTGCATTTGCCTGTAAGGAGGGAGGCTTAAAGAAATAACATATTTCTGTATGAGAAAGTTTTCTTGAGCCTGGTCTAGCAAGACTGTTTGAGATGAAAAGGCTTTCAGTAGAGACACTGCAGAGCTATTTGTGTCCTTCAGCATCCCTTCGACTGCTACACAGGGGCGTGCAGGAAGCTCCAGCACTGACAACAGAAGCACAACATAAAACTAAAGCAATTTGTTCCAAAACACTGTTTGAATTTCATCATAACAACCTCAGGGTTTGTTTCCCCAGATCACTTAAGATTTTCATTCCGTGATTGCACTTTTTCTACTAAGAGAAGTTTTGTAAACTGTTTAGTTGAAACAAGTCAGTATTTTTTGCTAATAAAGTTAAACTGTTGAAAAATAGTACCCGCTGCAGATGCTGTGCATTCCATATTTAGCTCCAAGCATAGCTGGAACATCAGTGATTTCAGGAGTGATTTTTACATGGTTTGTCAGCATTCCCATCTATATGCAGAGGGTTTGAAAATTGGCTGAAGCCCTTAAATAAAGTTTAAAGTTCCCATGAATGGAACTGGGCACACAAGAAGTACTGATGTAATGAAGCGGTGGAAATTGTTAGTTAACTTTCAGCAAAACAGGTTAAGAAACAAGAGTGTAGCAATTAAGTAGTTAAAAGAAAGAATTGAACCCTATAGCTAAGAAAATGCCTATGTGTAACATCATCCTTCTGCTCGAAGCCTCTTTCCTCCGTGGCTTTCTTCTAAAATAGTAGGTGTTAAGACATCATCACCTGAAAAAGGTACTTGCTAATCAGACAGTAATTATAATCCACTCTCATTCTAGAGCTATCCAGTTTAACATGCCAGGTTACATTTAATTTTAAATCCTATAGGCTAACTCATAACAACATGTTACTCAAAACGGCTTTGTATGTTTTTAATTTTGCACAGTGTTATCAGTCTGTTGGCTGAGGCTATTTAAAAACAATAAATACAACCTAAAAAAACATAACCCAATTACTGACCTAAGGCAAGAAAACCTTGAAGCTGATAAGTCAACCTGATCTGAAAACTGAGTCATACAGACCAACTCATGTAGTTTGTGGTGATTATAGGAACGAGCTGTCACTAGGTCTAAATACGAATTGCTTATAAAGCATTTTAGAAGTCAATAAAATATTCATCAACTCAATAGATATGAGGTTTTTCTAACTGCTCTTTCAGAAGAATCTTATAATAAAACCTCTACCAGTCTTGAAACTAAGTCTGAGCACTCTGAGATTGTTAGATCAATATCAAATAAGTCCCTGTTAGTCTGAGCCCACTACATTTTAAAAGATACTTTGTTCTAGCAATACCAAAATAGTCGGTGGATTTTATCCTGGATTTCATGTAAGCAATTGAAATGTAATTTGATACTTATATGCAGATTTGATTTTTAGCAGCTGCAAGCTTATTTCTGCCATTTGGTTGTACTCACTCAGTTGTTTGACTTCCCAGAGCTTCAGGGTCATCACTGCCAAGACAGGAGTGCAACCAGCAGGGATTTTGTCCAGAGTATTAGAATATCCATAGGATATCTGAGATCAGGAGTTGGGGCTGGAGAAAAAGGTTACAATACAGGTCTAAGGGCCATCCAGGAGGTAGGGCTAAAAAACAGAACTAAAGACAAATACACCTACAGCATAACCTAGGTCAGGGCCAGGTCTAAGCTTAAATGAGGTTCCTGGGCCTATGGTCAGGGGGGGATGAGGAGAAGTCTCAGGTGAGGCTGATCAGGGACATTAAGGTCCATTCATGCTCTCAGGGTACTAGCAGTGAGAAATCAAAGGATGAGGATGCAGAGCTTGAGGGTTTATGGAGAATTTGATGTGACTGGGTAGTAAACCTAGAACAAAAGGTAAGTTATACTACATGGAGATCCCAAATAAGAAAGTAGAACTGGAACTCTAGCAGAGATGCACAATTCCATGAAAGAAAGAAGAGATGTTGCATTGTAAATCAAAAAAGGCATTTAAAAAAACCCAACAGTACTGCTAAAAATATGTGTGGAGTTTAACATGCGCCGAAGGGGAGAGGTAGGACTGATGGTGCAATGCAGAGGTAAAGCTCAAATACTCAATAGAAACCCAGACAGGAGTTAACCTGGGCTGTGAAATCATGCTCTCTCCAAAAGCTTGTAGGTTTATTATTCCTTTTCTTTTTATTATTGGGAATCTAGTAGTGTCTCATATTCTCTCTCCAGAAAAGGTAAATTATAAACTACCAAATTCACTCTCAGGTGACAGAGAACAGCATAATAATTGCAGACAGCACTTTCTGATGACTGAGGTGAAGAGCAGCACCACTTCATATTTCTAAATTGTCACATATTAAAAAAAATTTTTAGAACAAACAACACCCTCTATCAAAATAGACCAATGCAAAGTATTCAATGGTTATGAAATTCTGAAATTTACGTTGTTGTGCCACTAATTCTGGTTATCTTCATTCCATGAGTTCAAGCTTTATGATACATGGATAATTAACACGATGACACAAAACATCTTTTTACCCACATCATGCTCCATCAAGCACACAGATGGGCCTGTTCTGCTGACTCCTCTGTGTTGCTCTGTATGTTTGTTAAATGGTAGAAGGTGTACAGTGAAAAACACAAGAGGAAAGTTATTCTTTTGACCAAAATGAAACTAAAGGAAAACTAGGAAAGTAAACTTGTCCACTGCAGTAGTTTTCATATGTATGCTGAGCAAGTCAATCACACATATATTTGCCCTAAGTTTGCCTTTACATTTGTGTCTAAGCTCTCTCTCTGTAAAATGGGAAATAAGGGGATGATATTATTGCAGGAGATGTTCAAGTAAACAATGTTTTTCCAAAATGCTTCTTTTACTTCCCAATGCAGATTCAGTCATTAATAATGAGGAAAAATTGAAGCTTACTGTCTGATCACTACCTTTCTTCTGTCCAAATTTAAGCAGAAACCTGGGGAAAAGCATCTTTATGTATTATATGTGGCTAAAGCATATAAAAGAAAGCCTATTCACCAAGACCTGACCTGAGATTGCACAGGCAATTTTGTTCTCAGCATTTTCTGCTGCTGTTTGACTCTACTGTCTGCATAATGTTCCTTTGACCATTTATTTAAGTGTATGATGTACCTAAAGTTAATGTGCTCTTCTAGACACTTACAGTAGGATTAATGTAACTCCAACTAGGGCTGGTGAGCCCTTCCAATATGCTTATTAAAGTTAACGAAATGGCTTATTTGAACAAAAATTTTAGGAATAAGGGAATGTTATTTAGATCTCACATTATATAACAGTTATCCTCTTCAAAATACTTTTAGAAATGTATCTAACTGTGAAACATTTTTGGAGTATCTTGCTGCTTCTAAGAACATTAAGAATTTTTAAAAACTTGTAAATGGAGTTTGAATTCAACAAACCTGCTCATTTTAAAAGGTCCAGTAAGAAATATAAGTCTACAGGACTGAGAAATTTTACATTTTGCCTCACAAAGACTTCCAATTGACTTCAGATGACTTTGAGTAGTCTGTGAAATTAATATACACTTCCTATGTAGGCTTCATTAAGCTACATGTAATATATCATCCATCAATATTAGAAGTACCTTAACAAGGAGAGAGGGCAGACACTGAGAGGAGTAGTGTCTCATCAGTTGCTGAGCAGCAGGTCAACATCGATAAATGATTATGGCATAGAACAGATCATTTTTACAGTGAGGCTGTTCCTGAACACATCAATTTAGGGGCTAAGAATGAAATGCAGTTTTTATATTACTTATCCTTATCTCTAGTCAGTCTAATTTTACTTTCCTCCCTCTATCTATTTTCCTCTGCTGCCTCAGCAGTTGATATTTCTGGCTGGAAAATCATATCTGCAGGTGATTCAGCTTTTGTCATTCGCCTCTCTCTTTTCTCCCATTTCGCTTTCCTTCTCAAAAGTTTTTAGCTTTCCTTTTTGTTTGTTTTTTGGTTTTTTTTTTCCCCCTCTCCTTTCCAGCTTCCTTTCTCTTGTATTTATTTTTCCCTTCTCAAACTCAATTTCTGCTAAAATAACCACTTCACTCTCATAAAATTCAGATGATTTATTTATCATATTTTTTTAAACACGTGATTAATTTAGAATTTCTGGCCTAGTTTTTAGGTTGTGGTAAATCAGCAAAATTTTTTAATCATGTTGGAATTCTCTAAATTCATATTTTTTTTCTGGATCTATCCAGACCTGTCCAGATTTGCCAAGAAAAAAAATAACTAGATTTTAGTAAAAATTTAACATTCTTTGGCCAATGTTGCTCTTGGCTGAAAATTTGCAGAAGGAAAAAGATTTTCTCTTTGCATGGTGAATAACTGTACAGGTGACATTATCTGGGCTCTGGGTATCCAGAACTGGCAATGTAAGATGATGAACCCTGCATTAAAAGCAGTTTGTCTGTAGAAAGAGTTGCTTTGAATCCACAAAACTTAGAAAGGGAAAAGAAAAGTGGCAGTGTGTTACAGATGTCCCCGTACACCTGCATGTTAATTCATCAGTCTTAATTAAGAGCAACCTCTTTATTCCTGAGACCTGTCATCAGAAGGGAAAGAAACAAAGAACCTCATGAGTATTTGTGCTTTTTCTTCTCAGTAATTGCTCTGAAACTTTCACAGGGCAAAACTGGGCCTCCTGAAACCAAAAGATAAAGGTATGAACCCAGTTACTGAACGTGGCAGGGGAAGAGTGAGATTACTGCCTTGCTGGATTGAAAACACTAGAGATAACAAAAAAGGAGGGAGGAGGGGGAGGTAAGTAAGGTTTCTGAGGACAGGGAGTTGCCAATCATTCCATTTTTTATTATTTTCATAATGAGGTTTTCTTCCTGCTATCCAAATGGATAAGGGAAGGGTTGGTTGGCTCTCCTAGCAAATCAGCAACCAAGTCATCCAACAAATAATACATTTGAAAAATGAGCATATTTCACTGTGTTTATTTCACTTTATTTCTGGTGGAAAAGAGAATTGATTAGGTGATTCTGAGTTTACAGAGTGTACATATACATTTATAGTGTACCTGTACATGAAAAACATTCTAAAGAGCTTCAGCTCTCATCACACTACAGCAGCAAACTATAGTACTACTGCGTATGTATGTACGTGGAAGGAAAAATATTGTTGTGGTGGTGGTTTATTAGAAGATACAGGATGTGTTCTTCAACTTAGACAATACAAAAATCTTCCACAGCTACATATCATTACTTAAATGAAAACAGTAAATTTTAATTTTCAATTGATGTTACTAAAGTTAGACTCTGAATAAAAGAGGAAAATACAAGGTTTCCTTCCTCGCAGTTTTCTTGTGATCCTTCCAAGGGCAAGGAGATGCAGGAAGGAAGGAGAGGATGGAAAGCCTGTTGGTCTTGCTTTGGACAAACCTCATCAGTAAGTTAGCAACCTACAGCCACTCATAACCTGCTGCAACACTGTCAGCCCCCCAGAGCAGTCTGGACTTCTGCTCTGACAGTAGCAAGTGGCCAGACTGCACACAGCTCCAAGCTAAGCTTTGTGCCTCCTTAACCTTTTGCAAATAACCTACCTTGCAGCATTTCGTATGCGTGATGAAATATGGCCAGCTAAATATGTCCAGATGGGCATCGCTGCTTTGATGAAGAAATCATTAAAAAGTGGCAGTCTGTGGGAGTCTAGGCTAGAATAAGCTATCACATGGAGGGTTAGTGCAAAGCATAAAGTTGAAAAAAATGTTCTCCACACTTGTAAATAAGTGGAGGAAAAAGCCCTTGAAAAGATTCTATAGTCATTTCACTTGCTACTTCATGGATCTTGAATACAAGGAAATTAAAACTCTTTGGAAACAAGGAGTGTTGTGATCTTTCAGCCAGTACTCTAGTGATAATATATAGAATGTTTCTAGCATACCCGAGTTCTCCTTTCAACTGACTTTTTAGGAAGCATTTTTGAACAAATATTCTGTCTCATGTTACATGCTCATCATTTTCAGGCTAGACTACGGAGGGATCATACACTTGGTACTTTGGTTTCCCTTCAGGGAGTTCTGCAATGTTTCAGAAATCCAGCTGACTGGTACAGGTTTTATGGAAGATGTAATTTGCCACAGGCAATACGTGCTGGTCACTACCTCCGTTCTTAGAGGAGACAGCAGGCTTCCTAAACACAGCTAACAAAAATTAAATCTGACAGGCTGTTTTGGGCTGTGTGGGATGATATGTCATCTCCTGGGGTTCTTGTAAATTGGTGTAGGTCAAGATCAGGGTAAAATTTTCAAATTTGTCTGAAGTAGCTTTAAAGCTACTGACTTCCTACCTTCTGAAAAGTGGCTTAGAGAGTGCCTTAAGCTGTTAAGTGCTGTAATCACCTTTCAAATGTTCCTCTAGTTTATCTTCCTTGAATGAGTAGAGAGCTCTGTATTTATCTAAAGTTAAAAAGTGCCTAACTTTGGCCACAAAGCATTCCTGAAACGTTGTTTGTGAGCAGTAAGATTTGGAAGCGACTTGCTGAACGAAGAACACTGGCAGGGACAGTAATGGGTAAATGCTCCGACCTTCATAATATAAGTGATTATGTTTGAAACTAAACATGGAGGGAAAATGTTCTTGTCTCACGAAAGAAACAGTGAACACTTGAATTATTTTTCTTTCTTCCAGAATGGATGCCAGAAACAGGAATTTCCTCAAGCAGTTCCATCACAGGAGATTAGGTTTTTATATTAAATGTTCTTGCCCAGACTGCAAACCAAATCTCATTCCTCTTGCCCTTATTTAATATGGTGGCCATCAAAGATTAACTTAACAAAGGAAATATTCAGTCAACTTCTTGCCCTCCTTTTGTAATACAAGGCTGTATGTGGGTGGAAGGACAAAGATATGGTACATGAAAACATGATTTCTTTTCAAGTTTATGTTATAAGTCAGCTCCAATCTGCATGCATCACGCTTTTCATCAGTGTCACAGAAATGCCATGAAGACCCTACATGGATGCTGATTTCTGCATGGGAGCAAAGGTAACAAACTTGACCACGTCCAGTTTGTGATACATATAGACACTCACTGCAGTAACTTGCACCAGCACAGCCCTACATCTCAGGTGAGCCAGGCAGCTATGTTGAGGCAGCTGCTCCCCACCTCACACTGCAGTTAAGCTGCACTGGCTTTTAGGAGGTTATTGCATCTACGTCAGGGCACTTCCATTGGTGCAATACTGTGCTTCAGGCTTTCCCTGAACACTGCAGAAATGCACCAGCAAGTCATGTGCATGCGAAATTTTGAACAAAGATGGTTAGATTTCTAAAAAGAATAAATATAAAATGAAAATAGAAGTAACACTGAGTAATCTGGGAGATGTATTTCTAACTGGGCATTATTAATGATAGTTTCCTGCTGTGGTTGTTTGCATACATTTATTCAGCACAGTAGACCTGTTTTCCTTGCTCTGGCTTTGTCTTATAAAACTTCAAAGAATAGAACTCTCACTCATGCTTACTAGGGATGAAACATCAGTGTGATGTAATTTAACTATAGGCAAGGTGGCTTAATTAATGCTTATGGTTTATCTTTAATAGGCAGGCTTAGGACAAGCATTTTTGTTTTGCAGTGACCTTCAATTTTTCTTTTACACCCTTCCTTTTCCATGGTAGCAGTAATTGCTCATGTGCTCTTCACCAGTGTGTGCTGGTTTTGGCTGGGATGGAGTTAGTTTTCTTTATAGTAGCTAGTACAGGGTTATGTTTCAGATTTTTGCTGGAAACAATGTTGGTAACACAGGGATGTTTTAGTTACTGCTGAGCAGTGCTTACACACTGTCAAGGCATTCTGTATTTCTCACACCACCCCACCAGCAAGTAGGCTGGGGATGCACAAGAAGTTGGGAGGGGACACAGTGAGGACAACTGACCCCAACTGACTAAGGGGATATTCCACACCATATGATGTCATGCTCAGCATATAAAGCTGGGGGGAAGAAGATGGAAGGGAGGGATGTCTGGAGTGATGGCATTTGTCTTCCCAAGTAACTGTTACAGGTGATGGAGCCCTGCTCTCCTGGAGATGGCTGAACACCCGCCTGCTGAGGGGCAGTGGTGAATTAATTCCTTGTTTTGCTTTGCTTGTGTGCGTGGCTTTTGCTTTGCCTATTAAACTGTCTTCACCCATGAGTTTTCTCACTTTTACCCTTCCAATTTTCTCCCCCACCCCACCAGGGGGAAATGAGTGAGTGGCTGCATGGTGCTTAGTTGTCACCTGGAGTGAGACCATGATATGTGGCCATGCAGCTGTACAGAGGGACAGGGAAAGCTCTGTTTAAAAAAAGTCATTGCACTTGGGGCAGGACTCAGCAAATTAGCCAGGAGCCTGTTTTTCTAAGGCTGGTTTATGCCAACAGGGTGATCCTCACACAGTATAAAGCAACAGAGTTACTTTATTTGGTGGGGGCTAAAAATGTGGTCCCAAGTCTGTGTGATGCAATTATCAACACTGTGCCTGCTGGGGGGAGGTTTTGCCTCTGTCTTCTCCTCTCCTCTCCTTACAGCCTACCAACCTACAATGCACTGTTCATCTCTTTGCTTTTGTTGAAGGTTTTCTGTGCTTCTGTGGCAAGCTGGGTTTGTCGCTGGGTGTCATTACCTGTATGAGCTTTGATGCCACAGGGTTGGTGGCAGCGAAAGCACAGCAGTGCTGGTGTCACTGTAGCCTTGCTGCCTGCACTGGGGCCCCAGGGGTCACCTGGTTTGTCCAGCTCAGCCCACTCTGCCATCTCAGATACTGCTGGCACCTAGGCTGGGAGCACCTCCAAGGCTGGGTTTGCCTCTGCATACCAAGGATGTGCTTTTCTTTCTGCAGCCCAGCATGTTGAGTAGGTAGGAGTTACTCTGAGCTGTGTTTCCCTGCCAGCAGTGGTTTATCATGCTATATTGATCTGGTTTGCTTCTTACGTAGGGCAGCAGAAAAACCCGTCCTTATGCTCCTGTTCCTGCTTAGTTTATTATTTTAAAATACATGGTCTATTTGACTAGCACTCCTTCTGTATTTGTAGGCTAGACACAGCTCCCTCTGGGTCAGCTTTACATCTTCAGCTGTAAATGTAGGTCAGATGGCTGCCATGCAATATGTTCCTTATCCTTTAAAGCACAGGTTCTCACAAGCAACTTCACAGTACATTGCCTTTGCCCATCTTTTTAAAAAGCTCATTTTGCTAGAGTAGCAAGTGGTGCAGCTGCTTATGACATTAGCAGTCCTACCAGCATGGCAGCAAAAAATTTTTCAGTCTAGGTATTGCACAATCGTAATGAAGGTGTTTTCTACTGTTTCACTTGAGGATTTTCCTGCCAGTTTTTGGTAAGAAGACACTGAGCTCAGCCCTGTCAGTGAAATTAATTATTATCAGGTGTGACGGTTGATGTCCATAAAACAAAGTGAGTCCTTCAACTTTTCTGCTGTGCTCAGTCTTTCTCTTCTGGTGCTAAATCTAAGATTTGTTCATTCCTGCATCCTCAAGAGCCCATCAGAGGTTTGAAGTCTTCATGTGAAAAGGATTCTCAAAAGCTCACAAGGAGCCAGTTGGGTTCAGCTATGCTGCTGAAGGACCTGTTGTTTCCCTTATCATATCTGAGGGATATGGGTTAGTTGTGACTTGGCAGCGTTAAGTTAGTGGTTGGACTTGATGATCTTAGAGGTCTTTTCCAACCAAGGCTATTCTATGATTCTATATACATTTGCTACATTTCTCAAATAAGGCAGAAATTGATTTACATATACATGCCTGCAGGCATTAATCTTAGAGATGATGCGTAATATGCAGTGGATTTTTTTTAGCTCAAATTCCTAAGAAATTGAGGCTTATGCAATCCTGACGTAAAAAGTCCCAAAAGGTTTTCCAAAAAAGACAGCACAAACCAGCCAAGGGGTTCCTAATCAGAAAATTTATTTTAAGATCAGTTTTGCAGAGAAGGTTAGTGGTGTGGAGCTCCCTTTGTACATGGCTGCAAGGACCCTCCAGCTGCCTGCAGGATCATGACGGTATATGGAGAGGGTGGGTACTGCAGAGCTTGCTTTAGCCCATTGTGATTTGAGCCACCATCGGTTCTCTGCCCACTGAGCCATTGTGGCCACTACATTGTTAGGGCTGTTGCAGGAGGTAAATGATGTGGAGCTCATTTGCCCAGCACTATGGAGACCTTCCATCTCCCAGTGAGACCATGACAGGACATAGACTGGGGTTATCTTATCTGTCCTGTAGTGGGTTGAGAGGTCTCCAGATGAGTTGCCAAGGAGGCAGATGATAGGAGCATGCCATGGTCTGGTCAAATGTGGTTCCAGATATCTGTAGGAAGAAGAAAAGAGGCCCTTTCCCTCTCTGTCTCTTTCTACCTTTGTGAAATCCATAGTTTATCTAGAAGCTGGAGAATATCTTTTAGACAGTTATTGAGTTATAGCGAGAGAGAAATGCTTAGGTGAGTTTTTTCAAAGCTTAACCCCACTCCTGATTAAAAATGCATATGTTATTTCTAGTTTGAATGTATGTACCTTCAGCTAGATCTGGCTGACAGATACTGCTATACCTTTTCTTCTAAAATAGAAAGCCTTATTGTAACAGAAATCTTTCTTTCTCTCTGGATAATTCCAAGCTGTGATCATATTAACCTTCCCTCCACTAAACTGTTGCCTGAGCTCTCGTAGCCTCTCACTGAAAGGTAGATGAGACTCACTCCTTAAACACCAGTACAGAGCTACCCTGGAATACTTTCAGTTTTCCTAATGGTAAAGTATTTATAAAGAGTGTTTGTAATTTCTTTTTTTTCTTTTTTAGAGGTTTTCTTTTCCTCCTGCCACTATCCACATGTCCAATTCCTGTATCTTGGTTGCCCTGGCAACCTCTGCTGGCTGAGCCCCGGGTGCAGTGCTGGGTTTTCAGTTCTCCACCACAGAAGGAGGCTGATATGAAAGATGGAGGAACAGGTAATGAGCTTAAGCGGGTTAGGAAAGCCCAATTATATGACTGACGGCAGTAATGGGAGTTTTATTTAAAGGTTAACAGTGCTAATAAATGCATTTATGCAGACAATTAAAAAAAAATCCTATGATTTGCAGGAAATAGTAGGGGGAGATTTTACATCAGTGCATTTCTAATATCAGCTGAAGTATAATAGCTAAAGTGATACAAAGACATGAGTGACATTTGTTGAGAATGTTACTTAAACTGAAACTAATACAGCTTGTGCTTTATGTATGCTTCTTTATGTATGTCTTTCGTTAATGATCAGTAGATGTGTTGCTTTACAGCTGTTGACACATTTGCTTGCTCTTAAAAAGGCAGTCAGTCAGGACAGGCAACTCACTTCAACAGAGGAAAAGTTTTAACGTTTCAAAAGTCCTAAAAGGATGTTCTCACACTAAAACTTTCTTCTAATGAGGATTTCTTCTTTTCTTAAGCAAGAAGCTTTCTTTTTGGTCCAACAAAGAGTTGAACTACATGCAAACAGCTCATTTCCAAGTAGTTAGACTTGACCCTGGATCCAAAAGGAAATTGGGTCGGTTTGTACCAGCGTGTCACTGTCCCAAGGGTGGCAGCAATTCCTGTGAGCTTCTAAGTGTTGCAGGCTGTTGGTACATAGGTAGAGTATAGTCTTTGAAAGTTTTGAAAGCTTTTTGCACTTACCACTGATTAATGTGGGCATGGTACTTCAAAAGATCTCTTTGTTTATGGCAGCCTAGAAAAAAATTAATCTCAAACAAGTTAAACTAATTTTGAAATCATAAAAAATATAATACAAAATAAACCAATCACATTCTTGAAATAAAGCTATACTGAAGGTCATTATTTATATAATTTTGAAAAAATATTACCATCATTCAAAGCAGAGATAAAGGGAACTGCACATGGGACTTTACTACCATCTGAATCAAAACATTCCTCCTACAAAATAGTTTGGTTTTCTCAGTATGAAATAATCACGACTACTTCCAGTTGTCTTGAAAGAGCTCACAGACCCAAAAGGTTATGAGAGATAAAGCATTAGGAATATTCCAGCTAAGGTTCTGGAAAACAAGAGTCTTCAGGCAGCTGGATTTTTATTTAGAGCTGAACCTCTAAAATGCCTAACCAACAAATTGATGCTCTGCAATTATTCCCTGTTTTCTGGAAATGTTATTGTACTGCTACAGGTACCACTGCCAAATCATACAGTGTTAAGGATTTCTGCTACAATACATGACACAAACTATACTTGTTGTTATAAGCAGAAATTATCAGAGGAAATGTTCAAGAGGAAAGGAAGGAGATGGAGGATGACACCGGGCAAGTGAAAAATGCAGAAGCTGTTAAAACAAACCATGGAAAATAGTAACAGACATAATTGCAGCATTGTAAGCCTTAAGGCTATGTGAACTGGGAGAGATGGAGGTCAAAAACAGTCTCTCTCCTCACCTAAATAATGAGTAGATGCAATAAATACAAAGCAGCAGTGAGAACAAAAATGTAGCAAAAGCCAGTTTTCAAAGAATACTCAGATTTCAGCCATCCCAGGCTTAAAGCACAGATAGCTTCAGGCTTTCTTCAAAGAGAGACAGGGGAAGGTGCTGTCATGCCCATGGCTGGTTTAGCAACCACTCCTGGCAGACCTCACACCACCTCCAGCTCCTCCAGGCACTCTCCCACTTGTCCTCCCCAGCCTCAGTGCTCAGCAAACCGCCCAGAGTGACTTTGTCTACAAAGGACAGGCCTGAGGGTCACCAAAGACACCCTCAAAGGTTAATCACTTCCTGTAAAGGCACATCATCTCCCCTATTTCCCCTGCATTTTAATTTGATACCACATCTGGAAGAAATATGATGGGGCATCTTTTGTGAACCTTTTCCCAGGGACAGTTCTCCCATAGGAATGCTGTTTAAGGGAACAAGGAGGACTTCTTCAAGACGAACCTTTCACAGCTAGTTTCTTTTGGTTAAAATTTCTTTGTGATAAAACCTCTTTTATTGGAGTTCCCAGAAGACAGCACATTTTCATACTGTCCTGACTTCCACGAGGAAATGTAAGGCAGAGCTTCTAGAAGTTTCAATTAAAACTAATTTATTTTAAAAAACAAAAAATTAAAAAAAAAAAAAAAAAGAGCCGCAATTAAATTAGAAATGGTCACTAATGCGTGACTTACGAAGTTAATCTATTATATGGATTTCTGTTTTGCTCAAACAAACTGAACAAAATAAAAGTTAACAGGTTTACACCATCTTGCTATAACTTCTTCGACTTATAACTCTAGAAAAGTCACAAGTTTAAATGAAGTTAATGAATTAATAATAAAAAAAAGATTTTTCATAGTTTTCATCAATAAACTTTCGGTACCATATTTGGAGGCTGCATGGAGGAAAGGTTTTCCTTTCCACTCTTCTGTTTCTCATTCCACTATCTTCATCATAGTAGGAAAATTTAAAAGGTTAATCAGAGAGTGGACAAGGAAAAACAAGATGTCAAATGAAACCTGGAGATTTAAATCTTCTGATATTTGATTTTAATTTTCAGTGAAAATTCATTTTCAGCGGGAAGATTTGCATAAATCTCTAGAGCATTTTAAAAGTTTTGAATAAATTTTTTAATCCATTCATTTTTCTCTGCTGAGCAAATGTTAACAGCATAGTTTGGATTTTATGTTTGCTTAATCCTTTATTGCTAATTGTCCCTTTCTAAACTTTCAACACTTGTTTCCTGATGACAGTTTTCTATGACTTCAGAATGTTGATTATTGATTGATTGGTTGATTAGAAGTGGATTCTACAATATTTCTTTTTCAAATTCTTTAGTTACACTGTGATATTACTCAGATCATAAGCAAGGCTAATAACAGGACGAGAGGAAATGGCCTTAAGTTACGTCAGGGGAAGTTTAGGTTGGATATTAGGAAGAAGTTCTTTACTGAGAGGGTGGTTAGGCACTGGAACAGGCTGCCCAGGGAGGTGGTGGAGTCGTTGTTCCTGGAGGTGTTTAAAAAACGAGTGGATGAAGCACTTGAGGCCATGGTCTAATGGTTAGGAATATGATGGGATAAAGGTTGGACTTGATGACCCTGGAGGTCCCTTCCAACCATAATTATTCTATGATTCTATAAGGCATGCATTTCCAAAACCTGCCCTCTATTAAGAGTGTTTTCCAAAATTTGCTGAACTCCTGTTCCTCTAAACCTTCCAGTATAGATTAAAGGGGTCCCTCTGTGTTTGATTTATTTGGTAGTTAATCATTTTCCAACAAGGTTTGAACTATTTTTCCTTTCAATGCATACATTCATTTCAGAATTCAAGGAGGCAAATAATCAAGACTACTGTTCAACACAGTATTTACAAGTTCGACTGTTGTTTCTGTTAACTTAGAATAGTCTGAAAACAGGCAATTAGAAAGTTAAAAGGAGAAATAGAGAGAGTCAGTCACATGAAAGGAGACAGGCAGAGATGGGTTTGTTCAATCTCAAAACATAAAAGGTGAAAAAGGGATGTGATCGTCCTCTATAAATATAGGAGGAGAAGAGCTCTTTCTATTAAAGGATAATATTGGCAGAGGAATAAACAGATAAATAGATACTATAAATAGATTGTAAACACATTTAGGCTGGAAATAAGATGAAATCTCCTAAGTGCTAGACCATGGAGAGCCTGGTCTGCTTGGTGCAAACGAAACAAGATCCAAACTAATTTTAGGACAGAATAGGTGCAGAATAATCCCTGATATTTTGGAAATAAGTATTTGTAGCACAATATACACACAAGTGCCTAAGAGGGATTATACAGTATCACTGTGGGAATGGAGTCCGTTATCAGATTCCCTTTTCCTGGTTCTGTTGAAATTCCAGTCCAAAAAAGTCAACTTCAGAAGCACCTTAATCCGTGTAGTTTATTTAGGGTCTGCTTATAAAAATTGTCTGGATCCAGAAGACATAATTTTTCTTTTAAAATAGTGGGAATCAGTGATGCCTTCCTCATCGAAAGCAAGTATTTCTCCTGTTACTCCCTAGTTGTTGAACTTTATTTTTGGTGGTTACAAAATGCTGTCTACAAAACTCCTGGATTTCCCACGCAGGTCCTCCTCTCTTCTCCAAAGCTTTGTCTAGTAAGAAAAGGAAAAGCTCCCAAGCAGCTGGAGGTCTAGCAGGAGAAGTCCTGCTGCTGCTGCAGGATAGTGCATGTCTGGAGACCCTCAAGAAATGGCCTCAGTCTTGGGACTCATGTTTTCACTGCATGTTGCACGCCCAGAAAGAAATATTTTGCAAAGCCAATGAGAAATGTGAGCCTTAAACCTCTGGAATTGCTCAGATGGAGGAAGAGAGAGCAAGTGGGGAAGGAACTGGGGAAAAAAAAGAGAACACAAATGAGACATATTTATGTTTCTGTTTTGGAGCTGATGGAAAGTATTCGAGGTGGCTTAAAATACTAGAAATAGCCATAGTTGCTGGGCAGAGTGGGAGTGATGGTCAAGCTTCAAGACAAAGTTATCGCATGGCTATTGGGAGGACATGGTAAATATTTATATATGTGCCAGTCTAGAAACAGTGGCATTTCCAGGTAAAAAAATGCAAAGAGCCTATTCTTATCAAACAGCTCCAGTAACAACCTTTCCTAGCCACCACTGCACTCATTATTTTATTTTATTTTATTTCATGAATTTTTATATGACTTTCAGTGTTTTGTCCTGTGGTTTGTAAAGGAAAATTGACAGCTATACAATTATAAACTGGGAAAAGAAGCTCTGAATTTCCATCTTAAAGGAGATAAAGGATATCTAGAAACACCTCAAGACATTTTCCTGTGGGGACGTTATTTAAAGACTCAATTTTTTTATCCTCTCATCTCAAAATAGAACATCTATACAGACTTTAAACATGCCAGATACTTCTATGATAACTCTTGATCGGGATAAAAAAAATAGTGAAATACTGTGTTAATCTAAATTCTTTCCTGTCCTCTTTACAATAATATATTTTGTCTTTTATTTTCATTAAATATTCTTTTTTTTTTTTTTCCTTCCATCAAACAAAACAGTGACACATTCCCCAGACAAAGTGTGTAGGTGTGTTGCTAAGGACAACAGTTTCAGACATAAATTACTTTTGAACCACAAACCCTTTTATTGCTCTTTATTGAAGGCCATCTGTATGTTGTTATGTTAATTTAAGGCTTTCATCTAACCCTTCTGAACGCAAAAATTTGGTGTGTTAGCAAACATCCATATGACAGCCGTTTTTCACAAGGCCGTGACATTAAGTTACAGACTGCAAACAGGTATGCCCCAGCACAAGTTAGGGTTTAAAACAAAAATTATAAAGTAAGGAAAACATTCTTGAAAGAATAATTCCTAAAATATAACTAAAAGGGAATTAAAGCAGCCTAATAAAAAAATTGTAACTAATGATTTCACCATATCGATTAGATTTCTATGAGAGAAATAAAGCACAGTGCATCACCCAAGATCACCCACTTTCCAAATTACAATTTCATGGTGGTTGCCTAGACTCAGTCCTTCAGCATTATCAATTTGAGTATTGCTTGTTCCTGCTGAAGCTGGTGGAGCTTTAATGAGCTTCAAATTTGCTGAAATGTGGACTAACATCTTTGCAAAATAATTTGCCCAACATTATGAAAATTTCAGTCAATTAGAAAGGAAAGTTTTCAAGCCAGAAAGTTCTTCTTCCTTTGGTATCAGCTTCACTCCTTGACATTGAGTGAGGGTAAAAATGAGTCAGGTTCTCAGGGAAAGGATGTAATTGATGGCTTTATGAAATTGCACTGACTTATGCCAGCGAAAGACCTAGCTGTTGCTCTTTGGTTTGTTTTGGGCTTGGTTTTGGGGGGTTTTTTAATAGTCCATAGACGAACTCTGTGTCTGGCTGCATCTGATTATAAACTTTCAGGTACATAAACCAGTTGGCTTTTGCTCCCTGTGTGCTGCCAAAAACACTGTTGATGCTGTAAACATTATAAACATTATAAACATTATAAACATTATAACATTAGTGGGTTAGTTGCAGACCGCTGCAGAGTTTCAAACACTACCTTCTTAAAGAGGTCATTAAATCATTTCAGTCCATAAGAACTGAGATGCTGGGTTTTGAGGAAAAAAGATGGTTAAACAGCTGATAGCAATAGCAATAAACTTCAATATCCATAGAATAGCCCTCCAGGAGAAAACCTTAGAAGATGGCAGCAGAGAAGAGATGGCAAAGAGCACAATTTTTGCACATTTTTCAGCCTGAGAACTAAGGCCCTGGTAGGTTAAGTGCCTGGTGAGGCATGAAGTCTGCTTTAATTAGACTTTGAACCCATCTGTCTCAAGATCTCATTTAGGGCTCTGGTTACTGGGTTCTGTATTGGTTCCTCTGTCTTTCCACTTTCTTAGAGCAAACCTCAAGGAATTCCATTACTCAGTTATCTATTCTCCACCAGGATACAGAGTACAACAGGTAAAAAAGTTAATAAAAGATAAGGCAAGGAAAAATACCTCATACTCAGTAGATAAGGGAAAATGACTGCAACAGTGTTCTGGTTTGACAGGCAAATGGAAAATATGAACAGGAGAAAATCAAAACACAACACTAAGATTTTTACTATCAGCAATAAGAAATGGTGATGGACAGGTAGGTGCTAGCAGTGTGTGTGAATTCAAATGTCTCTGGAAATCATATGTCAAAGTTCATATGTCAAATGGTGACTGAGGACATAAAGGAGAGAAGAGACATGTCCAAAAATATTAGAAAGATAAAATACATGCATTGAAGAAGAGTTGAAAATTGCAGAGCATACTTCTATTGGGTAACATGATTAGTGGGAAAAGACTTGTAGAAAGGTCATTTAGAAAGTGTTCAGCAGGAATTAAAAACAGGGCAAAAGATATGCAAAGTTAGTTTGTGTTTCTGGAGTATCTTGGATAAACTCTCAGATGGAATACAATTACAGGAAAAGAGCCTTGTGTAACTTTTCATGTGGGTATTGTCTGGACAGATTATACCTTTCATATGTACACAGAAAAATCCTGCATTTCAAATTATTTTCAAATGAGCTGTTTGAAAAGGAATTTCAAAATATGAAGAAAGAAAAATGTTAGAATTTAACTTGGCAGAGATGAAATCTGAGGGCTTTAAGAGATTTCTGTAATTCACACCATTGAAAAGGTTCACCTGTCTAACCATCTTAACTCCATTTGATAAAGCAGGACTCCCTAAAAAAATGACTCCGCAAATTTAGCTGGGTGGACTTACATTATTTAAACGAACTAGATGAATCATTGATGATACAATGACAAGTAACAGCAGAAAGGGAACGTAGAGAAGACTTAAGAAAATAGTCATGGGAACATGGGGATTAGTCAGTCTTTTGGTCTCCCAAAGGAAGCAAAAGAATATTCAGTAAAAATTAGAATATACAGTACAATAATTGGTATTAAAGTGAAAGAGATAATTTCTTCATCAGCAAGAGGGACAGCAGAGAAGGAAATTCTATCTCTGATGCTGTAGTTCTTATGCTTCACTTGCTAGTTTTCTGTAGCAAAGATCTCATTTGACAGCTAACACACATCTTGCATGTCCACACCATTTGTACTAGAACCAGGGTTGTTTTTTTTTCTTTTTAATCTATGAAAACCTGTATCTTTCCAAGTCTTGTATCTCTGTAGTGCTCATCACAGTAAAATTTAAGCCCTCCTAAAGTGAATTAGATCTACATCACATGAGCTTTTTAATATTTCCAAGTAAAAAAAAAAAAATCACTGTGATATTTTCATAAATACTTGATTCTCTATTTTGGCCACCCCCAGTTTTTGAAGAAAAATGAGTTTAAGAATAATTGATTTTTTGGATCACTAACTAAACAAACAAAAAATAAGTTAAAGCAAGAGAATATTTTTTCAGCAAAATAACTATAAATTCCTTTCCAGTCAACTAAAACATCTAACGGAGACTAAAAAAAAATGGTTTAATCTCATTTACTTGGGTCTTATTCTTCTTTTAATTTACTTTAGAGGAATGTAAAAACAAATGTCTTTTGGAAATGTATGGACCTACTCAACGTGTTCAGTTTAATTTGTTCCTGCAACTTACCTCTGCCTAGCCAAAGCAATGTCAGTTTTAACTAAGCCCGTTTTCCTCTTTTATGATTCCACTTTTACAGCATAGTGCAAATAACCCAATTTTTCCACCAGGAAAAGAAGCAACCCACATACTCCCATGTAAGAATTTCCCAGTTTCTCACCCTGGCCCAATGTCAGACTTCACCCCATGAGTCAGAAGTTCTTCAGAAACCGAGTTGTTCGGCAGTTGTTTGAACAGGCAATTGCCAAACAGTCAGGACTTTAGAAGCAGACCCAATGACAATGGGAACAAAATTCTCTTGAGCCCTCTGCCAGGAAATTTCATGATTGACATTCCCTGGAGCTGCTATTTAGCATTTTGGGGAATTCTAACTAGAGTTGAATCTACACCTTTTACAAGGCATAGACCTTGTACAGCTAAAAGGATGGTTAGCAGCTGGCCCTCATTTTGGCCTCTTCAGGGACCTGCTTAGAAGAGCCCCATGGCTTATCATCCTGGAGGGAAGATGGATCTGGGAGATATGGTTTGTACTCTCATTCAAAGGGATCTCAATGTGTTGGAGAAAGGGGCCAACAGGAATCTCATGAAATTTATTAAAGAGAAACGTAAAATCCTCTCCCTGGGGAGAAATAACTCCATGCCCCAGTACGGGCTACAGGCCAGCCAGCTGGAAAGCAGCTCTGCAGAAAAGGCCCTGGGGAGGGACTGGTGGGCACCAAGTTGCCCATGAGCCAGCAATGCAGCATCAGTCATTCTGCAATTTTGTTGTCCTTGACACGTTTTCATGTCCTCATGAAACATTTTCATGTCACATTTTCCTCAATCTTAGCAAAGATCTACCAAGTGCCACTGTTGCAAGCTGGCTGAGGTGAGAATAGCCTAGCCATCAGAAGGGATTTTCACCCACGCCCTTTCACCTGTTTTTGACTGGGTTGGCCTCATGTGAATCTGTGATGCTTCCACACTGGTTAATCTGTAATGCAAATCCCAAGCACCACAAGCATACGAATCAGAACATTTGTAAGTACAATAAGGCTGGCAGAGAAGTTATAATGCTGCAGACTGATCAAAAGATGTCTTTCATTGTGCAGCTGAGAATACTGCAATTCAAGAGAAATTAAAGTCTTCAAAGTTGTGGCTGTGCAGCTCAACAGATGGGCTTCTTCAAAGATTCATTATTAGTCTAACAGAAACTATAAATACCAGAGTGTGAACTGAACAACCAAAACACACACCTGTCAGTTTAAATCCATCAGAAATACGGTCAGCTCTCTGCAGCAAAGGTAATGGAAAAAACTCTCCCTTCTGGCTAAAGAAAGCAATATTAAGCACCTTGTCTTGATAGGTGAGACACAACGGTTGTTTTCATGATACAAATGATTAGACCAAACTGGATGTAATTCAAATTCATTATATTTTTAGGAAAAAACACCAATGCAAACATATTTTTACAGTCAGGTTGTCATTCTAGTGAACAATGAATCTTTGGGGTTGTTTAGTTTGGAGGAGACTGAGAGGAGACCTCATTGCCCTCTACAACTACCTAAAAGGAGGTTGTAGTGAGGCTGGTGTTGGTCTCTTCTCCCAAATTACTAATGACAGGATGAGAGGAAATGGCCTCAAGTTGCGTCAGGGGAAGTTTAGGTTGGATATTAGCAAGAAGTTCTTTCCTGAAAGGGTGGTTAGACATTGGAACAGGCTGTCCAGGGAGGTGGTAGAGTCGCCATCCCTGGGGGTGCTCAAAAAACGGGTTGATGAGGCACTTGAGGCCATGGTCTAGTGGTTTAATGGTTAGGAATATGCTGGGATAAAGGTTGGACTTGATGACCCTGGAGGTCCCTTCCAATCATAATTATTCTATGATTCTGATTCTATTTAAGACCTGGGATTATCCTACCGGAGAAAATTTCAGACTCTTTCCAGTACTGCTCTTCATCCCTGTGCAATTCATGTCTCTGCTTCTGGTGCTCAGATCACTTTTAGGCTGAGACACACTAGAAACCAGCTGATTGTTTTAAGATTGAAAAGGCAAAGTGACAAAGAGAAATGTACTGAAGGAGTATGCAGAACTTTGGCATCCTTAGCTATACCGAGGGCAGTCAGATGCCAACTGAAAGGAAACCTGAATACTGTAGGCTTCTTCAAAATCACCTCCTACATTGATCGGGCTCAGAAGAGCCCATGCTGACAGCCCTGTTGTCAACCCAAATGCAGGTACCCCCATGCCCCATGGGGGCTGCCAGCAACAAAGCCCTGCAGCCCCAGTGAGCTTTGGCAGGGGGATCCTTGCCCAGACCAGCACTGGGGCTGCTACCTGGCCATGCTTGGCACCTGTGCTTTGGGGAGCTGGGAGGAACCCAGAGCAAGTTATTGCCCACAGGTGTTTGGGACAAGGGCATGGCCCCAGGCCCCGGCTCAGCGCTGCCGCATGTGCCTGCGCCCCGGCCAGCTGCTGGCCGAGTCCTGGAGCTCCCTCTTTGAAGGCTCCCCGTAGGGCTTCACCTTTCCACAGGTGCAACACCTGCTGACAGATCCCTCTTGTTGTCCCAAATATCTGTTTTTTTTACCCGGTGTGCAAAGGCAATCGACATACAAACATGAGATGCTTTATTTGGATTCTGCAGAAAGGGGTGCTAGGTCATAAATCTCCAATCCAGCTCACCCTTGGCTCACACAGTAGCAGTTTAAATACAGTACAAGTAACCATGGAATAATACATGATTGGTTACATGATTTGGCATCTCAGAAATCTCTGTACCCATGCTCCATCAATTACCTAATTCATGATACTGTTACCTAATTCATTATACTCAGGTGGTCCTACATTTACATTTCAAATCTCCTAGAGGTGTGGGTTTCAGTGATAAAATCCCCATAGGCTATGTAGGGGACACCTTGTATCTTGATCCTTGCCCAAATCTGTCTCTGGTTTATGTACAGATGCCATAAAGAAGCATTATCTACGGAGGCTGAGAGAATTTTACTGTCTTTAGATCTTGCTCTTCATTATTGTACCTTCTTTCTGCTTATTTTAACCTTTGAGGTAATGCCATCTTTGGGTCTTAGGGGCCTTCCATTCCTGCTCCCCTGGTTTCAGAGCAGTTCATGATATGTTCACTCAGCCTAAAAGGCCAGGCAGCCACGCAACCGCTCCCAAGAGTGACCTGTGGCCACACACCCCAGGCAGCCCCCATCCCTGCTCCTGTGGGGCTGGGGTAACAGCCCCTGGAACCCTGTGGGCAGCGCAGGGTGGGGGAGAACTGCAGTGTCAGAGCTGTGTGAGAGCGCCAAGAGAACACAGAACCCATGGTGGGTTTTGCAGTGCTGTCCATGAACATCCCATGCTGTGGGGCTGCAGGGTGATGCCAGGCTGTGCCCAGCCACCTCCCTGCACTTCCAGCAAAGCGAATGCTGTCACTGCCATAGAAATAAAGACTCCAAAGTTGTTTTTTCGGATGACACTCTATTATAGGGGGAGGGGTCCCTCCCCAGGACGTGGCCTCCTGCAGCAAGGGACACAGGTCACATTGCAGCCAGCTGGGGGAATGGGGAGCACCTCTACTGGAGTGTGGGCAGCAGGCTCTGCCTCTCCAAGGAGATGGGGCTCACCATTTGCCTGCGTGGGATTTCAGGTTTGGGGGATTGTGCCTCTCTTGGGCTGCAGGTAATGGGGTTTGACTCTCCTGAAGCTCTGGCAGTGGGTGGGGGCAGAAGGTGGGCACTGTTACCTTCTGGAAGAGGAGCAGGCAGGCAAGGGTACGTGGGCAGGGCTGGAGCACGGGGTCAGGCAGCAGCAGTGAGGGTTGGGGCTCTGCCTGCACAGGGCAGCAGCCCCCTGGCTAGTGGCTCTGGGGTAGGGGGCCATTTTGCCAATTACTAGGCCTAGCATAAAGGACACAGCCAGCAGCAAAACAAACCAGTAACCAGATTCTACTGCACAGAAAAAGGTCAGTACATGGGTGATTGCTGGGGGTACAAACAAGTCAGTCAGATCACACATAACAGACATCAACCCCAGCGACCCCAGGAACGATACAACACGGCCAACAATCAGTGGGACAAACAAAGCAACAAAATCTCCCATGGCAGAGATGGGAGACAGCCAAGCCAATAGACAGGTTATATAGGAGAGAGGAAGCCACACATTGTTCTCACAGAGCCCGCGTTCATAAACACCAGACCAGACTGGGATCCCATTGCATGAGGAGCCAGGAGGTCCTTCCTCAACAGGGAAACTCTGCAAAGTGCATCCACCTCACAGACAGACACTGCACCCTTCCTGCAAGTGGTCCCAGCTTTTATGCCCAAAGCAGGACACCTGGCACTCATTTACCCAATGCAGGGCACCTGGGGCTTGTTTACCCAAGGACTTTCCTTGCAAGGTCAGCTGCACCTTGGAGGAAAGCTAAAAGGCAAACTCATCCCCTCCTCTTAAAGGGCCATGGGGACCACCCATATGTCAACCTTAATTCAGGGCTCGGGGTTCAGACCCCAGCACTTCAGGGGCACACGGGGCACACTCCAGAGCCCCAGCACCTGGTGAAGGAGCAGTGCTGTGCCCCAGTGTCCCCAGTGTGTGCCCAGGGGCTGCCCACAATGGTCCCAGGCTCTGCCCAGTGTGCCCCAGTGTGAGATGCAGCTGGCCCAGTGTGTCCCCAAGGCCTGTCCAGTAAGTCCCTGTGTCTCACCTGTGTGTCTGGGAACAGGCGGTCACCCTGGCATTGGGCTGCAGGGTGGGCCCTGCTCATATAGCGGTGCCAGATGGCAGCGGTGAGCACGGCTGTGGGAGGTGTGCCGAGGCGGAGTGACGCTCAGTGTGCCGCTCAGTGACTGACGGGGCTCAGGCAGGAGGTCAGCAGGTTGAGGGCCATCAGGGAGTGTGAGAGAGAGAGAGAGATGCTTGGACTCTCACCCTGCCTCCATGATAGAAACCCAGCTAGAAGAGAGAGTCCATGCTGCAGAGAGCTCCCTGTCCGCTCTCACCCAACTGAATGTGGCAGCCCTGAGGACAGGGGACAACCTGCCCGGTACTGGCAAGAGGTGCTGCAGCCGTGTCTGCCCAGTGACAACCCCACCTTCTCAGGTGCTGTCAATGCACTCCAGGAGTCTCCTGGATTGCCTACAGCTCACTGTGCAACTTTTCGAGCAGATGTCGGGGTGCTTGAAGTCCCCAAGCATGACAAGAGCCTGAGAGTGCGATGCCCCAAGTAGCTGAGTAAGAAGGCATCATCAATAGGCTCTCTGGGGCACGACCAAGCTACCCCTGGGATGCCAAAGCCCAGCAAATCATGAAGCCAGAGGCCACTGCACCAGCCCTCCTGCAAAATGCTCCCTGACTCTGTGGCAGCTGAGCAGCCAGTACCCAGTGCCCGCGTTCCCTGACACAGTGATGCACAGACACGCACAGATGCAGCATCTGTTCAGACACACCATTTATTGGCAACTTTGCCCAGGGTAAAGCTCCCAGAAGGAATGAACTCTCTCAAAGAGGTGGGGGCGGTCAGTGTCCAGGCGGTACCGGCAGTCTCTGTCCCAAGCCTCCTTGCCACAGCCCCTTCAGCTGCATCGCCTCCCACTCCCCACAGTGTGCTCTTGCTGTGGGGGACAGGGGCGGCAGCAGAGTCACCTTCTGGCTCAGCTGATTCACACGCAGCTGCACGCACTTGGACGTAACTTCATCCAGCTCATCACCGACCATCAGCAGGTTCAGGATGATGTTTAGCAGAAGCAAGATCAGGAACATTGTGTCAGCCATGGCCTGCAGAAGGAGGGAGAGAAGGGGTTCAGTGGGGTGGGAGGCAGGGAGGGAGGGAGTTGGCGGCGAGGGCAGCAGGGACGGGAGGTGCAGGGAGCTCGGGACAGGTAGAGAGGGGACAAGGCAGCTGACAGGAAGCAATGCCCTGCCCAAGGTGCTCCTTGCAGGGTGAGAACCCACCTCCCGGGGGCCGTGTACCTTCCCCAGCCCTCGTCCAGCCCAGCCTCCCCCCACCTCTGCACTCCCCAGATCAACCACTCGTGGCTGCCTCAGGCAGCCAAAGCCCCGACACCCAAAAAGTACAGACCTTCTGGTGCAACCCTAAAAAAACCACAGCAGGGCAGCCATTTTTAGAAATTACTTCATATCCATTGCACAATCTTGCAGAAGACAGGGCCCTTGTTGCTTGGTTGCCTACATCCAGCAATAACCTCCATCTTGGGAAGCAAATCCATCAAGAGCTTCTTTCACTTCTTCTCAGCCTTCATTCAACATGCTTGTTTTCATCTACTGTGCTGTATCATTTTCTTTGATAGAGTCTTTTTGTGCAGCGATTTGCTGCTTTTCATCTGTTGGTAGCATGTTGGAACTTAAATATTTTAGCTGACGTTTGGTTTGCTTCACTTTTTTTTCTCCTCACCACTTTTCTCTTGATCTTCTGATGTTCCTCCTTTCTTTCCCAATGTGTTGCTATACCATTGCTTGTTAGGCCTCAGTCTCCTTTGAAACCAAAAAGGAGTTTGCCTAGAAAATGATGGCTTTCTTTGTCCAGCATGAGTCAGCTCTTCTACTCCTAAAAAAAATAAAAATCTGTAAAATATAGATGTTTTTTCCCCTCTCTCATGAATGTATTTTGTGCCAAGAGGTCCAACATCAGTGTCTTGTTTATACAGCACAGCATCTCTGAGAATCTCCTGGTGGGATGTGGATCCTTTTGTGTTACCAGCATACAGGGTAAGACTGTCTTGGCTCTGTACTCCCTACATTTTAGACCACAGGAGGCACAGACAACAGGTTATGAAGATGCGGACACAGCTACTCCATATGATCCATCTGACTTCCACAACTGCAGTCTGGACAAGCCTGGGGTGACACAGATTTTCAGTGTCTGGGCACAGAGAAGTTTACTCACAGCAACAGAGGGGCCCCACACGCAAACACAGCTCAGATATCAGCTTGGTGCTGTGCTGGAGAGGTTCCCTCTTGCTGGGAGGCTAAATCCTCCTGGCTAACCACAGCAGTTCTGATCTGAGCTGCCTTGCATCCAGATGGCTCAGCAAGCTTGTTCTTCGATGGCTGTGAAAAACCACACAGGCATCCTCTGCCACTTAGGACAAAGAGCCCTTTGGCTGTGACTGTCCATCTTTATAATAGAAATAAATGGCCCTCGTATGTTTTGGAGGTCTTGTAAGGATTACCACATTGAAGATTTTTATATGCTCAATTACTATGGTAATTTAAATATGATTGATAAAAATAATATTTATTAATATTTTTAAAATTGCATTAAAATGCCATCAGGCCTCACTGAGCTGCAGACATTGAAAATTCATAGCTTCATATTCGATTTTATAGTTGGTTGAGCATCAGTTGTCTCTAAACCCTGAGGTGTGGGACTGCAGCCACAGCAGGAGTGCTGTGACTTCACCCTCCCGCCTCTAGCACGAGCGTTTATGTTCATGTTCACGCACAGTACAACTCAATTTATGCCACTCTGCAGGTTTTTGCATGAATCCTGGAGGAAAGCAGAAGCTGCCATTTGACAGGGGTGAAAAGCATAGTAAATTATTGGGTAAGATAAATTTCCAGCAAGACACATCTCATTGTACTAATCTGGAGTGACTGTAACTAAAGGTGACAAGTGTAGGGAAGGCTATTTGGTGCCTGAGGGATCATGCTGGGCCAGATGCACTTTCCCTGCCATGTGAGAAAAAGGGGAAGAAAGGGAAAAAAATGTGTTCTGGTTTATGTATAGCTGGGCACTTTTCACACATACCCTCATCTGTGTAGTTTCCACCACCTGGGGCTGAGAGATGTGGTGCCTGGTTCTAGGCTGGATCTCCCATCCCCATTCCCATCCCCATGATGGGCTTTCTCTGGCCAACACTGTCATTCTGCTCCTTTACAGGGAGGGAGTTTCTAATAAATAAACATTAGACAGGCTTTTTTAGCTGGGGTTTTAATTATTTTTTGTTTGGAGCAGCTTTGTCACAGTTCCCTATGCTCATGCAGGGATTCCTTATTAAGGTTATCACAGGTGGGGAGGGGCGGGGAAGAAAGGAAGCTTTGTGCAAACAGTGCAGGCAGAGAGAGCAAAAGAAATTGGTTATTTGAACTCAAAGCTGCTCATTCCCTCCAGAGGAAGAAAAAAAATAAAAAAGGCACATGAAGAAAAAGCCCAGAAATTCCTGAAGAACGCTGTATACGTACAGCCTCCACAGTCTCCTACAGCATGTGGCTGTATTTGGAAGGTGAGCACACACTGCTTTCACTGGGAAGGAAAGGAAACATGACACATGAATAAATTAGCAACCAGTCAAAGTTAAAAATTGATTTTACAGAAAAAGAAATATATATTTCTTTGCTCCACATAGACCTATGAACCTGAAGAGACCTAGTCATCTAGCTAAACAGCTTGAGCTCTGGTGAGTCAAAACCCATCACACCGACCTATTTCAGGAAGTGTTATTCCAGCAGTGCACTGCTCTAAGATATATTCTTTACATTTCCTTTGACTATTAGATTTTCCACACGGTGTATACAGTTTTCAGCAAACAATGCAGACATAGTTTTAAGATAAACTGAAATAAATGTTGCTTACTTCTTATTGTCTTTTAGCCATTTTATTTAATAAAATAGTTGTGGGGTTTTTTAAGGCATATATTCATATATATATTCATATATTCTGACAACAGCATTCTCAGAATGAGAAGGGGAAAAAAAATCTGCTTTCTTCAGGAAGATGTATCTATCAATAGGGTTCCCTGTTAATTTTCATTGAGATGTGGAGAGACAAGGTTTGTTGACAAGAAAAAGAGTCCTCAGTGGCTCTTGGAAATGTGAAAGTACATCCCAAGCATAACTGGTAATTTTTGAAGGTCGCACTCAGTCAGTAATATGTGTTTGAATGCAGTGCACACAGTTTGCTGAACAGGGTAGAAGGGCCACTTTAATTACAGTATCCCTGGAGAACCTATAAAATCTCATTTAAAGTTCATCATTCCTCAAGCTCCATGTGCTTCACAATATTCAACAATTGTGTATCCCATAAATCAGTAAGTCTTGATGTGATTTGAGAAGCCCTGGCTGGAGTTTTTAAGAGGGCTGGCTGTGTTTTTTTGGCTCTCATCCCTGTTTCCAGATGGTAACATGCATTTAAAGACATTGCATACATTTCCACCCAAAACACAAACAAATAAACAAAAGCTGTGCTAAAAATGTTCCGACGTTTACAGAATCAAGCACCAGGAGTTAAGAAATGTGAGATGGCAGGGTCACCGTGCAGCCATGTCACAGAAAAGCCATAAATTAGAAAACTCTAATTAGAGTTTTAAACACTCTTTGCCCTACTTCTCTGAATTTCTTACACATGAGTGATTAAATCTGTATGTGGGTTTCACAAGGACCCACAATACCTCTGATCTCTGTCCCTAATGGACATATTTTTTTGCTGGGCCAACCCTAGCTGTTTCACAGCAACAGCACAGCAGCAGCTCTCAGTCAACCTCAGCCAAAAATACATCTGTGTCTTCTTGTTTCCAGTGGATGATTACTGCAGATGTCTCGTTGCCAGCCCCATGACATTGCGTCCTCCATGAAAGATGCAAGCAAGCCCCTTTCCATCTCCCAGCCTGACCAGACACCCCATTCTTTGGCAGATACCCGAGTCCATCTCTCTGCTCAGTTTGCCCATAGTTTTGATTCACCTGCAGAAAGTCAGCCCAGGTCAGCTCTAAGCATCAGATGCTCAAGAGACTTCTTTCCCACTAAGCTGATACCACCTATTACCATCTCCCCCTGGGGCAGTTCTTTCCCAGTCTGATATTACTTATGTATTAAAGCCTTATCCATATTCTGTCCTTTTGCAGCCATACTCAGAGCAGCCACAGGGCAGGTCTGGACAGATGGAGTACACATGTTTGTAAAACCAATTTCTCTTTTGGAAATTTGGGTTAATCTGCTGTGTACACATACAAACTTTTGATTCCTGGAACTCTTATACAGAAATACCCTCTTATATTATACGGTTTAGCTTTTATTTATGATGTCGAACACAAATTTCCATAATGGCATTGATATATCACTGTCTACAAGTCATTACCATGACTGAGTTATTTATGTCCCTAAATATTTATGTATTCCTTTTCAACCAGGAACTATTTATCAAACAAAGGCAATCACTGTGAAACAAAGTCAGCCTTTTGCTTGTGAAGAATGATCCAAATATAAGCTCTCTCTTCCTTCTGACTACACATTAATCTTCTATGATATAAAAAGTCTGTCCCTTCTTACAAGCCAGGAGCAGCAAAATGATTTCAGATTGCACTTTTGAAGTACTCTGTAGAAAATCGTTCTTTTGAGAAATCCTGGTCAACATATTTAGTGCCATATACATATTTCATAGCATTATAGATCAGTATTAAATGTACATAACAGCAGCATGAGAAACGTCATATCAAAACGGTAGTAGTCATTTATTTCATAACAATCTTGCCTTCAAACAGCAGTATTAGCTATTACTTTACATGCAAAAATAATCCTATTTCATTAACCAAGTTGATTTTTTTTTTTTTTTTTTTTTAATAAAGGGATGAAAAGTTCATCAAGAGCTTTACAAAGGACTTGCGAATGACTGAATTCACTGGAGCGGGGCCCAGCTTTTGTTCTGGCTGAATACAGTCTGCAGTCAGCCTGCAGATCCTAAGCCCAACCGGACCCTCCAGTCTGACATTACTACCAGTAATTTCAGCATGGTTTGCTTGGGCCATCACATCTAGGCTTTCCGTTATCTGACCTGTTGTATACAAATCTCCTCTATGCAGAGAGACTCCCAGAAAACAGAGACCTCCCAAGTCCATCCCTCTGTGCTAAGGTGAGATCATCCATACTGAAATCATTCACCACAGGCTTTTCTCTAGCCAGTTCTTAAAAATCTCAGTAACAGAAGTCCCATCAACCATAACACCAGTAATAACACACTTCTCTCATTATTAACAGCAGTGTTAAACTTTGCATTTATAATAGGTGCTCTAGTCATGTTGATAGAAGTTAAGCATTTAATACTTTAAAAAACACTTAAAACTTAAATGGGGTGCATTATCTCAGGCTTATTTCAAAAAGACTTGGCATATGAATGCTATCTTAGTAATTGCGGGTATTTCAGCATCTCTTTGGCAACAAAGTTTGATTCTCCAGCTACATCTATCTGCATCAGGTCCTGCTCCTAAAACTAACACTTATCCCACCATGAAAAGAATGTAAGGTACCTGTGTCTCTAATTAAAATCACAATAATTGAGAATATTAAACATGCAAAACAGTCCTGCACTATACAGTTCATCCACATAGCATGCTATTTTACTGAAAGTACTGTGTTCAGCTCTGGGGCCTCTAACAGAAGAAGGACCTCCTGGAGTGAGTCCAGAGGAGGGTCACAAAGATGATCAGAGGGCTGGAGCACCTCTCCTATGAAGACAGGCTGAGAGAGTTGGGGTTGTTCAGCTCAGAGAAGAAAAGGCTCTGGGGAGACCTTATAGCACCTTCCAGTACCTGAAGGGGCCTACAAGAAAGCTGGAGAGGGATGTTTTACAAGGGCTTGTAGTGACAGGATGAGGGGTAATGGCTTTAAGCTGAAAGAGGGTAGATTTAGATTAGATATTAGGAAGAAATTCTTTACTGTGAGGGTGGTGAGGCACTGGCACAGGCTGCCCAGAGAAGCTGTGGCTGCCCCCTCCCTGGCAGTGTTCCAGGCCAGGTTGGATGGGGCTTTGAGCAACCTGGTCTGGTGGGAGGTGTCCCTGCCCTTGGCAGGGGGGAGGGAACTAGATGATCTTTGAGGTCCTTTCCAACCCAAACCATTCTACGATTCTATGATATAAATTTCTGGATTTTATTCTCATCATCTGTTTACTGGCAAATGGGAAACATAAAAGAGCTAAATTCAATGAATAAATTATTTGCTGTCAACAGTTCACCAAGCACACATTTTCTGTTAAAACTAGAATACCATTTTTTAGTTTCAAAGGAATTTTTTTGTCTGCTTTTTTTTTTTCTTTTGAAGGGATGGAATTTCTAGAATAAATCAGTTAAAGCAAACAAAACAAAAAGCCATTGTTCCCCCACATCTTGGGTGAAACAATATGTGCCAGCCTAAAAGTAGCCATGGCTGAGGATGTTTCTTTGCCAGGTCCTGCCCTCACCAGCCCCTTCTGCTTGCAGCAGGCTTCTCACTGTAGATCCCTGCTAAATTGCACAGCAGTACTAGTGAGGCATAGGTTCTCCCATACTAACATTTCATGCAACAGAAAACTGCAAACAAGGTGGCCTTTGCTGTGAAGAACTGATATCAGTCCCTGGAGAGCTTCAGATGTACAAAGCAGCAGATAAAATGAAACCAAGAAGTCAACAGGCTTTGAAATCCTGGGAGCTGCTGCTGCTGCCTTGTAAAAGCAGGATGATGTGTGTTTGTGGTGGGAAGTAGCAGGTTATGATATGGAGCGGAAGAAAACAATACCTCTATTGATACACTAGCTGCAGTGTAGCATTAGAGGTAGTGCTTCTTCCAGCTTTGTATAAGCCTGTCATGCTCTATAGACACAAGTCCTGAGAAATGGATTGTACCTTCCACTGCCCCAAGAAGACAGTGCAATGAGTTGGGTTTTTTTTTGTTCAAGATGTCCTCAGAAATGCAAGAACCCAGCAGGCAGTGGTGAATGAGGTATGGGAAACAATAAGAAACAACTGCTTCTCCGATGTCCAGCAGCAACACTGATGTCTCTACCAAATTCAGAAATCCACATCACCACCAAAGTATCTTAGGGCTCAGGTTCTTCAGCTCAGTTAGCTTTTAAGACATAGCCATATAGTCATAGTCAAGTAAGTTTTTAATTTCAACACGAATCTATTAATAAATGATTTAATTGTTCTTTATCTCCTGCAGTGCACAGGCAGCTGAGCTAATCCAAACCATTTCAGGGCTATTTAAACTGGGCTGTCTTTGCACAGAAGTAGGTGAGGCAAAATTACCTGTCTGAGCCATATGGCTCAGCCTAGAGAGAGTTACCTCCAGAAACTGGCAGCTAAGGGTAGGTTTCCTTAAACTGTTCACATCGGTTCTCTAAGAGGACATCTCTTTTTGTCCTGGATTAGCAGATGGATTTGGAACATTTGAAAATTTAGATTATGTGAATGCTGCCCGTTAACTTCTTGTGCAAAATCTGGCTGGAAAAGGAAGATCTGGGAAGCTACTGGGGCAAGAGATGAGCAATCTGGAGCTATGCCATGCAATACAGACATGTGTTACACCATCCTGCTTAGCAACACACCAAACCAGAATGGTCTTGGTCAGATGCCTTCGCTCTGAGTGTTTAATTAACAATTAGTGCTAATGAAGAGATGAGTTTTATAATAACATAGTGCAGGTCACATTTATCTTGTAGCAATGTTTGCTTAATGCAGTGATTCCTACTTTGTTCTAAATCTACTTTTCAGGAACCCACATTCTTTCTCAAGAAAGTAATTCATTCTCACAAAGTAATTTTGTTTGTTCTGGTAAAATGGTAAAGGATGAAGAAGGCTTATCTGTAAACAACTTATTTTTCTTTTATCAGTTCTACATTTTTCACAGATTTCTTGTCACAATATCAGAAAGGCACCACTTAAAAACAAAAAAAGAAAAAAGGAACCTAATTCATGCATTGGACTGCTGAGATAACACTGCAAAAATTGGCTCAGGGGGACAAAAAAGCAAGACAATGTATCAGAAATTCAGCTTGTTGTGTGTGCAGCTTGTATTATTTTGTGGTCCTAAAATTCTTTACACTTTAGATATGCTATAATTAAAAACCAAAGGCAACCAGAGTGTAATATTGGCAAAATAAGAGAGCATTCTAGTGGCGCATCCCAGAAACTGTGGATATGGACTCTCTGATTACCTCTTGCTCCTTAGTTCATCAACTATTACAAACCAAACTGTCAGTCTAGTTCTCTAAAGCGTGCATGTAAGTATATATGCGTAAATGAAATGTTTTTAACAATCTGTCAGAAATCTCAGAGCAGAAACGCTAATTTAGCCCCTGCCCAGCTCTTTTGCTGACGCACTCGGTGCTGTCAGTGCGAGCATTGCGAGCTGCCCCAGACCCCAGCCTGTTCCTGCAGATGACAGCGCCGGGCGGGCAGTGGCTCAGGTGGCAGAAGTAGGGCAGGTGTGCCCTAAATGCAATTAATTAGCCCGGCTGGTAAAGCTAATATGCGCCGCTTGCAGTGTCAGACTGAGCTGGTTTTCCTGACTTCTCATATACCCATCAAACACACCCTTCCTCAAGATCTGATAAATACAGTTCAGTTGTAGGTTATAGTGGCAGTCACAGCCTATTGCCTCTGTTGCAAAGGTAACATTAGACTCCACTATAGCAAAGGTTGTTCAAGAAGCAGAGAAAGTTTTCTTGTTTAGTTAATTAGAAGTCGTAAATTACAGAAGACTAAAATGATGATTCTACTGATTTTTTATGGAAGTGCATTTAAATGTGTTTTTTACATCTTCAATACAACTATCAAAGTTGTTCAAGAGTACCATGAACCATTTTACAAACATTAACATGACAGCATCTTCCTTTTAGTGTTATTTATGTTATGTGGGTTTTCTAGGTAACACCAACAATGTTTGCAGCTAAGAGAGGAAGTCAACGTGTTTTCTTTTTTCTTTTTTCTTTTTTTTTTTTTTACCTAATACATCAGAAATTTGCTTTTCACCTTTTGCTGCATGCTGAAGTAACATGTATCACCCTTTGTTGGGATAGTTTTCCCTAAAAATGAGGAAAAATTATTACCTAAAATAATGACCTAAAACTATTAATTCACAGTAGTTCACAGTGACACTTTAATGAAATTATGATGAGAGAGGAAATAAAAATTCACCTCTTCAAGGCTAATATTAATAATTGGAAGCAATTACCTCAGTTTACACATTTATGGAATTAATTTTCTTATATAAAATGAAAAAATATTTGTAAAGCATTAAATTAAAAAGTAGAATATGTTTAAGCTATGTTATATAGTTACATTATAAATAGATATAATACTGTATTATATAGTATATTTATATTATAAAATCCTGAGCTACTTAAGTTTAAAAACTCGACCACTGAAGCGAGTACGTTCCCTTCCTCATAAATTCGTGCTGAATTTCAGTTTCAGCATGGTTCAGTAGGTTCAAAAGCAATGAATCAGTCCCAGAAAAAATGGGAGACTGGCTTAAAAAGAAGAGACTATATGAACACACTTCTTGCTCTTCAGATTGCTTTCTGAATTTCAAATTTTTATGATGCACACTGCTCTCAGTCCACCCGAGTGGATTACAGAGACGGCAGTTTAGCCCTTGATGTGCTACAGCCTCTTCATGATGAAGGAGGGAAAGAAAAAGGAGAAAACATGGAAGCCTCCAGCGCTGGTGGCTGACAAGCAGCGCTGAGAGGGGCAGAAGCATCCATCAGCTAATTGAAGTAAAATGCAGAGAGAAGAGGATTCCGGCTGAAAGCCTGTCCCGTGCTTGTTTTGAGATGCTGAACAAAGAGAGATAATTTTCCAACCACTCGCAGAGACACACTGATACAAAAATCTTTGTCCTATTAAATTATCACTGATTTTCCAATTTTGACATGCTGAAATTTGAACATTTTCCACCAAATCTGTATTTTTCTCTTCCTCCCCTCTGCCCAGCTTCTAATCTATGATTTATTTTTTTTTATTTTAGCTGATGGATCTGGTTGCACCCTACCCTGGCTGGAGCTCAGCTGGCTGAGGTTACTTCAACCCAGTTCAGCAGTAGCTTCTCACCACCACGTCCCTGGGAAAAACTGGCACTCTTTCAAATAGCCTGCCATGAACAGCTCAGCTGACTGCTCCCTAACCTGATTCAGTCAAACCCATCAGGTTCAGCTGAAACATGTTAATATTTGCTTAAGCAAAGCCCCCGCTTGGTGCTGATCCAGGCCAGGGAGTTGTCAACCCCAGACCCTTTCCCTCTCCATTGCCACTCTCACCCTACCTTCCCACCAGAGATCAGTGCCTCCTGAGATCTGCTGTTTCAACTGCTGGGGTTTTTTTTTAATATCAATCATTTCAGAGTTTTAGGCATGCAGTCCAGGTAAAGAAAGAATCTGGTCCAAAACAGAAATATGGGGAGGAAGGTGACTTCTGGCCAAGGGCTGGAACAAGCATCCTCGTACATGGGGGTGGGTGGCAGACCTGCCACTGCTTCAGCACAGGTGCAGAACACCTTCTAACCCAGATTGCCCTAGGGAGCCCTGCTGTGGGTCAGCATTAGGGTAACAGGCTTTTCAGTACCCTGAACACAGCCCCCTCGAGAAGAAATCTGAAAGTTTTATAGTTGCTTCCACAGAAGGAACATTACCCTTCTCTGACATTCATCCAACACAATCGCAACTGGATTTTAATGATCACAGTATTCAGCCTTCAGAACAAGCAGCTGCTTTTAAGATGAATTTGCATATGTATATTTTTAACAGAACAGTCACTTTCATTCTTATAGATCTTTAAATTATTTAAGGGCTCTCAGATGAACCTGTCAATATGACAGTTTGCTGGGAAAAAGAAAGAGCAAAACTGTAAGAGCTAATAATATTAACTGAAAGACCTGATGTAACCTTGTAGCCTAGTAAATACCCTATTGCCATTGCTAGTGACAGGCCACAGATATCATTAACTTCGCAAGGAGTGAGGCTTGTCAGGCTTTGCCTGAGCTTGCCTTGCCCTGCCTGGAGCTTTGTTTTAGCTTGTTTAACTGTAACAACAATTTTTATTAATGACCAGGCAGCTAATTCCTAACTTGTTTGAATAGTCTCTCTATATATTCATTGAGTATAATTGTAAGTTTTATATGGCTAGGAGTAATAAGTAGCTATCTGGTGTAGAGTGAAATATTCATGATCCCAACACAATGATGCTGCATAGAGGAACGTAGCATGACGTGCAGGACCCAGGATGGGGTGCAGAGTAGTACAGGCAGGAGATGACAACGGAGTGGGCACAGACTGGCACTGGACACTATGAGCTGCCCACAGTGGTCTGTTGAAGACGAGAAGGATTGGAAATGTGCAAAATAGGTTTCAGATATAATAAAGTGAACAAACGGCAAGGATCCGACACTGCACAACATTAAACCTAAGAGGCATTGACATGCAACATGAAATTGCAGCCAGTGAAGACAGAAAAAGCGTTAAGCATGGTAGAAGATACATGAAGATAGTCCCATGTGGACTCTGGAGTGAGGCAGAAGAAATCATCAACATATATTCCCGCTGGCAAAGCGGAGGAAGAAATCCCCACCATCAGCGTCACACTGTTACCAGAAAGGACCTGGGGTGTGATAACTCAGCACACCAGCACCATCCCCTGGGGCTGAAACCATCAACCTTGGACTCACAGGGAGCGTGGGGGCAAGCGTAATAGCAGAGAAGGGCTAGAGACTAGGAACTGTGAGTAACAATCTCATCTGTATTATTAATTAGACTTTCTCTGTAAGACTATTCATCTCTTTATTTTCTTACTTGACCTACAGCAATTAGATCTGGGCTGGTAATAACTCTTTGATTAGGCTGTTCAGATTTCAAGTACACTTAGAAATACATTCTTTCCATATTGGATTTTTTTCTCTTTACCCATAAAAGGGATTGTAAGTGTAACACTGAAGATGCGGTGGCTATTTATAAGATAGCCAGGTCAGAACTGCAATAGTTATTTCCATCTATAAGGTATAAGGTATTTAACTGGTATGTTGAGCTGGTAAAGGAAAAAAAGGACTATAGTCCTATTCCCCAAGGGATTTGGGGAAAGGAATTAATTCTCTCACTGGAGTCCAAGGACAAAATAAGGTATCTCTAAATCTTTAGAAGTGAAAGATATTTAAGAAGAGTTATGACTTTGTACTTTTCCCTGGTTTTGTGGTCCCTGTCAATAGTTATATTTTATTTAGTGAGGTGTATTTTTTAATTTGTATTTTACGTGTTTGCAGACTGATCTGGCATTGCCATAAAAAACCCCAATGCAACCAAAGGCAGTGTCCAATAGCTGTCCTCCCACTACTTCCCAACAAATCCTGTTCAGTATGGGTTACTTTTTCTGTATCTTACAGATCCACTTTTAGCACCACCACTTCTGACAGTAACTCCTCAATATTGTCAGGCTAGGCTGTATTTATTTAGCTGCTTTCCCCAGAAAAGAAGATTCAGACTTAAATCTTTACTCCAGGTTTCCTTGCAGTTTAAACTAAAAATACTGCAGGACTATGCTTTTTCTAATTAAGGCATGAGTTTTAACAGGCAAACATGTGATTCTCTGTGCTACGCTGTAAAATAGCTATAAAAAATAGCAAATGCTTAGCTTTGTGATCCATGTTCTGTGCTTGACAGCCAAAAGGGAATTGCTCTCATACTTGCCATTCCATTCCTGACCTATTTGTTATAGCTAACTTTTGTACTGCTTTTTTTCTTCTGCTGAAACTACAATATGGCAGAGCAAAAACCAAGCTAGGCTGCCAGCACTGAGTTGGCAGAACACATATCACTGAAGGAAAAAAAAATCCTGAAAAATATAGTTAAAACAAGAAATATTTCCAAAGCTTGACCTGCGCAGAATAGACACATGGAGGTATTTCACTTGAGGATCTGATTCTCTGAATAATTATCCTGGAACAACTCTAGTGCATACATCATGGCTTCATCTATACCATGTAGGAAAAGCAGGATGTTAGATTCACAAGCTGTCACAAGCACACAAACCTCAGTCTGCTCTCAATCGCTAAAATACATCTTGATGTACCATGGTAGTTTCCAGATAGTTTAAAACTCCATCCTCTTCCATCCTTAATTCCAGTGTTAAATGTTTGCCAACAAACTCATTCACCCACTCTCCCATGTACCTCTCCCAGCTCTATTAAGGACCCAATGCCACTCCATGAAGTTTTCAAGACTTTGACTAATTCTGTTCAGTTCGTTTGCTATACCTCAGGTGATAATGGTTTTATTCTTGCCTAACTGTTATTTCAGACAGAACCTGAAAAGGGAAGACTACCCACATCAAAATCTGTCCCTGGAAGATCAGTCCTTAGACCCACTTATCCAGCAACAGAGGGCTACCAGGAACAGTCTGCCCTCTCCTGAGTGCCCATTTCCATTCATCTTAAAGAGGACAAGATGAAAACTGTGAGATATATATATATATAGGAAAGGGAAAAAAGAGAGTGTGCATGTTCAGCAAGTTATCAGGATTCATTGCTAGAAATTATTAAGAAAGCTAAAAGAGTAAAAGAGCTATGCATGGTTTTTCCTACTTCTCAGCAGAGGCGCTTGTTGGCTGGAATAGCACTGCAACATTAACTAAGTACATAACCACTATGAGCTCTGGGGAAAAAAATTCACTTGTAGTGTGGACAGACATAACACATGCTAGATGAATGACTGAAGATAAATTCAGTTTGTGTGGAAGATGAAAATGAGCACAAAAGCTGTATGCCCAGGTGCATAGAGCTAGCAATTATTGTCTACCTTGTGGGAGAGTCCCCAGGCATCTTCTCTTGGCTCAGCCCAAGGTCTTTCCTGGCTGGAGGATGGCAATGCCTGCTACAAAAGCAGGGAGGCTCCAGAGCAATTTACAAAGGCAATGTGGCTACATGGGATTGCACTGGAGATTGCCTCCAGCTTCAATTCACCCCTCAAGCAGCCATCTTGGTACAGTAGAGACAGTATGAAAAATCCTTTTATTTTTTTAATTTATCCAAATGAGAAGGACCACACCACCTCTATGCATACTAAGAAATTGTGAACATATATACAACAGAGCCTGCAGAAACTATCATCTCGTAATGTAAAGGAACATCACTAGGGAGTCCAAATTCAAAGTGACTAATGTGGAAATTTATAAAGACTTCACAGACTTGTTCTTACACAATTTAATTACACTGTGTACAGAACAGTAAAATTGTGGGGTAAGGTGAGATGGTCATCAAGGGCTCCAGCAAAGGAGCAGCAGCTCAGAGCATGGTTTCTTTTGTTTAATTAGGCCACTCAGAATAGTTCTTGTGAATGAGCCGGAAGACATCTCCTTCCTTCTGAGCCAATTAATCCATTAGGAGCCAACAATTTGGGCAGAACTCTGCAGTCTTGCTAAAGATATTGTCTGAGGCCTGAAGATATGTGAGCTTGAAAGATGTGGGCAGGTTTCTGAGAGGCCGTGTGGGCAGGTATCATCAAGAAGTCTTTTCAATGTTTGATTTCTAGAAGCTGTAGCTCTGTGAAATAAAGCAATTAAGCTGAAAAGGGATATACTGTTTCTTTTTACAGGGCTATTATTTTGCACCATCTATCCAACAGCACCTGTGTTGCTCCCTAGTGTGCTAGAAAGACAGTCTTTGATCTACCAGAAAAATGAACTGGTTAAAGTATATGGTTTCTTTTCCTTAATCTAAAAAAAAAATAATAAAAAATATCAAATTTTCTGCAGAAAGTGGAAAATTTAACAAAATAACATCATTTTACTTGATACAAATAAAAAAAGGAAAACAAACATTTACAAGAAACTTCACATGTGGCTCTGTCATGAAGATCAGCCCGGAGCCTCACTGTAGCATCAAAACTTGCACTTGCCTTTAGAGAACCCACAAATACCCCTTCTTATCGACTGCTTAGTTTTGCTCCCAGGCAGTGGAAAGCATCTCGGTGATTTCCTTCCTCTGAATTGGCAAAGACCATATCAGAATCACTAAAAAGAACAGCTAGAAAACTGCTACAAGAGCTGAAATGTCATAAATCACACAGCTAAGTCAGGGGAAAAATATTTGCCTCCTCTTGCAAGCAGTGACAAACAAGAAAACACAATATTCTTGGAAAAGCAGGCTTTGTCCATCTCAGAAAAGTAGGCTTTGGCCCTGGTCTGTCTTCTTTGCTTCTGAAAATATGCACCTCTGGTGCCTAAAGAAGGAATTTTTAAGTTTCTAAAACAAATTGGTCCTGCAGCCCTCACTGTTGTAATAATAATAATAAAAAAAACAATTCCTGAGAAAGGTACCAGCTAAATCTTTAAAAGTAGAAGGAAATGTCCCTTTTGTTTTAGATAAATGTCATCCTGATGTGCGACTGAAAAAGTCAAGACTAATGACACTTATTGCCAAGCCACAAAAATGACAGAAATTGTGTTTTGTAGCTAGTGTCTCCACAGACATTCACTTCAGTTTTATAATGAATGAAAAATTAGGGCAAAAGTTAAAGCTCTCCAATGCCAAACAAAATATTGTATTGGTATGTCTAAGGCATTAAGGTTCTGTTTAACATAAATAAATGCATGAAAATTTGGCTGTTGCCAATAGCAGCAAAAACATATGAAGGGGAAGCTCATACTCCCTGCCACTTTACCATGTCACTTTGATGCCACACTAGAATTACTTCTGATTAACACAGGTGTGACTGAGAAGAAAATGAAGCCTCCTCTCCAGTGTGGATCTGAACATATTGCTGGTGCTTAACATATAAGATAAGCGTAGTTAAGATAAATGAATTTTTTTCCTCTATACAACCACTCTTACTAAATACATCTTTCTAAATGTCAGGCTCCCTGATGAAGCAAACACAGTGTGAGTCATAAGCTTGTTTTAATGCAAAGCCACCATACTGAAGAAACTGGAAATGACTTTTAATTTTCTCTTTAATGATACTGAAGAGTGACTATCTGTGAGATGACCAAGTCTGACACCTGAGGCAGAAGCACAGATGCAGTTTCTTATTGTCTGTAAATCATTGCTCATTCGGTATTTCTTATTCTAGTATCTCGCCTTAGTTTTTCTTTTCTCTCAGAATTCAATAAATCATATCATGAGATTTAATCACAGCCTTCTGTATGAGTTATGAAATAATCATTGTCTGCTACATCATTTCTCCTTGATAACTTTGTTGCATAGTGAAACTCCATACAATGTCCTTTGCTTCAAATAGCTAATTCTTTATTAACAGAAAAAACAACAGCAGCAGCCCATAATAATCCCTTTCATTATGCTCCAACACCCCACAAAGTCCTTGGTATTCCTTGTATTGTAGAACTCAGATACACAAGACAGAGACCTCTCATAAGACTGCAAAGAGAAGAAGAAAGGAGGGGAGACAGAAAAGGAAACGTTTATTACTGGAAATTAAACCTGAAATTTAGTATCATGGAGTAGAAAAATTATTCTCTTCCTGAGACTGATTTCTAGAGCTGATCCAAAGCACACTGGCCTCCATATCTGAACAGTAAAAACAGATTACCCTGGTGCTGCTTGTTTGCCTCTCAGAGCTTGCTCTTCTCCCTGGCTGGAGTCTCACCACCTCCAAAACAGCCCGGACTCCTCAAAACAACATAGGTGAAATGAAGATGTTTGAGTCCAGCCATGCTGCAAACATGTCTACTAAAGAGAATAAAGGAGGGGAAGTTAGCTCAAGTGCTTACCAGGTCACTGCATATGCAGTCCCAGTAATGGGCAGTGGAAGGACCTGAGCAGCTGCAAAACTCTGGACTTACATTTAGCATGGGATGCCTGTGTGTCATGCTAGACAAACTAACTGGCAAGGGCAAGGTGTTATTCTGTGAATCTAGTAGAAGTGTTACTAAAGAAAGAAAGGGAAGATAAGAACAGATCACTAAATCTTATTCACAGACACTCTCCTAAAATTCATCCTGATTTTTGAGCCACTTACAACTTTGCTAATGTCCTATCTGTCGCTCCAGCTTTGTTTCTGGAGGGTGTTTTGGCCTCAGTTGTGTTTGTTCAAGTTTCTCTCATTCTTTCAACTGCTTGGCTTATGCTGCCTCATTCTACTTTCATCGTTGCTGTTGCCACTTTTTTCTCTGTCAGCTTCCCAATATTCTGTGTATTTTTACCAGTTGCCAGTGGATAACTGTTCTGTGCAAGTCAGGTGCTTTATAACATAAGAATCTTCTGAAAAATAATTGTGTTTGTTTCCCCAGATATAGCTGGGAAGCTCAAACTATACACAGTCCTCTTCTAGAGTAAAAGATGGGAAGCTTGAAATATCAAAAGACTATTTAAGGGAACACCAAAATTGGCTGGTTCATGGAAAAAGTCGTCAGTTATGTATGGACAGGACAACTGGATGGATTATCTTCCTTCTCCATTGCATCTCTCAAACGAAGCATGAAATATATGTTTTGGCCTTGATTTCCCTCTACAACCACCACCTTAAAATGATTTTCTGCTACTGGAACTCCATTACCTTTAACTAAGGTAGCACTGATCTATCCTGCACGGGAGAAGAGGAACCACAGAGAGGATGAAATGGTCCCTAGTTCTACAGATGACATCGTCATTGATCTGACTTTGCAGCGACATCACAAGCCAGCTGCGGTTACCCCTTGCATGCCATCATGGAGTGAAAAGACTTTGATGTGTGGTAATAAAAGACATAACTTACACAGATGCCCTTTCAAAAATCTGTTTACTAAAGAGGCTTGAAAGGTTTTTCTATATCAACTGAAAAAAACTTGAGAGAATCAGATGCCTCCTCATTTCACAGCTACCATGAGACATATGGGGAATCAAATAAACAGTGACCATGACATACGGCAACATTAAGCTCCAGTACTAAAATAAGAACTTGCAGAGCACTTGTATTTCAAAATACAGTTTTTTTAAGTTTTGCTAAAGAAATGCGTATTTGCAAACCAAATTTTCACAGCTACATCACCCTTACATCAAATTTGCTAGAGCAGCATTTTATATGAGGCCAGCGAGGAAACATGCATATACTTCAGTCTTGGAAGCACATGGGGCTTCTGTTATGTTAAGTGTTGTCAGTGGAGCTGGGTGCCAGCTTCCCTGTGGTGATTTGGGACTGCTTCTCTCCAAATTCAGCTCCAAAGCAATCCCGGGCTCCCTCCGTGACAGTGCAGCCTGACGTGTGAACACAGAAATTCAAGGGGGAGGTGTGTTTTCCTGGGACAGCCTGCCCCTTTCAACTAGGATCTGATTGACAGTTGCCTGTTAGGGCAAACAACCGACACAAGGTATTTGAAATAACATTTTCCTACAAAGAAAACAAACAAATGAACAGTCAATGAGAGTGATAAGACTGAAAGCTCATCTATTTGGTAACAGTGGAGAAAGTCAGTCTAAATTAGTGAAGGCTATCAACACACTGGCAAGGTACAAGGGTGGCAAGGGTGTGTGAATTTGGAACTGAACTTTAACAACTCTTGCAGCTGTGTTTGTACATCCTTCTTGACACACAGAAAAGAGAAGATAATTTCCCCCTCTTATCTGCTGTTTAATTTTTAGGGTGTGCACACAGGCAGTTACCACTGGTTAGTACTGCCTTGCAAAATTTAGCGTAACCAATGTGCATGATAAGCTGACCAAAGGCCACTTTAATACTGAATTTGTTCACAGAAGGATTCAACGTTCTTTAATGAAATCAGTATTCAGTTGAGGCTGGGGGTCTGCTGCAGACGACCCCTCAGAAATCAGGTGCTCAGAAGTCATCACATGCAAGTACTCAGAACAACAAGTAAGTTGTATGTGGTAGCTTAGCTCCCTCACGTTACCTGCTAAATTATGGTGTCCTATTAAAACATTTTACAGTGTTTGACAGTTAACAAAGTTATGTAAGAAGTTGATTTGTGAGACACCCTTATACTGACTTCTGCTTAAGTATTTAATTAAGTGTAAACTTGTTATGAAGCACTGGACTTTGGGATAAATAAAGGTTAAAGAAAGAAAAGTAAATATCAAATGAAAATTAAATGCAATAAAGGTTATTTTTATTCATGGTGGTATTTTCCCAGGTTAAGCTTTTATGAATTTTGTAAATGGCATCATCTGTTAACTACTTAAGCCAGATAGCAATCTCTACAAAATATCCCAGTTTTACCAGAAGAACTATGATAAATGAAGCGATATCAAAATGAAATGAAATAGTTCTCCCACATGTAGGTAAAAGCAGCCCTCCCTTACCTGCACGCAGCCAGAGAAATGGACTTAGGTGTGGGTCTCCAGTGCAGCTGGCATTTTTGGAAGCACATGGGTACTTTAGAAGCACCAGTATCATTGAAAAAAACTTTCCCTGGTGGCTCCTCTAACCATATAAATACTACTGAAGAGTCCACTCTCCAGAAAGATAGACTCAGTTCTTCAGTTCAAGGACGTCTGGAAAGCCATCTGCTCAGCACAGACTTGCACTACGTATAATCAGACACCAAGATGCAAAAGCCTTTATGAAATCAAAATTTCCCCACAGGGTGACTTGTTAAGCCTGTGCCAGGGCACACACGCCTTGGTGAAACCACCAGCTGCTCCTCAGAAGATTGCTGTGACATGGTAGAGAAGATACCCACAGTAAGCAGTTTGGTGTGTGCTGTCATTACTATTGCCCCCTGGGGATTTTCTAACAAAACAGTTTGGGCTTGGAAGAAGTCTGCTTGTCAAAAGCCAAGCTGCTTCCTGAAACAAACACCAATTTAAACAAGAACAGCATTACCAAGAGACCTTTCCTTCACTCTAGCATGGCTCATTAACTCTCCTGTGACATGAACACCCATCTCAGATCCAGACAAACTTTTTACTGCTCCTCTGAGGTTTTGCCTTGATCCGCAGCACAGTGCTGACTGATAGGTGGTAGAAATGAGTTGTCTCCTAGCTCCAGCATTGCTGGACAGAGGTTCCTGCCCCAGTGTGCTCACTGCTGCCCTGCCGCTCAAGGTAGCTGTACTCAGCTCTGCCAGCTGAGCCAACTGTGTGACTGGGTCACTCACAACCAACTGCTGTTCAAACAATGGCCATCCTTTTCGTTAAAGTTAAAAAGGCAGCAACTGTACAAATATCTTGCACCAGAAACCTCAGGGACCAGCAGCATGCTGCTGAAGGTGACTGGCAACAACCGAGACCTCCAACCCAGCCTGAAGCAGAGCTGTCACCTCCTGTGTTCAAGGATGCAACCCCAGCTACCCGGCCGCTCCACATGAGCTTCTTCCCAAGCTTCCTTACAGGAATTCTTTTACTTTATAGGCACAGTCAGCCAGCCCTTGGTCCCCCTCCTCCATTCCAACGGAAAGGTTTTTTCTGTGTGACAATATACTTTTTCTGGCTAAATGAATATTTAGATATATAATATTAAGTGAAGCGGCTCAAAAAGCAGAAACAAAGGACTAGCAAACCCAGAATTCAGTAGATAATTATAATAATTTCAGTTTTTTCTAGTCCTTAGAAAGCTATTTTCTATTCTTCTCGAGTTAAGACATGATCTGCAGCCTCAGTAAATTACCTTGGGTTTCTGTAACCCAAGCAGGTACTAATTATGTATGCAAACACCATTTAACGGTTACCATCCATTAATCCATTTGGTTGCTCCATCACTATTCCTCCTTGATGCTCATCTCCCCCTTTCCTTCCCCAAAGTCCTATTCAACAGAGCTGATCTATAAAAGCCTTTCAGTTCTTATCTGCAGCAGACAAAATCCTTTAAAAAGCTAATCTCAGGTTTTGTTTCATTTGACACTAACACATTAAGCCTCCAAGAACTCTCTGTATTGTGCTGTCAGCTTACATTTCTCAGTGCTATAGGACTGAAAAGATGAAAATTAAATGGCAAGCCAGGGCTCCCTCCATCAGTACTGTAGATAACTATGGTTCAGTCTCACCTCGAGTGCATTTTTGAAGGCAGCTGAACAGGTTTCCTCCCTATAAATGCAAAACTTTTATTTTCTCTACAGCTGTTAGTACTTCCCTGCTCTGAGGTCCTGCCAGCACCTGCAGGAACTCCTCATGCTCTTCAATTCAGGCTGCAGCTACCAGTTCACATCAATACCAGCCACATCCTCCCCACGCTGAGGGAAACAGCAATTCTTAATGCTTCTGTCAGGCAGCAGTGTCGTTTGCTACCCGCCAGACAAGGCAGCAAAGGCATATTGGCTTTTGTCACTCATGACAACAGCCTGCAGCAGATGAAAGATTGTATTTTGAACTGGTTTTCTTCTGTTCAGACTGCTTTAACAGCGCAGACACGGTGTTCCTAGGTTCTGTCTGTGTATGGTGCTTTCTACTATGTGAGGCAGTATGTGGTCCACGCTGCCCAAGTACATTTTTGACCCTGATGATTCATGGACCAAAATCAAACACCAATGAAACACAGCAAACACGTGTCAAACCTTCCACTGCAGAAGGAAGAATTTTACAGCAACTTTGTGCTTGTGTAAACTGACTGTAAGAAGTGCAGAGCACACTGTTCAAACTCTTTGTGTTTCGTGGTTTTTTCTTGCCAGGGTGGGTAGAAGGAAAGAGAGGACTACTCTTTAATTTCAATATCCATACTGGTTTCTCCATGCCATAGCAAACCCCTGTGAGGGTGATGGGCTCCCTGCTCTGTGTGAGCAGCCAGCTCACAAACCTCACACCGCCTGCGGCAGAACGGCTCCGCTGCTGAAATGCAATAGCTTTCCCAATAGCTTTCCTTCTGGTGCAGCAGATAATGGGCTTCTGTTAATAACTTGACTTTGTTCCTAGACAGCTATTATAGTCGAACACTGGTCAATCTTTAGTCTGCTTAAAAAGACATCTGAGCAGGCAACACAGCAAATACCTTGGCTTCTGCTTGGCACAAATAAAAAGCTGAGATCAGGTTCATTTCATCCATTTCATTCGGCTGCTCAAAATTTCCCCTTGAAAAGCTGCTTAGAGAAACCTGGACCAGTATGCAAAAATATCACAAGCAGAGAAAATAGATAAATGTATTTAAATGGAGCATATTTGTTTAAAGTACATCTCTGTATATATCTGTATACATAATGCATACAGCAAATGTATTTAAATGGAATAGATGCTCCAACAGTCAGAATATAAATCAAGAATTTTTATGATGGGTTGTCCTCCGATTGTTTGAAAGTCAGCCAGTAGCTACAGGGAAGTTAAGAGTAACTCATTGACAATGCATTTCTAAGTAAATGATCTATATCTACATATATACACACACACACACACACATATATATATGAAATGCCAAGAAAGGTATGCATTAGAGACAGTCTGTGTAACAAACTAACCTGTTTTCAGATTTTAATAGGAAAAAATCACACAGAGATAATAATCAGTAAGTGCATAATGCCTGTATTACATTCCTTTGAGACCTTTCTTTGTAGGATTTTCAGACTTACAAACACTGATTTCTTGATCGGTGTTTATAATAAACAAGGAAAAAACTTTCTGCAAATATTTATGTTAGTGAAAAGAAAAATGAGGCACTTCTCACAAGCTTGATAGTTCCTTAATGCATTGTGTGTTCCTTCAAGGAAAATGGACATTTAAAAAGCCATGTTGGCTGCTGCATAATAAAATACAGGTATCTATCTCCTGAAAATGGATGCTGTTTTGGGATCCAGAATGAATTCTAGTATAGTCACAGATCACATTATTGGGTAGCTTGCTTTAACTTGCAAAAACTAGCAATCCTTTTTCTATAGTGTCTCATGATGAAATGTTTACTCTGTGTAGGAATAAGTGACGCACCAGTGGGTTTGAAATTGTATTTTAATGAAAACAGTGTCTGGATTCTAAAGCTGCTCTAACTTTTACAGCATTCAACACCAAGAAACAAAACAGTGCTATGACTAATTTTTTTTGTCTACACAGCTTAACCTAAATAGGTGCACTCTTGAGTATCAGTGAGCTTGTAGAGGACACTCCACAGCAAGGCTTTGCAAGAATTTTCATTGCACGAGAAATTCATTCACTTTTGTCCTAAGTGATTTTTAGCTTCTTTTATTATTCCTGAAGAGTACATACATGGGAGAACAATATTTTAGTTGTTTCTCCAAAGAAGCTCTAGAGACGGGGGCTGGTAGCCCCTGTGATATGGCACCACCAGACACTTCATATAGAGTTAACAGACAAAATGCAGCACTTCTGGCATACGTTTCCTTTCATCTCATAGCAGACAGCTAAACCAGATTGCAGAAACTCCACTTTAAAGTGTTTACTGCTCTCCATTAATTAAAAAAGGAATCTGGGGGAGCTAGCTCATGTTAATCATTACAAACAACAATTAAGCATGGTGAATCCCTAGCACCGCTGTCCAGTTTTATGAACCTGGTTACCCAGTTTCACAGAATAGCCTTGGTTGGAAGAGACCTCTAAGATCAAGTCCAACCATTAACCTAAAGCAACAGAAAATTACTCTTAGCAACATACTCTAAGCTGCTTTTCAGCATCTCATTAGTGAGTAGGACCAAGAAGGAGACAGCACCATGTGGGCAGCCTGATCACCACGGAGCTCCACCACAGGCTCCACAGGATGGATGCGCTTTGAGAACCACAGTTACACAACACGGCATTAACAACACTTTCATCACATTAGTGTCCGAGGACGAATTCAGCAGAAAAGATGCACAAAAGGCCTCTTACAAGAACTTAGACGAGGGCTACTCTGGCAGACCTTGCAAAAACAGTTTCAACCAGCATCTGAGGGGGGAGGAAAAGGAAAAGCAGCATGGAAAGCCACTAACCAACAGGGAACAGACCTAAGGTTAGCCTGAGTTCACATTTGACAAAAAATTATTTGCATAAAGGCATGTTTACTTCTACATCCAGCCATTAAAATCCCTTGATGTTGTGCTAAATATTTTGTCTCTGGTACAGCCAGGTCTCAAACTGCACAGAGGCCATTTATTGGTGTTTTTTAATGTTCCTTAATAAACACCACATGTTTGATAGTGCCAGCAATTGCAAACATTATGACTATTTGTGACATTTTCAAAGCTCTCCCCTGCTAGGAAAGACTGTCTGGGAGCAGTTAGAGAGCAGTCACCAAGTCCCATCCAGTCAAGCCTGCATGAGTCCAGAAGGAGAATCAACACAAACCTTTGTATTAGGTTTGTAACAATATTTGGAAAGTAGGCTTGTCCTGACATGAACTTCCTCCATAAAATAGAGCTCCTGATCTCATGTGAATTGGTTTTGACATTCAAGCAAATTCAATTTTCAGAAGAGTTTATTTATATGTGACTTAAGTAGACAAATCAAAATATTTTTCTGTCCATACATCCTTATTCACGCTCGCCAAAAATGTATTTTATTTGGCTATGGAGCAGTATTTAACTTCACTGAAATGTATCAGGCAAAGAACTAGGGCAGGAAGAGCACCTTCCCTTATTTTAGATATATGGCTTCAGCTTGGACTGCAGGACCACAGTTTTGTCTATGAGAGCAGAGATTTATGTGGCTGCATGCACTTGAGCGTGTTCACTTTGTTGACTCTCTGAGGTAAATGACAGGTTTCAGAGTGGACAGGCACAAGCTGTACCCTAGAGTTTAAGACTCCAAGTACCATATCATAGATAACTATTTTTTTGTAGCCTTCAGAATTACCAATTTACACAACCTGCAATACAAATTCTCTCTCGATTTTTCTTTCCATCACACTTCAGCACTTAGGATACATGGATGCTCTGCACCTGGATAATGCAGTTCCAGAAGAACCACTGTCATAGTCCCACCATCTCACCACCACTACAGACAGGGGTATGGATTGTAATAATGCTTCATGTATCTGCCTGCTCTCGGTGATATTCAAATTCAACCTGATCTGGGATGTGATTCAGTGAGCAGTGAACTTCTTCCTGGCAGAAGGAAGCAGGAATATCTAAGCCAAAGCTATCCCCATCACTTCACCTGCATATCTAATGAGGAAGGTGGCAGGTGCTGAGAGAGTGAAGCAAGAAAAGAAAATACAGTATCTTTCCTTGAAGGAAGAGAAATGGAAACCCAGACTGCAATGATTTTTGCTTTAAATCCACATAAAGGGGTCTGTAATCTCCATAAGCTCTGTATTCACTATATTAGCAGATAAATCTACTAACTGTTGGAAATACATGGGTTTTGGACTGATTAGGATGTGTGCAAGATGCAAGACAGAACAAGGAAATACCTGCCTTGTTTATTGCTCTCCTTCCTCAAGCATCCATTAGGACCACAGTCTGAGCTAGACAGTTCTTTAGTCTGATACTCAGTTTGCCTCTCTTAAATTCTGATCAAAAAGTCTGCTAATAAACACTGTTATGTTCTCAGACTTACCTATTGGAAAGATACATTTAAATCCTGGAAATCACCAACAAGCAAAGCTGAGCATTTTTTTCCCCAAGTGAATTCCATCCCAGCAAGTGAGATGTTTTAAATATTTAAGGATTTAGAGACTAGACATTATGGCCTAATTTTCCAGGTATAGTCCCCTTTAAGTCTCATTTTAATTAACAAAAAGTGCTTGAATCCATGGGTAGAAATAATTACTGCTCCTTCTTTATCCCCCTGAAACAAATAGATTTTCTGTAGGCTCAGAACATAGCCCCATGATCCTTTTATAGCTGAACAGAAGAATCTACAACAGACAGAGGTCATGATGACTATAGCCCCGAGAAGAACACTATTTCTTATTGATTTCTTTTGTCCTCTAAAGCAAAAAATATAAAATTTAAGTCCTAGTCCACTAGCCAAATGTTTGATCTGGCCAGAATAACACTATGGTAGTTGAATAAATGACCCATAAATTTTCAGTAATATACACTTGTTTTATGTTTAAAAGTCCTCATATAAAGTTTCATTACCCCATAACTTTTCTGCAGTATGTTGGTTAATGTAAGGAGAGCTCTAGCCAAGTAAAATACAGTTATGTGGGTTTTATTATTCTCCTTCAAATAACCAGGCACAACTTTCAGCCCTGATGTAAGAGGGCATATCTTAATCACAGTCATTAGGGTTTGTCTTTAGCTCTTGATGTCAAAAGCTAGAAAGATGAAACCTGTTAGATGAAAGAAAATGTCAGTGTTTGATGTATAACACTCCTTCTCACTCCCATTCCTTGACCATAAAATTTATATCCATGGAAAACTGGAACATTTTTCTAGCATTATTATCAAGCTTTTATTCCCCAAGCTTTCACCTAAGAAATTATGAGGCTAATTTATATTTATTCTAAATCAATGTTAATTACTTTACAGTCTTTATATGCCTAACAAAATTAATGAGAGAAAAATACATCTTTCAACCTCTTCATTTTCCGTATACTAAACATCTACAAAAGTTCTTTAAATTAAATCAAAGACAGAATCTTCTTAGAAGTGTTGGTTGATGTGCAGAGGCCTGAAGTGAAGTCAGAAAATCTATTCCATGATTATTTATATATAATAACAAACATATACATTTCTCTGGATGAGAACTTAGACAAATGTGCACAGTGACCCAGTAAAATAAACTCCAAATCACAAGTCGTCACTATCAATGAGGACGCAGTTTCAGTAACGGTTCCATTTCCCACATTCATTTCTATTGAAGAAGAGACAAATATTCATGTTGACAATCAGTTACACAATCAACCTAATTGTAAGCTGTCAAATTCACATCTTTTATGAAGGTATTTCAGCAGAAGAAGGAGCATAAATCAGCTTTATTATTGATTTTCTATGTATGGCAAATGACTACAAACATACACAGGATTAGTCACCGTGTCTCAGATGCAGAGCCAATTAAGTAGGCTCACCACTCTGCTTCCAAATACATTAACATATCTGACTGTTCTCTACTTCTCTCACCTTCTCTGGTTCAGTGGATAGTTGTTCAATACAAAGTAGAATAGCTTCAAAACATGACCTTCAGACAAAGAACTCTTCATCTCCTTCCTCCAAAGTGGAAGCAGATGTGGGTTCAAATCTTTCTTCCAAATCAGTCAGTCCAGGAAGAAGCTGGACCCCAGCTTTACTATGCTTCTGGGAAGTTCTCCAAGTGGAGGGTTAATAACTATTCTAAGAGCCCTTTCCTCCTTATGGAAGGAAACCCAAGAGTTAATCAGAAGAACAAAAGCAGGACTTTGGCCAAGCTAAAATGTGAATAAATCTACTGGTTTATGTCTGGACATCTTAAGTGGTTTTAAAGAACACTCCATCTGGTCTAAGTTAATTCAGCTGGTTTTAAGGCTATACCTATAACAATAAAATATAACTGAAAGACATATTAAGGTTGCCATGACTGCCCATATTGCTGAATTGTTGACTTCTCTTGTACAGCTTTGTCTTATGCTAACTACTGATTTCCCAGACAATGTCCAGGTTGGGAAATAGATGAGGCCACCCTGGGGAGGGGGAAAAGTCAGATGCAAACAGTGCCACATCATTTGCCATCAAAGCAACAACCCAGACCTCAGCACTCTTGTATACTAGAGTGGGTATAGCCAGCCTGTCTCTCCATGTGTATTTTACACTGTGCCAGACCCTCTTTACTAGGCAACAGGTGATCTAGAAGTTCACTCCTGCAAAAGATAAATATTTGTGGCAAAACTATCTTTACTTTCCCTGTGTCTTCCTTCATTCTACATACGTGATAAACTTTAATTTTTTCCCTTTATTTATATAAGCAAGCAGACTGTACACTATGATGCATAACCATTATCCAGCAATAGGCCAGTTATGCACAAAAACAGGTGAAAACATCTCAGGAATCTGGGAATACATCAATTATCTTGAAGCCTTAGAAAGACAAGAGATGTGAACTACACTTAGCATTTGCCCCAGATGCAAGAACAGAACCTTGGTGAGCAACTATTTACACACAAAAACAAAGCTGTCAAATAACATGTTTTTATGTCAGTCTTTTGAGGGACTGCACATAAAAACATTTGATAGATAAAATAAATACTATTGAGCATGACAGGAAAATAAACAAGCCCTTTACATCCAGGGACATTCACCAATGGCATTACCTTGGTTTAGAAAAAAGAATATTCACATATGGGGAAAACAGGTTCACTGGAAACATGCCAACAAGATGAAATTAAAGTGCAAAAGAGTAGGAAGCTTTCAACAAATCACAGAGTGAGAAAAGGTAGCACCTTCTCATCTGTGAGGTTGCCATCTGGGGAAAACTTTTATCCTGTTCCTTTGCTTTTCTTTAAAGCAACAAAAGATTTTGAAATGCTGACTGAAAAAGCAGACAATAATCATCCTCCTTGCAAAACACAAATAGTGCTTGCAGAAGCATTGAGCAGGACTCCCTCTGCTGAGGGAAGTTTCTGAAGGTGAGGGACCAGCTTCTGGGGATGGCAGGTACGCTCTGGGGCAGCTCTGAGCTGCTTCTAGGATAGTGCAACTTCTGTTCCTGAGGGCACAAAATGGCCCTTGTTTCACAAGCTGTTCTGCGTATCACTGTAAGTATCACAGAACAGCCTTGGTTGGAAATTACCTCTAAGTCAAATCCAACCGTTAACCCAGCACTGCCAATTCACCACTATACCAGGCAGAAGGCATTCCTTCTGACAGTTAAGTCCTAAACCATGAACTGAAGCTTAGCTCAATGCCCTTGTTACTCTCTAAGCAAACGCTGCAGGCAAAGAGGAGGATGCAAGGGAGGGCATTGCACATCTAGGGTACAGTAGTAGATCCTGTCCTTCTGCGGGGACAAAATGGTCCCAGCAAGAAGATAAAAGTGGGAATGAATCAGCAGGGAGGCACTATTTTTTACCTTTTTTTTGTATGTGTGTGTTTTAAACACTCTTTTGTAAGTCTTCTTACAAATAGGACTAAAATAGAGCAAGTCAAATTTAGTTTATGTGGGGGAAAAAAAAAAAAAAGAGCAGCAGATGATTTCCTTTCCAATTCCTTAGAGATAAAACAAATCAAAAAGTAACTGTTCATTTTTAATACAAAGTAGAAAAACACCAAGAAAGACTGAGAGAAAGAATACCTGTAGAAAGATGGCTCAGTCAAACTCCCAGAATAAACCAGATTTCGATTCAAGTTTCTGCTCCAAACTGGACATACCAGCTCAAGTCACCCATGCACATAAAAAGTGCTCTAGCCAGAAAGTTGGTGTCTATTCTCTGGGTAAATGCCTTTTCCTGCTAACTGTGCAGCTGAAATCTTGGCTACCTTGAAGTCTGTGGCAACCCTTTTACTGAAAATAACAATAAAGTGCTATTAGACATATATAAACCACCATTAAATTAGGCTTACAAATAGGGGAATTCAGGTGTTTTAACAACAGAAAACTGCACCTTTTATTTAGGTGTTAAGTAGCACAAAATCTTCTTAGCATAATTATTTTTCTTCTCTTCCGCTAATTCCTGACTGTTTTTTCCTTTAATGACTGCAAAATAGCCTGCCTATTATTGGTATTGCAATGTTCAGAATCGAGAACAGAATTCTTCCAGTCCCAAAAAGTCACAGAAAAAGGAGACACATCTCAATTCAAGGTTAAATATCCTCATGTCTTACTACTGGAAACACATAAAAAGATCTTTCTTCCTGTAATTCACCATCCACTTTTTTTTTTTTTTAGAAAGGCTGAGCAGTTTTATGGTTAAAATTCATATCAGGGCTGAAGTAACATGATTTCTTTTCCTGATGTGCCAGAGAAGACCTTTATGTGCTTCAGTTTGGAAGAAGTACCATGGCTTCACTTCACGAACCTCTTGGAACAGCTTGTCTGGTTTAAACCAGCAAATTGCTTCTCTTCAGAATGCTCTGCTCTCTGAAGAATACGTCTACATGTGTGCCACCTTCTCAGCTGTACCATCTATAAGTTACTCTGTCATTCAGCATTTAGTGTAAAATTTCTCCCCGTCACCGAGTTTTGCATTGTTTGGTCTATTTTTTTTTCCTTACATATTCGACCATGTAGAATCAACTCTTGGCTGTCTTCCGCAGGTATCTGAATTGCCCTTGTTCTCCCGTTTGGCTTCTCCATCTCTTTCAAAACTCTTTCATATTTCATGTTAATATCATTAATATTTCAGGTTTCCTTTTCATTTGTAAAAAATGCAGAGCAGAAGTACATGTCTTTGAAGAGGAACACATAAAACAACAGATTCCATTTTTTCAGTGAAAGCTATTTGCAATATATCACTGACCAAAATTATTTGTGGTACTAGATAGAAATACCAGACGTACAGATATTGATAGGAACATCACAATTGGGTAGATTACACAAACCCATATCTTACCTGGCAAGATCTGATTCAGTGGGTTTAAGACAAGGATAAATCTAATCCAGCACATCTTTGCTGACATCCACTGATATTCTGGGGTCATACATTAACCATCTGCTGAAATTATTTCATGACATAAGCATATCCAAAGCTCCTAAGGAGTAATACATTAAATTTATCAGTACATACATTCAAAGAATTTAAGTCCAGAAACTTTGTAAATATTGAAAGCACATTTACTTAATGCATCCAGTGTCATTTATTGTAGCTGGGTCTTCTTTCAAATCCTATGATTCTCAGATGCCAAACTAAGCAGTGCAAATTTCACTTGAAGTGAACTTTGAAAGGTCTCTGTCCTGTGTCACAAATGGTAAGGTGAAACTAAAAGTACAAAACTAGTTCCAGATGTGTGTATGAAACTTTACATATAACCCCAAAATATTATTTTATATTTCTGATTCGCAAAGCTTATTATTCATGTACAATTTTTGTTGTCTCATCTGACTTCATAATGCAAGTTGAAGACATAAGGGAACAAACCCAATTTTGTCTCAAAGTAAATTAGAGGCAAAGATTATTTTACTTCTATTTCCACAGGACTACCCTAGTTGCAGAAGTATATTTGCATAGTGCTGATTTTTTGTCTCCTGTTGTTAACTGGGTAAATGTAATATAGTAACTGGGCTCATTTTGTGATTAAATACTCCAAATATTTAAACTATAGTCTATTCACAAAGCTGTACTGACCTTCACAGACTGTGGGTGCATTTGACCTTTCTAGATATTTGTGACATCCTATCATCTCCCTCTACACAATTAGCACTGAAACAATTCTAGATACAATATCATTTGACAGCAATTAAGTAAGACCAAACATTCAAAAAGTAATAGTGCACATGGATACCATGATAGCCCATATGATATACCCAGTGCCATCTAATAGGCAGCGCAGAGAAAATAAAACAAGATTCTGAGAAAAAATAGCTTGTTCTGACTCTGGTTCTGCTGCTCACATTCTCTGCTTGGTGCCCTTTTTTAAGTACCAGGCTCCTAATGCTTCAGGTTAAAAAAAGGCTACTTTTTATTATTTTCAAAGCTATTTCAATTATGATGAAACAGGACAGAAGTGAGCATAATTGCTTTAACGCTTCGAGTTTTAGAAGATTAGCTCTGGAAGCAACTAAATGCACATCCTTCCCTGCTTTCTCCTTGCTCCCTGTGAAGAGGGAGTTATCTGCCAGCCTAGCCCAGCAATAGAATAAGGTACCCCCCTACTGTCACAACAGTTCTGAAGATTGCTTCCTTGCCACGCTGCTCCAGAAAGAGAGTAAGCAGCTGCATATATAACCTTCAATTAAGTGTATTATAGAGCATCACCTGTGCATACCTTAGGGATAATGTTCAGCAATCAGACAGCATGGTTCCTTAGCTCGTACAGGACTGCCTATAGAGTTAGGGGGCAAGGTTGTCAGAGAAGTGGGTTTACTCACCTTTAGGATTTTTTCCTCCTTTCCACGCTGGGCAGCAAGTTGAGAATCTATGTATTTCCTCCAACTAATCACCTGAAACCTCTTTTGAGGCATTCAGAATATTTCATATTTGGTCTACCCAAAGCATTATAATAAAGAAGTCTGAGGTGAAATAAATCATTCTTTTGGGGAAAAAAAAAAAAAAAAAAAAGGAAAATAAATCAAGGAGCTGATTTTTCAAGTGGGAAAAGGTTGTTCTCGAAGAACTTCCCACAGTTTTGATGAACTGACACTATGATGGAAGAACAAGAACCTCAAAGAACATTTTCAAATATCTCTGGTAGCAGGATGTTACCCTTCATTTCTGTGTAAAAGCATACAATTTAGGTAATTCTTTACTTCTGATTCTTGTGCTGTGTTTAGAACAGAACTTTGCATTGCCAAAACTTCTCCTATCACTTCTAAAGCAAATGCTACATTAATTCCTAAATTGGGCACTGATGGCAAAATTTCTTTATCTAAAGTATAATTGATAGCACAGTGCAGCGAGGGTCTCCATTTCATTTTGATTATGTGCCCCCAACTTCACACTGTTTCTAAATAAAATGGCAATTCTCCAGAGAAGTGTCATATCTTAATTGTCACTTTTCTCCTGAACTGCAATAAATATAGAGTAATGTAATGAATGCAGCAGCAAGAAAAGTGCTGCTCCTCAAGGAGAAGAATTTGTAAGTTTCTTTGGGTTTTCCTAGCAACTTTGTGGAGTTGACATAGATTCTTCTTTTTGAAGGAGAAGTAGTTATGTGTCAGTTCTGAAATAGTGGTGTTACCTGTCATTAAATTACCTTGAGCACTGAATAAAATACTGTTTTTGCAATTTGACTGAAAAAAAGTCCTGCCTCCCAAAATTGACAATCAAGCAGATGAACTTAGGCCCAATTGAAAGTTCACTGAAGTAAACAGAAACAGGCTTGTCCACTTCAATAAATTTTAGCTGAAAGAACAGATTTTTAAAAGGTACCTAGATAGCCAGATCCCTTCATAAGCCCCTCAATTTACAGAAAAAGTAAATGTCAACATACTTCAAAAGCATTGGGACTGCATCACTAAAAAGAAAACAAACATCATAATAATTGGCATACAGAAATAAGTCTTCCTGTTTCTGGAGATCATATAGCAACACTGAAGATAAAGTAAAATTTACAGTGCTATTGCACAGCACTGACTTTGACCATTTCTCTTTCTCTGCTGTGGGTTCTTAGGGTCAGGCTGTTATGGGTTGTTTGTCTTGGACAACACCATTTCCTGATGCCAGCTTTGTACACATAGCCATTTCCTGGCATTCAGAGTACACAGCCCACCACCATCAGAGCCTTCTTCTTGTTCTGGTGGACACAGGTGACCTGCTTGTGGTTGGTCTTCTTCCTGCTGGGAAGCCTCTATCAAGAGTTCCAGACAGAATAAATTTCTGTTAACAGCAAACAAAGCCTGTGGTTTCATACTTTATCCATAGTTTAATTTTCCCTTCTGAGACCTGCAAGAGCTCTGGGTCCATCTTGCCAACGCATATTTCTGCTGTGATGTTTCTTTGCCTTTTCTAGCATTTTGTTTATTTTAAGGATTTTCCTTCAGTGCTCTTTCTTCCTTGATAAGGCACCAAGTCTCTTGGTTTAGATAATTCTTCCTCCACCTGCATGACAGCTGCAGCTCAAATCCAGTCATCTCTGGGGACTGCTCGTTCCCCCCTCAGTTCCAGGCTGCCTCTCACCCATCTCTGACAATGCCTTCACAAGGGATCAGATTTGAATTTCTCCCTGATGTCTCTAGTTCTCAGTCATAAGCTGTTGATTTTCATTGCCCCTTTCTGGTTAAAGTAGATTCAGTTTTATTTTCTGCCAATACAAAGACTGAGGTTGCCGCTCTTACCAGATGCTCAATCTATCCTTGAGTCAAGGACACATGCTCTGAATTTCAATTATATGCAGGTTGATTTGACTTTGGAGGGACATGAAAATACAGACAAAAATAGTAATTATATCATCCTTCTGCCCCATGTTTTGTCATCTTGTTTTTACCAGTGATTTGCTGTGAACTATAATTAATGTTCTTTATTTACACAAGACAAAGGATTTCATTTAGAGAAGGAGATGCTTTTGGTTAAGCTGGTATTAAGCAACACTAACTATTAACTAATAGCACTTTGGTTCCTTTTTTTTTTTTCTTCTACTGAAAACAGTATTAAAATAAAAAGATCTCATATGACAAAAGAAATTTTCCCAGATGAGCCTTTTTCAAATATAAAATATTTTGAAGACATGTTCAAAATTTTTCATACATGCCAATGACATGCTACAGCTATCTGAGGAGATATCTGCCTCTGCTGTAAGTTTTAACAAATTCAGAAGATGGCTAATAAGTGCACATACCTTCAAGAAAGACAAGTAGGACAGTCAGCATGACTATAAGCCAATTAATCTAACATGAGTAAATTCATAATTAAATCCTGTATCAGTTTATCAATTAAAAAATAAGTTCTGGAATATAATTACAGCCAGTGATAATGATTTTACAGAAAGCAGATCTTATTGACCAAATCTTACTTAGTTATTTGTTGTTTTCTTTAGAAAAAGATAACTTTGAAACTGTATTTAGACTTTTATAAGGCATCTGACTTATGCATAAGCATATGATAATCTGATCTAAAAATTAACACCATACATTATTAATAAAGCAGACATTAAGTGAATTTAAAAAATGGCCCACGAATCTCTAGAAATAACCACAAAAGGGAAAACACCGTGGAACTCAAGTAATTTTAACATGATTTCACAAGGCTAGGACTGGACTTTGGAATATATAACATTTTTGTAAATGATTTTGAGATAAAGTTAATGCAATCTTAAAGCAATTACAGATGACAAAAACAGGCAGAATGATAAAGAGCAAAGACAGAACAGTTAAATAGAATGATCTGAAGTAATTCAGCACATGAAACCATTAAGCCCACAAAATATTTTAATAAAATCATATTCACATTATACATCTAGAAAGAAAAGTGCTATCATACCTACAGAATGGAGAGTGTACTGGCAAAGCAGTGACTTAAAATGAATCTAGAGTTATGACAAACAAATAATAAACAGAATTATTTTATCATTAGTCTCCAAGTGCTATGAAGACACAAGAAACATTAATATGTTCCTTCAGTATATGAACCTGGGAAAAGTAAGATTTTACTTCAGTGTGTTTGCTGATAGCACTGAAACAGAAATGCTGCTTCCAATTCTGGTGTCCACATTTGGGAAAATCATGGCACAAAACTGAAGAGACATGAACATAAAAGAAAGAATTAAGAGTTTATATTGCCTACCTTCTCAAGAGGAGACCTACCAGGATGCTGGGTCAGAGCAGAATTTGTAATCAAGCAGAGGCAAACCAAGAAGCAGTGCTAGACAGGTCAAGTTGAACAAATTCAAATTGGAAAAAAGACTAAGTTTCAACTGCAAGAGTGATTAAGCACTGAGACCTTCAAATCAAGACAGAGTACATCTTTAGAAGAAAGTCACAGCCCTTGCTTCTATCAATCTATTATAGCTTAATGAACAAGCAATCAAAGGTAATAGGGATCCAGCTTGAAGCTCATTTCTATCTGAAGACTTTTCCTGTTGAGCTAAAGACCACAAAAAGAAAAAATGTGATATTTTAAAAGTTTTTAAACCATGAAAGTAACACTCAAAATTGAAACAGAAGGTTCACTTTCTCAGCTCAGCTCATTCTCTTCTCTGGTTTGGGGTATTTATTTGCAAAGAGCATTAAACAAAGATGACAGTCAGACCATAGCATAAAGGACACACAGCCTCTACTCTGTGTATGCCAGAAGTAGAAGTATTGGGCCAGATCCTCTATTAACATAAATCATTGTAGACACATTGTTTTGGCTCAGTCTCACAGCAATTCCCCAAAATCAAGGTTTTGTCAGACATGATTTTCACACAACATAGAAGCAGCATGAACATACTCAAATAGTTGCAAAATGCTGAAAAAAGATTTTGTGATGCTGTTCTAATGGCTTGGAAAAGCCTTTCCAGGTAAGTAAGTATGAAAGGAGCTATGAAACAGTTTTAAATGCATATAGACTATTTGGTTTAATTAATAGAACCTAACTCAGTTAACCACTTCTCGTTTCCACAAGGCCCAGATGTATAACTTGAATGTTAAAAAGTGCTGGAGTAAAATCTCTTCTCTGTGTCCCATTTTGGCTATTCAACTGTTACAGTAACCTGTTAATTCTAAGGAAGAATCTAAGGAGGATCACTGTAAGGAGTCACTAAGGGTGAAAATCCAGTCTCTCCGTTCAAAAGATAACATTTCCTCAACATACCCTGTGTTAGAAATCAACCAAAGCTCACATACCTTGTCACTAGACTATAGCTCCAACAGCGTCAGGCTATTAGGAATGAGTCACTGACAAGTTCAATGAGCAGTACGTAGGCTTGGGGGAAGAAAAGAACTACGAAAAATTAATCATGGCATTAAATCAGGATCCACGCAAGCAGACGAGAGAAAGGTATCCATTACCAATGCAGGGCGGGGGTACCTAGTCTTGCTTCCTCGATTGCCATGAGTTTTGATACATGACAAACAGCAGCCTCATGGTCACCCCAGCAGCACCCTCAGGTGAATCCCAACCCCCCACCAAACCTTAAGAAATCCAGCCTTTCTGAGTGGTCTCTAACCTGCTGCTCTCTGCTCTGTTGGTTGCCATCTCCTTCCCAAACTGCAGAAGTACACACAGAAGTCAGGGAGCAAGCTTGCCTATGAAAAGTGATGAAAAAAAGGTCTTGAGAAGTTCAGTTTTCTCCTCATTGTCTATCACTAGGCTCTCACTCAGCATCTCATTTTTTCCTAAATGTCCTTTGGTAGCTAGCACATTTTTGGAATCCATTCTTACCACCTTTCATGTTCCCTGTTAGTTTTAGCTGCAGCTGGGCTTTGTAATTTATAAATTTTTCCCCAAGCAATGCTTTTACATTCTTCTTTTGGTGCTTAACTTTATTGCTGCACACCTTTTCCTAAATCAGCTCTTGGAGAAACTTTTCTTCATCCCCCTGATCCAGCCTCCAATAAAAATTCAACACATAGGTACATAAAGGATGTTGAATCGACATGGTGGTAAGGCTGAATATGACATGAATATGCAGACAGACATGAAAACACAGACAAAAAAAAAAAAGAAGCTTGCCTTTGCTGTTTTTTTTAAATAGCCCTTTCAAGTCACCTTTACACATCACTAAGAGGTTAGCCGCAGGAGTACAGAATTTTGCACAGAATTCAAATTAGGAAAAAGTATGATTGCCAGACTCCTTGAGGGCTTTGTCCATCTGCTTCAGTATCCTTCATCTGACAAGGGGTAACAGGAGATGTTTCAAAGTAAGACAAGCCCATTAAGGGCAACTATAGGACAACATGCTCTTTGAGAAATCAGCTTCCTCCATTCAGATACATAAAGGCTGTCTTATGTCCTGATATTTGTAGCTTTTTGTCCTTTTTTTTTTTCCCCCCCTAAAGTCTTTTTTATTTTAATCTCTTCTAATATGTCAGGAGATTTTCTCATTATCTGTTACCCTTTTTTGATCCCATTAAGCTTCTGGCGGCAATGATATCAAGAGACAGTAGGGTTCAGAGGTTAATTGTGCCTTGTATTTAAAAAGTACTTCCTTTTTTCCATTTTAAGTGTGTTCATTTTTAAATAATGCTAAAATAGAAACTGAAAAAAAAAAAATCTATAGCTCAGTTTAAAATAAAAACGAAAGAAGAGTGAGTTAAATTATGACACTCAAATAATTCTTTCCTGTAAGCCTTGGGGAAAACTTGATGACACTGAGAAGTTAATGTAAATTGCCACTGTTAAGGTTAGATTAGAAAGAAAATTTAAAAAATAACTCTTTTAATCAGCTTCTCAGCTGGTGTGAATCAGCTTAGTTCTTTGGGAGTTATTGAGCCTGAAGTGATTTATATCACCTGAAGGTCATGCTCTTTGATCTTTAAACATCTAATAATTTTTATGGATCTCCTGCAGCCTTCTTATAATGTATGTACATCTTTAATTAATGGTGTACAGAACTGGACCTTCTAATTCACCTGCGGTCTCACCTCCCACTTCCTATGCATCATCTTCCCGTTCATAAATCCCAGAATTAGATTTATCCCTCTTTTACAGGAAACACCATTGATCCCTATTCAGTGTGTGATACATTATAACATCACCCAGTCAGTAACTCCCCATGTTGTGTGAATAATGCCCCCTTCCTGCATACAAACACACATCTCTCCCCATGTATTTAGCACTTGAACTTACTGAATTTCATCTCACCAATTTCAAATCACTTATGCAATTAATCAAGATACTTTTGAATTATAATTGTGTCTTTCCCCACTCATTCTTCCTCCAGGAATTGCCTCCTGCCAGCCAGGGACTTTTCTTTCTAGCTACAAACTCAGTTCTACATCAAAATAATTTCATTCAAGTAATGTAACAAGTCGCACAACACTGGCATACCGCAAGCTATACAGCCGCCTTGGGACTCGCTACACCAAAGCTCAAAATCAAAGATTTTAAGATTTAGTTTCCACTTTCATAATATAAACACCACTGGATTGTATACTACAAACCTACCTCCATAATATGTTTTAGTACTGAACATGTACTAATCCTGCTTCTGACCTGAAGTATTCACACGCACAGTGATTCTAACTATCTCATGAAAAAGCACACATTTCACTGAAGTAATTCACCCATTTTTGCTTTCCCCTACCTTTAATTATTCGTTCTTGTTAATACAGTTGTCAAAATTCACATTAAAAGCCCTTACCTTCTCCATTTTAAGCACCCATTTACCACTATCCACTCCAAAACATGCACAGTATCTTCCATAGCATAGTCTGAAAGTGTAATAAGCATAACCTTTATTTCATCATCCACATTTTATAAAAACATTACAGATTAGGATTCTAGAACTAGAACCTTGTGCAAAAGGACTCTTAATGCATCCTTCAGGCTTAATGTGTCTCTATAGATTGTATTTCAACTAGCTAGGAACAAACTTAATACTATTTTCATCTACACGGTCTTAATTCATTAGTCTAAGCATGAGTATCTTGTACCATTTGAGATATCCTAAAACAGGCAATACATTCACATAAGATATGGTAAAGGACCTAATGGAAGCCATATATTCCCCTGGGCCAGAAGCTGGAGACCTGGGGAGATACCAGGAAATGAGATGAAACAACGGAATCTCAAATAGCACTTCATGTTTAGACAACCAATTGTTCTTCATGTATTTCCCTGGTTTGTTATAAATATGTCATGTGATAGGTCAGTGCTTGCTTACGTATAAGCCTGGATTCATGTGAAGGGTGTTTCCATATGGAGGAAGACTATATTGCAGCTATACTCTTCTTTTCTGAAAGAAAGTCTTATGCCTCCTATCTACATTTGCTTTTGACAATAAGTCAAAGGAGAACTGTTCAAAGCTGCTTGACAAGCTAAGAAAAGTCTTAAAAAGAAATGAGCACACAGAGCTCTCTGCCTGCACACCTTGCACTTGTTAGGGGAAAATGCTGAAATGGTTGACATTCAGTAACAAAAAAATGGCAATCTATTTTCAGTGTCAGCCAGCCAGCAACCAGAACTACTCCTGTGAACATATACTGTGCAATGTAGGCAGTAATTATTTCTTACAGAAAGACCCAAGGAATACAAGTGCAATCCTGCTTTTCATCCTCTTTAAAAACCTTTGGTTGTGCTCACCTGCTGGGAGCCATCTTATCTCCTTTTCTCTTCAACACCCACTTGGAGGAGGAAATGCAACCTCTAGGTTTCTCTGCCAAGAACATACAGCTGATTCCATTTTACCCTCCACAGACGTAGACATTGCTATCTGTAAAATGTCACACTGCTTGGCAGCAATTTATTCCTGCGCAAAGAGCAGCAAACTTACCCTGACTCTACAGAAAGTCTAACAACTATCCACAGAGGAAAGTACTTCAAAGAACTAGCTAGGGCATAACCTGTTTCTTTCATCAGAAACATCAGTCCCCTATTCATCAGAATGGTGAGAATCTGCCAGATTCTGTTCCAGCACTGATTAAACATTGACAATCATCATTTGTGGAGAAAACACACATAAAAAGCCATTTCCCATTAAGTGCACACATTTAAGAATAGTATTTCCAGCCAAGGCTGATTGCCTGTTGACAAAATTACAAAATATGTCTGGATTTTACAAAATTAAGCCCATAATTTACTGAAGTGCAGAGGTAGAGTGCTGTGATACATGAGTAATGGCAGGAAAGGTGTTCAAAGGAACCTGAACCTGCATCAAGGCTTGATCCTGTGTCTCAAAGCTAACAGAAAATAGCTCATTACCTTTGCAGGGCCTTAATAAAGGGTCGTCTTCTGGACCCAGAGGAGAAAAGAGGTGATTTCCCCTTTCTCCACAGCACCAGAATCTGGCTGTAAATAAATGAGGCATGGGAACGGTGGGGCTTCCTGTCCAGCTGCAGAGGTACCTCTGCCCTCTGGTCAAAGCGACAACCAAGGGGCAGATTCCAACTGTGATGCACTTGGGTATGGCTCCACGGACCTGTCTCTAGGTTGACAGTGATGCAACAGATAAGCACCGGAACTTCCTTTCATGACCATCAAGTGCTATTTATACTGGCTTAAAGTTAGAATTATTTATTAATTATTAAAGTTATCATCGCTCTACCCAGAAGTGACTCATTTGCCAAATTGCTGTCCATGAAAGTTCCTTCTCCAGCTGCCCAGGAGAGAGGCTGTTACTGCTTGGTTGGCTGTTCTTATGGTAGCCAACATCAACATTACACATTTTCTTTCACTCTCATCATTAATGCTTCCTAATCTCTTTATGACCCTTTCCAAAGCCTTAGCAGCAATATAGCATGATGCAGTATCATCAAAGAAACAAACTGTGGTAGTACAAACTGAAGGAACTCCCTATATTAATCCAAAGAATAAACATTTTCTGAGGAAAGCATCAGTGTTTAAACAGAGGAAGCATTTCAGTGCCTGAGACACCACGCAAATCACCTTTGCAAGCTCTATCAGATGCTAATTGATGTAAAATATCTGGTGGCAAAGAGCAAGAATGATGACAAGCTTTCTTAGGCAGTAAGTTGAGCTATCAGTAATTACATGTGTGAGACACCCTTTAACAAGTTAACGTTGGCTGTGCTCAGCCAGCATTGTGCTGATCACCCTTTCTTGCTGAACACCTGTAAGCAAACCTATTATTTCTATTATTTTTACTGAGATACTTAGAGTAATACTGCTCTTTTGAGGGCATGAAGTTCACAAATACCTTTAGGCACATTTTCCTACTGCAGTGGTCATTTTACCTCCAAATGTTGACTAAGAGGGAGGAAAAAAAAAATGAAAGAGTTCACAAAGGCACTTAACTGTATCATAAAGACACTTCATGTAAGGACTCCTAGGAGACACTAATTTGTACCACTGTGCAGCATTGTCCTGGTTTGTTGTTTTGGCCAATGCAGGTATAGACATTCCAAGAAACCCCTTTGAAAAGGAAAGACTGTGACATCTCTCTCAATTTTTCAGGAGGTATCAGGACAATTTGGGACCTTCTACCTTACCAGAAGATGAGAGTTGGCAAAAAACACCCTTCTTTTCCCATCCACTGCAAGACCTAGACCACCACAGGCATTTTTAGAAAAGAAAGCAACATTTCAGAGGGGAAAAAAAAAAGTTTCAACATTACTTAAATACCCAGTTTCTTAATAATAATTCATATTTCAGCTTGCCAAGAAAGGACTTGAAATAATACAGTGTCTTTTATCTAATCAAGGCAATTATCAAAATAACACCACTTACTTGTAATATACTTCAGTTACTTCACTTAGGCAGTTATATTTATACAGAAGGAAGATCCCAGAGAGAAGTAAATGCAGGCTAGCTTTTCGAGGGAAAAATACAGGAATACCCTGGAAGATGCCAGAACCAATTGCCTACAACTTCTAATGGAATGCAATGCAAAACCAGCCCACTTTCCCCAGTGCTGTAGAAGTAGCCCCAGGACTCCCTGAATTCAGGGACATGCAGCTGCTGCTGGAGTTGCTTTTTTCCTTTCCCCACCTGCTGGTCATGCTAGAAAGCAGCACAGCACCAACATATTCCGTAACATGAAAATATCCAACTCAAGTGATTCTGCCCTCGCACTGAGGTACTTCTACGGCCATTAATGAAGTTTCCCTGCATCTTTTTACTGTTAAAAGTGAGATAAGCATCTATGATGAGACAGGCCAGTAAATCAACAATGAAAGAAAGGGCAAAAATAGCTAATCATTACAGCTTTTTTTTTTTTTTTTTTTTTAAAAAAGATGATTTCTCTCACTTGAAAGCATTTCCTATCTACTTAGATTCCAAATACAAGGAAGAATATGACTGCTGGCATAAATATTGACCCTTTCCATTGAGTTTATGTTCACAGCATTATCAAATCATTGCTAATAGGTGACGTGTTCACTGTGAGATTTAAAGTCTCTGAAACAATCTAACAAAACAAACATTAAGTAAAATAGAAGACAAAAAAATACCAAAATTATTATGTCTGTGCAGTTCCACAGTATAACAGAGATAAGGATAGCAGTGCCTGTACTGAATGGATTTCCTCAAGATGCACCAAAGGCCAGTAAAGATACCACAGTGCTGCACAGTAAACACATTGCCCCTGGGAAGGCTGCACATTCAAAAACAACAACAACAAAAAAGCATGATGCACTGGCAAGAGACAGATAACTTGAAAACTCTGTTCTATCAATATTTTGTACCTGAGAAACGAGCAAACAATTTTCCCTTCCTCTCTCAGTTCCGTGTTTATTCACTGGATTGAAAACTACTAACACGAAGCCTGCAATCCAAAGCAAGAAGACTCTAATTTCACAGCTGCTGTATCTCTGTGTACACCCCACTCATAATATCAATTACAAGTGAGGACAGCTTCCTTATTGCTACTACAGCAAAGCAATTACCAAAGTATTCAAAATTCAGGGCAAGCTTTCTGGGAGGGAACTGTTTTGATTTTGCATACAGTGTCTGGCTAGCTGTCAGACAACAACACTGACAGGCAGCTTGAATGAGGGTGTTTTCACAGCATGGCAGGCACACTCAGCTTCAGCAGCCAACGCCTGCCTGTGAGCACACACAGCACCAGGTACCTGGGATATACAGCTTTGTGTGCAGCACAGGCTGGATAACCCAGAGGGATTCACTGATCTCAGAACAAAAATTTGCCATGGTGCTCCTGCCACAAAGGAAGCTGAAGTTACACTCACCCATTTAGAGCTGTTGAAACCTGTTATAATAAAATTGTAGAGGGAAGAGAGGGGCTGGGTTGTAATTGCTAAACAGATTTCATCTGGCAGCATTGCGGTAGCACCCACTTAGAAGTGGCTTGAAGCAGTGCTTATAAAAAGATGGTAAATGAGCACTAAGGCAATTATGTATTTCTACCTGATAAATATGAACAGTAAGTTATAATACAAACAAAACACAAACTCACTAAGTCCAGATAACAGTGTTCACTAAAAACTACTCACAACATGCAAAGCCCAGTCATGAAGCCATTGCCACGCACATACAGCACTGCTGCAATGGGCTTCACCAGAGGAAATGCACCAACGTCTTCAGATGCTGCTCGCAGGTCCAGCACCATATAACAGCAGAAAGAGGTGACTGTGAAAGCTGTTCCTTGTGTAACATATCAGCATTACACGCTGTGTGAATTCCCAATTAACTGCAATTTTTGTATCAAAACATTCTTTCAATTATATGAACAGAAGTTACCAACAATAACAAAACTTCATGTCTGACTTCAGTTGATGCCAAATGTTTGGACACTTCTGTAGACACTTGTCTCAATATTTGTTTTAGCTGTCACTAAGTATAAAGTTTGTAACAGTCCTACTAAATCTCTGTTGGTTCTGAAATATTTGCCATTATGATGCCCTGAGCAAAGCTATTGATTGCTCACTCTTGCCTAATTTATATAGCTAAAGCTAGATTCCAGTTCATACAAACATGCTAAGATCACTGAAGATAAAGAGTTAATTATCATTTAAAACTTTGCACATGAACAAACAAACCATAAAACCAGTAAGAAGCAGCCTAATTTTATTACAAAATACATTTGCTGTCAGACAAGCTGTAAGGCTTTCTCCAGGAATTGCTCTAAATCTAGGCTAATAATTTATAACATGAAGCAGTGACAGCAATATCATAAACAGACAACTCAAATTATACATACACAGAAAGTTTTCCTGGTTGGAAACGTGACAGAAAATACTGTTCTGAAGCTATACAGAGATATTCCATAAGTAACAATATTGTCTTGTGATTTCTTTTTCAGTTTGGGGGATCTGATGAAAAACTAAAATTGAGTCATTTACTAAGGTTTAAGGGAGAACCCGAACATGGATTTTTTTGTTCTTGTTTAATTTAGAGTACTACAATAGACATAATGAAACTGCAGCTCATGGAAATACAAGACCTTAGCATTTCTGATTGCATCTCTCTATATTCTCACTCTTGTGAGGTATCTGCAACAGCAAGTATTTTCCCTCTATAAAATTGGCTAATAAACTAAGAAATAAAATGACAGCATCACCTGAACAACTGAGACTTTATGCTTGAATCTCTTGTGAAACAAGAACTTTTTTATTGACAGCGAAACTGATTCTTACTCTGTATAGCACTTCATCCAGTGCCAAAGTTGAATATTCTATTAATGCCATTACAAGACTGTGGATCACAGAGAAAGCAACAAGATGCAGAATTTAGATGAAGTAGAGCTGTTTTATGCCTTCAGCAGTTACCTTCACATTTAAATGCAGGCTGGCATCTGGATGCAAAGATGTTCTCTTACCACTTTTCCAAACAACAGGGAAGTTTCTGTAATTACAGAGGAGATGTGCTGGGTGGCTTGTGACCTGCAGGGATGCCAAACAGGAAAGGGAACAGCCACCACGCATCTGTGACAGATCTGCATGCTGGTGAGTTCAGAAACAAAGTCTATACAAAGGAGGCAGTGTACTACAGTAATACAGTATGCTATGCTAGTTATCATAGCACTGCACAAATAATAAAAAAGGTAGTTTTAAAGCTAATTCACTGGCCTTATTAGGTGTATATTGCTGACTTCAGTCAGTCAAGCAGGTATTTCATTCCCCATTTATTGGAAAGGTATACAACACTGCAGACCAGAGCCACAGGGGAAGGCTCAGAGCCCACCATAGCTCCTGTTAGTGTCTACAGTTAGTCTGTACCCCGGGCTGACCTGTAGCAGTTGTTCTACCACCCAGTGACCCCTCCCCAGCTGAGAAGGGGAATCGCAGGAAAAAGAAGAAGCCCCGTGGGTTGAAGTAGAAACAGACTTAATGAAATAACAAAACTAACACAATCACCAATATAAAGCATGCAAGGTTCTACTCAGCCTGGTCCTTGGGGTCAACAACAGGAGCAGAAAGCCCAGAGGAAAGAGCTCCAGGAAAAGGAACTCCACCCTCAGTGAGCAACCTCCTTTTATAATGAGCATGATGAAGTGGTATGGGGTACACCTGTGAGTCAGCTGCCTTGATTGGATCTCCCAGCTGACTCAGGGCTACTCACGGTCTGCCTGCACAGCTGGGCTGGGGGGCTGTTCCGTGGAAACCAGGACATAGAGGTAGGCCAGGTAGCTGTAATTATGTGGCATATTGTGTAACATTGTAGGTGATCCATGAGTAAGGTACTGCTGCAATTATCAGGGCCATTGTTATCTAGCAAGAGCCTCTTCTTCAGGATCAGAAGAGAAATGTAAAGGGATATGGGGAAACATAACACTTCACTCAGTTCTTTGTTCCCACCCCATCAGTAGATTTAGACCCTCCTTCTTCTGCACGCAATGGGCTGCAGCCTGTTGGCTTAAAGTGAGAAAAGAGGCTTTGGAACTGTTTTGAAAAGTGTTTCCACTGTCATCTTTCATCTTTCCTCTGCTTTGTCTTCAATTATTTCCTTCCTTTGTTCTTCAGATGCCCTGAGCTCTTAAGAGAGTTCTCACATGGCTTATTCACTCTTACCCCTAGACCTCTTTGTCCTGCAGTCTGTTTCTATGCCATTGCTTTCACCTCCATATTTACTCTTCAGTAATGGTATGCTTTGGGGTTTTTTTTAAATCTTTCCCTTTCTTCATCAGGATTTGGAATCAAAGTCTTGTCTGAGTAGATCAATGCAGTGTTTCCACACTATCAGTATACAAGCTAACCGAGAACCAACATCATTCCTTGTCTCAGAGCTTGTACAACAGAACATGAACTTTACAAGTACTTCGCAGTTGACAGATGTGAATTATGACACTAGTTCAACAACTGTCACTGAGTAACAAGTAGCATTTCTGCTAAATCAAACCTTTTACAGAAAATAACAGTTTAACAAAGAAAATCATAACCTGCTCAAGGTGCTCAAACATTTCTTTGTTATCTGATAAGCAGAAACCCTGCCATTCCAGTATTATTAAATACATTTTCTACTGTTACCCCTTATTTTAAAAAGAAGGAAAGGACAGTATGGCCTACAGAGCCCTAAAAACCTACACCTACATGTGATGACTTCCACAATAATTTCCCAGAAAGTTATTCTTCAAGCCCACACTTGTTTTGAATGAGTATGAAAATGAAGAAAAGGAGAACTAGGGTCTGACCACGAAAGGAAGGGTAATATATAGTATTACTCCATAGTAACATGGAAAGGAAGCTGTCAGGTCAGGAAAAAATGAAATCACAGAATCACAGAATCACAGAATGTTAGGGATTGGAAGGGACCTTAAAAGATCATCTAGTCCAATCCCCCTGCCAGAGCAGGAATACCTAGATCAGGTCACACAGGAACATGTCCAGGTGGGTTTTGAATGTCTCCAGAGAAGGAGACTCCACAACCTCTCTGGGCAGCCTGTTCCAGTGTTCTGTTACCCTCACTGTGAAGAAATTCTTCCTCACATTTATGTGGAACCTCCTATGTTCCAGCTTACACCCATTGCCCCTTGTCCTATCACTGGATGTCACTGAGAAGAGCCTGGCTCCATCCTCATGACACGCACCCTTTACATATTTATAAACATTAATGAGGTCACCCCTCAGTCTCCTCTTCTCCAAGCTAAAGAGACCCAGCTCCCTCAGCCTTTCCTCATAAGGGAGATGTTCCACTCCCTTAATCATCTTTGTGGCTCTACGCTGGACTCTCTCGAGCAATTTGACTCCCTAGAGCCACTGTAAGTCATAAGAAACTGTACATCCTCCTGGAAAATCTGGAACAAACCAGCTAATTTTCAGGGTTTGAAAATGCTGCATCATGTACATTTGATCTGATTGAGAATCATGAAGAGTGTCCTAGGAAACTGAGTTTTTAATCTTTTCTACTTATACAAGTGCATGTTATACAAGCCACGACAAAATCCAAAAGTATATACATACTTTACTATACCTTTTCCATGTTAATAAAAAAATTAAAGAATTAAAAATACAGAACTTGTAAACCAACTGGAAAATAAGAGGCATAGGAATGGGAGAAACCCTTCCATGTCGTACAGATCTTCAAGCACCAGGCAGTCCCAAAGTCAGTCTTAGACTCAGTTATGTACACAAGCTTAAATATAAGTGACAGCAATTTATTACTGTATATGTTTTTTCTTTTTAATAATCTGAGACTGCCTTAGCTCCTCAGTCCCATGAGCATACGGGCAAGATTCAGAAGGCAAAGAACAACCATCAGGATGATGAATGAAAAACCAACAGAGACGTGTTTTAAATGCTTCAGCTGAAAGGCGTCGTTTCACTTCAGGCTTAGTTTCCCTTGATGGTTTCTCTTTTCTCCAGTCACGAATATGAACTCTCCCATTTAGAACTAAGATTTAAAAACAAACAAAAATGCAGCTGTTAATAGACAGCCATGGGAATTATACTGGAAAAAATGCATAGTGACATTCTGTGAATAAAATATATATTCTACAAATGGATCACTCAGGCAAAACCAAATGTGCCATTTGTGCAGAAACAGAAAGTGCACAACAAACTGAGATATTACAGGCATGGTCTAAAGAAGAATTGATTGTTTTCCCTGTTTTACTGTGATGCTGAACATTTTGAGGCACTTTTGTGTCACCTTTGTAGAGATTTGTTTGTTTGCTTTAAATATAGCAGTTAGGATCGTTTAGACTATAATTCTCTGAATTTAGATTGCAAGTTCTGATGAAGTTTCAACTTCAAGAACTGTAATTCTTCACATGTTCAAAACTTTATTACTGCACATTTAAAATGTGATTACCAATAAAAATCTAGTAAGAGGAGTCCTCTGCTTTCACTACACAGAAATACTATTGCAAAGACAATGGTTGACTGACCCAAAAATACACTGCACCAAAGAGATAACAAATCTAATCCTTCATATGAATCAACAGTGAATTATCACTAGTTAATAAAGATTTGGCACTTTGTTGTTTTGGGTTTTTTTTTAATTAACTTGCTATGTTGGGACCATAAACTGCGTACACACATTAAAAAATGTACATGAAAAATAATGGCAAAAAACAAGAAAGGAAGAATCTGTGCCTTCTAAGTTGCCATGCTCTATTTTCATACCCTGCTTCAATCCTACCTTCTGCATCACACACTTGTAGTTTGGAAGTCATCTGATACTCATTCTGCATTCTGATAATCACTATTCAAAAGGTAATGAGTCCAGTGAAAGCTTAATATCACGCATTCAGGCTTGGATGAATTCATCCCTCCAGGTTCCCTTGTGACACACAAATATATCTGAACTCATACAACGCCAGTCCAGAAGTGGGTTCAGCAGAGCTTTAAAATCTCTCTCAAAAGAGGAAGAAAAATGAGCAGATACAGGGCTATTTATGATCAAGTATATTTTTTTTTCTAGAAAAATCAGTCCTGTATTGATTGGACAGGGTGCCTGATCAAAAGAAACTGCCATATATCAGTTACTCTAAGCCACTCTTTTTGTGTGTGTGTGTGTGTGCATCCATCTGTTTCCCAGGTCTTTAAAAGAAAAACACTTTAACAAAGATGACAAAAGAGCTGTAGCCATGTTCTTCTCTGTCCTCTTTGGCATGAGCAGTGTCCTTCCAGACCACTCACTGATAAAAGTCCCTTGTTACAGTGACATGCTATAAAGAAAAGAATCAAATGGTCTCCACTGAAGCCACAGGGAGTTTCAATGTGATGTAAATTACTGAGAAACATCTGGCCCTAATCCTAATATTCCTTCAGAGGTGATGTGCAGACAGCACCTATGCCAAATTAAAATGCTCATTCCATGTAACAGGCTGTAAATCTATTCCACCTATCCCTAATGACGGGGAATGACATTCAGACACATAATGAATGCAGTGTGACCAACTCTTTTCAATGGATGGTAATTCAAAAGGATTTTGGTATGGCTTCACATTTTATAATTGCCAAGTGTACAGAAATCCTTTGTGGATGCTGAACTTGGCTAAGTTAACCACTGGCAGCAACTAGATTGCACACGCAGGATGATTTGCCATGGATTAGTTGATCAACATTCTACAGCTGATACAGAACTGTTGGGACACACAAAGTTAACACACTTCCAAATCTGAAGCAGTCTTAAATACTAATAAAACCTCGAAGATGTTGTATTAATGCAAAACTAGACCCTACTTTTGCAATCCTCCACACTGACCAAAACCAATCCAAAACCAACTAAACAAAACACACCACCACATTAAAACAGGAAACAAAACCAAAAAACAGCTATCAACAAACCCAGCCAGCCACAGATGCTTGCTACTGAGTTCTCTCTGCTATGCTACCACAGGCTACATAAACATATCAAGCCCCACAGTTACAGGTTCTTATGGAAACAAGTTTTATTTTGTGTTGGCATTTACACTATGGGGCTTGGTAAGGCCAGACTAAGTCTCAGTTAAATGCTTTAATGGACTTGCTCTGTATTCGACGGCCCCAAAATCATCAATACTTTATAGCAAAAATATAAATTCTCAAAGTCAAAACAACAGTATTAAATTAACCACTTTAAGAAAAGGGTTATACTTTCAGATACAGTCAGTCTAGGACTGATAGACGCCTTACCAATCTTCTTCAAAATAGTTTTACTAACAGTATTTTGGAGAAATGGGCACACAAAGACTATTCGGTTTTCTACAAAGATATAGAAAGTAGTTAAAAAGCCCCACCACCATAGTAATTTTTCAGTTGAGTTTAACTGCATATAGAAGGAATAAAATAGATTATTAAAGTAAAACAAAACAAAAAAACCCCAAACCCACTCTTTACCTTTAAATACTTGATGATTGTTCTTGAGTAGTGTCTGCAGGCCTCCATATTCATTCTTTAGCCTTTTTAAAGTCTCTTTATTTAAGTGTTCTGCTACTTCTTTCAAGGAAAGGCTTTCTGCAATGAATAATGGTGTAGGTATTAAAAATGTATATATATAAAATACTAAGAAAATTTAAGTTTTATGTAACGTAATGATTGTGAGCAGAATCTATGAATTATTTACCAGTACCGCAGCAACTCTGTACTCCCAATATCATGCATGATATATATACTATATGTACATTGTCTGTAAAATAGCAGCTTTCATTCTACAGGACTCAAGTCAGAATTCCCATAGTAAGATACATTTTTCCCTGCTTTTTTTTTTTTACAGTAGCATATAACCCTCATTGTGATAACCACTGTTTACATGCACGTAGTTAGAGAGAAGAGAGAATGACTCAAAGGATCTCCTGTAACAGTAACATATGACAAGCTAGAGTAAGTAAATAATAAAAATAGATGGAGAAAAATGAAAAGATAAGAGAACCATCTGAATGCTTACAAAATTAACAGGAACTTCTTTTTCTTTCTAAGACTAAACTAAAAATTCCTCATCATGTTGTAACCAAATGGCACTTCAAAGCACTTCTTACAGAATTCTAGCTAATTATTATGTGACTCTCCAAAAAGAAACTTAATATTCTCCCCAAACAGATGTAGACTGTTCCAATTTGGTAAATGAGGAGGAGTTCTGCATTTGCTTTGGTTTGCTTTTTTTAATAAAAAATTATTCTCTCCTAGTATTTAAGTGTAAAGGGGAAAATACCCCACACCAATTTAAAAATATTCTTATATGCCTTATTTGCATCCCAGTGTGCAATAAAACACAGCAGACAAAAAACCCTTTGGTGGTACTGTACTGTTCTTGGTATTTCCTAAAATCTATTTTACTTACTAAATTTACAAACATGTAAATTCATTGGAAAAGACAACCTCTACCAGCAAAAGCAAGAGACAATGTAAAGGAAAGACAACCTTACCTCCTTGATTCCAGGTATTCATATTTCCATCATGCATATTAGAACATGATTTTTGGGGGGCTGCATTTAACAGCAAGTTTGCTACACTGAGAACCACATCATCTACAAAATCCCGAGGAAGGGAAGCACAATTTCTGATTTGTTCTACTTTTTCTCTGGGTTGAAATTCAGGCATCCAAATTGTACCAGCAGTCTCATTTTCAGGAAGTTCTGAGCCTGCTTCTTTGCGTACACCATCAGAGTGACCCCTATGATTAAATCCGACTCTTCTGTCACAAGTGGCCACAGCACAGGTCCGATGATTATTAATATACTGTGTTATCTGCTTGTCAATCAGAGCACATTCTGTAGGTGGATAGGTCCTATTTTTTCCAATAAGGCACACCTATTTTAGAATAAACAGATAAATCACTATTTAGATGGAGTCCCATACTCACATACAGCCCTCCCAACCTGCATGTTTTATGCAAGCTTCTAAATCTATTGATAGGAGATAACCATTCAAACTTAATGCTCATTAACATCTGAGGGTTTTTTAATTTTATCTTTAAAATACTGCTGCCAAAGAAGTCCAGTAACCAAAGCATAATCCATCATGCCACACAAGCACAGAACAAAAAGATTGTTCTTAATCCTCAGATTGCTTACAAAATTATAGTTAGGCATTTCTTCCTACTCTGAGAACATTTTACTTCGAATTTCACATGAGATGAAAACCAGCAAAATTAAGTACTAATAAGCTACAGTGGCAGCTGGAAAAATTAAGGCAAAAAATGAGGTTTATAAGTTTTCCATCCTATAGGGTGGCATAAGAAATAACCATAAAAACTTCCATTGTTTCTTGTCTTTAGGATTGTACCTATGACATTAAAAGCAGACTACCCAAGAAAACAATGAGTATTTTTAGTTTCTCTTCAGAGCAATTAAGTAATGCAACTGACTATAATCTGATCTTACAACAACAATAATGAACAAACAATAATAATGAACAAACAATAATAATGAACAAACAATAATAATGAACAAACAGCCATATGCTTCAGACAGCTAGCAGCCTAAAAAAAAAAAAAAGACAAAAGCCCTAGACAGTCCAAATTACCCTTTTTGTTGATGGAATTCTAAGGCAATCTTCTTCCACATGAAAGCCGCATACAAATCCCACTTGGGCAACAAAATCGAGATATTCTCTGTACTGAGTTTTCTTGCTTTGTCTTCGGCTGTATTTTCCATGGAAATCAAAAAAGCAACATGGCAGCACAAAGTAGCAACATGCATAGGAAGACCTGGAAAAAGGATAACAAACTGCTGAATGGAAAGTTATTTCAGAGAACACACAAATTTAACAACCCCTCAGATACAAGCAATAATAGAAATTTTTATTAAGTGACAGAACTTCATGAAATAGTATTTATATGTTCCTCTTTCAGTAGATCTATTAATATAATAAAAAACACTGTTTCACACAGTATTTGCTATAGTAAATTACCGTGCCGACCTGGTTTGCAGAACTAAATCTCTAGATATTAAACTATTGCAGCTGATTGTGAAGAGCACAATGGTTAAAGGGAAGGCAGAACCAACAGTAATTTCATTTAAAAAACACCCAACAGATTCACATCTAAAGAATAAAAATCAGTTCTGTTTTTTGAACTTCAAAAGCAAAATGTTGTACTAAGTTCTATGAGAAAGTAAATACTATATCTGTGCATTTCCCCTGGAAGAGGAACATTTTGTAAAAATAATCAATTGGTATCAAAAGCAGTTAAGTCCTGCAAGGACAGCAGGTGTGGCTGCAAAAGTGACAGTTTTCACCAACCATACATAGGTAATTATGTTTTGGTTGTTTGTTTTTTTTAATTCCTTTCATTCCCACTCCCCTCCCTCCCCAAATACCTAGCTGCAATTACAGGTATCCATGGTGTTAATTCATCTGAATGGTTTCCTATGAGCCAGTCAGTATCCGGAAAGAGATGACTGTCACCTGGCATGATTGTGGATTCCTAAAAAAATAAACAATACATTAAGTGAATTTATTACAAGTTTCTTTAAATACATTTGTTAACAAGCACTATACAGTAACATAAAATCATACAAGCTGACAAATACAAGGTGAATGAGAACCACAGACACCAACGTTTCCCTCAATCTGTACTTTTGCCAGGCAGTAATTTTTTATAGCTACAGAGAAGTAATTTAGCAACAGCTACCCACAAATTACAGGTCAGACAAAAAGTAGAATAACAATTCTGATTAAGATATTTGGCACCCTAAATATTTGTAAACACATACCATACACTGAATTATGAATTCCTGCAATTATTCAGAAAGTCACTTAATTTGCTTTGTTTGACAGTCCTAGGACTCACACAGTGATTAATCAGAATACAGCTTCAGTACTATCTTCTCTTGTTCCACACTCTTCCTGAATCAAATCTTAATACACAGAACACCACTATTCACACCCTATCATTCATGTATAATATACCTAATGAGGCCTAACACTTTCCCTTTTGTCTATGCTGCCATAGACAAGGCAACAAAGACAATAACAAGTCGTCTTTAGAATAGCATTTTGCCTGGTGGAAATTCAATATATATGGATTGAGGAGACATCAACACAGAAGTCTTCCCACCACAGTATTGGCTCACAGAATAGTTATTAGTCTCAAGAATACTCTACCCTGATATTTAAAAAAAAAAAAAAGGAAAAGAAAAGAAAAAGAAAAATCAACCACCAAACACAATGTTCTTTATACAGGTTAAATTTTGAAAATTCTAGAGTGCTTGTAATGTTTGTCTTTCTCTCACACACGTTTTTCTACCTAGAACTCAGATCAGCAAAAAAAGTACTTAAAGATGTTGATACTATGGAAGTACATACTCTTCTCTAAAAACACACATTAATCTCAAAATAATTACTGGGCGAACTAAACAAAAAAAAAAAATTAAACTTGAATCTCTACAGACCTTTATGAAAAGCCCTAAAAATTATGCTCATACTCTAATTTTATAGTTAAAATGCAGGTTTTATAAGGTAAAAATTAACAAGAAAAACAGTGTCCATACAGAAATTAAAAAAACCCAAACACCACCACTTAATAGGGAATTTGAGAAATCTCAGACTACCTCTACTAAATTCCAATTCTCCTCCTCAGAAAGCACTGTTAGGTGTTTCAAGTATCAGTATGCTGTATTATTGTTCACTTTAAATACTTTATCTCTGACTATTTTTAGTTATGTATATTCACTTCAAGATAATATACATACCAAATTTATTTCTGGCAGGTTAGTAGATGTTAAACCAAGTGTTTGATAACTGTTTTCTTATGGTTGATTAAACAAAACTACTCCTACATTACATTTCAGTTTTGATCATGCAATTTAGGCACAGCATGAATTATCAGTGCTATACACCACATTTTGACAGTCACCCATAATCAAACTTGTATTCACCATGTCTGACAGCAGTTTGGCGATGCAGAGTGCCACCTGTTACATTCATTTACATTGTTAGGATTGGCACCGAATGTCACAGATGGCAATATTCATCCTGCAATTCATGCTTTAAGGAAAGATCAAAACAAAATTAGCTTTGAGGGTAACAAAAGGCTGCAAGCAGGTGCTTTCTCCTGCAGCCATGGGAGCCTTACAAAATCATTTCACCCTTCCTGTTCATTATGTAACTCCTTCCCACATGAATTAGACCTTTCCTTATATGCATATTTTGGATATTTTTATTGTTTCTGTCTGTCTTTTTCAAGTATTCTCTGTGAATTCTTTTATTATTATTTTTAAAAAGATGAATAAAACTCATCCATTTCTATTTCATTCCCTCATGCTGCAGAGAGGTACAGCTGATGCTCAGAAGATTCCCCATGAGTCAAGAAATCTGAGAAACTGAAACAGCCAGATCTTAGTATGAAATGAATGTACAAAATTCAAAGATTTCCACAATACAGAAACAAGGTCAGAAAAAGGAATATATAACATGAAGAAGAAGAGAAAATGCTGGTTGGTACAGTCAGAAGTGACTTAATATAGTACAACAGGAATGAAGGAGCACCACAGCTTGATGTTTTGGATTATTTCTTGAAGCTGTTCAGTTAAGATCTGGTTGCAGACTGCAGCAAAGGAATCTGGCAGTTTGGGCAATCTGTACCCAAAATGCCAGGGTGACAAAGAGAAGGCTGCACAAGACTCTGGAAGCTCCACCTCCCATCCGTGAAAACTGCTGCTCTTTTGTTGATTTAATGTAAGTTGTTAGCATTCAAAGATATATTCAACTAACTTTAAAAAAAACTACTAGACAATAACTACAGGTGGCAAATTCTTTCAATATACTGGAAACTGACAATTTTGGGAGAGAATGGAGTGAGAAATTTTAGGAGTCTAGAGAACAAGGAACCAGGAACACCTCACCTCCAAAGAGCAACTGTTCATGAGTACCACACTTTAACAGGTATCAGACAAAGAACAGCTGGAGTTAAGTGAATGTTCATGTGCTCAAATTGTTACTGTTCTCATAAAGATGAAATGCAATCCCTTTTTCAGATTCAATTTTCCTATTTGTTTTTTGAAGGCTGTTATTGCAGTTACTTACCATAACAGCAGTACAGCAGCTGATTGGCACCTTTGAGGTTCCACAACAACTTTATCCCCAAAACAGCACATAGCACTAGAAGGTCAGAATTACTTTCAAGAATAAACTGCTCACAACTTTGGATACTACTATCTTTTATGAGGTACAGTGAAGCAAATAAATCTGCTTAGTATTGATCTTCCAGTAAAATCAAGGACTGTTTCATGGCGTGTATATCTGCACATGCAGTAGGAAATCACACTAGTCTGAAAAATAAGTAAGTTGCAAATATGCAAGGGTATGATACAGCACTGCTCTCATAGTCACAGAATCACAGAATGTTAGGGATTGGAAGGGACCTCAAAAGATCATCTAGTCCAATCCCCCTGCCAGAGCAGGAATACCTAAATCAGGTCACACAGGAACACTTTTACAACTTTATAGTCCCACAAGGTATATGGGTGGCATCATACCAAACCCATATATCATTTTAGACAACTGTCTGTAACCCAGCATGTTTGATTACATTTGCATCAACACAAATGAAGCAGTGAACAAATGAATAGTTACAAATCAATAAGATTGACATACATTTGCATAATACCTCTAAATGAGTTTCTGGTCCATACATGTCCCATATTTTCCTTCTCCTCACATCAATTCCTCTACCTGAATGCTGAAACATTTGAACAACAAAAAGTATTATTTTTAAGTACTACTTTTAGAAAAAATTGTCAAACAGGCTCACTAAATATATGTATTAACACCGATTATTATCTCATTCATACTAAAATTTAGACAGATAATGAAATACAGCTTCACCATTTCAGGCAGAAGCTGAATACTTTTAAACATGAAGGGAAAGACTAGGAAACATTAAGAACATATCTGGTTTGAAATTTTACCTGGGCATACCTATTGAGACTGCTCTTGAAAATCTGGATCTCTACAAAAGTATAAGCAGAGTATTGGGGTTTTTTGTTTTTAAAATATCAAAACCTTTTATAAGGCAAATATTACTATAGCACCCACAGGGCTCAGAGAAGAGTGCTATCCTATGCAGTTCTTTGCTGGGAGAACCACCTTTCAACTACTGAAGTCAATTAGGCTGTCGGGAGTCCAAATGCACTTTTCCCTGGGAGAAACAATGGGAAGAGGAAATAGGACTGGAAAAGAAAGCAAGAAATAAAGAATGCATAAGTGATAGTATTTGAACTTCAAGAACCCTGTGCAGAGCTAACCAAAATCTATTACTGAAAAGGTCTCATAAAACTCTCACGCACATGATTTTTTGACAGCCAGCGTCTGTCAGTGCTACAGCAGTGATGACCTAATGCTGTACAAGAAGAAATATCTACAGGGAAAACAGCATCTCGTATTAGAGCAAATTTTTCTGGCCACACAAGAATAGAGAGCTTGTGTTGGGAGAACTTGGACTTCACCTCCCCTCTCAATGACATCTATTGATCTAATAAGAGAGATTAGTTTCCACCACAAACTTTACCATGTTCTCCCAGAAGGGGAAAATACAATTTTCTGAAACAGACAGACACAGCTTCACTGGGTTTTGTGCAATCTCACTGATTTTTTTTGTTGTTTCAGAAACTATGCCTCAAGAAACTGAATTTTGCCGTTGCCACACTTTCACTCCCAAAAGCACAGTATGTTCTTAGGCATTTTCACAATTAACAAACCCCAGTCTTGTTTTTAAAGATACAGAAAAACATTTTCAGGACATGACACACAGAATTCAACTTCAATAAAATGAAGTTTATGAACATCTAATTTAAATGCTCTTGTGAAAGAGAATCTCCAAGATTCTCCATAGATTCTCTATTCTTTTCTGCCTTGTCTATATAACTAAATTACACCATTACTTTCTTTTTTCCCCATCTTTGTTTCTCACCTCAGAAAAACAGCACTGAATTGAAATGACTGCACTAATAAAAACAGATAAATAAGTGAAAGGTTACTAAAGCTCTGCTAGGATTTTTTTCCTGGTAACTAGAGGGACAAAATCCTATTTTAGCAACATGAATTAACTGAATTTAAGCTATTTGCATGTCAGATAAAAGGAAAGCATAACAAGATTATTGATTATCTCTATTTTTAAATTATTATTTTAAAAAGTACTCCATTTACCCCTTCATTATTTAGAATATGAACCAGTAGACCATTTCCACATCCAAGATCTACAAAGACCTGTTTCTTGGTCAACGCTTTTTCCTTTCTCTCTTCTTCCCAAAGAATCTAAGACAAGAAGACATGTTAGACTTCTGCTCTCAAGTTTTCCTGTAATAAAGATGCAAAGGTTATTGAAAATAAAAGGAGAAAGCCAGAAGAGAATGCAGATGTGACAGAAGACATGCCCTGTACTCAAAGAGAAAAAAACTTGAGAAAAAAAACCCACAAAAAAACCCTACTAAAACTTTATGGAGAGGGCCAGGAACTACATTGCAAAATATCAATCATTTTCTGAGTGCTAAGCACGTTCTCCACTCCATTCTGAGTCACTGGAAGTTGAAATTAACCAAAGCTATACAACCCTGGGCTAGGGCAAGCATAAATGTAAAATAAACTGCTAAAACAAAGGGTGCAAGAGATGACCAGAGGAAGCAAGGGAAGTAGCAAGTAAACTTAAACAGTATCTCTTCAAGTAACACCACAGAGCATTTATATCCACTGTATTAAAGAATAAATTGGTGGAAGAGCTGAAAATAAAAAACGCAACGTTCTTTACTGTAATCAGTTGGGTATATATTGGTACATGTAATGTCATTTTTGATGAACAAAGCGTAACTTAGCTAGCAACAGTCAGATGCCCCAAATTCTACATCAGCTAAATGGACCCCAAAACTTTTAGCCCAATTCTAGGCCCTGCTCTGTACATATGTAGTTACTTTTACACAGTTATGTAATTCATAGTTAGTTAATAATTGGATGTTTGTTTGCAGGGCATGGATTAGTCTCTTCCTGTCACTGTCAAACTCTTTTTCCTTCAACAAGAAGCTACAGACCACACATTCATCAACTGCACGCTTTTTTTTTTACTGCGACTAACAAAAGTAATCAAGAGTACTTAACCATAAAAATTAATGTTTGTAACATTCCTTCTTGTTAATTTGTCAGTTTTGCTAGAGGCAAAGAAGCAGCAGATAACTGATGAGACTATCAGGCTGCGTTGACATTTTTAGGTGCACCAATCACTGCACTTTTGCACTCCAGGTTGTATCCCAGAAATCCCTTCCTACACACATCACACCTATCCTCCATCCCCTGCTGAGCTTCTCACAATGCAAACCAAATAGCTACATCTTTGGGCACGTGCCTAGACACATGTGTAAGTGACCATAATAGGGTCAGATATAGATGGCGTAAATCCATAAAAATCTAACACTGAACCTAACTTCTCTTAACCTGTTTAACATACTTCTAAATAATGAGTTATTATATGTCAACATATAGACACCTGAAAATTTCACAAAAAGGTTAGGTTATTGATACCATACTTTAAGCTTTTGTTTATGTAAGTGAGTTATTGGATGACTTTAATTACTTTTTTGATAACTACTGCTACGTCAGCTAAAACACATTATCACTGTAAACTAACACTCATGCAAAAGAATTTGCAAAACATTTTCAATAGTGTCATGACAGAATTTTCTTGTGGCTATAACTAATTTTATGATTTTCAACATCTAATGTTATCAATGGTGATAAAAATGGTAAAAGATAAGTCTGTTATACAGGTCTTTCCACAAGTCAGTATCATAGATTAGAACAGTTGTGGTGGAAGGGACCTACAACAACCATCTAGTCTAACTGTCTGACCACTTCATCATGATCTTTTCTCTGATGTAAAAAGTTCTTTACACCAATGTGACAATCAAGATTTTGAGAGTAGTCTAGGTCAGTCAGGCTTCCTCAGACAATTATTAAAATCTTCATGGGAAAAGAAACTGAGGTTTTAAATTTGAACAATCATCAAAATAAATCAGTCCTCTACGAGTTCTGTAAATGAGCTAACTTATTTACAAATACTGATTTAAAGAAGACACAAGAGGTATCTACATTATACTTCAAGGCAGACATACTCTTACTGCACCCTGGATAGCAGTCAAAAATATTTCTGTGCCTGCATAGTGATAAATTTTGACGCTGTTTAAAATCCTGTAGTTTCTAGTGACTGGAGGTGGCAGAATTTTCATAGATTCTTAAACAGGTAGGTGCCTTAGAAAACTATACCAAGCATTTATCTGAATTCCTAGCATCTAAAGCTGTCTTTATTGCATTTGAAGATAGGACTTGAGTTGAATTTTTATCAGGGAAAGGCAAAGCAGTGAAAAACCTTCAGCATAAAATTAAGAAGTTGTAGAAATATATATACAACAACAGCTTCTGATCTCCAAATTGGTCGATCTAATCACTATTTTTCTGCTACATAAGTGCTTTCTGTTTTATCACTTCAAAAAAAAAATACATCTTGTCCATGTAGGTCACAAACCTCCTGTCACACGAGACTACAAATTTTATCAGATCTTCACAAAGAAGTTTTAGTATTCCTCTAAACTTAATTTTCATTGTTATTGTGCTGATTTTTGTGGTATAGGGCAGCATAAAAAACCAAATCAACTGCTTTTCCCTTTGCTTTGTCACATTAATTTCTTTCCCCAATTCTGTTATCCTTCTGTAATCACTTATTACACGTAAATGTTGAGAGTACTACCAAAAATTAGAATACAAACACAACTTGAAGAGTTATAGACATGAATTCCACTTTCAGTTTAAGTTACACTTAAAAACGCTGTAATAAGAACTCTGTCTCTCTGCTTAAATGAGAACAAAAAAACCCCAACAACAAAAAACAACCAACCAACCCCAAACCCCAAAAAACTCACACCCTTTCTCCTACCTTTTGCCTTTCGTGCCCATAATAACTTCAGGTAATTCTATTTTAAAGAATGCAACAACTATAAAATGAAAAGTATTGATTTTCTTTAGAGAGGTTCTATAATTAGGAAACAGAATCTTATAGAATATTATTAGGCAAAGCAGCTCCCTACCAGCAAGTATGTGGCAATGGCAACATCTTCATAAACAAATTTCTCAGGATCTGTTACTTCAGGCCACACCTGAAGAAAAAAACAGAGAAAAGATATTTTCTGCCCCATCTGAAATTACTTCAAAAAGTGCACAGTTACAGAGATCTGGACACTCATATACTTCAAAAGGTTTCTGCAGTTCCCAAATTTTGCATTTTATCCTCATGAAAAATATACACAAAAAATGTAAAAAAAGACTGTTTGACTTTGTGAGTCACACAAAAGTATAATGGTGTAAAGAATGTCTGCTGTCATCCAATCAATAAAGTTTCCAAGAACATTATGGTCCCTTACGACCAGCTCACAACAAGCAAACTGCAGCATCTCTTCTGTAATAGAACATGAACCCTTTTGCTTAACTCTCTCAGAAGAAGAAAAACACTTATATTATTTCTGTTATGTGCAACATTGATAACACGAGCATTTGTAAATTTATTTTTATAACCTAACAGGCATAAAATTATCCTGGCACAACAGAACATGAAGAAGCAAAATCTGAAGTAGGAAGACAAAAAGGGGAAGTATTATCCCTATTTTGTAAATGTCGAATTGAAACAAAGATTAAAATGCTCAACACCATACTAAGTCTACTGCAGAGCTAGACTGAACCACTACCTTACCCACATTACCTTTACTCTCATAGATTTCTATCAGTATAGAAATATCACAGAAAAACCTTTTAATGCTTTCACAATATATTTTACAAAAGCATTTACCATTTTTTTTGCTTGTAGCTAGAGTCTGATGTATAAGGATATAGGCATTACTTCATACAGCACTTAAGATGATCACTGTCATTTTTCAGAATCCCCAGGATAAAACAGTATCACAGCACTGCTCCCCTAACTCTAACATATTAATACAGCATCCAAATTTAAGAAGAGTAATAGGAAATTTAACCTACTTGCTAACTAGTGCTGTTTCCAGACTCTTTCAGGTTTTGGAGAAGGAGATGCTTTATTTACTGTAGTGTGGATGACAGTATTTACAGCCACTGACCTACTGCCTAATTCTTGTCAAAAGGGATACATTCTGGAAAATACGTAACTCCTCCAGATAATTAGCGTGAGTTGCTTTTCCAGTTCAGTTCTTCCAAATACTAAATTGCATTTTTTCCCCACAAACACAGAAAAAAACCAAAACATGAAACAATAAAATACACATTTCAATTAAACTGCTTGGTTTTTTTTAAAAAAAAAAAGTGAAAGAAGCAGTTTCACTAAAGAAACAACAAAAAATATAAGAAAGCATATTACTACCACATCTAATGCTAAACTTACCTTTACCATCTCTTTGTATTTTTCTTTAAGGTCTTGATAAACTTTGCTGTATTTGGCTACAGAAATGAGTGAGAGTGTACTTTTAAACTCACTGGGCTTTTGCTCCACAGACCATTTAGCCAGTTTGGACAGAAGTTCATTTCCAAGCCATGCTAGTTTGGGGTATGCAATTCCATCTGAAAACCAATCTTCTGGAAATGGAGCTACAATAGACACAGACCTTTAAAAATAAAATGAAAATTTCGTATAAGTACAGTGTATTTCATTATTTCAGCCACCTCAAAGAAAGACAAAATGATTAAGTGGAGGAAATCAGCAGATCAAACAGAAGTATAAAAGCAGACTGGAGAATAAGGAAATACATAACAGTCAAAACCAAAAGGAAAATAAAACGGTGAAGTTACTGAATAATGGAACAGTTTTCCCTAAATTTTGTTAAACAGTTTGTGATGTGTCAATTCTAACCCTGTAAACAAGAGTCCATGCTGCATCTAACACGATGACTGCGGACTTGCATATAATGAACAACCTGATTTAGCAAGGTATCCAAACATTAACTAGTAAAAGTGAATTAATGAAATTCGCAAAAGCAACAGGAAAATTTGGGAAGCAAATATATCAGTTGGCACATTTCATTATTTCACCATCTCTAACTTTATTCAGTTTTCATTACAGCTATGCCCTCAGATCATCAGGACCAAGCTGCAATGGTCTACATTTCAATGACTGAAGCTCAGTAGGTTCACAGCAATTCCAATTTGACCCTCAACCTTACTAACACCCACAGAACCTGACCTCGCTCACAGGCATAGCTGGTTCCTTGTGAATCACAGAATCACTATGGTTGTGATCAGAATACACGTATTTTTTCTAGACCACACACATTTACAGTCAATGTATACATTCAAAGCTGAAACAGATTTGTTTTGTGTTGTTTTGGGTGTTGCAGATGTTTCTCTTAGCTGAATGCTACGCACTAAGATCACACCACTACTGTCATTTACTAATCAAGCAAGAAATCACACAAACCTAATCACCTACATACCAATACTAAACCATGGTGTGATCCTTGCAATAACTCAAGGTTTGCTTCCTCTCTCACTCCCAGCACTTACCATTCCTCATCTTTTATGTGTGTAAACTGAATTTGATAAATATTGCACTTTTTAATCTGGCATTTTCCTTCACTGTTTTCCTCCAAAGGCAGAAAGGTCACTGTTCCATTGCAAACATCTGAAAAGATACGTAAACAATGATGTATCATTCCATGGCACACATCGTCCTGATTAGCACCAAACTTTTGTCTCCTTACTACATTAAGTGCAAACTAGTGAAACAAGATCTGAGGCAAAATAGGAAGTACCATGCTACTAAGAAGAGATCTGTTTCACAGTGTGGCTGACATCTGAAACTACTGAACTGTTTGAATTCTTGAAACTTAACATCCTGCTGCATGATGTTTCCCAAATATCCGAGGCTGACCAGTAAGACTATTCATTTTCTTTAAACCCAACTATTTTAATAAAGTAAAAGCTAGACAATGAGATTTTTCTAGCACAAAACTGCTGCTTTCCCCTACTTAACAGTAAATCTGGAGTCCCAGGAAACACATTCTAAATTAACAGAGACTTACATATCATCCCAGTATTAGATAAACAATCAACGCAATATTGAAAAATAATCAATATTATTAGTATCTATCAATTTTGCCATGTTCAAACACAGGATCTACTGTGTGGTTATAATTAAGTAAAACTATGCTTCCCTTTTAGTGTCATGCAGCTTTCTTTACTAGAGTTCCCAGACTAAGCACTGTGAAAAAATGCATTATTCATCCCTAAATTAGTATTTCGTAACTCTGAAGGCAGACTACCTGAGAAGACCTGGTTTTAGGTGAATGTGCATGTATTATGTTAATATATTAAGTTATGTTCAGCAACCACACTACTGATCTTAATGGTATCCATCACCTGTGGAACAGAACATTTCTATCCGGGGACAGATTCCAAACACTAGAGATGCTGGAAGAGTTGAGATAGGCTGACAAACAGCTGGCCACACACTACTATATTTCAAGAAGATATCCTGCAACTTTTGTCACATTTCATTCTCTAATATCAGTCATGTATATACCATAATTAACTCCTCCACAATTAAAAACAGAGAGAAGGAGAGTGTGTTCTTTTGAAATAACTTACAAAAAGAAAGACAACTGCAGTGAACTGAGTGGCACAATAAAGCCTAGTACTCACATGCTAATGATTTTTTTAAAATCTCAACATCTTAATTAATTCCCTATATCCTCCCTATAAAGTGACTCTAAACACATTTACTGTATTCCTTACGGCATATGATATGTATGTATTATTACTTTATACACCAGTTGCAAAAATCTTGCTAGCTATTGTTTATCCAGGGCAATTTCTTCAGAATAACTTATTAAGTTCTCATTTTTGAAAATGGTTTTTCAATTGCCATCAAAACAAACATTCTGACAAATGGAAATCTTCAACTAAGAATGCTGTATTGGATCAGTAATCAAATTTCAATGTACTCCAAAGTTTTCGAAGTGAGACAGGAAAGAATTAGCAACTGATCAAACATCAAGTCTTGCTATCTTGGCCCATCCTTAGCCAATCCTCTCTTTTAACATTTTTTAGTTTTAAACATATCAATTAAAAAAATATTCTCCTAGGCTTTTTCATACAGATAGGCTCTCTAGATGTAGCTCAAGAACATCTTCTACCAACATCAAAAGAAAAACTAAATCAAAACTGCAACACACACTTTTTTTTATTTGAAGGCATCATACTTTTTTGAAGGTATCAGTAAGAACCACAGACCATAAAAGCATCTTAAGTCAGTTGTTTCCCATAAATGGCTACAGGTCTTTTTGACTTCTAAATGTAATTTTTTCTGAAATTTGAATTACCATCAAAGCATTACTATTAGAATTTAATCCACACCATCACTTTTTCTGTAACTTACCTTAATAGGGTGTCAACCTATTCCCTATATAAGTGTCTTTATACTAGTAGGATTTACTGCAGCATATTACCACCATAAAATGTAAAAAAACCCAAACCAAAACAAGTCAAGCTTAATTTTTAAGCAATACTAAACCATAAGAAAGCTGACACACACAGTTCAACCTGGCCAGGCAGGTACTTTTTTTCATTAACTCTGCACATTCACCCCTTACAAGCCTGTAATTAGGCTTGCACCACCAGCAGCGTTTTTGCATGGGCAGCTTACTCAAGATAGGAGTGTGCACGGTGACAGTCCTTGACTCTTAAGGAAGACAAAAAGATGAGCCATTTTCTACACCTCCTCTCAGAATCACAGAATCGTCGGAGTAGGAAGGGACCTCTGGAGATCAGCTAGTCCTAAAGCACATCACACAGGAACGCGTCCAGGTGGGTTTGGAATGTCTCCAGAGAAGGAGACTCCACAACCTCTGTGGGCAGCCTGTGCCAGTGCTCTGTCACCCTCACTGTGAAGAAGTGTCCCCTCACATATAGATGGAACTTCCCGTGCCCCAGCTTGTGCTCCTGCTCGGGAGCAGGTTCCCTCTCTGTCCCCACCTCAGCAGTGCCTGACAGAACACACAGGCTCTTCCCCGACTACGCTTCCCTAAGGTTGAAGCCAGCGTTGCTCAAACCAGGGTCCTACAGGTGTCTGACCTCTGTGATTTGTGTTTGAACCGCTGACACTTCCTAGCACAAGCACAACAAAGATAAAAGATAAAATCTAAGCACACAGTAAGGACAAAAATCCATCTGCGCTCCCACAAGTAGGAAAAAACACGGTATTTATCTTATTTTCGAGACGGTGTCGGCCGGGACAGGTTTGCCTCTGCCGCCACACCCGCAGAACGCCGCGCTCCGGCCCCGGGGCCGGGTCCCGCTCACCTCGGACCGCCAGCTCCTTCGCCGGCGGGGCGGGCGGCGCCCCCCGGGGCAGCAGCGTCCTCAGCACGGCGCGGAGCTCGGAGCGGCGGCCCGGCCGGCCCCAGGGCGTGAGGGGCGGCGGCAGGTGCCTATGCCCGTGCCCCGCCGACAGCTGCCCGCGCACCTCCCTCCAGAGCCGGCCCAGCTCCGCAGCCCCGGCAGCCGCCGCTCGCTCCGCTCGCCCCCCGCCGCCCTGCATGGCGGTGACTGGGGGAGATGCTTCCCTGCCCTCCCCGAGCGCCACCGTCCCCTCCGCCTCGATGGCGGCGCCGCACAGCCGCCTGTTGGCCACCTGCGGCTTCTCCAGCCAGACGCGCACCGCGGCCCAGAAGCCGTCAGGCAGCACGGCGCCGCCATCCCGCACAACCGCCGCTCCCACCAGCCCCATGGCCGCCCCGCCACCGCCGGCACCGCCGCCGCGCAGGGGGAGGAGGCGGAAAGCGTCGCAGGCTGCTCCCGTCAGTTCCTGAGGCGGGGACGGCGCGGCCGCAGGTGGGTACCGCGTCCCTTGGCCCCGGGCAGGGGCGCTGACGCCCCGCACGCCGGGCGGGAGGAGCGCACCTAGCGCCGTGTGGGGCGCGGGGAGACGGGAACTCCGGGGTGTCCTCTGCTCCCAGCAGCGAATGTGGGCTGGGGGATTTTTACCGGGTTTCTGGGTTTTGTTTGAGGAAGGTCCGTGTCGTGACAGCGGCGACAGGACCTCAGCGTACCTGTCTGAAAGCGGACTCAAAACTGACAGGCCCCGGCTGCCCGGCTCCTGGAGGGGACAGCTCTCGGCACATTGTTTGCAGTAAAGAGCAGTACATTACGTAGTACTTTTTTCCTCTTATTTTGAGCAGCTCAAATAGCGGTTGAGCAGTGAAACCTCAAGGGACTCCTAAAGAAGTGGTTTACTTCCCTGCCCTTAACCCCTCTGCGCTGCCTCTCTCATGGCGACTGCCATCCCCAGCGTTTTATTTATTTCCTACCGGCTCTGCATTCACAAGTATTTCTGACAGAACAAGGGTACAATATCGTTATTCCTGACCAAGTGTCTGAGCTGTGTCATTGTTACGCAAGATAATTGACAATAATACGCTGCAAACTGAAATATTCCCTCACGATTTGTGTACCGTTGTTGTTACCCGGCCCCGAATTTGAATTCCTAGCGGGGGCACCTTCCACATAGCAAGGTTTTCAACTCAGCGTTTCTCAGGCAAACTGCAGCAGTTCTCAGCAAGTTGAGAATAACGTGTGGTGTTTTTCACTGCCACATCCACGCACAGATTTCGAAATGTCAGCCCAAGGCTGAAATTAACACGGAGGTTGTTCTTTGGGGCAGTCCTTTGTTGCTGTCCTAATTGTAACTGCCTGGTTTGGTTTCCTAATTAGTTTTGAAACTGTTTACTTTGACCTAATTATATTAAAACACTGCGTGAAGACAGAGAAATTGTGATTTTTTTATTTTTTTTTTAAATTACGGGATCCTTTATTTATGAACGCTTGGGTTTTCTCATTTGAGCAATCTCACTGATTTGCAATGTAAATAAAGTGAGATGCAATAACTGCAATATTTTGAAGGTTTGGGTTTTTTTCTCTCTGCTCTGAGCCAGAAGCCTTGAACTTCTGCCTGATTTACCTGTTTTCCAGTTAGAAGAGCAACATCTGTTTATTTGGCTTCAGGCTGAAACGCTCTTTCTCAGTGCCTTTCCCCCCCCCCCCGCCCCCCTCTGCTCTTTCCAAACCTGTTGCTCAATACTGGAACTGCACCTTGCTCGAACCGATCTGGAAGTCACGTGCAGAAATACAATCCTCTGGTTCTCTGCTACTATGTCTCTGCTGTCCAGAACTAGAAAATGACCTCCATAAGAGGATTAGGTTGAAAGAAAAGAAGCGTAGCAAGGAGATATATCAAGATGATGGGGGAAGAAAAGCGACGGAAAAAGCAGAACGCCAAACTAGTGGTTTCTGTACTTTCTTATGTTCATAGTCCATACTGAGCCCTTGGCCAGCCCTGGCCCTGGATGTCTTCCCCGCTACCTTTGAGAGATGCTCCATCCAGGCAGTTATTATATGGCCAGCTTTTGTTCCCCTGCCTGATCATTTTTGCACTTACAAGCATAACGCAGATTTCTGCCCTCTGCATGAAGGGACAGAAATTGCTGGGTGCGGTATGAGCAGGTGGCAGCAGAGGGCACTCCAACACCTGTTTATGAAGGCAGCAGAGGCGTAAGCCTTCACTCTTTGGGCCAGGTTCTAACACAAAGCAAGATTCCCCTTCTCTCCTAAACCAGTGCGGTTGTACCTACTGATAATGAAATCCTGCTGGTTCTGTGACGTTTTGCAGTCCTCTTGCACGACCCGTAGATACACACAACAAAATGCCAGCAAACTTCATGGGGCCTCGCTGCTTTTGACCACATACACAAGAGTCTGAGGTCAGCTCAGCACAGAAAAAAAGTGTATTCAGAAAAAAATGTGTAGTGTGAAGACACTCTAAAAGTGTTATAAGCCACCACATAACAGAAATGAAAATTTGAACTTTAGGGAAGAAAGAAGGAAAAGTGAAGTTTAAATGTGGTTACAGAATTCCTACTTTGCATTATTTTAAATTGATTCTTGTGTATGGCAATATATAACTTGAGAGGTGCATACCTACATGCTTACAATTTTCTAGAACTGCATCATCCATATAGAAGAAAAGCCCTATAGTTTTATGTGTTTTGTAGAAGTCACTGCTGTGATTGTTTTATTTGACTTCATTTATGCAGGTTTAATCTGTACCTTTTTCAGACCCATTGCAGACAGGTCCTCCTGCTTGTCCCATTCCCCTGCTCTATTCAAGTCAATGTTTGTGATGGACGACATGTTGATATTGCTCTTGTTTCACAGTTCTAAACATTCATCATATCAAAGCAACAGAATGGTATACAGGGCTGGAAGTGTTTGTGTTTCCCCTGTGTAAAGCCAACTATTTGTTTCTGTGCTGTACTCACAGTATGGCCTGGACAGATGTACCCAAGTAGAATAGTGGGCACATAGCCAAGTGGATCTGTGGGAGCTAACTCAGTCTGGGTTAAATTAGGCAAAGGAGATGCAAATGTGCAGAATTTTACAGAAATTTGTTTATTGCAATTGGTGTACATGAAATAAAGGTTTTATTACCCACTTACTCTTTTATGTGTTCAACCAGTAGATGAGGGCAGAGTTCCTACCATTTCTCTCATGTCTTCTGTCTCATGTTTATGCACAACCAACAGCTCATCACTTCAGTTATATAAAAACAAACCTTAACATACGACCCACATGCCATTTAGTTGAATGTTGTTTAAATGTTAACCAGTAATGTGGAGATAATACAGGCATCTCCTGCATTTGAACAGAGCTTTGTATGCGTATTTGGATGCTTTAATATTTTATTATTTTTCATTTAAGTTAGAAGTGAGGTAACAATTATTCACATTATGTCATTTAAGATGTTATTTTCTTGCCTGGATCTTTTATCTCATCCCCCCCTTCTTATTATGCAATATTAACCAATGGTGTCCCTGGTTTTGCTTATTTTTAAATGTTTAGCTCATATTTTAATAACAAAGACTATGTAATTGATGTACATTTGATCAAAGGCTTTTTTTTTTTTCTTAGCTTGTACCAAGCCAACTGAATTAGGGCAAGCATTTAGTTGGCTCTGCACTCCTATACTCATACATTTGAACAAGTCTGTGGATTTAGTTAACAACCCATTTGGGTTTTTTATTATTATTAAAAACTAGACATTACGGTGCTTCAGTTCATGATGTGTCTTTTCTTGTTTGGTGCAGTTTAGCTAACAATGGCATCCATGCTGAATCTGAAAGGAGCCACTGGCAACCAAAGTTCATGGGATGCTTTGCTACCAGATTTCCCTAAAGGACCGCTTTCCAAGTATCGCAAGAAAGCTTCTTTCAACTGGAAGGAGATGGCAGTGTTAATAGATGGTGAAGATATCATCCAGCTTAAGGTAAACTTTGCAAGAATTGTAAGCATATTTTAATTTTGGAGATATCTTACGAGTAGAAGCAAGTATGTGATTTTCAAAAGGAGAGCGTTTAATAATACTCTGTGGATATGGAGCATGAATAAATTGGGTTTGCACATCCAATTTTCAGAACAGAACTGAACTTTTAAGCAACCTACTTTGCTGTCTCATAAGTCTTACTTCATTACTGAACATCAATACGCAGGAGACCAGCAGGTGCTACGTTACAGAACTTCAGTGTTCATTTCAAACTGAGAAAGAACTATGTTATACCATATTTCTTTGCATTAAATAATATATCCCGTGGTTTTGCAATGGACTTAAACTGAGCTAAGTTCTTGCCACTGTCAGACATAGTATTTCTGTTTTCCTTTGACCTGGCATGATTTCCTCTGATCTTCTGTGCTTGCATTAATGCTTATGTGGCATTGCAGTTGGACAGATTAGCATGCCTACCTAGCTGAAAGGTACCAAAAAAGACAGGTTAATTGTAGCACAAGAGATGGTGTGGGAATGCATGACTTGGAGATGGAGGAGAAGAAAGAACTGGTTTTTTTGAAGGTAGTATAGATTTACATGGGTTTAAGATAATCATCTTGAATTTTCACCATAATTATTAAAATCTTTGAAGATGGATCAGGGAAATCAAAAATACCTTGTTCTTCATCTGACTGATATGTTTAAGAGCACAGAAAAAACACAAGTGCTCTGTGTCTGAGGGAGTTTCAAAGCTGTATGGGCAAAAAGTGTTGTTTATACAGAGAGAATGACCCTACCTTTCAAAGAAAAGCACAGGAAATCTTTTGGTTTTCTTCCTTCTTACTGTCTCTTCGGCAAGCAGGAAAGGTCTTTAAAAACCTTTTTAAAAGATTTTTCCTAAGGTACTGCATTTTTTTTCCCCCCTAAATTACATGGAAGACAATTAAGAAGATGTGGATATCTTGAAGACAGAGATCTGAGGTAAAAAAAATTAATGGAATACATTTCTCCTTTCAGCTGGAAACAGAGCAGTTGTGGTAGCTTAATGGCTTTACCATTATGGCATATTTCTAGCTGAATGTAACCCCCGGAGTTTTACCTTTCTTCTCAGATTGAGGTGCATTGCCCTTTAGATCCTGCCAACAGCTTCATATAGTGAAATAATGAAGCTGCTATAAAAAGCAAGTAAGTTTAACCATACTGTTCTCTTACATTCAGAGTGAATCAATCCCACACTTATTATTTCATGATGAAGGAGCTTTCATAAAATTTAGCTGCATGAACTGAATATATAATGACAGACCATTTAAATAGATTTTTTAATTCTCTGTGGTTTTTGCTTTATAAATTACATCTTCTATCAAACCATTGTAGTTTGAGGCCTAGTGTTATCCTAGAAGAACATTAATTTGGTATGTTAATGCTTTTAGTTTAACATTCTCATGTCAGTTTTTTCCCCCTCAAGAACAGAATCTTCTCTGCTCTGGAGAGTGATCCTGTCTTTGCACATCATCCTGGAGAAGATTTGTGCCGTGAGAAATATCAGGAGCTGACATTCCTGCGCTGTAAAAGGCTCTTTGAGTATGAGTTTCTTACTCAGCAAGAAATCATAGAGAATCCATTAAGGATATTTAATATGGTGATCTGTATAGGAATGTACGATTGGTCTCCATGTCTCCAGTATTTCTTACATTGCGGTGTAAGTACAGCTCAAAGGGTATAGTGATCTGTATTTGAAGTTAAGTGTTTTGTAATACCATAGTTCTGTTGCCTTCTGCCTATTTTATTTAAGCTATGTCTTCTCCCAGTCTTTCGTTTTCAAAAATAAAATTAACTGTGTAGAAGAATCAGAGAGTTTTGGGATGAAGTTGGTAGATTTGTGGTTTCCATCATGGGATCACTGATTTAATTCATATTTCTCTGTTTTTACAGGTATTTGCAGGTACAATTTTGAGTGCTTCTAAGAGGTTTGCAGACTTTGTGAAACAGGTTTATAACATGGAGGTAATTTTTGGTTTTTTACAACTTGTGAGAACTGGGCACTGTCAGAACTGTGGCACTACCTGCACCCTTATGTTATTTCTGATCTCTTTACATACATAGGTACTTCTAAATAGTGAAAGAAAACACCAAGGAGCATGTTGAAGCACTAAGCCCTGTCTGTCTTCACTGCTGGCTATTATGCCATTTCCTGGCTCTGTTTTAGACTGTCCAAGTTAACATGCAGACAGAGTTTGGGGGTTTCTCACAAAAGGCAATATAGAATCATAGAATAGCCTTGGTTGGAAAAGACCTCTAAGATCATCAAGTCCAACCATTACCCCAGCACTGCCAATTCACCACTATATCATGTGCCGCAGCACCTCATTTACATGTCTCTTAAATCCCTCCAGGCATGGGCACTCCACCACTGCCCTGGGCAGCCTGTTCCAGTGCTTGATAACCCTTTCAGTGAAAAAATATTTCCTAATAACTAATCTAAACCTCCCCTGGCACAACTTGAGGCCATTACCTCTCGTCCTATCACTGTTACCTGGGGGAAGAGACCAGCCCCCACCTCGCTACAGCGTATGCATACATTGATCCAGTATAAATTTGTCCTCTTCAATAACATAGGCTTTTTTCAATTTTGAAAATAAACAGCCTCATTCTGTTTTTCTCATAACTTTGGGAATTCCCATAACTTCTTGGAATGCAAGAAGACTTGCTGATTTTCACCACACAACAGTTCTTTCAACCCAGACAGCTGAAAACTTTGTGAGTGGATGTAATCATCTGTACCTTCCTGAATGAGTCAGCCATCAGCAAAGGGAAAAAGTACCTGTTGCCCTACTGCAGGCATGATGTCCTAGCCTTAGGGTTATATTTGATTGGTTGCTTGAAATGGTAGGTCACTTTCCAATAGCTGTATTTGCAGTTATTTCAAAATCTTACCATTTTAATTGCTGTAATAAAGTAGTTTTGAACTGTGCTTTGTATCTCCTTATTTAGATTTTTGGATGTTTTGCTCTGACTGAACTCAGCCATGGAACTAATACCAAAGGCATACGGACTACTGCCACATTTGATCGTAGCACTCAGGTTAGTCCTCGATGAACAGGAATAATGTTTGACACTGTTAGACTCTGTTATTTGCTAACAGGACAGAATGATTCAAGGAGTTCTTGTTAGAAGAAAGAATCAAGTTTAACACCAAATGTAAAAAAAAAAGTCAAATACTTACATTGGAGGGAAGAGTGTTTTTGGGGAGCCCTGGTTCAAGAAAACCAAAAGAGACAAGCATATCACACTTCATCTGCTGTGGGTGCCTCAGTTCAGAGACAGATCTCTCTCTATTTATTTCTAATAGAAAGAAATGGATTCCTGCAGAGAATACAGTTAAGGGTAGATACAACAGATAAGCATGTTCCCACACAGCTTCCCAGTGTTTTTGAAAAGTCTTCTGCATTAGTATTTTTGACTACTGTAAATCAGTGTATTTAATACCCAGAATACTTTTAAAAAAGAGGAAAGTGATTCCATTCCAGCAGAAAAAAATACAAGAAAGTTTTCTTGTACAAGTAGTTGATTTAGCTTCTGTTTGTGACTAAAAGGCTGAATTTTAGGCTTTACAATGAAGTAACAAACTTTTTCAGCTCTAAATTTTTCCTAGCTACATGTGTTCTCTCCAAAGTTGAACACCATAAGAAGGATCTTGGCTCTTGGACTGGAGTCCAGAATGAAACCCTGGCAGTTAATGGGTGTTTTCAAAACATTCCACTGGTCATGAAAAAAAAAACAAAAAACTGTGTCTTGATTTTTATGATTTGTATCATTTGCTTCTTTCTTCCCCGGCTACAGGAATTTATCATCAATACTCCTGACTTTGAAGCTGCGAAGTTCTGGGTTGGTAATATGGGGAAACATGCCACTCATGCAGTTCTGTACGCCCAGCTCTATACTCCTGATGGACAGTGCCAAGGATTACATTCCTTTATTGTACAGGTAGGGTAGAAATATTGCGAATATTTTTTTTCTTTTTGGGGAAGTTGGTTCAAATTAAAGACAATCTGTTATGCTGTTATTTATATCTGACCAGCAGATTCTGAAATTAATGCCTTCAACATTTATTGCAATTGTAGCAAGTGCACTGGTTTTTAATATTCACCGTTTTTAAGGTGGTTGTACAGCCAGTTTTATACTGTCAATTTTCTGAAAAAAAGTTCTGAAATATACAAAAGAGCTGAAAAACCTCCAGATTCTACCTATATAATTAGAACTAGCCTATGCTGTATGAAGTCCTTGAAGTCTTGGGTGAGGCTTAAGATGATTTATGATGCTGCAGGCATGAAATCTGCAAGCTTCTACAACAGAGATTAGCTTGTAAGATTAAAGGCATCAGAAAATATGGAGATGCAGTGGAGAAGTTGTACATAGTAAAATGAACTAGTTGCAGACTGAACAGAATTTGTTACAAAATCAGAGAGTATCTCAAAGCTGATAGATATATATGAGTTCCATTGATTCTTAATATGTCTATGTACACCTGAAGAAGGTTTCAATACTAGTCCAATGAGAATAGTCATCAGTGTTAAGGCATATTTAACTCAGTGATGTTATTAGTGTCATATTGCCCAAGTATATTTCATAAAGGGGTCTATGTCCTGAATCAGAGGATACGTAAGTACAAGTTATATTCAGAATTATGTGCTTGAAAACTAACAGAGAGTTTTCTTTACTGTTAATATCACAGAATGCAAGTTGGGAATATTTTCACTGTTGGAAAAGTTCAACCAATAACTTGTGTTTTTCCATAACTGAAATGATGTTTCATTCCACTTCTCTGCAGATTCGAGATACAAAAACTCTCCTACCAATGCCAGGTGTGATGGTCGGTGACATAGGAAAAAAACTTGGGCAGAATGGGCTGGATAATGGGTAAGTCAATCCATTTGAAGGAGGAAATATTCTAGGTTATATCACACTGTAGTGGTGCAAATATCCTCCCGTGTCAGTTCTGTCTTTGCTTTTGAGGTATTTGGTAGTGGTTTTAAATGGTTGGTATTAAAAAAAAAAAAAAACCCAGATGGAAAAATCTTGAATTTCAGTATTTTCTGTCTGAATAACTATAATCTTTCTGCTTCTCTCACTTTCTAGAATATGAAGTGCCACTGGTACTCTGAATATCCCCAAGCATTCTTGCAGTCATAGATTCAAAAAAAACCAAAAATGGTTGGGTTCTGAGTAAAGAACTTAACCATCCTCTCCACCCATCTGGGTGTAAGCCCTTAATTACTTTGTTGATTTCCAGCCCACAGGAAGGCTAATGGAGGTCCACAGACAAGGTTTGTTAGTAAAGATGTGAGATTAATGAGACGCAGTAGAGTAACTAGGAATCTTGTTTAAACCATGGGATTTCTGGACTAATCTTGTTCACTGCAGAAGAGAAGGAGAAAGTTAGGTATTTTTTTTTCTGTATTCTCTGTGTACAGTTGAAATAAAAAAGTACCTGGGATCCATTTCTGTGTCATGGACTTCAATGGCCTTACTGTGTCTCTACTTTACTAGCTAAAGGCGTCAATTGGGAGGAGAGACAGTGAGGAAATTGAGGTAGATTTCTGCATTAAAACAGCAGAAATATGTAAAAATTATGATTTAAACCCCTGTGTTACTTATATAGCTCTGTGTAAAAACAGATCTAAAATAGTAAGATGGAGGTTGGGGAGTCACTTCTTTATGCCTCAAATTTTCCTCTTTCTGTTGATTCAGTTAATTACAGATACATGTATTGTCCTTCATAACATGCCATTGCAGTCAAGGAAGTACAGACATCCTAAGGTATCCTTCTTTCAAATGTAATGGCTTTGACTGGCTTCCCAGAAGGTCATAGGTCTTCTGTAGTTTGTTGCCCGTACCAGCATCCTCCTGATACCCCAAATAACCTGTAGTGGCAAAAATAGTACTGAATTTTATGTTTATGTAGATCATTCTCATTGATGTTCTGTTGCTTGATGACACAGATGAAATAAAGAAAACCAAAATACAGATAATTGAGTTTTATAGAGGAAAAAATATGAGAAAAGGCCTGGAAAAGAAGGGGGGTTGAGTTCTGAGGAGTATTTTTGCCTGCATCTGCATTACAAACTAATAGCCACCAGATGGCACATCAACATGGACCTGAGTAATCTAAATGTCATTCAGCTCCGTATTTCTGTAGAAATGTTCAAATTCTGCTGTTCGTTCCTAATTTGCAGCGTAGTTTTGTGTGTAACACGAGGAAAGGAAGAGTGTGCTTGTCACATAACAGCAAACTGCATGTCATTTTAACACCCATTTATCCTTTGATCTACTGGGGAAAAATAGAGCATTTCTTAAAATATTGGTAGTGACTGAATAATCAGGATAAATGGTCAGAGTGAAGATTAGAATCTGACATCCCTGGCAGAGATGTCAGATTTTATTCCTGTACTTCAAGAAATTTATGCTACTAATTTTCAATATGTGTATAGAGAGTTAAGCTCCTGAACACTTATGTAGGACGTGAGGAAGAAATTCCAGAGCTTCCTTGGAAAATGCCATTGATTTATATCATGTAAGTAGTAAGTGTACACCTAACAGAGTAGGTGATTGTAGTTGTCTCTTCTGGTTTGGGAAAACAATTAATCTCTTAGGTCATTTGGCCGAAGGCTGGTTTCCTGCTAATGCAGAGTGTAATGTTTTCAGTAAGAAGAAGAATTTCAGAAGTAATGTGGAAATTTTTGCAGTATAAATGCAATTGACTAGCCTGCTTCTTGTAATTATGTCTTTCCAGCTAATTCTCATAGCTTCATAATTGGAATGTCCAAAAATCACATGGGTTTTGCAAGTCTTCGTAACTTCAGCTACACTGACAAAAAAAAGACAAAATCACTTTAAAATATTTTTCTGTCTATCATTTAAAACAATTTGTGTCATCAATACATTAATGGTTAAAAATAGAACTACCAATTTTTCATATAGAGAGTTTAGACTAGTTTTGTTTTGTTACCACCAGGGGATGCAAGTGCTTCAGTCTTTATTTTTATAATATAAAAATGTCCACCTGTTGCTGGTGCTTTGGCAGTCTTTGAAATGTGCTGTTCTCTGAGGTCTCAAAATGGAAGTAGCTGAGGGAAAAAACAGCCACTGGAAAAACTCTGGGTATTTGACATCCAGGGGCTTTTCAATAGAATGCATGGCAGGTGTAAGAGGAGCGGCATAATGCAAGAGCTTAGTTAAGCACTGATATGCATTTCTGTTTCTTCCCTTTGTGGGTTTTTTTTTTGTCAGCCTCGTCTAATGTAACATTACCAAAATTACCCGTTACTGCAGTACACATCAGTAAATGATTGGCACTGAACTGATGGTGAACCAATTTCATGTCCAGTTTTAACTAGCAGCAAATCGCTGCTTTCCCTGCTCCAGAAATAGAAATGATGCCAAACTGAATCTGCATGGAGGAAGAGTTTGAAAATCTGTTAGAACTGTGTTTCTGAAGTGCTGCTTAACATGTCTGTCTTTGTAAAACATTCTCAGAGCTCATTCAGCTGTATCCACTGATAACGAGTGTACAGTTTGTTGAGCAGACAAAACCTATGATAAGGGAAGAGCTAGTGAAAAGAAGCTATCAAAGATACAGCAAACCACTGCCAGACAGAAAGCTATTTATTTTCATGGGGGAAGATTTTGTAGGGGAGAAAAGGATCTTTCTGGGGGAAGAAGAATTGTTAGCTGTATCTAATTATAATATGAACTTTGGAAAGCTAAAGTTTTTTATTAGCTATTTAACAACCTTTCATGTACAATTAAAATGTGATCAGTCTCTCCACACATACAACATGCTAACACATTCAGCATGTTCTCTAGCAATCACTGAGGCCAGATTCAGTTTTCTGGATACTGAAAACAAAACAAAATCCCCAAGAGGAAATGGGTAAAAGGGATTTATTGGGCAGAAAACCAATAAATGGTGTAACAAAATCCTTCCTGGAAAGAGATTGCAGGTTCTGAAAGCCCTCACTACAATTCATTGTATATGGGCAATGATGGCATATATCACACAACCTACAAGCCTTTGCAGATGACTTTTAAATGGTTATTTCTTTTTTTTTTCTTTGTTACTATTCCAGTATCAGTGCTAATAATACATTGAGTTGAACAAATGAAAGACTAGTCCTTCAAATTTTTTTTGTCTCCTAGTATTTATCCTCTTGACTCCTACTTAGATTTTGCAACGGTCACAGTTATTTCAATAGGAAGGTAGGAGCTGTAATATATGGTTAAAGCCTGAGTAGTCCCTTGGAGCTTCATCTTACCATCTGAAGCAGTAGTTCGGTAAAGGCAATTTCCATACTTAGCATCTTTGGTTGTTTGCTTCTGCTCCCACATTGTCTTTTTCTTTGTGCTGAGACAAACACTTGTGTAGCTGTGTAGGGGACTTGGTTAGGGAACTGGAACTGCCTGAAAACTAATCTGACAAAAAAAAAAAAACCTGCAAAATTGGCTGTCTTCAACCAGATCATTTGTCAGGACCGGTTCATTGCAATGCCACGGAAGAGTCTGTTCCAGTACAAGGGTGTGAATAAGAAAGCATGTGTAGAAATCAGTCCTACTTCTCAAATAAACAAGTATATGCTTGTTTAATGTTTTTATTGTCTTGCAGCCTCTGACCAGAGTCACAAACAATTCCAGTAGTAATAAAGCAGCTAAATAAACTGACAGATGTGGTCCATGTCTATTCACTATGCTTTTTAGGCTAATAACCATTAGAAATTTGATCGTTGACTTCTTTAAATTTTACTATTTATTTTTAATATATTCCAATATCAAGTTCAAATTGGCCAGTATGTCTAACAACTTCAAATAGCAAAGTTCTTAGAGAAGGAGTGTAACAGCAGTTGGCAGTGATCTCACAAGGTCACCTAACTCCCAGGTCTTGTAAGGTTTTGCTTTTATTTTCAACACTGGTGCTTATAGGCAATATATCTTATTTCTTTATGCATGGGAATGTTCTGTGTGATTTTTAATTGTTAGTTCTGTCTCCCTCTTTTGCTTCTTAAAGTTTTTGCCATCTTATATGCATTTATTTTGATAGCAGCTTACAGAAAAAGAAGGAAATAATGGATCTGTAATGGATAATATCAAGGGAGAAATCTTAACTTTCAAAACCTATTTTTCGAACTAATTTTGATTTTAAGAAAATAGATTGTTATATCATGATTGGAAATTCAATATTCTGGTTCACTAGCTGTGAAAAAAAGTTATTATAAGAAGGGTATACATGTGGTTTTTAATCAAAATAATTCTAGGTAATAATTTATGTGGTACAGAATTGCCTATGTTATATTTATGTTGGATAGATTACAGTGAAACTTTCTACAAAATTTTTTGTTCTTCCCAACAAAAGACTTCCTCTAAATTTAACTGTTTGGGATTGTATCACAACAGGTGAGAGTGTGTAAAACTGTTTAGGTCTTTTCAGGAGCTGTTTTTTTTGGCACACATCTGCCACGTGTTCAATATCATTAGGCTTGAATTTCCGAGAAGTGGATGTTGTAGTAACAACAGGCGAGGAGAAGGCTGAGGTTCTCAACAACTTTTTTGCCTCAGTCTTCACTGGCAACCTCTCTCCTCACAGCTCTCAAGTTGATGGCCCACAAGATGGGGACGAGGGAGACAAAGTCCCTCCCACTGTATATGAAGATAAGGTTCGTGACCATCTGAGGAACCTGAACAGACACAAGTCCATGGGACTTGATGAGATGCATCCCAGAGTCCTGAAGGAACTGGCTGATGTAGTTGCTAAGCCACTCTCCATATTTGAAAAATCATGGCAGTCAGGTGAAGTCCCTAGTGACTGGAGGAAAGGAAACATTACACCCAGTTTTAAAAAGGGTAGAAAGGAGAACCCTGGGAACTACTGACCTGTCAGCCTCACCTCTGTACCTGGGAAGATCATGGAACAGATCCTCCTAGAAGCTATGCTGAAGCACATGGAGGACAGGGAGGTTATTCAAGACAGCCAGCATAGCTTTACTAGGAGCAATTCCTGCCTGATCAGCCTAGTGGCTTTCTACAATGGAGTAACTGCATCAGTAGACAAGGGAACAGCTACGGATGTCATCTATCTGGACTTCTGCAAGGCCTTTGAAACAGTCCCCCACAACATTCTTTTAAGTTGGAGAGATATGGATTTCATGGGTGGACTGTTCAGTGGATAAGGAATTGGCTGGATGGTCACATCTAGAGAGTAGTAGTCAATGGCTCAATGTCCAGATGGAAGACAGTGACAAATGGTGTCCCCCAAGGGTCTGTACTGGGACCAGTGCTGTTTAATATCTTCATTAATGATATTGACAGTGGGATTGAGTGCACCCTCAGCAAGTTTGCTGATGATACTAAGCTGGGTGATGCAGTCAACATGCCAGAAGGATGGGATGCCATCCAGAGGGACCTGGACAAGCTGGAGAAGTGGGACCAGGTGAACCTCATGAGGTTCAGTAAGACCAAGTGCTGGGTCCTGCACCTGGGTCAGGGCAATCCTCGTTATCAGTACAGGCTAGGAGATGATGTTCTGGAGAGCAGCCCTGAGGAAAAGGACTTTGGGGTAGTAGTGGATGAGAAGCTGGACGTGAGCCACCAATGTGTAGCTGCAGCCCAGAAGGCCAATGGCATCCTGGACTTCATCAAAAGAAGTGTGGCCAGCAGATTGAGAGAGGTGATTCTGCCCCTCTACTCTGCTCTGGCAAGATCTCACCTGGAATACTGCGTCCAGCTTTGGAGCCCTCAACATAAGAAGGATGTGGACCTGTTGGAGTGCGTCCAGAGGAGGGTCACAAAAATGATCAAAGGGCTGGAGCACCTCTCCTATGAAGACAGGATGAGAGAGTTGGGGTTGTTCAGCCTGGAGAAGAGAAGGCTCCGGGGACATCTTATAGTGACCTTCCAATACCTGAAAGGTGCCTATAAGAAAGCAGGGGAGGGACTGTTCATGAGGTCATGTAGCAATAGGATGATAGGTAATGGCTTTAAACTAGAAAAGGGTAGATTTAGGTTAGATGTAAGGAAAAAGTTTTTCCATATGAGGGTGGTGGATCACTGGAACAGGTTGCCCAGGGAGGTAGTGGAGGCCTCATCCCTGGAGACATTCAAGGTTAGGCTTGATGGGGCTCTGAGCAACTTGGTCTAGTAAAGATGTCCCTGCTCACTGCAGGGGGGTTGGACTAGATGACCACTGAGGGTTCCTTCCAACCCAATACATTCTGTGATTCTAGATTATTATTATATAGACTTACATATTAGTAGATTTGAATTTGCTTTTTAAGAACTCTAGAGTTTCAAGAATGTGTCAATATAAATAATTTTCTACAACTGCACAGCTTTACTGAATGAATTGAACTAATCACTTTTCAGTGATACCAAAAAAAAAAAACCAAAGATGGAAATCAGATTTTTGGGAATTCTGAATTTGCTTCTGTTACAAAGTAGTATTGTCTCACTAAGACTGACATTTAATAAAGCACTTTTTAGCATCGTTAAGGCCAGTAAGGACCTGGTTCTTGGTTAGGATAGCATGCTTTTCTCTGTGGCTAAGTCTGAAAATACTGTGTATCTCTAAGGCTGAATAAATTCGGTATGCAGATATGTTTCCTTGGAAACTACTCGTAATTTTAAAGCACATGCAGCAAAGCAACCCTTATGTAATTTATTAATGTGAAAGATCTGGCTCTCGTGAGCCTTATTAAATAGATCAGCCTGTATTGGCAGCAAAAAGGAATTTGCTTTGATTACAAATACAGCTTTTCAAGTGCTTTTAGATACGCAGATATTCATGAGTAGAGCTGATATTACTGCTATTGTGCCAAGTTGTATTGCCCATTTGGGTGAAACAGTTCATAGACTTTCTTCTCTGAAGAATGCAAATACTCAGGACATTCTGCCTAGTCAAACAACTTCCTTCTTTGTTACTGCTAGGGTGCCACAATTTAGAAAAGGTTATCTTGCTCTTCCTTTTTAAGATGCCACATTCCAAGGAACAGAAATCCTATTTGAATTTAAACAAAGGAAAATTCTCAATTCACTTCCTTCTCGGGGCACTATTTCAGCTATGTCCTCATTTGTATTGCAATAACATGAATGATCCTCAGAGCTCTATACTTGAGACTCATAAAAATATAGTGTCTCTATTCCAAAGCAATCTCCAGGCTGGATGGAACAACACTTCAGTAAAGCACAGGGTTCAGCAGAATTGTTTGTGGCAAGGAATTACTAGGAGTCAGAACAGCCTAGTCAAGTTCTAAGCAGGAGAAGGAAGTTCATCTTCCCAAGCTTCTCAATAGCTGAGATATTGAGCTGAGTAGCTTATCTAAACTTATGCAGACTGAGAATTCAGTTCAGGTTTCTGGGCTGTCAGTGAAAGTGTCTGTCAAACAGTATGAGGTCTCTAAGAAGTAACTTTACCTGTCCCTCCCCTCAAGCAGAATACATTGCTCATCCTCCTGTTAGTTATTTACTTCACTTATGAAGTTGCTGAAGTGGTCTCCTAGAGTCAATGAGGTGTTTGTTTTGTTTTTGTAAGCATCATCTTTTTAAAAAAAAAACAAACAAACAACAAACTGAAGAGTTGTAACAAATAATTTTCCGTCCTGAGTTTCCTCTGCTGCCCTGAGTCTGAAAGCCTTTGTTTTCCCAGGCATACTCTCCTAAAATTACCTGCCTGGCTTGATGGGTACTGTTGTCAGTTCACTGATATGCCTGAAATCATTGTGCAATCATGTCTTTGTTGTGACCTTTTTTTCTGTAATGTAGCCACCTCAGATTATGTTGAGGTAGATTTTACATTGCTTGTATATTTGTTTAAACAGATTTGCCATGTTCCACAATGTCAGGATACCTAAAGAAAACATACTGAATATAGCTGGAGATGTCACAGCTGAGGGGAAGTACTCAAGTTCAGTCAAGGTATGAATCAAGGTGTTATTTCATTAGTAAAGTTCATTAAATATACAAAAGTATAAGTAGGTTAAGAGATAGAGCATGGGCCTCTCATATTGGGAAGTACTAAGATACCTGGACTTAAATAAGACTGTTGATGATTTCACATGAGATAGTCAGAATGCTGGATTTCTAATTGCCTTTCAGAGATGTCTCAACTCATCTTACTGATTTTACTGACTTATTTTCTTTGCACGACCCCACTGATCCCAAAGTAGTTTAGAGAAACTACTTTGATTCTTCCCTGAGCGCCTTATCTGAATGTGTCAAGAAACAATATTGGCCAATCCTCTGGGCTTCTGATCGTGCTACCAGAGGTATCTTTACAGGGGATGTAAATGAAATGTTAGCCTCACCATTTAGTCCGTGCCTTTTATTCATTCAGGATGTTAAAGAGCGTTTCAGTGCAGCCGTGGGATCCTTGTCCACTGGCAGAATTCTGATCACGGCAGTTTCCACAACCAATTTAAAGCTTGCCTTATCGATAGCCATCCGCTTCTCAGCAGTTCGCCGTCAGTTTGGACCAACTGATGATAAAGAAATACCCGTTCTTGAATACCAAACACAGGTAAAAATTTTGAAATTCACATCTACAGACTTTTATATAATGCAGCTGAGATTCAGAGCTACTGCAGATCAAAATAGCAGCACTGAACTTAGTGAAATTAGAGATGTCTATGTTGTCTGAAGTGTTACTCTAATGCAGCTGTGGGGGTTCATTCCAACTCAAGACCTTCTCCTGGCATGGTAAGGCTTTTGACATAAATTCTTGGAATAGCAAAACCCAAAATATTCATGTTTCTCTGAAGCACCTAGAAACCTTTGTTTTCTAAAATAGTTACCTTTTCAGAGAAAGACTGTCTTCTATGCATATGTGAAAGTACTGCAGATCTAGAGACTATTATTTGTTTAAAAATGTCAGTGCCTCTTTTGCTGCTGTGCTAATTTTCTCTTTTTTAGCCTTTATGCTTTAAAAGTATAGAAATCAATGACATTTACGGAATTATGGAATATTCAGAGTTGGAAGGGACATCCAGAGCTCATTTAGTCCAACTCCCCTGCTTAAAAGCAAGATCCCCTAGAGCACATCACTCAGGACTGCATCCAGGCGAGTCTTGAAAATCTCCAGAGAAGGAGACTCCACAACCTCTCTGGGCAGCCTGTTCCAGTGCTCTGCCACCCTCACTGAAAAAAAGTTCTTCCTCATATTTAAATGGAACCTCCTATGTTCCAGCTTGTGCCCATTATCCCTAGTCCTGTCACCGGGAACCACTGAGAATATACTCTAAGCCCTCGTCCAGGACATTGATGAATATGTTGAACAAGACCAGACTGAGTATTGACCCCTGGGGGACACCACTGGTTACAGGCCTCCAACTTGACTCTGCTCCATTGATCACAACCCTCTGTGATCTGTCACACAGCCAGCTCTCGATCCATCTCACCGTCCCCTCATGTAACCCACATTTCCTGAGTTTCCTAATGAGGATGTTATGGGAGACAGTGTGAAAAGCCTTGCTGAAGTCAAGGTAGATGACATCTGCTGCTCTCCCCTCATCCAGCCAACAGGTTATAACATAGAAGGCTAGCAGATTGGTCAAGCATGATTTACCCTTGGTAAATCCATGTTGACCCCTCCCAATAATAACCCAATAATTACCACATTCATTGTGGTGAAGTCTCAAGTTAGCACTAATTTTGAGAGGAATATAACCAATGTTTGTCTTCAGATTATGCAGATGAAAAACACCTTTTTCTCTGAAAAACAGAACAAGAGTTTGTAGAGTAACTGGGAAATGGAGATCTGCTGAATGAGAAAGGTTAATATATAAGAAGTGCTGAAAACAAACCTGCTGAGTTTGTCCTTGCCAAGCAGGTGCTTTTCTCCTGATTTGCACTTTGAAAGATTTCATAGGTTTCTACAAACTGGTGAAAGCTGCCTTCTTTCTACCTCTTCTCAATAAGCCAGGGTCTGCATCCCACTGTTCTTAGAGTGTCTCTGTTTTTCTCACTTTTGGCTTGTTCTGTGGGCTCTGCTTGCTGAACCTCGCATTCCTTTCTTGCTGTACTACAAAAGCTTCACTCAAGCTTCCTCTTTTCCTTCATGGGCTCCAAGGTGCATAAAGCAGCAAAGATGTTTTTTTTCTCTCTGCTTCCCTAGCCCTGGGTTGTTTTTTTTTTCCACAGAATACAACCAGCACTAAGGTACATTCAGCAAGGAATAAGCAAGTGAAACAGTTACAAGCTCTGTCATGTTGGTACCGAAGGAACACATGAATCATGACTGGCCCTGGCATGCCAGACATTGTACAAACACAGGGCAAGAATGTCATTGGTCCCTAAACCTTCAGTGAACTTTTGCACTTGTTTAACAGAATGTAAATTCAAAATTTCATAAAATGAATGAGCTAGAATAATGTAACTCTAATTTGTGTGTAGTTACAAACAGTTATGTTTGTAGATGGTTATTGTTAAATTCTCTTCTCCATAAAACAGTGTTCCAGTTTAAACAAACTGAGAACAAATGGGTTGGTTCAGTATTATAAGATAGTTACATAAAATGTACATCAATTTGTGATCAAATCTATTTAATTTCTGTTCTAGCAATGGCGCCTTCTTCCTTATCTGGCTGCTGCATATGCCTTAGATTATTTCTCCAAATCCCTGTTTGAAAACTTCGTAGAATTTTATGCAGGTTTATTGACAAAGCAAAGGACTCAGAGACAGGTGAGATAATTACACATTTCTGCTTTGCTGAGTTCTTTCTATAATAAATGGGAAATTGAAGTCTTGGGCCATTTTATGATCAAGAATGCTAGAGCAGCATCTGAGAAATACAGGATACACGAAGTAATAATTAAAGTTGAGTTCAGAAAAGCATCCAAGTTAGTTTTAATGGAGTGGTTAAAGTTTTGTTGATCTCTGTGGGATTTAAGGTTATGTTCCCTTGCAGAATTGTTTTTCATCAATATATGATGTTAATGTAAATTCAGTTTATAACTGTTGTAAATTATACTGAAGGGACCATATATCAAAGACTTTCTGAAATGACACTATTCTTAATTCCTGCAGAGGCTCTGTGAGTCTGGCTTTGAATTTGCAATTTATATTCATACATTAGGATAAATATTTTTTGGAGAAAAAAGTTGAGACTCTTGAGTGTTAATGCTGAATTTCTCATCTACAGTCAGATCATTGGAAGTCACCCCTTTGCAGAGGAAATCTGTCTGTCTGTGTCTCTGCAAGGACTGATTCTCAGCCAAATTACTGCAGTGTGTTTTTTTTCTAATCGCATAGAAAATATATTTATTTTTTAAAATGTTGACAATATTAATTGTTAGGGCCTACACACTGTCTATGTATTGCTTAGATCTCACTTAAGCACTCAGGCTTTTTTCAGCTAAAATAAAGCTCGTGAAAGATTTGTGTACTAATGGCTGGGTACTCTTATCCTCTTTGCAGAAACCACAGAAGAATCTGTTTGATTTTTTAAGTCTGATAATTTATCTCTGGAGGTCTCCAGTGCAGTCACTAATCTTAGGCAAAACAATGGCTATCAGAAAAAAAAATCCTGATAGAAAAAGTGATTGTTAACAATGTTAAGAATTTAATCCGTATGAATTCCTTTTGTTCTACAGGAGATCTTAAAAAAAAAACAACAAAAAAAAAACCCAACCAGGGAGTTACACTTAAACAAGCTTTGATAGTATCAACCCATTATCTCCAGAAACTGGAATTCCCAACACATTTTCAAAGGAGAGCCAACAGAGTTAGTGTAAAGGCAGGCTGCTGTGGTTCTCTGGAAGTTGAGGAGATACATTTGAGTTCTGTTACTCTGCAAAATTGATGCTTGAAAGGTCAGTGAAAACTGTGTAAGGCAGTAAATATCATAAATATCCCCATGCTGACTAGGGAGAGAGGCATTGCTCATGTCACAGAGGTGACAGAAGATTTCTCTGGACATGCCACCTTCAGCCACCTGCCTCTCCATCTTTGAGAGAAAAAGGTTGGCAAGCAGTGGCCCATGCAGTGCCTTTTCAGCTGGGACACCTGAGCTGAGATGTATCCATGTGTCCATTAGCTGGCACAAATTATTGCTGTCTTATATAAGAAAGTTAGTGCTGTAGGTTTTCCAGTTGTGGCAGGATTTTTTTGTGGCAGAAAAAAATATGCTCTGCCCTTACATATATCTCAGAAAATTTTCTATATGTATTGCCAGTTACTCTTTATTATAAAGCAATACGCATAGCTATGGCTTTAACTGGTCACAAACCTACTTTGTGTAAAAGTTATTACTCACTTGTAACTTGTTTTCTGCAAAGGCTGATTTGGGACGTGAAATTCATGCCTTATCTGCTGCCAGCAAACCTCTGGCTTCATGGACTGCTCAGCAGGCAGCCCAGGAGTGCCGAGAAGCTTGTGGAGGACATGGTTACCTTGCCAGTAAGTTACAGGCTACCACATACACTGATCAGAAAGAGAATGGTTATGTTGGCAGTGTTAGGTTAATGGTTGGACTTGATGATCTTAGAGGTCTTTTCCAACCAAGGCTGTTCTGTGATTCTATGATTCTGTGTTGATGTGTTCTTTGACTGTTATGTCATGGTGTCTGAATTTTAGCAGTATGTTTAGAAAGGGTTTTTTCCTTATATCCATATTCTTAAAGTTCATTTCATACCTGATACCACAAAAAAAACCTAAACCCATGCAGCATCTGCACCAGCATTTGGACTGACAGTATATATGATTCAGTCTCAGTTCCAAACATAAAGATGCAGACTTTATAGATTAAAATTTCCCTTGTAAGATGAATGCCACACTTTTCTAAAATCTTTCAAGTATATTCATTTTCACTAGAAAAACAGTGAACTTTCAGGCTTATGTGTTGGTAACAATAGCTACACATACAGGAACAGACAACTCTCTTGCATTTTGTCCCAGAATAATTATTTAATCCCTCTTAGCTTCCATTAATACATTACAATATATTAAATTGTGCACTTGTTCTTATAAAGTGAATCGTCTGGGTGAAATCCGAAATGACAATGATCCAAACTGCACATATGAGGGAGATAACAACGTCCTGCTCCAGCAAACCAGCAACTACTTAATGAGCTGGATGAATTGCATAAGAGGTAGGTTTTCATTATGAAATCCTATGCTGGTCCTAACAGTGTGTAACTAATGGAATTAGGAGGTAATTTCATGCTGAAAGCAATTGAAAGTCATTTAATCATTTTGTAGAGCATAAATAATGTGCTACATACTGCATCATATGATACATTCACAATACAAAGATACTTGCTGCAAGAAATGTTCTTTCTCCTATGTCTTGCAGAAGCTAGCTAGATGTTTTGCCGTCCTTCATCAGGTTAAGCAGTGTCTTACTCCCTGAGAAGTTCAGTTTAGTTCAATGAAACTACTCCCAAAGTCATTGTAAGTCTGGGTAACCCTGCTCATTGTACTTAAACCAGTTCATGTTGCCTATCTTGGTAGCAACATCCATCAGTACATTTTGTAGTTCTCTAGATTTTGTTTCAAGTTTCTAGCAGTGAGTTTCACCAGCGTCTTACAGAACTGGAAAACTCGGCAAGAGCAGTTGAATCTTATGGGGCTTATAGGCAGTGATGTCAGGTTTTTGAGCACTTGTCCACCAGTCCTCATTTGGCTGGACTAGGCCATAATGAAATAAATATTCTAGCCTAATTGCATCTGGCCTACCAAGTGTGTGCATGGCTTTGTAATAGGCTTTTACTTCCAAAGGGTCTTATTTCTTTTCTCATAAATAATTTTTATTTTCTTTGGTATTTCAGATAAATCTCCTTTTGAATCCCCTTTTGGAACAATAAATGTTTTGCAAGACTACCATCAAATCCTTGGCTGGAAATTCACAGCCATCAGTGTTGAAGATTGTATGGACTCCTCAGGTAGCCTTCTGCTGTTGTTAAACTGATTCTAGAGTCTTAAATGCCTTTCTAGAGGAAGAGATCCAGAGATTTGAGATTCAACCTCTGCTACTTATTAGTTATTTATCATATTACTATTTGCTGACTTTCTTTGCATTATATGCACTTCAATTTACTAATAACATAGTTTTCATTTCAAAATATGTCCTGTTGTCCCCAGCCAACTCTGGGATGGAGGATAGCATCTGATATTTCTCTTCCATGTCTATTCCTCTAAAATAGCATTTCTGAGCTAGGGTTTTTTGCCACTGTATTGTTGTTTTCAAGTGAAACTGTTGTAAGGGGTATTGATTGCCACTACCTTATTATCACTAGAATATCTTTTTTTAGAAAACCATACAAGTAATTTAGAAATATGTTGAAAAGGCTTTAAGCGTGTCTGCTTTTGACAGTTGCTTTTGGTAGTGTATAGAAAAATGAGTAATGGTGAAAGAAAATTCCCTGCAGTTTTCCTGGCTTACTCAGCTATAATGAAATCAAGTATGACATTAGATGCCATTCCCACTTCTGTATCACTGTGAGCCCAGATTGGCCCTTGGAGGCTAAAGTTAACAAAGAAATTAGCTGATAATGAGGTAGTGACAGGGCACTGAGCAAAAGGGAATCTGTGAAACTGAGAACATACTGGGGGAAGAAACTCCAGTCTTAATATATAAGTGGCAATCGAGTTGATTCTTAGAATTCACTTCAGTGCAAAAAAGCTGAACTTCGGACAGTGATGCATAGAACCAAGGGAGATAGTATCATAATAGCTGTGGGTTAAAATCTGAACAACTTCAAAATACAAAGGCTTATAAAAAAAAAGAGTAGTTCAAAACAGTTACTTTCTTTCTTCTGTGTTGTATGTCTCCAGCTTGTGAAATCCAGCAGACCACAAACTGGTACCTAAGTACATGTTCTCTTGTAATACCTACTGAATCAGACTATAGTTTTAAAAATATCTGAATCTTTTTATTGTTCCAGTCTGTTAGAAACTGGACTGTTACTTTAGGTGCCTAAATTTAGGCAGCATGTGAACACTCACAACTGCCTAAATAATATTTTACATTAAATCTTCAACTAATACAAAAGCAAGCAGGATTCCTACAAGGACTTTATGCTGAAGTACTTTTTTCCTTAATAGTTCCAGGCTGCTCTAAAAATATAATACACTTATGTACAAAGCAGGTCATTCAAACGCAATTTACGTTCAGCCACTTTTGCAGTGTTAGAAGTCATGTGCTCTCACAAAATGTGGACTGTCTTCTGCTCCTGTATTCTCAGAAGAGACTGAGTACCTTGCAGACCTAAGCCTTAATGTAGGAAGAAAATAAGCTAAAAAAATTTGATTGAGTCAGAAGTCTAAATTGAGCTGTAGATGTACCTTGGCTTTTAGCTTGGGGTCAGTTTGAACTAGTGTATGGTCAGGCATGGTATGTCTTCACTGTACAGTTAAAATCTGACTATCTTACCTAGATGTTATGTATTGCATCTCCAGTAATAGGCAAAGTGTCATGTTAATGGATTGATTAATTTTACTCTTTCACTTTTCATCTTTGGTAGCAAAAAACAAAACTGCAGTAGAATCTGCATGTGTTGTCTTGTATTATAAAATGAATGTTAAGAATTTTGGTTTTCTCTTTTTCACAGTTCCTTTAGCAGCATATAAATGGCTGGTTTGCTACCTGCTCCGAGAAAGTGACCTAAAGCTGAGCAAGGAGAAGCAGTCTGGGCGAAGTGATTTTGAGGCAAAAAACAACTGTCAGGTAATACTTATTCAGCTTTCTTATTTCATTACTTATTTTCATCTGAGTATGTCAGATCCTGTTAGTTTTATCTTCGTGTGTCATGAAGTACAATTTCCTCAAGTATAAAGCAGCAAGTCAAATAAGTAATAAAATGTAATACCTGTCCATGTGCATTGTATTGAACACGATAGCAGGAGGACAGTTACCATCAACAAAAGTCTCCCAGGATATATTTCCCTTCAGAAAATTTGCAGACATGCTGGGTGATGTCTCTAATTTTCGTAGTTCAACTTTTGAAGACCAAAGCTATTAAATCTACTGTAGCATCTGATTATTACATCTCCATCTACTCGTGGCTGAATACATACTGTAGGAAAGAATCTTGCTCTGGCAGGTAGGTAAAGTAGATGACTTAATAGGTCTTTTCCATCTCTGATTTCTGTAGTGCAAAGTACTCATGAAAGATCCCAGACTGACAGTATTGGAACCTGAAAAGGAAACACTGACAATCTACATATAGCAGATCCACTCTCTCACCAAAGAGTTTTAACAGCTAGGAATGGCTTAACTCCAAATTTCAGTGTATATCCCCAAGATCCCCAAATCCTTCTGTTACCTCCATGAGTGAAACTGGCTCGCATCCAAGGAAAGAACACTTGTCATTTGTCACTGAGGAAAGAAAGAGGTCTGTTCCCTGAAGATGGCCAGTGTCACTCACCTTACCTGCAAAGCTCATTAAAAAACATCAGGAAGGAATGTTCAACTCTGCACCTAGAAAGAGCCAGCCTAGCTTCTGTGTGAAGCCACTGGTAGAGTGGAGGAAATCTTTCCTCTTTTTACCCTAGAAGCAGCTTATTAGAGAAACTTCAGAGTCAAATTCAGAATTGGAATTGCCAGAAATTCAAGTCTGCCTGTCAGTTGGCCAGCTCTTGAAAGACTGGTGCTCGTGCCAGTGTGTTAAGAGAGAATGGTTTACTCAGAAGTATGAAGGTTCTCTTCTATTTTATGTTTAAATGTGCTATAATTTAAAAAATAAGTAGGCACACATCTGCTTTTGAGATAGGTATTGATATACCTTAGGTCATTAGGTTTTCTTTTATCCCTAAAATTCTTCTTCAGAACAGCGGTATTTTTTATTTTAAATGGCATGCCTCAAAAACATCTGAAAATTATTTCAAAGCTGTGCTTTGGAGATATGTACATATTTGATTTAAAGCTTTCAGGGCATGAAGAAGCACTTTTCTGTCAGCCCAGTGTCTGACTAATATATAATATTTGTTCTTGCTATAGGAGGTCTGGAAGAGATTCCTAGCCTATCCCTAGGTTGTTTTGGTTTGGGGATAGCTTGACAGAAGCAATACAGAAATGCAAGCAAAGGTAAAGAAGGAAATAAAAATATAGGAGAGAAGAATAGGGAATTCATTCTAGATGCTTCATTTGTGATGTTAAGACATTTCATTCTGACTAGGGAATTGACATTCATATCTTAAAAAGTCCCTCTAGTAAGGGGGAAGTCCTCCCTAAACCTGCAGAGAATAGATTTGTAGTTTGCAGTTCATACATATATCTGAGCTTGGATGCAAGTATGCCACTGAACAACTATCGAGAGACAGTAATCCTTAGAGTATACTTTTTTTGAATGCCACAGTGGATTTAAAGGCAAGGATGATGCAAATATTTAAAAGAAAAAAGAAAAACTAACCAACTAATTCTAAATGAAAAAAAAAAAAACCTGGACAAATGGGCTAAACACAAACACCAGTTTATGGCATTGCAACAAATCAGCCACAACAGCAATGGTTTCATATTCCCCTTCTGTTCATCAGTGAGAATGTTTTCAGTCAGCAGTCTATTTTGGGTAGGACATACGCCACGATACAGCAAAGGTGAAATGTATCAAAGTAGACAAGTGTTCCTATGTGAGTACAGTCACTGAAGGTTTTATACTCCATATTAACAGTAACTGGTGACTTGCCTTTCTGATCAGATAGTTGGCAAGGATTAGTTGGATAGTTCTTTCAAAATTCATCTACTGCAATCCAGAAACAGAATCCACTCATGCTAACATGATCAAATTTTTTATTTATTATTTGAAGGGACTTTGATAAATTTTCAGTAGGTCAGTGAACCACTTGGGAGATTTTATGCTCTTTATAAAACTCTGCATAATATTAAATAAATTTAAACCTAACTTTATCTTCTTAGAGTTATATGGATTTATTAATGACCCTAAAGTTGCAAACTTGATTTTGCATGGTCATCTCTCTGATGTAGCTACTTGATCCCATACAGTGTGGGTGCAACAGCCAAACTACACTGGTAGTAGGCATACAGTCTGCATTCCCTTTGGATTGGTATAGGAGAGTACCCAAACTGGAACACAGTGAAAAATTGGGATCTTATTTCTAAGAGGCATTTCATGATTAACCTTTGCAAAGACGTTGTAGAAAGGGTTTCCTCCTAGAGTTCTGTCCTAGACTTTCTTTCTCAAGCTAGATCAGCAGACCTAAGTCAACAAAGCTCCACTGACTTCACCGGAGCAATGCCATTTTGCACCAGCTGAGGACTGGTTCCTTGTATTTTGTTACTCGGTGTCTTTTTTTCTGTTTCCTAAGGTGTACTACTGTCGATCATTGGCCATTGCTTTTATTGAACAAACAGTCTTACAAAGATATCATGACTACACTCATGATCCCAACATACCAGCTACTCTGCAGCCAGTGCTTAAGAATCTCAGTGCTCTGTATGGACTCTGGTCTTTAAGTAAACATCTGGCTGTGCTCTACCAAGGTGAGATCAGCTCCCTGAATGTCATGTGCATGTCGTTTTTTATAAAAGTCCTAACTTGGCAGGGGGAGGGAATCCTAATTAGGATTTAGATTAGAGCATTTTCTTACTGCTTGTGTAATATAAAAAATTCATTCTGGGCAAAACTTCCAGGAGCAGTAATCTGGAGTGATAAATTAACCCGAAAGACACTCTCTTAGCTCAGGGATGATGGAGGGCTCACAAGTTTTGCTGTAGCCCAGTGCCTGGGGGAGAGGATGGGGCATAGGCAGCAAGATGCTACAGTGTAGCTTGTTAATGCAAAAGGATCCAAATGCCTTGGATTAATGGTTTTGCAGTGAACTCATTAATGAAAGAAAAGCAATTACACAGGAGCGTCTGTTTAGTCTCTCAAATACTGAAGTGATAAAAGCCTTTGTAAAAGGATTGTGTCAGTGGTATAAGCTTCTTTGTGATTGTATTTGCAGGTGGCTATGCCTCAGGTGAACAAGCTGGTAGATTTATTCAGAATGCTATTCTGGAGCTCTGCTGCAGGGTAAGCCTTAAATGTTGTTTGTTGTGATTAGATAATGATACAGTATAAAAATCCTAGCAAAGAGATATATCAGTTATTCTGTACTCCAGGAGGTAAATTAGCAGGAAATACTGCAGTTTGGTTCTATTTATTTCATTATTTTGTTAGCTCATAATTTTTTTTCTCAACATAAAAGATTTTCAAACTGAATTATATTCATTGCTGGTAAGCCAAATTTCAAAGAATCATCTGGTTGTTATGTTTTTAAAATTCAAAAGTACTAGTTTTTATGAGTGTAAACAGTAGCATCTTGGTTTAAATGTGTATTAAAAGCCATAAGCAAAGGAGGAAAATATTTAAAATACAGTCTCTTTCAGGAATTACCCTGAGAGGGAAAAAACCCACAAAATAAATCTAATCTAGTATTGTGGATTTCTTTTAAGTTATCAATTGCTGGTACTTTATGAAAATATTTTTTTTTTGCTACTCTGTAGTTCACAGGTACCCACAGAAAGCTACAGAAGTTGTCAAATGTATGTCTTTTGTTTTTAAACAGCTGAAAGATGATGCAGTTGCCCTGGTTGATGTCTTTGCTCCTCCTGACTTCATTCTCAACTCTCCTATTGGTAAAGCTAGTGGAGAGGTAAGAAAACCCATTTTAGAATTTCTAAGTTTTAATCATTAAGCAGAGTATTGTCTGCAAGAAGCCATAACACATTCAAGACATTTCACAGCTACAAAAGAAAAGGAAGACACGTTTTCAGTGGAAAGTACCAGAGTTAAATTGATGTCAGCAGAAAATGACATTTTGCATTTGCTGGAGACAGGCTTCAATGGGAAACTCATACAGTATTGCTCTGGATTGCCCTTGTGGGCATCTGCAGTACTGAACAAAAAAACCCAACGAAACCATCTCCTAAGATTCCTTAAGGAGTAACATGTCTTTAGTATATAGCTTAGTACCTTGGAGAAGTAGTAAGGTGTATTTCTTCTCTGCCTAGAACTTTTTCTGCATTTACTGGTATTCACATTACACCCAGTTTGTGTGATGTGCATACAAATGGTGTAGAAATTATTCCTTTCTTTTAATTCTTCATACATTTTTTATTTTAACAAGAGAAAGGAAAATTTAAAACCTGTTCCAGTTAAAAATTGTATCAGAAATTGCACAATTCTTTGAGAATTCTGTTTATCCAGTGGGAATTTTAGGGTATGACAGTATCTTGTACTGGCCAGTGCATTACCTAAGGGTTCTCAGTAATCTTAATACAGATTTGAAGGATGCTGATTTGTTAGCACCTCTCCTTATTTTAATGGATGTATAATCCATCTTTGTTAAGGCTGAGAAAGATTTTTTCGTATAGTCTAAATTACACAAAGCAAGAATTAAATCCAGAGCATAAGAATGGCCATACTGGATCCATGTCACAGAATACTCTGTATCTGGCAGTGGTGAAAGAGAACACTGTATGAAACACAGGAAATATCAAAGTGTTCTTTCCCTGGAATCTCAACTGTTGGCAGTTGGTGGTTTAAGAGATACAGCATTCCATAGGTTGTATTTATATCATTCTGTTTAACAGCCACAGATGTATCTATCCTCCATTCATTTTTTTTCTATCCATTTTCAAATTCAGATGTCTTTTGGCTTCTGTGACATAATAATTTACATAGTTTAATTGTAAGTATTGTGAAAAAATACTTCCTAGTCCCAGTCCATATACATTTACTGTCTCTGTGAGCCATTCCTCTGATGGGCCTTGTTTTCCTTCTTCATATCTTTCCCAGTTCTGCCATATCCTTTCTGAGGTGTCATAACCAGACCTACAAGCAGGATTCAGGATGTGGGTGCACCATGGATTTGGCTATACTAGGTCATGGTCCCTCTGTTTGTTTTTTTTCCCTGTGACATATTTAAAGAGTTGTATTTCATTCCATAGTCTCAGCAAACCAAAATTCTTGCTTACTGGCCAACCCTCCTCAGCAGGGCCAAGCTGTGGGATAACTGTTATGTAGAGACTGGTGTCACAGTACGGTAGTTTGGTTTAGTGGATAGACCCTGTAGAGAATCAGTAGAGCCTGGGGAGACTGCCAGGAACTTGGACAGGATTGCTGAGTCAACTTACTCAATGCTTTTCAATATTCTCTGTCTGTGTCTTCATGTCTAAAGTTGTCCATTGTTCCCATGGTGATCAAACAATACAGAAGGCAGCTCAGATGTTTCTAACCAGACACTGACCTAACAGAATGATTACTTTGGTAACACAGTCTCTACAAATAAAGGAGGAAAGGCTAGCTCTGACCCATCTCAACAAAATGACTGTAATCATCACTGGAAACTTTGTTTCCGTTTCTGTACATTTTTGAGGACTGAATTTGTGAAAGAGGTCATGGGAGGGAAGCTCCAAAGGTAATTCTAAGAGAAGGAACATCATATGTAAGAATGTTAAGAATATCTATATTGGCCAAAAGCCCATTTTCACCTATTATTCTGTCTCTAACAGAAGCTGTGAGCAGATGCTATAGGCAGGAATATAAAATATGGTGGAAGTACACAGTGATCTGTTCCTAGAATACTACACCATTTAAAGCAGTCAGCTGGAGATTTCTTAGCAGCAGCTGATAAAGCTGTCATGCAATGGATTTCGCTATCTCCTCTTTGGCTAGCTCTTAGCTCAAACAAATACAGAAGCCACAGAGGCTTATTAATATTAGAGACTAATATTACAGATTAATATTAGGAGTATAATATGTGAGACATGCAGACAGGACTCTAAACACTATTGACTCCCTAATGTACTAAATATTTGGTAAGGTTTTTGTATATTCATTAAGTCATATTAAGAAAATAATTTCAAGCAGTGATATCCAACCCGTGCTCTGCAGAATACAGGAAGGTTTTCTGAACTGCCTCAAAGTCTGTGGTTTTTTAACTTTTCTAATATTTTCAACTGAAATTTGAAAAAGGCTGCCAATCCCCCACTCAAAGAAAATACTTAATAAAGCTCCTCGTCTCCTGGCTGTCTACATTTGAT